>CM059818.1:23004989-25404989 GCA_030435695.1 Brachymystax lenok tsinlingensis | reverse complement strand
CACATCACAACAAGCCGGTGAGAACGACAGTGTTCTTTTTCATTCACTGTTTCCAAATACTCCTACTGACACTTTTTCTACTGGTGTGTCTGTATGAGTGTGTATTTCTGTCCGTCTCTCTCGCTTTGAAGAGCAGTTGACTTGCTTCTCTTGACACTACTGTACAATTGTAGGCCTACATCTGAAGACAATGAAACACACATTCCACCTCGCCTCTAAACTGTGAGAGGATCTGTCATAGCAGTCTAGTACAGTGCATGTTCTTGTGGCATAATGCCTTGTGTCATGACATTTCTGTTACCTAAATATGAGATGACAAGCTGAGGTCCCTCAGACACCAGGTTTGCTACTGCACTCTGCTTGGTACAGCTACTCTCTGAAGAAAACACAGAAATAGATTTCCTTATTCTATCTGTAAATCAAATAAAAAAATCACATTTTATTTGTCACATGCGCCAAATATAACAGGGGTAGACCTTACTGTGAAATGCTTACTTACAAGCCCTTAACCAACAATGCAGTTTTAAGAAAAATAAGAGTTAAGAAAATATTGACTAAATAAATTATTATATAAGAAAAAAATGTAACACAATAAAATAACAATAATGAGCCTATATACAGGCTATATACAGGATGTACTTGGATCATTTTAACTGGGTAAGAATAATATTTTACACAGTCAAAGTTTGTTAGCCATTACAAAAATTCAGATCAGTTTTAGTATAATAAAATGTGTTATAAATCTATGCAATAACAACTGGTGAATGTTAAACCATAGTTCTCAAAAGAGACACCAGATGGGAGACAGACAATCAACACCTGTACTGTTTTATTTTCTTCTTCACTGATGCATTATGTATCAGTACATCTGTAGCATGTGTCGATTACTAAACATTTTCACATAACTGCCTACACATAAAAAAAAGTCTAAGTAAAAAGTACGTCAAAGTTAATCCATAACTGAACTAAAATAAATGCTTTTGGGTTAACTGCTTGATGGATGTGAAGTCAACTTGTTCACAGGTGTATGAGTTATGTACTGTAGGTAGAGAGCAGAGTTCTAGTCCTGGCTGTGAGTTGTGTCCTAATCTCGTTGGGTGACAGAGCAGAGCAGGGCCGGGCCGGGGATGCAGAGTTACACTAAATCCTGGTGGATTACTGCAGCACGTGGAGACGGGCCAGCACTGCAGCGTGTCACCACTTACAGCCTCGGCACCGCACCCCTCTTTACAGGTGGATGTACGTAACCCTCCACAAGGCTCGCTAACTAGAGCATGCTACCATGAGTCATACCACTCCCATTGTTGAGCGCTCAACGATGCCAATGGTAAACTGCAGCTAAGTAACATAACTTAAGTCAATGGGCGGCAGGTAGACTAGTGGTTAAGCGGGTTGGGCTGTAACTGAAATGTCACTGGTTCGAATCCCCAAGTCGACTAGGTGAAAAGTCTGTCAAATGTGCCCTTGAGTAAGGCACTTAACCCTAATTGCTCTGGATATGAGTGTCTACTAAATGATGAACCTGTCACTGACTCTCCAGGTCCATACCACCATGGTGTTTTTAAGGTGAGGTTGACTGACCTATGCATTTAAAGCTTTACTCTATGTTAATGACGCTTGATAGGATTATTCTGTCCATTTCACCTTGCTTGTAAGAATGAAGATGTACACATCTCACCATGTACTCTTCAGAAGACCTTGATAATGTACACCTGCACCACTTAGTCTTTCATTTAAACCAGTCCAGCACTTCTTAAAAAGGTGCTTACCAAACATTTGCACCACAGAGATCAATGCACAGTGAATATGTCTCTATAGGAGCGACCACATCAGGCTGACATCAAAATCAATACCAGCTACATGACACACAGAACGTGTAGATGAAACCAAGCCTCATTTACAACCATACGAACCAAGAGTGTAAATACAGTGGGACGTTTTGAGCATTGTTGTTTAGCTTAAAAAGTCCTCTTAGATTCTTGGAATTAATCTAATTAAGAGTGATTTCTGGCCACTTCTGAACAGTTTTCGTGTGTATATTTGCATGTGTCTGTGTGTGTGTGTGTGTGTAAGACAGGCCCAGTAGCAGCCGCTCTCTGTCTCTCTGTCCCTTCCTCCGTCCCGTGAGACAGGCCTCTGGGAGATGGGGAGGGTTGGTGACGGGGTCGGCCCTTTCACACTCAATAAAACATGCTCCACTCCCATGTAATTACTGAACACAGCACATCCGCCTCACTCCCTCACTCCCTCTCAGTCAGTAAGCCTGAATAAGCTCTGCACATAGTCACAGAGCTGTAGGCCTAGTATTACTTAACCTCATATTACAGCTCACACTGCTGTCCAACACAAAAGACGACATCCTATATGGTTCATTTCATTTAAAGGATGAGACCAGATCATCTATTATTGACCCTGTTATTGGCCATACTACATTCAGAGCATGATGTGGTTAGAATGATATAACTTAAAGCCAAGAAAAACATCTAATGCTTTGAATGTTCAGCTCTTACTTGCTTCAAAGACTCTATACATTCAAATGTGTGTACTGTACTATCTAAGTGTTAATGTGAGGAAAGCCTAACCCATTCCCCTTATTACTCTGACTGTCATGGACAGGAGCCAAAGTCCTGAGCATAGCCATGACAGTTGTGCTTCCTGTGTGTGAAGAGCTCAGTTTGATTATCCTACCACAGGGCCAGGCCACGGAGTGAGCAGACAAGACTCAACTTCCTGCCTCTCCACTTCCTGTTTTTCAGGACCACTTCTAAATGCCCACTGCAAGAGAGGGATAGAAAAAAGGGAGGGAGTGTGCCTTGGGGACACCCTTCCTCTCTGATCTCCTCCACGTGTTGCCTTCCTGACTGTAACTACTCTGAGACTAAACAACAACAGGACTCCATCTCCTGTTGATTCTCTCTGTGTGTTTATTATGTTTACAGTACAGGGCCATTAGATAGGCTGGACAGGCACATGCTGCCACACCACGCACTCCACCACTTTCTATTCAGTTAGACGTCAGGCCTTTCCTTGTTTTGGCCAGGACTGATAATGACTTGAAACATTTCCTGAGTTACATAATGATGAATCACTAAAACATCACACACTAAGCTAATGAGCAGTAAAATACTGATTAAACAGAGTTCATACTTAACAAGAAAACATTAGCGCAAAATGGTAGCAATATAATCCCAAAACTTGAAAGTGGAAGGAAATGGCTCAGTTCCAGTTTGTTAGGGTTTAAGCGGTGTGGGGACATGGAGCAAAGTAAACCCTCACGGTTCTGCTGCTTCGTTTCAATGAGACCCTGACATAAGTGCATTAAGAAATGAACACCCCGACTCTTTGTTCTTCCTATCATCAGGCTCTGCTGTACCTGGAAATGGGGCTGTTGGCCTGGGGGGAGTGGAGGAGAGCCAGCCTCTCTCTCTCCCGCTCCTACACTTCCCTTTGTGAGATCCCCCTTATCTCCCACTCCAGCAGGGAGAGGTAGGATTGTGGCCCCAGAAGCAGCATCACTAGTGTTAATGTCTCCTGATGCTAATCTGACACACGGCTGATCCTGCAACAACCACTTTCTCCATTCCTCTCTTTCTCCCTCTCTCCCTCCACCTCTTCCTCCTACCCCTCAGTCTCTTTCTCTCGCACTCTCACTCTCACTCTGTACATTCCCTCACCTCTGTTTCCAAGGCAACTAATGAGATATAATTAATAAGATCTACCAAAGGGGTGTGTGAACAGAAATGAGTGAGAAAGAAGCTTTGAGAAAGAGAGCTGCTTGCCCAGTGAGCTGAAGAAACTCCTTTAAATGTGCATATTGGACTTTCTACAGCTTGTTAACTTTCTTTGTAGATCATTGCTTGGGGGTGACATTATCTTCCTAGACAATGACTTCAAAAACATTTATGAGAAGTTAAGACGATTACTATATTAGCACCATGATAACCCACACCCTTAGAAATAGCTGGGGTACTTTGAACCACTACAAGTCAAGTGAAAAATCTCATAATGAACATTTTACATTGAGTAAGTGCTTGATGTTACTGACAGAAGGGATGTTAAATTCGTATTATTTTATGATATTGAGATAACAGAAAGTGTCTTCCTCCTTTATTTCACATAAAACAGTAGTTATACTCAAGTACGCTGTAACGATGTGCGCTGAGAGTCAGGAAGCAAGTTCAGGGAGTGAGTGTTTAAATAAAATAAACGGAACATAATACAAAACAAGAACCTCAAACAGCACACAGACATGAAACTGAAACAATGACGCCTGGGGAAGGAACCAAAGGGAGTGACATATATAGGGAAGGTAATCAAGGAAGTGATGGAGTCCAGGTGAGTCTGACGACGCGCAGGTGCGCGTAACGATGGTGACAGGTGTGCGCCATAACGAGCAGCCTTGTGACCTAGAGGCCGGAGAGGGAGCACACGTGACAAACGCCTTGATATGATTTGAGTGGATCCAGCCTTGACGTACATTGATATGATTTGAGTGGATCCAGCCCTGACGTACATTGATATGATTTGAGTGGATCCAGCCCTGACGTACATTGATATGATTTGAGTGGATCCAGCCCTGACGTACATTGATATGATTTGAGTGGATCCAGCCCTGACGTACATAGATTTATTTGAGTGGATCCAGCCCTGACGTACATAGATATGATTTGAGTGGATCCAGCCCTGACGTACATTGATATGATTTGAGTGGATCCAGCCCTGACGTACATTGATATGATTTGAGTGGATCGAACCCTGACATACATAGATATGATTTGAGTGGATCCAGCCCTGACGTACATAGATTTATTTGAGTGGATCAGCCCTGACGTACATAGATTTATTTGAGTGGATTCAGCCCTGACGTACATTGATATGATTTGAGTGGATCCAGCCCTGACGTACATAGATATGATTTGAGTGGATCCAGCCCTGACGTACATTGATATGATTTAAGTGGATCCAGCCCTGACGTACATTGATATGATTTGAGTGGATCCAGCCCTGACGTACATTGATATGATTTGAGTGGATCCAGCCCTGACGTACATTGATATGATTTGAGTGGATCTAGCCCTGACGTACATTGATATGATTTGAGTGATCCAGCCCTGACGTACATAGATTTATTTGAGTGGATCCAGCCCTGACGTACATAGATTTATTTGAGTGGATTCAGCCCTGACGTACATAGATTTATTTGAGTGGATTCAGCCCTGACGTACATTGATATGATTTGAGTGGATCCAGCCCTGACGTACATAGATATGATTTGAGTGGATCCAGCCCTGACGTACATTGATATGATTTGAGTGGATCCAGCCCTGACGTACATTGATATGATTTGAGTGGATCCAGCCCTGACGTACATTGATATGATTTGAGTGGATCGAACCCTGACATACATAGATATGATTTGAGTGGATCCAGCCCTGACGTACATAGATTTATTTGAGTGGATCAGCCCTGACGTACATAGATTTATTTGAGTGGATTCAGCCCTGACGTACATTGATATGATTTGAGTGGATCCAGCCCTGACGTACATAGATATGATTTGAGTGGATCCAGCCCTGACGTACATTGATATGATTTGAGTGGATCCAGCCCTGACGTACATTGATATGATTTGAGTGGATCCAGCCCTGACGTACATTGATATGATTTGAGTGGATCCAGCCCTGACGTACATAGATTTATTTGAGTGGATCCAGCCCTGACGTACATAGATTTATTTGAGTGGATCCAGCCCTGACGTACATAGATTTATATGAGTGGATCCAGCCCTGACGTACATAGATTTATATGAGTGGATCCAGCCCTGACGTACATAGATTTATTTGAGTGGATCCAGCCCTGACGTACATAGATTTATTTGAGTGGATCCAGCCCTGACGTACATTGGCAATTCAAGTTAGAGTACAACAAGGGTTAGACAGTGACTCACACAAACATTGCAAAGCATGTTCTGCATAGCTTGCATAGTAAATAATAATGGTTAATTGAGTTTACGGCTACTGGGACATGACAAAGCTTCTCCACTTGTATAACTATTTTAGCGCGCATCTTAATCGGACCGAAAGTTGAAGACTGAAGTTGTTGGCCTACCTTGCTCAAGTGTATATTTTTTCTCTCCCATTGACATGTATGAGAGTGGGACGTGTAGGGGACAACGATGCAGTATTCACAGACTACAGAGTGGTTGTGTTGAGGAGGCAGACCAGAGCAGGCCAGGCTGTGAGTGGTTAATCTCTCCCAATGATGACTGCTACCTCACTCCAACTCTCCACTGACCCAGCTGTAATCCCACGTTGGATCAATGCAAGTTCAAACAATCATCCATCTTGCTAGCACCTAACTCTGGCTGGGAAGATGGAGTTGCAGACAGAGACTAAGCTACTTATCACCTTCACAATGACATCCTCAGGAAAACCCCAGCGGATGAACTGGCTCTTCTCTTGGTGAAAATAGTTTTAGACCACCACATCATATAACATCCATCAATAACCTGGGAGAAATAGACGCCTGCAAAAACAAATCTCTTTAGGAGAGAGGTCAATAACAGAACATACACCCTTACAGCCTTGCCAATCAAGACAGATATATTATTGTTACTTTTGAATGTATTCCTATTGCATGCTGAAATCAGCAAGTTTCAAGGTATGGTAAGGTCTGGATAATAGGCTACACATCCAGAACGACAGAAAAACACAGCATGAGATGCTGACAGTGAAACTGAGCGCTAGCAGACAGACATCCTCACTCTCAGTCACACAGTAATGTCAGGGGATGAGAGGACTATGCAAGGTGACTTTGACTAAATGCCTTGGGGTCCATGACAGAAAGCCATTGACTTGACTTTATGGCATATTTTTCTCACTTATCACCATCCTAAATCCTAAAAGCGTGTATGATGAAACTAAGAGGGAATTAATACATATTCCCTTTGGCTTGAAGGCACAGTGAGAAGAATCTGAGGCCAGTAAGTCACCTGCAACAAGCAGGAGACACAGTGTACTGTAATCACTGCCAACATGTACACCCTAGCTGGCCTAGCTGACAGCCAGTTACACTGACAGCTCGTGTATCTTCTACAGACATGGAACAGTGCATTGAAGTTCAGACAACAGAGCTTGATAAACGTCATAGTCCAAACAGATGTTGTTGTGCTGGAGCTGGTGTATGAGTGTGAGTATGTGAGCGCACGTGTGTTTGTGTGTGAACTTAAAGGGAATAGAGAGGAAAGAGGAATAAAACCTTGAGATGGAAGAGAGGAAGAGTTCCCCCCACCTCCATCCCCACCTCCATCCCCAGCTTTCTTGCCGTGTGCGGTAGCAGCAGCGTTGTAACATAATTACTGCTGGGACGCCTCTATTCCCAATGATCCATTTGCGTCAGTCAGGTTTTCGAGCCGAGCCGATGAATGGATTCTCAGTTTCTCAAGGATAAAGAGATGACCCTAACCTAACTGTTGTATCCATTTCATGTGCAGAGGCCACTCTCCTTCTCAAGGTTCATCTCCTGATGCTAATTGTAGTACAACGCTTTAGCATGAAGAAAAGTATGCAAGCTTAGAGTAATGATTTTTTCTTCATTAAAAAGGTCTGGTTGAGAAATGCATGATATACATTGAGAGTAATTATACTGCCTGTTATTCAGATTTGAGAAAAAAGAAACCCGCTCAGATGTGCAATGGTGAACAACCCACAAGCTAAATGCAAATTATATGCAACTATTTTAATTTGAGCATCTTGCTGTTTTTGGATGAATCCCAAAACGTATTACCGTGTTATGTGACAGTCACAAATCACTTCTAATCAACCAAAATGTCATATTCTACTGCCAAAATGAAACTGACTAAGTGTCTAAGCACTCACATCAAATTAGGAGTAACGGCCAAACACAGTCACTCAACATCACTGTCTCTGAGCCAAAACCTCTCTCCAAAAACATTTAATCGCCAACATCCCTTATGACAGTATGTCAATTTTACCAGTGAATTTCCTGACACGAATCAGCGTCAGAATCTGACATTCTCTATGGATGAGCACTTCAAGTATCACAGCACAAGTTCTCCTTTTCTAAATCATTCTGATAGAGTCACAGATGACACAGGTCTAAAAGAAATGCACAAGCTGAACATTCCTGAAAGTGTTCTGTACATTTCTGTACACTTTCTTCATCCTTCATAATCTCAACTTTTCAGGGATGTCAGGAAAAGCCCATTTTCAGTGTCTCCTGTAAACATACATGCACCCACACCCAAATTCCTGCATCCTAAATGTTAGCATGGCAGCCTTGTTGGACTGTGGACCTGTTGGCTGTGTGATTTGGTGGTATGTGTCCATTTGCATGGTTGTCCATCATCACAGGGACTTCTCACCGGGCAGGGATAATCATACCAACACAGAGGGGTGTGACACCCCCCTACCCTCAGCCCCCAAGGCACCCTGCAAACTGTGTTAAGCGGCATGGCAGCCTTTTGATGTTCCACAGACCGCAAATCCAAAATGGTAAACAGCAGAGATGAATCAAGATCTTCCTCCTGGGGGAATATGCTGTGTAAGGATATTAGGGACGCATTGCATTAATGTGTCTCGGCAGCACTACATTTACCAGCTCTCATCCCCACTAAATGTACTGAATATCCAGATGAAACATTCTGATACAGTTTAGATATGTAATTCTTCTGCGAATATGTTGTTTGATCAACAGCAGGCAGATTGAACTATATAAACAAATGAAACTACTCTGAGTTTACCATGTTGTGTTACACATCATGTACACATTGTTTCTGTTGGTTGTTAGTGTGTTAATTCCTGTCTTGTCCAACAGAGCACTTTTGCTTCTTTTAATGGATTTTTTTTTTTCGAAAAAAAAAAAGGCTTAGAATAAATATTAGATTTTCTCTTTCCATTTTTCTCTTGCTCTCCATCCCTCTGTTTGTCAGTGTTCCGTTACATAAAAGGTTTATGCAACCCAAGCAGCAAGGACCATCATGACTCATGAAAACTGTGAAAAGTTCAACATTGATTAGATTTTTTTAACAAAGAAAATGGATGACTCAACACATATCTACATGGATGATTGTGGAAATCACAAAATATAACACTAATCCCACAAGGAAAGGGTACAGAGGTTGGAAGATTATATAATGCTAAGTAACAGAATTGTAATTTGAATAGACTGATCTCAATATACAGCCAATCAATCCATGTCACTTTGGCAAGGTGAAACCACATATTTCCATTACAACGTAAGCCCTGATTTTCGACAATTCATTTTCCTGTTCACTGGTTTCAATTTGTTGTTGAGTGTTTTTGGCATGATAAAACTCTTCTGTAAATGAGTGCTTGTCAAGAAGGACAGGGAAAAGAGGAAAGATGTACAGTAGCGATAACATTAAACAACCACATCATATAGCCACCAGGGAGAATGTTCAGTGGACACAAAGTTGTTTTACTTCAATACCAAGCCAAAGCTGAGTAACAACTTTCACTTTGAAATATAGATGTGCTCTTATATAAACGTTGTCTGCCTGGTCCATGACTGGTGCTTATGCAACCAGCGTTTGAATGGGGGCCTATCCTTGCAAACGTTATGCTTGTACAGGACAAAAATAACAGAAAATGTGTCATTCTAAAGTATCTACTCTATCAATACTTGTTGTTTGTTGCTCAGAACATCAAATCTGAACCAAACATAAGAACTTTCCTCCAGCAAATACATCCCAAGATCAAGATTAATGTATTGGGGCGTCAGACTGTCATTGAAAATAAGAATTTGTTCTTAACTGACTTGCCTAGTAAAATAAAGGTACAATTGTAAATTATCCAGGAATGTATTTTTTATGCCATAGGCTCAACATCAAATATACGATATTATAAATATTTCCAGGCATTCCAGAAAGAATTGGCTTAGTTTGCATAATGATTCAGTACCTCCATAAAGAACCAGTGCTAGAGAACAACAAGGAATTATGGATGGAAGAGAATGTAAAGCTGATACAATCTATCTTTACCACAATTTGCATGTTTTGTTTTGTACTTTGTACAAGCACAGCTCTGCCTTTTGGAATTTCCTAAATGTCCTCTGAGTCGATATCATACTAAATGAAACCCATTCTTTGCAAAGTCAATAGGACAGATGGATCAAACACAAAATAAAGCTGTTTGACAGATCATCATACAAACATATCCTCCCATCCATACATACATAGTGTGCTACACACACACATAGACACACACACATAGACACACACACACATAGACACACACACATACAGAAACCCACTGGCCCTGCTGCCTGCCTCTCCAGGAATCTTTCCAACCCGACTGTTTTGTGATAGCCTGTGGCCCTGACTGAGGCCCAGTTGCTGGTGACGGATGCCTCTCTCCCCATGCATGGTCTGAACACTGTTGGCAGCTTGGTCAGTGACAGGGGGGCCGAGGGGAGGGAGGAGAGTAGGAACAAGCTGGGGAGCAGAGAGTGTGACACTGTCCGAGTACATCCAGAGAACAGCTGATACACTAGTGGGATCAGTCAGTCTACTATTTCACCTGGATCAGCAGCGCACATGCGCCACACACGGCACACAGTCTGGTCCCAGGCAGAGACAGACTGGACTGGGAGAGAGAAGGAGAGAGGGAGGGCAGAGACAGCTGGCAGACTCAACAAACTCTCAGGCTTAAGAGAGCCAGGCTCTGGAGACTGAAATTACGGTACAACTACTGCAGCAAGGACAGGAATTAAATATATATTTTTGGGATGAAGAAAGAAAATGAGTGCCTTAATATAAAACTTTGGTTTTACATTCCAGGGAATAACCTGTACTGTATTACTGCTCCCAGCGAGATTGTGCGACTACATGTTTTCATACAGGAGTGGTGTAATGTTTTCCCTGGTTGGATGCTGCCAGGGCTGTAAAGGCAGAGGGATGATGTCATGCCCAGCCCAGTAAAAGTGATACGTCCCCGTCCCGGCTTCCACTTCTCCTAATAAGGCAGGGGTCAAGTCTCTTTCCTTACACTAGCGTAGGAACATCGTAGGGGAAATTGATGGGGAGAAATATTGGCTGTACCTACTGCTTAGATTAGGCTTGGGCAGTATCCAGATTTTCGTACTGTCATACTGTTCTTCCCAGGATTCACAGTATTACCAGCATAGCACACAAGGGGGCGTTAAAAACAAAAACAAAAAGCACATTGGGCGATATTTACCAGAATGCTTAAAAGATTTGCACAAGTAATAGAACATTCTCAAGGAAACTTCTCAAGGATTTCCACATCTGGCTTTTTCACCTGCGGGATGATCTGAGACCAGCCACCTGAACAGCTGATGAAATTGTGGGTTTACACAACCAAATAATTTTGTCGCAAACTGTCAGAAACTGTCTCAGGGAAGGTCATCTGCGTGCTCGTTGTCCTCACCAGGGTCTTGACCTGACTGAAATTCTGAGTCGTAATTGACTTCAGTGGGCAAATGCTGATCTTCGATGGCCACTGGCATGCTGGATAAGTGTGAGATCAGAGATGAATCCCGGTTTCAAATGTACCAGGCAGATGGTAGACAGCATGTATGGCGTTGTGTGGACGAGCGGTTTGCTGATGTCAATGTTGTGAACAGAGTGCCCCATGGTGGCGGTGGGTTTATGGTAAAGGCATGAGCTACGGAATGCACAGAGATACCGTGACGAGATCCTGAGGCCCATTGTCGTGCCATTCATCCACCTCCATCACCTCGTGTTTCAGCATCTGTACAGGATCTGTACACAATTCCTGGAAGCTGCAACAGTTCTTCCATGGCCTGCATACTCACCAGACATGTCCCCCATTGAGCAGGTTTGGGAAGCTCTGGATCACAATCATTAGCCTGATCAACTCTATGCGAAGGAGAATGGCGCACTGCATCAGGCAAATGGTGGTCACACCAGATACTGACTGGTTTTCTGATCCACGCCCCTACCTATTTTTTTAAGGTATCTGTGACCAACAGATGCATATCTGTAATCCCAGTCATGTGAAGTCCATAGATTATATGAACTGTAAAATCTTTAAAATTGTTGCATGTTGCGTTTATATTTTTGTTCAGAGTACTTAACAAGTAGCTACAAATACTTCAAATAAATAGTTTAAACGATATTGACGGTATATGAAAACCATCCCGTGGGTATTTCCAAATACCCTGGTATACGGTACATATGGTATACCGCCCAACCCCAGGTTAAATAATTTTACAGTGTCAAAGCAAAGGTAAGTAAAGACATCCTGCTCAAACACTGCCCTCACAGCAGAGAGATGGTGGGACTTGAACTCTAGTCTGAAACCTTAGGTGGACCTAACCCGCTTTCAGACCAGAAGAGTGTGTTAGGTCACTTCCCTTCACTGGTAATAGACATGTTGTGTGCTGCAGGATAATGGGAATTACGACATCCCTCCAGCTGTCCAGGTTCAGAGGGCTTCACAGACAGGCAGAAAAACAAGGATACAGTCAGGCCCCGGGCTCTTCCTCCAGCCCACATTGCCGCTCTCGCTCCAGCTGCAGGAGGCCTGACTCTTCCCACCACCAGCTACTTACTGACTGCACGGGGTCACACTAGGGACTATGACTTCCAGATCCCCAAACACAACCCACACACCTGCAAATCTGTTAATTATTCAGAAGACCCCTGTTTGGATCCAATTCTATATTAATGTATATTATTTTTGTCTGAGCAAATACCATAGTTTTCTACCAAATGCTTTGGGATACCAAGTGACCATGGCTAGTGCCTATAAGAATAGCCCACAGATTCCGTATGATCCTGCTGATCCTCTAACATAACATTTTTATTTGTCACATACTTTCGTAAACCACGTAAACCACAGGTAAACAATGCTTACTTACTGGCCCTTCCCAACAATGCTGAGAGAAATACAATATAGAAATAATATAAATGTAATAACAAATAGTAATACAAGTAATAATAAATACACAATGAGTAATGACAACATGGCTATATGGACGGGATACCAGTACCGAGTCGATGTGCAGGGTGTCAAGGTAATTGAGGTAGATATGTACATATAACTAGGAATAAAGTGGCTAGGCAACAGGATAGCTAATAAACAGTAGCAGCAGCGTATGTGATGAGTCAAACAAAGTTTGTGCAAAAAGGGTCAATGCAGATAGTCCAGATAACTATTTGGTTAACTATTTAACTAACTATTTAGCAGTCTTATGGCTTTGGGGTAGAAGCTGTTCAGGGTCCTGTTGGTTCCAGATTTGGTGCATCGGTACCACTTGCCATGCAGTAGCAGAGAGAACAGTCTATGACTTGGGTGGCTGGAGTCTGACAATTTGTAGGGCCTTCCTCTGACAACACCTGGTATAGAGGTCCTAAATGGCAGGGAGCCCGGCCCCAGTGATGCACTGGGCCTTACACACTACCCTCTGTAGCGCCTTGCGGTCGGATGCCAAGCAGTTGCCATACCAAGCGGTGATGCAGCCAGTCAAGATGCTCTCAGTGGTGCAGCTGTAGAACTCATTATCAGATTGCCTTCTCAACAGGAGCAGCATACACTATGTTTATCAGTGACAGTGATTAGAAACAAAATGTTCACACACAGAGCAGCCATGCCTTTGTATTGCCTGTATAACATGCCTGGACTTTAAAGTGCAAGACAGGACACTATTCAGATTGAGGGAAATGTTTTAGGCTTTATAAACTGCTCGTCTATGCATACTGTAAATATATAGTATTCTCAAAATACATAAACCCAGCAAGAAAAATCCGGTCGTCCATGGGGACTCCAGACTTTTTATGTTAAGATTAAGCGGATGTGTCTTAAATGTGATACAGGGGAGCATATTAGCGATCACAAGAAATCTTTTGATCTGGCAAATTAGATTATAATGTATTCCTTTGATACTGTATATGCTTTTTCAAAGTCTCATTGAAATTCAGTCAAAGTGCAACTCAGCAAAGTGATGTACTTCAAGGGAAAATTTATACAACAATTCTGATCTATGGTACTGTAGGAATTCAAATCAAATTGTATTTGTCACAAGCTTCGTAAACAAGTGTAGTGTAGACTAGTGTAGACTAACAGTGAAATGCTTACTGACGGGTCCTTTTCCAACAATGCAGAGTTAAAGATAAAGATTAAAAAAAGTGTGTGTGTGTGTGTGTGGCGTAAGTATGCATGTGTGCGCATATTATGTGTGTGTGGGCTAGTGATGCGCGGTTTGACTCATAACCCGCAGTACCCACGAATATATCGCAGAGAGGGCGGGTTAAGGGTAATGAAATATTGTGTGGATGAATTGCGGGTGGGTGGCGGGCAGGATAAATAAATCGAAAACAATACCTTAAAAAATCCATAAATGTAGCAGTACTATCCTTCTTGTGCAATTTATATCTATAGGCAACAATTTCAGTTTTACGTTCATTATTTTAGGCTATCTGGCATTAGTGCTATAAGCCTAACACGGAACCCAAACCGGCTGCGCGGGTGTGCCATCGTGCGCCATCGTGCATACATTTATTTTGTCCCCCCACACCAAACTCAATCACGACACTCAGGTTAAAATATCAAAACAAACTCTGAAACAATTATATTAATTTGGGGACAGGTCGAAAAGCATTAAACATGTATGTCAATTTATCTAGCTTGCACTTGCTAGCTAATTTGTCCTATTTAGCTAGCTTGCTGTTGCTAGCTAATTTGTCCTGGGATATAAACATTGAGTTGTTATTTTACCTGAAATGCACAAGGTCCTCTACTCCGCCAATTAATCCACACAAAGCATCTCTCATCCTTCCAGGCTTTTTCTTCTCTTGACTTTATATTGCAACTTTCATAAATTAGGTGCATTACCGCCACTGACCTCGTTCGTCTTTCAGTCACCACGTGGGTATAACCAATGAGAAGATGGCACGTGGGCACCTGCTTCTATAAACCAATGAGGAGATGGGAGAGGCAGGACTTGCAGCGCAATCTGCGTCACAAATAGAACTGACTTCTATTTTAGCCCTTGTCAACGCAGACGCTCGTTGGCGCGCGCGAGCATTGTGGGTGCAATAATTGAATAACATAGATTTCTACATTTATTTTGTAGTCCGGGTATAAGCTTTAGGGCCTAACTGTACGCACGCCAAATAGCCTACATGCTAATCGCCAAATGCTTTTGGGAAGGGACAGAAAAAGTTTATGTCTATCCATGGAGGCAAAAAGGACAACGTCGGCAATTAATTCAAAAAGAGAAAAGCCGCGAAATGGATTTTAAAATAAAGAGAATGGAGGGCCAGAAAAGTAATGTTTGGGAAAGATTTGGTGAAGTGGTAAAAGAGGATGATAGCAATGCCGGCTATGTTATGTGTGATGATTGTGAGGCGCTATTGTAAGGTTCTACTTTTCTTTTCTTAGTCAACCTTGTGTTCTTTTTCTTTGTGTTCTGGAACGTAGCCCTGTTTCTTTGTGTTCTGGAACGTAGCCCTGTCTTTCATTTGTGTTCATTGATTTCACCTGTGTACGCAGGGATCTTCTGACCCAAACGTACTGGGAGATGTTCCACCCTCATCGAATAGCCCTCTGGTCATGGCCCCTGGGAGGAAAAGTCTGAATGCGGCAAGCCTGCCACTCAAGATCATTGACAATCCAGAGTGCCCCAGTGCCCCTTCTACACGCTCACTGTTTCAAAATGGCAGCCCCACGCTTCCTCATGGCAGCCTCGAGCCGCTGGAAAGCGGGTAGATGTAAATCAAATCAAATCAAATGTTATTGGTCACATACACATGGTTAGCAGATGTTAATGCGAGTGTAGCGAAATGCTTGTGCTTCTAGTTCCAACCGTGCAGTAATATCTAACAAGTAATCGAACAATTTCACAACTACCTTATACACACAAGTGTAAAGGAATTAATAAGAATATGTACATATAAATATATGGATGAGCGATGGCCCGAACGGCATAGGCAAGATGCAGTAGATGGTATAGAGTACAGTATATACATATGAGATGAGTAATGTAGGGTATGTAAACATATATAACGTGGCATTGTTTAAAGTGACTAGTGATACATTTGTTACATCCAATTTATTATTAAAGTGGCTAGAGATTTGAGTCAGTATGTTGGCAACAGTCTGATGGCCTTGAGGTAGAAGCTGTTTTTCAGTCTCTCGGTCCCAGCTTTGATGCACCTGTACTGACCTCGCCTTCTGGATGATAGCGGGGTGAACAGGCAGTGGCTCGGGTGGTTGATGTCCTTGATGATCTTTTTGGCCTTCCTGTGACATCGGGTGGTGTAGGTGTCCTGGAGGGAAGGTAGTTTGCCCCCGGTGATGCGTTGTGCAGACCTCACTACCCTCTGGAGAGCCTTACGGTTGTGACGGTTGTGGGCGGAGCAGTTGCCATACCAGGCGGTGATACAGCCCGACAGGATGCTCTCAATTGTGCATCTGTAAAAATGTGTGAGTGTTTTTGGTGACAAGCCAAATTTCTTTAGCCTCCTGAGGACGCTGTCTGTGTGGGTGGACCATTTCGGTTTGTTCGTGATGTTCCCCGAGGAACTTAAAACTTTCCACCTTCTCCACTACTGTCCTGTCGATGTGGATAGGGGGGTGCTCCCTCTCCTGTTTCCTGAAGTCCACGATCATCTCCTTTGTTTTGTTGACGTTGAGTGACAGGTTATTTTCCTGACACCACACTCCGAGTGCCCTCACCTCAAGGCCATCTCGTCGTTGTTGGTAATCAAGCCTACCACTGTAGTGTCATCTACAAACTTGATGATTGAGTTGGAGGCCTGCATGGCCATGCAGTCATGGGTGAACAGGGAGTACAGGAGAGAGCTGAGAACGCACCCTTGTGGGGCCCCAGTGTTGAAGATCAGCGGGCTGGAGATGTTGTTTCCTACCCTGTTAAATGCTGAGCTGTAGTCGATGAACAGCATTCTTACATAGGTATTCCTCTTGTCCAGATGGGATAGGGCAGTGTGCAGAGTGATTGCGTCGTCTGTGGACCTATTGGGGTGGTAAGCAAATTGGAGTGGGTCTAGGGTGTCAGGTAGGGTGGAGGTGATGTGATCCTTGACTAGTCTCTCAAAGCACTTCATGATGACGGAAGTGAGTGCTACAGGGCGGTAGCCGTTTAGCTCAGTTACTTTAGCTTTCTTGGGAACAGGAACAATGGTGGCCCTCTTGAAGCATGTGGGAACAGCAGACTGGGATAGAGATTGATTGAATATGTCCGTAAACACACCAGCCAGCTGGTCTGCATGCTCTGAGGACACGGCTAGGGATGCCATCTGGGCCGGCAGCCTTGCGAGGGTTAACACGTTTAAATGTTTTACTCACGTTGGCTGCGGTGAAGGAGAGCCCGCAGGTTTTGGTAGCAGGCCGTGTCAGTGGCACTGTATTGTCCTCAAAGCGAGCAAAGAAGTTGTTTAGTTTGTTTGGGAGCAAAACATCGGTGTCTGCGACGGGGCTGGTTTTCTTTTTGTAATCCGTGATTGACTGTAGACCCTGCCACATGCGTCTCGTGTCTGAGCCGTTGAATTGTGACTCTACTTTGTCTCTATACTGACGCTTAGCTTGTTTTATTGCCTTGCAGAGGGAATAGCTACACTGTTTGTATTCAGTCATGTTTCCGGTCGCCTTGCCATGATTAAAAGCAGTGGTTTGCGGTTTCAGTTTTGCGTGAATGCTGCCATCAATCCACGGTTTCTGGTTGGGATAGGTTTGCAACATCACCGATGCACTTGTTAATAAACTCACTCACCGAATCAGAGTAATACCTCCTTCTAACACGCTTTACCGTCTGCCCTATGCCTGCAAAGCGAGTGAGTGGGCTGCACGCACTGTCAGTCTGCTGTTTGTGCCTTCAGTTGCCCCAGGGTCCTCTTAGGTACCTTGTTACCCAAATCCTGCCTTTATGCCTAGCATCAACGGCAATTGTTTTGTCACGCCCTAGAGCTTGTGGTTACACCCACCGCTCTTCCTGTTTACAGAAGACGAGCGGCTCCACCGTTTGTGTTCAGTACGTTTCTTGCGTATTTGCTTGGATTAAGCATTTATTGAGAGTTTATTGGGCACTTCCCTGCAAGGGGGGGAGGGGCTACCTCATTAACAGATGCTATTGTATTGTGGAGGCTATTGTATTGAAAAGTATAATATCAAGGGTTACAGCCTGGAAGAGCTCGTTCCACCAGAGGTATGGCTACCTATTAGGCACTGTTCTAAGGCATCTCCTGACAGGAGAATTGTGTAATGGCATGTTAGGTTACCCCTCATATGTTTATGAGGTCTTTACAGGCTGGATGTCACTGCACCTTCGTTGGTGCATACCTCCTCCGTGTGGAAGCCTCTGAGGGGTGATGCTGTTGGGACTACCCTGGCTTCGGAGAGCATGTCTGCCATACAGAAATGGGCCATATCCCATAGTGACACATCAAAAGGAGTATTAGAAATATAACTTCTATGAGAATATGAGTGAGATGTGTCACCACAATTCCCTGCTCGCAAGAGTCTAAGTTGAGGACTTGTGAGGCGTCTGTTTCTCAGTTATGCACCGGGGCCTCAGGTTGCTGATAATGGGCCTCTGTACGCCTATGTAGATATTCCATAAAACATCAGTCGTTTCCAGCTACAATAATTTACAACATTAACAATGTCTACACTGTATTTCTGATCAATTGTATGTTATTTTAATTGAAAAAAAATGTTGGTTTTCTTTAAAAAACAAGGACATTTCTAAGGGATCCCAAAACTTTTGAACGGTAGTGTAAATATATATATATATTCTTTCAAACAATCCATTTATATTTTCCAACGGGGATATACATTTGGGTGAGGTTTTTTTCTCGCCTGAGTAGCCTCGTTTCACTGCCAAAAATCGAAATAAACCATTTAGTGTTCAGCGAAATAACAACACGATGTCAAATACAGGTAGCCTAGTCAAATAATTAACATCCAATCACATTAACCGTTACTCACTCGTGGGAATTAACTAACGGTCCGTATGTAGCCAAACGTAGCTGCTGCTCATTCCGTTTGCTCGAAAATTGATAAATGGTAAAAAAAACTAAGGCCTGCATCCATAGAGACACAAACCAGCTCTACTGGTACTACTGCTACTACCTGCACCTGTCGACAACACAAGTTGTTCTGCTTCCACGAACACATCCAATGCCAGCATCAGTAATGCCAATGCCAGGGACTAGAAGCGTCTTATATGGTGAGCTACCTAGTGGCTAGGACAGGCAAGCCCCATACTATTGTGGAGGACTTAATTATTCTTGCTGCCGCAGATATGGCTGGGACAATGTTGGGGGAAAAGGCCAAAACAAACTATACAGACAATGCCTTCATCAAACAATACTGTTTCACGACGCATCAGGGACATGGCAGGAGATGTTTTGAAACAATTACTGCTTCGCATACAAGCCAGTGAATTCTATGTGTTACAGCTGGATGAGTCAACAGACGTGGCAGGCCTGGCATAGGGACATAAGTATTGACACGTTTTTTTGAATTGAGGAACAAGTTTGAAGTTTTCTTTACTGACCATAATTTTCAATTGTCTGACCGCTTGCATGATGACCAGTTTCTCACACGACTGGCCTATCTGGGTGATGTTTTTTCTTGCCTGAATGATCTGAATCTAGGATTACAGAGACTCTCCGCAACTATATCCAATGTGCGGGATAAAATTGAGGCTATGATTAAGAAGTTGGAGCTCTTCTCTATCTACATTAACAAGGACAACACACAGGTCTTTCCATCATTGAATGATTTGTGTGCAAATGAACTCAAACTTACGGACAATGTCAAATGTGATATAGCGAAGCACCTGAGTGAGTTGGGTGCGCAATTACACAGGTACTTTCCCGAAACAGATGACACAAACAACTGGATTCGTTATCCCTTTCATGCCCTGCCTCCAGTCCACTTACGGATATCTGAACAAGAGAGCCTCATAGAAATTGCAACAAGCAGTTCTATGAAAAAGGAATTTAATCAGAAGCCACTGCCAGATTTCTGGATTGGGCTGCGTTCAGAGTATCCTCCCTTGGCAAATTGCGCTATTTAGACACTGATGCCCTTTGCAACCACGCACCTACAGTTGAAGTCGGAAGTTTATATACACCTTAGCCAAATACATTTAAACTCAGTTATTCACAATTCCTGACATTTAATCCTAGTAACAATTTCCTGTCAGTTAGGATCACAACTTTAATTTAAGAATGTGAAATGTTAGAATAATAGTAGAGAGAATGATTTAGTTCAGCTTTTCTTTCTTTCATGACATTCCCAGTGGGTCAGAAGTTTACATACATTCAATTAGTATATGGTAGCATTGCCTTTAATTTGTTCAACTTGGGTCAAACGTTCCACAAGTTTCCCACAATAAGTTGGGGGAATTTTGGCCCATTCCTCCTGACAGAGCTGGTGTAACTGAGTCAGGTTTGTAGGCCTCCTTGCTCGCACATGCATTTTCAGTTATGCCCACAAATTTTCTATAGGATTGACGTCAGGGCTTTGTGATGGCCACTCCAATACCTTGACTTTGTTGTCCTTAAACCATTTTGCCACAACTTTGGAAGTATGCTTGGGGTCATTGTCCATTTGGAAGACCCATTTGCAACCAAGATTTAACTTCCTGACTGTCTTGAGATGTTGCCATCTATTTTGTGAAGTGCACCAGTCCCTCCTGCAGCAAAGCACCCCCACAACATGATGCTGCCACCCCCGTGCTTCACAGTTGGGATGGTGTTCTTTGACTTGCAAGCCTCCCCCTTTCTCCTCCAAACATAACGATGGTCATTATGGCCAAACAGTTCTATTTTTGTTTCATCAGACCAGAGGACATTTCTCCAAAAAGTACGATCTTTGTTCCCATGTGCAGTTGCAAACCGTAGTCTGGCTTTTTAATGGTGGTTTTGGAGCAGTGGCTTCTTCCTTGATGAGCGGCCTTTCAGGTTATGTCAATATAGGACTCGTTTTACTGTGGATATAGATACTTTTGTACCTGTTTCCTCCAGCATCTTCACAAGGTCCTTTGCTGTTGTTCTGGGATTGATTTGCACTTTTCTCACCAAAGTACGTTCATCTCTAGGAGACAGAACGCGTCTCCTTCCTGAGCGGTATGACGGCTGCGTGGTCCCATGGTGTTTATACTTGCGTACAATTGTTTGTACAGATGAACGTGGTACCTTCAAGTGTTTGGAAACCTGTGGTGAGTTATTCACAATTTTCAATGAACACATAAAGTTTAATATTTAAGATGGCTAAATAAAGAGCAAAATTATTGATTATTATTATATTATTATTTGTGCCCTGGTCCTATAAGAGCTCTTTGTCACTTCCCATGAGCCGGGTTGTGACAAAAACTCAAACTCGTTCTTATGTTTAATAAACGTATTGTATAGTGTGTGTGTGGCAGGCTACAATGATGGCAAAAAACAACATTTGAGAGTGTGCTGACCCTGGTGTTAGAGGGGGTACGCAGCTGGAGGTTGAATGTTTGAAGGGGTACAGGACTATAAAAAGTTTGGGAACCACTGTTCTAATATAAATAAGTAACCCTAAGTTTTGATAACATATCAATAGTGACACAAATATTATAGAATGAGAGACCAGAGGTCTCACAGGTGCAGTGTGAGTCTGGTCAAAGCCATCATCTCTACTCCACCACATGGCAGAAACTTTTGCAGGCTAACCTCAGAAGCCACACTACAGCTAGAGAAGCATGCATCTACAACTTCTGTCTTTTCAGTTTATATCTGCTGTCAGTCCTCAGTATAACTCAAGTCACTTCACTTTACTTGGGAGTGGTGAATAGATTAAACTTAATAGTGTGGTTCTTGTCCTACTCCAATTAAGTAACATAGTAGTACACCTGAAAATTAAGTGTGTCACATGGTACATGACCAGTCATTTCTTGCTATGATACAACGTCAGTTTAGTCCTCTGGTTTGTTTATCATGTGTACCATAGTGGCACTGCATTGGCTTTCTTTTCATCTGTAGAGAGCCTGTCAGAAAAACACTCATAAATAAATATGTCTAAAGATAGGAGTGCACTGTTGATCCAACATGACTCAACACGAAAACAGCTCTAGTCAATTTCACATAGGCCATTTCACATAAGCCATTCCAACACAATGCTTTGTAGAAGCAAAGCTCGTAGATTTACTGTACATGGTGAATCAAAATATGTCCTGTGTCAATTTGGCTTTGGAGAAGAAGTTATTTCTGCTACTGCTGAGACTTTAAAAGGGAAAACTAATGGAAAATTATGAAATTAAGCAAATATGAGCACTCTTATCAGAGGTGGGATTCTCTGTCATCAGAATAGAATGCTTTGAAAAACCAGCCTGCAGGAGACCTCAAATGGCAATAGTCCAAATCAATGCAGTATAGAGACACATGGTTCAGAATGTCCTTACAATTCTAAAAGATATCATTGTGATGATTAATAGCTTTAAAAGGGTAAGGTTATTATAAAACCTTAACTCAACTTACACTATGCAAATGTTCTCTAGTGTTTACTTAAAAAAAAAATATATACATTCAAAGTTGACTTGCACTGTTAACCCTGTGTGGGCCATATAGACAGGGGAGGGAAGAAAGAGACAGGGATGATAGTTGTGAAAGAGGATTAACTGCAGATTGAGGCTGCCACTTTGGTTTAGGATCTTACTGCTGATTCTCCAGTATGGCCAGAGAAAGCTGAGGGGGTAAGGACACCACCGTCTGACTGAGGGCTCGCAGGGGAAGGGCAAAGAAGACAGGAAGAGGCTGTCGATCCTTAAGCCGCTCTACCCTGCTCAGCAGCACATGTGCTGAGTGGGCCGTATGGGGCTGCTTACTACCAGAGGTCACAGCCAAGGGCAGGACAGTTGAAAGGTCACTGTTAGCTGCTCCCTTAGACAAACAGTGCATTAGTGAGTGGATCATTAGTGCTTCTGTGTTACAAACAGTGTTTCAGACCATCAGAGGTTTATAAGCCACTGTAGTTCAGGATATTGATATCTAGGTCAGAATGATGGGGGATAATTGTCAACAGAGTTGCTTTGCTGATATACTACAGTGACATAACAGGCAGATGTGAAGAAAATATAGGAAATAATGGTGGTTTTTCTGTTTGCTATTCCAAGTACACATTAATACTGGGTCGCACCACAGTACATTATTAGTATATACAGTTGAAGTCGGAAGTTTACATACACCTTAGCCAAATACATTTAAACTCAGTTATTCACAATTCCTGACATTTAATCCTAGTAACAATTTCCTGTCTAGGTCAGTTAGGATCACCACTTCATTTAAAGAATGTGAAATGTCAGAATAATAGTAGTGAGAATGATTTAGTTCAGCTTTTCTTTCTTTCATGACATTCCCAGTGGGTCAGAAGTTTACATACACTCAATTAGTATTTGGTAGCATTGCTTTTAATTTGTTTAACTTGGGTCAAACGTTTCGGGTAGCCTTCCACAAGCTTCCCACAATAAGTTGAGGGAATTTTGGCCCATTCCTCCTGACAGAGCTGGTGTAACTGAGTCAGGTTTGTAGGCCTCCTTGCTCGCACAAGCTTTTTCAGTTCTGCCCACAAATGTTCTATAGGATTGAGGTCAGGGCTTTGTATTGGCCACTCCAATACCTTGACTTTGTTGTCCTTTTTGCCACAACTTCAGAAGTATGCTTGGGGTCATTGTCCATTTGGAAGACCCATTTGCGACCAAGCTTTAACTTCCTGACTGATGTCTTGAGATGTTGCTTCAATATATCCACATAATTTTCCTTCTCATGATGCCATCTATTTTGTGAAGTGCACCAGTCCCTCCTGCAGCAAAGCACCCCCACAACATGATGCTGCCACCCCCGTGCTTCACAGTTGGGATGGTGTTCTTCGACTTGCAAGCCTCCCCCTTTTTCCTCCAAACATAACGATGGTCATTATGGCCAAATAGTTCTATTTTTGTTTCATCAGACCAGAGGACATTTCTCCAAAAAGTACGATCTTTGTCCCCATGTGCAGTTGCAAACCGTAGTCTGGCTTTTTAATGGTGGTTTTGGAGCAGTGACTTCTTCCTTGCTGTGCGGCTTTTCAGGTTATGTCAATATAGGACTCGTTTTACTGTGGATATAGATACTTTTGTACCTGTTTCCTCCAGTATCTTCACAAGGTCCTTTGCTGTTGTTCTGGGATTGATTTGCACTTTTTTCTCACCAAAGTACGTGCATCTCTAGGAGACAGAACGCATCTCCTTCCGGAACGGTATGACGGCTGCGTGGTCCCATGTTTTTTTTTCTTGTATACTATTGTTTGTACAGATGAACGTGGTATCTTCAGGCGTTTGGAAATTGCTCGCAATGATGAACCAGACTTGTGGAGGTCTACATTTTTTTCTGAGGTCTTGGCTGATTCCTTTTGATTTTCCCATGATGTCAAGCAAAGAGGCACTGAGTTTGAAGGTAGGCCTTGAAATACATCCACAGGTACACCTCCAATTGACTCAAATTATGTCAATTAGCCTATCAGAAGCTTCTAAAGCCATGACATTATTTTCTGGAATTTTCCAAGCTGTTTAAAGGCACAGTCAACTTAGTGTATGTAAACTTCTGACCCACTAGAATTGTGATACAGTGAATTATAAGTGTAATAATCTGTCTGTAAACAATTGTTGGAAAAATTACTTGTGTCATGCACAAAGTAGATGTCCAAACCGACTTGCCAAAACTATAGTTTGTTAACAAGAAATTTGTGGAGTGGTTGGAAAACGAGTTTTAATGGCTCCAACCTAAGTGTATGTAAACTTCCGACTTCAACTGTATATGTATAAATGTATATATGAGCATATATACAGTACCAGTCAAAAAACAGCATCTCAAATGGGTTGAGGTCAGGTGATTGTGGATACCGGGTGAAGAAGGAGAGTGATGGAGTGCTGCATCAGATGACCTGGCCTCCACAATCACCCGACCTCAACCAAATTGAGATGGTTTGGGATGAGTTGGACCGCAGAGTGAAGGAAAAGCAGCCAACAATTGCTCTGCATATGTGGGAACTCCTTCAAGACTGTTGTAAAAGCATTTCAGGTGAAGCTGGTTGAGAGAATGCAAAGCTGCAAAGTGTGCAAAGCTGTCATCAAGACAAAGGGTGGCTTCTTTGAATAATATAAAATATAAAATATATTTTGATTGGTTTAACACTTTTTTTGGTTACTACATGATTCCATATGTGTTATTTCATAGTTTTGATGTCTTCACTATTATTCTACAATGTAGAAAATACAAAAAATAAAGAAAAAACCCTTGAATGAGTAGGTGTGTCCAAACTTTTGACTGGTACTGTGTGTGTGTATATATATATATATATATATATATATATATATATATGAGCCTTTTCTTTAAAAATATATGAATTCTGCATAATAAGTGTTTGAATATGATTTGATAAATATTATAATTACATTAACTTAGAAACCACACTGCCATGTAGGAAAGGAAGCCATATTTATGAAGTGTATATGTGGTATACTAGCCTGTGCCAGGGCTGGTCCCTGATCCCCAGGCTAAAGGTTTGGAAGTCATCATCACAGCACGTTAAGGGCCTGCCTAATAAAGTTACAACTGTGCTGCATTAAAACATGATAGACGGTTTGATTTGGCACACTCCACAGAAACGTATTTGCACAATAACACAAACGCAGTTTTGTGAGATTGAAGGAGAGAAAAAAAACGAACAAGGAGCAAATATTTTGATACACATTTTAAATGATGATTTTGTGTGTTTGTCAAACATGTCACTGGCTGGTATCCTGGGGTAACTAACGCATTTAGCATCAAAGGTGAGGCTCTGTGGCCTGGTGGTGAGACAGGAGGCAGCCAGGGGTTTCTGGGTTTGGAGCTCAGCTCTCTGTTGGGTCGGATTGTGCGGTTGGGTAACCCCGCTAGGACACTGTGCATTCCTCTGGGTTACACAGCTATTCATGGTTTGGTCAATCTGGGATAGAAGAACTTCATTTATACCCTTTTATTTATTAAAGGTACATAGGAGGCTTTCCTTTAGAACTGAGAGTCTAGTGAGTACACAAGCAAAATATGGCCTCAAACATTATCTGCAAGGCTCAAGATTCTGCATCCTGCCTCCAGGTCTCACGGGAGAATGCTGGAATCTCCAGTTCGATGATGGAGCTCCAAAAAACAATGAATCATGTTGCAGAGAGCATGCGCAAAGAGCTTTGTAACAAAAAAAACGAAGCAAAGTGGACATAGAGAACAAGCATAGTTTCTCCCTGTTGTTGAACTGAGAAATATCTTTAACGTAATAGCCAAAGTGCCCTCACACCTAACATTGAGAAGAAGAGAGGACTTGCTACATAAGGACACAGTCACACTAGAGAATAATGAGAGATACACACATACTTTGATGAAAAAAGTTAATATCATGACCTTTGCAGATACTTGTTTTTTGTCTCGAGGTTGTGTAATACACAACCTTTCTTCTTTGCTGGTCTTCTTTGTTATTTTATCAATTTATCTAAAGAAGATGAAAATAGTTCATAATGTTAGCTACCGGTTCTTTTTAACAAATAATTAGTTAGTCTTGTAGAACTCTCAAACAAAGACTATGTAATTTGCTATAAAACTGTGCCTGTGAGCCAGCTGCAGTTGACACAGTTCAACTCTCCAGTGTACTGTAGGGGAAGTGCTGTGCCTACAGTACACTGGTGTAACATGGTGAAAACTCCAAAATCCATGTACAGCTCACACTCTCATGTAACCAGATGGTCTTAATGATTTCCCCCCAAATCATATAAAGAGATTAACCAAAAGGACCAAATAAAACATAAAACATGAATGGAGATACATGGCAATTACAATCAAAAGTAAGTATATCAAACATAAATAAACAGCAGAGTAAATAAACAGGTAAACAAGAAAGAGGGGGAAAAGAACATGTGGCTCACCCAACTATCAAAGCAGTGATAACCTCTTTGTCGGACCAAGAATATCCAGCTCCTGTCTGTCTGTCTCTTCTTTTAGCCTTCAATGCTTCCCTCACTCGCGTTAAGCTTCCTGCAGATTTCTCCTCCTTGGGAAAAAATGTCCTGGGAGGGGGAGAGGAGAGAAAGTGTTTCGCTCAGTGATTCAGAGGCATGGTGTAAACGGCAGCATTCTTTTTCTGACAACCAGCGTTAATTGCAGATCAGACTCGCCCACACACTCCACATTTCTCCTGTGTGTCTCCTGGAAGGAGCTGAGACCAGACGGTGATATTCTGGTGCTATGAAGAGGAGTGTTGTGGGAGACCCTCCAGACCCACAGTTCTCGCACCAATCACCACCTCAGAACTTATCCCTTTTACCTGGGTCAACTTTCTCCACTCAAACCAAAGACTGTATTTACACATCTATCGATTTATAGAGAGACATTTAGGCCTAAACACACCCATGATGTAATATGGTACTGATAAAGGTCAAATTCATTTGATAACTTGCTCTACTGCACCCTGACATAACACTTGAGCGTAAAAATGCAACATATGTTGCAGTAGACGATTACAGACAAGTATATCCTATAAGTGATTGCAGTAGCATATTGCATGTTCTTAAATAAGTTTACTCTACTTCAACACAACACGTTTCTGTAAGATGGGGCAAAGCTGTCTGACTTGCTATATGCAACTCATCCACACACTAGACATGAGGTCACATGAAGTACATCAGGAGCAACAGGACCTCATTATTGGTTAAGCTTTGGGCGTCTCAGAACCTAACGTTGGCGGATTGGAGGGTGCTTTGCTCTGCTGCATAAATAGTCACTATCGGCCTACTGGGGAAGTAGTGTAAATGCAACAGAGAGGGACTCCTCCAGAGGGGACAAAAATAGATACTCAATAAAAATATACACAGATATGCCTTTATATTGCTGCCAAGACGGCTGTCCCTGAAAAACTTTTCTATTTTCATTTAGTGCCAAGCCAGGAATACCTCATGGTTGGGGAAACCATAGGGAACGTTAGACATTGATCAGTCAGTCTCGACCAAACACACTCTTTACCGTCATCTGGATTTATAAACAATGGGGTTAAGTGAAGACGCCATAAACGTTTGTCCTTAAACTGACTGAGACAGTTAATTATCTCCTATACTAAGGACAGGTTTATTATTTTACTTTCTCAGTTTGTGAGTTTACAAAACACTATGTTTCATTAACAAGTTCAAAATGTACAATTCGTACAAACAAATACATCTCAATTTACAATGACAGGTACGATATGGCGTGTGGACTTAACAAATATGTTAAATGAGCAGAGTGAAATGTTATGAATTATAATGTTGAACGTTCACTTACTGGTAACTATTTATGGTTATTTTCAATGGCAGATAAATTATCAAGACATATCAATGCCTCCTTCCTATCTGCTATAAATCTGTCAGTAGAGCAGACACACATGTTGAGGTCATTCCCCTAACTATTCACCATGACCTGACTGCCTCCCATCAAGCTTGTAATTAGATAGGAAAACCTACAAACAGGTGCAGGGACGTATTCCATTGTGGAGTGTTGCTGTATAATTTAGTTGATTCTTCACTCAGAGGAAGCTTAATTCAGCCCGGAGTGACAGACAAAACCTAAATTCAGATTACGTGTATAGGCATGTCCTACACAACATAGATTTTCACCTTAATCGTGCAATCAATATCAGGAGAGACAATGGTGGAAAACCTACATTTCTCCACAGCAGAGGTGCAAATGCAAAGCAACAACAGCAGTTCTGATGGGGCAGAACCAGAACCATATACATTTCAGGACTTCAATACAAAGCATATTATTAATAAACTGACACTTGCAGCGTAGGATACTCTTTCATTATAACAATGTCATTGCATGCTTAGGCTACTAGTTGCTATTGTGTCACCTATTAAAATAATAAAATCTACAAGTCCACAACCAAGAAAATGCATTCGAGTTTACAGCGACAGCAGTAGCCTATGGAATGGATATAGGCAATATCCCTACTTCTTATCGCACAGTCTTTAGTGGTCCAGACATCTAAATCAGCTGGCCATTATAGTGTACGTCATAGAATTATAGTATGCACAGAAAATGATAATGGATTTTCAGAGCAATCCATGTATTCAAAAGCCAAACAGTCATTGATAGCATGTAGACTATGGTGATGATGTGATGGCATTTATGTGAATGTAAAATAAACGTTTAATGCCGGTAATACAAAACCAAGTTAAATTGTATTAGCAAAGGTGTGCCTCCCGTTGTCTGAAAAGTCCCTGACACTGACTGTCAACTGATATTGCGCGCTCTATGATTGCTTATTGTAGCCACTGTAAATAAGTTACAGTAAAGTCATATCCATTAGTAATTCAAGACGATTGATAAAACCTATTATTCTAAGAAATATCCTTAAAATGAAAGACTCCGAAAAAGTTTATCAAATTAACCGTAAACTATCAAATTAAATAAGATAAAGATAGCGGAACTCTTCACTTAGTCTATTGGGTCAATAAGCGCAAAGACTCACGTTTATACGATCAATATGAATATTAAATAACTGTAGCCTTTTCATAGGCATACAAATAAAAATGTTTTTATCCAGCATAGACACAGAAACTGACATAATATAATAGCGCTACAGTATGTGATGGCTTTTCACTCTACGTCTCCCTCTTGCGCTTTCTCTCTCACACGAGTGCAATATTGTTGCTATTTTTATTACTCACCTTGTCTCTCAAGTCCCTCGCTGTATATAGATGCTCTATATCAGAGCCTCCAATGGATACCGTGTGCGTGTGGCATTAAGTAATTTCAGTCACATTTACACACAACTGCTATTTTAGGGAGCAGCCAAACTCAGTAGAGCCAGTTTCTTGTCAGTGAGAGACTCCTCCCCTTATCTGACGAACCCCAGACGAGTTAGAAATCAACCTCCTCCCGCTCATGTCTATCGTTACAAAAACTATAACCAAACTTGTTTAACTTTCATCCTAGGCTACCTATATACCTCGATAAATGTGACTTTTACAGTGAAATAGAATGTCAAAATGACAGTGCGCGAAGGCATGATATAGGCTATCTGATGACATGATTAGTGAGATGTGCTCTATGCTACTCAAATAGGCCGAGCCTATGTATGCTATTTACAGTTTGGTCAACTTTATATGGTTTGTATCCAATTTACAATGATAATGACATAGTCATTGCATTCTTGCTACGTCATGATTGGAAGTCTTGGTGTCAACATAGCACCCCTGCCCTTGTATTCCACTGTCAAGTTTTACCTCTGCTACATCTGTGTTTGAGCTACAGGCAGGTCAGTTAGTGAGACATAGGAAGTGTAATACAACAATCTTACATTGTAAGTGATTGACATAGTGTAAATGTGGCGGAACTACACTCAAATTAATTCAAATTACAAAATACTTTTTGATGCTAATTATGATTGTTGGCCGCATGACATAGTGTACTCCTTACGATTGACGTCATATCTCTCAAAGACAACAGCAACACAGGAACATTGATTTTGAAAGGACATGTTTCTGATCCAATTGAAATACTCAACGGCTGGTCAGTAACCAATTACAGAAGGGAGGTGGGATCGGAATAACTGGCATGTGGCAAAGTCACGTGTAAGTGCAGGATCTGAGGAAGAGGAGTGGTGCGGAGCTCACATTGTTTTTACCAGGATTTAAAGGAACAGGTGCATGTGGAAATAAAGTAACTCGGTTGTAACTTGACAATTTGTGATGAGATTTTGCATTTGCACCCTACCAGAATGGTTTTAAGAAAACACCTATAAACTAAATAAATGATCTGGCACTATTTCCATCAATGTGCACAGTCTGCACACACTGTTATGAGCTGGTTAAAACTATCATCAGTTTCATAAGCCATTATGAATTATTCAGTGTTTATAAAACCTTTATACATGATTATACATGTTACAAATAATTAAGTTCTTATTTATTAGTAAGTTAGGCTATTCAAAGTTTATAGATTTCGTATAGTTTATTGAAGACTATTCATGAATGTTATAAAGTGTTACCCATGAGGTGAAAAATTAAATAAATAATAACATTTGGATGTCCATTGCCATCACTCATTATATGAACAACCCTCAATGTATTTGGGGTTTCAAATTCTAGCTCTTCTTTAAAATGACTATATACAGGAATCAGGAAAATACTGGCCCTATGTCAGACTATTGTGTGTGTCCATGACTGCATGGAAACAGGGTGTGTACACTACACAGTAGACCTGCCTCTACAGAAACAGAGTTACATCCCAGGCATGTTCGATCTCCAAAATCCAGCAACTGTGTCACAGTAATGAATCCTTCAAATTAAGCTCTCCTTAATCCCACATTAGATTGTTCCTATGGCTGTACTATCATTGATTTTAGTGGGTTTATTAATCCCTTTCCCTAGCTCCACTTTGGTCCTGGCAAAGCACAGGCCATCTGCAAAAATAGTCCTGCCAGGGCGAGGCATATTCTGTTGATCTGTTCCACAAACACTTGTTAACCCCGGTCCACTGAAAACCTCACCATGTTCCCCTGAAAACCTCCCCATGTACCCCTGACAACCTTCCCATATAACCCTGAAAACCTCCCCATGTACCCTTGACAACCTTCCCTTATAACCCTGCAAACCTCCCCATGTACCCTCAACAACCTCCCCGTATAACCCTGAAAACCTCCCCATGTACCCCTGACAACCTTCCCATATAACCCTGAAAATCTCCCCATGTACCCTTGACAATCTTCCTTTATAACCCTGCAAACCTCCTCATGTACCCTCAACAACCTCTCCGTATAACCCTGAAAACCTCCCCATGTACCCTTGACAACCTTCCCTTATAACCCTGAAAACTTCCCCATGTACCCCTGACAACCTTCCCATATAACCCTGAAAATCTCCCCATACCTGAAAACCTCCCCATGTACCCATGACAACCTTCCCTTATAACCCTGTCAACATCCCCATGTACCATTGACAACTTTCCCATATAACCCTGAAAATCTCCCCATATAACCCTGAAAATCTCCCCATGTACCCTTGACAACCTTCCCTTATAACCCTGGAAATCTCCCTATGTACCCTTGACAAACTTCTCTTGTAACCCTGAAAACCTCCCCATGTACCCCTGACAACCTTCCCATATAACCCTGAAAATCTCCCCATACCTGAAAACCTCCCCATGTACCCCTAACAACCTTCCCATATAACCCTGAAAATCTCCCCGTACCTGAAAACCTCCCCATACACATTACCCCTGAAAATGTACCTATATACCCCTGTCAACCTCGCCACATACCCCTGAAAACCTTCCCATGTACCCTTGTCAACCTCCCCATGTACCCCTGTCAACCTCCCCATGTATCCCTGAAAACCTTCCCATGTACCCCTGAAAACCTTCCCATGTACCCCTGTCAACCTTCACATGTACCCCTGAAAACCTTACCATATACACAGTTACTGGTGATATTAATGGAGAAAAAGTGAATTCCTCCATGGCCCCAGCTTGATAATAAGGCATATAGAACTGTTGGCAGCTAATTTTTGTTCATTTCTCTACCATAAGCCATCTCCAACGTCGTTTTAGAGAATTTGGCAGTACTTCCTACCAGCCTCACCACCGCAGACCACTTGTAACCATGCCAGCCCAGGACCTCCACATCCATCTTCTTCATCTGCGGAATCGTCTGAGACCAGCCATCCGGACAGCTGATGAAACTGAGGAGTATTTCTGTCTGTAATAAAGCCTTTTTGTGGAGAAAAACTCATTCTAATTGGCTGGGCCTGGCTTCCAAGTGGATGGGCATGGCTGCGCCCCTGCCCAGTCATGTGAAATCCATAGATCAGGGACTGATGGATTTATATCAATTGACTGATTTCCTTATATGAACTGTAACTCTGTACAATCGTTGAAATTGTTGCGTTCATATTTTTGTTCAGTATAATTTACAAAAAGTTTTGTTGACCTCAAAGGTATTAGAAAACTAAGTTTGTGTAAGTGAATTTGTATATTTTTGTATGTACTGTATAAGAGTGTGTTTATGCTATAACATGCTATAGACTTTCACTGTGTGTTCAAGCAATAACATGTTATAACAATTGATTTAACTACGCATATCACCAATTTCAAATCGTTTTTTCTTTGATTCTATAAATCTCATCAACCAAGTTCTAAATCCTTAACACACCAAGTAAGATTTATATAATTGTGTGAAGTCACAGTTCAGCGTTTCAACACATGATTAAAGCATAACAATAAATATAACTATCTTATGATCACCATGTTCGTTTGTGAGTTAAAGAGTTTCAGGGGAATGACCTCTCAGTAGAAAGAGCTGTTGCTCACCCATCATTGCTTTCATCACCCATTAAATAGTACTGTTGCGTCCACATCAATGCTCCTTCGCATATCCAGCCTTCCTCTTCCATCATTCAAGACCGAGATGCCACTCATGACACCTCCCACCCTTTGTGTAACACAAAGGCCTATGTCACTGTGTGTCTCACCTGTTTGAGTTGTTGCACAAATGCCTTCACAGAACCTGCTGTAAAGGGTCTTCAGGTTTTTTTTCTGCAAGGATTATCTTTCTGTATCTCTTGTTTCCTCTCTTTATCTTTCGGTCTCTCTTCTTTGTATCACTCGTTCTCTCACTTGTACTTCAAAGCCAGACCAGCTGGCTTTGGATGCTTTCCTTCTTGCCCCTGAGAGGCCTGACTTCACACCCTCTGCCTCCTCCTGTCCCTTGGTCTTTCTGCCGGGAGGGAGTGGGGCGACAGCAGTTTGAAGGGTAGGACCCCAGATGGACGCAGACATGCCAGGCATGCGTTGTGTGACAGGGATTGGCTCAGGGGCTCTCTGGACCAGCCGCAGCTGTCAGTCATGGGCACAGAAGGTGTTAGGAGGTTTTCCTTATTGTGTTATTGTGATTCATATACACTGAGTGTACAAAACATTGCTCTTTCAATGGCATAGACTGACCAGGTGAATCCAGGTGAAAACTATGATCCCTTATTGATGTCACCTGTTAAATCCACTTCAATCAGTGTAGATGAAGGGGAGGAGACAGGTTAAAGAATGATTTTTAAGCCTTGAGACAATTGAGACATGGATTGTGTATGTGCCATTCAGAGGGTGAATGGGCAAGACAAACAATTTAAGTGCCTTTGAACTGGGTATGGTACAGTAGTAGGTACAGGCACAGTTTGTGTGTGTAAAGAACAGCAACCCTGATAGATGTTTCACCCTCAACAGTTTCCTGTGTGTATCAATAATGGACCACCACCCATAGGACATCCAGCCAACTTGACACAACTGTGGGAAGCATTGGAATCAACATGGGCCAGCATCCCTGTGGAACGTTTTCGACACCTTCTAGTCCATGCCCCGACAAATTGAGTCTGTTCTCAAAAGGGAGTGCAACTCAATATTAGGAAAGTGTTCCGAATGGTTTGTACACTCAATGGGCAAACATCATGACTTAAAAAATGACTTAAAAAGTGGTTCTAGTGTATTCATGAGCTGATGATTAAACGCTATTTGGTCAATAAACGGACCCATAAACATGATGTACAGTACTTTTAATGTAAGGTTCAGAAAACAGATCCTTCATCTCTACCACACGGCAGTAGACGCAACAGCTTCCAACTCAGTACGTTCTTCCACAGGAAGCATATTACCATGAAGTATGAAAAAAGTCTGTAAACAAAGTTACATTTGCATTGAAAATCAATAACAAATCATATATTTGGCATGAATATTAAGTCGCACAAACAAAAGATAACAACTGGTTCCATCAGAGCTCTGATGGGAGACAGCTGGCATTTCCAACTTTGCACCAGACCACAAATAGCTCCAGAGACTTTCCTTCCAATTAAAAAATGTACCCCTCAGACAGTACATTCGAGTCCAGTTTGATCTGGTATATGATATTGAAGAAAGAAATAGATGTTTACTTTGTAAATTAGGACACCACAAAGTTCCCTGTGTCACACAATTTCAGAGACCTTGGTCTGGCCATGCAGCTCTGAAATAACACTTATCTGAGTCTCATTAAAAGAGCCCCTCCAAAAAGCCCTCAGCGCCCCTCTCCAATCCCTGACTCTTCAATCTCTGCTTTTTGATGGGGGCACTCTCCAAATCCAGTCATGGGGCAGAGACAGTCAACAAACCACATACAATACATTGTCTTGAAACTTGATTTGAATTGTTCAACATAAAAAAAAAACATTTTGACAGAATTTGTTTTGAAAGCAGCTGTAAGAACTTGTATATACATTAATGTCTGAATGTAACAATACACTAATATAGAACTCCCCCCAAAATGTATTAAAGCGTGTAAAATACATTGAGATGTTACTTGAATTCATAGTAAGAATAATCATTAACACATTTACATTCCTACTGCATGTAATTGGCTGCAAAAAGATTATTTCACAAAACATAGGAAGAAAGTCTCCAGGTGAAAGCACTCTGTTTATTTCTAAAGTAAGAAAGCAGTAAGTATAGTTGAACGTTAGATAACCCTGTCGAACATCTAAAAATACCCAATGTCTGACAGTCTGGATGAGTTCTCTCATTACCAACTGTAATTAACACTAACCAAGCCCAGCGTAGAGTAGCACACAACTGTTAATGTAGAGGTATGATATGTGTAATGAGAACGACTCATTACGATATGTAATCTTAGTTCCCTAAGGGAGAGGAACGAGATGTAGCACATAGCTAAGGGAATACACAACCACAACACACGGGTCAGGCTGAACAAGATCTATAATCATGGCCAAGAGACATGTCACTCATGAAAGAAAAAGTCTCACCTTCCATGGGTGAAAATACAAGTCCCACCTTCAAACCCAGTCCAAAACACATCCCTATCCTAAACCCTTAGGTTCCACTTGGTCCTCTGGTAGCCTAGACAGAGGTTCCACCATATTGCTTACACCCATCCAATCCTGTCAGATCCATGAAAACTGTTTAGGGGTGACGGTTAGGGTCATGCACCGTAGTTGAAGAGTCATAAGCCCTTGCTACCTCTGTACAATTGGTGAATATCCTCAGGGCAGGGGAGAACACAAAAGGGTGGCACAGTAAATGAGTGTGATCCATCTTTGAAGACAAAGCACAGGTATTTCTGCATGTTATATACTGTCTATCATGCACATTTATTTTTCTAGTGGAGTAACTTTGACAACATACATAGAGGTAGGTTATTGTAATTAGTACCTGCATCTGTGCTCTTCTTAGGAGTGACTGAGGTGGCATGTAAAGCACGTCGTTTTAATGAGTAGATGATCTCCCCTGGGGATTTCTAAACCCTTGGGCTTTGGTTTTCTAGCCCATACTGCTTTGTTCTTCACACTGCTCAGTGCTTCTGAACTCCGCAGGGTGGAGGAGCACAAAACAGCTTATTGTCTGTTTGTTTTGGCTAGACCCTTTCTCGGGTAGAAGTACATAATTCCCAGCAACAATATGAGCTACTTAATTATCTTAAATATTCAGACTAAGGCTTCATTTATAAAATGTGCCAGCCGTCGTACTGAGCTCATAAAAAATTTAACAAGGTCAGAAATGAAACTCCTCTTCCCATTTTTCATTTTGTCCTTAATTTCAAGTATCATTTCATTTATCACTTAAAATGACTACCAAATAAATCACTCTGGCATTTTGTTGTCAGGTAACATTAGCAGTATCTCTGCAATAAACACAGATTGGAAATCTGAGTAATGTGATGTTGTACTCTGAGCAAACAAGAGGTCCTACCCATTATATGAAACAATTAGAGACATATTTTTGTAATATCTTATGTATGTGAAGTATGATTCACTAGTGAATTGTTGGCTATAATTTATGAATGACAATTGAAAGAAACCATCTGTAATTGTTTGAAAAATACTTTAGATCAATCAAAATACATTGTTATGAGATGGTTTTGTGAATAGTGGTCTGACTTAAAATGAAAGTATTGGGTTTTGACTGATATTGTGAAAGCAGTGGTATTATTTGTCAGGTAAGCCAACATGGGATATACAGTAAGCAGTATTACTGAGTGACAGTTCAGTGCTGTTAGAATGGCCACTTAATCATACATTACACCTAATATTGAACTGTGTAAAAACGCGGTGAGAGTCGATATTAGCACCTCACCTTTGTCTAGTTTAAAAACCCCAATGCAGAAAGCCCATTCGGGCAACCTAATAAATGCTGCCAAAACTGAAGGTAAATAACAGATATAAAAAGCTTGTCTGGCACAATCTTCTTGTTGTCAGTTATCTGTTCCCAATATGCATCTCCAGAGAAAGGGAAGATAGATGATGAAATAAAAAGTCACTTTATACTACCTGTTAACTCATTAAAGATGGCACTGAAAGAACATTCTTTTTCAGTCTCATCTTGTTATGGTACACTCAATTTCACAATTATTTTAACTACAAGGAATCAGTTGCAAGTAAAATATATTGAAAGCTGAGAGGGAACAGTTTCTGCAGGAATTTAGTCATTCAAAGGAAAGTGCCATGATATTTTTGAAAGTGAGATGCACCTCACAGTTAATATCGTCCCAGACCTTTTTTACTCTTGCATTGAGCCAACTAGGCCTAAAGCAGCTAAATCTTCTCCAGATGTTGGGGCCCCTAAAGCGTACCCCTGTATTAAGACTGCCACACTGACCAGGACAATGCACCTGATATGTGATACTGTATAAAATATCTGAGAAAGTATTATCAGAAAGTATGGATTTGATAAAGAGTATCAAAGTGTAATGTCTAAACTTATAATTATGCTCATATGATAAAAACGTAATGAATGTTATCTAATCGTGCCGTGTTCATATAAAGACTGACATTACTGTCTACCCAGTCATTAGTGTTGCTTTTATTGTGAGTCATTTCAAACAATTAATCTGTTCCAATCCTTTCACATCTAACATCTAAGACCAGTTTTCACTTGAATTATCGCGCACAATCTGTTCACCTGCCACTGATTGTGTGGCACCCAGAATAAACAGCCTGCTTTGTCCTACATTTTCTGGGATATTCATAGTAGAATAGAGCATTGTCCACAAAACAGGTGCATATGTTTTTTTCAAATGAGGGTATTGTGATGTTATTTTAGAGGAAAATAGCTGTAGCATTCTAACTGCAGCACACTGCTTACTGCCTTTCTATTTAATACCTTGCATTTGTTCAACTTGAATAATGACTAGAATATAAAGTTTACATTTCTTCACTGTTTACACTAGATAACGTTTGTTATATTAACCCACTCTAACATAAAAGGTTGCCATAAAATGTAAGGTCCACAATTTCAACTAAGCGTTATGACTTCTAGCAGGCATAGACTATCCAACTCTAATCCATGAAAGATAATTTGGTATTCATGTCTTACAAATGTGCAAAAATCCTTAGCTAAATCACTTTGGCAAGAGCAATCGAACAAATTGCAAGCACATCCTCCACCATAAAATGCCAGTGAAATGATCCAGCAATGCCAGGCTTTGTCTCTGGAATTCTACAGAAAGACAACGCTATAATCTAAGCTTTCCTGTGTTTCCTTCATGGATTTGGTTTTTCCCCTTTTTTTTTTACTATTTTCTCAAAGGTAAACAGGAGACAGACACAGGGGACTCGTGCAGCTTTCCTACAACAGGTAATAAACGTGCATGTCAGGCCTGTGCGTCACAAATGAAACATGCTTTGTTTAGGAATGATTTATAGCTCTGATGCCTGGGTGCACTTGGCTATGACTAGCTGAGGGTTTGATGGTGGTGAAGGAGCAGTTGGGGGAGGTTGGGAGGGAGGAGCCAGTGCCAGATTTGTCTTACAGGAAGACTGATCTGTAGCTGCTCCGAGGATGTTCACTACAACACACAGCACTGCCATTAATCACATGGAGCTTTGTCTTCCCTGCTTTCCTCTGAGCTGCATGCTGCCTGGAGGCTGGGGAAACCAAGTCTCACCAAGCCCTTCACAGCAGCTCCAGGCCATTAACAGACTTTGACTGAGCTTCCTTAGACACAGAGACCTCTGGGATTACACAGTACTGTACTACCAGTGTAAAAGCAGGCAGATGTAGGGAGAGCCCCTAACTCTATTCCAGCTTTCAGGCCGTCTATATAACTACAGCATGAAAATCAGCCAATATTTGTCAAGCTCTTGGATACCTGGAAAAGTATAATTAAGCAACAAGGCCCGATGAGGTGTGGTATATGGCCAATATACCATGGCAAAGGGCTGTTCTTATGCACAACACAATGCAGAGTGCCTGGATACAGCCCTTCGCAGTGGTATATTGGCCATAAATCACAAACCAGTTATTGCTATTATAAACATTTTACCAACATAATTATAGCAGTACAAATAAATGTTTTGTCATACCCGTGGTATACCACGGCTTTCAGCCAATCAGCATTCAGGGCTCGAAGCGACCAGTTTATAAGAGTAAATAATCTGTGATTCAATCCAATCAAAGCTGGGCCTAATAACCTTATTTCATTTTGCTGTCTGGTACAGAGGGGCTTCCTCTGTCAAGGCGGTGTGTGTAGCTGGTGCGTGAGAGTCAAGAGCAGGAGAGCAGAGATGAGTGGACAAAAGCACTTTACTGAGGCACAGTAAACCAACGAACGCAATAGCGTCACAAAACAAATGCCCACAGAAAACAAGTGCGGCAGCACAAAGTACAACCGTACAAAATACAGTGAAAAAAACAGCCGGAAAAATTTGGTTGCCAATTCGGTTGCCACGAAACAGTGGGGTCATGACAGGCTAACCAGGGTAGGCCTAGTACCACGGGAAACGCAGGAGAGTCAATGAGCAAGAAACTGATTCTCTCCTTGTGACCCCCCTGCGTCACCATGCCCAGGGGAGCGGTGGCCTCCCTAATTAACCCTGACCCTAATGGTCGACTATCTAGGGCGTGAACAGGGAAGGGCGTAGCCACAGGCACAATGGGCATAGCCACAGGCACCCTAAACTAAGGGCGAATTATCTATCTATAAATTTCCCAGCCGCGCCTGAATCGACGAGCGCCTAATGCTGGGAATGCGGGGGAAACTCATGAAAAGCAACATACAAAAACATGTGTGCAACAGAGGGCTCTGGGTGAGCATGGTGCCGGCTCACCTGGGATGACGAGAGAGTGCCCTGCCTGCTGCCTCGACTCCCAGAGGAACCAACCCGACACCGACTGGCAGTGTGACCTCTGCAGCCACAGATGGTGCACGAACCGGAACCTCCTTCGGTCTCCCTGCGCGCAGCACCTCCCAGCTCCATGGGCATCGGAGCGGTGGTGCTGGCGGATGAAAACGACAGACCCCCCTCTGAACGTCCGCGGGTAGCCAGCAGGTTATCCAACCGAATGGACAGGTCCACCAGCTGGTCGAAGTTGAGGGTGGTATCCCTGCAGGCCAACTCCCGACGGACGTCCTCGCACAAGCTGCAACGATAGTGATCGATCAGGGCCCTGTCGTTCCATCCCGCGCCGGCAGTTAGGGTCTGAAAGTCCTCACTGAACTCCTGGGCGCTCCTCGTCTCCTGCCAAAAATGGAAAAGATGTTCACCCGCCGCTCTACCCTGGGGTGTGCGGTCGAAGACTGCCCGAAAGCTGAGAGTGAACTCCTCGAAATTGTCCAACGCCGCATCTCCTTCTCCCCACACGGCGTTGGCCCACTCCAGGGCTTTCCCAGAGAGGCAGGAGACGAGGGCGGACACCTTCTCACAGTCTGAAGGAGCCGGGTGGATGGTTGCCAAGTATAGCTCCAGCTGTAACAGGAACCCCTGGCAGTGTGCAGCCGTCCCCTCGTACTCCCGGGGAAGGGCGAGACGAATCCCACTGGGACCGGACGAAGGGGGGGCGAGTAGTGGTTGGACGGGCGGAGGCGCTGGAGGAACTCTCTGTCTCTCCCAACGATCCATGATCTGGAGGACGCAGTCCATGGCGGTGCCAAGATGGTGAAGTATCGCCGTGTGCTCCTGGACGCGCTCCTCGACCCCCATATTTTTGGTGTGTAATTCTGTCAAGGCGGTGTGTGTAGCTGGTGCGTGAGAGTCAGGCACAGGAGAGCAGAGATGAGTGGACAAAAGCACTTTACTGAGGCACAGTAAACCAACGAACGCAATAGCGTCACAAAACAAATGCCCACAGAAAACAAGTGCAGCAGCACAAAGTACAACCATACGAAATATGGCGCAAACCAACCGGAAACGTACCACCAAATAAACAATTACACACAGACATGGGGGAACCAGAGGGTTAAATAAACAACAAGTAATAAGGGAATGACAACCAGGTGTGTGGGGAAACAAGACAAAACAAATGGAAAGTGAAAAGTGGATCGGTGATGGCTCGAAGACCGTCGACGTCGACCGCCGAACGCCGCCCGAACAAGGAGAGGCACCGACTTCGGCGGAAGTCGTGACATCCTCACTGTATTGCTGTGACAAAGCACTGAGTCTCTCTGTCTCATATCCATCCTACTTCAGAAAAGGTTTCCTGGATACACAATATTTAGATCATTCACTAGCATTGCAAAGGAAGAGCTAAGTCTAAAGGCGCCTTAAATTATCAACCAAATACGATTGTATTTATCAGTTTGCAGGCACTCTTGTCCCGGTATCCAGAACTGCATTTATAGTGCTGTATCCTGGCAGAACTCACAGGGTTAATCTGCTCCCATATTTATTCAGTTTTATCTGCTGTTGCAAGGGTGTCCTTGAAGCTGACATTGTACATAAAGGAGGCAGCCAGTGTTTGACTTTGTTTAGGGATACTTCAGGATTTGGGCAATGAAGCCTTTTATCTACTTCCCCATGAATCAGATGAACTCGTGGATACCATTTTATAGCCTCTGCGTGCTGTTTTAAGTAAGGTACTAACTAGCATTAGTGTAATTGTTAACTAACATTAACTCAATGACTGAAGGTCTATGGTAACTGCTAGCATGCTAGTAGATACCGTAGACTTCCAGTCATTACGTTAACGCTAGTTAGCATTGGTTAGCGAAACTACCTCTAACTCCCTTCATAATGGAAGTAGATAAAAGCCTTGATTGCCAAAATCCCTAAGAATCCCTTTCATTAACTACTTCCCAGCCAAGTTCAGGGGACCATTGTAATCTGAATAGGCCTACCTGCAGTATTGATAGGCATGTACTGTATTTGAACAGTCAGGTGACCCTTTTTCAAGTAGTGGCACTCAAGAGTGTTGGTTTAAAAGAAAGTTGATTTGTATATCAGATAAAAATGGGCTGGGCTGGTCACAGTTTACATAGCCATACAACTTGTTATAGCGTCCTCCCTTATACAATCTGAGATCTCTATGTACTGATGCCACTTATAGTTATATGTAACAATGTCATTGTATAGTCTTAAAAAGAAAGAATGGTTGCAATACTAACAAAAATAGACCCTGAGATTGCGATGGTTACCCAAGGCCTAGATCTATTGTACCCAGCAGCCTTCGTTCATCACAACCCGATGGTCCAGTCAGGACATTGGGAGAAGGCGATTGTTCCTGTTCCCAGCTCCAGAACAGTGATGGCAGACATAGACGTGAAGCAGCATAGAAAGGTTTTAAAAAAGGAGGACTGTGGAAAGCAAGACCGATGAAAGGGAATAAGCTAATGTGTGTGCAGGAAGGAAGGCTAAGACAATGACAGGAAGCTCATTGAACTAGCAGGTAATAGCTAGCCCAGACTGTAATAACATTAGCCTAAAATTCAATATGAAACAGATCCAGTCTTTTACTGTGTATTCAGAATGTAGCCATCAAGTCTAAATACTACTTGATCAGTCACCATAGAATTCTATGATATCGTCAACATTTTAATATCAAAATATGTTTTCCTGGCAAAGATTTTGATTTCAATTGATCATGCACCATGAGTGTTTAATCCCAGCTAATAAACAGTTCATCTTTGGATGTAATAGTAGTAGCTCAGGAAGAGGAATAACGATCTGCCAGACTAGAACTTCAGCACACAAAGGCATGCTTTCAGTGTGGAGGGCCAGATATGTGAAGTCCACAATTCCATACACTGTTTGACATTTATTTCATTCAGTACACCATTGTGGTTTGTTTATCTAAACATCCAGAGCAAACAGTTGTAATGTGTGCCTAAGCAAATATTTGCAGCACTATATCAAATTCCCCCAAAAAAAAAATTTTTTAAGGATATCAGGGAGGCCAAATGTTAGAGTCATGTACTGCTTCACACAGAGATGGACCTATCGCAGGAGCAGCTCAAGTGTTTGCCCACAGAGAGCTGCACTGCCTCCAGGCTCATAGATCACACTGTGCCTTCCTTATTAAGAGCTTAAAAAAATCTGGCTTTCACTAACACCCCCTTATTCACAGGCAGGTAGGCAGGATGTACATTTTTACACTACTCTGCCTTAATTCCCACTAGTATCCCCAAATAGATTGGAAGAGTACATTTTCTGCGATAGATAAAAATACAAATATTTGAGGGGAAGAATGGAGAAGTCATGGTTCAGCTCAATGAGCTCAGGACAGAAGTAGTCCAAACTGATAACCCTCTCTCTCTGTATGCGTCTTTGGCCCTGTGCTTCCATCCCCTCTCCCTGAGTCTCTGTAATAAGAAGAGAGGGATCAGACACGTACTGTAGGGAAGAAACACTATTGGTGCAGACTGCTTGGAGAGAGACAGGGCTGAGGTCTCCGCATCCACAAACACAATAACTTCTCATCTTTAGGGAATGTCATGCTTTTACGTGATTAAATTTTACATCATAAAAGCATTTATATCGAGCCGAATATATTCATATTTACTACAAATGCTACTTAGAATTCAGAGAGCGCAAACCAACGGACAATCATTTTTTCTCCCTAAAACCTCAATTTTCCTTTAATGCAGTAGCCATGCAATCAATGACAAGCTCTATTTTGACCGCCATGGAGGGAACATAGAGGATATTTCATTCATTCTGCTCACACGACAGTGACTTATTCTACTCAGTGGCATAGCACAGTTTCACAGTCTGAGCAAGGCCCCCCATGCGGTATAGAGAAAAAATTGTAGCTAATATCATGCTATTCTGCACATTTTGCAATGAGTCTGAGATAAAAAAAAATTAATTAAGGTAATTTCCTGCTATTCTACACATTTTGCCACAAGGCTAAGAGAAAATTTAGCAGTTTTACAGCTCATTTGATGTAATTCTAACCATTTTTGTCATGGCTTATGGCGTGTTTATATGCTATCTGGGGAGGAGGGCGACCTCTAGGGGTTGGGGGCCCCCAGACCCTGTGCCCCACATTAGCAGTTAGAGATTACAGATCAAACATGAAATGTTTCAGTCAATGATTAGCGTTTGAACCACTAGCTCACTAATGAATTATCAATGGCTACAGACTAACCCATAGAAAATGGTTGCATTTTGCACATATCCTGCAGTGATGTATATATTGGGTGTAGCCCAATGCCATTACTTCAATCACTAAAATAGAAGTCCCAGTTTTATGACAGCCTGCTGGGAATTCCCCACCATTTCCCATGCTCTTGACCTCCCACCTCCCATTGTATGAACGAGCATGGGGTTTGAGGCCAGAGGAGCCAGCCCAATGCCCCAGCCAGGCTGACGGATCGTCCTTCCATGGCCTCTGCTGCTCCACCTGCACTGCGGACCCATTGTTCTGCCCGCTCAAGCCCCGCCACAGGACACACCTCACCATTGTGTCTGACAGACCTGCAACCTGATACCATGGCAGCAGGCGCCTGCCTCCCTCCAGCGGACGAGTGATGCGGAGTGTGTGTGTGTGTGGTGATGTGCGTGCGCTGTAAAGCTGAGGAGCTGGGTGATTGAACAAGGATATATGTATTTATGCATCGGGTGGGGGTAGAGCTCGCTATCAACAATTCTAATTTGGAAAGAGATGACGAGGGGGGTGTTAAATAAGATGCATGGAAACATTGGTATCATCTGATGGATGTTAATTTATTGTGCGATTGGATCGTCGCTAGATTCGGATGGGGTAGATATACTGGGGTTTACAATTACTCCCTACCAGCACACTTTGGGGGATGGATCTGTAGACAAACCATTATTACCAGGGGACCAGACCAGGGGCATCTGGGACCATCCCTACAGTACACTGTGAGAAGGTGCAAGCCTACACAAGCCCACATCTTGGGGAACACTGACACTGCTCTCCCTGTTGCAACAGCACCAGGACTGCAGTTCTCTCACACTGCCACTGAGATCAACCCAAGATGAGCAGTAGTAAGACACAACCCAACAGCCTGTGTACAGTAACTACATCAAAGCAAAGCCCTAACTGTGGGTGGCTCCATGTGCGTTTCACAGAGGAAAAGTCCTCTTTTTATATAACACACACAGATGGTTAAAGAGTTCAACACTGCTAGGGGACTAATGACTCCACTGGATTGGAAGGGAGCTTAAGAGAGAGGAGTCTAGGAGAAGATGATGGTTCCCCGGAGAGCAGTCACAGAAATAGGGATCCACTTTAAAATACACAAATGTATTCATCAAAAAGCAGCATTCCTGGTTGTGTCTGCAGGGGGCAGAGAGAGAGGAGAGCAATGGGAGGCCTGATGGGATGCCCGATGGGAGGCCTGATGGGAGGAAAATAGGGCATCAGAGGGCAAGAACACACTGAACAATCAAGAGACACGGAGAACAAGCACCGTGGAAATACTGCACTGTTTGACCTTACATTGGCCATACGTTTTACTCCACTCTATTATTGATTCATTGTCAGCTTTCTAAACGTAACAACTTCTGAATATGATTTATACACTGTAAAATTTTTGCAGTGAAACATCCCAAACTTGTAGTCATAGAGGCTGTGGTTTCAGTTTGCATGCCCAGCGATTCCCTCCTCACATAGATAAATGGACAGTGCACTGTCCCATGTGAGAGCCAGTAGGTGACAGAATGACAAATGGCTATGTTGTCCCTCGCACAGTGCAGGGATTATTGTCAGTCACTGTAGGGGATGGGATTAATGACCACAACCCAGTGGCAAAGGGTAATCACAGTAGATTAAGAAGAAGAAATCCCACAGACTCGGAAGACAGTAACGGTGTCTCTATTGCAAGGTCTGTAAGAACTAAATATTACCCATGAGAGGGGAGGACTGAAGCTTCCAGGTAATATAACCCCAGTGATACACTGAGATGGTGGTTTGAATGGAAAATTGTACTAAAACAGACAGTATTTTTTCAAATAGTTGAATAGATATTTAGAGCTCTGCTGCCCCCTTTTCTATTAAGATGATAGTCAAATGCGTTACAAATCCTCTTAAGCTGTAGGCTACACCGTGGGCTACACAATAAACCTTGTTTCAAAGGGATGTTTTCATTCCTGGTTATACCATTTACATGGTATTGTACGTACAAATCCACTAAAATGATTTCCCCTGTGAGCCAGACCCAGAGGGGATGACAATGTAAACAATGGTGCAGATTCTTGTTCAAACCAGCGGCACGAATGTTCACAGGTTGGGATTTGGATGAGGAGCTCAGGACAAGGTAACACTGAAAGTAATCATCATAAAGACACATGATTAGCCTAGGTGGATAAGTCATTGTTCCACTAACTCCGTGGCTGTTGCAGTCAGCAAAAACCTGAGATGCATATTTCTACCAACTGAGACATTTATCCAAACGTCAAGTGTACCCTCACACCAGGTAGCTGGGTTGCTGTGTGGTGCAACCAAATATGTTGTTCAAAGCACACATTTAACCGGAGCAAACACAAAACACACAGCACTACAGGGATGACTGGTAGATGGTGAGACCATGCAGAAGCACTGAAGAATATCAGTGATAACGGGGTCAAAGGAAAACAAGTCATGGAGAAGGAAAGGAAAGAGAGGAGAGGAGAGAGTGAAAGCCCCTCTCTGACTGGAGGGGCAGAAGACATGCAGCACTTGGCAGGAGTTCTGCTCCCAACAGCAGCTGTGGCCCCAGCTTATATCTTAAGGTGGTGCCTATTCCACCCGACACCCTATCTCCTGCTCTCTCATGTTTTAATTCGGGGGGACCATGAATTATTGTCAGCAGTAATCACAGCTGTCCACTGGGGCACCGCCGAGGGGTCCCAGCTTGTCTGGGTGCATCCATTCACACTTTCCTGGCACCACTGACACGGGCATCGAGCCGGGCCTGGGCCTGCATGTGAGCCAAGCCAACAGCACCCAGCTCCAAAGAGAGGCTGCACCCCGCCCGGGACTAAGAGCTCATGAAACTGATTAACCTATCTGCTCAGGGCCTATTACATCAGCACTGGGAACGGGTCAGCATGGGAAATATTTGGGACTGACGGAGATCCATGTGATTAAAGCTCCTTGCACCCAAAAGGGAATATGCTGTTTTGTTGAACTCTAACCTTTAATGGCATGGGTACGTACATGGGCCTCTTTGAGTGTCACGTAACACTGATACTGTTCTCTTTCCCAGAGTAATAAGACAGACAGAGAGAGAGGGGAAAACCCCACTCTCTCTCTCCCCCTCCCTCCCTCCCTCCCTTTCCAAAACTCATCTGGCTTCTTTGGCTGACTGCCTGTGTTTTTTGTTATTTCACTGTGAAAACTCCCAGCATGGGGTGGCACACCCACCTCTGGCAAGACACTGCTGTCAGAGCAGATCATCGGAGAGCAGCCTTCCCCTTCAATTAGCCCTCATCTGTCTGAGAGGAGGGCCAGGAGCACCGGAGCACAGGCAGGCAACCAGCCCAGCCAAGGAACAGAACAGCAATGAGAGCAGGTGGGAGGAGAGATGAGGAGAGATAGAGAAATAAGCCCCAAAACTCCAGACGGGGACTGAAATACCCTCCACTGCTGCACGCTAAGTCCCGCCATACCAAAGAGACCCCGCCATAGCACGTCACAGTAAACAGCCCAGCGCTATGGAAACGCAACCGTTTGGTTACTAAAACATGTGATGAGATATTGCAGCAATGAGCCATTTAATTCCCTGAATAACTGGATCTCCTCATGCACTCCCTGTGACTGAGAGGGAGGAAAGACCGAGACCATGAAGCAGGGCTGCAGCACTGTGAGGCGTTCCAGTGAAAACACCCATCTCACATGTTACCAATGGAGTGAGACCAGAAACCACAACATATATGGCATCAATCATCAAGGGACAAATCAGGGGGCTGTTCAGTGAGCTTGTAAAGAGACGTAAGTGGGGAAGGGGCTTCAGGGGGAACACAGGGAGTGAGATGGTGGAGGGTGGCAGCCATACAGCAACGCCCGTAGGTTGTTTGTTACAAATGCCACATCCAGGTGGGATTACCACTGCTGCACCCCAGCCATCTCTCTCTCTCTCTCTGTCTCTCTCAGCGGAAAGAGCCTGAGGTGGATGGTGGTAAACATGGGCAGCTGCAACAGTGGCAAAACTGTCCCACCAGGCACTGCTGGGGACCTTGAGCAGGGACATGGACAGGGGGACGTTCAGCAACTATCCCCCCCCCCGTATGTTTACATTAACATTTAATCACAGTACACGAAGGAGAAGAAAGAAATGTATAGCAGAATGAAAGACATCTTCCGCCCACATAGTAATCATCTTATCTCCTTGGAAATCATTTTCACAATATGCAAAGCCTCAAAACTCAATGCATGTCTAATTCAAACAACTACCTGCAGATAGTTGATAGTTGGTGAATGTCTGGCTGTGCCTCCACAAGATTGTGAGGAGAACTTGGGGCTTACTTGGAAGCTCAGCATAATTCAATGCAGAACACTTTTCTCTGTCTCAACACCTACAGTCCATTCGTCCTGCTCCATTCCAGACTGTGTTTGGCTCGCTGTGGCCAAATGGGTCGAACTAAAACAGAATTTTAAAAAAAGTTAATCACAGGGATGCTTAGGTATGCTGCTCCAATTACTTTTCCAAGCAGGTTCGTTTTTCTCCAGCAGAAAGCAAAAGCAGAAATGTTCCAGTGTAATGAGTCCTGTGTGCTTGGAGCCTCTACAGAGGACCGTTGTACCAGCTTTCAAACCAACAGGCTAACACTGCTTGTATGGAGCTATATTCAGTCCAGAACTCAGATTGGACTGAGGTTTTGTTGATTTAAAAATATTCTCTGAAGCTTTTGCATTTAATGGTAATATTCTGCGCAGATATGTGGGCCACAGGCAAAGTGAGATAACTTATTTGGGGACAGGAATACTAAAAGGACAAAGGGCACAGAACAACACAGAGTCCCCCGTTATTACAAGTCTGCCCTCCAGTGGCACAACTCCTTTGTCCATTGCATCACCCCATTGTTGTTGTGGATCAGAGATCCAACACCATCTAGTCTCAGTGGGTCCATGTGCATCCTGTTGAATCCGTATGTCACAGAGGACATCTCTCTTTATGTTTCTCTATTTGTCCCTCTGCCATTCACAAAACAGCCATATAGGATTCAAGTTCAATTGACAAAACATTTAATCCCCCCAACACACACACACACATATACTGTACAGATACCTCATTATGTCAGATTATGATCGTACGTATCTAAGAATTGGACACTATCCTAACATACCTTTGTAAGAAACCTCATCACAGACCCAACCATTTCGTTACACACACAACTCACATATTTCCATCTGTACGTACCTTATATCCCTCAGAGTTGGACTGATTGCTTTGCCATTTTTGAGAGGGGGAAGAAAAGAGCAGAGGAAAGGAAAGAAGAAACCGAGAGAGCAGGAGAATAGGACAGGACAGGAGTGCGCATCCTCTTTCCCCACTAGAGCTGCTGTGTTGGATGGGATGCAGGCCCCTTTGGTGGGTGCTAGCTGTTGTCAGCGGAGACAAACTGCAGCTCCTGGGAGTGCCCCAGATCTGACAAGACTCTCCCCCTCCATCAGTCACGTCATCTGGCTCAGTGAAGGAGTCTGTGCCCTGCTGGAGGTCACCCTAACCAGGAGACACACAAGCTGTTCTCTCTCCTCCAGGTGTTCATTAATGCAATTGTCCTTGATGCCTCCCTCCATGGTACACAACACAAAGACACAAAAAAACAATACCTCCCATCCTGCACTGCTCTAATTAAACAGAGGAGGATATGCATCATGCAAAACACTAAAAGACTTGTAAATGTCAAACACAGCATATCCATAACACAGGCAGTAGTTTGTTGTTGTTGTGTTTGTTTGAGCGTCCCGTCCCACTCAGGCACCGACATGGCTGTGTATAGCCAGGAGTGTAAATCCCATGCAGATGTAAGGATGGAAGAGCCCTTTGAAGATGAGGACATTGGGGACAGCTGATGGAAATGCCAGCCCATCACTGGGAGAATGGAGATCTGGGAGAATTCAGCAAAACTCCTCCACTATCAGCATATGGGGCTCATTATCATATGGAACCAATCTGCCATAAAAGCTCTCTCTCTGCTTGCCATTCTACTCCCTATCATTGTATCACTCTCCACACTCAGTCAGGCCAGAGCAGAGAGTGGGACAACCCAAGTCCAGCTCACAGCACCACTCTCCTGCCTGAGTAACTATACCGCACCTCACCAATTTCTGGTTCCATTAAGCTGTTAAGCTACACAGTTAATTATCCAGGACCATGGAGGCAGGGGCTCTGTGCAGGCTGTGATGAAGATATGCTTTGCTGTGCAAGTAATGGAGAGGGCCAGCCGGGGGAGCCGTGTTCAAGCCAGGCAATCTTTCAAAATAAAGGGGCAGGCAATTAGATGCAGCGGTGCAACCAGAGATGACTAGTGTTATTGAAGATACTGGGTCGCTGGTCTAATGGGGGTATTTAGGGCTATTATGATAAAGCTGTCAGGCCGACTTCCCTGCTGCTGCTGCTCTTACATGTGTTACCTCTGTGTCCAGGGTCAGAGAGTACAAATACTGTAAGTGTGGTGCTTTCAAGCGACCCATGGCCACCCACATATGGAGCTTTGATGGGTCTGTAATCAAAATGTCTTGTTCAACATATTTGTTCAAATAACCTTTTCATGCACAAACAGGGAGGGGGATTAGTCAATGTGTTTTTCTTTCAAAGGAAAATAATAGCAAGGCATTACTATTTATTCTTTACTGAAATACTGAAGTGTTTCATTTTGGTTGGGGTGAGTATGGGTATGATGGCTCATGAATGGCTGACTTCGATTTAAGTCTCTTTAAACAAGTGACAGGCCATTGCAGGATGGCAGACTGGAGAGGATTGGGGTTAGTAAAGTCCATTCAACGGAGGAAAATAAACCTAGTTGTGATCAGCCAGAGTGTGACCATGATTCACCACATCTGGCCAGGAGGAGAATTTACTGTTATTCTTTAATGGCTGAGGGAAGGTGTCCATCTACAAAGCCTCTTTTCATGTGGCTACTGTCAACAACACTGCTTGCGTCTGAATTGTTTCCATTCTCCCCTTTGCCTCAGACTGGAACTTGAAGCTCTCAACCTGCTCCACTACAGCCCCAATCATCTCCTTAGTCTTGGTTACGTTGAGGGATAGGTTGTTATTCTGGCACCACCCGGCCAGGTCTCTGACCTCCTCCCTATAGGCTGTCTCGTCGTTGTCGGTGATCCACTCAGCTTCTTTATATCATAATGTTAGCATATGCCAGGGATGGGCAACTGGCGGCCCCCCTTTTGAAGGTCCTCGGATGAATGGATATATAGTAATAATAATTTTGTTTTTCTTACTCAGTCGGGGTCTCAAGCTACTGTTGCAAGTTAGAATAGTAGAATACACAAGGTGAAATTTCGAAATGTTGTACTCAGACCCACGCTGAACTGCAGCCCCTCATGATGAGTTCAGATTTTTGCCCATCCCTGGCATATGCCATCCACATGGCTGGCATGGATCAAAACTCACACTGTAGTCGGCAGTCCGCACTGGCTATTGTTTGAAGCAGGTTCAAAGGAACACAGTGAGAGACAGAGTGCAATGTGGAAGCAACTCATTAATAGGTCTCCTCCTTTAAAAAAGCCTGTTATCTGCCAACTGTCCAGACAACAATCCTCTCTTCTGAAAAACAATATTGAAATAAATGCATTAGTATTAGGAAATCCTATATTTTCCTCAGTGCATTGATGTGATTAATGTGTAATGTAAAAGAGGGTCACCTGCTTTGTTTTCAATCTATCAATAACCCTCCTGATGGATGTAGGACAATCATTTCGGAAACAGAAAATCCCATGGTGAAAAGCCATGGTGATTCCAACAGTGAAGCAGTGTTTCTGTGGCCAGCTGAGGCAGAACTGGCATGCTGCATCCCACTCTAAAAAACTGCCATACACTACTCAGGAGAGATTTGTGAGATCAGATCAAATTTGAACTACTATAACATCCACCTCTACGACTTTCAGATTTTTGCCATATAACCACTATTCCATTGTAAATAATCTTCTAGGACCTTTATGAATAATTATTCTACAGGAATAAAATATAAGGTGGGGGAGAAATGTCAGCAAGGAAAAACCATTTGATGTAAATGTATGGGGTCCTGGAATACATTTGAATTCACTTTGTAGTAGTACACCTCCATAAATCAGGTAGAAAGCATTCCCAGGAGAGCATACAGAGGAGCCACATGGGGTAAATACATACATAGTAAAGACCCACTGGGCACACACTGGTTGAATCAACACTGTTTCCATGTCATTTTAATTCAATTAAAAGTTAAAACAATGTGGAATAGGTGTTGCATTGTAGTCTGTTCCCAGTGGGGAGAGCTATTTCAGTGCTCTAAGTCATGGACAGTCAGTAGTCTGTAAATTGTATGAAGTCGGATTCTCAACATGACCTGCAAGTGCATGTGAGCGGGTTAGTGTGTACCTATTAATGTGTATTGGTCACATGCTGAAATATCAGGTGGTGTTTTTTTTTACTTTATAATGTAGAGCATATTGTATGATAAGATCATTTTAGGTCAGAGCCCTTTGGTGTGGTATTGCATGTGACTCCCTGTATCGTATTAACTAAGGGGTGGCTATGGAGTAGTTTAACAAAGAAAAGAAGGATACCCATTTCATGCCCCTGAACCTTTTCAAAGAGAAGTGAAAGGAGAGTGTTAAAATGGCAGCATTCAGATGATACACATTTAGTCTAAATCATCTAAATACCAACATTAGGGGATTATTCTGATCTCTTCCTCTTAGTCTGATTCTTCCTCTTTTGGGAGGGCGTGTTCGTTCTCTCCCTAGCAGACTCATCAACTTCAGCACTCTGTCATTATCTTTCTGTCACTTTGGAAAAGTCTCTCACTCCAGAAAAGAAGCATAGGCAAATGGGCCGGGGGGCCCTGTGAAACACTAGCCAATCAATCAGCTCGGTTTGCCCTTCTGGAGCAACAAGCTCACATCACATCCAGTCATCAGTCATGTCCTACCTCTGGTTGTCCTCTCTCCTGTTTTCACACCATTTCTCTCATTCCACACAGCTAACATGATGAGTTATTATGTTTTCCACCAACTTGATTCCCCACATTGTTTGCACTCACACTCCCTTCTCACTTCTCTGCCTGTGAGTTATGATCCCCTTCCCCAATTTTCCATCTCAATAGCTGGAGAATTATCTCCAAATGTCTGGCAAGGTGTCAGTCAGCAAGCTGGGAAAACCTCAGGGAAAGAGTACTAGCTTTGAGGGGTAATTCTCCTTCAGTAGAACTCTGGCAATAATATTAATCTTGCCAAAAAAACACATCTTTCCCCTTAAAACACATGAGAAGGGAGAGGAGTGAGATATATGCAAAGAGCCTGTTCTGATTTTAACAGTGCCAGGGGAGCGTAAAATCTTTAATCTTTACACCTTCTCTGTAGAATGACATGGCCAGTGGCCACTACTCAAGCTTCTCATCCCTGTTCGTGTTCCCAGATAATCCCTGTCTGTTCCTCTGTTCCTTCAATCATACCAATGCACATCATGTCAACAGTCAGCTACAGAATATTCCATTACAGGTGTAGGATCGTCATTTTATCACTCTTTAGTTGCTGAGAATGCAAATGAATCTCATGATTTACATAAATTCACTGAAAACCCACACTAACAGACAGTCATATTAATGGTATTGCACTTTTCAAGTAGCCCTCTTTTGGCCAGCTTATAGCCTTACCCCGATCAAACAAAATTATGGACTAAATGTTGAAATCCTGTTGCTGCAGGATGATTTTGATGTGGGTCAAATTAAGATCCTACATCTGTATGTCCCTAATACCATTAGAAATAATGCACTAGGTCCAATCCCTCAGCCACAGTCAGTGTTTTACTGTTTATCACCTCATACATCAGCAAAACACAGGTGCTTACTGTAGAATAGTCCCCCACTCTGATCCACAGCCCACCTATGATTGGGATGACCGGCGTACAGTAAAGGCTGCACAGACAGTTAGGCAGAAAACTCAACAGAATTCAGCCAGCAACCTGGGGAGAAAATAGATGTCAAATCCCTTCTATTGATATATGGATCCAAGACAGCAGCCAGGTAAAGGAGATACCCCTGACCTCACAGATCAACAAGCCCTGTGTCAACTGAGCCGGAATAACCTTCCCAATATTTACGTACATGTATCACCATTCTTAACAGAATATGAAGATGAATACCAGTATAAATCTAAAAACGAATCAAGAAAACCTTTGAGTCAGGTCAATTGGGAGGTAAAAAGATGCCATACCACCTACAAGGACAGCAACACAAGGACCCCACTGCATGAAAGACAAATAACCACTTGCATGAATCAAACTGATGATGGTGGTATTGGAGGGAAGACATTGTCTTCCTAAAAGTAATGCCTCATCCTGTTGTAACATAAATAAGACAAGTCACAGCTTTTCCCAAAGTGTGATACATATGCCTATGAAAAGCTCATTGTTCACCCTGCTGAGTCTCAAAAGGTCACTTTTAAGGTTGCTGTGCTCCAGCCTCTGCCATAACATACAGATTAAGTGGTGTATTCAACAATTCTGAGTTGACTACTCTAAATGCCTGAGGGTGATACAACTGTCTGTCATTGTGTCAATTCGCCTCTGTGTTAGCTTCCACACAAATCAACACCTACATCGTTGTTAGCACTCTGACTTGTATAGATTGTTGAGGAATATAGAACAACAAGATGTTTCTACGTGTTTCTAACATCGTTGTGTGGGCTTGTATAACAGGACATGTCTTGAATATCACTGAACAACGCATTGTTTATTATACTGTATATATACACAACACAACACAATACCAAGACAATACGAATGGCTGCCCCCATCAATGGGTGCTCTGGTCAGTGGGTGCGCTCGCCCCCACCCGCCCAGAGACGCCGGCAGGGCAAAGCCCCTTCCCCCAGCACAAAGGGATTTTCCAAGGGCGGGAAGGACCAAGCCCCGCCCGATGCCCGGGCGGGCATGGAAGCGAGTGCACCCATGACCAGCACACACACCGCTTACAGCGTGAAACCAAAACAGAAAACATAAATAACTAAACGCAAAACATACAGTAATCATTTCCCCACACCTGATTGGAGGACCTCAAACCTTTATACTGCGCATGTGTGTAAGTATTTCTTCCCAAACTCATTAACTCCACCTTCAGACAGCCACAGATCAACCCATCTTTCCCAGTAAATCATCATTCTACTATTTCCTCTTGCAGTACATCCCTCCATTCTTCCTTGGTGTCTCAATAGGGACTTGAACTTACTCATTTGCAACATTTCTGCTAAAATTGACCCAAAAATAAACATTTTACCCAAGAGCACATTGATATTTCCTATTCACAGACTGTGGTCCTTCAAATCCCCCAGCAATACAGTTTGCAGGTCCAACAGCGCCCTGATACTATGACATAATAACCATTCCTGGACCTGACTCCAAAAACAAGCCACTGATAGACAGTACCAAAAGAGATGCTCTATTGATTCTGTTTCTACGTGGCAAATTTTACATAATAGCTTAAATTGAAAAGAACAGATTGATGAGTTTTGTATATAAGTTCATAAACCTGATGCTGTGGTAACTTCAAAAATCTGTTCCCAACTATCTTGAATTTTGTGCAGTATAGTTGTCAACCCTCTTGACCGTAAGTGAAACTGATATATTTTACAATTTATATTGGTCATTTTAAGCCATTTATCATTTTTAATTGGTGGCAGACAAACTAATTCATTCCTTTCTCTTTAAAGCAATTGGCTCTGCCATTTTTGTGGCAGTGATGAGTTGGTTATAATTTTGTATTGAGCATACATCTCCATACACCTTGATTAATTGCTTGAGTGACATAATGTCATTCATAAACATAATACTTACTTTCCTTATACATTCTCTTCAAGAAAATTGGTTTATCCTCTATCTGTACATTGGAGTTTAGCCATATTATTTGCTGTAATATGTTCTGCCTCTTCTGGAGGATAAAATTGGAATTGAAGCCAATTCTGTATGGCTTTGTTTAAAAAGAAGGATACTTTAAACAGGATTCCATTGTCAAGCCACCGGAAATTGATTGTTTTAATCTGTTAAAACAGCAAAGAGCCACCTTTAAAACATCAGACGTGCCTCTCTTAGTAGACTACTGGAAAAACTGGATTTAGATACAGTTTCGATATAATAGAGGCTTTAAAAGAGAGGTTTAATGTCTTGATATTTAAGTTTTAGGCCTCCAAACTCATATTCATTATAGAAATATACCCATTTAATTTTCTGGTTTGCAATTCCAAATAAAATAACATATTTTTTACTCACATGACTTGAAAAACGATTATCCTGGAGTCGGTAGAGTCATGAATAGATATGTGACTGCGATATCACTAGATAATTAATCAGGATAATTTTATCATAGATGGACAGGTGTCTCCCTTTCCATGCTTTCAATATCATATTTATTTTGCTAAGTATTTCTATCAAAATGTATTGTTGCATGATCATTAAACTTTTCCGGGATACCAAGCACATCAACTGCACCATCTGCTCAATTAATCGGGAGACCAAAAAGCTATTTAAAGTTTGTGTCTTTTAGAAACCCAATCTGTAATATAGCACAATTATCATAGTTGGGTTTTAATCCAGATAAACTGGATAAATTATCCAGGTCCTCAATGAGACCCTTCAGGATTAAAGATTGTGGACTCAAGAGAAAATTTGAATCATCAGCATACATTGATATCTTTGTTTCTAACACACTAATTTCTAACCCCTTAATTTTATCATTGGATCTGATTTTTATAGATAACAATTCAATGGCCATAACAAATATGGTGATAGAGGGAAACCTTGTTTTATACCTCTAGACAATTCAAACTTCTCAGAGAAATAACCATTATTTATAATTTTACATACAGGAGGGTAATACATCACTTTTATCCATTTTATGAGAGATTCTCCAAAATTGAAATAATCGAGGCACTTATAAATTAATTCTAGCTGTACTTTATCGAAGGCTTCAAAAAATCTGCTATAAAGATTATGACTGGTTTCCCTGAATTCTCACAGTTTTGAATTATTTCAAAAAATTGTCTAATGTTATCTCCAATATATCTTTCAAAATCCTGATCTGGGAAGAATAATATCCGGTAAGACATTTACAATTCTATGAGCAATACATTTTGCCAATATTTTTTAATTGCAACACTGAAGTGTGAGGGGCCTCCAATTTTTGGGAGATTGGGTCTGTTACCCAGGCTCCTGCTTCAGTAAGAGATAAATCAGTGCCTCTTTTTGTGTGTCAGACTGTTTACCATATGATAAAGTATATGAATATTTAAAACATGCTAGTAGTGTATCTTTCAGTAATTCATAAAACGTTTGATATATATATATATATATATATATAAACCAAAGTATGTGGGCACTCCTTCAAATTAGTGGATTCAACTTTTCAGCCACACCCATTGCTGACAGGTGTATAAAATCGAGCACACAGCCATGCAATCTCCATAGACAAACATTGGAACTAGAATTGCCTTACTGAAGAGCTCAGTGACTAACACAGTTATAGGATGCCACCTTTCCCACAAGTCAGTTCGTCAAATTTCTGCCCTGCTAGAGCTGCCCCAGTCAACTGTAAGTGCTAATATTGTGTGTCCTCGTTGTCTGTCCTCGTTTGCAACACTCACTACCGAGTTCCAAATTGCCTCTGGAAGCAATGTCAGGACAATAACTGTTTGTCTGGAGCTTACATGAAAGGGGTTTCCATGGCCGAGCAGCAACACACAAGCCTAAGATCACCAATGCGCAATGCCAAGCGTCAGCTAGAGTGGGGTAAAGCAAGCTGCCATTGGAGTCTGGAGCATTGGAAATGCCTTTTCTGGAGTGATGAATCACGCTTCACCATCTGGCAGTCTGACGGAGGAATCTGGGTTTGGCAGATGTCAGGAGAACGCTACCTGCCCCAATGCATAGTGCCAACTGTAAAGTTTGGTGGAGGAGGAATAATGGTGTGTGGCTGTTTTTCACAGTTCAGGCTAGGCCCCTTAGTTCCACTAAAGGGAAATCTTAACTCTACAGCAGACAAGACATTGTGTGCTTCCAACTTCGTGGCAATAGTTTGGGGAAGTCCCTTTCCTGTTTCAGCATGACAACACCCCCGTGAACAAAGTGAGGTCCGTACAGAAATGATTTGTCGAGATTGGTGTGGAAGAACTTGAATGGCCTGCACAGAGCCCTGACCTCAACCCCATCGAACACCTTTGGGATGAATTGGAACGCCGACTGCGAGCCAGGCCTAATTGCCCAACATCAGTGCCCAACCTCACTAATGCTTGTGGCTGAATGGAAACAAGTCCCCGCAGAAATGTTCCAACATCTAGTGGAAAGCCTTCCCAGAAGAGTGGAGTCTATTATAGCAGCAAAGAGGGGACCATGTCCATACTAATGCCCATGATTTGGAATGAGATGTTCGATGAGAAGTACTTTTGGTCATGTAGTGTATGTCTATTGGAATGCCACCAAGGCCAGGGGTTTTCCCAGTCTGAAAGGAGTGAATTGCCAACCGTAGTTCGTTCTGTGTAATTTGTCCTTTACAACAACAAAACACGGTGTCACAGATACAGGCCAGGCTCCAGGATGACATGCCTGAGGTATCACGTTTCAGGTAAAGACCCAGATGCAGACAGTATCGAAGTAACAAAAGTTTATTACTAGTAGGTACAAAAGGTCCAGAACGGCAGGCAGTCTCAGGGTCAGAGCAGGCAGGGGTCAATAATCCAGTGTGTTGTGGGAAGGTACAGAACGGCAGGCAGTCTCAGGGTCAGGGCAGGCAGAATGGTCAAAACCGGGAAAAACAAGAACTAGAACAGACAGGAGCAAGGGGAAAACCACTGGTAGGTTTCACGAAACTAAACGAACTGGCAACAGTCAAACAGAGAACACAGGTATAAATACACTGGGGATAATGGGGAAGATGGGAGACACCTGGAGGGGGGTGGAGACAAGCACACATAGACAGGTTAAACATATTAGGGTGTGACATGAGGGGGCATTTTTAAATCCATGGGGGCAACTAGTATTGCTTTAGATCCCTAATAAAACAGGGTAGATTGGTCCCACTACTGTTCAAATACACAAAAATGTATCTGAAATTTAGCCATACACGTCACCAACCGTTGTTTTGTAGAATAACACAAGAACGATATGCGCCGGACTACGACATACAAGTGCATCTGAAATGCCATAGCTGCCGTAGGCTTACACACAATTAGTGCCTACCAACACGCACAGATCAGCTCGACAGAATGAGCACCCCTATCAAAGATTCTTACAGCCTTCATAGCTTAACTTCCAAAATTACAACTATAGTCTACATTGCTGTTGAATTTGTGACACTATGCAATGAGCATAACCAAGCCGCCACTTCTCCAGGTGCGCATTATTTTCTGAGTTTCACACACACACGCTATAGCAAAATATTAGGGACGTGGCGAAAAAGTAGGCTGTGTCGTTTTCATAGTATTGGCATTCATTTTACAGTAGCTTATCACACAACGACTGTGCAATGCAAATAAATGATAACAGAATGAACTTATTTAAGTAGGCTACACACAGTCTTTGTCCTACTACTGTGACATACAAAATGTACAAAAATGTAGGCCTATCTGAAAGGCAGCCATATGCACAACGGTCATTTTACACACAAGAAGGCATGTGATGTTGTAAAGAAGCCCCACGAAGACTGGTAGCACAAGGTGCGCTCATTAAAAAATTCAGGACCATGGACAGAAAGCTACCGCCAGTCAGCATGATGAAAGGATAACGTTAGATGCGCTGCCGATTTTAGCACCACCAATGTGGACCGCCAGGACAAGGCTTACCTCAGATTACAACCAATTAGGCTACATTGGTCATTGTCCCTATACCCATCAAATAACACTAAGCTGTATATCTATCAAGAGCAATTAGACCCGCAAAAGCAAGTAATGACAATAAGAATCACAGATAAATCTAAAAGATCCATTGAAGTAAAAAGCAAAGGCCTAAACTACACATTACATCCAAAAATGAGCCAAACAACCAGTAGGTTTACTGATACATGAGGGAAAACCAAAGGATAAATAATTCTGGCACGGTGGCCAGGGCCATAAAGGTTGTAGCTTACCATTTATAAGAGCTGCAGCCTCCTTCATATTGTGTTGAACCTCATGAAAAGTTTCTGATTCCATTATCCCTTCTGGAAAAACGTACTTGTCAGGTCCCTCTCAAATGCCAGCAGAATAAATTGGGTTCTTCGCTGATGTAACATTCTCTGTTCACTGAATACATTCTTTAGTGTGGAGAACGAATTTTCGCACATTGTTGTAGTTGCCCCAAAATCTTTTCTTGTGTTTCAGTGCCAACAGTCGGCATTGCTGATAAAGACCCGCCGTATCTTTGAAGAACACTGAGTGGAGTCCATTTGTTGTTGCTGGCTGTGGTTGCGATTTCACTTCGCAAGAATGTGTGAGCCACAATAAACACTGCTTCAGTTTTCTTTAGATTGAACAGGTCCTCAGATGCTAGTGGCTGGGGTAACGGAAGTGCAGGTGCTTGGTGTGATGTTACCCTCGTGCTGTTGGTGCTAGGCCCTGGCTCTTCTAGATCATGTTGGTCAGCAGGCGGCGTGAAGGATGGGCGGGTATTACATTTACTGCTAGGCTCCTCAACCTCGGTGGTTGGGCCTGCAGGCTGGTCGGTGAGCTTGACTTCGAACTCGAAATTGTGTTTTTTGCTCTTGGTAGTGCCCAGCCATTTTCGGATATCCATGCTGATCAAAGCTTAGCCAACTAGCTATAACTATTCAGCACGCTGCTACCAAAACTTAACGAAGCTAGTAGCTACTGCAAAAGTGAACAACTTTTCCCCCTCTCAGTTAGAATCCCCCCACCTGGGATCCAATGAGCTTCCTAAAAAAGGTAATGAAGGTCGTACCTTATGGCAATGCATGGCTAAGTGACCAATCAGAATGCATTTGGGGATTTTAACTACTAAATATTACATTATTACATAAAACAGAAATATAAACGTAGCATTCAACAATTTCAAAGATTATACGGAGTTACAGTTCATATAAGGAAATCTGTCAATTTAAATAAATTCATTAGGCCCTAATCTATGTATTTCACATGACTGGGAATACAGATATGCATCTGTTGGTCACAGATACCTTAAAAATAGGTGGAGGCGTGGATCAGAAAACCAGTCAGTATCTGGTGTGACCACCATTTGCCTCATGCAGCACGACACATCTCTTCGCAAAGAGTTGATCAGGCTGTTGATTGTTTCCTGTGAAATGTTGTCCCACTGCTCTTCAATGGCTGTGCGAAGTTGCTGGATATTGGCGGGAACTGGAACACGCTGTCGTACACATCAATCCAGAGCATCCCAAACATGTGACAAGTCTGTTGAGTATGCAGGTCATGGAAGAACATTTTCAGCTTCCAGGAATTGTGTACAGATCCATGCGACATGGGGCTGTGCATTATCATGCTGAAACATGAGGTGATGGTATATATGGCATAACAACGGGCCTCAGGAGCATGTCACAGTATCTGTGCATTCTAACTGACATCGATAAAATGCAATTGTATTCGTTGTCTGTAGGTTATGCCTGCCCATACTGTAACCCCACCATCACCATGGGGCACTTTGTTCACAATGTTGACATCAGCAAACAGCTCGCCCACATGACGCCATGCACGCTGTCAGCCATCTGCCAGGTACAGATGAGACCAGGATTCGCCCGTGAAAAGCACACTTTTCCAGCGTGCCAGTGGCCTTCGAAGGTGAGCATTTGCCCACTGAAGTTGCAGTCAGGTCAACTGCAGTCAGGTCAAGACCCTGGTGAGGATGACGAGCAAGCAGATGAGCTTCCCTGAGACGGTTTCTGACAGTTTGTGCAGAAATTCTTTGGCTGTGCAAACCCACAGTTTCATCAGCTGTCCGACAATCCTGCAGGTGAAGAAGCCTGATGTGGAGGTCCTGGGCTGGTGTGGTTGCACGTGCTCTGCGGTTGTGAGGCCAGTTGGACGTACTGCCAAATTCTCAAAATCGACGTTGGAAGTCAAACATGGTAGAGATTTTCTTTTTATTGTCCCCAGCACAAGGTGCATCTGTGTAATGATCATGCTGTTTAATCAGCTTCTTGATATGCCACACCTGTCAGGTGGGTGGATTATCTTGGCAAAGAAGAAATGCTCACTAATAGGGATCTAAACAGAGAAACAAGCTTTTTGTGCTAATGGAAAATGTCTGGGATCTTTTATTTCAGCTCATGGAACATGGGACCAACACTTTATATGCTTTGTTTTTATTTTTGTTCAGTGTACATTCCCCCTCCCTCACCCCTCCTTAGATCATGAGCATACCCGGCATATAACCTCTGTCCCGGTCTGCACAGCTGGTCTCAGAGCATTTTGTATTATTCAGTTTGTAAATCCATGAAACTTCATTTAGTATGATATGTTACATTTCGTATGGTATCTATTCATTTGTGGATGTCCATCACCCATTTCGTATGATATGTTACGAATTAGAATTCGTATTATATGTTATGAATTTGCAAAATGTAGACTGTTACAATGTCCAAAATGTACTTTTTGTTACGAATTTGCAAAACGTATGATATGTTATGAATTTTCTAGCTAACGTTATTTAGGTTAGAGGTTAGGGTTAGGGGTTAGGGTTAAGTTTATGAGTTAGGTTAAAGGGTTAAGTTTAGGGGGAAGGGTTGGCTAAAAGGGTTAAGGTTAAGGTTACGCCCATCTATCCACCCAGGCCAACCAGCCTAATTTTGTTTTCTGCCTTAAGTAACGATCTGTCTTATGTAACCATACCAAACCTAACATATACTAATTTGAGTGTTTCAGATTTAGTCTATGAGACCAAGCTGTCAGCCCGGCAGCGCTACATTGGCAAAACTGGGCAGGGTAACTAATATGCCATCTGTTATGTTTATGTGGAAACAAAACTGGGAGTTTCAAGTTCTTTGGTGTCCACATCACCAATAAACTATCATGGTCCAAACACACCAAGACAGTCGTGAACAGGGCACTACAACACCTTTTCCCCCTCAGGAGGCTGAAAAGATTTGGCATGGGTCCCCAGATTCTCAAAAAATTCTACAGCTGCACCATCAAGGGCATCCTGACCGGTTGCATCACCGCCTGGTATGGCAACTGCTCGGCATCAGACCGTAAGGCGCTACAGTGGGTAGTGCGTTTGGCTCAGTACATCACTGGGGCAGAGCTTCCTGCCATCTAGGGCCTATGTACTAGGCGGTGTCAGAGGAAGGCCCAAAAAATGGTCAATGACTAGTCACCCAATGAATAGACTTTTCTCTCTGCTACCGCACAGCAAGCGATACCGGAGCGCCAAGTCTAGGTCCAAAAGGCTCCTTAACAGCTTCTACCCCGAAGCCATAAGACTGCGGAACAATTAATCAAATGGCCACCCGGACTATTTACATTGACCCCCCCCATTTTGTACACTGCTGCTGCATAGTCAATTTACCTCTACCTACATCAACTCAAATCAAATTTTATTGGTCACATAGATATGGTTAGCATATGTTATTGCGAGTGTACTGAAATGCTTGCGCTTCTAGTTCCGACAATGAACGAATATCTAACATGTAATTGAACAATTCTACGACAACTACCGAATACACACAAATCTAAGTGAAGGAATGAAATAAGAATATATACATATAAATATATTAATGAGCAATGACAGAGCGGCATAGGCAAGATGCAATATATGTTATAAAATATAGTATATACAGTTGAAGTCGGAAGTTTACATACACCATAGCCAAATACATTTAAACACATTTTTACACAATTCCTGACATTTAATCAGACAACAAATTCCCTGTCTTAGGTCAGTTAGGATCACCACTTCATTTTAAGAATGTCAGAATAATAGAAGAGATAAATATATATTTCAGCATTTCTTTCTTTCATCACATTCCCAGTGGGTCAGAAGTTTACATACACTCAATTAGTATTTGGTAGCATTGCTTTTAAATTGTTTAACTTGGGTCAAATGTTTCAGGTAGCCTTCCACAAGCTTCACACAATAAGTTGGGTGAATTTTGGCCCAATCCTCCTGACAGAGCTGGTGTAACTAAGTCAGGTTTGTAGGCCTCCTTGCTCGCACATGCTTTTCCAGTTCTGCCCACAAATGTTCTATAGGATTGAGGTCAGGGCTTTGTGATGGCCACTCCGATACCTTGACTTTATTGTCCTTAAGCCATTTTGCCACAACTTGGAAGTAGGCTTGGGGTCATTGTCCATTTGGAAGACGCATTTGCAACCAAGCTTTAACTTCCTGACTGATGTCTTGAGATGCTGCTTCAATATATCCACATAATTTTCCTACCTCATGATGCCATCTATTTTGTGAAGTGCACCAGTCCCTCCTGCAGCAAAGCATCCCCAATACATGATGCTGCCACCCCCGTGCTTCACAGTTGGGATGGTGTTCTTCGGCTTGCAAGCCTCCCCTTTTTCCTCCAAACATAACAATGGTCATTATGGCCAAACAGTTATATTTTTGTTTCATCAGACCAGAGGGGGTATGATCTTTGTCCCCATGTGCAGTTGCAAACCGTAGTCTGGCTTTTCTATGGCAGTTTTGGAGCAGTGGCTTCTTCCTTGCTGAGCGGCCTCTCATGTTATGTCGATATAGGACTTGTTTTACTGTGGATATGGATACTTTTCTACCTGTTTCCTCCAGCGTCTTCACAAGGTCCTTTGCTGTTATTCTAGGATTGATTTGCACTTTTCGCACCAAAGTACATTCATCTCTAGGAGACCTTCCTGAGCGGTATGACGGCTGCGTGGTCCCATGGTGTTTATACTTGCGTACTATTGTTTGTACAGATGAACGTGGTACCTTCAGGCGTTTGGAAATTGCTCCCAATGATGAACCAGACTTGTGGAGGTCTACAAAACTTTTTCTGAGGTCTTGGCTGATTTCTTTTGATTTTCCCATGATGTCAAGCAAAGAGGCACTGAGTTTGAAGGTAGGCCTTGAAATACATCCACAGGTACACCTTCAATTGACTCAAATGATGTCAATTAGCCTATCAGAAGCTTCTAAAGCCATGACATCATTTTCTGGAATTTTCCAAGCTGTTTAAAGTCACAGTCAACTTAGTGTATGTAAACTTCTGACCCACTGGAATTGTGATAGAGTGAATTATAAGTGAAATAATCTGTCTGTAAACAATTGTTGGAAAAATTACTTGTGTCATGCACAAAGTAGATGTCCTAACCGACTTACCAAAACTTTAGTTTGTTAACAAGAAATTTGTGGATTGGTTGTTGAGAAACTAGTTTTAATGACTCCAACCTAAGTGTATGTAAAAATCCGACTTCAACTGTACATACGAGATGAGTAATGCGAGATATGTAAACATTTTTAAAGTGGCATTATTAAATTGACTAATGTTCCATTTATTAAAGAAGCCAATGATTTACCTGCCCTGTCCAGGAGGGCAGGTAGTTGGCCCCTGGTGATGCGTTGTGCAGACCGCACCACCCTCTGGAGAGCCTTGTGGTTGTGGGCGGTGCAGTTGCAGCCTGTGATTCAGCCTGTAAAAGAATCTGTAAAAGTTTGTGAAGGTTTTAGGTGACAAGACAAATTTCTTCAGCCTCCTGAGGTTGAAGAGGCGCTGTTGCGCCTTCTTCACCACACTGTCTGTGTGGGTGGACCATTTCAGTTTCTCCGTGATGTGTATGCCGAGGAACTTAAAACTTTCCACCTTCTCCACTGCTGTCCCGTGATGTGGATAGGGGGATGCTCCCTCTGCTGTTTCCTGAAGTCCACAATAATTTCCTTTGTTTTGTTGACGTTCCCTCACCTCCTCCCTGTAGGCTGTCTCATTGTTGTTGGTAAACAAGCCTACTATGGTTGTGCCGTCTGCAAACTTGATTATTGAGTTGGAGGTGTGCATGGCCACGTAGTCATGGGTGAACAGGGAGTACAGGAGGGGGGCTGAGCACGCACCCTTGTGGGGCCCCAGTGTTGAGGATCAGCGAAGTGGTGATGTTGTTTCCTACCTTCACCATCTGGGGGGCGGCCCGTCAGGAAGTCCAGGACCCAATTGCACAGGGCAGGGTTGAGACCCAGGGCCTCAAGCTTAATGATGAGCTTGGAGGGTACTATGGTGTTGAATGCGGAGCTATAGTCAATGAACAGCATTCTTACATAGGTATTCCTCTTTTCCAGATGGGATAGGGCAGTGTGCAGTGTTAAGGCGATTGCATTGTCTGTGGATCTATTGGGGCGGTAAGCAAATTGAAGTGGGTCTAGGGTGACAGCTAAGGTAGCGGTGATATGATCCTTGACTAGCCTCTCAAAGCACTTCATGATGACAGAAGTGAGTGCTACGGGGCGATAGTCATTTAGTTTAGTTACCTTTGCCTTCTTGGACGCGGCTAGGGATGCTATCTGGGCCGGCAGCCTTGCGAAGCGTTAACACGTTTAAATTATCTCGACTAACCTGTACCCCCGCACATTGAGTCAGTACCGGTACCCCCTGTATATAGCCTCGGTATTGTTATCTTATTGTGTTACTTTGTTTAAATGTTTTCCTTTCATTTATTTAGTAAATATTTCTCTATTTCTTGAACTGCATTGTTGGTTAAGGGATTGTAATGAAGCATTTCACGGTAAGGTCTACACCTATTGTTTTTGGCGCATGTGAAAAATAAAATTTGATTTGATGCCTGGCTTTGCCATCCCGTAGAGCCGGCCATGTGCAGAGAGTTTAACCAGATTTTTAAGGAAAATAATATTACAACACTGTTCGTCAAGTGAAGTTGGAGGAACTTGAAAGTATAACTTTAAAAATATATATATTTTGCTTCTTTATTCAAAATATCCACATGTGAGACAATGATTTCTACGTCATTTGTAACTATTTTCTGCAGAAGACTATTCTACAGAATGAAGCATTTCTCAATAGGGGCAAATATTATTTCCAGCATGGGAGAGGTGTTCCTCTTACAAGTGCTGATCAAGACTTGTAACACACATGGCTTGGACAGCAGACAAACAAGGCCTGCTGTGTGAACATAAACTACTGGAGGAGTGATGGATGGTCTGTGTGTCAGACTGTTGCTGTGTGATTCAGCTGAGGAGATTTCAAATCTACCCCATCACACACTCATCTCCATGGTCAAACTCAGACTCAGATGGTCAGACATATGTGTAATAGAGCATTGTCGCACACAGATATTGATGCACAATACAATATTGACAGAATTCAACTTCAATTCTGGTGCACTTCCGTGTGTGGTTACATGCACAGTACATTTCGTACAGTAGATGTAAATGTAAAGTCTCAAGTCTCCTCGAGTCTCTCTGGAGACTAGTCGACAGTCTGCCACACAGCCCCCTACCGTCCACTACAGTAAATGTATCATGTATCCATTGACGACGGGAGGGAAACAAGCGTCTTTCCAGGAAGGGCCTAACGGGTTTGGAGCTCTGAAAAACAAGGCTAATTTGAAGGTCGTTTGAAGAGTGTCAGGCTGTGTTACTCAGGAGGGGGGCTGTGAGCGAGTGCAGGGGGAGAGTCTGGCGTAGCTCGACACTGAGGTGGCGTTCAGAATCTCTCCCCGGTGTTCTTCATCAATTTCCCCTGTCCGCCGAGAGCCTCTTCTAACCCACATAGCAGCCAATGGCAAAGGGGGTGCCTTTACTCCATCATTGATACCACTGCATCACACAACCCCCACTTTCCTCAACCAACACAGCAGAGAAGCCACAAAGGTCAGAGGACCATAGGCAGACATTTAGCCTCTCACTCACAGTCACAAAATAGGTGACAAAACTCCCCCTGAGATCACTAGTACTGTTTTTGGTTTCAATACATAGCAGGCCATATACAGTTCTGAGGGAAACTTCATGGCATGAATTTTTCTACACATTTTTTTTACACAACTAATTATGGTTGAAAAAAGTAGTGTAAGTAGTTAACTCAAGGTCAGAATAACAGTAACTGTAAAAAGTACAGTTGCTTTTTGTGTCCAGTAACTTCATCAAAGTGCATTGATTGTTTATTGATGTACAAGAACACTTGTGAGTTTTCTCAAAAGAGCCTCTATCTAAGCACAGGGGAAAGTCTTATTTCCTTGGCAACAGTGCCTGTAGCCATGCAGCTTGTGAGACATGGGAGATCTAACATCTCAGATGCTGTTAAATAAACTGTGTAAGGAGAAAAACTCTATAAGCTGCAAAAAGCTGGAGGAAAAGATTGTTAGTTTCACCTGGATATCCATTTGCACAACTCTGGCTAAACAAATAGGTGAAATGTGGCAGCCTCATGGTGTGTTGACGCTGGACCTCTCAGTGGCATTAGCACAATAAACTATGAATTCCTGCTCCCTGAGTGAGCGAACTTGCATCTCTCACATTCTCCAGTGGTTAACACCAGGATGACACAGGGCAGTGGTTTTAGCAGGAGCAGGAGGGTGTTCCAGGGACACAGAGGGCAGTGGTTTTAGCAGGAGCAGGAGGGTGTTCCAGGGACACAGAGGGCAGTGGTTTTAGCAGGAGCAGGAGGGTGTTCCAGGGGCACAGAGGGCAGTGGTTTTAGCAGGAGCAGGAGGGTGTTCCAGGGACACAGAGGGCAGTGGTTTTAGCAGGAGCAGGAGGGTGTTCCAGGGACACAGAGGGCAGTGGTTTTAGCAGGAGCAGGAGGGTGTTCCACGGACACAGAGGGCAGTGGTTTTAGCAGGAGCAGGAGGGTGTTCCAGGGACACAGAGGGCTACTAGACCCCCTCTTTACCTGGAGCACTGCCCTCTGCTACACAGTTCAGGGGAAGCCTCACCAAGCAGACAAACTCCTGAGCACACTCCTGGAGCAGCCTGCTGTATGTTTACTAAACAGACTGTGTCTGAGCAAAGCTAAGCCTGGATACGCTACATAGTCATTTCTCGCTGACAAAACTCTCCAATACATGTATCTCCCTGTCACAACGCTGCTAAAACTGAAATTACAAAGGAATTTACACACTGTCAGCAAACAAAACATGGTTATTGGTTTACTGTGCTATTGTCTAAAACAAAAGGCAGACAATATCACCTCCAAAGCTTTCCAGAATCATAGATTTTGACACCAAATAGGAGTGTGAGTGGAGGCTTTAGCTCTGAAACAATGGGATATTTGTTCTCGGCATACGCCTACATTTAGGCCAAGGTTTGAGAGGATAAACAGCAGTCTAAGCCATTCTAAGACTTTCCATAGTATAGAACAATTCAAATGTGAATGTGAAGCTATTTTAAAACCCAAATGCAGGCATGGAATGAACTTCTGCTGGATGGAAACACAGCTTATCTTATCATAACTGTATCATGCTACTGCTATGGACAGTCTCGCTCTGATTCAAAGCTAGGGGCGCCTGGCTTAAGTGTTTGGCTTTGTTTCTTCTTCTTAACTGCTGCATTACTTGCACAAACGATTTGATGAAAGTACTGGGACACATTACTCACTCTGCGTGTGAAAAGCGGTCTTTATTTGAAGTGCAGCAGCTGTGAAGCTATTAGCATATGTGCTGTGAGTCAGAATAAGACACCTTTGTTGAAGTGTTATTTTACGGCCAAGAATGTGCTCCAGCTTTTTCCCAAAATTTGGTTTCAGTTCATTATAAATAATCATAAGATGGAGATAAATTCGGAGAAAGTTGGAAATCTTTCCTCCTCTCTGGCAGACAGCATTGTGCTATTTAACTTCAACGTTGTTTTACCTCAAGGTTAGGAAAAGATGTGGCTCCTCAGATTAGTTTTTTTTTACCTGGTAGTGAACTGCATTTCAAAGCCTTGGCTATACAAGCAAAATGACGGTACAGTATCATGTAACAGTACAAACACATAGACTAAGCACTCAACACATACAACTTTAGATCATATGTTAAATTATATGTTAAACTATCGCTTTTTTTGGAAGGGTGTCTTTAATGTTTACACAGTACTCCAAGTTCTGTATCATATTCAAAGAGCACATCTGAAGTTTTGTTATTGGAAACACCTTAGAGAACGTGGGTTAAGCCATGCAGGGGATCATATGGCCGAGGGATGAATGTTTGTTGGTAAACTAAGACAGGAAGTGGAGACATCTGTATGACTGAAAGTGAGGTGTTAGTTTGTGGCTCAGACAAATAACCGTGACATCCCTAGAAAACATGAGTACGATATCGAAAAGGATTAGACAAATTCCTAAAATATGTAAATTAGTCCAATTGTAAGATCTTTGTCATGCTCCTTTCCAGTTGTTATGTTCTTACTCATAAACATAAGACCTGTGTATAAACGGTTATGCTTGTAACAATTCAAAATAAAAAAAAATGTACAACCTGAAGTCCATGCTGGAATTCTGAAACAATTACAGAGATATCTGAGGGTAAATCAAAATCAAATTACTGTCCTTGATGAGATATAAATGGGTTCAAAGCTGTAAATGATGCATGGCAATTATATTAATTAGAAAATAAAACTCTTGATGGTGTGTAAATAAGTTATTTTCATCTTCGACTCAATAAAGATAATGTTATTGTGAAACCTATCTCCGTGACTCAAATAAGGTCCTGTGGCTTGTCAGCTTGGTGTCTGTGTGGCAGAGAGCACAGTGCACCACACCCGGTGGGGGGTGGAAAGGTGGGTGCTGAGAAGCAGACAGAGCGGTTTGTCAACATGAAAACAGCTCATGATCACAAACACAGAGGTGCTGCCTTATACCTACAGTGCAGCCCAGGGGAAATCACCAGTAGTCCCTGTTCACCTCTCTATTTTTCACAGAGGTATAGCACAGGTTGGTCTATGACACTAATAATCTCTTATTGAGTCACTCATTTAGCTATGTTTCCAAGAACTGAATGCTAAACTGTAATCACACTGTCTAAAAATGCTACATAGTAAAAGACTGTCTGTCTATGTGCTATTGCCTCCTTTAACAACATGCTATGGGGGTTTTGATTTAATTTGTAGCTGCGGGACATGCAAGTGAAGTCAACAAGGTTGACATGAGCCCCTTGAACTGTGAACAGGATGGGGAGATTGTCATGACAATGTCTAAAGGTGATGATGTAATTACAAGAAGAAAAAAACTAGGGAGGTTGGACAACTTTTCATAAAAGCCTAATTGATCATTGACATACATGAAAATATAAACATTTTCAAATCATAATCAAACAGCAGTTCCCCTTTAGAATGACCTATGATGCCCAGAAAAGACCCAGAGAGGCCGGGGGTCACAGACAGTCCAGCATCTTCACACAAGACATTGTTACAAATATAGCCAGGAGCCCAAACTCACTGCAGACTCACTATAACAGCACTCACTGTGGAGGTTTCTTACATAAGCTACTAACAGTGGGATTTAAAGGTAAAGGGGAGAGAGTTTGGCTGGGGGAAGAAATTCAGAGCACACACAGATGTAGGAAAAGTCTGTGCCGTGGCTTCACTCCTCTGTCACTGGGTGCCTGCTGTGAAAACAACACCCCCCTTTTCTCCCTCTCTTGCTCCCCTTCGCTCTCTCCCCTGGACGCCAGCCTGACATACCAGACCTTGTTCGTTAGCGCATATTTTTATCCGCCGTTACTAAATTAGGAAGCCAGAGAGAGCAAACGGAGGGTGTCTGCCAAGGCAGAAGAAGAAGGGTCTGCTCAGGCCTGGGTTTGCTGAGGGCCCGTGCCAGCCCTGCCAGGTTCATTAAGAGCCACTTGGGTTTCAGAAATAGAAGCCCAACAGGGACCCGAGCCAAACAGGACAGCCCAGCCAAAAACTCACGGGACAAACAAACAAACTGCTTTCTTATGCACTGCCAGAGTCAACCGGCAGCAGCCACCCTAAGGAGCTATTATAAGTTATCTTGGGCAGTTCTGCAAACAAGGTGAGCACTGCCGCAGGTTTAAAACTGGTGACAGCACACACACACTGCCAACCTGATAGAGAATAAATTAACCTACAAACTCTCTCTAGAGACCAATTTCATAAAGCAGCCACAGAGACATTAATTTGTGTTAGTTTGGCATGGTTTTAAGACAGATGTTTAGATGGATGTTTATAAAAAGTACATAAATTATTGTTAGTTCGGCATGGTTTAAAGACAGGGATGTTTAGATGGATATTTATAAAAGTACATTTACATTTTCTCAATTCTCATGCAGTTGGCATAATGTCTGCTCTTTAAGTACTGATTAGGACATGGATAAAATGCCACCCTGGAGATCATAGTGTTGAAGCAGAATATCAACAGGGTGGTTCGCTGACCTATCAAACCTGCAGGACATTCTCAGATGGAACTTGATACAGTTTACATTACAGGGGCTTGTCCAGTACAGAGATTTCATGAACATCCAGGCGTATTTGTGAAATCTGTCTTGTCTTCTTTAGTAACCTTTAATAATATTTTTAATAGCTTCTAGAAATAAAATGTATACTTAAAGTATTGACTCAACCCCCAAGGTAAAATAAAAGTTTCAATCAATAGCATATCAGTGTCTAAAGTCAGTATATTGCCAGCAGCACAAATGTCTCCCTTCAAAATGTGTCAATGTATCACCAACACACACCATATTCAAGAAGGCCACAGAGCGTGAAAGGGATGAATGTCTGGTACTTTACTGACATCTATTGGATCATTAGAAAACTTTACTTCTCCAGCTGTGTAATACAGTCTATGGTCCAGCAGCCCCATCATCAGGGAAATAATAATGCAGGAAAGGGAAAGGGAGATACCTAGTCAGTTGTACAACTGAATGCATTCAACTGAAATGTGTCTTCCACATTTAACCCAACCCCTCTGAATCAGAGAGGTGCAGGTGGCTGCCAAAATCAACATCCACGTCTTCGGCTCCCGGGGAACAGTGGGATAACTGCCTTGCTCAGGGGCAGAACGACAGATTACTGGCCCAATGCTCTAACCACTAGATTATAGCATGCTGCGTGAATACATTATTACAGGCATGGCAATTGAAAGCATGATCACATCTGTCTTAATACAGTATAATCAACTCCAAATAAGTGCAATAGATTGAGGCTGTTGTGACAGCATGCACTAAAACACATGTTATCGGAATGAAACTTTATAGCACTTATCTGAAGTGCACTTATCAGGAGTCACTTGTATTACAGTTTGAAATCCAAGCTCTAGTGGTGTTAAACCCTGATTAATAGGCCTACTCAAAATACTGATATTTTGGCACTATTTTGTGAGTATTATTATTTATTTTAATTTAACCTTTATTTAACCAGGCAAGTCAGTTAAGAACAAAAAAAATTATTATTTACAATGACGGCCTACACCGGCCAAACCCAGTCGACGCTGGGCCAATTGTGCGCCGCCCTATGGGACTCCCAATCACGGCCGGTTGTGATACAGCCTGGATTATTCACTGCTAGTAAACCTAATAAAGTGAACACGTTATTTAATGCAGTCTAAGTATATTACCTTATTGACATCTTCAGCAAAAGAAGGGATTTGGCATAGCCCATTGAAAGGGGACAAATACACAGACTCAAAGACACTAGGTAATGATGATGGATAGGGATTCCTCTAACTGGATTTCCACTTGGCTGGAGCAAGCTTTTATTAAATGTCTCCATTGGAAAATTATTACACCGTCCCATGTGGGACCGCACAAGGGGGTCTGTATATCCTCACACTCCAGGACAGTTGACTATAAACCAATAAACCCATAAAGATCACCCATATTAGAAACGAATGGAGTAGTAATAGGAGCAATTTCCCTCATTCCCTAGTGCCCTTTAAAGATCCTCGCCAAAATAAGAAATGTTATGAGCTGTTGAATCAAACAATAAGAAAGCATATTATTTATTGCTGCAATTATGACAATATGCTTATTGTAAAGTCACTTCTCAAGGAAACTAGAAATGCTACATTTTTCATGAAGGATTTAACCATAGGAGGCTGGTGTAAGGAGCTTTAGGAGGACAGGCTCATTGTAATGGCTGGAATGGAACAGTCAAACATGTTGTTTCCATGTGTTTGGTACCATTCCATTAATTCCATTCCAGCCATTACAATGAGCATTTTCTCTTATAGCTCTTCCCACCAGCCTCCTCTGGATTTAACAATAAGTTGACATATCCTATATAGTTGTGTTACGCCACCATTTGAATCATGAGGTGAGGTCCTTAGAGCTAGCACCAAAAAGCACATGTTCTTGACATTAAGGAGTGGAGCATAGGAATGATGCAACAACATAGCACATCAAACAGTCATATTAGTCTTCAGCTCCAGGTACTTCGTTTTTGCATTGCCTACTTACATTGGGTGTAAATTGCATGTTAAAGGACTGTGTGTTGCAGTAAAAGTGGTTTTGACAAACTGATGGCAATATTTTTCATTCTGGAAATTTGTTTAGGATCACTCTTAGTCTGGAACCTCCCCCTCTTGGAATCTTTGGGATTAACAAGCTCCTCTACCAAGACAAGGTGGCAACACACAGAATATAAATGGACTGTGCCTTCCTCAGTTTGCACTGTAAATCAAAGGTGGGGTCTTACCGCTCATTGGCTAACCAGCATTCATGTCTATACTTTGGCAGATATCTTCAGAGTCCTGAGGCCTGAAACCCATACCATTAGTCTTTCTGAAACCCAATAGTTTGTGATTGTTTGGGGTATTTTTTCCCTCTTTGTCAAACAATTGGCATAGGCTACAGGCCATATTTCACATTCGGTACATGGGCCACATATCATAATCGACACAGACACATTTCACAATTGGCACACTGTCCACATTTGGAAGCTTGAACAAGCGGCAAAACAATAATACAAATTACTAGAAAATTCGATTTCCTTTTGAATGCGTTCCTTCAGAATGTGTTTTTATATTTTAGTTTGAATTCTGAAAGTTCTCTGGCATTTCAGTTTAGAATATTGAAGCCTGCATTCCACCATTGAAATGAATGGGGATACAACAACCTTTACAGTTTATTGTATGAATGGTAGCAAAACTTTTAAAAGTACAGTGCAAAAGTTTTAGGCAGGTGTGAAAAAATGCTATAAAGTAAGAATGCTTTCAAAAATAGACGTTAATAGATTACATTGATCAATTAACTAAATGCAAAGTGAGTGAACAGAAGAAAAATCTAAATCAAAGCCATATTTGGTGTGACCACCCTTTGCCTTCAAAACAGCATCAATTCTTGTAGGTACACTTGCACAAACTCTGGGATTTTGTAGGCATATAGTCAGGTGTATGATTAAACAATTATACAAAACAGGTGCTAATGATGATAAATTCAATATGTAGGTTGAAACACAATCATTAACAACACTCTACTCAACAAATTGGATGCAGTCTATCACAATGACATCCATTTTGTCACCAAAGCCCCATACACTACCCACCACTGTGACCTGTATGCTCTCGTTGGCTGGCCCTCGCTTTATGCTCGTCGCCAAACCCACTGGCTCCAGGTCATCTATAAGTCTTTGCTAGGTAAAGCCCCGCCTTATCTCAGCTCACTGGTCACCATAGCAGCACCCACCCATAGCACAATCTCCAGCAGGTATATCTCACTGGTCACCCCCAAAGCCAATTCCTCTTTTGGCTGTCTTTCCTTCCAGTTCTCTGCTGCCAATGACTGAAACGAACTGCAAAAATCACTGAAGCTGGAGACTCATGTCTCCCTCACTAACTTTAAGCACCAGCTGTCAGAGCAGCTCACAGATCACTGCACCTAGCCCATCTGTAAATAGCCCATCCAACTACTTCATCCCCATATTGTTATTTATTTTGCTCCTTTGCACCTAGTAGCTCTACTTGCACATTCATCTTCTGCACATCGATCACTCCAGTGTTTAATTGCTATATTGTAATTACTTCGCCACTATGGCCTATTTATTGCCTTTACCTCCCTTATCTTACCTAATTTGCACACACTGTATTGTATTATTGACCCTGTTTGTTTATTCCATGTGTAACTGTGTTGTGTCGCACTGCTTTGCTTTATCTTGGCCAGGTCGCAGTCGTAAATCTAGCCTACCTGGTTAAATAAAGGTGAGAAAAAAAAACTGAAACAGCTGTGTAGGAGGAATAAAACTGGGTGAGGAACAGCCAAACTCAGCTAACAAGGTGACGTTGCTGAAGACAGTTTACTGTCAAAAGTCATACACCATGACTGAGCACAGCAAGAAGACACAAGGTAGTTGTGACTTACGCCTCTTTAAGGAGGGAACGCAACACCCCGCTACATCTCAACTCCCGGTGGAGTGAAAAAGTATGTGATCGTAGGTGCGGCGAAGGATGACAGAGGCAGAGAAAAAATACAGTTTACAGTGAATGTATTATTCCTAACACATGGTAATGTGGGGGGAAGGGTCTGGATGGAACCAAAGCAAAGAAAGTAAAAGTTAAGGAATCCGCTCTCCTACCTTACCCGTCTTCCCACTTCTAACCTAACCTTTAGCACCACCTGGCGCGCTAACCAAAATACAGGGATACCGTGGTCCGGCCAGGTCTTACCTAGTGTGCATAGACAGATTAAATACTTTGGGTTATGAATGCCCGCAGGCCTCATGCCTAAACACTCCCAATGTGCGTTCCCCTTAACCCCCTTTGACAGAGCGGCTATAAAAACATTATTTTTTTTGTAACTCACTGACCGCCACAACAACCAACAAATGACATTTAAAAAAAAAAAAAACTCTCCTCTCTGACAAAGGAACACTGGCTTTTATCAAGCTGGAGAAGGAGTTGGTAATTGAAGAAACAGCTGTCCCTGACGAGAGGGAGGGGTCAGAGCTCCAATCAGCTATGGGGCCGACCAATCAGCTGCTTTAGGAATCCGGGAAGCCATTTCCTGAAATAGACACACATACAAACCCATAACAATACAGAAACGTAACAGTAGTTATACTGCATCAGCAATGTCTCTCCCAGATGTGCTATCCAAGCTATTTTGAAGAAGCACAAAGAAACGGGCAACATTGAGGACTGTAGACGTAGTGGTCGGCCAAGGAAACTTACTGCAGCAGATGAAAGACACATCATGCTTACCTCCCTTCGCAATCGGAAGATGTCCAGCAGTGCCATCAGCTCAGAACTGGCAGAAAACAGTGAGACCCTGGTACACCCATCTACTGCCCGGAGAGGTCTGGTCAGACGTGGCCTTCATGGAAGACTTGCACATTCGACGTGGAAACAAGGCCAAGCGACTCAACTATGCACGAAAACACAGAAACTGGGGTGCAGAAAACTGCCGGCAGGTGCTCTGGCCAGGTCTACAGGTGAACATTATAAACGCACCCCAGCACAAAATAAAAACCCCACCCTGGCACATTATCCTAAAGCTTACAGTATGCTTCCCAGTCGAAACAGTTCCCACATACAATATATTATGACAACATTTTGTGACGTTTGTCTTTAGCAAGGTTTATGTCGGCTGTTCTTACACCATATGTTTTATTGAAGCAAGTCGAAGCTCAGTAGCCGAAGTCTACGCCCCTTCGTAGGTTGATTGGTCAACAGTACTACTAGTAGGAGTGGGAACAGTAAGTGTTAGTTGTCATTCAACTGAGAGACGACTAGCAAAGATTTGTATAACTAAACCAAGATAGCCCACAGCCTGTCGTTTGGGAACAAACTAGTCATAGTGGGCAGAACAAGCAGGGAGGTGGGCAGAGCCAAGCTAGGGACATACTATTAGCCCGTTCTAGCAAACGTCTGCATAGTTCCGTTAGGGAACGCCTACTTTGAAGTGCGCGTGTGCAATAACGGAATTCCTCTTTGCACTCCTAAACAACGCGATTTTTTGTTTTTACAACTTTGGCAAAGGTTAAAGTCTACGAAACGTAATCCACTATGTTCATAACATATTCTAGTTTTGGGAACAGAACTATATTGAGTTAAAATGTTTCATCGTTGAGAAGGTTTGCAGAATGTCGGCCAAAATCCATCTTGTTCCATCTTCTCCCACTGGGCTACCACTTTTTGGTAGTCTTAGATGAATTCTGACTATTTTGAGGAAGTGCTTCTGGCCATGTTGCTAAGGTGGCTCAAGAGGGGAAAACAACAGTAATTATTGCTTATTTTATCACATTTTTCAAGGTTAGGTCTATGGTGTGTTTAAGAGTACAGACGGTCCCTTCGCCTAGCTGAGTTATGCTAGGAGCAAACCGAACCTATGCTAACGCCCTTAGGCAATTTTGATTTAACCGGCGGCACTCCGGGAACAGGGTACCCCTCCTGAGTCATCCAATTCCCGAACCTAGACAATTCATACCCCGGCCGAATAGCCACTATGCATATTCCACGCCCTCTTCTCTCCAGGGAGCGGTTTCTGGTGTTATGACACTGATGGTATGTCGGGACAGATTGTTGTCTAGATGGAGTACAGCTCTATGCAGTTATCACGTCGGGGACAACTGTAGCATTTTAGCTTTATTATTTGTTTTAATTTATTTAACTAGGCAAGTCCGTTAAGAACAAATTCTTATTTACAATGACGGCCTACCTCGGCCAAACCCTCCCCTAACCCGGACGACGCTGGGACAATTGTGCGCAGCCCTATGGGACTCCCGATCGGTTGTGATACAGCCGGGTGTCGAATCAGGGTCTGTAGTGACGCCTTTAGCACTGAGATGCAGTGCATTAGACAGCTGCGTCACTCGAAAGCCCCAGTCCCGACAAACTATCACCACCGGTAACAAAATACACAAAATAAGGGTAAGCCAATAATTTAGTAAAAATGCAGCAATAGACTAAAAAGCTAGACTACAACAATCAACTCAGCATGTTCCCCATCATTTGTTATTTTTAGCTACATCCTGCCACCGTATCAGCTGTTGTCTGAGACGTAGGCCCTTTTTTTTTAATTATTAATTCGAGCTAAAAACAAAGCCTGATTTGACAAAACCAATGTTATGTCTGCACAAATATTTGCAAGTGCATAAGTTGGTATGGCGCTGTAGAACATTGTCGGTCACGTGACATTTTATCAGGAAGTTACATTTAGCGCTTTTTGATTTTTAAGTTTTATATTAGGGGATGCTTGATTGTATGAACACCCCGAGCGAACTGTTTGTGGTTGTATGATGGATACAACCAACAAAATAAAAATAAAATGTCGCGCATTGATTTATGATGAACCTTTGCTGATTATGACTCATACTGCCGTATCTACGACAACGGATGTAAAAAAAAAAGAAACAAACATGGCATGAAATTTATTCCGCAAAAGGTTTCTTTTTTTTTAACATAAAAATGATTTATAATTATTCAATGACAAACACACGCTCCAAACAACCAGGACTTGGATTAGTTGAAGGTGGAGAATAGTAAGTTGTGGTTGTGCATGCATTGCTGTAAAACTGACGTTGAAAAAAATACCTTCCTTTCTAAAATATCAATTCTGCGCATTCGAGTCAATGTGAATTGTGCATGTCTATTATTAGATGCTGCTGCTGTTGCTGATGATTGTGTTACCCAGGCAGATCATCTGAAAGCACCTTTATCCTCATAGTGATTAAAGGACTGGCAAGTGTCTCTCGGAGAGGAATGGATGACACGGGAGAGTCGATGATGATGACTCCTGGGGAAAAACTTACCCAGTATGATAGCAGGGCCCAAGCCTTTGCAGACACTCAACAGGTAGACCTACAGAGTTTTTAAGTTGCTTTCCATTCTGACACCTGCATGCAATGGGGTGAGGTGGACAGTACTATAACCAGAGATACCTGCAAAGTGTGTGAAGGTTGTCTTAACCTTCTGTAGATGTCATAGTCACTCTGTCATGTTCAGGAATTGTATCATTCTCTTATCAAAGGTATAATCCATGTACAGTACCACTCAGCATAAAGGCTTTTTTTCAGTACAGCATCTTGTTGGTCCTGTACGTCAACAATAATGAAATGTTTGTCCGGACAGTTTGATGCTTGTATCCAGGACCTTGTCCGCTGTGTGGCTCTTACAAGACTGGTGTATGGAGATGGGCAACTGAAACTAGCCCAAGCCCATGTCAGACTGGCTAAAGCATACCTACAGTTTAAAGGTGAATTATGTTGTGATTAGCCTTTACAATGAGGTACCATTTATAAAGCGTGTGTAACGGTTATATTGTATATATTTATACCTTACCAGATCTTGGAATGACCCATGTGTTGTCCTTGATTCCCCCAGGCTGGGCAGTGCAGGCCCAGGAGCACTCAGCCAGAGCCAGTGACCTGCTCCCATTCTGCACCCCCAGCTCCACCAGCCGGGAGGACAGGGTCCACATCCTCACCTGTCTCCTCAACATATACCTAACACAGGGAGGCGCCACTCTGCTGCTGGCAAAATATCCTTTACCCACATTGTTTCTGTGATAAATCAAATTTAATCAGCGAATACAACAAGTGTATACTTTACCATTAAATGACTACTTACGAGCCCATTCTCAACAATGCAGAGTTAAAAAGTATGACAAATATTTGCTAAATAAAAAAGGAAATAGTAACACAATAAAATAATAATGAGGGTATATACAAGGAGTACTGGTACCGAATCAATGTGTAGGGGTAAGAGGTTATTGAGGTATTACAGTGTGTACAGTTGAAGTTGGAAGTTTACATACACTTAGGTTGGAGTCATTAAAACTCATTTTTCAACCACTCCACAAATGTCTTGTTAACAAACTATAGTTTTGGCAAGTCGGTTAGGACAGCTACTTTGTGCATGACACAAGTAATTTTTCCAACAATTGTTTACAGACAGATTATTTCACTTATAATTCACTGTATCACAATTCCAGTGGGTCAGAAGTTTACATACACTAAGTTGACTATACCTTTTAGCTTGGAAAATTCCAGAAAATTATGTCATGGCGTTAGAAGTTTCTGATAGGCTAATTGACATAATTTGAGTCAATTGGAGGTGTACCTGTGGATGTATTTCAGGGCCTACCTTCAAACTCAGTGCCTCTTTGCTTGACATCATGGGAAAATCAGAAGAAATCAGCCAAGACCAATTTCCAAACGCCTGAAGGTACCACGTTCATCTGTACAAAAAAAGTATGCAAGTATAAACACCATAGGACCACGCAGCCGTCATAACACTCAGGAAGGAGACGAGTTCTGTCTCCTAGAGATGAACGTACTTTGGTGCAAAAAGTGCAAATCAATCCCAGAACAACAGCAAAGGACCTTGTGTAGATGCTGGAGGAAACAGGTACAAAAGTATCTATATCCACAGTAAAAACGAGTCCTATATCGACATAACCTGTCAAATCGGAGGGCCTGTTGTCCGGACCTCTGGCACTCTCTATGGGGGTGCCACAAGGTTCAATTCTCGGGCCGACTCTCTTCTCTGTATACATCAATGATGTCGCTCTTGCTGCTGGTGATTCTCTGATCCACCTCTGTACAGATGACACCATTCTGTATACTTCTGGCCCTTCTTTGGACACTGTGTTAACTAAACTCCAGATGAGATTCAATGCCATACAACTCTCCTTCTGTGGCCTCCCAACAGATCTTAAATGGAAATAAAACTAAATGCATGCTCTTCAACCGATCGCTGCCCCGCACCTGCCCGCCCATCCAGCATCACTACTCTGGATGGTTCTGACTTAGAATATGTGGACAACTACAAATACATAGGTGTCTGGCTAGACTGTAAACTCTCCTTCCAGACTCACATTAAGCATCTCCAATCCTAAATTAAATCTAGAATCGGCTTCCTATTTCGCAACAAAGCATCCTTCACTCATGGTGCCAAACACCCTCGTAAAACTGTCCGTCCTACGAATCCTTGACTTCGGCGATGTCATTTACAAAATAGCCTCCAACACTCTACTCAACAAGTTGGATGCAGTCTATCACAGTGCCATCTGTTTTGTCACCAAAGCCCCATATACTACCCACCACTGCGACCTGTACACTCTCGTTGGCTGGCCCTCGCTTCATACTCGTCGCCAAACCCACTGGCTCCAGGTCATCTTTGCTAGGTAAAGCCCCGTCTTATCTCAGCTCACTGGTCACCATAGCAAAGCTAGGCTACTCTGGGGCGGCAGGGTAGCCTAGTGGTTAAAGCGTTGGACTAGTAACCGATAGGTTGCAAGTTTAATTCCCGAGCTGACATGGTACAAATCTGTCGTTCTGCCCCTGAACAGGCAGTTAACCCACTGTTCCTAGGCCATCATTGAAAATAAGAATTTGTTCTTGACTGACTTGCCTAGTTAAATAAAGGTAAAATAAATAAAATAAAATAGCAGCACGCGCTCCAGCAGGTATATCTCACTGGTCACCCCCAAAGCAAATTCCTCCTTTGGCCGCCTTTACTTACAGTTCTCTGCTGCCAATGACTGGAATGAATTGCAAAAATCACTGAAGCTGGAGACTCATATCTCCCTCACTAGCTTTAAGCACCAGCTGTCAGAGCAGCTCACAGATCACTGCACCTATACATAGCCCATCTGTATATAGCCCATCCAACTACCTCATCCCCATACTGTATTTATTTATTTATCTTAGTCCTTTGCACCCCAGTATCTCTACTTGCACATTCATCTTCTGCACATCCACCATACCAGTGTTTAAATGCTAATTAATTGTAATTACTTCGCCACCATTGCATATGTATTGCCTTACCTCCCCTATCTTACCTCATTTGCACACACTGTATATATACTTTCTTTTCTACTGTATTATTGACTGTATGTTTGTTTATTCCATGTGTAACTCTGTGTTGTTGTATGTGTCGAACTGCTTTTCTTTTTCTTGGCCAGGTCGCAGTTGTAAATGAGAACTTGTTCTCAACTAGCCTACCTGGTTAAATAAATAAAATAACCTGAAAGGCCGCTCAGCAAGGAAGAAGCAACTGCTCCAAATAAAAAAGCCAGACTACGGTTTGCAACTGCACATGGGGACAAAGATCGTACTTTTTAGAGTAATGTCCTCTGGTCTGATGAAACAAAAATAGAACTGTTTGGCCATAATGACCATTGTTATGTTTGGAGGAAAAATGGGGAGGCTTGCAAGCCAAAGAACACCATCCCGACCATGAAGCACAGGGGTGGCAGCATCATGTTGTGGGGGTGCTTTGCTGCAGGAGAGACTGGTGCACTTCACAAAATAGATGGCATCATGAGGGAGGAAAATTATGTGGATATATTGAAGCAACATCTCAAGACATCAGTCAGGAAGTTAAAGCTTGGTTGCAAATGGGTCTTCCAAAAGGACAATGACCCCAAGCATACTTCCAAAGTTGTGGAAAAATGGCTGAAATCAATCATTCTCTACTATTATTCTGACATTTAACATTCTTAAAATAAAGTGGTGACCCTAACTGACCTAAGACATGGATTTAAATGTCAGGATTTGTGAAAAACTGAGTTTAAATGTATTTGGCTAAGGTGTATGTAAACTTCCAACTTCAACTGTACATGTGGGTGAGGGTAAAAGTGACTAGGCAATCAGGATATGTAATAAACAGAGTAGCAGCAGCGTGTGTGTGAGCGTGTTAGTGCTGAAAAATAAAGATACAAAAACAAACAAAGGGGGTCAATGTAAATTGTCCGGGTAAACATTTGAATAACTGTTCAGCAGTCTTATGGCTTGGGGTAGATGCTGTTCAGAAGCCTTTTGTTCCCAGACTTGGCACACTGGTACTGCTTGCTGTGCGTTACCAGAGAGAACAGCCTATGACTTGGGTGGCTGGAGTCTTTAACAATTTTTAGGGCCTTCCTCTGACACCGCCTGGTCCTGGAGGTCCTGGATGGTAGGGAGTTTGGCCTCAGTGATGTACTACCCTCTGTAGCGTCTTGTGGTTGGATTCCGAGCAGTTGCCATGCCAAGCTGTAATGCAGTCAGTCAAGATGTTCTCAATGGTGCAGCTGTAGAACTTTTTGAGCATCTGCCAAATCTTTTCAGACTACTGAGGGGGAAGAGGTGTTGTCGTGCCCTCTTCACGACTGTGTTGGTGTGTTTGGACCATGATAGGTCTTTAGTGATGTGGACACCAAAGATCTTGAAGCTCTTGACCCGCTCCACTACTAGGATCCAGTTACAGAGGGAGGTGTTCAGTCCCAGGGTCCTTAGCTTAGTGCCCTCCAAGTTCATTACTATGGTGTTGAACGCTGAGCTGTAGTCAATGAACAGCATTCTCACTTAGGTGTTTCCTTTTGTCCGGGTGGGAAAGGGCAGTGGTGGAGTGCGATAGAGATGGCGTCATCTGTGGTTCTGTTGGGGCGGTATGCGAATTGAAGTGGGTCCAGAGTTTCTGTGATGATGGTGTTGATGTGAGCCATAACCAGCCTTTCAAAGCATTTCATGGCTACAGGTGTGAGGGCTATGGGGGCGGTAGTCATTTAGACGGGTTACCATGGCGTTCTTGGGTGCGGGGTTTGGTGGTGTGGTTGAAACATGTAGGTATTACAGACTGGGTCAGGGAGGGTTGAAAATGTAATTAAAGACACTTGCCAGCTGGTCAGGACATGCTCTGAGCACGCATCCTGGTAATCTGTCTGGATAAAGATCTGGCTCAAGGAAATAGGCCTGAGCATTAGGAGAATCATTAGGAGAATGGTTCGATATTTGTAATGGAAGCCCCAAAAACATTAGGAGAATGATTGTTTAAATGTGAATTCAAACAACTGCATGGTTAAATGTCCAAGGGTAAATTAATGTAGTACCTCTTTAATGTTGACTATGCAATACTCTTTAACCATCCCAACTCTTGAGGAAGCGGAGTCTAATCATCGAAAAGCAGAGAGGATTGTGGTAGAACTTCATCAGCTAGGAGGCATGAGCCAGGAGGAGAAAATGGAGACTGAGTTTGAGATATCCACATCTCTGGCCAGGTATGATAGAGAGAGAACTAAACTGATTTGACACAAAATCTTTCTGCAGATCACTTTCAAAAGTAACTTATTTGGAGCATTGTGTCTATCTGACCAATGTGGCCTTTACTACAACGTTCCGCTGTGACAGCAGAGAACACTTTGATATTTACTGTACTCCTCTTTAGGTATCACAAGCTATGCTACTCTATTTATTTCCCCAGACTCCTCCTTCAGTATCAAATTCATGTTGAAGTCTGAATACCTTTGCACTTCTCAAACAAAAACAAGGTAATGTTCAAGTGAAGTGTCATTGTAGATTCAGATAAGACTGTTGAATCAAATATACCTATACGTTCAGATGTCAACATACAGCCTGTTACCTTGAAGGCACAAAACAGCCTGTTATTAATACTGTTTATTTGAGTATATCCACTGAGAAAAACATTAGGTTTTGGCCACAAGATGGAGACAATGTCTAACATATTCACTGAGCAAATCCATCTATTGAGATACATTTTAATGGTTCATTTCGCTCAAACAATGTGGTCTTTTCTGCTCTAGTTTAGGCCAGTAGTGTCATGGAAAGTCTCTGAATTATCTTAACCTGGTCCTCACAGTAGAAGTGCCTAAAGTACCCTCAAAGTAGCTTTTTTTTTCGATGTAAACATCAAGCTGTTCTCCCAGGCCTGTTGTCAAGCCCATGGGGTGTGAGCGTGCGCAGCTGCAGACCAGCTGTGACTGGGGTTACTGCACTTCCCACTCGTTTAATGTCTGCTGGATCAGTGGAGCAGGGGCAGGGAGGATAACACATACCCAGTCCTGCATGAATATTTCATGATTCCCTTCACTGCTCTGGCTGTAATCATTGTGTACTGAGGAGGCTTTTTGCACTAAACGGCATTGATCATTTTGTTCAGTTGTAGGGTAACACTGTTTTTGCTACAGTATATTGATGCCTTCCACACTTAAGTGTATTAACTTCACTGTTATGGATTTGTCAAAACATAATTTGAGTAATTCATGAATACACAATATTTGCTGTACAAGTCAATATTGATTACAAGACATGGCTGAGGCAAATGTGGTACCGATATACCCAGGTACTCAGTGTGGAATATTAGTAGCATTAGAGTTGTTTCAACTTGAAGGGAGCTGAGGTAAAAAGTATTTGGGGGTGAGGTCATCCTTTTTAAGTTTTCATGACTGACTGTTTGTTTACGCAATTTGTGAAATTGGAAAAATGTGCGGACACTCGCTGGTGTGTAAGCTTGCTAAAGCTCTTTTGTTGGAGGATGACTGAACTTGGCCGGCTTCTGTAGTACCCTAGTCAACAGGACTGTAATGTTGTGACCAGTGTGAATGTCCCCACAAAAGCCTGGAACAATAAAACAAGCTTTCACACAGTTTCAGGTCCAGTTGGAGATTTTCCATTTTAACTCATTGTAGAGGTACAGTATATGCAAGGTGCCAGTGTGATGAGCACAATATGAAATACTGATCACAGTATTATAGTTTATTTTGCCACCTGTACTAAGTAATTGTTAAAAGGTTTTGAAAACAGTTCTAATAAATGCAACAGTTGGACAATGAATGAAGATACTCAAACAAATTAACATAAATGGGAGGAACAGGGCTGCAACCACCAAACACCTGCTCTGTCTACCCGACCTGCACTCACCTGCGCTGTCTAGACTTCCTCATTAATTACTGTTGTTGTCACGTTCTCTTTCATAATTCAACAAGTGTGTTAATAGCAGGATACCCTCAGATACAAAATCAACACGCTTGGCTCTAGATTACACCTATCTAAACATACTTTACATTGTTTGTGATATCAGACATAATATCACTTTAATCAGAGGGTTCGTTTTCGGAAGTTGCTTTCGTAGCAGCGCATCTAACTTGTATAAAATTATAACCTTTTTTAAATTGCACAAATGAACACCCATCAAGTGTCGACAGGGTGCGTTAAATCCCTGACGAAGCTAGCGTTCTAATAGATTCACTTGTAAGACAATGTGCTGTATTCCATTGAGCCCATTTCAGCCATTTACCAGGGTGTGTTTGACAGGTCATTACGAACATTTCCTTGGTCGTAAAGTTATTGGAAAGAAACGTCTGGCACAAGCAGGAGTATGAAAGAGTCGCAGGAGGAAAATGAAAGCAATCAATCCAGCGATATTTAAGTGACAAGTAGATTTGACATAAATGGCTGAAAAAGACAGGTCCTCAGGTGGGCTTGGCATGCGAGTTGCTGTAGACATTAGAGGTTCTCAGTTGAGGCGGCTGTTATGGCTCTCATCCCCCACTGACTGTTGCATTCCTATGGCTACATGTCATGTTCTGGTCTCACATCTAGGTGTTGTAACAGTGGATTACCTGATGCTGCCTGAGGCACAGGAAAGGAAATGACAATGAACGATTGTGTTTTGTTCCAACAAGGTACCCACAGCCCAACAAAACACCACAGTTTAACAGCGCAGGCCCGCTGTATTAATTTTGCTGTATATTTCCACCTCAATAGTTCCTTTCCTGGCTTTGTGAACACTGTATAATTTTCCATGTATAAAGAGCAAACCTTCAAGGCCCCTACTTACGTCAGTATTGGTCTGGTAAGCATTACTAAACAGAGGACCGTGTGGGCTGCTTGGCAGTTCATGTAAAAATCACAAATTACATTATTGCTCCGCTCTGTGGACAGTGAATTAGATTTCAGCTGCAGATGACATACTGCCTCCTGTGCCAGGAACAGGAAGCTTGGGAGGGTGGCATCAGCTGGTGAATGAGGGGATACAGTGGCATTGTCCACAGGTCTGTCTATGTGGACAAGAAGGCAGTACGCTGGCCTGGGCAATGGGCACACAGAGCTTCTGCTAATGCAGCCAGCCATCCCAGCTGCCCTAAAAGGCTGTGCTGTTCTCTGGAATTTCTGATGCCTGAGGGGGGAAGCAGTCCCATTCCCATGCAGGCCAGCCCCCATCAAGGCTTGCTTTGATAATCAGGGATTGATGGGAAATCTCTGAGATATTCATTTAGTGCTACCCTCCACAACAAACATTTCACTGCACTAACACACTGATGTTTGATTTGTAGTCATTTATACTATAATATTATTTATTTGGTAAATAATAGAAAATTACTGTCAGCACAAATCGCCTGCTTTACTGTGCAAGGACCATGTAGAGGGATTCATTAACCATGGGGTGTTTTCCTGCTGCAGTAGTAGTCCTGTACCGTACCGTGGTATTGATGCAAACAGGATTCCCTTTGAGGAAGGCCACCTACGGACAGCAGAGCTGAATTGAATTTAGACTCCATTAGTGTCTGAATCAAAGTTTATTTGTCACGTGCGCGCGCCGAATACAACAGTTGTAGACCTTACAGCGAAATGCTTCCTTACAGGGCCTAACCAACAGTGCAATTTTTAAGTAAAAAAATATGTATTAGGTATTCAACTCCTGTGGGGTGTTGAGGCTGTTAGCAGGCTAGATGGATTGAATCTGGCTCGTGTCCTTGCTGAGGATGATTCAAGTCTCTGCTGTGCTGCAGCCCCCTGCTAGCATCCCCTCACCCACCGCCCGATGTGGTGACTAAGGGTGTTAGACCACAGACTGAAGGCCTATTGTACAGAGATCCAGAGCTGGTGTTGTCCTCGAAGTGGCACATTATTAACTGCCTACGTGTTGCCTCATATCAACAGCAAATATACGTTTTTACAGCAGTGTCTTACAACAGGGGTGATTTGACCATTTTTTTGTGCAGTTTTTGTTTTCGTCTCATCTGATATCTGTTCACAGCCTATGTAAGGAACTGGCTGCATTCTTTACTGGTGCAGATGGATCTCCACTGTGTTGTGACTACCAGGACAAACCTAATTTAGACATCCTGGTGTGGAGCTCTTGTGTGGTTGCTCAGCGAGGTGCTGGACTTGTTAGGCAGTGCCAGTAAGTCTTTATTTATGTGGCTCTGAGAGCAACACACTCCTCAGTCTTCCCAGAGGAGAGACCATTAGAGACCTTCTGAAAGGACACAGCCAGAGACGAAGTAAACAGTTCTTTGTGTAGGAATCTCCTATTATAGTCTGCACTCACTGCATCTGACATCAGAGGCAGCAGTCCACTAGACCCAGCCAGGCCTAGTTCGACGTTCCTCCTCAGGCCCCACTCTTGGCACAGTTCTGACCAACACTCTGGGCCAAGATTTCAACACTGCAACATGCCTACAAAAAGAGCCCGACCGCTAATGCTTTTCTTTACTCTCTCTCTCTTTCTCGCTCTCGTTCTCGCTCTCTCGCTCCCCCATCCATCTCTCCTTCCCTACCTCTCTCCTGCAGGGTGTACCAGCGGCAGGGCAGGTCAGAGGAGGCCCTGGGTCAGTGTGAGAGTAGTTTGCAGCTGCTGGAGGGCTGGGAAAGGCCAGGTCAGGCCTGCTCCGTCTATAAGGACATGGCTGCCATCGAACAGGCCCAGGGCCGTCTCGGCACAGCTTTAGAGCACCTCTCTAAGGTAAGGGACATATGAGATCTGAATACAGGCACAAAACAGCAACACACAACATGACTATATGAATAACTATATTAACATTACACACAACATGACTATATGAATAACTATATTAACATTACACACAACATGACTATATGAATGACTATTAACATTACACACATACTGACTATATTACTCAGACTAGATGACTATCTTAAGATGAGCTGAGGGCTGTTAGAATGCCTCTGAGACCTGTCGTTAGGTAATGTTCTCCTTAGTGTGATATGTGATCTGTCTTATTTCATGTGGGTTTCTGCTAGGCTCATGCCATAGCTCTGAGTCAGAGCCCTGGGGGTCTGGATGGGGCTCACATCGCTCACAGCCTGGCCTTGGCCTACTCTACTGTAGCAGAGCCCCACCACAATGGTGAGTCTTCATACAACACAGGACTGCTGCAGTGCACTATGGGGGAACTCTGCTATATAGGGGGTTGTTGTTGGGGACATGAATCCTTTTCTGTCTCTATTATGTCAAGCTCTTTGAGTTCATAAATTTGAAGGCAGGCTGATTATAGTTTTGTAGAAATGATCAGCTGTGGAGGAATGGACAAACTACGTAAAAAGCAATGCAGGCAGCACCAATAAGCAAACAAATAACATACTGTAATATGTTGAAGATCATAAGTGATTATGTGATCTTCCGTCTGTGACTAGACTCAGCAGCACACTACTATGAGGAGAGTCTGAGTACGTACAGGAGCTCCCTAGGGCCACAGGCTACTGTCACTCTCAACCTTCAGGACGACTACTGTCGCTTCCTCCTCCTCACTGGGCAGCAAGAGGTCAGTCCTGCATACAGTGAGGGAAAAAAGGATTTGATCCCCTGCTGATTTTGTACATTTGCCCACTGACAAAGAAATGATCAGTCTATAATTTTAATGGTAGGTTTATTTGAACAGCGAGAGACAGAATAACAACAACAAAAATCCAGAAAAATGCATGTGAAAAATGTTATAAATTAATTTGCATTTTCATGAGGGAAATAAGTATTTGACCCCTCTGCAAAACATGACTTAGTACTTGTTGGAAAAATCCTTGTTGGCAATCAGAGGTCAGACGTTTCTTGTAGTTGGCCACCAGGTTTGCACAGGAGGGATTTTGTCCCACTCCTCTTTGCAGATCTTCTCCAAGTCATTAACTCTAACCTTCAGCTCCCTCCACAGATTTTCTATGGGATAGGCCACTCCAGGACCTTAATGTGCTTCTTCTTGAGCCACTCCTTTGTTGCCTTGGCCGTGTGTTTTGGGTCATTGTCATGCAGGAATACCCATCCACGACCCATTTTCAATGCCCTGGCTGAGGGAAGGAGGTTCTCACCTAAGATTTGACGGTACATGGCCCAGTCCATTGTCCCTTTGATGCGGGTGAAGTTGTCCTGTCCCCTTAGCAGAAAAACAACCCCAAAGCATAATGTTTCCACCTCCATGTTTGACGGTGGGGCTGGTGTTCTTGGGGTCATAGGCAGCATTCCTCCTCCTCCAAACACGGCGAGTTGAGTTGATGCCAAAGAGCTCAATTTTTGTCTCATCTGACCACAACACTTTCACCCAGTTGTCCTCTGAATCATTCAGATGTTCATTGGCAAACTTCCGACGGGCATGTATATGTGCTTTCCTGAGCAGGGGGGACCTTGCGGGCGCTGCAGGATTTCAGTCCTTCACGGCGTAGTGTGTTACCAATTGTTTTCTTGGTGACTATGGTCCCAGCTGCCTTGAGATCATTGACAAGATCCTCCCGTGTAGTTCTGGGCTGATTCCTCACCGTTCTCATGATCATTGCAACTCCACGAGGTGAGATCTTGCATGGAGCCCCAGGCCGAGGGAGATTGACAGTTCTTTTGTGTTTCTTCCATTTGCGAATAATCGCACCAACTGTTGTCACCTTCTCACCAAGCTGCTTGGTGATGGTCTTGTAGCCCATTCCAGCCTTGTGTAGGTCTACAATCTTGTCCCTGACATCCTTGGAGAGCTCTTTGGTCTTGGCCATGGTGGAGAGTTTGGAATCTGATTGATTGATTGCTTCTGTGGACAGGTGTCTTTTATACAGGTAACAAAATGAGATTAGGAGCACTCCCTTTAAGAGTGTGCTCCTAATCTCAGCTTGTTACCTGTATAAAAGACACCTGGGAGCCAGATATCTTTCTGATTGAGAGGGGGGTCAAATACTTATTTCCCTCATTAAAATGCAAATCAATTTATAATATCTTTCACATACGTTTTTTCTGGATTTTTTTGTTGTTATTCTGTCTCTCACTGTTCAAATAAACCTACCATTAAAATTATAGACTGATCATTTCTTTGTCAGTGGGCAAACGTACAAAATCAGCAGGGGATCAAATACCTTTTTCCCTCACTGTACACACACATACTCACACAGACTCCAATAGACCACCAACACCAGTGGTCTAATCACACTAACAGCATGTCTTCCAGGTGTTTACAGCATCACAGGCATCTCTGTTCTGTCGCTCTGAGAGGTTTGACATTCCCAAGGGGACTTCTCTCTCTCATATGGTATTGTGGGAATCCACCTTGCAGTCAGTCATGTTTACAGGGATAGTTTAATCTGCTACTAAGGATCAGGCTAGCTGAGGGTAACTGAGAGGGTGACAGGTGTTTTTGAGACAGCAGTGTCTGTGAAATGAATAGCCTCCATAGTGAGCTTCAATTGCCTAAAGCTTCATAAGACTGGCCATACGGAATCAGTGGAGATGTAAAGTGGAAGACACAAATAAAATGCACTAAGCAGTCACTAAGTAGTCATTAACCAACGTTGTTGTGTATGTACTATGTCAGAGGTGTGTAGAGATCCAGAGAGAGTCCCTGGCCCTGAAGAGAGAGACGTTTGGTGACCTGAGTCCTGAGGTGGCTGACACCCTGCAGCTGATTGGAGGGGTGCAGATGACCCAGGGCCAGGTGAAGCATGCCCACAGGACCATGAGCAAGGTGAACACTGGCATTATACCCACCATTCACTTTTGTTGCCCAACACTGATTTAAAGGCCCAATGCAGTCAAAAACGTGGTTTGCCTGTGTTTTGTATATTTTTCAACACCATGAGGTTGGAATAATACTGTGACATTTTGAGAATTATGACAATGCTTTTTTAGTGTAAGAGTTGTTTGAAATTTCTTCCTGTTTTGGTGGGATAGAGTTTTGGCCTGCCTGGTGACATCACCAGGTGGTAAATTAGTTAATAGACCAATAAGAAAAGAGAGTTCCAAACCTCTGCCAAAAACAGCTAGTTTTCAGTTTTCCCCTCCCACTCAGACCACTCCTAGCAAAGTTCTTGCTTGAGAAATTGGTCTTTGTTAAGAAGCTTCTTTTTGACAATTTTTATTGAAAGCAATAGTAATGTACTTAATTGTTAAACAGAAATTATTTGATATTGAGATAAAAACGGCTGCATTGGACATTTAAGGCAGTTTGAGGATCACTGGGCAATATTATATTAAAACCAGTCGAGTGATATGGAAAAATGTAGATTTCCACCTAATTAGACATACTCAAAAGTAATTATTTTTCATAAATTGGCCATAAACAATAACTAGTAATACTGCAGGTAGCCTGGCGGTTAGGGGAGTTGGGCCAGTAACTGGAAGGTTGCTGGTTCGAATCCCCGAGCTGACTAGGTAAAAATCTGTCGTTCTGCCCGAGCAAGGCAGTTAGCCCACTGTTCCCCGGGCGCCGACGACGTGGATGTCCTGATTCAGAGGGGTTGGGTTAAATGCAGAAGACACATTTCAGTTGAATGCATTCAGATGTACAACTGACTAGGTATTCCCCTTTCCTTTCTAGAAAGATCGGAACTCACTTTTCTGGAGAAAAACGAATTGTCATGCATTGCTGAGGTGTACTCACATTTGAGGACACAAGCTCAAGTACATAGGATTTTTTTTAAAAATATATATATTGTACTATTATACAAGTGGGGCAATAGGGCTTGAAATGTCTGATATGCTTTATAAATAAAGTAACAATAAAATTAGAAATGACTTACTATAAGATTTCACCTTTCTTATAACTAAAATAAATATGATCATATTTAGTGACAGTACAAATTTGGCACCATTTCATGTAACTGACAACAGAGCATTTTCTGCCAAGCCTCTGAGCGATGCAGAAACACCATTCTAATTCCTGCAGACTCGTTACAACTTTAGCTTCGTAAAAAGTGATTTTGTGTGACCAAGAGAAAGTGGTTGTATTTCAATTCTATGAAATGATTTAATATTTTTTCATGTTGAGATCTCTAAATCCGACTGAGAATATCACAGCAAGATGAAACTACAACTGTTGGATTTGCTAGACTGTCCCCTTTATTATGCTGTCTCCCGGGCTGGGCTCCATCACTGAGGGAGAGCAAATGAATTATTTATCTCGATAAGCCAGAAAATGGCACTCCCTATGCAAATGTGGGGTGTGAAACCTGACACTTCCTGTCAGCTCCACTGACAGTGGTAGTGGAGAGCAGGCAGATGAGGCTTTCTGGCACTATAAGGCACTGGACCCTACGACATTCAGAGAGAGCTTTGTACAACAAAATGTCAGTTGGAACCATTCCAGAACCGCTCAAAGTCTTCCATATATGGGACTTAACATCTATTAATAAAAGCACAGTTATATTTCATTACCATGTCTTCTCTATTACTGCTCAGTTGGATAAAACAGGGCTTAATAACTGCCAAAATAAAGGAAACACCAACATAAAGTGTCTTAATAGGACATTGGGTCACTACGAACCAGAACAGCTTCAATGCGCCTTGTCATAGATTCTACAAGTGTCTGGAACTCTTTTGGAGGGATGCGACCCCATTCTTCAACAAGAAATTCAATAATTTGGCGTTTTGTTGATGGTGATTTAAAAACACTGTCTCAGGCGCAGCTCCAGAATCTCCCTTAAGTGTTCAATTGGGTTGAGATCTGGTGACTGAGATGGCCATGGTATATGGTTCACATCGTTTTCATGCTCATCAAACCATTCAGTGACCACTGGTGCCCTGTGGATGGGGGCATTGTCATCCTATATGGGCATAGCCATGGTAGCCAAAATAATGGGCAACTGGGCCTGCCCAGCATTTTTATACATGATCCTAAGCATGATGGGATGTTAATTGCTTAGGAATTGCTCAGGAACCACACCTGTGTGGAAGCACCTGCTTTCAAAATACTTTGAATCCCTCATTTACTCAAGTGTTTCCTTTATTTTGTCAGTTACCTGTATGTTTTAAGCGTAGGGAAATATGAGTATGTTGTGTTTACATGGAGTTACTGTTCTCTCTCTCACCCACATACACTCCGGTACAGAGTATCGCCCTTTCTTATTGCCAAGCTATTTGAGAGGGCTCTGCTAAAGTCCAGTAGTCACAGGGCGTGGCAACCTAACATTAATACACCACTGAGAGTATGTTTATAAAGCTCACTTGTGTGTGTGTGTGTGTGTGTGTGTGTGTGTATATGTGTGTATATATATATATATATATATATATATATATATATATATATATATATATATATATATATATATATATATATATATATATATATATATATATATATATATATATATATATATATATGCCTTGAGAATAATATTCTAATCTAGGCTCTGTGCAGTTTGCACAGCCAGCCACTCTCTCTGGTGTAGGTCACACAGAATTAAATTGTGCTGCTTTATCTTTTTGAACACAGACAGATAGGTCTGGGGAGTGTGGACGGAGAGTGGAACTTTGCTCACCACTGTCAAATTAAAGGGGCCACTGACCCCAATTAGACTAGCAGGCCATTACGTCCTTCTAAATAAAAAAAAATCCTAAATCTGTCCCTGTATACGGATGGAATGTGAGACTTATATGACGACATTCACTCAGAAAACAGGTAACAAAAAGTTGCCTTACAAGTTCCTTGTCAACACCACTGTGATTATGTGCCAATTGTGTTTGATTTATAAAAGACACAGTTGATGCTTATAGCAAATACCTGTCATCAATAGCTATATAGTAAGTATGACACACATACATTGACACACTTTCTTCGTCCTTACCTTTTGAGCTCGTTCTCTCCATCCCCAGAAACACACTAAAATAGCCCAGTTCAGGGGGATTTCAGAGTGCTAGTAATAACATGCCTGTAAGTTAAGGAGCCTCGTTGCTATGTTGCTTTGTTGTTGTATCTAAGTGCAAAGTGGGTCCAAGTATCCCAGAGTGAATCAGAGCTCCCACACTCTACTTCTTATCCGGACGGGATGGGTAACCTTTCTGAAGTACCCCTGACAGATAACGTGCAGTGTTATCATGTTCTTTCCCCTGTTATCATGACAACCACTGCTCTCTGGAGCCATGATGTTAGATTTAGAAATCTGGACGGAATCCAATAGGATTTCTCAGAGGAAAAAAATACATGAAAGTTGACAGTGAGAGAGTTGCACTTATCCTAAACTTTTTCCTCTTTGGGGACTGTAAAGGAAGCCTGACTCTGACATGACACTCAGAGTTGATGAAAGGGGAAAACAATGGCTCACACAGACGTGTAGTTTTTCTCCATCTTCCTGGTGAAATAGAAGTCATTCCATTACAGTGAGGGGAAAAAAGTATTTGATCCCCTGCTGATTTTGTACGTTTGCCCACTGACAAAGAAATGATCAGTCTATAATTTTAATGGTAGGTTTATTTGAACAGTGAGAGACAGAATAACAACAAAAAAATCCAGAAAAACGTATGTGAAAGATGTTATAAATTGATTTGCATTTTAATGAGGGAAATAAGTATTTGACCCCCCTCTCAATCAGAGAGATTTCTGGCTCCCAGGTGTCTTTTATACAGGTAACGAGCTGAGATTAGGAGCACACTCTTAAAGGGAGTGCTCCTAATCTCAGTTTGTTACCTGTATAAAAGACACCTGTCCACAGAAGCAATCAATCAACCAGATTCCAAACTCTCCACCATGGCCAAGACCAAAGAGCTCTCCAAGGATGTCAGGGACAAGATTGTAGACCTACACAAGGCTGGAATGGGCTACAAGACCATTGCCAAGCAGCTTGGTGAGAAGGTGACAACAGTTGGTGCGATTATTCGCAAATGGAAGAAACACAAAAGAACTGTCAATCTCCCTCGGCCTGGGGCTCCATGCAAGATCTCACCTCGTGGAGTTGCAATGATCATGAGAACGGTGAGGAATCAGCCCAGAACTACACGGGAGGATCGTGTCAATGATCTCAAGGCAGCTGGGACCATAGTCACCAAGAAAACAATTGGTAACACACTACGCCGTGAAGGACTGAAATCCTGCAACGTCCGCAAGGTCCCCCTGCTCAAGAAAGCACATATACATGCCGTCTGAAGTTTGCCAATGAACATCTGAATGATTCAGAGGACAACTGGGTGAAAGTGTTGTGGTTAGATGAGACCAAAATGTAGCTATTTGGCATCAACTCAACTTGCCGTGTTTGGAAGAGGAGGAATGCTGCCTATGACCCCAAGAACACCATCAAACATGGAGGTGGAAACATTATGCTTTGGGGGTGTTTTTCTGCTAAGGGGACATGACAACTTCACCGTATCAAAGGGACGATGGACGGGGTGAGAACCTCCATCCCTCAGCCACGGCATGGGTATTCCAGCATGACAATGACCCAAAACACACGGCCAAGGCAACAAAGGAGTGGCTCAAGAAGAAGCACATTAAGGTCCTGGAGTGGCCTAGCCAGTCTCCAGACCTTAATCCCATAGAAAATCTGTTGAGAGAGCTGAAGGTTCGAGTTGTCAAACGTCAGCCTCAACCTTAATGACTTGGAGAAGATCTGCAAAGAGGAGTGGGACAAAATCCCTCCTGAGATGTATGCAAACCTGGTGGCCAACTACAAGAAACTTCTGACCTCTGTGATTGCCAACAAGGGTTTTGCCACCAAGTACTAAGTCATGTTTTGCTGAGGGGTCAAATACTTGATTTCCCTCATTAAAATGCAAATCAATTTATAACATTTTTCATATGCGTTTTTCTGGATTTTTTTGTTGTTATTCTGTCTCTCACTGTTCAAATAAACCTACCATTAAAATTATAGACTGATCATTTCTTTGTCAGTGGGCAAACGTACAAAATCAGCAGGGGATCAAATACTTTTTTCCCTCACTGTACATAGTGCAGCAGGGAGAACTGACAAAAACATCCATCAAGGCCAGATGGCTATCTGCCAAAGTTTCCCCAAGCCCTTTACTCTGCCGCTTCCATCACCAGGCAGGAAACATTGAGCACTCACTTGCCTTGGTTCCACAAAGTTTTGTTGAAATCCTGTGATTTATGTTGATTGTGTAAATGTTTGATAATCTTTCTAGTTGTTTTATCAAACGCGTGTGTGTGTGTGATAACATTTCTGTATTCTATGGTTACAGTGCATTCAGCAAATATGCTTTGGCATCATAGATAAACAAAGTGGTCATTCCCCACTAATTTCTATTGATTAAAGAAAGTAATTCTTGATCATCACTGCTACTTGAGATTTACCTTATAAACCTATTAAACCAGATCAGATGCCAGGTTTGTTATTGTTTGGTCCTAGAAATACCCTGAGATGAGCCGGTCTGTGCTGGTCAGTGTCTACCCCCTGGGGTGAGTCAGACTGGTGTTATCTGAACCCTGGTTACTAGAGGGGTTATTTCTGGATGGGAAGAGCTCTCTACAGAATTGGACAGGAAGTGTTTTGATACCCCTCAGCTGTCTAAGTGTAGCTCTACCTTTTCATATTGTTTGTAGACAAGAACAATCATTCAGCCTCCCTACTTTTTGTCATACGTTCACACAAAAGCACTGTATTCACTAAGTGCTTTGAACTTGAATTAACTTTAATCTCAGATTTTGTGCTGCTAAATGATTCAGAGGTATATCATATCCTTTACTATTTAAAATCACATCTTACCCCACAGTGAACCTAGCCCATCGTTGTTTCTGTTTCAGTGTCTGGACATTCAGAGTGTCCTGTATGGCCCTCAGCATAAGAAGACAAGAGCTACGCAGAAGACAGTGGACATGCTGGCCCAGTAAGTCTGCAACCTCAGTAATGACCATCGATACCTACACAGTATACATTCAATGCATTTATCAATAGGAACATTGTTGTGAGAGAAAGTAAAATTGTGACTTTAATGTGTTGGCACAATGATAAAGTACATTCCCTACACTGTCTGCCCTGTTAAATGCATTAAACCCACATTGTCATTTACAGTAGTGTATGTTTTTCCAGGGCGCCCGAGGTTGCTGGGAGACAGAGGAGGGAGGGCAGCCTGAAAACAAGGCCTCCTTTCTGTGCAGTCCTACCTTCCTTTAGCAAGGCAGGAGGAAATGCCAACATGTCGGACTCCTAACCTGCCATCAGAGCTGAGCTGGATGAATGGACCTTGGCCCTCTAAGAAAATAAAGCCTCTCCCTTTGTCGCAAGGAGAAATTCTATTAATTGGAAATGGACCAAGTAAGACCCCTGGCAATCCTTTCTGTTTTCATTGTGCATTCTCTGAGAAATTAGTGTCAGGCTGTTGGCAAGACTACGCAGACAGAACTCCTCAGAATGAAGGGAAGGTTCTACAGCTCAGAGAAGAGCTGCAGCGGAAGACTCTGTCCCTTCCATGTCTCTCTGTGTATACAACGAAGACATTCAATGTTATGTTTATGTTGTATTAATAAAGACTCAAACTCCGGAAACACACTCAAGTAGTAATTTAATTGTTTTTGCAATATGAAGAAGTGTCCAAACAATGGTTGAAAACTGATTCTCACTAAATTCACCCATCTTTATTAAAAGAAGAATAAAGTAGGCTAATGCAGGAAGCACTTACTTTCAATATGTGAATAACACCAATGAGTCATGAGGGTAGCACATCCCTTTTCAAACATTCAAAATTGAGGCATAAAACACTCTTTTGCACTGCAATGTGTACTGCACCAGTTGTTTTAAACATGACACATTCGGTAGTTTGGAGATTTAATTTCATCTACAATGTTGCGTATCAAAAAGGACTGCCTTTTTGTCAATGTTCTTAAACACAAAATGAACCTACAGTATATGTGTTTTGACCAAACGGAGTGTTTTCTAAAAGTCTTTCATGCTATATTCACACACTAAAGAGATGTTTAAGGACTTGTACTGTGAAAGGCAAAACCTTTTTTTCCTAATGTATCTGGGCACTTAAGTACAACAACAAACCATTGTTATTGCTAACATCTTTCAACTCTAAAGTGCTCTACTTTAGGTCATTTGCGTTCAGCTTTGTCACAATACAATTTGTAAAGCAAGTATATTGTATTTCCACACTCTCTATGCTGTTATAACAAGACAGTGCCAAGTAAGCATAATGTGAAAGATCTGTGTTCGGTGTTTCTGCACCGTTGCATAGAAGAACTCTAAAGCAGCTTATTGAGGAAGAAGACCGGGGTTGTGGGGTGAAGCCATATTGGAGGTACTTTAGTTTTTCCACACACACAGGCAGACACACACCACACACACACCACACACACACACAGGCAGACACACACCACACACACACACACACAGGCAGACACACACACACAGGCAGACACACACACACAGGCAGACACACACACACAGGCAGACACACACCACACAGGCAGACACACACACACAGGCAGACACACACCACACACACACACAGGCAGACACACACCACACACACACAGGCAGACACACACCACACACACACAGGCAGACACACACACACACACACAGGCAGACACGCACCACACACACACAGGCAGACACGCACCACACACACACAGGCAGACACACACCACACACACACAGGCAGACACACACCACACACACGCAGGCAGACACACACCACACACACACACAGGCAGACACACCACACACACACACAGGCAGACACACCACACACACACGCAGGCAGACACACACACACACTACACGCAGGCAGACACACACCACACACACGCAGGCAGACACACACCACACACACGCAGGCAGACACACACCACACACACGCAGGCAGACACACACCACACACACGCAGGCAGACACACACCACACACACACAGGCAGACACGCACGCAGACACACACACACACAGGCAGACACCACACACACACACAGACACACACCACACACACGGAGACAGACACACACCACACACACGCAGGCAGACACACACCACACACACGCAGGAAGACACACACACAGGCAGACACACACCACACACACACAGGCAGTGCTACTAAGCTGGTGCGCTGGTCCTAAAATAGCCACGGTGGTACACACTAACTCACCTCTGAGCCAAGGTGAATCTTGACACTGGTCACCAACACAACATGGCTCAAGCCGAGGCAATTCATATGTACTGTGGATTACTGAAATTAGATATACAGGTGTCATCTCAGACACTAACCATCTGCTTATCTCCTCATTCTCTCTAGCTCTCTGTGTCTCTCCTCATTCCCCAAGTTCCTTCCACCTAGTTTAAAGCCTTTGTCTGTCTTGCTACCACTGCCTCTACAAGCAGAGAAAAACACCTCTCTTTGGAATTCAAGATGGCCGGATTACTTCTGGCCGATCTAAAGCCATTTACAGATTAAAAGATCATGGTGAGGGAACCGGAAGGATAAACTATACAATTATTTTGAGGGACAATAATTTGAAACGTATTAGTAATGTCAAACATGCAAAGTGGTGATCAGAATCACTCGATAACACCCCATTTGATTTGACAAATTGCAGTTAAAAAATGTATTTTGTATTTCCAATTCAAATGATTCATAGAGAGTAGATTTCCTTTGACAAGACATGATACACTTACTTTTATGCCCTATCATAAACACATTCCAATATATCCATCATAAGCATGGTATTCGAGGGTTCCACTTATTAACCACAGGAAGTCCCTCAGCAACAAACCACTAGCTTTAAATGTGGTTACAAATAACATTGCATTACAGGAAACAATACATGTACGTTTTTTTTCCTTCTAGCTACGTACATGTTGAACATGTTTTAGGACTGCAACCTTAACCATAACAATGAAGGATATACATGTATATTAGCATCATTCCATATTTGGTTAAAGTATCTCAGGCAAAAAGAGAGGCCTAAGCTGTGTAGTACAAGTTAGTACACAAATATATACACTCCCTACATATTTATTTGGACGGTGAAGCTAAAAATGTTTTATTTGGCTTTAAACTTCAGCATTTTGGATTTGAGATCAAACGTTTTATATGAGGCGACAGTAAAGAATGTCACCTTTTATTTGTGGGTATTTTCATACATATTTGTTTTACCGTTTAGAAATGAATGCACTTTATTTATCTAGTTCCCTCATTTGAAGGTGTGATAAGTATTTGGAAAATGTAATTAATAGTGTATTAAATTCAGTCAAGTTTAGTATTTGGTCCCATCAAGCTTGTGACTCTACAAACTTGTTGAATGCATTTGAATTTTGTTTTGGTCGTGTTTCGGATTATGTTGTGCCCAATAGAAATTATTGGTACATAATGTATTGAGTCATTTTGGAGCCACTTTTACGGTAAATAAGAATATAATGTTTCTGAACACCTCTACATTCATTTGGATGCTACCATGATTATGGATAATCATGAATGAATCTTGAATAATGATGAGTGAGAAAGTTACAGGCATAAACATTGTACCCCCATTGTACCCCGCTCCCCTGCTATTGGTGAGAGGTTAGCATGTTTCACAATTCACGATTCATTCATGATTATCCAACATCCCGGTAGCATCCACATTCATGTAGAAGTGTTCAGAAACATATTGTATTCTTATTTACAATAAAAGTGACAAAACATTATTTACCATCAATTTCTATTGGGCACAAAATATAATCTGAAACACAACCGAAACAAACTGTAAATGCATCCAATAAGTTTCTAGAGTCACAAGCTTGATGTAGTCATATGGGACCAAATACTAAACGTTTGACTACATTTAATACACTATAAGTGCATTTGTCCAAATATTTAAGACCCCTTCAAATAGGGGGACTAGATACATGAAGTGCATTCATTTCTAAATGGTAAAACAAACATGTCAAATAAAATAAAATTGTATTAGTCACATGCGCTGAATACAACAGGTGTAGAACTTACAGTGAAATGCTTACTTACAATGTATGAAAATACCCTCAATTAACGGTGATATTCTGTACTGTCGCCTCATATAAAACATTTGATCTCAAATCGAAAATGCTGGAGTATAAGAGCCAAATTAATGTTTTAGCTTCACTGTACAAATAAATAGAGTGTATCTAGCAGGAAATTAATATAACATTCTCAAAGGGAAGCAGAGAGCAGTGTGAAAATGGGTAACCAATGCTATTAACTTTTTGATATTCAGGCAGTGGCTATAATTTGTATTCTTACCATGATTGTAGGCATAGCAATTTATGAATCACAACTAATAACGTCACCTTACAGTTCGTTGCAACTGATTGACTGGTGTGTGGCTTAATATGGGGAGTAACGTAATAAAAGGATCTCATTTGAATCAGATCTCATCTTCATTAGATTCAAGATAGACTGTGGCAACTCTTTTCTCATGAGTGACCTTCAGTGGGGGATCCTGTCCTTGGCCATTATTCACATCCATCTGGAAGGAAAAGGACTTCTCTGATGGCCCCAGCTTGATGTGCTTCTCAGTGACTTCAGTCGTGGACTCTCCTCCCTGTCCCTCATTGCTAGTCACCCAGCCCATCTCATTTGTGTCCAGGGTGTATCCTCCCTCTGCTCCAAGGCCGGAGTTGGAGGAGCGTAGAGCCGCCATGATCTGCACCTCAGATACATCATCCCCCTGCTCCTGCAACAGCCCAGAGTCCTCCAGGGTTGTTGAGCTCTTGAGCTCTGCCACGATAGTCGTGGTTCCGTTGTCGGAGGACTGGTGTACTTTCTTGATGTCCACAGATATGTTCTGAGGACTATCACTGCCGCCTCTTGTGAGGAGCGCCAACTCTTCTTTCAGGCTCCCTGACACTGTTCCTTGGAGCTGCTCTAGGGCTCCTCTCAGCTGCTCTTTGGGGTCCAGAGTTTCCTCTCTCAGGTATCCAAGCATCGACTCCTGTACTGTGGGGGAGACATGGATGGTCTCCTCTTCAATAATGCACTCAGGGAAACTCTCTCGCGCCAAGGAGTGGTCACCCTTCATGTACAGGCTGTCTGATGCAGGTCTGCAACTATCGCTTTCCTCAACAAACATTCTGTTCTTTGAGAGTCCCCCATCCTGGTAGTACCTTTCATCTGAAAGGTCGTCCACCACTCCGTAATGTCCAAATGATGCAATACCACCACCCTCTTCAGGCTCTGACAGATTGGTATCAGGTGTAGAGACAAAATACTCTTGAGACTCTTGGTCGTGGCTGTAGTATGGAGATTCTCTATCTCTGGAGTCTTCCTGGACCTTCACAGATCCACCGTTCCTGCCATAGTTTTCATCTGTCATGGAGGTTTTCATTACTTCATCAACACTCTCATGGTATTTGGTGCTGTGGGGGTCATTCTCTAGTTCTTCAATCTGGAAGAACATTGAAGAGGGCTCGGAGAACTTGGGTGTGGACTTCTCCTCAAACTCGTACTCCTCGTCACTGTAACCCTCCACTGGTTCCTCAATGATCTCCACGTTGACAGACTTGTTTTCCATGTCCTCTCCTCCATGCAGCCCAAGGCTGAGTAGGTTCTGAATCATGTTTCCTGTTTCACTGCCCTTGATATCCTCCAGTGACACGTGTTTCACTCCCTTGCTGAGCAGTTCTTCCAGTGCAGAGTCCTCTGACATATCCAGCTCTTCCTGGACCTTGGACTCCAGGATAATCTGTGTCTTTGTTGACCCGTCCTTCTGCTCTGTTTTCTCCACATGGTAAGTGATTTTGGAGTCTGGAGATGAGCTGCAGACCATTCGATCAAAACCAGCAGGTTTTATGACCTTATCAATTAGTTCTTCCATAGACACAGAGTCTAGGACCATCTCATCACTTGTTGTGGTGCCTGCAACGCTGCCCTCTTTGGCATGCATCTTGACATTCTGAAGATGAAATACATCTCCTCTCACCTCTCTTTCAACTTGCCTCTCTACTTTCTTTTTGCTGTCCTCCTCCGTGTTTTTGCTCAGACTCATCATTGGTGGTGACACTATTCTCACTGATTTGGTGTCAGCAGTGGGTGAGGCAATGGGACTGGACTTGTTTGCTGTGCCTCGAGAATGGTAGAGAGAATCCTTAGTTGAGTGTTGTGACCCCTCTTTGATTCTCACGCTCCTCTCCTCCACAACTTTTTTCTGAGCATCTACATTCTTCTTGTCGGTACTCTGGGCCACAGGTTTGATAGTAGAGGATGAAGAGCTGGAGGATGCAGACTGGGATTTAGTGAACGAGACCATGTCCCTTCTGGCTGCAGGACTCTGATTCCTATTGTAGCTGCTGCCTGTGACTGAGATAGGTATGACCCTGGAAGGACTGGTGTGACCATACTGAGATGGAACAGGTGATCTTCTCAAGCTTGAGGTTGGTTCCATGTATCTCACATCCAGATGCTTCCTTACATCTTGTCTGGCTGAGGTGGAAACTCTTGGTTTGTAGTGTTGTGGAGGCCTCATCTTAATATCTGAGGTAGAGAGTTAAGCATCAAATTAATGTTATTATAAATCCTTTACATAAATAAATTGGGAAATGTCTATCACTGCATATATACACTGAGTATACAAAACATTAATAACACCTGCTCTTTCCATGATCAGGTGAATCCAGGTGAAATCTATGATCCCTTATTGATGTCACCTGTTAAATCCACTTCAATCAGTGTAGATGAAGGGGAGGAGGCAGGTTAAATAATTATTTTTAAGCCTTGAGACAATTGAGACATGGATTGTTTATGTGTGCCATTCGGAGGGTTAATGGGCAAGACAAAATATTTAAGTTCCTTTTGAATGGGGTATGGTAAGAACTGCAACGCTGCTGGGTTTTTCACACTCAACAGTTTCTTGTGTGTATCAAGAATGGTCCACCACCCAAAGGACATCCAGCCAACTTGGCACAACTGTGGGATGCATTGTAGTCAACATGGGCCAGCATCCCTGTGGAATGCTTTTGACACCTGGTAGAGGTCAGCAACGGGTGTGGCTGAAATAGCCGAATCCACTAAATTGAAGGGATGTCCACATATAGTTTATATATACAGTACCAGTCAAAAGTTTGGACACACCTACTATTTCAAGGGTTTTTCTTTATTTTTACAATGTTCTATATTGGAGAATAATAGTGAAAACATCAACACTATGAAATAGCACATATGGAATCATGTAGTAACCAAAAAAGTGTTAAACAAATTCAACAAGATTCTTCAAAGTAGCCACCTTCTGCCTTGATGACAGCTTTGCACACTCTTGGCTTTCTCTCAACCAGCTTCATGAGGTAGTCACCTGGAATGCATTTCAATTAACAAGTGTGCCTTGTTAAAAGTTAATTTGTGGAATTTCTTTCCTTCTTAATGTGTTTGAGCCAATCAGTTGGGTTGTGACAAGGTAGGGGTGGTATGCACACTCAACAGTGTGTATCCCAACCAGAAACCGTGGATTGATGTCAGCATTCGCACAAAACTGAAACCGCGAACCACTGCTTTAACCAGGGTAAGGCGACCGGAAACATGACTGAATAGAAACAGTGTAGCTATTCCCTCCGCAAGGCAATCAAACAAGCTAAGCGTCAGTATAGAGACAAAGTAGAGTCACAATTCAACGGCTCAGACACGAGAGGAATGTGGAGGGGTCTACAGTCAATCACGGACTACAAAAAGAAAACCAGCCCCGTCGCGGACCACGATGTCCTGCTCCCAGACAAACAAAACAACTTCTTTGCTCGCTTTGAGGACAATACAGTGCCACCGACACGGCCGCTACCAAAACCTGCAGGCTCACCTTCACCGCTGCCAACGTGAGTAAAACATTTAAGCGTGTTAACCCTCAAAAGGCTGCCGGCCCAGATGGCATCCCTGGCCGTGTCCTCAGAGCAAGCGCAGACCAGCTGGCTGGTGTGTTTACGGACATATTCAATCAGTCCCTATCCCAGGCTGCTGTTCCCATATGCTTCAAGATTGCCACCATTGTTCCTGTTCCCAAGAAAGCTAAGGTAACTGAGCTAAATGACTATCGCCCCGTAGCACTCACTTCCGTCATCATGAAGTGCTTTGAGAGACTAGTCAAGATCATATCACCTCCATCCTACCAGACACCCTAGACCCACTCCAACATCTCCACCCCGCTGATCCTCAGCACTGGGGCCCCACAAGGGTGCGTTCTCAGCCCTCTCCTGTACTCCCTGTTCAGCCATTACTGCGTGGCCAAGCACGCCTCCAACTCAATCATCAAGTTTGCTGACGACACTACAGTGGTAGGCTTGATTACCAACAACGACAAGACGGCCTACAGGGAGGAGGTGAGGGCCCTCGGAGTGTGGTTTCAGGAAAATAACCTCTCACTCAACGTCAACAAAACAAAGGAGATGATCGTGGAGTTCAGGAAACAGCAGAGGGAGCACCCCCCTATCCACATCGACGGGACAGTAGTGGAGAAGGTGGAAAGTTTTAAGTTCCTCGGCATACACATCACGGACAAACTGAAATGGTCCACCCACACAGACAGCATGGTGAAGAAGGCACAACAGCGCCTCTTCAACCTCAGGAGGCTGAAGAAATTCGGCTTGTCACCAAAAACACAAACTTCTACAGATGCACAATCGAGAGCATCCTGTCGGGCTGTATCACCGCCTGGTACGGCAACTGCTCCGCCCACAACCGTAAGGCTCTCCAGAGGGTAGTGAGGAGTGCACAACGCATCACCGAGGGTAAACTACCTGCCCTCCAGGACACCTACACCACCGATGTCACAGGAAGGCCAAAAAGATCATCAAGGACAACAGCCACCCGAGCCACTGCCTGTTCACCCCGCTATCATCCAGAAGGCGAGGTCAGTACAGGTGCATCAAAGCTGGGACCGAGAGACTGAAAAACAGCTTCTATCTCAAGGCCATCAGACTGTTAAACAGCCATCACTAACATTGAGTGGCTGCTGCCAACATACTGACTTAAATCTCTAGCCACTTTAAATAATAATAAATTGTATGTAACCTAGGTATCACTAGCCACTTTAAACAATTTTGTATATAATGTTTACATATCCGACATTACTCATCTCATATGTATATACTGTACTCTATACCATCTACTGAATCTTGCCTATGCCGTTCGGCCATCGACTCAAATCTCTAGCCACTTTAATAATTAAAAAGTGGATGTAATAAATGTATCACTAGCCACTTTAAACGATGCCATTTATATAAATGTTTACATATCCTACATTACTCATCTCATATGTATATACTGTACTCTATACCATCTACTGCATCTTGCCTATGCCGGGCAGCCATCACTCATCCATATATTTATATGTACATACTCGTATTAATTCCTTTACACTTGTGTGTATAAGGTAGTTGTTGTGAAATTGTTAGATTACTTGTTAGATACTACTGCATGATCGGAACTAGAAGCACAAGCATTTCGCTACACTCGCATTAACATCTGCTAACCATGTGTATGTGACAAATAAAATTTGATTTGATTTACAGAAGATAGCCCTATTTGGTAAACGACCAAGTCCATATTATGGCAATAACAGCTCAAATAAGCAAAGATAAATGACAGTCTATCATTACTTTAAGACATGAAGGTCAGTCAATACGGAAAATTTCAAAAACGTTGAAAGTTTCTTCAAGTGCAGTCGCAAAAACCATCAAGCGCTATGATGAAACTGGCTCACATGAGGACCGCCACAGGAAAGGAAGACCCAGCGTCACCTCTGCTGCAGAGGATAAGTTCATTAGAGTTACCAGCCTCAGAAATTGCAGCCCAAATAATTGCTTCACAGAGTTCAAGTAACAGACACATCTCAACATTAACTGTTCAGAGGTGACTGCGTGAATCAGACCTTCATGGTCGAATTGCTGCAAAGAAACCACTATAAAGGACACCAATATGAAGAAGAGACTTGCTTGGGCCAAGAAACATGAGGAATGGTCATTAGACCGGTGAAAATCTGACCTTTGGTGTGATGAGTCCAAATTTGAGATTTTTGGTTCCAACCTGTTCTTGCCATAATATGGACTTGGTTGTTTACCAAATAGGGATATCTTCTGTACACCACCCATACCTTGTCACAACACAACTGATTGGCTCAAAGGCATTAAGAAAAGAAATTCCACAAATTAACTTTTAACAAGGTACACCTGTTGATTGAAATGCATTCCAGGTGACTACCTCATGAACCTGGTTGGGAGAATGCCTTGAGTGTGCAAAGCTGTCATCAAGGCAAAGGGTGGCAACTTTGAAGAATCTAAAATATATTTTGATTTGTTTAACACTTCTTTTGGTTACTACATAATGTGTTATTTCCTAGTTTTGATGTCTTCACAAATATTCTACAATGTAGAAGATAGTAAAAATAAAGAAAAACCCTTGAATGAGTAGCTGTGTCCAAACTTTTGACTGGTACTGTATGTATGATATATATATGTGTGTATATATATATATATATATATATATGTGTGTATATATATATATATATATATATATATATATATATATATATATATATATACATACATACATACACACACACACACACACACACACACACACACACACACACACACACACACACAGAACCAAAAAATAAATGCAACATGCAATAATTTCACTGACTTTACTGAGTTACAGTTCACATAAGGAAATCAGTCAATTGAAATAAATGAATTAGGCCCTAATCTATGGATTTCACATGACTGGACAGGGGCACAGCCATGGGTGGGCCTGGGAGGGCATAGGCCCACCCACAGTGTATTTGGAAAGTATTCAGACCCCTTGAATTTTTTACATTACAGCCTTATTCTAAAATAGATTCAATTTGTTTTTTCCCCCATAACGACAAATCAAAAACAGGTTTTTTGAAAATTTAGCACATTTATAAAAAATAACAATGTGAAATATCACATTAACATCAGTATTCAGACCCTTTACTCAGTACTTTGTTGAAGCACCTTTGGCAGCGATTACAGCCTTGAGTCTTCTTGGGTATGACACTACAAGCTTGGCACACCTGTATTTGGGGAGATTCTCCCATTCTTCTCTGCAGATCCTCTCAAGCTCTGTCAGGTTGGATGGGGAGCGTAGCTGCACAGCTATTTTCAGGTCCTTCCAGGGATGTTTGATCGGGTTCAAGTCTGGGACCTCATTTATAAAACAGTCTTATGATAAATTTTGATCTTAAGTATGACTTACGCAGAAAACCATGTATAAGTAGTTATTTACAAAACCTTACTTTGACGTGGAAATTATCTTATCTCTACGCAAAGTCTAGACTTGACGTAAGTGATTTTCCTGCTGGTTATGTAGGGCTATTGTTTTTTTCCCTTGCAGTTTAAGGTCAGACCATTTCTTTTTCACATCAGCCACAGTTCGGTCTTGCTGCCCCACCTTGTTCACTGCAGCGGCGACACGCTCCCAAGGTACCTGTTTGGCTATGTTTGTCAACCCACTATTTAGTCCACCGAATAATACGTGTTGCCTGTCTTCTATCTCCTCTACCATCGCCGTGATCTTGTCTTCCAAAACGTTTGCTTTTCTCTTTTGATCCATGGCTATTCCTGACTAAACCCTAATTTGTGCTAGCATTCTGTAAGGGGAAATCGCTGATTGTAAGGCATTTTCAGGTGCCGTCAATTTTAAGTTAATTTGAGATTCATAGATCACAGGTGCGTAAGTTACAAATGGGCTTCTTAGAACCTATTTAAGCAAGGTTTTTTATGCTCAGTATCTTTTATGAATCAAACGTAAGCACACCGTCGGAAATTATCTTATGACTAAGTTCAAGTATAAATCTAAGATTTTTTTAAATAAATGAGGCCCCTGGACTCTGGCTGGGCCACTCAAGTACATTCAGAGACTTGTCCCAATGCCACTCCTTCATTGTAATGGCTATGTGCTTAGGGTCTTTGTTCTGTTGGAAGGTGAACCTTCGCCCCTGTCTGAGGTCCTGAGCGCTCTGGAGCAGGATCTCTCTGTACATTGCTCCGTTCATCTTTCCCTCAATTCTGACTAGTCTCCCAGTCCCTACCGCTGAAAAACATCCCCATAGCATGATGCTGCCACCAACATGCTTTACCGTAGGGATTGTGCCAGGTTTGAGGTTTCCTCCAGACATGACGCTTGGCATTGAGGCAAAAAAAGTTCAATCTTGGTTTCATCAGACCAGAGAATGTTGTTTCTCATGGTCTGACAGTCCTTTAGGTGTCTTTTGCAAACTCCAAGCGGGCTGTCATATGCCTTTTACTGAGGAGTGGCTTCCGTCTGGACACTCTACCATAAAGGCCTGATTGGTAGAGTGCTGCAGAGATGGTTATCCTTCTGGAAGGTTCTCCCATTTCCAGAGGAACTCTGGAGCTCTGTCAGAGTGACCATCAGGTTCTTGGTAACATCCCTGACCAAGGTCCTTCTCCCCCGACTGCTCAGTTTGGCTGAGCGGCCAGCTCTAGGAAGAGTCTTGGTGGTTCCAAACTTCTTCCATTTAAGAATGATAGAGGCCGATGTGTTCTTGGGGACCTTCAATGCTGCAGAAATGTGTGTGTACCCTTCCCCAGATCTGTGCCTTGACACAATCTTGTCTCGGAGCACTAAGGAAAATTCCTTCAATCTGGCTTGGTTTTTGCTCGGACATGCACTGTCAACTGTGAGACCTTCTATAGACAGGTGTGTGCCTTTCCAAATAATGTCCAATCAATTGAATTTCCCACAGGTGGACACCAATTAAGTTGTAGGAACATCTCAAGGATGATCAATGGAAACAGGATGCAACTGAGCTCAATTTCGAGTCTCATAGCAAAGGTTTTGAATACTTATGTAAATTCTGTATGTCTGTTTTTTATTTTTAATACATTTGCAAACATTTTGTCATTATGGGAAATGATGAGGAAAATGATTGATGAGGAAAATGTTTTATTTAATCAATTTTAGAATAACGCTGTAACGTAACAAAATGTGAAAAAGTCAAGGGGTCTGAATACTTTCCGAATGCACTGTATATACAGTTAGTGTAATTGAGTAAAATAAATATTGCTACCAATAGGATGTCACCTATTGAAACATTTGAAAAGTAAATTTACTGTCAAGTGTCACGACCTGGCCTGCAGGGACACTACTCTCACCTTCGACCAGCTGGTGGACCTGTCCATTCGGTTGGATAACCTGCTGGCTGTCTGTCGGTTCCATCCCCCAGCACCACCGCTCCGACGCCCATAGAGCTAGGAGGTGCTGCACTTAGGGAGAACGGAGGAGGTGCCGTTCCATGCACCATCTGTGGCTGCAGAGGGCATACTGACGGTCGGTGCTGGAGAGGTTCCTCTGGGAGTCGAGGCAGCAGGCAGGGCACTCTCGCGTCACCCCAGGTGAGTCGGCACCATGCTCACCCAGAGCCCTCTGTTGCACACATGTTTTTGTACATACATTTTCCTGAGTTTTCCCCGCATTCCCAGTATAAGGCACTCGTAGATCCAGGCGCAGCTGGGAATTTCATTGACAGATCATTTGCCCATAGTTTAGGGATCCCCATTGTTCCAGTGGATATGCCCTTCCCAGTTCACGCAATAGATAGTCAACCATTAGGGTCAGGGTTAATTAGGGAGGCCACCGCTCCACTGGGCATGGTGACGCAGGAGGGTCACAAGGAGAGAATCAGTCTCTTCCTTATTGATTCTCCTGCGTTTCCTGTGGTGCTGGGCCTACCCTGGTTGGCTTGTCATGACCCCACTATTTCGTGGCAACAGAGGGCTCTCACGGGGTGGTCACGAAAGTGCTCAGGGAGGTGTTTTGGGGTTTCCGTTGGTGCTACTACGTTGGAAAGTCCAGACCAGGTCTCCACCGTGCGCATTCCCCCCGAATATGCCGAGAAGGTGACTCAATCACCACCCCATCGACGTGGGGATTGTGCGATAAACCTCCTGGTAGACGCAGCACTTCCCAGGAGTCACGTGTATCCCCTGTCGCAGGAGGAAACAGTGTCTATGGAAACATATGTCTCAGAATCCCTGGGGCAGGGGTACATTCGGCCCTCCTCAAGTTTATTTTTTGTGAAGAAGAAGGATGGAGGTCTGCGCCCGTGTATTGGCTATCGAGGTATCAACCAGATCACTGTGAGGTACAGTTACCCGCTACCTCTCATAGCCAGTGCGATCGAGTCAATGCACGGGCGCGCTTCTTCACCAAATTGGATCTCAGGAGCACTTACAACCTGGTGCGTATCCGGGAGGAACACGAGTGGAAGACAGCTTTCAGTACCACCTCAGGGCACTATGAGTACCTCGTCATGCCGTATGGGTTGATGAATGCTCCATCAGTCTTCCAGGCCTTTGTAGACAACATTTTCAGGGACCTGCACGGGCAGGGTGTAGTGGTGTATATTGATGACATTCTGATATACTCCACTACACGTGCCGAGCACGTGTCCCTGGTGCGCAAGGTGCTTGCCTGTACGTCAAGGCTGAGAAATGTCTGTTCTTTCAACAGTCCATCTCCTTCCTAGGGTACCGCATTTCCACTTCAGGGGTGGAGATGGAGAGTGACCGCATTTCAGCCATGCGTAATTGGCCGACTCCCACCACGGTAAAGGAGGTGCAGCAGTTTCTAGGGTTTACTACTACCGGAGGTTTATCCGGGGTTTTGGTCAGGTAGCAGCTCCCATTACCTCACTGCTGAAGGGGGGACTGGTGCGTTTGCAGTGGTCGGCTGAGCCAGACAGGGCTTTTGGTCACCTGAGGGCTCTGTTTACCTCGGCTCCCGTGTTGGCTTATCCGGATCCCTCTTTAGCGTTCATAGTGGAGGTGGACGCGTCCGAGGTTGGGATAGGAGCCGTGCTCTCTCAGTGCTTGGGTACGCCACCAAAGCTCCGCCCCTGTGCCTTCTTCTCGAAGAAGCTCAGCCCGGCGGAGCGAAATTATGATGTGGGGGACCGGGAGTTGTTGGCTGTTGTCAAGGCCTTGAAGGCGTGGAGACATTGGCTTGAGGGGGCTAAACACCCTTTTCTCATCTGGACTGACCACCGCAATCTGGAGTACATCCGTGCGGCGAGGAGACTGAACCCTCGCCAGGCAAGGTGGGCCATGTTTCTTACCCGTTTTACACCCTGTCTTACAGACCAGGTTCCCAGAACGCGAAGGCAGACGCACTGTCCCGGATGTATGACACAGAGGAGCGGCCCATGGATCACACCCCCCGGCCTCCTGCCTGGTGGCACCGGTAGTGTGGGAGCTGGACGCGGATATCGAGCAGGCGCTACGTGCAGAGCCCACTCCCATCCAGTGTCCAGCTGGGCGTCTGTACTTTCCGTCTGCTGTCCACGACCGTTTGATCTATTGGGCCCACACGTCACCCTCCTCTGGTCATCCGGGCATCGGTCGGACGGTGCGCTGTCTTAGTGGGAAGTACTGGTGGCCCACTTTAGCTAAGGACGTGAGGGTTTATGTTTCCTCCTGCTCGGTGTGTGCCCAGTGCAAGGCTCCTAGGCACCTGCCCAGAGGGAAGTTACAACCCTTACCCATTCCACAACGGCCGTGGTCGCACATTGTCAGTGGATTTCATAACCGATCTTCCTCCCTCACAGGGTAACACCACGATACTGGTCATTGTGGATTGGTTTTCTAAGTCCTGCCGTCTCCTCCCTTTGCCCGGTCTCCCTACGGCCCTACAGACTGCGGAGGCCCTATTTACACACGTCTTACGGCACTACGGGGTGCCTGAGGACATAGTGTCTGATCGAGGTCACCAGTTCACGTCGAGGGTTTGGAGGGCGTTCATGGAACGTCTGGGGCTCTCGGTCAGCCTTACCTCGGGTTTTCACCCCGAGAGTAACGGGCAGGAGGAGAGAGTGAACCAGGATGTGGGTAGGTTTATGAGGTCTTATTGCCAGGACCGGCCGGGGGAGTGGGCGGCGTTCGTGCCCTGGGCAGAGATGGCCCAGAACTCGTTCCGCCACTCCTCCACTAACCTCTCTCCCTTCCAGTGCGTACTGGGGTACCAGCCAGTTCTGGCGCCTTGGCATCAGAGCCAGATCGAGGCTCCTGCGGTGGACGACTGGTTTAGGCGCGGAGGATACATGGGACGCCGCCTCTGTTGCCACGAAATAGTGGGGTCATGACAAGCCAACCAGGGTAGGCCCAGCACCACGGGAAACGCAGGAGAATCAATAAGGAAGAGACTGATTCTCTCCTTGTGACCCTCCTGCGTCACCATGCCCAGTGGAGCGGTGGCCTCCATAATTAACCCTGACCGGGTCCGGCTCTCGACCCAAAACCTGCCCTTCCGCCTGCCCTGCCGGAAGCTGGGCCCGCGGTTTGTGGGACCATTTAAAGTCCTGAGGAGACTGAACGAGGTTTGTTACAGGTTACAGCTTCCCCCCGATTATCGTGTTAACCCCTCGTTCCATGTGTCTCTCTTCAGGCCGGTGGTGGCTGGTCCACTCCAGGAGTCTGAGGTGCGGGAGGTTCCTCTGCCCCCTCTGGACATTGAGGGGGCCCCTGCGTATGCAGTTCGGTCCATTCTGGACTCAAGGTGTCGGGCGAGGGGCCTTCAGTACCTCTTGGAGTGGGAGGGGTACGGTCCAGAGGAGAGATGCTGGGTGCCGGTGGAAGACGTGTTGGACCCTTCGATGCTGCGGGAGTTCCACCGTCGCGGTCCCGATCGCCCTGCGCCTCGCCCTCCGGGTCGTCCCCGAGGCCGGTGTCGGCGCGCTGCTGGAGCCGGGCGTCAAGGGGGGGGTACTGTCACGACTTCCGCTGAAGTCGGTCCCTCTCCTTGTTCGGGCAGCGTTTGGCGGTCGACGTCACCGGTCTTTTAGCCATCGCCAATCCACTTTTAATTTTCCATTCGTTTTGTATTTGTTTTACACACACCTGGTTTTCATTCCCCAATTACTTGTTCATGTAATTAACCCTCTGGTTCCCCCATGTTTGTGTGCGTGATTGTTCTGTGTTCATGTCGGTACTTTTCCGGCTGGTATTTTCGCCCATGGTTTATGGATACCGTTATTTTGGGCACGTTGTATATTGTTTACTTTGTGCCGTCTTAGTAAACTACGTTGTTCACTCATCTCTGCTCTCCTGCGCCTGACTTTATGCACCAGCTATAGTAACAGAAATTTCCCAGCCAAAAGCATGACTTATTTGAAAGTAATGTACAATACCTAATACTCTTTCTCTTGACTGCAGATGTTGCTGATGCTCTCCTTCAATAAGTGCCCTACAGAGAAACAAAAAACAAAAAGGCATTAAAACCAAGAATAAATACATGGCAATGATATGATTGGATTTGCATTCTTAGAGCACAATTGCTTCTTCAAAATTAAGCACTAGTTTGTTTTCATTCAATTACAATCACATCACAGGAGAATGCTGATCATCCTGCCCTGCCATCTCAAACCTCAAATCAAACACAGAGGTAGGCTACCAGATGAGGAACACAACCTATGGACCTGGCCATATACAGAAAAGAGCAGGTCAACAACAACACTTTACCACAACAGACCAAAATACATTAACAACAAACATACTGTACCAGTAAAGTTGACCAGCTCACATACCTTGGCAAAGCATTGGCTCCACAAAATAAGTTTTGGAAAACAAAATCTACCATAGGATACTTTTCTTGAAGCTATAACCCCTCTGAAAGTCCTCGGTGTGCCTCACAAAAGGCTAACGTAAAAATAACAGCTACAATGCACCGCTGTCTACTCTCTACTATAGATCCTAATGTGTTAACCGGCACGTACACTAACATACATACCAGCTTTCCCACTACCTTTCCAAGGAAGACATTTCATTTATTGCAAATATTGTAAACAAAGTGCAGATGTCAAATCAAATCAAATGTGTCACATACACATGGTTAGCAGATGTTAATGCGAGTGTAGCGAAATGCTTGTGCTTCTAGTTCCGACCATGCAGTAGTATCTAACAAGTAATCTAACAATTTCACAACAACTACCTTATACACACAAGAGTAAAGGAATGAATACGAGTATGTACATATAAATATATGGATGAGTGATGGCTGATCGGCGTAGGCAAGATGCAGTAGATGGTATGGAGTACAGTATATACATATGAGATGAGTAATGTAGGATATGTAAACATATAAATGCAATCTTTTAAAGTGGCTAGTGATACATTTATTTCATCCAATTATAATTATTAAAGTGGCTAGAGATTTGAGTTGATGGCCGAACGGCATAGGCAAGATTCAGTAGATGGTTTAGAGTACAGTGTATACATTTGATATGAGTAATGTCGGATATGTAAACATTATATACAAAATTGTTTAAAGTGGCTAGTGATACATTTGTTACATCCAATTCCTATTTTTAAAGTGTCTAGTTTAGAGTACAGTGTATACATTTGATATGAGTAATGTCGGATATGTAAACATTATATACAAAATTGTTTAAAGTGGCTAGTGATACATTTGTTACATCCAATTCCTATTTTTAAAGTGTCTAGAGATTTAAGTCAGTATGTTGGCAGCAGCCACTCAATGTTAGTGATGGCTGTTTAACAGTCTGATGGCCTTGAGGTAGAAGCTGTTTTTCAGTCTCTCGGTCCCAGCTTTGATGCACCTGTACTGACCTCGCCTTCTGGATGATAGCGGGGTGAACAGGCAGTGGCTCGGGTGGTTGTTGTCCTTGATGATCTTTTTGGCCTTCCTGTGACATTGCGTGGTGTAGGTGTCCTGAAGGGCAGGTAGTTTATCCCCGGTGATGCGTTGTGCAGTCCTCACTACCCTCTGGAGAGCCTTACGGTTGTGGGCAGAGCAGTTGCCGTACCAGGCAATGATACAGCCCGACAGGATGCTCTCGATTGTGCATCTGTAGAAGTTTGTGAGTGATTTTGGTGACAAGCCGAATTTCTTCAGCCTCCTGAGGTTGAAGAGGCGCTATTGCGCCTTCTTCACCATGCTGTCTGTGTGGGTGGACCAATTCAGTTTGTCCGTGATGTGTACGCCGAGGAACTTAAAACTTTCCACCTTCTCCACTACTGTCCCGTCGATGTGGATAAGGGGGTGCTCCCTCTCCTGAAGTCCACGATCATCTCCTTTGTTTTGTTAACATTGAGTGGGATGTTATTTTCCTGACACCACACGCTGAGGGCCCTCACCTCCTCCCTGTAGGCCGTCTCGTCGTTGTTGGTAATCAAGCCTACCACTGTAGTGTCGTCAGCAAACTTGATGATTGAGTTGGATGCGTGCTCGGCCACGCAGTCAAGGGTAAACAGGGAGTACAGGAGAGGGCTGAGAACGCACCCTTGTGGGGCCCCAGTGTTGAGGATCAGCGGGGTGGAGATGTTGTTTCCTACCCTCACCACCTGGGGCCGGCCCATCAGGAAGTCCAGGACCCAGTTGCACAGGGCTGGGTCGAGACCTAGGGTCTCGACCCAGCCCTGTGACGAGCTTAGAGGGAACTATGGTGTTAAATGCTGAGCTGTAGTCGATGAACAGCATTCTTACATAAGTATTCCTCTTGTCCAGATGGGTTAGGGCAGTATGCAGTGTGATTGCATACTGCCCCACCCTAAGTAGGCCTACTACAAAAGAGCTAAATTCAGAGTCTCGGGAGACCATGGAATTGTCTGTAAAAATAGCCTTGAAATAGGCCCCAGACCAGAAGAAACGAAAAGAGACTCCGGAACAGACCGAAACGAGACCAGTGTTTGTATTACATTTCTGAAAGAACTCTGGACAGTGGGTGAAAACAAAATCATTAAATGTCATTGCTTTATATAAATAACCATGTGCGTGGATCATAGTTATGCTGTGAGACTAAAGTAGTCTCTGTTATGATAATGTTGAAGTGTTCTTGAAGTGATCCACTGTGACCAATGGGAATTGTAGTGACATAGTAATACTCTGGCATTGTCATATCAGGGCTCAACAGGTTGACATCTCACAAGTAATAACCACTTTTTAATACTATATTAATATATTAATACTATATTTAATACTATATTAATACATATATTTCCTGTTCACCTAAAACCAAACTATAACAAATGAGCCAAAATATCCCTACAGATATCACAATGTGGATAACATCAGAAGTTAATATAAGTAAAGGCTGTGTGGAGGAATGCTAAGTTCCCCTGCCAAATGGGAGGGCAGCAGAGCATTTGCTTTGCAGCTACAGTGAAGGGTGAAATCACTATAAATACATTCCAAGACCAACAACACTGCAGCATTGAAGGATCTGTGTTGGGCCTAACATGACAGAACAAGCATCAACAGGCAAAACAGTTGTATTATTATACACAAGGATGTTTTGTAATTCCATGGTACTATTAAAGTGCAATATTAAACATATTGTTTTTACACAAGCACTGTCATCTCACAGTTGATTAAAAAACACAATGTTGTATTCCTCAGAATCAGCATTTTCAGCCAGCTCCTCTGATTTCCAAAGATAGTAAAAAGGAGCTCTCCACAGGCCCTAACCCATGAGGCAGAATAAATGTCACAGTAAATATTTAACCATGCTTGGATCACATGGGAAGTAAGGCTCTATGGGTTGCGTAACAATCATTTCTACTAAAAGTCTCCATAGTGGTCTCTATTGAACTCAGAAAGGCCTAACCAGAGCAGAAGAAGACCTACCTGTAGTAAGCCACCTCCATGCCCAGATCCATCTTGACCTGCAGGAGCTCCTGGTGGTCTCTGCCCTTTTCTGCCATGGTGTTGGCCAACATTTCCCGCTCCCTCTCCAATTCATCAATAATCACCTGCAAAGAGACAATGGAATGGAATTGTGAACCTGTACATTCCCTTCTATCCTGTTCTAACACACTTTTATGAGACTATAATTATAGGGTTGGTCTACATTTATTTTGTTCATTGCAATATCAGGTATAGGGAATTCAGATAAGAGATGGTGCCCTGAGTATGAATATAAAGACATCTTTCAGCCCACAATTTGCTGTCCAGATGTGTCCCTCTACAGTACTTATATGATCATGCATTGTACTACTTGTCAGTTTCAATAGTATTTGGTTCACCATCTGACCCTCCTTGTTTATCCCTAAGTAGGAAACCGATTCAATTTAATTGAGTGTGTAAGGGTGAACTTTAGCAGTTCTGTTTGTGTTGTGCACCTGTTTCAAGGCCCTTGAGACACCTTCCTTAGAGAGAGCAATATTAATGGTGTCTTTTTGTATGCACTAACGGGGGCTAACTTCGCCATGGCTCGTCGGCCAAAGCCTATGGGGAAATGAATGGATTTTTTGTAGTTTTTTGGGGATAAATGCCGAAAAATAAGGTCTGTGGTAAACACAGGCTTAGGAGATCTAAAACACATTGCACCGAATGTGGATCTAGCATTTGGTCAGCCTGCTGTGTATTAGGGACCACCCGCTGTAGACATCTGACTTACGCCGTTTTTTCACGCAATTCTACATGTAAAATTGGTGTGCACTCTCGGCCAGCAAACGCTGTTGGTGTGTCTGAGCCTTTATGTATTGTTCTATTAGATCATCTTCATCAGCTAATGCCACTTTTTGTGAATTTTGAAGCATTTATGTAATCACAACTAGCACATAAAGGATTCATAATTCCTAAAGGTCATGTTAACTGACTCACGCGCACGAGTTTTGCAAAATAAATGTACACAAACATGTTATTCAATAATTGCACCCACACTGCTCACACGTGTCAACGAGCGTCTGTGTAGCCAGGTGCTAAAATAGAACATGGTTCTATTTGTGACGCTTAACGCGCTACAAGTCCTTCCTCTCCCATCTCCTCATTGGTTTTTGGGAGCATTTACCCACGTGGGTAATTGAAAGATGAACTGAGGTCCACACTCCACTCCAGTCCAGTTGGTGGTGGTAATGCACCTTAAAGTTGGTTGCCAACCGCCATATAAAGTCCAAAGAAGAAGAAGCCTGAAGGAGGAGAGATTACTAGAAACTAACTCGGTTTACCCTTTTATCTGTGGATTAATTGTTGGAGTAGAGGATCTTGTGCATTTCAGGTAAAATAACAACCCAATGTTTATATCCCAGGACAAATTAGCTAGCAACAGGAAGCTAGCTAGCTAAATTGCCATAAATGTTGGCTTTTCAACCTGTCCCCAAATTAATATAGTTGGTTCAGAGTTTGTTTTGATATTTCAACCTGCGTGTCCTGATCGCGTCTGGTGTGGGTGGACAAAATCAATATGTGTGCGATGGTGCACCACGTGCACGAGCGGTGTGGTCAGCATGTAAGCCTATGTTAACCTCAAACCTTATTTTTGGCGTTTATCCCAAAACCCATTAATTTCCCCCATTGGAATGGCTGAATTAACCAGATGTAGCTCATTTACGTTTTTTTAGGACTACAAGCTGGTGAGCTCTAGTTCACTGTTACCTCTCATTTAAAGGAGAAGGAGGATGGACGGGATGAATAATGGGTGATCCCTCTAACAGATCAGACGAATTAGTCAGCTCAACAACTGTCCCTTTAAGTCTAGTCTGACGCTCACTGTCCTAGAATGAAATATGGCATCCCATTGGATGAGTGTCAGGGTCAATTTCCAATACATTTCTTGGGATTGCCACATAATTTTTAACAATTAGACATGACTTGAGAGTTTTACGACAATATCATGCATAACGTACCTTTAAATTCAATGTAGTCACTTGCAAATGTGCATGGGAGAAAAATGATTGACCTGCTTGGTATAGCTCTATCATTAGTAGGCCACTAAGGATTAGTCTCTGCATCAGCTAATTGGTTTAAGTGGCTGATGCAATCCTTTTAGTCTGGCCTGAAACACTGCACTGGTGCAGAATGCATTTTTCTCTGTGGTTATAAAGGGAGTTTTGGGCAGTCATTTTAATGGCATTGGGCAGCAGGGTAGCCTAGTCGTTAGAGTGTTGGACTAGTAACCAAAAGGTTCCAAGTTCAAATCCCTGAGCTGACAAGGTACATATTGGTCGTTCTGCCCCTGAACAGGCAGTTAATCCACTGTTCCTAGGCCGTCATTGAAAATAAGAATGTGTTCTTAACTGACTTGCCCAGTAAAATATATATATATATTTTTTAAATAAATCAAAGCTCCTGAGATTATTTTCTAGATGTATTTGCTTCAAAACCAGCGACTATGTGTTGATATCATCTATAAAAGTGTGATCCCAGTGGATGGATGAAGGCAGTGGGTGTGAAACAGAATGGCACTCCCCACTGTGGTCCAAACAGGCCTGTCAGGGAACATGCACTGGATGATAGTTTATATGCAGTAGTTGTGCACATTTAGAATCACAAAGTAGTACCATATAAGTTGGATAGTGATACTTCTGAACCACAAGGAGGTGTGGCTCATGTATCATTGCCACAGTTCCTGCAGTAACCTTTGCCCCTCTTTTAATTCTGGTGGGCCAATATGATTGGTGACTGAGGTGCATGAGCACCTGAGCAAGAGTGGCCTCTGCTGTTTCACTAAATTAATGAAGTATGCATATTTTGGGTAGTTTAACATAACTTTGAAAGCATACAGCATACTGTGAACATTATCAGTGAAGACATAGCTGATCAATTAGTTCAGTCATTTCAATTTTGAGTGACATTTCCAAACACTATAATTTATATAAAGACCCATCTGTCATCATAATAATTATGCATAATGATATAAATTATGGTAATGAGCTATAAAAAACACATTGTGGATGTTGGAGTAACAATACTGATCTTTCTCGTCAGATCGTGGGTGTGGCACCTAGAGAAGGAGGTGGTCAGCTCTCATGGAAAGGCTGGGCAATCTGTGCGCAGCACCCATCACGTTGAAGAAATACATTTTATGATCCATGAACAGATCCAAAAATAACACACGTATTGCATTTTTTTTAACTCTTCTCAAAAAGACAGCATGAACCACAGAGAGTGGTGACTAAAGTCACATGGGTTGCAAACCCAATTTTCTCACCTGATACTTGGTGATGTCCCCATGGAAGTTCTCCTGCATGTCTATGAGCTGTTCCTCCAGCTGTATTTGAATCTGACCGTGCGTGTCAGCCTCTTTGCGTAATTTGTCAAACTCTGCGGCATAAAGTATCTTTTCCCTTTGGAGATCATGCAGCCTCGTCTGGTCGGCTTTGATCGAGTCCTCCATTTCTTCGACCTTCATTCGATACATTTCGAAGGTGTCCATCCATCCCTCGGACAGGCTGAGGGCGTACTGTTGCATATCTTCCATCGAGACTGCCGGAGGGCCATGATACATTTGGGTAGCATTAGGTCGTGAATGGACCTGGCTCTGTAGTTTGGTAATTTCTTGTCTGTGCGCATCCTCAGTAAATCTGCACTCGTTCTCAAGCTGGAACAGACGTTCCTCAAGTACCCCATTAGTCTGTTGAGCTTTTTGAAGCTGCTTTTCGCAACCTTTCATCTCTCCATCAATGTCTTTGCATACCACCTGCTCCTCACAACACATAGACTGTAACATCTGAAACTCTTGCCATAACTTCTCTCGTTCCATCTCGGCTCGGGACTTCTCGAAGGATAGTTGCGCCACCGTTCTCCTCAGGTCCCGCATTTCGGCCATACATTTGTTGTCCCATTCCACCGTCTTCTCTTGTCTTCTCTTGTTTATTTCAGTTATCAGGATTCCATTTTCATGCTCCAACTGCTTCGTTCTTGACAGGTACTGGCCCAGTCTGTTGTTGAGCTCCTGTAGTTGATGTTTTTCGGCATCAAAGCTCCTGAATTGTATCATTTTGTCATTTACAAATTGTACACCTTTGCTTCTTTATATTTCGATACAGGGGAAATGTTGTACTGATATTATTTGCAAGTGCGTCTGCGAGCAGAGCTGTGATGCAACTGTGTGATGAGGGCTTGACTTGTCAAGTGCAGAAGGTGGGCGGGGGCTTAATTATGTGTTCTAACGTCCGCTTATCCTGGCAGATGTTAGTGGGTTAGAAATATCCTTAGCTTTCACAATGGTGGGCTACAGCTCTCCCAAGTGGAGAAACATTGGTAATGCAACGGGGCGCGGTTCTAACATAGATAGTAGCCTACATCACATATATATATTTTTTTTAATTAGGCTTTCAATAAACTATTATTCATTACTCTCTTTATAGACATACATGTAATCCATAGGTAGAGATTCTAATTCCTGAATGTACAGAATGTGCGTGGGGTAAAATGGATGGGATCAGTTGCGCAAAATGGACGAAGTCGCCTTGGTAATAACTGGTTGGTGTATTGGTTACTTTTACAAGTTTTATTTCGAAGTTATATAAGGCTATTGTATGTTTCATTGACAGCTGAACAAGTTTAGGCGTCTGCTTTGTTTGCTATTGTTTCGCTACTGGAACTGATCTCTCTGGTGTTCACCTTTGGACGAGAGTTTTGTTTTATTTTGATTAGGGTTGGGAGCTTTTTTGTATTATTTAATAAATCCTTGTTGGTAGGTAGCTCCGGTACACAGCACGTTAGATCAGAATTGTAAGACCCACGGTGTTAAATTGAACACTTTCTTAGAAATGATATGTGACCCACTGAAATAGCGTTAAACTAGCACTTTTCAAAGTGTTGATAAAGAACACCCCCAGAGTGTTGAGTCCGACTTAAATTAACACTTTATTAGAGCTGATGCTGTAACATTTTCTCGGTGTTAGGGAATAACATATGTAGTGTTACAGTATTTTTTTTAGGTGTTGTTTTAACACTTATTTACATATTTGCCAGGGTGCCTTTCTAATGAATGTTAGAGCTGCCTACCCATGACTGTGTTTGTTAGTGACCAACACATGAATGTTTCATGAATTAATGTTCAGTCCTGTAGACTTCACTAAGTGACTGCCTAAGTAAAAGTGTTTGAATTAAAAGTAAACCCTTCATTATCATAAGGCATTTCATTGTGGCCAAGTTTTTTTGTGTGGCTTCTGTCCTGTCAACCATTGCTGCATTGAAAGAAGACGAGATAGACTGAACTCCATCCTAGACATGAAGTCCCTCTCCAAGGATGGGTCTGGATGTCATCTACTCAAGGGGATCTATATATCTCAGATATATTGTACATTAATAGCAAAGACACATGATAACTGTCTTCAAGACTCCTGAAGGCCCAGTCAAGGTGAGCAAAGGCTGGGAACTGTGTGCTAGATTATGGCCCCCTTTACTATTCATAGCGTATCTGTATATAGCCTCACTTGTTATTTTACTGCTGCTGTTTAATTATTTGTTACTTTTATTTTTACTTTTTCTTAACTTCTTAAAGCATTGTTGGTTAAGAGCTTGTAAGTAAGCATTTCACTGTTATATTCGTCGCATGTGACAAATACAATTTGAGATTTGATGTGTTGTAAACAGAAAGTAATTCTGCTAAATATACAATTATGGTATACAGTCAGGTATGGTGAGATGTGGATAATTTATCATTCATAAGTAATCAGTCATCACAACAAGTCATTTTCTCATTCACTTTTTTATTCAAAATTTAAGAAAAAAAAAGAAAATACAAGAAATTCTCATAGATACACATTAAGAGAATGGCATGTCAAAAATACACCAGCTCAACTATACGCATGAAAAAAACAGGAGGCCTCAGATACAGAACTTGCAAGAAGACAGTCTAACCAAATCTATTTGTCAATCATTGAAATTACACAGCGATTCAGATTTTGTGAATGTAAAGAAAATAAAAACAAAGTAAAATATTCTCAGTAGATCAAGGCCCATTTTGAAGTTGTCAGAATGCCAAGCAGAACAACAGTGCCTGAAAAATTATACTGATAAACCTCAAGCTCATTATTGCGATTTGATTGCACTGATGCATTTCATATAAACCTGAAGTTTACTTATAAAACATTCGGAAGAAAATACAATTAAATGAATATTAATGAGAATTGAAATGCAACCTTTTCAGTCAATTTGATCTCCATTTATCTCCATGCAAACTGGCAATGCAAAAAGCAACTATTTATCTACTGTAAACAACTCTTCTTAAAACTCTAGTCATGTTATTTACTCTCTGCCATGACTACCCGTAATCTACTGGACATGTCTGTACTATTTATGTCCATGTGTTTGGTTGAGTTCTGGGTATAATAGGTCTGTAACCTTCTGGTAACTAAACGACTCTGGCAGCGTTCCATAAAAACAGATATTCACTTCACAACAGGACAACCCTTTAACCCATTTTGATAACTGAAAATAAGAAGAATTAAATGTCACAGATCTGTATCTTTTATCATTACAGACACCAACACTTGAAACACTAAATCTAATTTGTGAAACACTCCCATCCATTATACTGTACTCAACAACAGAAGCGCAACTCTTGTTAAAGCTAGAATCATTAGTTGCTACATACATTTTGGGATTTATGAATTACTGATATATACCCATTGATTCTTGAAGAATATAACTTGTAAATACCTCAGGTACTTAATTCCACTGTCATACCCAATCAGAACCCCAAATATAAGCTTTTTTTGCTCCAATGTTTGTAAACAACATAAATGTAAACAAACACTGTATACTGTAGCCTCAAAATATGGTTAAAATGTACATTTTGATATCATGGATGGTCAGTCCTTGCATCCATAGCTCTGTCTATATATTTGAGAGTGGTAACATTTCTCCAGGCCCATCCCTCAGCTTTTTACCAAAAAAAGAGTTGGGTTGACTATATTGTTTTTGTTTCAACTAAGGATTCTAGCATTAAAAAGGTGACCTGGATTCTTTCTTTAAAATCTGGTAGCATATATACAGTATAAAGCCATTTGTTTCTGGAAATGTGCCATTCATCCAACCAAGTCTTTTGTTGCTGCACTCATCCCCCCCCTCCATGGATTTCTTCCTCAAAAATAATAACTTCAGAATATACTGTAGAACACTTTAGCCTTCCGGGCTATGTTGAACTGCGAACCAAAAACCTTTCTCCATCCCGCTACCGAAAAAATTAAATATTGTTCCGTAACTAGTATAAACTCTAATATGCCCTCAGCTCCACTTGTCTTTTGCTCAGCAAAATCGGATCTTCCCCTTTCAATGACCCTTAATCTATTGAAAAATACATTTAATGAGAATTTGAGGTCTAAATCCAACTCAACCACACTTCCATTGTTATTGGCACAGTCTTAGAGGATTTACACCCACGGATTGAGACAGTCTTTGAAGCAGTGTTATTATCAGCAGCAGTAGAATAGAGAAAGAGGGTGCAGTCTTATGAATAATCACAATGAGGATGATGATGATGAAGAAGATTACGATGAAGGGACAGTAGAAAAAGTCTATTCCAAGCCAACTGGAATGGTTTACAAAATCTTAACAGGATACAAAAAAGATAACTGCATTATTTGAATGTGGGAGCTTTGTAGGTGTTATTTAGAAAAGTTAGTCATTAGGGGCAGGTGGATAGGATGGAGAGATTAGATGATGAAGGAGTACAGAGGAAACAACTGTGTCCTGTCTGACAGATGCATGAGGAGGTGGAGCAGCAGCAGATGGCTGTAGATGTTTTTTATACAGTTAGTCTGCTTTGAGACATCCCCCCCAGGACAGAGTATGTGGTGTCCTAACCATTTTCCTTCATATAACACAATTACTCCATGTTGACCTAGTGTCTCTCTAATGCTGGTGATTTCTACACTCAACTGCTCCCAGCAACATAAGCAACAAAGCTCTGTTTGTAGTTGTAGCACTAACTTTAAGGACTTGTGGGGCTGTTGAGTCTAGGAGTATATGAGTATGTTGTCTTCACTAGGAGGGTTTCAAAGAAATAAGTGCCGTCATTTATACTTCAGGGGAAATCCTTACTTTACATCACCATACATAGGATATTATCAATTAACATTTTTACATGAAGAAACGGTTAAGCTGAAACCAGAAGCCAGTGTTGGCAAACATTCTATAGGAGTTGTTTCAATGTCAGTAGTGGTTTAGATGTCCAGAATTCAGGCTAAAGCCAAACATCCTCTGATCTACCTGGTTTCCCAATATATATTACATTGCAAAATGTCTTAAACGATCAAAGATGATAAATGCAATGTTCCGATTTTTCTTTACCCACATGTTGCTTAACTGCAATGTATTGATTTGCTTTAAATTGACCTAAATACATGATACAATAGAAAATAAAGAAGATACCATTCAGCTTCACCCTTCTTACCAGCTGTATGATCAGAGGATTTCTAGTTGTGAAATCATTTGCAGAGGAGTGGAGATGGGATGTCTGAGGTGGCTGTGTCGTGCTCTCTACCAATACATAGTGTACTGTGACCTCATGTAGCCTACGACAAACGCTTCCCATCACAATAGTAATTTAATGTTGTTCTAAGTTAGCATTATTAGGTAACGCGGTTAGCATGTTAGTGCTCGAACCATGAGGGTGGGAATTGAGCAATTTCCTGTGCAATACAATACATGCCAGTCAACCTCTTTTATTCAAAGCCATAATATAACCTGTACCACATACATTATATTCCTCATACTTATATTCCTCATTATATTCCTCATACACATACTTTGTTTTCCATTTAAAATCTTTGGACCAGCACAACATTTTAAGAGGGCACGATAACACCTTTTCCCCCTCAGGAGACTGAAAAGATGTGTCATGGGTCCCCAGATCCTCAAAAAGTTCTACAGCTGCACCATCGAGAGCATCCTGACTGGTTGCATCACCGCCTGGTATGGCAACTGATCGGCATCTGACCGTAAGGCGCTACAGAGGGTAGTGTGGGCCAAGCTTCCTGACATCCAGGACCTATATACTAGGCGGTGCCAGAGGAAGGCCCAAAAAATAGTCAAAGACTCCAGTCACCCAAGTCAGACTGTTCACCCAAGTCAGACACGGCAAGCAGTACCGGAGCGCCAAGTCTAGGACCAATGGCTCCTTAACAGCTTCTACCCCCAAGCTATAAGACTGCTGAACAATTAATCAAATGGCCACGGACTATTTACATTGACCCCCGTTGGTTTTTACACTGCTGCAACTCGCTGTTTAATATCTATGCATTGTCACTTTACAAATTACCTCGACTAACCTGTACCCCCACACATTGACTCAGGACCCCCTGTTTATAGCCTCCTTATTGTTATGTACATTTCTTGTATTACTTTTTGATTAGATTTTTTTAACTTTCGTTTATTTAGCCAATATTTTCTTAAGTCTATTTCTAGAACTGCATTGTTGGTTAAGGGCTTGTAAAGTAAGCATTTCACGGTAAGGTTGTATTCGGCACATGTGACAAATAACAATTGATTTGACATGTAGTTGATACAGAACTCTCTCAGCATGGGACCAGACAGAATTAGAGCCCCTAGCGCCATCCCATCTCCACACCAACCGGGTCTGTGTGTGCGGTGCGTTTTGTTAATAATGTTATAACCTTATACAGACTAATGAGAAAAGGTGAGACGTACTTTTCTTTTCATACACACTTAAAAATAGTGAGGTAGATATATACTTGAAGGGGGGGAAAAAAGTCCCCCAGCCATGACACCAAAGAAAGTACATATCAATATCAAATCCAACTTTATAATGAATGAAGGGGCGTTTATACAGTGATTTAAACTGATATCACAAAAGTAAAATAAATAACAATCCTACAGAGAATAACTTCAAAGAAGGAAACTTTTTCAAAAGATGAGGAGAAATCCTTCAAAAACACTTTTCATACTGACACCCCCAGTAAGACCTATTCAATTCATGACATTGAAATGTGACCACTTCCCTGGACTTTAACCCATCCTTATTTGGTTTACAGGTGCCATGTTTAAGGAGACGAACAATAGAAACTGTTTTCACTTTGATCATAAGAGAATGGGTATGACAACACAAATTGAATGAATCATAAAGGAGAATAAGCAGTAATGCTGCACTTGAAATCTAAGACACAAAAAGAGAACTTTGATTATGGATGAGCTTTCTTTGAGAGGATGGCGAGTGGTTGGGATCATTAAGGCAAACGAGACAACCCAATTAGCCCTATCAAATGAGAGGCAGGAAAATGGATGGGTTAAAACACCAGATCCAGTAGAAAAAAGAAGATCCTGTGTAACTAATCCTGACTTCAAAAGGAGGCACTGGGGGGAGGCAGGTATACTGCACATTTTAGTGTGGGGCCGGAGGGGAGGGGAGAGGGCACTATTGGACTCAACAGAGAGGTGAAACAAGCAGAGGACAGTAATGAGAATGTATGGAGAAAGCAAAACATTTACTTCGACCTGAGATTAAGTTGCACCTAGGGGGCAATAACTAGGTACTAGACAACTGGTACAAAAAGGGTGCCAAACGTACACACTCGCACACGGAGCTACGGTGTCCATTCAAACTAATAATAATAATAATAATAATAATAATGATAATTATATAGAAATCTACAAAAAAGAATGCAAAGAAAAACATGTTCATAAAAAATTAAAGGCAATGGACAATATGTTGTGATACAGACAACCTGTTCTGGGGTAAAGAAGAGAGAAAGGTCATTTTTTTTTAAATAATTTTTTTGCTAGAAGTATGAAGCATAAGAAATGGACTGTAGTGGAGATCATAAAATATTAAACCTGAAGGATTTCTTTATATATATATATATATATATATATATATATATATATATAGAGATATATAGAGATATATAGAACATCCAAAAAAGAAAAAGAATACAATAGCAGCTTTATTCTGTACAGACATAGAGGAGAACATCTGAACCGTATAAAAGTTATAAAAGTGACAAACCAATGATGTGTGTGAAAATGATCCTAAGGTCTAACATACAACTGTAAGACCTTTATATAAATGTTTGAATTGTACAGAGAGACTAATGACTAGGCTAAAAAAGACCTGCTGTGTACAAAGCCTTTAGCAGACTAATGTATGCTCACAACGTGGAGTTCTGTTAAGTCCTTTAGTTCCCCTTGAATCAGAACTGATCCAATACCTTCCACTTCAGGTTTGTCTCTGTTTGTTTTGTATTTTTGGTGCCAAGTCCTTTTTGTTCAATGTCTCTGTTGGTGATGTTGCTGTTTTCATCTCTCAGATGATACATACAATAAAATAGGACTCCAAATAAGGGCTCTGATGTGAACCCGAAAAACCCCAGAAAAGAAAACAGGCAAATTCCTTTTACAATTTGATTGTAATTGTGAAGTAGAAAACAAAAGAAACAGCAATGTGGGAGTTTTAGGATGCTTGATTGTGTTTCTCTCCATGTCCAATCAGAGAGAAATGAAGAGCAAGAGGGAGAAAATTGCTAACTTTGATTTGGCAAAACATATGGCAGATTTACAATAGCCCCTCCTCTATCCTACCTACTCACTCCTGAAAACATTCCCTCCTACCCCGGAATATTGACAGGAAAATTAATGAGCCTAGTCCAGAACAAATCAATGTCTGAAATATGGGAGAAGAAGTATATTGATGGAAAGAAGTGTGGAAGAGGAGCTATATCTTACTGTCAAGAGAATCATGTGTTTCTATAGAAATACACAATCAGATATATACAACCTTCTCTCTGAAATCATCAAAAAGTGCTCTTCTGTCGGATCTGCTGGCAGATATGCTTAAAATAAGTTATTGTCTCTCACTTACAATACCTGTCAGTCAGGGAATATTAATAAGTCTGTATTTTTGTATTTCTTTAAGGATTTTAAAAAAAGTTACAAATACTCTACAAGAAGGAAACACCAGAGCTCCCCAGTGTTGTAGTTCGGTTTGAGCCACCATGCTCCAAATGCTTTAACAGGTTTTTGTACTGTTTCTCAGTCTCGGTATTCAATCAAAAATCTTGTTAATATTTTTTTTTTTAAAGAAAAGACTCCTACTACAGTAGAGTAGTATAATGTCTGTCAGTTCACTCATCCATCCCCCCATTAGAACTAAAGCGGATGAGAAGTTTATGTTACCCTGTCTGAGAAGAGGAGGCGGAGAGGGGTGATCTGGCCGAGGGGAGAAGACGGGGGCTAGGGATCAGCAGGCTGAAGACTGGGGCAGTGGCAGCGCCCGCTCGTTCTTGCGCCCCCCGTTCATGTGAGCGTAGTTCTGCGTGTCCTCAAAGTTGGGCCGTAGCACCACCACTGGCCCGTTGGCCGATACCTGTGCTGAATGCTTGTCCAAAGCCAGGCTTGGGGAGGCCGAGGCAGAGGCAGCAGGGGCTGAGGTGGAGGGGGAGCCAGGTCCCATCAGGGTACTAGAAGGGCCTTGTATTGTAGATAACTGCTGGGGAGGAGGGGGCGCTGAGCCCCGTGTGGCCCCCATGGGTCCCTGGGAGGGCTGAGGGACGGCAGTGGGGGGTCTGCTGGGTGCAGGGTCCAGTGGCACGTTCTCCATGTTCTCCACCTCCATGTCCAGCTCCTCAGTGTCTGGGGGCTTGTTCTCCTTGCTGAAGAAGAAGCTCATCTCACTGAACGGAGGCTCCAGCTCCTCCTTGAGGCTGTTGATGATCTCCAGGAAGGAGGGACGCATCTTGGGGTTGTACTGCCAGCACATCCGCATCAGTTCAAACCTAAGGGCAACACACAGACAATCTCAATTATACATATATCATTACATCTTCTCACCAGAAGGTGGCAGAGTACACCAATATTATAGAGCCCATGAAAATGTTTCTGATACTCACTGAACCAAAGAACTTCCAGAGCTTTCTATACAAACAACCACTGCAAACTATACATAGTATCTCAGTTTGAATGTACCATCATAATATACTGTAGAATGTGTAAAACTACACTACATGTCCAAAGGTATCTGCATCCCAAAGGTGTTCGATGGAGTTGAGGTCAGGGGTTTGTGCATGACAGTCAAGTTCTTCTGCACCGATCTCGACAAACCATTTCTGTATGGACCTCGCTTTGTGCATGGGGGCATTGTCATGCTGAAACAGGAAAGGGACTTCCCCAAACCGTGGCCACATAGTTGGAAGCACAAAATTGTCTAGAATGTCATTGTATGCTGTAGCTTTAAGATTTCCCTTCACTGGAACTAAGGGGCCTAGCCCCAACCATGAAAAACAGCCCCACACCATTATTCCTCCTCCACCAAACTTTACTGTTGGCACTATGCATTTAGGCAGGTAACATTCCGCTGGCATCCGCCAAACAAAGATTTGTACATCGGACTGCCAGATGGTGAAAAGTAATTAATCCCTCCAGAGAACGCATTTCCACTGCTTCAGAGTCCAATGACGGCAAGCTTTACACCACTCCAGCAGACACTTGCGAATTATGATCTTAGGCTTGTGCGGCTGCTCGGCCATGATAACCCATTTCATGAAGCTCCCGACGAACAGTTATTGTGCTGACGTTGCTTCCAGAGGCAGTTTGGAACTCGGTAGTGAGTGTTGCAACTGAGGACAGACATTTTTTACGCTCTATGTGCTTCAGGACTCGGCAGTCCCGTTCTGTGAGCTTGTGTGGCCTACCACTACGCAGCTGAGCCGTTGTAGCTCCTAGATGCTTCCACTTACCAATAACAGCACTTACAGTTGACCGGGGCAGCTCTAGCAGGGCAGAAATTTGATGAACAGACTTGTTGGTAAGTTGGCATCCTATAATGGTGCCATGATGTAAGTCACTGAGCTCTTCAGTAAGGCCATTCTACTGCCAATGTTTGTCGATGAAGATTGCATGGCTGTGTGCTCGATTTTATACACCTGTCAGCAATGGGTGTGACTGAAATAGCCGAATCCACTAATTTGAAGGCGTGTCCACATACTTTTGTATATATAGTGTAGACAGTAAATCATAAATGAACACACCGTGGAAGGCCAGCGACAGAACACAGAAAACGTCAAAACAACATAATAAAAGGAGAATCATTACAGTTGGGTGCGGTGCTCCCCCACACACCACATCTTAAATTATACACAAACAAGCTAAGAATACCTTCTAAAGCCTCAGAATACCTTCATAAACACCTCAGTCATCTCCCTCTATCTCCCAGCAGCCACCTCTCTCTGTCTGATCTCACAACAGCCTGTACAGCTGGGTATTCTAGCCTCTCTGCACCAAAGCACTCTGGGTAGTTAAGCAGACGCTTAACTTCAAACTATGTTTTAACCAGCCATGGGTTGTTTTTCACCCTCTCAGTTAGTCTCTTAAAGTTGTCTTTCAGATGGCTAAACTAAACCCTGGCTCCAAGACCTCCCATGAAAATGGCTGTAATGCTTGGAGCTGAGCCCACGCTCCAGAGTAACCTGTCTGCTTGGCGTTGGCCTGCTGCAAATTCTTCCTGGGCCATCTGTCGCTGTGTGTAACACTCGTTGATGTGAATACGCTGCAGTATATCCTCTCTGCTTGTCAGCACTCAGCTCCTCATCACACACAAACACATTCCAGGACCTTTTAGCAGATTTCACTCACATCATGATATGTAAACGTTGCATTGTTCACAACATTGTAAATAACCAAACCAAAGCTAGCCAGAGTAGAGATAGAGAGAGCTACAGGAGAGAGCAACCTATGCTATGACAGACCATCAACATGTTCCCCAATATCACCACTCAGAAAACCATCTCTTTTCATGCAGCTCCCTGGACCAAATGTGTAGTCATCCTTTACCATAGAACAGTAGTTCAGATAATTCAAAAATGTCTATCTAGTATAAATATTACATTTTTCACTCATCCCCATAATAATTCAACTTTGAGGGAAAGTAACCCTTTGAAAATCAGAATTTCCTAACTAATTAAGGATATGATACCCATATGGTAAAACCTTTCAAATATGACTCATCCCTTTCTCTATTATGTTCTCCTTGTCTTCACTATCATTGATGTTGACAATCATTTTTATGATTACTTCATTGGCAAAGTGGGCAAACTTAGGCAGGAAATGCCAACAACGAAAAGTGAGCCATCATATTCATGCATAACAAAAAAATCATAATTAAAGAAAAGCATTGCAAATTTGAATTTTGCATAGTTAGTCTGGGTGAGGTGGAAAAATTATTGTTATCAATCAACGATGACAAACCTGGAAGCGACAACTTAGATGGAAAGCTACTGAGGATGGTAGCTGACTCTATAGCCACCCCTATCTGTCATATCTTTAATCTGAGCCTAGAAGAAAGTCTTTGTCCTCCGGCCTGGAGGGAAGCCACAGTCATTCTGCTAACCCAGAGTGGTAAAGCGGCCTTCACTGGTTCTAACAGCAGACCTATAAGCTTGCTGCCAGCTCTTAGCAAACTGTTGTAAAAAATTTGTTGACCAAATGTAATGCTTTTCTCTGTAAACAAATTAACAACAGACTTTCAGCATGCTTACAGAGAAGGGCACTCAACATGTACTGCACTAACACAAATTACTGATTGGTTGAAAGAAATTGATAAGAAGATTGTCTATTGATGTTCTGTATTATGTTTCATGTTTTGTGTGGACTCCAGGAAGAGTAGCTGCTGCTTTTGCAACAGCTAATGGGGATCCTAATAAAATACAAAATACCCCTCTCTTCCCAGACTCTGATTACAGCAGTGTTCACCTCTGCAACCCTGCTGGCTCTGCAGGCCTCTATAATGTAACTCTTCACTAACTCACTACAGTATAAGTGACCAGCAGCTTTTCCCATATAAACCATCCCCCTAACCCTCACCCTCCCTCCCCTGCGTAACACAACCCACACACTCCTGCAATCAGGACACCACTGTGAGGCTGCCATAGAAACCTGAGGTTTGTGTCTGCATAACACTCGCCCCTCTCTCACCTCTCTGTAAGGTGAGGTCAGCCATGGAGAGTGGAGGAAAAAAGGGAATGCCTTCACATTGAGATCAGAGGCAGAGAGGAGAAACGCATGTATGCAGAAGAGCCACCTGACAGCTAAGGAGGCTGTTCTCTCCCACTTTCCAGACAGACATTTCTTAATTAGGTCTAGAAATTCAGGTTCTGTCTGTATGTCTCTCTCGCTCTCTCGTTCTCTCGTTCTCTCTTTCTCTCGTTCTCTCTATTACAGGATAGGGTTGATGAGCAGACACTGATCTGTTGCCTCATACCCTCACTAATGGGGAATGAGGGAAATATTTCACACACGGGCCGTGGCATCCCTTCTATGGGCCTCGGCTTACTGCTGAGGCGGGAGCTCCTGTCCCGCCAGCTGAGCATGGGGGCCATGATGTCACTGAGCTCCATTTAAACCGTGACGTAAATGTCACCAGTCAGGCCTTCACTTAGCTCCCCACTGGCATACAGATCTCATGATATAGTATGCCCATTTGGCCCCTCAACTCTAAATAGAAGCAGCAGGGGAAATATTCGCAAGAGGTAAATCTTTAGATTTAGCTAGGAAACAATGACAGTGAGCTGGTACTAAAGGACAATAATATCTGAAAATGCACCTAAAGAATACGCATAACAGTGGAACAGGTAATAGGAAAAACATAGCATCTTGAAGGAGTGGCTAATAGTGTCATTGAGAAATTATCCTACCCATGACCCAGCCCAAGAGCGAGATTGACATTGAGAGAAAGAGCAGGGGACTCACAGCATGTCAGGGCAGTTGTCAGGCTTGTCCAGGAGTCCTCCCTCCATGACGAAACGCAGCACCTGCTCGTTGGACATGCCCTGGTACGGCTGCTCAGACAAGGTGGCAATCTCCCACAACACCACCCCAAACGACCTGCAGGGGAAGACAGAGAGGATACAGGCTTATTAGACGACGCATCAGCTGCTGCACAACTGTAGTAGGACCATGCAGGGTAATACAGGCTAAAACATACATACACAGGGCCCAGCAGGGCATGTAGCTAGTCTCTGGAAGCTCTTTACAATGATGGCGCTGCATAGTACAAGGTTGAGTAAGAATGCTCCCTCACAGTATAAAGCAGATGGTGCAAAGAACAGAATAAAAGTTTATTCATAAATTCATGTTCCATATATTAATCAAAAAAGGACATAGACTGCATTATGTCTGCCATATGTAAATGTTTGTGTCATCTTGCCTTATCCATGTGTTGTTCATTAATAACATGAGACTGTATACTACCCAGAGACCACTAAGCAACTGCAACAGAAAACCAAAACCTAAGCTTGACACAAGAAAACAAAGAGTGCATCGTTGCCAATTATTATTTGTTAGCTCTCCAAGGCCATATTTCTCCCACTGGCTAGGGATCTAAGACGGCTCTCACCACTCTTTAAAAAAGCCTATTACAACACTGACTTGTATCTAATTGGCTGAAACAGGAGAGCGTTGAAAGACAAAACCACATTAAGAGACGTTTTTAGATAAAGACACCTACTGGTAAATCTCATAAGAGCCCAGAATGGGTTCCCACAATGCTCCTTTTCATCTGCCTGACTTCAAAGAGGAAGATAGGGAGTGGGATGTGGAGGTGGGTTTCTGTTGGCACTCTAACCCATAATTTGAAAACATCTGGAGGAGTTTAAGTGTGCTTGTAGGGACAGACCCGTGGGACACTTTCGATTGGGAAACAAAAACTAAGGAGCTAGTAAACAGCTATATTTCTCTAATGCAGCCCATTCCAGAGAGAGAACTGGGCGGAGCCTTGATCTGCTGTTCTAAACTCACTCCAATGGTCCTGCACAAAGGTACATGACTAAACAAGAACTATTTTTCACTGCCAAGACTTACTGTATCTACTAACTATAATGGCATCCAGATAACCTCCTAACTTCCCTCCCACTGGGCACAACCTGGTTGAATCAATGTTGTTTCCACGTAATTTCAATGAAATTACATTGAACCAACACGGAATAGACGTTGAATTGACGTCTGTTCCCAGTGGGTTAGGACATGGGCTATGTGTGTGTGTAAAGTGATCTGCCTTTTTTTCCCAAGCTAGGGCATGCAATGTTCTAGAACACATACAGAGTACACTTGTTGTTCTGCGCAGGCCTCCTAACTCTGTGTGTGCATGAGTCAGGGAGGACAGCGGGGAGCTCGTACCAGACATCAGAGTTTGTGGTGAACACGCCATCTTTCAGCGACTCTGGGGACATCCAGCGGACTGGCAGGAGGCCCTTCCCCCCTTTCCGATAGTAATCCGTCTCGTAGATGTCTCGCGTCATGCCAAAGTCTGAGAAGAAAAGGAGAATAGAGGTTTAAATGGCCACTAAATATCCCACTAATGTGAGAAGAGGAGGCACATGAGGCCTTATCCATCACCTCACCTCTCCTTCTCTTCTGCCCATTTAGATTTACGAGCTATTCCTCCCACTCAAGCACTCAGTGATCTCAAAATACTTACTTTGGAGTACAGCAGAGGGAGTTTAGCGTTAAACTTACAGCGGGGATTATGAGTACTACTGTATTTTGAGGCACTCACCTCCGATCTTGACGGTGAAGTCCTCCGCCACCATGCAGTTCCTGGCAGCCAGGTCTCTGTGGACAAACTTGTTGGCGTTGAGGTATGCCATGCCGTCCGCAATCTCTCCTGCCATCTGGATCATCTTCTTCAGTGGGGGCAGAACCTGGCTGGACGTGTTCTGTGGCAGAGAGGCAGAGTCCTGAGCACAAGCAGGCCATTCAGTCTCTCCCTCCAACCTCCCTCTCCCTGTCTGCAGCACTGAACCATGGCCTGGCCTGGAGTCCAGGGCACACCACACAATGGGAGAGACCAACTGAAAGAGGTGTGGATATATCTCCCCCTCCATGTCTTTCCTGTGTGTGTGTGTGTGTGTGTGTGTGTGTGTGTGTGTGTGTGTGTGTGTGTGTGTGTGTGTGTGTGTGTGTGTGTGTGTGTGTGTGTGTGTGTGTGTGTGTGTGTGTGTGTCATATTAATGCACTGACACAATGGCCAAACCTGTACTTACATTGTAAATTGTGGGCATTTTGGGAATGTGAAAATATGTTTTATAGTATGTGAAATTTAGAAAAATAAGTATGCTTTAAATGCCAGGATGTCAAACTCATTTGGGCTTTTAGTAGAATTCGCTGCACACTATACAGGTAGAGAGTCGTATTTTCAGATCCACATGTGTCTGACAGCAGCTGATAATCAGATAATAGTGACATATGGTGAGACTAACAAAATGGACGAAAGGCGGGAAACAACGCAATTGCGCATTAGATAACGCATTCTCAGTATGAGTGAGTCTAGTATGCTGATATTTGTTGTATATATTTTTACACAGCAGTATGTTCTAAATATAATGTAGTATGATTAGTACACACAGTATGCAGTTTTGGTAAGTAGTAGGCCAGACTGATTCAGGACAGGGCCATAGACTTGAGAGACTATGTGAGAAAGAGCAGGAGGGGTAATGTACGTACCTCTTTCCGGAGTGATCGCAGGTGGCTCTTCAGGTCTCCACGGGTCATCAGCTCCATTATCACCAAGGTGGGCTGGCCCTGAGAGACCACGCCCAGCAGACGCACCTACACCAGTTAGAACACAGAATAGTTATGGCATCACAGGAAATGAGTACAGACAATTCTCATTGATGTAGTATTTCTTATGAAGCTTTTGGGCAATAAACATTATTTCTGTGCTATTATTGGGCAAGAAACATTATTTCTAAGTGTTATTAATCGAACTGACTGAAGTGATGTGGAATGTTCTTGCTTTTGAAACTACTCTAGCTCCTCTTAACTACTGAGGAGCTTTGAAGAAAGCAAGAAAAAAACTCCTCTTTGCCTCTAAATTATTCAATTTGAGCTTAATAATTAAGTGTTTGACTTTTAAACATCCAGACATGCTAAAAGATTGTAACAGAGTCTTTCCAAGGGGGAAATCCTTAACACTTCCGTTTAGCTGAATTAATGAGGATTTGGCTGTGATAGAGCTTAGAGGTCTCAGATCACACAGTTACAGCTGGCCTCAGGTTATACTGGAATTATACTGCATCTCCTTGGGTAGTGTACCCTGGCTTTGACCTCTGACCTCAACAGCCAGCTAGGTGTCTCTGACCCTACACATCAGGAGGGGTGACATAACTCCCAAGCTGATGGATCTCTTTCCTTTGTTTCTAACTTTTAACCTCTGAAATTGAGGCAATACCTTATCATTTAAAAGCAAATGTTTCTGAGCCAATATCGCTGATGTTAACTGGTGTTTTGGACTCTGTCTCTCTCACCACGTGGTGACAGTTGAACTCCTTCATGACGGAGGCCTCGTTGAGGAACTCGATCCTCTCCCTCATGCTGGCTGACTCGTTGACTGTCTTGATGGCCACGCGGGTCTCAGGCTCGTCCTTAACCACGCCCTTAGCCAGGCCCTCATACACCATGCCAAAGGAACCCTGGCCCAACTCCTTGTGCATAGTGATTTTCTCCCTGGCCACCTCCCACTCGTCTGGAACATACACTGAACACAGGAGGAGAGGACAGTTAGAGACAGCCATCATCTAAGGAGACATTGACACGATCTCATCATTAAAATGACAGTAAGTCTTCAGAGGGTTCTTACTCTCTGCAGCACTGAAGTACTCAGGGTTGACAGAAGCATAGAGGACACCATTACCCAGCCTGTCACTGTTCCTGTGGACACAAACACATCTGTGTGAGCCCGGGGAGACAGATTTGGCAACAGATAAATAGGATTGTTCATTCAGCAGAAAAGCCTACGATCTTATGAACTCAGGCAGGAAAATGATCACAATAGCACTATTATATCATTAAACTGATTAATATTGCATTAGTCAAATGTTTTGTTACTTGTTCTAGTGATCATTCAGCTTCTCTTACCTCTTTTTGTTGATAAAGAAGAGTGCAGTGATGAGGCTGGCGATGAGAATTATCACGATGATGGGGATGATGATGACCAGATAGAATGCGTTGTCATAGTCCCCTGCAACAAGATGAAAACAGAACAACTATTCAAATCTGACCAGTGAGAAAAGGAAGATGTTCACGCATAAATAATTTCTGGGCGTGAAAATCATCTATATAAAATGTCCTTAGAAGAGGGTCATTTCTGTGGAAATGCATGTGTTCTCCATACGTTTGGGTGGGGGCACGTAGAAGGACACTGGCTCAGTCCAGGACCCGTTTCCTGCCAGGGAGGTGGCACGCACGCGGGCAGAGTAGTTCCCATAGCCCAGGTTGGTCAGACGAGTTCCTTTGTGAACACGGTAGTGCTGGCGTGACACACACTCGTGTTTCTCAGGCTGGAAGAAAACACACACACAGACAGTGTCAACCTGAGGGTTGAGGCCCTGCAGAGCTCCCATAGCCCTCAGGCGTCCTGGTCCATGCAGACTCACCTCGGTGCCCTGGCGGAACTTAATCTCATACATCAGGATGAGGCCGTTGGGGTTGACAGGCTCCGGCCACCTCAGCAGCACCGACCCCTCCACCTTCTCATCCCTTTCCTGGATCACCCTGCCTGGCATGTCATCCGCTTTGTCTGATGGACAGAGACAGACACTGGATATCAGATGGCTTCCTACTCATTAGCCATGTCCAAAAAGGCATAGTGAGTCTAGAACAATAATCTATGCAGCTGGCTGCTGTTGTTGAAGCCTTTTTCTAGCGACTGTGTGTGACTGCCTCACCTGCAGGTTTCGTCCTGGAGAAGACGAAGGCTCCAGCGCTGCAGCGACGGACCTCCTGGTTGCATGCATGGATGTCGATGCGGTACACAGTGAAGGGCTGCAGGTTGGGGATCTCGATAAACTCTGTCTTGCTCCGGTCCTCCATGAAGGGGGAACTCTCTCTCAGGGGGCTCTCCTTCTGTCCTATTACCCTCCATGCCTGTGGTGTTGCCACCCCGTGCCAGGGTGCTGTTAGCCACACCAAATAGTTCCCTACGTCGTCGCCGGTCTGGGGGTCTGAGGGACAAAGGGGGTCCAAAGAAATGTGAGAGAGACCCACTGACTGACTGCAGCACAAAAGGTCCCAAACGTGGCAAAGAAAGACAAAGGATAAGAGACAAAGGTTGAGGAGGAGGAGGAGAGCAGATGTGTGGGCTTTCAGCTTCTCTGGAAGGGAGCAGAGGCACAGTTAAAGAGGAGAAAGGGGAATACGAAGTCAGCCAGCCATACAGTAATATACTCTGGAACACCGGTTACAGACAGCACACTAGGGCTGGGAATTGCCAGTGACTTCACGATATGATATTATCACAATACTTAGGTGCCGATACGATATGTATTGCAATTCTCACAATTCCATGGATTCTATATGTATTGTGATTCGATACTGTGATTATATTGCGATTCGATGTTCCAAACATATTGCTCACCATGTCTGTTGCAGAGGGACAAGAAAGAGTCATGAGCAAACACGTGTTTATCAGTCATGGAAATATAAGTGCTGTAAACATGTTGGCTCACCATTTATATACTGAACAAAAATATAAATGCAACATGTAAAGTGTTGCATTTATAAAAGGATCCCGTGTCCCATAAAGGGTCCCATGTTTTATTAGCTGAAATAACAGATTCCAGACATTTTCCATACGCACAAAAAGCTTTATTTCTCTCAAATTTTGGGCAGAATTCTTTGTACATCCCTGTTAGTGAGCATTTCCCTTTTGCCAAGATAATCTATCCAGCTGGCAGGTGTGGCATATCAAGAAGCTGATTAAACAGCATGATCATTACACAGGTGCACCTTGTGCTGGGGACAATAAAAGGCCACTCTAAAATGTGCAGTTTTGTCCGACAACACAATGCCACAAATGTCTCAAGTTTTGAGGGAGTGTGCAATTGGCATGCTGACTGCAGGAATGTCCACCAAAGCTGTTGCCAGAGAATTGAATGTTCATTTATCTACCATAAGCTGCCTCCAATGCCATCTTAGAGAACTTGGCAGTACGTCCAAGCAGCCTCACAACCGCAGACCACGTGCAACCACACCAGCCCAGGACCTCCACATCTGGCTTCTTCACCTGCGAGATCGTCTGAGACCAGCCACCTGGACGGCTGATGAAACTGAGAACCATTTCTGTCTGTAATAAAGCCCTTTTGTGGGAGAAAATGTATTCTGATTCGCTGGGCCTGGCTCCCCAGTGGGTGGGCCTGGCTCCCAAGTGGGTGGGCCTATGCCCTCCCAGGTCCACCCACGGCTGCGCCCCTGCGCAGTCATGAAATCCATAGATAAGGGCCTAATTAATTTATTTCAATTGACTGATTTCCTTATATGAACTGTAACTCAGTTAATTGTTGTTTAAATTGTTGCATGTTGCATTTATATTTTTGTTCAGTATAAAAAGAAGATGGGAAAAAAGTTAGAGTTTTGGCTCAAGTACAGACAATATTTTTAGAGAATCAATACAATAGTCATAGAATCTATATAATATCATCAAAATCAATAGTTCGATACTCTACTGTATCTAATTCTTCCCCCATGACTACATCACACAATATTGTACATACTGTATACTGTAGCCTACATACACCGCCCACATGACGTCATCAACACACGAGTCACACTAAGCAAAAACATCCCTTTCAACCTCACTGGACAGGGTGGGGCCCTCTACAAGAATCCAGAATGGGAATAAGAAGTAGTCATATGTACATATCATGTAGTAAAATGACAGTTTCCAGTGGGATACAACTCAACTGAGAGTAGAGTACAGTATGTTGAAGTGGCCTGGTGATATTTGTTGTTGCAGTGTGTCTGTCCAGCTGCAGTGGTCTGCTCCCTGTGGAGCTGTGCGGTGTGATGAGGTCAGAGGGATGGGAGAGAGGTGCAGAGAGAGCACACATCCATACACTGTCAGCAGCCTGCCTGTCCATACAGACCCCTACTGACTGTGTTATCCTACATGTCCTCATCCACAGGACAAATTCACTGCTCAGGGAAAAGTCATGGGATAATAATAACCACCTGTTTGATGCATGGAGGTAGTTTTCTTATGATAAAGAAAAAGGTAAATAAAGCAATAAACACAAAATCAAAATGGTAATTTTCGCCCAGAAGAGCAAACACGAGAGCCTGCAACAGGACTGCAGCCCTCTTTCATGGAGCGATGGAGATGGATGTAAACACAATCATGAGGATGATGAGGAGGATGATGGTGTGATGATGGAGAGCCGGCCGGCTGCAGGTGGACCCTGGCTGGAGCCACTGACAACATGCAGGCAGCGGCAGCAGCAGCTCACCAGATGCTACGAGGCGAGGCCACTGGGACTCCACAACACACGGGGGACGCTGTGCCGGTACCGAGAGGAGCAGACCTTACCTAGAGTCACATTTTATGAGACGCGTAACGACTGGCTCTCTCTGAGCCTCTGAAAGAATTCAACAGTCAGCCCACAGTGCAGTTAACTGGGCTAAGGAGAATACAGGACTGTCTGACAGTAGTGGGATGTGCTGTATATGTTGAACCAAATGACAGTGAATCCAGAATATATTTAGATTCATGCGGTATTTACAGTACACTTGGAAAAGATAAAGTCAATATGTAATGTTGGTTAATCTTTACTTAGCTGAGAGGTAAATTAGTGAATGACTGATGAGTTTATCTGAAATGACTGTGATCTCCTAAGTATCCCTTTCTAACTTCACCTAACAGTACCGGCCAGCAGGGTTTACACATGAATCCAAGAAACTGTTGTTTCTGCTTTATTTTACATTCCAGCATCTAGACCTTTAGAAACTGTAGAAAGCCAATGTCAATGTCCTCTCAGAACTATTCCTTGTGAGTATGACAATATTATGAGCGGGTGACAAAAAACCTTGAGACTGACCGGGCACCTACGGGAAAATAGTATTTACTGTGAGTGGAAAAACACAGCTGACAGACAGATCTGTGGGAAGAAAACAGTAGCCTTCGCACACCACTGTCAACATTCCATCCTGACCATTTTAACTGCTCCAACAAAGTCCACGGTCCAGCTCTCTCCAAAAGTATTAGTTACTATTAACAATACACATAACAGCACTGAGGACTGGCATAGCTTTAATGAACATCTTGTATAAAAGACAAGTGCTTGGAAGACAGCACAAGTGGCTAGGTGCCCAGCAGGTGATGAAGACAGTCTGCCATTGAAGACTGTGTCACCCCCGAGATGAATGAGAGGGGTGATGAGTAGACACCCCCGTGTGCCCAGGAGAGGCAGCAGGAATGCCAGAGCGCCAGGCAGAGCAGAGCAAGGGCAGACCTGTCCTCAGATGAACTCTAGACAGAGGACTGAAGCTGAAGCGTGACCATCTAACCAGGTGCTGACTACAGCTGGTGTCCTCCCTCCCCAGCTCCACTCCTACTTTCTCACCTTTTCTGCTGTGCGAGGGATCCTGAGTGGGACATGACTGCACCCTCTGTCTGGAGCCAGAACAGCGTGATTTAATGCTACTCTTTTACCACAGCAGCTGAACACAGCAGTCTCTCATGCCAGTGAAAAGTGAGGCCAGAGAAAGGGGACCCAAGACTTTTTTACTTCATGCTCATATACAGTATCAAAGCTCGTTGGTGTCTGAAGGATACACAGAGAGATAACCAGAGGCTAAGGGCAGTGCCAACTGCCAACAACAGGACAAAACACACAGAAACCCTCACTGTACTTCATTCTACATGAGGTCATGTTTGCAACAGCCCAATCAGCTGATGTCCAGTCAGTGAATCTAATCGGTCATCACCCATCCCTGTCCCCTGACTATTCTCCTCTACTACTCGAGCCAGTCAGTCTATCCCACTGAATGGTGTTCACTGGTCTGGCCAGCTCTAAGGGGATCTTCCCTTCCCTTCTCTCCTCTCATTTATTTGAATTCCAGATGGCTTCGCTGTACATTTCCTGGCAGCCGGTCACTCTGAACTGCGCCGCGGACAAAGAGAGCGTGTGAGTGGAGGAGGAGGAGGGAGAGCAGCGAGGAGGGCGACAGAATGGAAAACATTTCCTCTTCTCTCTGTTTCTGTTTCCCCCTGCTTTCGTTCCCTCGCCCCTTCTCTGTAAATCTTGAACTTAAAAAAAACTCACACTAATTCAGGGGCACTTCTCTTGAGTGTTTTGTGATAATGCTGTCTCTGTTGTGGTGGAGGGCCTGTGCATACACAAGAATAGCCTTTAGCAGGAGGCAGGCAGGCAGGCCAGAGACCTGGTACTCCTCGGTTTCCTAGACAGCTTTACTATAACAAATCAACACAGTCAAATGCAGGGAAGAGAGAGAATGAAAACAATTAGTAACAATAGTGGTCTTGTTTTATTGTTTATTTTCTGAGTTGGACATATTGTTTTAATACTGTGAAAGATCGCATCACAGAGGAGAAGGAAAGGGCATCATAACACTACATGAACGCATGAGCTTGGCCCAGCAGGTGATGAAGAGCATTCTGTACCAAGCAGGCTGGAGTCAGGACTAGGGCTGTGGCGGTCACGAAATTTCATCAGCCGATGATTGTCAAGCAAATAACTGTCATTCTCACTGTAATTTACTGTTAATTAACATAAACACATTTAGCATTTATTAATTTATTAATGTAACTTTAGTTGTTCTACAAACGTTGGGCTATATTTTTTTATGTTTTATACATTGTAAGGCTGCATGATGCAACTCTAATGATGATTTGAAAAAAGCTGCTTGAAAGGCATGAGCTCTGCTTTGTTTTTTTGCGCAGGCTATACATCGTCAGTCTCTCATTCACAATTTGAGAAGCACTCGATAATTTATCGAATTTCCAGGTGGCATCACCATTGTGTGGCCATAATGCACCCTAAAAAAATCCATGCCTTTTGCAGCCCTTCTCCCTAAATGCTGCCTGCTACAAAACACCTCTCATCTCACTCACACGGTTCTCCATCACGTGATCAAGATTTCTCACAGGCTACAAGTGAAGACCGACACATCGGGGACGCAACTGCGCACATCCTTATCCAATTCTGAGGTGCATATATAAGATATTGGAAGAACTGTCCACATTTACTTTTCATCAGCCAACAAGATAAGTAGGCCTAAAGAACACTAAAAGCGCTAGCCTATGTCAATCTATTATCTCCCATAGTACAAAAGTCGACCTATTCTGTGCATTTTTATGGTGAAAATTATCTTCTCAAACTTGCAACTCAGGCGCTGCTTATATATGCCAGTCAGGTTCTACACCCCTTGTAAAGCGGATTAATGTGCTTAATTTTAAGAAGTTATTTGTCCACTTTAGATGTGATACAAACCTTATCAAAACATATAGGCCTACGGGCTAGGCTACATGAGGTGTGCGACTATGAGTAGAAAAAGTCACAAAAAAAGGCATTGTTTCTTGCCTTAAGCTGGGCATCATTCACAAGTGATAATATATAATTCACAAGCGATAGGCTAATATTGTCACCCATCAGACTATTCTTGATTTAATCTTGTCTTTACATATACTAAATAATATATATGTGTGAAATATGTTTTGATTTAGAATTGACCATTATCATGCACCTGTCTCGAAAAGGGGGCAGGGGGGAAAAAATGCATGCCATCTCTGCACTTAAATAGCAAATGAAGGACGCTTTTCCTGTGGTTCATTTTCATGCCAGCCAGGTAGGCTATACTCCTGTTGTAAAGATAAGCAATGTGCTTAATATTTGCTTAATATTAGGAAAGTTGAGAAATAAATATAGTAGAGCTAGCCCAGGGCTGCCCAACCCTCTTCCTGGAGATCTACCGTCTTGTGGGTTTTCAGTTCAACCCTAATTTAACACACCTGATTCTACTAATTAGCTGCTCAACAACTAGCTGAACCTTAATGTATCCTTAGGTATCCTTTTATGAATATTAGCGATAATAATTCACTCGGATTATATCATAAACGATATAAAAGGAAAATAAAGTGGGCCGCGCTCACAATCTCGCATTCCGAGAAAAGTTGTTGACAAATGTGGTCCCTTGACTATTTCCTCTTCCTATCAGTTCTGCTTAGTGCTAAAGCCTCCAAACACTGTATAAAGACTGTTGACATCTAGTGGAAGTCATAGGTACTGCAGTCTCAGTCCTACATAACATTGAATCCTATAAGCAGCTTGGAGAAAAAGGTAATCTATAAAAAAAATTGCAAATCCGGATGGATTTTCCTCGGGGTTTTCGCCTGCTATATCAGTTCTGTTATACTCACAGACATTATCTTAACAGTTTTAGAAACTTCAGAGTGTTTCCTATCCAATAGTACTAATTATGTGCATATCCTAGTTTCTAGGCCTGAGGGGCAGGTATTTTACTTTGGGCACGCCAGACTCTCCAAAACCGACAACTCGGCTGCCGCTCCCTAAGAAGAAACATCAACGGGGCTGTAGTGGAGCGGGTCGAGAGTTTCAAGTTCCTTGGTGTCCACATCATCAATGAACTATCATGGTCCAAACACACCAAGACAGTCGTGAAGAGGGCACGACAAAACCTTTCCCCCTCAGGAGACTGAAAAGATTTGGCAAGGGACCCCAGATCCTCAAAAAGTTCTACAGCTGCACCATTGAGAGCATCCTGACTAGTTGCATCACCGCCTGGTATGGCAACTGCTCGGCATCTGACTGTAGTGCGTACGGCCCAGTACATCACTGGGGCCAAGCTTCCTGCAATCCAAAACCTACGTATATACAGTTGAAGTCAGAAGTTTACATACACCTTAGCCAAGTACATTTAAACTCAGTTTTTCACAATTCCTGACATTTAATCCTAGTAAAAATGCCCTGTCTTAGTTCAGTTAGGATCACCACTTGATTTTAAGAATGTGAAATGTCAGAATAATAGTAGAGAGAATGATTTCTTTCATCACATTCCCAGTGGGTCAGAAGTTTACATACACTCAATTAGTATTTGGTAGCATTGTCTTTAAATTGTTTAACTTGGGTCAAACGTTTCGGGTAGGCTTCCACAAGCTTCCCACAATAAGTTGGGTGAATTTCGGCCGATTCTTCTTGACAGAGCTGGTGTAACTGAGTCAGGTTTGTAAGGCCTCCTTGCTCGCACACGCTTTTTCAGTTCGGCCCACAAATGTTCTATAGGATTGAGGTCAGGGCTTTGTGATGGCCACTCCAATATCTTGACTTTGAAGTCCTTAAGTCATTTTGCCACAACTTTGGAAGTATGCTTGGGGTCATTGTCCATTTGGAAGACCCATTTGCGACCAAGCTTTAACTTCCTGACTGATGTCTTGAGATGTTGCTTCAATATATCCACAGAATTTTCCTTCCACATGATTCCATCTATTTTGTGAAGTGCACCAGTCTCTCTTGCAGCAAATCACGCCCACAATAGGATGCTGCCACCCCCGTGCTTCATGGTTGGGATGGTGTTCTTCGGCTTGCAAGCCTCCCTCTTTTTCCTCCAAACATAACGATGGTCATTATGGCCAAACAGTTCTATTTTTGTTTCATCAGACCAGAGGACATTTATCCAAAAAGTACAATCTTTGTCCCCATGTGCAGTTGCAAACCGTAGTCTGGCTTTTTTATGCCGGTTTTGGAGCAGTGGCTTCTTCCTTGCTGAGCGGCCTTTCAGGTTATGTCGATTTAGGACTCGTTTTACTGTGGATGTAGATACTTTTATACCTGTTCCCTCCAGCATCTTCACAAGGTCCTTTGCTGTTGTTCTGGGAATGATTTGCACTTTTTGCACCAAAGTACGCTCATCTCTAGGAGACAGAACGCGTCTCCTTCCTGAGCGGTATGACGGCTGCATGGTCCCATGGTGTTTATACTTGCGTACTAGTGTTCGTACAGATGAACGTGGTACCTTCAGGCGTTTGGAAATTGGTCCCAAGGATGAACCAGACTTGTGGAGGTCTACAATTCTTTTACTGAGGTCTTGGCTGATTTCTTTTGATTTTCCCATGGTGTCAAGCAAAGCGCCACTGAGTTTGAAGGTAGGCCTTGAGATACATCCACAGGTACACCTCCAATTGACTCAAATTATGTCAATTAGCCTATCATAAGCTTCTAATGCCATGACATAATTTTCTGGAATTGTCCAAGCTGTTTAAAGGCACAGTCAACTTAGTGTATGTAAACTTCTGATCCACTGGAATTCTGATACAGTGAGTTATAAGTTAAATAATCTGTCTGTAAACAGATTGTCATGCACAAACAAAGTCATGCACAAAGTAGATGTCCTAACCAACTTCCCAAAACTATAGTTTGTTAATAAGAAATTTGTGGAGTGGTTGAAAAACGAGTTTTAATGACTCCAACCTAAGTGTATGTAAATTCCCGACTTAAACTGTAATAGGTGGTGTCAGAGGAAAGCCCATAAAATTGTCAGAGACTGCAGTCACCCAAGTCATAGACTGTTTTCTCTGCTACCGCACGGCAAGCGGTACCGGAGCAGCGCCAAAAGGACCAAAAGGCTCCTCAACAGCTTCTACCTCCAAGCCATAAGACCCCCCCATTTGCTTTGTACACTGCTGCTACTCGCTGTTTATTATCTATGCATAGTCACTTCACTCCTACCTTCATGTACAAAATACCTCAACTATCCTGTACCCCCGCACATTGACTCGGGTATCGGTACCCCCTGTATATAGCCTCATTATTGTTATTTTATTGTTACTTTTTATTATTTTGTATTTTTTACTTACTTTATTTGGTAAATATTTTCTTAACTCTTCTTTAACTGCACTGTTGGTTAAGGGCTTGTAAGTAAGCATTTCACGGTAAGGTCTACACTTGTTGTATTTGGCGCATGTGACAAATAAAGTTTGATTTGATTTGAATACCAGGCAGTTGGCAAGTTTGGTAGGCTACTAATGACCATCAGCAGCATCAGAGCTTGGAGAAGCCTAATTACTGTGACTAAACGGTCACATGGAATTTGACTTCCTTATGACTCGTGACCACCGGTGTGGCGGTAATACGGTCACTGCAACAGCCCTAGTCAGGAAAAGGTATAAGCACTGGGATTCATCAAGGCTTCACTCTGGAGGTTAACTAGGGGACTAGAATTTGTTTTCCATTCCATTTGTTTTGAGATGAACTGGTACTAATTCAGTGAATACTCAAAACTGTACCCTGAATACACAAACACAGTACTGCTCATGCACTCATTTACCTCAGACACACACACAGTCTGATCTGCCATCTGGTATGGGGAAACAAGTGGCCTGAGTTTACCCTGAAAAAAGGCTCAATTTCAAAACGCAATCAGTCTCTCAGTGTGAGTGAGTACATCTGTGTGTCTGTGTGTGTATGACAAAGTGTGAGTGTGTGTGTGTGTGGGAATGGGTTGGAGTCTTTAAACTGTAAAGCATCCGTAGCCACGAGCAAGGTAAAATGATAACACAACACAGATGTCAGTCCCCATTCTGGCAAACAAAAGGCTAACGGGCTTATAGTGTGCAGCCAGCCCAGCGAGCAGAGCGCAGGCCCTTCAGACTCATTAATCAGATCCCTCTCCCCGGGTTTGTTTGTGCTGCCTAAATTACAGCCTGCTAGGCCTTAATATCCTGCCGCCGCTGTCGTCATGGTGATGGAATCCACAAGTGCCGTAAGCAGGCCTTTGATCCCTGCACCCGTGTCTCTCTCTCTGTCAGGGTCCTCTGACACAGCTCCAGCCCTACTCCCTCCCTACCTCCTCCCCTCCTTCCTTCCTTCCCTCCCGTCCTCCCTCCCACCCTCCCTCCCCTCCTCCCTCCCTCCCTCCCTACCTACCTACCTACCTACCTACCTACCTACCTACCTACCTACCTACCTACCTATAAACCCTGATGATGTTTAGATCCTGTCAGTCCCAGTCCCAAGGCTGGGTAATTACAACACCACTGTGTCCTGACCCTGGAATTCTCTCTCTGGGCTATTAAAGCAAACAGGACCCAGATTGTGAGCTCAGCTCTTTGATAATCATCTACAAAGCCTCAGAGAAGGGTTTGGTCCAAAAGCTGTTAACAATGGGGAAGGTTTAAGGTAGAGTTTTACTATCTTACTGTTGTGTGATCTCTCTCCATAGAGGGAGGCTGCCTGCTGTCTGGCACCTACCTGGGGGTGAAGATGGAGTTGTGCAGGAAGTTCTCAAAGACTTTGCGGTAGGAGGCGTCGTCTATCTCTGCCTTCAGGTCCTCCTTGGTCTTGGGGCAGGGGCAGCAAGGGCCCTTATCCCCCCCAGACAGGTCAGACTTGGTGGGCTTGGTGTCCTCCTCCATGTCTGCCAACCCCGTGGCTGATATCCTGATGGGGATCTTCAGCTCTGTTGTACAGTGGGAGGGGAACGGGACCCGTTAGTGAATCACATTCCCCAAAGAAAGCACAAACAGTAGGGGAATCAGGTGGTGGGTACAGGGGATTTGAATACAAGGTTAGAACAGATACAGTACTTGTTATGGAGAATCAGTGCAAAAATCTATTATATCGACTCCATAATATACACAGATAAAAATACAGAACGGGTTGGACAAGAAGAAGGGTTGGAATGCTGACCTTTGGAGCAGTAGTTGTGTTGGTACAACTCCCTGTCTTCAGATTGCTGCTGCCAGCGGACCAGGTAAAAGGTGAGATTGCCGTTAGGGTTGAGGGGAGGTGACCATTTCACCACCAGCTTTGAGGACGAGTTGGCATACGCACGGGCATCCATTGGCATAGACGGCTCTGTGACAAAAACACACAAATGTTGAAATGTTGTGAGTGGTGCTTACTATACAGTTTAAAATGTGTAGTTTTCATGAAGCGTTAAATACGAGGGATACATTTTATGAAGTTCCGATAAGAATTATTTCAGTTTATCTTATTTGGATGAAAACTTGCCCATGGCTGAGGTGACCTGCTGCTGTTTACAGAAGCTGTACCGTAGCCTAGTACTGTCTTACCTGAGGGTCTGGTGCGTATGTAGACCACGTCACTCTTGGCTCCCGGGATGTGTTTGTCCTCCACGACAAGGGTGATGGCCTTGACAAAGATGGCGTACTGGGTCCAGGGTTTCAGTGGGGACAGCAGCACGCCAGGGTCTATCTCTTTGTCCTGAGGTAGGTCCACGTCAACCATGTTCCAACTGTTGGAGCCACACCCATCCTGGCCATCAAACTCTGTGATGTTCTGGTGCGGTCTGGAATGCATAAAAAACACCACCTTCGATAAATGTGAAGTATAAAGGCTCTATAGTAAAATACTGTAATATCTGTGTGTGTTGTATGCGAGCACTCACGCCTCCTTGTAGTAGACAATGAAGCTGATGAGGTCTCTGTAGTCTGGGGGTCTGTAGCGCTCCCAGGTCAGCTTGATCCGGTTACTCACCGTGCTGTTGGACTTGAACTTCAGGATGTGGCTCTCACCTATAAACACAAACCACATCTTAGATATCCCCCTTACAGGAAACTCCATAGTGATTAGATAAAATACTACATTGTATTAATTCAAGTACTGAATGAGCATAGAAAGTTAAAGTAATCCCACTCCATATGTCTGGTGGTGTACTCACAGCTGGCTCTGTCCCCATTGTTGCGGAAATCGTCCTCCTCAAACTTCTCAGTGATGCCCGTCTTCTCCCACATCTTGTGTATCTCCGACATGCAGAGTTTGGGGTTGAAGCGGAAGGACAGCCTCCCAGCCCTGATGGTCAGGTTGTGTTGGGTCCAGTCCCACAGGTACTGCAGGCGCTGGTTGTCGATGGCAGAGAAAGCATACATCCTGATGAGGAGACAACAGACAGGTGTTAACTTCCTCATACACCTAGTAGCTGTACTGCGGGCATAAATAGGGCCAAACCACTTTTCAATCCATTGATTTACTTTAAACACAATAGAGCACTGAGGATAAAGTTGTCAAAATGTTGTGGAGTGGTTGGCTTAGTTTTCCATCTGATGGATGTGTAAAGGGAAGTAGATCGGGAGTCATTGTGTGGTTGTGTCTGTCTAACACTGAGCCGTACAGACAGAGAGGGCCAGAGATGAAACAGAGCGACTCAGAGCCTCTCAGCTCCAAGGAACACCTCGGAAACTATCAGAATGCCAGTGCTGCTCTGGAGCATTCCTCCTGCTGTAACTCTAGCCTGGGAGGGATGACAACAAGAGGCCTGAGAGGCTTTCCCACGACCCTCCTGGTCATCTCCAGAAACACACTCCCTCTCTCTGACAGATAGGCTGCTGGTGATGTCATGCTACAGCCAGAATAGGCTGGGAGACCTGAGAGTTTCCATTCAGATAGATAGCTCATCCACCTTCTCATTACAAGGAGAGGTGACATGTTGTCTAATGTTGGTTTTGTGTAATTTCCTCACTTAAAATGTTATGGCTGGAACCCTACTTACTCTAGCCACCGATAAAAATAATTCACAAGGCTTTCAAAACCGTCTGGGACACATCTACCATGAGATAAAGGCTGACACTTCCCCTAATCCCCAAACACAGCTCGGACTCAGAGAGCAGCCTGCCGTACCCTTCCATGAGCTCCTCCCCGTTGATGTAGCGCAGGCTCTTGAGGAAGGAGAGCGAGCCTAGTGTGTGGGAGTGGCGGATCCTCACATAGCCTGTCACTGTCTGGATCAGCCCCATGAAGCTCTCCAGCTCTGAGGCGATGTTATCTGGAGAGAGGAGAGGGGAAATTTAGCAAACACATACTCAGACACAACAGTCAGCGTGTGAGAACCCCAGCTCTGAACACATCAAATCCCACAGGCAACTGTACTGAACACATCAAATCCCACAGGCAACTGTACTGAACACATCAAATCCCACAGGCAACTGTACTGCTACTACATCTATACTCAATGCTCTAGAGGAGAATTACCCGGCAAATCCAGAGTTGTACAAACGTTTTCATATCTAAAGATAAGCTGTAAGTCACCTTTCAAACTGAGCAAATACATAGCATAATAGCATAATGTGATAATTGGTTTGGGGCACAGTGCAGGCAGCTGATGTAATGTTGACTCTGTGGCCCACATTAGCTCTCCCAGCGGCCACGTGCTCCCTTCCCGGTCTCTGGAGAGACAGACAGACTGAGTGGTCCTGGTTACTGGTATTGGTACTGGTACTCACTGCCACGGCGGATGTTGATGTGCAGGTTGCCTTTGATGACTGTGCAGCCCATTAGAGACTGAGCAGCATCCACTGAGTCGATGGTCTTGGAGTCACAGATCTTATCACACAGGCCATCACAGGCACTGCAGAACATACTGTGATTGAGGAAGAGAGAAAAGAGGGAAAACCGTCAAGGAATGCCCTTAACCACAAAAACTACAAAATTACAATTTCCAAGAAACAAGATTAAGATGCCTCACCCAAACTCACCCAAAATTTCAAAAAATGTGCCTAATGTTTGCTTTAAAATATGTCACTTTCTTTATGAACTGTGTAATATTTGTGCTTAATTGAACCCTTGGTTTTGTGAGAGAGTGACTCACTAAATGGCCCTAAAGACAAAAAAAGGACTGACATGTCCACAAATATATGGCAACAATGACTCAACATGGAATGTTTGGAGAATGAAAATCTAAATATGGAGACAAGTTACCCTGAGTCACAAACAAAGACATTCTCTTATTCAAACAGGGGAAATGTCAAATGGGGTAAATGTCCCGAGTTACAGCACTGCTGTGAGGAATCCCTCCTGAACGCCTTCAAGCAACATTCATAAAGTATTTTTTGTATCTTACAGTAATGCACCAATGGATGAGTCTTGTATACCTTCCTCTGATTCTGAATTGCATGGAATGTCCACAGGCTTCAATCATTCATGACATAACATGACTTTCTGCCTGAAGCATTTTTGGCTCTGAAGCTTCTCTTTAAGAATGGAATCTCTGAGAGGACCAGGTGGGGAAGGGTTTCACATAGAATCTCTGAGAGGACCAGGTGGAAAGGGTTTCAGATAGAATCTCTGAGAGGACCAGGTGGGGAAGGGTTTCAGATAGAATCTCTGAGAGGACCAGGTGGGGAAGGGTTTCAGATAGAATATTTGAGAGGACCAGGTGTGGAAGGGTTTCACATAGAATCTCTGAGAGGACCAGGTGGGGAAGGGTTTCACATATAATCTCTGAGAGGACCAGGTGGGGAAGGGTTTCAAATAGAATCTCTGAGAGGACCAGGTGGGGAAGGGTTTCACATAGAATCTCTGAGAGGACCAGGTGGGGAAGGGTTTCAGATAGAATCTCTGAGAGGACCAGGTGGGGAAGGGTTTCACATAGAATCTCTGAGAGGACCAGGTGGGGAAGGGTTTCAGATAGAATCTCTGAGAGGACCAGGTGGGGAGGGGTTTCAGATAGAGGTGAATTATTCAGAAGACCCCTGCATGCAAATTCATAATGCAAAAAAACACACACAGGGCCAGAGACACCCCACAACCAATATGTTAGAGGACTGTATACAGTAACAATGACTGGAGGGAAATCAAAACAGTGCTGTATATAATAGTATAGATCACCCATAACAGGACCTTGCTTGATCCTGGAGAGCCCTTTAGAGCCCTTTAGAGCCCTTGAGGTGAAGTGTGCTCTCTGCTCTTTTACCTATTGCTATCATTGCGTGTAAAGCCTGATGGACACTCAGGCATGCACTCTCCTTCGTGAATGACAAAGTCAAAGTCGCTGGGCAGGTGCACGTGGGTACATAGGTCCATGGTGATGCAGCGCCAGCCCTCAAACTTGTAAGTGTCTGGGGGGCAGTCCTGCACGCAGCGGCCCTCGTGGTAGTAGTGCAGGCAGGCTGCGCAGGCCATGTCGTCATCCGGCTCCGTACAGCTTCCCAGGCACTGGGCATGGCAACACTCACCACTGTCCGTACATGCCCTCCGCTCACACTTCTTCTCTGGGCACACTGGGCGAAACACAGAGAGAAACAGGTCAGTGAGATGACACGACTGGGTCAGAGTAAGGTCTGGATGACAGGGTCAGAGTAAACAGTCACCATTTTACTATAGGTCTGGATGACAGGGTCAGAGTAAACATTCACCATTTTACTTTAGGTCTGGATGACAGGGTCAGAGTAAACAGTCACCATTTTACTATAGGTCTGGATGACAGGGTCAGAGTAAACAGTCACCATTTTACTATAGGTCTGGATGACAGGGTCGGTGTAAACAGTCACCATTTTACTATAGGTCTGGATGACAGGGTCAGAGTAAACAGTCACCATTTTACTATAGGTCTGGATGGCAGGGTCTGAGTAAACAGTCACCATTTTACTATAGGTCTGAATGACAGGGTCTGAGTAAACAGTCACCATATTACTATAGGTCTGGATGACAGGGTCAGAGTAAACAGTCTCCATTTTACTATAGGTCTGGATGACAGGGTCAGAATAAACAGTCACCATTTTACTATAGGTCTGGATGACAGGGTCGGTGTAAACAGTCACCATATTACTATAGGTCTGGATGACAGGGTCAGAGTAAACAGTCTCCATTTTACTATAGGTCTGGATGACAGGGTCAGAGTAAACAGTCACCATTTTACTATAGGTCTGGATGACAGGGTCGGTGTAAACAGTCACCATATTACTATAGGTCTGGATGACAGGGTTGGTGTAAACAGTCACCATATTACTATAGGTCTGGATGACAGGGTCAGTGTAAACAGTCACCATATTACTATAGGTCTGGATGACAGGGTCAGAGTAAACAGTCTCCATTTTACTATAGGTCTGGATGACAGGGTCAGAGTAAACAGTCACCATTTTACTATAGGTCTGGATGACAGGGTTGGTGTAAACAGTCACCATATTACTATAGGTCTGGATGACAGGGTCAGAGTAAACAGTCTCCATTTTACTATAGGTCTGGATGACAGGGTCAGAGTAAACAGTCACCATTTTACTATAGGTCTGGATGACAGGGTCTGAGTAAACAGTCACCATTTTACTATAGGTCTGGATGACAGGGTCTGAGTAAACAGTCACCATTTTACTATAGGTCTGGATGACAGGGTCGGTGTAAACAGTCACCATATTACTATAGGTCTGGATGACAGGGTTGGTGTAAACAGTCACCATATTACTATAGGTCTGGATGACAGGGTCAGTGTAAACAGTCACCATATTACTATAGGTCTGGATGACAGGGTCAGAGTAAACAGTCTCCATTTTACTATAGGTCTGGATGACAGGGTCAGAGTAAACAGTCACCATTTTACTATAGGTCTGGATGACAGGGTCGGTGTAAACAGTCACCATATTACTATAGGTCTGGATGACAGGGTCAGAGTAAACAGTCTCCATTTTACTATAGGTCTGGATGACAGGGTCAGAGTAAACAGTCACCATTTTACTATAGGTCTGGATGACAGGGTCTGAGTAAACAGTCACCATTTTACTATAGGTCTGGATGACAGGGTCTGAGTAAACAGTCACCATTTTACTATAGGTCTGGATGACAGGGTCGGTGTAAACAGTCACCATATTACTATAGGTCTGGATGACAGGGTTGGTGTAAACAGTCACCATATTACTATAGGTCTGGATGACAGGGTCAGAGAGAAAACACACTAATGCAGCTAACAGATAAAGCACAGCTCACTGTTTAAGCTCATATACCGTCTCAAAATACAATAAATTAAAAGGCTTTTACACTGGAATACATTTATGAGCTTCTTCCCCTGGAGAGGAAAAAGGGTTAAATGGGTTAACTATTATTAGACCTATATCAAGTGTTCTGAGGACAGGAGTGAGGATGGGTGACATGACGAGACTCGGATTAAGCTGGACGGTGTGTGTGTGTGTGTGCGTGTGTGCGTGTGTGCGTTTACACACCATGTGTGCGTGCCTAGCCTGTTCTGTGCTCGTTGGAGGTCGAGGAGAGGCAGGCTTTAGGATTAGTGGGCTGTAAAATGGTAATCGCTGAGCAGAGCTGGGGAGCTGAAGAGCTGGGGAGCTGGGGAGCTGGAGAGCTGGAGAGCTGGAGAGCTGGGGAGCTGGGGAGCTGGAGAGCTGGGGAGCTGGGGAGCTGGGGAGCTGGGGAGCTGGAGAGCTGGGGAGCTGGGGAGCTGGGGAGCTGGAAAGCTGGGGAGCTGGGGAGCTGGGGAGCTGGAGAGCTGGGGAGCTGGGGAGCTGGAGAGCTGGGGAGCTGGGGAGCTGGAGAGCTGGGGAGCTGGAGAGCTGGGGAGCTGAAGAGCTGGGGAGCTGGGGAGCTGGGGAGCTGGAGAGCTGGGGAGCTGGGGAGCTGGAGAGCTGGGGAGCTGGAGAGCTGGGGAGCTGGAGAGCGCTGTCAGAGAGGAAGTGGTGTGCCGTCAGGGCGTCGAATGTTTGCGCAGGGCCCCACGCTGCTCTATGCCAGCCTTGTTAGTAAACTGCAGAGCTGGACCCACTACAGATACATATTATTGCTGTTTGGGACTATTAAGGGAATTTGAGGGAGGGGAATGAGAGAGTGGAGAGAAATAAAGAGGTTGTCTCGCCAGTAGTTGGAGATCCATTGACTCCAGGACCAGGTCCCACTGAGAAGAACCTAGGGACGTACAGTGCACCCCTACCAGATTACAGTGCATCCCTTTATTCAAGTATGTTTTTTATTAAGGGACTTGCCACCCAAGTCAAGAGAAAAAGACTCCAAAGAAAACCCTAATCTTATGCATCATAGGCTATACAATCCCAGACAGCTAGACAGAGACAGGGTTGTCTGATTTTCAGTCAATTGCTTGAGAAATAACATTGATGTATTTCATTGGTTTACCAATATTGTGCCTTAACTAGGGACAAAAATGACACCACTTACAGAGCTCAGAACTCCTATCCAAACTACCAGAGCAGCTTCCAAGACAGATGAACTTCCTTCAGAACCGTGAGAAAATCAACAGTAAAATTATTATGTGGAGAACACAGGCATGTTTCAAATTAAGCTTTTAGCGACATGAATAACAGAATAGTCAGTGTTTACTGAGGATAGCAAAGGGACTGAACCGCACAACAATGTGGTATGAATAACAAAGCATTCCCTCTGGTTGAGACAGACACTGACTTTGGTTACAATAGTAGGAAAGACAGGCTCCAAACAGTCCATTGGATTTGCTGCCCTATCAACTCTACAACTACAAGACTTTAAATCCGCCTGTAATCAGCTCTGAATATCCGCCCAGGTATTAGGCCTGTGCTGTAAGATGTTTAGACCTAAGTGGTATTAACCCATAGTTAGTACTGCTTATTATAATCCTTATGTGCTATTTGCTGATGTCTCCGGCAGGAGAAGAGGAGGAGAGGAGACTCACTAGTTCTAATGTGTTAAAGGTCACCTGAGTTTGGTCAGGAAAGGGAAAATAACTTTTTCAGGGGCCCCAGGGATGCATGAGGGAAAGTGAGGCAGCATATCCCCATGGTAACTCATCCACAATGATAGGAGCTCTAATCTGGAGGCCAAGTGAAGTCTACTACACAGAGACAGGCCTGGGTGTGGGCCCAAGTGAATCGACGTGGAGGAGCCCTTGGTGACCCTGGGCTTTTTGCAAAGGATTGTCCCGTGTGAAGAGGATCTAGCTAGTAAAATACCAACTCCAACTGAGAAGGCCAACGGCGAGCAACACGACGACACTCCTGGTTGCTTAGCAACGGCCTCCTGGGGCCAAGCGCTGTAGGCTGGATGAGCACAGCCAAACACACATACACACAGCCAAACACACAGCCAAACACACATCTCCATCATTCTGTCTGTTCAGGCCTATACACGCTACAGCACTAATGAGGAAATCCGCCTATTGTGTGTTAATTGGGGTAATTAATCTGCATACTGACATATCGAATGATCCTCAATTAGGTGTATACTGAGTGTGATGCAGAGAGAGAAAGAGTATGAGAAAAGGAAAGAGAGAGAGAGAGTGTGTGCATAGTAGGGGTGTTTTTTCGAGAGACAAGTTTGTTTGCTTGTATAAGATGTGTCTGGTGTCAGAAGATCAGCGGTGCTTTGTGAATCAGGGGAGAGAAGGAGTGGGGCTAAACTAATCTCAACATGAATATTTCATGCTGTTTTACCAAACATCTGTGTAAGTTAAGAAGAACGTGACAATGCACTACAGCAGTTCTGCAGTGCAAACACATCATACTCCCACAGTAGAAACTAGCCTAGCACTTATCTTCCTAACAAGGGAGGACACTCTTTCATCATTCCCACTCTTAACCATTTCTCAAATAGTTGAGATTCTTTCTCACATTGGTCAAATCACAAGCTGAACATACAAGAGGTTACTCAAACATTCCATCAGAGTTTTATAACCAACAGAAAAACTGTAAAAAAAAATGTCATGAACAAAAATCTTTGTTAAAACAACACAGGCATGATCCTTTTGAATTCTTCTGATATCTTTAGCCAACACTTCGGCTAATCACTCCATTTATTGCCATCCAGTATTTGATCATTTGTTTATTACTGATCAGCTCCTCACCTTTAGCACACAGGAGGGAATGAGGGAAAACCTTTTCTAAACCCTATCACAGGATAGACACAGTGGAATGAGTATGGGTGGCAAATGAGAACTACACTTCCTTAAATAGCCAAATGGTCCTTTTATGAGCTATATATAGATACACCATTCCTCGTTCCAATTCCAACTCTCTAACCAGGCTCTGGCTCAATGCTCCATAAATACCCAGCCATTCTGGACTTACTCCATGAAGAGAAATGCTTTTCCTTTAACTAGCCTATCCAATGCCAACACATATTAGTCATTGATCTCGGAGTTGATTCCCATATTTTCATGACAGAGGTGGAACAGAGAGAGAGAGAAAAGCAGAGAGAGGGAGAAAAAAAAAACAGGAAGCCATTAATTTCTTGGAACTCTACCAAAAGGGGGCAGCCCAGGCAAGCTCAAAGGGGCCTCGTTGGGAGAGGTTCCGCATCATTTAAACAGATTCCTCAATGAAGAGAAATTCCAAACATGCATACCTTCCGCTGGGAGGAAGAGGGGGGAGCTGCTGCCTAACAATCCATATAAGTCAAGCCCATTTCCCTGTGTGACCAAACAACCCGTGGTATCAAGGATACAATCCTGTATTTATAGATGCTCCAAGTGCAGCCATTCTATTTCCACGCTGCTCGCTCTACACACAGCTATGCATGGCATTGTGGGTTTCCACTGCTTCAGAGGAAAGGGAAGAGACCATCAGACTACCTAACAAGGAAGGGGCTCCACGCAGGACTGGTCAGAGAGTATGTCTCATCAATTTAGGAGTTTGTTAGGCCCAATAGTCCTCATCAGGAAGGGGTGCTCTATATTGCACAGTATTGGAACTATAGGAGATGAATCACAATTTATGTATATCATGTATATCACTGAATTGAGGCTAAAATGTACATAGAAACAGTATAAAAAGTGCACTTCCACTTATCCTTCATTGATAATTAAAGAGTTCATTATGATACTGGAACATTGGGCTTAGATAATATTAGCTGTAAATTGTTGTTGTGCCCAGTCATGTGTGACCATCAGTAGAAGAGAGAGCTGACAACACACTTCTGCTGCAGTGAACCAGAGGGTTGGGGGGTGGGTGTAGGGGTTTTGTACCATACTCTTATCCCTGCACAATCTCTCCCTCCCCTCTCCCAGTGAAAACTGTCAGGTCAGACGCCATAGACACTGCAGCTGCCCAGCCTGCCCCCGCTGCATGCTGCAAAATCACTGCAACGTGAGGAGCAGCACGGTCCATCTCCTCTGTAGTAAACAACACAATGAACACACAGAGAGAGAGAGAGACAGGCTCACCGCAGAGACATCCACACATTCCTGTACCCTCCACGTAATAAAAGGAGAATGAACGAAGAGCTACAGTAAAATCAGTGCTGTAACAGACTGGAAAACATACATGCTGTATAAAAGCCCATTGACCCACTTGGATGTTTTTCCTGTCATATGTTGCTGCCTGTGGTCTGAAGTCACTGGAGGAGCCTATGTAAAGAATCCCCAGAGTGTTCTGGGCAGCTCAGTAATCAAGAAGTAGAATGTTAACCCCTTTATGCTCTGCACCAACACAATAGCAAACTTCACGAGACTAGACTCAAATATAGGCTATAATAAACCCTGGATCTCCTCTAGTTCTGCAGTAGAGGGATGAGAATGCTCATCTTGCTGCAGGAATGCGACTGCAGGGCCAGGATGCAGCTAAGTGGTCTGAGAGGTTTGGCTGACAAGCAGCATCTGCATCAGAGAGAGAGCATCAGATCCTTGCATCGAGAGGGCTCGCTGGCGGGTGGCATGTGATCATGGGGAGCTGTTGCGATCTTGGGTTTAGTAACCTATGGGAACTTGATGTGACCCACCATCCGGCCGACGGTCCCCTCTCCCCTCCCCCTCTCCAGGGTTGGGGAGTAACGGACATGTAAGGGATTACAAAAAACGGTAACTGAAATCCGTTACGTTACCAGCAAAGAATATTGCAATCAGATTACTGATACTTTTGAAAAACTAGACGATTACTTAGAGTATTACATTTAACTTCAGAAAGGACGTTTGTGGGAAAAAAAAATATTGACACTTCTGTTTTCTCAATGACATTCAAATCAGCAATGAAAAGAGGCGCAAGTTTAAGTTTGTTCCACCTGAGCGAGTCTGACCAGAGACCACTATGATGACACACAAAATGTGTTTAATGGATCGCGGGAAAAGAGCAGGAACAGGCTTTTTTAGGCTACAGTCCAAGCTATGTCTTCCAATGGTGCGACTGCTGTCGAGACAGTGTCCCAGAACTTTTTTGAGTTTGTGCTACAGGATGCAAATTTCTGTTTGAAAAAGCTAGCCTTAGCTTTCCTAACTGCCTGTGTATATTGGTTCCTAACTTCCCTGAAAAGTTGCATATCACGGGGGCTGTTCGATTCTAATGCAGAACGCCACAGGATGTTTTTGTGCTGGTCAAGGGCAGTCAGGTCTGGAGTGAACCAAGGGCTATATCTGTTCCTGGTTCTACATTTTTTGAATGGGGCATGCTTATTTAATATGGTGAGGAAAGCACTTTTAAAGAATAACCAGGCATCCTCTACTGACGGGATGAGGTCAATATCCTTCCAGGATACCCGGGCCAGGTCGATTAGAAAGGCCTGCTCGCTGAATAAAGTGGTGTAGTCTACGGTGATACGGATATCACTTATTATGGATATCTACAGTACCAGTCAAAAGTTTGGACACACCTACTCATTCAAGGGGTTTTCTTTATTTTTACTATTTTCTACATTGTAGAATAATAGTGAAGACATCAAAACTATGAAATAACACATATGGAATCATGTAGTAACCAAAAATGTGTTAAGCATATATATTTTAGATTTTAGATTCTTCAAAGTAGTCACCTTTTGCCTTGATGACAGCTTTGCACACTCTTGGAATTCTCTAAACCAGCTTCATGAGGTAGTCTCCTGGAATGCATTTCAATTAACATGTGTGCCTTGTAAAAAGTTAATTTGTGGAATTTCTTTCCTTCTTAACGTGTTTGAGCCAATCAGTTGTGTTGTGACAAGGTAGGGATGGTATACAGAAGATAACTATATTTGGTAAAAGACCAAGTCCATATTATGGCAAGAAATAAGCAAAGAGAAACAACAGTCCATCATTTCATGAAGGTCAGTCAATCCGAAAAATTTCAAGAACTTTGAAAGTTTCTTCAAGTGCAGTCGCAAAAACCATCAAGCATTGTCACGTTTACTCCCGCTCCCCCTCAATGGTGCTCGACGTCGCCAGTTGTCTTATTATTATGCACACCTGCCACAATCGTTAAGCGCACTTGCGCCTCATGACACTCACCTGGACTCCATCACCTTCCTAATTACCTCCCCTATATCTGTCACTCCCCTTGGTTCTTTCCTCAGGCGTTATTGTTTCTGTTCCTGTTTTCATGTCTGTACGCTACCCATGTTTCTTGTTTTGTTCCATGTTCTTTTATTTATTAACCTCTACAGGATCGGTGTTGAGCTAACGTAGGCTAATGTGATTAGCATGAGGTTATAAGAAACCAAAAAAATCCCAGGACATAGACATATCTGATATGGGCAGAAAGCTTACATTCTTGTTGATTTAACTGCACTGTACAAATTACAGTAGCTATTACAATGAACGAATACCATGCTATTGTTTGAGGAGAGTGCACAATTATGAACTTGAAAATGTATGAATAAAACAATTAGGTATATTTGGGCATACAACACTTTGAATAGATATGCAACCGTTCATTGGATCAGTCTAACATGTTGCACATACACTACTGCCATCTAGTGGCCAAAGTCTAAATAGTGCCTGGGCTAGAATAATTCATTAAGGCTTTTCAAAGATGATGGTACAAAAAAAATACCTTTGTATTATCTTTCACCAGATCTAATGTGTTATATTCTCCTACATTAATTTCACATTAATACAAACTTCAAAGTGTTTCCTTCAAATGGTATCAAGAATATGCATATCCTTGCTTCAGGTCCTGAGCTACAGGCAGTTAGATTTGGGAATGTCATTTTAGGCAAACATTTTAAAGAAAGGGGCGGATCATTTTAAATTCAGTCCCTGTACCTGCTTCCTGATTATTAGCTTACACGTTACAAGCGCTATGATGAAACTGGCACTCATGAGGACCTCCACAGGAAAGGACGACCCAGAGCTACCTCTGCTGAAGAGGAAAAGTTCATTAGAGTTACCAGCCTCAGATTGCATCCCAAATAAATGCTTCACAGTTCAAGTAACAGACACATCTCAACATCAACTGTTCAGAGGATAATTAGGCCTTCATGGTCAAATTTCTGCAAAGAAACCACTACTAAAGGACACCAATAAGTAGAATAGACTTGCTTGGGCCAAGAAACACGAGCAATGGACATTAGACCGGTGGAAATGTGCCCTTTGGTCCAAATTTGAGATTTTTGGTTCCAACCGCCATGTCTTTGTGAGACACAGAGCAGGTGAACGGATGATCTCTGCATGTGTGGTTCCCACCGTGAAGCATGGAGGAGGAGGTGTGATGGTGCTTTGCTGCTGACACTGTCCGTGATTTGATTTAAATTCAAGGCACACTTAACCAGCATGGCTACCACAGCATTCTGCAGCGATACACCATCCCATCTGGTTTGCCCTTAATGGGACTATCATTTGTTTTTCAACAGGAAAATGACCCAAAACACACCTCCAGACTGTGTAAGCGATATTTGACCAATAAGGAGCAGGATGGAGTGCTGCATCAGACGACCTGGCCTCCACAATCACCCGACCTCAACCCAATTGAGATGGTTTGGGATTAGTTGGACAGCAGAGTGAAGGAAAAGCAGCCAACAAGTGCTCAGCATATGTGGGAACACCTTCAAGACTGTTGGAAAAGCATTTTTGACTGGTACTGTATATATATATATATATAATGAATATAATCCTATAATAACAAAAGTAGCAGTTATTAAATAAAAATAACACCTAATATTATACACATTGGATTATTATTATTTTTAAATGCATTCTTATAATCCTAGATATCGAATTTGCCAGTGTCATGAATAGGATGTGTGAAGTCTGCAACAGAGTTGGGAAATGATTCATGATTTACTGGGGAGGAGTTTGAGGGGGTGTAACTGGGAGAGATTTCTTGTGGACTAATAACAGACGTGCAGGGGCGGTTCTGGATGATTGGCATGTTATTGAGTCTGGAGTAGAGACGGTAAACAATTCTTCTCTGGTGAGGGGAGTGGGAGGGGGAGCTGTAACCATGGTGATTAAACATGCCGCTTTCAGCATACAGTGACTATAGCTTCAGGAAAAACCTGAAAAGATGTTGTTTGATACGATACAATACAATATCACTCTCAAAACTCAAAAGTCCCCTTTGTTGTAGAGGATGTTATTTTGCCTTCGCTGGAACAAAACCTGCATGTTTTAGGGGCCAAAAATGTTGAGAAAAGAGTATCAAAGGAGTATACTCATTATCTAATCACAACCATGATCTTTGAATGATAATGAAATGTCATCTCGTATGTCATCTGACCTGGAAACAAGCCTACATCTGTGGCAAACCATATGTTCGATTAGATTGGTTATCTCCTTCCTTGCTCTATTAACATGGATCCATTAACAGTTCAAGTAATCTGCATGCATCCATTTATTGCAATTTCCAGCCTATACACCAGGACCATCTATGGAGATTGAAACTAGTGAGCTCAATGCTGACCCCAGCAGTCAGGTAAAGTAGCCACTCATTTTGTTAACAGTGTCAAAGCTCGCCGTCTCAAGATTACCAGCAGAGCCAAGAGCAGTAGCAACAGTCTGCAGCCGTCTGGCCCAACCGCCCCCACCAGGCCTGTGTAGCTCCTGCAGCCTGAGTCCTCCCCCACCCCCAGCTCCCTGGGCTCCATCAGGCCACATCCTCATCCAGCAACCCGATCCTCCCCTGGAGCCCCCAGCGGATCACTCTAGACACTTGTTTAAAGCACATCAGCACAGTGAGCCAGATCGAGAGAGGATGCTTCCTTCCTACACTCAGCCTAGAACAGCCAAAGGCAAACAGCACCAACAAATCCCAAACTACTGTTGCTGTTACAGCGAAGCGTTTTCAAGGACTAGCTCAAATGGGCCGATTTAATCAGATGTTTTGCACATTTACAGACACAACATCCACTTGTTTGTTCATGGAGTTACTGTAGGCCTACATGTTTTGCTTTTAACTGTATGGTTTTATGGTCTGTAGCGTCTACAATCATACCAGATCTAGTTCTCATGCAGACAGCTGGCTCAGGAAAGCTTGAAAAATGTCTCTTCAGTGTTTTGCAGGTGTACGTGAACTCATTCCTCCCAGCCCAGCGTTTTTGAGTCTCTTCCACTCCCATGCCCACTAAAGACCAGCACTGTTTTTCACTAAGGTATGTGCTGGTCTGTGTGTTCAGGCATGCATGGCATTTCAGATCACCCATGTTCAGTCACAACAACACACACCCCTTCCTTCCACCCTCAGGCCTCAGCCCACTGGAGCTGCTGCCTGCTAATGTTGTTGTCTTACACATATGCAATACATTATTATATAGAAATGTGTTTTCCTATCGTAGATGCATTTGAGAGACCATTTAGCGGAGAGCATTTTGAGTATAGGCTTACTCTCAAGCAGCTATAGTGCCACATACGACGTCTTCTGTCAAACATCGGTAAATATTGTTGTTATGCTTTTTTTCAAACATACTTTTAGGAGTCAGGGAGTGGAAACATATTTAACCGATATCAGCTATCAGCAGTGAGTCTTACAAAATTATATACAGGAAGGGATTCTGGTCATAGAGAGATAGGGAATGTTTGGAGCCTCATATTTGACGGGGACCCTTCCTGGATCCTAAATGTGTTGTCTAATCATGGTGGTTGTGTGAGGTCCTGGGCTTCACAGATGAGGCAGCCCAGTCTCTCATCCCAGTCTCCCAGCCCAATCTCTCAACTCATGCCCAGACAGACACAGACAGACAGAGGATGCCTCTAGATCTTATTTTTAGTCCAAACAGTGGCCTCAGCATTCTCCCTTATTAATTCAGGAAACTCTCCATGTTCATCTGAGGACTCTTCACGGCGGCTGAGTTCAAGCTGTCATGAATGAAAAACAGGTTGGAACTCTCTCTATCCTCTCACTCTTGTTTTCTCGTCTTGTCATCTCCCGGTGTGACTAACCTGCCTACTAAGACATTGCTCAAATTAACCACAGCGTGTCATTTGATCTGCACTCTCCTCCAATGTAGAGCGCTTTCAAATCAAGGAGTTATTGAGATGCCTGTTTTGTGACAGCCATCAAAATGTATCATGAAATAAACAGTAGGAATATAGTGCATACTGCATTTTTCTGGCAAACGCATAGCCATGTATAGCCATGTTAAAGACGGTCAGCAAGAGCAAATCAAATTACTGGCAGTTTTTGTTCTGGTCAGGCAAGATGATGATGGCATTCATGGTAGAACACAAACATGGGAAGCATTCCGGCACACAAGTTTCTATTTGGCATGGCCAAAGCAGCCATGTCTTCTCACTGGCTTAAACACACATTAGTATGGGAAAAGGCAAACTCTGCGAGAAACCAGGCTAGGCTTTTTTCACTGATTCGGAGGTGTTTCCTCTCACTGTAAGTGGCTTCTAAAAATACCTGAGTTACCAGATCTGATTCATTAAATGCACTGTGTTTCCTGGCAGCCCTGAGATGTCTGGCTGTCTGGCTGTTTGGCTGGCTGCCTAGTTGGCTGGCTGGCTGTCTGGCTGACTGGCTGGCTAGTTGGCTTGCTGGCTAGTCTGTCCCTCACACCCCCACCCAACACATGACCATATAGTCCCTCCTCCCAGCACTACAGACACATACACCAGTACTATTTCCCTATATCCAAAGGAACAAAAACAACTTAGCACATGATTTCTTGCCACGTGGCTGCATGTTCACCTAAAATATGCCCCATACTCCCACTTAGCACATACCATAGCATATACCATATTTTATTAAGTTGTGCTAGACTCCAATCACAACAATATAACTACACATGACTCCAATCACAACAATATAACTACACATGGCCTTTGTCCCCTTCTCCATGACTTGTTTTGACTGAAGGAGGCGTGAGTGACGCACTTCAGTGTGGCTCTGCACCTCCCTGTCCCCAGACTGCAGGAGTCAGAGACTAGGAGCATTATAGGGGAACATTACATCACAACACAAGCTAATACTAAAACTGGCCAACACCTTGGCTGCAAACCGGTCCTTTTTCATTAACTGGATTATTACTCTGCCTGTAAGTATGCTGTCTGCACGGAACAGAGACTGAGAGTCCACAAGCACAGAGCCAATCAGAGCCTCTGGATTGTGGCGGTTCTGATGCTGCCAAGCCCTATTTTTGTGGATAGCCATCTGCAGCTTTGCGGCAGGCTTCAGTACGATTGGCACACAGCACACACACTTCATCCTGGCACTGCGGCTTGCACACACTGCTGGCACAACATCTGGATTTAAAATGACATCTGTATTTTACATTTACTTCAAGGAAGCCCTAATCCTGATTAAGCAGACAAACATTTACCCTCACTTAAAAAGCGGATGAAGCTGTATTCATATTCACTCTAGGCCTCCTCATTTGGATAAAATGGGAGTGCTTTACCAAAACAGATAATGTCATTAATGAATTGCTAATCTGACAGCTGGTGGATAGAAAATCCTCAAATTATACTTAAATGTGTAGTTGCAGTGTGTGTGTGTGTGTGTGTGTGTGTGTGTGTGTGTGTGTGTGTGTGTGTGTGTGTGTGTGTGTGTGTGTGTGTATATGTGTGTGTGTGTATGTGTGTGTGTTTGTGTGTGCGCGCGTTCTAACCCAGACGACAGTACTGTTGTCTTGAGCCACTCTTTAACAGAGGTTGTCAGGGGCGATACGTCTTACTCTGCAGTCTCTTCTCTTATCTTTCCTCTCTCGATCTCTCTTCTCTCCCTCCTATTTCTCCCCCTCTCTCTCAGACGACCATGGCCAGGCAGCTGGCACACCCAGACTGCTGCCTATTTCATTGGCTTTCTCTTTCTCGTTTGGTTATGGGGATGCCACCAAGCGTCTTCCACTTCTCCGGCTGGCATTCCGATCTTCAGGAAAACGTTGGAGGCCACTTAAGATCTGACGTCTGGCAGGGAGCCCCGTTTCCCAGTGTCATTTCATTTTCATATTGTGTTTCTCAAGGATTCACATGGGTGGTGTGTGGCTGTTTTTCTACTTTAAAAAGGACCATCCAAGGGTTCAACAAGTGCAGTTGTGCCTGGTCTTGACATCTGTTCAAATAGGGCAGAAAGATAGTCTGCCCAACTTCACTAAGGGCTTTGTTTGAATTTTGGATTTTAGGCCTTTCAAGTGTAATGGTCTGATAACGTTCTCCTCAGCCTGACTGTATCAATAGGTAAGCCTTGATAACATGATGACCAAGTACCCAACACAAAGTACCATAAGCTTCATTTCACATGAAAGAGACGTAGCCTAGGATCTTTCACATCACATGGATATCAAGGGTTCAATGCTTGTTTTGCTAATTTCCTACCTGCCTATCTATTGTAAAGCCCAGGGCTCTCTGGCCGTTCATGGACACTTGAACAAAAATACAGAGGAGAAAAAAAGGCCACTCATACTGAATTACTGCCATGTTTACACGCTGATAAGATTATAGAGGTGCAGTCATATTAGAGGATACACTCCTTTTGTATAGTTTACACAATAAATATTTAAGAGTGTTACACCCTCCCTTGTCTCCAATTTCATCCTGTTTTATCAAAAGGCCAATTCAGAATGCAAATAGTAGAGACAAGATATTAACAATCTTCTTTATGCTCCTCTGTTAGAGAGGACAATAAAAACTGCCGGTATGTGTTATGGTGAGGATTAGACGGCTTTGATTACACTAAGACGCTATTATATTGCTGTAAACAATGAACTCAGAATAGCTTGTCCTCATTAAGCATTGGGTAACAACAGCACCAAATAAGGCTCTGCAGTTACACATGCAGTGGTATAAAAAACGTCACTGTTTACGGTCTTTGAACAAATTAGGGGTTACGTCACCTAAGTTTCTCCCTCAGACCTGAGCGAACGCAGTTCGAGCTTTGCAGTATAGCTGAAGTTAATCTGGGGTATTGTACCACACCTTTTACACTACTGACTTCAGATATGAAGTTTGAGAGAACAATATTAAGAAAAACAATATCTTAGAAGTAAAAAGGGATAGAGGCTGCACACAGCCTAGCTCTGGTACACAACAAAAAGCAGTTCATAGAGAGGGTTGTTTGGAAATCCCCAAGTGTTGTTGTTGGTTAGTGAGAGGGGCAAACTGTGAGGTCGCCTGGCTGGCACGCGTAGAGTCAGACGCAGGGATCACGGGATTCAGGATAGGGGCCAGAGGCCAGGGGCCAGAGCTCAGAGCAAGCCTGGCCTGGTTAGCCCTGGTCAGCTCTCCAACAGTACACACTTCCTATTGGCTGCCGGTGACATCATAATTTTCTTCCCCCTTTTCACCTCCTCTTTTCAGTGAGAGGAGAGTTTTGCCCTTCCCCTCCCTCTCTCTCTCTCCACCACTATGTTTTGTCTCTCTTCCCCCTTTTAGGGACCCCGTGCAGCTCATATGGCCACCCTAGTACGAGAGGAGAAGAAACAGAGGGAAAGAATTAGAGAGAAAAAGGAGAGGGACAGAAGTTTTAGTCACTGGTACAGCCATTATGAGCATCAGAACTATATAAGCCCATAATGCAGATAGGCTTAACTAAGCAGTTCTCTCACCGTGCTTCCCCCCGTATCTCTTGTTGGAGCTGACTGGAGGCGAGGCTAGTGTTCGTGTGCAGGTGTGGAAAGTGCACGCTGTGTCTGTGACATTCACAGGACGTGGCATGTGCGCAGGGCTGCAGAGCCCACCCCCAGTGAACCCCCTCTGACACATCACACTCAGTTACCATTAAGGTCCACCGTCAGTGTGGGCTCCCATGGGCCAGTGTGAGGTCCGCTGAGACAGGGCAGGAACACACACACACAAACACAAACACAAACACAGCTGCACACAAGCGCTCCTCAATCTAACAACCGACCAGTACTCCCTGGCTAAAACCATGTGTTATGGTGTGTTATTGTGAATAGAGCTTAAGTTGTACTGTTGCAAAACTTCCTCCATCACCAGCTGAACTTCACAAACATATTGGAAACCCAAGAATGAAGGAGACGGAGAAAAGGAGATTCAGAGACAGGGACAGAGACAGGGTTAGACAGAGACAGAGACAGACAGAGACAGGGACAGAAACAGGGACAGGCAGAGACAGGGACAGACAGGGACAGACAAAGTCAGGGACAGAAACAGACAGAGACAGGTACAACCAGAGGCAGGGACAGACAGAGACCCAGACAGGGACAGACAGAGACAGATAGGGAGAGACAGGGACGGACAGAGACCCAGACAGGGACAGACAGAGACAGATAGGGAGAGACAGGGACGGACAGAGACCCGGACAGCAACAGACAGGGACAGACAGGGACAGACAGGGACAAGGACAGACAGAGACGGGGACAGGGACAGACAGGGAAAAATAGATTAAGAGACAGACAGAGAAATAGATTGATCTCTGTACCAGACAGGTGTCACTTATCTGGCGAGACAGGGAGGGAGAGACTGAGAGATGGAGGGGGGAAGGGGAAGAGTGAGTCAGGCCAGTCTGCCTAGCAGCTCTGTTCTGTTCTGATCTGAGGCCTGGCCCAACAACCCACATCCCCCCCGGTAACAGATTAGCCCTTGGTCGGATTAAGGAGGAGTCAGCGCTAGCTCCACGTAGGAGAGGTGAAATGTCGTCAGAGCACTGCAGGAGGAATCAAGGGGGCTGCGCTGCAGTGGAGAGCGCAACACAAGACAGCGGGGGCCCAGGGAGCAGAACGCTGGGCCAGGGGCAGATGGCCAAGGCTCTGCTCCACTCCAAAAGCACGACACGCTATAGCACGACACAGGCAACAGTCAGTGTGTCAGTCAGTCCCTAAAAACCTCCACACAGGCAGAGTAATGTTACCCACATAATTACACAGAGAACAACCAAAACAAAAAAATAGGAAGCAACTGTTTCCTAATCATGGGAAACATTACCAATAACAGACCCATGTTCCACCCCTAACACTGTATGGCCTCACTATAATAAAGATTTATGATGTTTTTAGATACATCATATTTGTATATGGTCCCTAGAGTATTTCAACTTAATATGTTGATGAAAACAAAATATGTTTTTCAGACATGATCCCAAGGTGAAAAATACACATACTCAAGCACATAGTGAGTAACTACCAGCCAATCACGTTACATGATCAGACCCAATAACAAACAAACGATTCCTCGTTGAGTCTACTCAATGGGCTTGTATGAAACTGAACAATTGTTAGCCACTTCAGGCATGCAAGCAGTACAGTCTATGGCTTAGCTCATTCTGCCTGGGGGCTTTCCCCTAACAAACTACTATAATTCTATTTTCCCTTCATTCAAAAATAGGATATTTTGTTCCACTCACATGCCAGTGTAAACCTGAGGAGGGTCCTGCATCTGACCTTCCCATTTCAAAGTCACCATTATTAGTCAGTTGTACAACCAAATGCCTTCAACTGAAATGTGTCTTCCACATTTAACCCAACCCCTCTGAATCAGAGAGGTGCGGGGGGCTGCCTTAATCAACATCCACGTCTTGGCGCCCGGGGAACAGTGGGTTAACTGCCTTGTTCAGGGGCAGAACGACAGATTTTTTCCTTGTCAGCTCGGGATTTGAACTTGCAACCCTCCGGTTACAAGTCCAAAGCTCTAACCACTAGACTACCTAACACAGCTAACCTGCCCATTCAGCAAAACTCCCAGACCATATCCTACTACAAACAACCAATGAACAGACCAGACCAACAAGCTCCAACACACCAACAAACCATCCTGTCCAGGTAGGAGGAAGAGAGATAGTAAAAGTTTCAGTTTAGTTTAATGTAGAACATATGTGCATTAAATGAACCAGATGGAATGGAATGTTCTCCACTATGTGCCTGTATCACCCCAAGTGTAGTGTGTCTCTTGATTTGACATATACTTTTTTTTACATTGTGCATTATCTCTGATGGTTGATGTAATAAATTGTTTTTTTTTTTATATGAATGTTTAGTTAACTGTCACTGGTATGGAAGATGCCAATTTACAAAGTCCTAGGGAAATATTTACTGTTACACGGTGGTGAAGTACAGCTTTGGAATTGGTTCAGAAACACGACTATGGCTGAAGATAACAAGAAAATAAGGAGTTTATCTAGCGCCTAAGGGAACTAAAAGTAAGGGCATGCTGATTAATCAAAAGTTATTTTCTCCCAAATGAATGTCTGTTGAGACAGATTTCTCTCCAAAATGATATTTCCTCAATGTGTTAAACCTTGCCCTGGTTTTGCATTGCTGCTAGTCACATATCATCAAGCTATTACTGTGTGACAATGGTATCACAGTGTAAAGGCAGGGTGAGACAAGGAATCCCACTTGCTAGAGCAATGAGTTAGTTCCTCTAACTAACATGTCTCCTCCTAACCTGTGTGTGTTGTTGCCTGGCAGGGCTGCAGACAGGGAGCAGATAGCAGCCTGGCTCAGTGAGGAAGCGGGAGCACGCTGCTCAATCAGTGACCCATCAATCACACTGAGAGATAGGGAGAGGAGAGAGGGAGCAAAAACAGGAAACTGGAGACCATATCCTGTAACTAGCACTCAAAAGAAATTAACCAAATGGCTAGCTAGGACTTTCCAAGCATTGGTTTCACTTGTCATGATTTGAATAGAACCACTGGTGCTGTGACCGTCTGAGAGTTCGCTACGTCCTGTCCTGCAGCCTGATGTGGTGCCTGCTACTAGGCTATATCCAGATACTGCCAAGCCCACCACTACAAGGCCTTAGGCCTCACAACACTGTACTGGGCTTTCAGACAAGTAGGGGTTTAAAGCACTTTGTTTTCAGGAAAGTATGGGTTTGGGGAAAGGTTGGTAAGGGGAGGGGTGAGATTGGGATTGATTGTCTGTGTATTTTCCACAGTGTGGGAGAGAGAGAAGAAACAGGAACACAACCCAGCTGGAGGTTAGGTTAGCACCAGACAGCCTGCAGATCAAAGACACATTCCAACCCTCCTCCCCAGTCCCAGCCTGGCCCTATTCTGCCTGCAGGAGGACATTCTTACTAACTACATGCAACACAAGGCACACCTGAAGCATTTTATTACCCTCCCGCCTGCCTTCTCTGGAGGGAACATAGACAGGCCAAATAAAAGCTTACAACCTGTGAGCTCACACAGCTCAGCTGTTGGTGTTTTGATCAACGTGGCTTTTAACTTTGAATGAGAAAATCTCTAGAACAGTGAACAGAGTGCAGTAACGGCGCCAGAGACGTTTGTTTGTCTCCATGGCCTCAGAGTAAGGTCAGACAAGAGAAAGGAAGGGCAGCCTCAGTTGAGTAAGTGCAGACGGTGAGTAGAAAACAACACTGGGGCCATCCTCCTCGTGTCCTGGGCCGGCTGACAACATGTGTGTGTGTGTGGGGGGGGGGAATGACCACAACAACACACAGGCCCTGGAAAACCACAACCTCTGAGTTACCAGCTTTCTCGAAAATCTGGGCAATTGTCAGGTATATATAATGAGGAGAATGAAGAGCCTCTGCTGAGGCTCTCATACTGTATATCCTCCAGTTAATCCACAGTGTCTCAAGCATTAGCCTACCTTTCCATGTTTACACAATGCCTTCTCATTTCTCAACAAGCTTGCTAGTTGCCTTTTTATGGGCTGCCATTTAAAATAAGATAAAAACGAAATGCAAAAAAGTTCAGAAACAAAACAAAGGGGAGATAAATCTACATTTACGTCAGGAGGGGACAGGCTAAATGAAAAAGACTCCCCCATGCCCAGTAGTTGTATCTTTGCCTAAACAAAATGGCCTTCATAAAAGCCCCTGTATGCTTATTCAACAGCAGGCCTGAGTTATCTGGGCTCTTTCAAAGAGCTTTGGAAAATAAAAATGGAGGGAGGGCTGGTGGGGGTGGCGAACGTTCGACCCATTTCCCCTGGCGTGGGCCCCTGGTCCCATCATGTATCAAATAGAGCTCAGGGATGGAGGGGCAGCCATGCCAGCATTGTTGGCGGTTTAAGGATGGATTCTAGCAATGAGAGCATGGATCAATAAGTCTTGCCGGTCTGAACACCACATGTCAGGGACATCCATGTAATATACTGCATCTACAAAGAAGAACAGAGGTTTCAAATCACTGTAACCTCACACTGACCATGTATAAGAAAAATGTGACAAACAATGTTCCCTCAGGTCGGGACAAAGAGAGCACTTCCAGTGTTCACAGTTCCATCGCTCCCTCTACGCCTTCGGGAGACACACTGATATTGATGTGTTTCATTCTACTGAGAAGAAGCAGACACCAATCAATTGTAATAATACATGCCGATTTTGACTCTACCGGTGGGAGAACTGAAGATACTGAAGATGCATATGCGAAAAGAGAAATATATCTTTAGATTCAGGTGTATGGGGGACATGATACAAGACAGTCAACACCTCACACACAAACATGTACAAACAGATACATAAAACCATTCCTGCAAGTCATTGAGGTGTTCACAATGTGAATTAGAGAATGGAAAACAGAAAGCGCTAGAGTGGGGCATTCTTCCTTCAACACCCCAGACAGAGGCTGATCTGGTCAGGCTGCAGAGTGAGCAGTTTGGGGCGGAAAGGAAGCTCAGCCCAAACTAGGTCTTTTTTTCCACACTACTCTTTGCTTCGGAGAAGGCAGGAACAAAACACTAACACACAAAGCCTGCGGAAAGGAGAGGAGAGGCAGTGTGTGGGCCCACACCAAGCTCCTCCTTATCCAGTGAACACATACACACACACTCCGCCACGACCGCCTCGCTGAGCTGCGTCACGCACACACCACCTGACCAACTCCCCCTCCCGCTCCCACTCTCCCTCCCTCCTTCCCACCCTCATTCATAAAATGGCCGCTTCACAACTCCAGCTGCTGGCATGGGATTTATAGATGAAGAGTCACAGCCAGTGGCGGGATGAGAGGGAGGAGGGGGTGTTTGTGTTTTTCAATTTTTCTTCGCTCTGTCTCTCTATCTGTCTGTGTATCCGATTCCACACCCGCATTTTTCATTATGCACGATGTATGAATTCTCCCTCCGTTTGTCCTCTCTGCGTATGCCAGCCTTAGCCCCTTGCCCTCCAGGGTTGTGCTCAGTTCAGAATTTAAATGCGAATGCCTCAAATTCTAATTAAATTCTTGAATATGAATTGACGTAGTAAACAAGATATAGAATTGCATTGAATTCAGTGAAATTAAATTTAAATTCTATAGTAGGTGTAGTCTATACAAATATACTGTACATCTTGTACATAAAACATACATGCATATAAAATATTGATGAAACAATTGATTTTCAGGACAAACTTAAAATGAATGATCAAGGAAAATAATGAATCACTTACATTTTGTTCAATATGGGGAAAATATTACGTTTCCCAGAATGCATTACTTTAACCAAGTTGACCCTAAAGTCTTCAAAAAGAAGCCAAACCAATGAATTAGTTGGCAGAACTATAATTGGCTATTCTAAGTACTAAGGTTAAAAGATTATATGAACATTGTTTCCAAAGATAAGTGATATATTCTTTGGTATCTGGAAGAGTGACCTGTCAGATTAAATGAAACTCATGTTCTATGACTGATTTGAATTTCTTTGAATTGTACTGAATAAAATGTTACTTCCTGTCACTTCAAATTCTACATCACATGGGGTGTGGCCAATTCATTCGAAAATTCTGAATTGAACACAACCCTTCTGGCCCCCCCAAAACAAACCTGATACCTCCATGGCCTGGGTGGGAAACCGAAGCTCTGTCTCCAGCAGGGTGAGAGTGGGCAGGAGCGGGAGCGGGTGAATCCTCCTCAGAGGCCAGCGAGAGGGAGCAGGGACATTCTCACGTTCCAGTCCAGGAACACAACTTCCATGTGTCTGCTATTTTCCCACATCACACACTGAGCCTTGAGGCAATGCAACATAGAACCTACTGTTACTGTATGATGCCCTGCTGTTTCTCTTTACAGAAACACTTTGTTTTTGTCTTTTTCTTTTATAGGATGCTGTAAAATGATCTAGATCCAGTGAGAGATTGTGTCTAAAAAGAGAAAACAGACAAGGCAAGGAGTACCAATGGACTGTATTCCCGAGCAGCTCATTCCAGACTGCCACAGCCTTATAAAATGATCAATCAGAGGGAGAGGGAAGGCTCCAGGGTTGAGTTCCTGGAGAAACGACTGAGACAACAGTGTCAAAACCGTTCAGACAAAGCCACAGGGCGCAGGCAGGCATCCTGCATCAGCCAGTGTGTATGTGTATGCTCGTGCCTGCCTGCGTGCACGTGGATCTGAGGTGAATGAGTGCATGAGCGGTACTGCGTCTGATCCTCCTTTCCGCCACACTGCAGCGTCTTCTGCTGTGAGCAGACAAATTAAAACTCACTCAAGCAAAAGGCTTGGCTATACCCCCTCTTCCTCTCCACCACCACCCTACTCCCTCTCTGCTATCCCCTCCCACTACTCTCCTCCCTCCTGCTGCTGCAGCCCCTAGCCAGACAGGGACACCGTGGAGCAGGGAGGATGGGGGGGGGTCACAGCCAAGCCAAGCGGACCCACCTCTTGCCTGAGTGCATTTTAATTTGGGAGGGGTGGGGCTGGGCCTCTGTGGCAGGACAGGACACGCACGTGTGCCACACAAAGGGGCATGTGTTTACAGAACATGAGGGGACACACACAGGGTGACTGACAGGGGCCAGTCTGAGGACAAAAACAAATCCTGCTGCCGCCTGCTGTCACCCCTCATATCATCACTACTCTCTAATGAACCAATATGGATACCAACCCCTGTATGACCCATTATTTCAGAATGAAATTGAGTCTACTTTTGAACAGAATAAATACATGCATCTACAAAGAATGTAGTTGTGCACATTCCTACTGTACTGTGCTACACTGTACATCTTATAAAGTCAGTATTTTTACTGTTGAGTTGTTGAGCTATAACCAGGACATTACATTTCCCTTCCTCAGCCCACTACCCACGCAGGCTACTTCCAGCCCACCCACCCACCGCCTGCCTGTCTCTCAGCCCTGGCCCAGTTCCACTCAAACTTTCCACAGATGGGCACGGGCTCTGTGGCGGTCGGTGTGTTTAGCATGCAGCCTGCGTCAACCACACCACAGCCTGGGGACCAGAGGCTGCCACCACAGAGGCGGAGCCAAGGGACAACAGCCTGACGGGGGCAGAGCTAAGGCATCAGCATGGCGACGTCACTCACCATATCTGAGGGGCCGACACGGGAGAAAGGCCGATCTAACACACAGGCCCTGCTGCATAGTGTGGTTTATGCAGCCAGGCTATTTATATGTGTCCCTCCTTCAGAGGAGGAAGCTGGACCTATTGAATCCAGATGTGAGAGGACAGAGAGACGACACAGGACAGAACCAGAGCCTGAAGAGACAGGGCCAGAGTGGCAGTCTACTGTGTCTGAACAGAGAACACTGTCACACAAACACAGGTAGGATATGATAGGCCTCTGATTAATGTCACTCAACATGGGTTGACAAGGAGAAGATGGTCATTACATCCATACTGTATATGGGACAAGTACAGATGAAAACAGTTACACGCACATACATTCCTGTAACGATACAGACATGTAGAGACAAAGAGAGACTGGACAGTACTGTGTGATGTGCACGGCGGGACAGTGCACATACCAACAGCCCTTGCATATTTGTACCAAAACAAATCACCCATCGTCAGTCACACAGACACACACAAAGAGAGAAGCGCAGTGAATATAGGTCATCTAAAAAGGGCCATGGTGAATCCATTTCCGGATCTTTCCATGTACTTTAATATTTCATTGGCCCTGGTCAAGCTGCATTGGTGATTTTATGAAATAGTCAGGATAAAGGAAGTGCTATTCTGAAGAGCCTATGTCCTATAGTTTAGCCCAGCGCAGCTCTCCCCGCCCATGTAGGTCCATAGCACTTGAATGACAATGAGGGCTTGTGGGACAGGGCTAAATGTGTTGTGACCCCTGATGATGAATTGCCAGAGGCCAGCCTTACTGTGGGCCTGGAGCCCATTGATCTGCTGCAGATCCCAATGACACATCATCAATCCCTAGTCAACAGCTCACAGGGGGGTTGGAGGGGCCACAAAGGCCAGGAGGTCTTCACTCTGACCCTCACTCCTTCTGTAGTGGTCTAGAGAGGAACCGTACTAGAGACTCCCCCTCACTCTCTCTCTCTCTCTCTCTGGACCTCCACAGTCATAGACTTACAGGACAAGTGATGTCCAGTCAAGAGAGCGGATTTCAGACTGTAGACAATGGAGAATTTGGTCAACCACTAATCCAGTCACCTCTGGCTCTATAATCATAGTACAGTATTCACATGTATTTTCAGACGTGGATGTACAAGTATTTGGTATTAGTATACTCAGATCAGTATTCTCTGAAATAACATACTGGAACTTTAGATCCAGTGTTGCATCGGATTTGCACCAGTCTGCATTGTGAAAGCAGACACACACGCACACACACACATGTGTGGTTGTGGGACATCAGTCAGTATGAGGTCTGAACAGGAGCCATTGTGGACTGAGATCCCAGCCACACTGCAGCCCACTCTCTCCTCTAATATACCCAGAGATGAACAACGACGTCAGCCCGCAAGCAGCCTGCATGACGTCAACAGATGTGTGCTTTGACCAGGAGCCTGAACTGTCTGGACGTCATGTTGAAATTGTGGCCCACCATAACAGAGAGTGAGATCAGCTTTGAACAGAGGAGCAAAATAAAACAGCAGTGTTTCAGTTGCAAGCATCACTGTCAGTGCAATGGTACAATTATGTGTCTGCTCTCCTCTCCAATAACGCTGAGGTATTCCTGGTGCCCACAACACGTCCAGTGTTCATAGAAACACTCACGTCTTGTTGACCTGTGGGCTCTAACTTGTATTTACAGAGAAGTGATAGGGATGCAGAGTGTATACTAATAAAACACATTTTAACCAGGAGATAGACTAATGTCAAATTGGATTTCAGGTCTCTCCAAATGAGTCAGCATTTCTCTATAAATCATGCCTTCCTCATTAACACAGTAGCCATGTGCTCTAGCTCTGTCCAGTGATGGGTAACACCGAATGACAGCGTTGATATTGTATTCCGTTAGCTAATAAATGACATCATGTTGCTGCTCAACTAACTAAGTTGTGTAGATATGACTGGGTGAAAGGAACCAATGGGAGTAGCTCTGGGTTCGGTGAAGAGGGTTTTAAAAAAAGAGCACGTCCATAAACATACACCTTGGAGTGCATACCATGCCTTCCTCTGAGGCCTCCATGTGCTGCACTCTGAGGCTCCTCCCCCAGGTCCACCCAGGCACGAGGCGGGAACAGGATCTGACATTCCACAGGGCTACGTGTGACGCCACACAATAGCTTAGGCACAGGGGCAGGAACAGTGGCAGGAGGCCTACCCTGACAGTCCCAACACAACCAATCACATAAGGATGCATGGCCTCAATACAACAACCTTCTCACCAACCATGTCATGTCACATATTACTACCCCATTTTCTCCCCAATTGGTAGTTACAGTCTTGTCCCATCGCTGCAACTCCCCTACGGACTAATGAGAAGCGAAGGTCGATAGCCATGTGTTCTCTGAAACATGATCCTGCCAAGTCACACTGCTTCTTGACACCCTACTCGCTTAACCCGGAAGCCAGTCGCACCAATGTGTCGGAGGTAACTACGTCCAGCTGGGGACCGAAGTCAGCTTCAAGGTGCCCGGCCCTCCACAAGGAGTCGCTAGAGGGCGATGGGACAAGGAAATACCGGCCGACCATAACCCTCCCCTAACCCGGACAACGCTGGGACAATTGTGCGCCGCCTCATGGGTCTCCCAGTCACAGACGGCTGTGACACAGTCTGGGATCTAACCCGGGTCTGTAGTGACGCTTCAAACACTGCAATGCAGTGCCTTAGAAAGCAGCGCCACCCGGGAGGCCCATAATACTTGATTTTTAAAACCTTCCAAAAATGTTTGATTTGTGATATCTGTTATGTTCCTGTGCTGGTCAGCTGGTGAGGCTACTGTACATATGGTCAAGGTTACGGACCTCCCCTCCCATCATCCAGACCACGTTGCCATCAAAACACGGGAGCAGCATTTGAACTGAGTCCAGTGACCAATGGGGACCGGAGGAGGGCTAATGGGCTTAAGTGAGTGTCCAGACTACCCACTGCTTTCCTAAGCCTGTTTGACCAGCTGTCTGTCTGTCTAAAGACGGCTAGAGAGCGCCTCACTCACACACTAACTTAAGGGAGTGCTCTGAGAGGCTAAACACACTCCTGCGTAGCGGCTGCCCCTCCCATCTGTTCCACCAACCGCCAGCCAGCCTCTCCTCCAACACAACAAAAGGCAATATTGACTGGATGCAGAAAACAACAAGGGGCGAATCCAAAAAGGAAAACTCCCTCAAAAACATCCAAAAAACATCACACAAAACAAAAAAGTAATCCTCAGTAATTCAAATTCACTCAGAGCCCTACACAGATCTGGGGACCTGAGAGGACGGAACTGCTCCAGTCAGTATTCCGTGCAGCTCCTCGCCTGTGACATCCTTCAATCCCAAGAAGCGTTTAGCTGCAGATTTTATGATATCAATCTTTCTAGAATTCTTATCCAGTCCAGCAGTGCAGTCTATCACCATAGTAATAAATGCCAAAAAGTCCACAGCATTAGACTGCGTTGCCTCCACCATAGTGACCGTCACACTCCCACTGTCTTTCACTATTTTTGCTGCCTCGGCATAAGAGCAGTGGTGTAAAGTACTTAAAAGTAAAAATACTTTAAAGTACTACTTAAGTAGTTTTATGGGGTATTTGTACTTTACTTGACTATTTATATTTTTGACAACTTTTACTTTTACTTCACTACATTCCTAAAGAAAATAATGTTATTTTTACTCCATACATTTTCCATGGCACCCAGAAGTACTCGTTACATTTTGAATGCTTAGCAGGACAGGAAAAGGGTCCAATTCACACAATTATCAAGAGAACATCCCTGGTCATCCCAACCGCCTCTAATCTGGCGGACTCACAAAAAAAACAAGAAAATGGCGCCATCTGGTTTGCTTAATATAAGGAATTTGAAATGATTTGTACTTTTACTTTAACCTTTGATATTTAAGTATATTTTTGCAATTACATGTACTTTTGATACTTAAGTATATTTAAACCAAATACTTTTAGACTTTTACTCATGTAGTATTTTACTGGGTGACTTTCACCTTTACTTGAGTTATTTTCTATTAAGTATTCTTTACTTTTACACAAGTATGACAATTGGCTTCTTTTCACAGCACTGCATAAGAGACACGCAGCCGTTAGGCTGGTGATCTCTGCCTCCTTCACCCTAAGAGGGCACTCAGGGGACTCGTGCATGTTCTCCACCACAATTCCAACATTCATTGTCTTCTTCTATCTTAGCAAAATGATCACTCATATCCAATTTCCTACAAACATATGACGCATGTCCAAGCGCTTTGCAGTTTGTACATTGCAATACCCTGGGAACAAATGCTCTCACAAGATAATTCACATAACCCATCTTTGTGTATAGGGAGAGTGCCATGCTCCGAAAATGTAAGCAAGTCAACTCTTTCGCCTTCAATCTGGTGAGGCCCATTGTGCGCAAATTCGACCTCCACTTCCGCCATTTTCCTCGCCACCATCTTCTTCTCCTTCATTGGGGTTTTATATCGATGTGCATACCAATATTAGGTGCATTACCGCCACCTACCGGGCTGGAGTGTGATGGAGACTATGGAGATGTTCTAGATTCTACACTCTAGTCTACATGAATGGAGGAGGGACATTATTGCTGAGTGAATTAGTTTGTTCTGGACGGGTTTTGAGTAAATTGGGGAGGGTAAAGCTTATTCCCAGAGATGTGATCGTTCTTCTGAGCGTTGCCTTTGATGTTCATAGGTTTGACAGTGAAAGAGGACGTGATCTGTCGTTTCTGCCGCTGGACAGTTGGGATATGAACCTGTGTTAGCCGCTATCTTTATCACCCACAACCCCCTATGGAGGGTGGGCGTGGAGCAGAGGGTGAGTGACAGAGAGATCCAAGTAACCACCGCCCACCACACGTTTCATTGGTTGAGGCAGTGTTGCCAATTTAGGGCCTTTGTCGCTATATTTAGGGAGTTCAGACTCCTCCAGCGACTTTTATTATTAAAAGAGGCAAGCGACAAATTCAGCTACTTTTCAGGCTGCCTTTGGGGAGTTTTGCCAATGAGAGTTTCTATGGTTTTGATAGAGAGTTTCTATGGTTTGGATAGCATTAATCGACTTTTACCACACAATTCTGCCACAAAAGAGATTGGGAGAAACTGACTGTGCAACAGAAGTCATAGCCAGGTCGCAGTTGTAAATGAGAACTTGTTCTCAACTAGCCTACCTGGTTAAATAAAGGTGAAATAAAAAAAAATATGAATAAATAAATAGCAACGGTGCACACACCGGCAGAGAAGCACAAGATAAGAGGGCGTGTGGCAGGAGAGAGGGCAAAAACAAAACGCTACTTTGGGGACCGCAGCTGTGCCACAGCAAGGCAAATTGGAGCCAGTAGCGGTTCTCACTGAACAATTGTTGGCACCACTGGGTTGAGGAGCATTCACATTCTACTATGCTCGACACAACGTAGCATGCACGGTGATACGTCAGCAGTCAGCACATACATGTACAGTTGAAGTCAGAAGTTTACATACACCTTAGCCAAATACATTTAAAATAATTTGTCTCACAATTCCTGGCATTTAAAACTAGTACAAATTACCTGTCTTAGGTCAGTTAGGATCACCACTTTATTTTAAGAATGTGAAATGTCAGAATAATAGTAGAGAGAATTATTTCTTTCAGCTTTTATTTCTTTCATCACATTCCCAGTGGGTCAGAAGTTTACATACACTCAATTAGTATTTGGTAGCATTGCCTTTAAATTGTTTAACTTGGGTCAAACATTTTGGGTAGCCTTCCACAAGCTTCCCACAATAAGTTGGGTGAATTTCGGCCGATTCTTCTTGACAGAGCTGGTGTAACTGAGTCAGGTTTGTAGGCCTCCTTGCAAAAGCTTTTTCAGGTCTGCCCACAAATTGTCTATAGGATTGAGGTCAGGGCTTTGTGATGGCCACTCCAATACCTTGACTTTGTTGTCCTTAAGCCATTTTGCCACAACTTTGGAAGTATGCTTGGGGTCATTGTCCATTTGGAAGACCCATTTGCAACCAAGCTTTAACTTCCTGACTGATGTCCTGAGATGTTGCTTCAATATATCCACATACCTTCTTCATGATGCCATCTATTTTGTGAAGTGCACCAGTCTCTCCTGCAGCAAAGCATCCCCACAACATGATGCTGCCACCCACGTGATTCGCGGTTGGGATGGTGTTCTTCGGCTTGCAAGCCTCCCCCTTTTTTCTCCAAACATAACGTCTACAATTTTCTTTCTGAGGTCTTGGATGATTTCTTTGGATTTTCCCATGATGTCAAGCAAAGAGGCACTGAGTTTGAAGGTAGGCCTTGAAATACATCCACAGGTACACCTCCAATTGACTCAAATTATGTCAATTAGCCTATCAGAAGCTTCTAAAAACATGACATAATTTTCTGGAATTTTCCAAGCTGTTTAAAGGCACAGTCAATTTAGTGTATGTAAACTTCTGACCCACTGGAATTGTGATACAGTGAATTATAAGTGAAATAATCTGTCTGTAAACAATTGTTGGAAAAGTACTTGTGTCATGCACAAAGGAGATGTTCTAACTGACTCGCCAAAACTATAGTTTGTTAACAAGAAATTTGTGGAGTGGTTGAAAAATGAGTTTTAATGACACCAACCTAAGTGTATGTAAACTTCTGACTTCAACTGTAGCTAACAGATCAGATCAGCTAGCTAGCCTGCCACTCTGGCTAGCTAGTTAGCTGGCTAACATTATAGGTTTACAGAGTCACATCTAACAATACAAATCTTTGTTTTCTAATCTCTTTTTTGGTTAGCTAATCATTTCTGTTGACTGTAAATACTTGTTATGCATGCTTATGGTGTTATAACAATTTGCTTTTCACATGTTGAAAATTTTTTACTCCGTTGCTATGGTCACCGGTGGCTGTCTTCCTCTGCGTGTGTGTGTGTGTGTGTAAAGGACATCACACTGCTTGCTTAAAGAGTGCCACTTCCTCCAGATTCAGCCCATACCTGGCGCGAACTCAGGACCTCTCACAAACACACGTGACCGTCTTCCTCAAGCATCTTAGCCAATCATGCCACCTCAATAGCTAGCTAATGAGGCAACGCAAGCAGGACACTTAAGGCTGAGGAGTATGTTTCACACATCCTCATGTGCTACAGTGTGTGTGTGTGTGTGTGTGTGTGTGTGTGTGTGTGTGTGTGTGTGTGTGTGTGTGTGTGTGTGTGTGTGTGTGTGTGTGTGTGTGTGTGTGTGTGTGTGCAATTTACAGTTCACTTTCAAAATTAAAGTTCCTTATTAAAAGTGATGCAAACGGATAGCGGAATCATGCCATATTTGGACTAGATAATGCTAAATAAGGTGGAATGTTGTTACATAATAAAAAAATGAATAAAAAAATGAAATACAATAATTCATTATTTTGACAATAAAAATGACTGCTGATATCCCATTGTGGATGTATTAAGACTGCATAATTGCATTGGGGGCATACTTATATGCACTGTACAATAGAGCTAAGACGCTAATATTTGTGTAAACTCTAAATAGTTGTGTTCTATGGGTGTCACAATCCATTGGTAAGGCTGTACATGGCAATATGAAAGCCCAATACACACAATAGACTGACTAGAAAGGTGATTTCAAAGTCCTGCAATTAGAGCCAAGACGCTACTATTTGTGTAAACTCTTCAGAATAGATTTTTGTGGGTGTCACTGAGTAGGCTGATATCACGTTTCATGGGTGCACAATCCATAGGTTAGGCTTTACAGTGCATATACTGTAACAAATCCAGTTTATTGTCAGAATAATTAATTATTGTATTTAATTTGATTATGTAACAATATTCTAACCTTGTTTAGCATTATCTAGTCCAAATATGGCATATCCATATTTGTATCTGTTTGCATCACTTTCAATGAAGGACTTATATTTTGAAGATGAACCTCAAATTCCACTATTGTTCAGCAGGAGGACAAACACAACGTTGGCCAACGTTCAGATAGAATTATGTAGAACAAACATGCCTCTCTGATTATAAGGAATCATGTCAGTTCTATTCACGGCCTTTCTATCTGAAACGTTCCAAGACGTTTTTGTACTGAACCTACTGAGCTACAGGATACTCCGTTCTGCCCGTCGCTTGTCTGTCTGGAAAGCCTCCACAAATGAAAATGTGCGGTGGTCGGGGTTGACCCCACCCCGTTCCGTGTGCCGTGGCGAGGGGCTTCTCTACAGATAAGGCTGCAGCTACACACGTCTGTCTCTCTCTCTCTCAGTGTATTACACACACATGTACTCTGCTGCTCTGCAGTAGCCGTGTCTCTAGTCTGCTGCTGTTCAAATGGACATTCATGGCAGTGCTGTGGTGTAACAGAGAATCCATCAGAGGAAAGTGAGTGTGTCCCCCAGTGTGTGTGCCTCAGCAGCCATTTCCCTCCACACTCATCTCATTACAGCTACAGTAGTGGAGAGGAGAGCAGGTCCAATCAAGTGGAAGGGGAAGAGGAAAACCACCACAGTACAGTGTGATGGAGTCTGCCTGTCAGCTCGCTCTTATCCCTGTGCAGTACAGTACTCTCTCTCTCTCTCTCTGCCTTCCCTGTCTTACATTCCTTCTGCTGTTAACCAGGTATCAGCCTGAGATGAATGACTACATTAATTGCTTGGGATAGCTAGGGGATCTGTGTGTGTGTGTATGTGCGTGTCAAACCGTTCAGTTACAACCAGTCCTGATTGGGTAAATGTCCCTGTGCTCCCTCTGTCTCCTCCTCTAAATGCAACTCATAAGAGGAACAGCGGGGCACTTAACCCCACTTTGTAAAAGGGACACTTGGCACTCTCTCTTTCTCCATCTCATTCTCTGTTCCTCCTCAGCTCCGAGCTGTTCCTGTAAGGTGCGTCCCCACACCCCTACACCCCATCCAAGTCGGTCGACTGACTACTGGTGTTCTCAGATTGCTGCAGCTGTCAGGGAGGCCCAGCGGAGTGAGTGTCTTGTTTATCTAGCTCACTGAGGTGGCAGAGCAGAGGGCTACCCTCATCTGCCAGCCTGCCTGCCAGGCCGCCTCCACAGCGAGCAGGTTAAGGAATGGCTGTGAGAAGAAGTGAACTGGTGTTGTTACGACAAACCTGTTTGCTTGGCTGGCCCTCTAGACAGGTGTCCAGTACTACATGGCCTCAAACCCATACATCTGCCAACAGGTAGGTGTCATATTCTCTAACATGTGAACTCTACTGTACTTTACTTTACTGTACTGAACTATACTCTACTGTACTGAACTCTACTCTACTACACTGTTCTGTGCTATGCTGTTCTTTACTGTGCTGTGCCATACTGTACTCTACTGAGCTCTACTGTGCTGTGCTGTACTGTACTCTACTGAGCTCTACTGTGCTGTACTATACTGTACTCTACTGAGCTCTACTGTGCTGTGCTATACTGTACTCTACTGAACTCTACTGTGCTGTGCTATACTGTACTCTACTGAGCTCTACTGTGCTGTGCTATACTGTACTCTACTGAGCTCTACTGTGCTGTTCTGTACTGTACTGAGCTCTACTGTGCTGTACTTTGATGTCCAAACTTGTGAACCATAGACATTGGTTCAGATTTCAGATTTGGTCCGAACCAACCAAATTTGGTCTTGTTTTGGGCAGAGTTCATTAAAATAATATCAAGTGAGAAGAATAATACCCAAATATGCCAAGGAGGATATTGTATATTTATACCTTTGTGTACTTATTTAGGATACATCCCCATGAAGAAAATGACAATCATTTCCATAATTATGCATTTCTGTGTAGTACAGATCAGGGACCGCAATTCCGTTACCGGGTGTAAATCCACATCACTTACTGTAGTTCAATAACCAAATAGATGTTTTTAAAGTCAATGTGTCATGGCATAGCTGACACCCCATTATTTTCTGTGGAAATTGTTAAAAAATAGTCCTTGTGCATAGAGGTACATGGTTTGTTAAACTCCGTTACTGTGGAATTGACCAGCAATAACACATCAATGACACCTCCACATCAGACCAGCTACCTCAAAACAGCATAAACTTGCCAACTCATGGCACCACCTGCATATCAGCCGAACATAGCCCTTGAAGGGCAACTCCAAACAGCGCATTTCTACGTTTTGTAGAAAAATATTAAGTTAAAAAGTTTTACCGAATGACAACATCATAAATTAAAACATTTTAAAAACAGTTATTTCCAAACACTATGAGATTTGAGGTGACTTAGGGAGTAAGAAAATACCCTCCCTCTGACTAGAAAAGATCATCAAGGACATCAACCACCCAAGCCACTGCCTGTTCACACCGCCACCATCCAGAAGGCGAGGTCAGTACAGGTGCATCAAAACTGGGACCGAGAGACTGAAAAACAGCTTCTATCTCAAGGTCATCAGACTGCTAAACAGCAATCACTAAGTCAGAGAGGCTGCTGCCTACATTGAGACCCAATCACTGGCCACTTTAAAAAATTGATCATTAGTCACTTTAAACAATGCCACTTTAAATAATGTCACTTTAAATAATGTTTACATATCTTATATAACTCATATCACATGTATATACTGTATTTTATACCATCTATGGTGCCTTGCCTATGCCGCTCATCCATATACTTACATGTACATATTCTCATTCACCCCTTTAGATTTGTGTGCATTAAGTAGTTGTTGGGGAATTGTTAGATTACTTGTTAGATATTACTGCACTGTCGGAACTAGAAGCACAAGCTTTTCGCTACACTCGCATTAACATCTGCTAACCATGTGTATGTGAGCAATAAAATATGATTTGAACTGAGCATTTTTTAGGACCTATCGTATCGTTTGAATCATAGAAACGTGCTGTTTTCACATAGACACTGGTAAGTTGCTGGAGATAGTGTATATGAGGCTGAAAAGTGGCGTAATTGCCCTCTAACTCTTCACCCTGATTCCCCATTCCCCCAATGCATGGAGAGAAACAATGGAAATCACAAATACCACTCGGTATGCGCTGGTCGTGATTAACAGTTTTAAAAAGCATAAGAAGGGCGGAATTTGCTATAAATACCCTGATTTGTTGGGGTCTAAGAGGCTAAATGCGGCATGCTGGAGTAGCTGTGCTCTGACGCACTGGGCTGGGCTGAATAGGGAGTGACGTTTTGGGAGACTAATTTCCTGTCATACATTCTTCATTTGAGCCGTGTTCCTGTGACTGTTTAAACTCCTCTAATGCACGTCATGCTACGGAGCACAAAGGGTTATTATACGTAGAGCAGGCATCGTCATGGTAACAGGACAGAACTACAACTAGGCCTTCTGGTTCTTCAACAACACACTGCTAGCCAATGAGGAACTCCAGATCCCCAATGCGCTCTTTAATTTAGCGACAATTCAAGATGATACCCTCTCAGAACTCCTCCATATTTTCCACTTGCTTGCTCTGGACAAAATGACACAGGGAAAAACAATGAGTCATCGGTTAAATGTGCTGGCTTACATTGTTTAATTGTACTGATCCACTGAAAGGAGGGTAGGAAACGATGAGTGCCAGCTGTGACAGAACTGTCTGTCTGGACTGAGGGTGAATTGAGGAACGGGGTCTTGGGAGGACAGAGGTTGTGTCCTAGTTTTGCCTTTGTAATTACATAAAGCGCCACACACACACTGTGCCCTCTATAACAATAGAAAAGTAACAACAACTGCATCAGCCATGACATGAGAGAGAAAAAGTAGCCTTTACGTAATCCTGTCCAGATCAAGGCTTTTTTATCCTGGGTAAGCAGGCCAGCAGTGCCCACAGGGTGAGGAGAGGTCTCCCAGCTCGGCCCTGCTCAGCAGCTGTTCTACTAAAGATGAGCAGGCCAGAGAGAGCAGGAGGAAGAGGAGGAGGAGGAGGGGGATGGGAAGAGTAGATAAAGAATAAATAGAGTACAAAGAGGAGATGAAGAGGAGGAGAGGTGGACTAGGTGAAGAGAGAGGCTAACAGCTTGTGGCCCAGATGGAGCAGACCCAGAGGTCATCAGACAAGACAAGTAATGAGAAAACAATAAACATTCCATGAATTCTTCTCTCTGCAAGGGCAAGACAATGAAATGAGCACCCCTAGCCGTGGCCTACAAAAGCAATAACAGTGAGGAGCTAGCGGTCTCTGTCCTCCTATTGTGCTGTTATGTAAAGATGCAACTTAAAATAACAAGAGAGACAAACTCTCATAAGCTCAACATGACATCACCCAGTGATGAATAATAACAAAGCCATGCCAATCAAGTAGGGGCACTCTGAGTCCATACCAGCCAACACCACACACTTATCTTAACTAAGAATCTGACTGTTGCTTGACTTTGGTTTGAAGAGCCTCATCTCTCATTGCTGTCTATCTCAGGCCTAGAGGCCACTGTCTGTCTCCTCTCCTTATCTACAGCCCAGCACGAGGAATCCCTACAATGCAGCAGGAATGCCCACCAGGGAGGCCAGCCATGGGTCAACTGACTCCTGAGATGAGTCTCTGAGGAGATCAAGGCTCCACCAACAGGGTGCTGGGTTAGGTAAGAATGTCCCACCGTGGCTCATATCACATTCTCCATGACAGTTTTCGTTCCAAGAAAGGTTTCACAGTAACCTTTATGAGTAGCTGTTTGATTTTTAGTCACCATACTGTGCCTTTCGGAAAGTATTCAGACCCCTTAACTTTTTGTGTTACGTTACAGCCTTATTCTACAATTGATTAAATAGTTTTTTTCCCTCATCAATCCACACAATACCCCATAATGACAAAGCAAAAACAGGTTAAGAAATATTTGCAAATGTATAAAAAAAAAAAATCTGAAATATCACATTTTTATAAGTATTCAGAGCCTTTACTCAGTACTTCGTTGAAACACCTTTGGCAGTGATTACAGCCTCAAGTCTTCCTGGGAATTACACTACAAGCTTGGCACACCTGTATTTGGGGAGTTTCTCCCACTCTTCTCTGCAGATCCTCTCAAGCTCTGTCAGGTTGGGTAAGGAGTGTTGCTGCATAGCTATTTCCAGGTCTCTTCAGAGATGTTCGATCGGGTTCAAGTGCTCGGGCTCTGGCTGGGCCACTCAAAGAGATTCAGAGACTTGTCCCGAAGCCACTCCTGCATTGTCATTGCTCTGTACTTAGGGTTGTTGTCCTTTTGGAAGGTGAACCTTCGCCCTAAGCTGCCACCACCATGCTTCACCGTAGGGATGGTGCCAGGTTTCCTCCAGATGTGACGCTTGACATTCAAGCCAAAGAGTTAAATTTTGGTTTCATCAGACCAGAGAATCTTGTTTCTCATTGTCTGAGAGTCCTTTAGGTGCCTTTTGGCAAACTCCAAGCGGACTGTCATGTCCTTTTAGTGAGGAGTGGCTTCCATCTGGCGACTCTACTATAAAGGCCTGATTAGTGGAGTGCTGCAGAGATGGCTGTCCTTCTGGAAAGTTCTCCCAACTCCACAGAGGAACTCTGGAGCTCTGTCAGAGTGACCATTGGATTCTTGGTCACCTCCCTGACAAAGGCCCTTCTCCCCTGATTGCTCAGTTTGGCCAGGCGGCCAGCTCTAGGAAGAGTCTTGGTGATTCCAAACTTCTTCCATTTAAGAATGATGGAGGTCACTGTGTTCTTGGGGACCTTATATGCTGCAGATCTGTGCCTCGACACAATCCTGTCTCGGAGCTCTGCGGACAATTCTTTCGACCTCATGGCTTGGTTTTTGCTCTGACATGCACCGTCAACCGTGGGACCTTTATATAGACAGGTGTGTGCCTTTCCAAATAATATCCAATCAGTTGAATTTACCACAGGTGAACTCCAATCCAGTTGTAGAAACACCTCAAGGATGATCAATGGAAACAGGATGCACCTGAGCTCAATTTCGAGTCTCATAACAAATGTAAATAAGGTATTTCTGTTTTCTAAAAACATGTTTTGGCTTTGTCATTATGGGGTGTGTAGATTGATGAGGATTTTTTTTATTTAATCCATTATAGAATAAGGCTGTAATGTGGAAAAAGGGAAGGGTTCTGAATACTTTCTGAATGCACTGTACATGTCATACCAGCACCTCATGGTGTAGTTGGCAGGGCATTATTACCCAGTGTCCATACAAGGCACTGTGTACTTCCCTCCCCATGGACAAAATGCCAGGAGAGCCAGGGCAAAATGAAATCCCTGGAGAGGCCTTTCTTTTCAATAATGTCTGTGTGCTCGCTTGTTTATTCCTGGTTGAGACATTTGCTTCCATGGGTTTAACAGAGCGGTACACTCTCAAAAACTCAATTAGCAGATTTATAGCCCTTCAGCCTCAAGTCACACACTGGCTGGGAGAGAAAGAGGAGAGTGAGAGCAAAGAGCAACCGGGCTGCCCAGAAGAACACGGACTAGCCTTGGATTACACAACAATAGGCTCATTTACATCTTGGAACCAATTCAATAATAATAGAAGCAGTGAAATGTAATATTCAGATCAAATAAAAAGGCCATGGTGCTACTCTGCCAAATGCCAACCAACGTAACAACAAGACTACAATAGAATGACTTCTCTATTCCATTGTCCATTTTAAGAAACCAATGTGAGGTCATCTGGTGCCTTGTGCCTCTTCTCCTCCAATGGGAGAGCCAAGTGTCAAACTGCGCAGAGCAGAATAAGTCCAGAATAAGTGCATTCTCCCAGGGTTGATGATTCTTAGACAGACTCCAAACGAAGCAAACAGTCCATTAATCCCCAGTTGTAAGAGACCATTAGCAAAAAGAGGAGCTTCAGTCTGCTGAGTAACATAGCCTAGCTTTAGCTTACAACACTCAAAGTTAAGCTGAGGCCTTTGATGACTCATGAAGACTGATGCCAAACTGGACAAATGGCAAACGAAAGAAAGGCTCAAGCAGATGGGATTGAAGTGAAGATTTGTCTTCCCTCTGATGGGGTAGTCCAGTCATCCATCCATCTCTCCTTCCTCCTGCTCATAGCAGTGAGGTGACACCACCATTCTCAGGAACTTAATACGAATGAGAATGCCTTTGCTCTCAAAGGATGCCCGCAGCCCAAGAGGGAGATGGATGCCAAACAATTAAATGGAAACTCACTGGTTCAACAGTCACGGTCTGGAACCGTTTTAATAAGCTGGAAACTATTTCCAAAATGGTTGACGGTTCTGATGGCGACCAGAGACAAAGGGCCTCATTGTAAAGGGAGAGCGTGTATTTTTCTTCACTGATCAAGTTCACTGCCAAGAGGCAAGGAACAAGCGACAGACCCAAGAGCCGTCATCTGTTGTTTTTTCATACCCCGTGCCCCCACCACCACAAAAGGAGACAGACGAGACCTCCTCCATTGAGTGCTGCTAGAGAATGCCACACTATAACCATCCCCACCGTGGCCTATTGCCAATATCTGAATCAATCTATGATAACCCTAATCTTCCCCCAGTCAAAGGGGATGTAATTACTTGGGGAAGTTAAACTCAGTAAAACCACAAAACATTTCTGGAATGGGTGTGTCAGTTCACACACACACAAAAAACTAAGAGAGAAAATGTCACAGACAGATGCACTTCTTCTCAGCACAATGCCATCGTTACAATTACAGACAGCCAACAGTGAGGAGACAGAGCTGCTTTTCGTTTACACTTCTCTCCCACAGTTTCTAAGCAGCTATAATCCACAAAAATAGCCAATGCTTTTATTCTTTAAAGAAATTATGAAAGAGATTGGTTTGTTTTGTTACTATATAATCATGGAATGGAGTTGTTCAATGACAGTCATATATTTGTTTAAAATCTACACTATCGTTCAAAAGTTTGAGGTCACTTAGAAATGTCCTTGTTTTTGAAAGAAAAGCAATTTTTTTTGTCCATTAAAATAACATCAAATTGATCAGAAATACAGTGTAGACATTGTTAATGTTGTAAATGACTATTGTAACTGGAAACAGCAGATTTTTTATGGGATATCCACATAGGCGTACAGAGGCCCATGAACAGCAATCATCACTCCTGTGTTCCAATGGCACGTTGTGTTAGCTAATCCAAGTTTATCATCAATTGATGATTTAATTTCAGAGAGACAAATAATCATGCAAAATGCTATATATCCGCCTCACTCTCAGAGAAACAAGTAGTACTGCTAGGTTTTACACAGTCAAATGTAACAAATAACAATGTGTCTTTAAGAAATGTACAGATTATACATTTGTGACAAAATGCAGTACAGTAATATGAGATCTGTGTGTAAACATTTACATTTAACATTTTCATAATTTAGCAGATTCTCTTATACAGAGAGACTTCCTTTGGTGCATTCATCGTAACCCTTTCCTGCAGTCAAATGACCTAGTGGTCTCATGGGTGGAAATGTTTCATAATTCAGAAACATAAAAATATATTTTTTTGTGTGCCAAAAATCTGGTGTTCTATGTCAAACAGTTTTGTTATAACTCAGTCTTCTGTGATGTATATGAAATATAATATTGGGATGCAAACTTAAAACATTTCAACTATATATCTGACATGGTACAGGTGTCTGGTGTTTCTATGTCAGAAAGAACAACTATATGTGTGAGGTGTATACTTTTGTTTCAAAGTAGATTTATTTAAGACTACCACTGCAGTTATTAAGATAGCTAGATGAGACAACCACATATCACAGTAAAATATACACAATACAAACATTCCATTCCAGCTAAACAATAGATATACTGTGTATAGCGTTTTCATACACATCTAAAATCTATGAATAACAAATCTGAGAGCAATAATACTTTACACACACATGAAGGTGTGCCATCATTTCTGATGAAAAAAAAACAAAATAAAAAGACTTGGTGGATATAGCATTTTGGAAATTAACTCTTGATGTACTTTTAAAGAAAGTTATTTTATCAATCAGAAAATTGTTTCGTTCTTTCTGATGTTCATTTCTATCTCCTGTGAGTTTCTCAGCAGCCGTAGTTTGTGATTAGTAAGAGGAAAGCTTACTTTGCCATTTCAGCTGCCCATATATCAACCCTGAGAATCAGCAGTGGGACCAGGGGGCGACAGGCTTGTTTGATCTAGACCTCGCCTTACAGAGATGTCAGTGTTGTGTGTGATCCAGCCCACAGACCTATGAGCGCAGTGGGGAGATGGACTTCCTCCTTCTCTCTCTCTCTCCTCTCTCTCTCTTCTCTATCACTCTCCCTCTCTATCCCCCCCTCTCCCTCTTTCTCTCCCGTCCTCCTTCCCTCCCTCCATTCAGAGTTTTTCCCGTCCGTCTACCTCCCCAGTAGCCAAGCTCTCCGGCAGGACGTGACCCGCCCAGCTCACACTCACTCCATAAATCACAGGCCGTGTCTCCGCCGTCCACTTGAAAAGAGGCCGCTGCGCTGCCTTTCTTTGGTGTGCTCCAAGAGGCCGCTTCCTCCCACTGCGCTGGCCTGTTTTGAGCCAAGAGTTTAAACATATGCTTGTGTGCAGCACTTTCTAACACCCGCAGGCACAAAGTGACGCGCAGTGCATAGAGGTGTCTGTCTCCATGGCAGCATGCAGAGGGCGTTCTCCAGAGCACGGACTTACACGCTAAGAAATGGCAACCCCCTTCGATATTTACGTACACTTCAATGCAAAATCACAATGGGCTAGTGTGCTGTTAGGCAGCTTGAAGAGAAACAAGGAAGCGGAGATCACTTAAAACACTTTTAATGTATCAAGCTTGGTAAAGAGCGGAGACAGAGAGAGGTTGTGCTCCCCAACAGCATTGGATTCAGACCAGTTCACTCACTCTGTGTGGAGCATCTCTTTACACTACACTATCAATACAAACTCCAAAACAAAGAAAATATCCTAATACAAATCTTAAAACTACCACACATTTAAGAGAAGAACATTAAATGACAATTGCCTAGCTTGAAGTAAAACCAACTAGGAAATACTGAATTCTGAGAGAGCTCAAAATCAAGTCTTGTACTCCTTTCACAAAGGATTCTTGGTGTGTTGCCTATAAAAACAATTGAGCAATGTTTATATGATCCCTTTTCAAACAGCCCAATTCTGACCTATTTCTTGCCGGCATTCACCTTTTATTTAGCCATTTCTTTGTCCGTCAAGGAGCAAGAGACATTAAACTTTGACCCTGTTGTTGCGACCGTTGTCATGGTAACCTGATGTGACAGCAGCTTGATCTATATTCCTCTGTTTAAATTCAGACTTTCCACTAGGAGTGAACAACTCCAGGATTTTGGGAGTCGACACCAACTCCTGTAGTTGGAGTCGAAGGAGTCGACTATTGCTCGACTCCTAGAACACGCTGAAACACCACCTCATTATTACAGTCCTACTAGGAAGGGATTGGCATGAGCATACTGCTGCCCATTCACTTATCAGCTTATAAAAGGCCTATTTTGTTTGAATATAGAAAATTATGTGTAGGAAGTAGATTATTTCAGTGGTAATTCTGCAGTGCGCAGCCTTGACAGATTCCCATGGGATGTTAATGTGCACTCTCTACGCTGATAAGCCTATTCTTTGTCGTGTTATATAACCCTATTCGGACGGAACTAGTATTGATAGAGACACTGGTCATGTAATTATTATCCAAGCATATGCGTTATTCCAGAGGACGATTCACACAGGATTAGTTTTTCCAAACTGCCCCCTGTAATTCTTAATATTTTTTCATTCAATTGATTCTTATGATTGAAGCCTGGAGTGGAGGTTTTTATTCTAGGGGTGAAGATAATTCAACGTCATGTCTAGACAATAATAGGCTACTACACTGATAACTCATGCTTGCTTGGCTGCGAAATCTATAGGTGTCCCCATAATATTTAAATTGAGGAAGTGTGATCAAAATCATTACTTTAGCGATCCATGGTAGACTTCCCTACTAATAAAAAAGCCCTTCATCCTGCTGATTTGAGCTGCTGAACAGTATTTGCAATTGAGATGCGTTTAAAGGTTTATGGATGAGAAAGTGAACTTGCCATTTCGAAAAAGTTTAGACCAGTGGGGAATTGGGAATGTCATGCTTCGTGATCTGTTGTCTAGGACATCAACAGCCAGTGCTTCATTAAATAAGCTATAGGCAATTTATACAAGATATAGCCTATGCGTACAGTTCTGACTGTCTATCTGTCTGCCTGCCCCTTCTCTCTTACCTTGCTGGCTCGCCTGCTCTTTCACTTTGCTATGAAAGATGTAAGTGAGAGTGTGTTCAGTCTTCGGTCTGTTGCGTGTAGATTAGTTTACGTTAGCCTACTCATTGATAGCCCCTACTTTAGTGAACTTACAAGACATTGCAAGCCCAGATATTGCAAGATGCTGTGCCCATCCCCTCTCTTTGTTTCGCTAGCTCGCTCTTTCTTTGCTGTGAAAGATGTGAGAAAATGTTTTCTCGGAAGTAGCCTACAGCAACTACTCAGTCTCCTCTGTTGCAAAAATACAGGAATCGAATCGAAGATTGACAGCCAGAAAGGCGACATCAGGAGTCGTCAGGCAACTATTCTTTTGGAGTCGACTCTCCACCACTACCTTCCAATGCTTTTATTTTTTCACAGTCACAAGAGTAAGTTAGCAGCTTGCCATACTTGTAAAGCATTTGTAAATAATTACCTTGTAATGTGTTATTTTTCCTGTTATGGTGAATAAATGGTTTGCTACAGTTAAATGCAAAACGTTGTCAGATACTTTCTGGTAATATATGAGCTGGATAGCCAGCTAGATAGCTAACTAACAAGCTAGCAACTAATTAAAACATTGTCTAGAAAGTCGCTTTTAGTTGCCTGGCTTGTTAAATTGACATATCCTCGCCAAAAAAAAATTAACCGACGGGTTTTGTGTAGATTGTTTTGTTGTTGCATGTAACGTTGCTATTTGGACCAGGCTGCTGCGGTGTCATGTCATTTACAGTACCAGTCAAAAGTTTGGACACACCTACTCATTCAAGGGTTTTTCTTTATTTTTACTATTTTCTACATTGTACAATAATAGTGAAGACATCAAAACTATGAAATAACACATAAAGAATAATATAGTAACCAAAAAAAGTGTTAAACAAATATATTTTAGATTTTAGATTCTTTAAAGTAGCCACCCTTTGCCTTGATGACACCTTTGCACTCTCTTGGCATTCTCTCAAAGCTTCACCTGGAATGCTTTTCCAACAGTCTTGAAAGAGTTCCCACATATGCTGAGCACTTGTTGGCTGATTTTCCTTCACTCTGCGGTCCAACTCAACCCAAACCATCTCAATTGGGTTGAGGTCAAGTGATTGTGGTGGCCAAGTCATTTGATGCAGCACTCTATCACTCTCCTTCTTGGTCAAATAGTCCTTACACAGCCTGCAGATGGTTTGGGTCATTGTCCTGTTGAAAAACAAATGATAGTCCCACTAAGCGCTAACCAGATGGGATGGCGTATCGCTGCAGAACGCTGTGGCAGCTATGCTCGTTAAGTGTGCCTTGAATTCTAAATAAATCACAGACAGTGCCACCAGCAAAGCACCCCCACACCATCGCACCTCCTCCTCCATGCTTCACAGTGGGAACCACACATGCGGAAATCATCCGTTCGCCTACTCTGCGTCTCACAAAGACTTTGGTTGGAAACAAAAATCTAAAATATGGACTCAGACAGATTTCCACCAGTCTAATGTCCATTACTTGTGTTTCTTGGCCCAAGCAAGTCTCTTCTTCTTATTGGTGTCCTTTAGTAGTGGTTTCTTTGCAGCAATTTGACCATGAAGGCCTGATTCACGCAGTCTCCTCTGAACAGTTGATGTTGAGATGTGTCTGTTACTTGAACTATGTGAAGCATTTATTTGGGCTGCAATTTCTGAAATCATCATACTGCTTGATGGTTTTTGTGACTGCACTTGAAGAAACTTTCAAAGTTCTTGAAATTGTACTGATTGACTGACCTTCATGTCTGACCTTCTAGGCAGAGTTGCTAAGAAAAATCCATATGTCAGACTGGCCAATAAAAAGAAAAGATTAAGATGGGCAAAAGAACACAGACACTGGACAGAGGAACTCTGCCTAGAAGGCCGGCATCCTAGAGTCGCCTCTTCACTGTTGATATTGAGACTGGTGTTTTGCGGGTACTATTTAATGAAGCTGCCAGTTGAGGACTTGTGAGGCGTCTGTTTCTCAAACTAGACACTCTAATGTACTTGTCCTCTTGCTCAGTTGTGCACCGGGTCCTCCCACTCCTCTTTCTATTCTGGTTATAGACAGTTTGCGCTGTTCTGTGAAGGGAGTAGTACACAGCGTTGTACCAGATCTTCAGTTTCTTGGCAATTTCTTGCATGGAATAGCCTTAATTTCTCCGAAAAAGAATAGACTGACGAGTTTCAGAAGAAAGTTCTTTGTTTCTGGTCATTTTGAGTCTGTAATCAAACCCACAAATGTTGATGCTCCAGATACTTAACTAGTCTAAAGAATGCCAGTTGTATTGCCTCTTTAATCATAACAACAGTTTTCAGCTGTGCTAGCATAATTGCAAAAGGGTTTTCTATGATCAATTAGCCTTTTAAAATGATCAACTTGGATTGGCTAACACAACATGCCATTGGAACACAGGAGTGATGGTTGCTGAGAATGGGCCTCCATAATGGGCCTCCATAACAAATCAGCCGTTTCCAGCTGCAATAGTCATTTACAACATTAACAATGTCTACACTGTATTTCTGATTAACTTGATGTTATTTTAATGGACATAAAATGTGCTTTTCTTTCAAAAACAAGGACATTTCTAACTGACCCCAAACATTTGAACGGTAGTGTATTATATAGTAGGAATTCATATCTTGGAATAACAGAATATAAAACTGTTTTACTATAGAAACATTAGAATCTGCTCTCTGCTCCGATCATGTAAGGAAATAAAAAAAAACTGACCTGGATGAACCTCTCAAGGATGATTTCAGAAAGTAGTTTTTTTCATCCATGTTGGATGTGATCACATCGCATGCTTTCTCTCCTTTCAAACTCCCCACCAGTTATTTTGGCTGAAGACAGATAGCCTCCTAGCAATTTGTAGTTTAAGTTAGAAACTTAAGCATATTAACCCATTATTTATTTGCTAGATATAAAGTTAAGAAAAAAAAGTTGAAATGGCAGTGTGCGTTCCCCCAGGCTAAATGGCAAAGCATTTCTGTGACATTAGACAATAACTACTCAAGGACAGAACTACATACAGTCATGGCCAAAAGTTTTGAGAATGACACAAATATAAATTTTCTAAGTATGCTGCCTCAGTTTGTATGATGGCAATTTGCATACACTCCAGAATGTCATGAAGAGTGATCAGATGAATTGCAATTAATTGCAAAGTCCCTCTTCGCCATGCAAATGAACTGAATCCCCAAAAAACATTTCCACTGCATTTCAGCCCTGACACAAAAGGACCAGCTGACATCATGTCAGTGATTCTCTCGTTAACACAGGTGTGAGTGTTGACGAGGACAAGGCTGGAGATCACTCTGTCATGCTGATTGAGTTCGAATAACAGACTGGAAGCTTCAAAAGGAGGGTGGTGCTTGGAATCATTGTTCTTCCTCTGTCAACCATGGTTACCTGCAAGGAAACATGTGCCGTCATCATTGCTTTGCACAAAAAGGGCTTCACAGGCAAGGATATTGCTGCCAGTATGATTGCACCTAAATCAACCATTTATCGGATCATCAAGAACTTCAAGGAGAGCAGTTCAATTGTTGTGAAGAAGGCTTCAGGGCGCCCAAGAAAGTACAGAAAGCGCCAGGACCGTCTCCTAAAGTTGATTCAGCTGCGGAATCGGGGCACCACCTGTACAGAGCTTGCTCAGGAATGGCAGCAGGCAGGTGTGAGTGCATCTGCACGCACAGTGAGGCGAAGACTTTTGGAGGATGGCCTGGTGTCAAGAAGGGCAGCAAAGAAGCCACTTATCTCCAGGAAAAACATCAGGGACAGACTGATATTCTGCAAAAGGTACAGGGATTGGACTGACGAGGACTGGGGTAAAGTAATTTTCTCTGATGAATCCCCTTTCCGATTGTTTGGGGCATCCGAAAAAAAGCTTGAGCGTTACCATCAGTCCTGTGTCATGCCAACAGTAAAGCATCCTGAGACCATTCATGTGTGGGGTTGCTTCTCAGCCAAGGGAGTGGGCTCAATCACAATTATGCCTAAGAACACAGCCACGAATAAAGAATGGTACCAACACATCCTCCGAGAGAAACTCTCCCAACCATCCAGGAACAGTTTGGTGACGCACAATGCCTTTTCCAGCATGATGGAGTACCTTGCCATGAGGCAAAAGTGATAACTAGGTGGCTTGGGGAACAAAATATCGACATTTTGGGTCCATGGCCAGGAAACTCCCCAGACCTTAATCCCATTGAGAACTTGTGGTCAATCCTCAAGAGGCGGGTGGACAAACAAATTCTGACAAACTCCAAGCATTGATTATTCAAGAATGGGCTGCCATCAGTCAGGGTGTGGCTCGGAAGTTAATTGACAGCATGCCAGGGCGGATTGCAGAGGTCTTGAAAAAGAAGGGTCAACACTGCAAATATTGACTCTTTGCATCAACTTCATGTAATTGTCAATAAAAGCCTTTGACACTTATGAAATGCTTGCAATTATACTTCAGTATTCCATAATAACTTCTGACAAAAATATCTAAAGACACTGAAGCAGCAAACCTTGTGGAAATTAATATTTGTGTCATTCTCAAAACTTGCCACGACTGTACATTTCAATGGAGAGAATAAATGCATTAACGCGTGCCAAAGACGGTAAGATGAAAAGCGGGTCGACAACCCCTCAGTAAATGACCGCAGTCATGAATAGGTTGGTTGGCGGAAATAAAAGCACAGGCTTTGTTACCGGCAATACTTTTCAGATATAAAGAAAAGGCAGCAAAAAGTTGGTGGCCAAAGCATCCTTGGTGGTCTGAAATATTTCCTTTACTTAGCCCTGCATGCTTCCACAATTACACCAACACGTAATGCTTTCAGTTAATTAAAACATGGCCAGTGTATCACACAGTGTAAAAAGTTCAAAAGCATTCCATGTCACTCCGATAGCATAACTACTCAGTTAGGCAAGGGGGCAGCTCAGTCTTTTTATGATCCTGAGGGATAGCAGGCTAAAATAATACCAATGGCAACACTGACTAACTAAGGGAGCGGGACAGAGTCCAGCATGTCTCACTATGTACCAGACAGTCATGCCAACATAGTGCCTCACCATCTGACTCATCTTGGCTGACTGAACCTTCTCCTTCCTACAGTAGCCTACCTCACATCTGACACACTAGGAATCCAACATGGATTACAATGTTTCTACAATCCAAGATAGTCCAAGAAAAGGATAAAAAAAAATGCAGGGGGGAAAACGATGTCTTAGTGCAGTATCTTTCCATCTGGGCTGTGCTCTCTAGAGTGTAGATGAACTCTCACACACAGACAAAGACACTCAGACACTCACACATCACTGCTTGGGTTCAGGCCTGAACTCTCCATGCTACTCTGTATTGAGGATAACCAACACCAACTCAGCCATCTGAGCACAACGTCAAAAACACACCAAAAAATCCCTCCAGACTCACTCCTAGCTTCTCTGTTGGTCCGAGTGGGAGGAGAGAGACAGGAAGTGAGATTCAGCAAGCATTACATCAGCAGCTATAGGGCCACAGTCGTCAGCCCAGGCTGGGAAACATGTGAACCTTAGCACCTGTTGCACCTGCCTCTCCTCTGCCCGCACAGCCAGTGCTGTGCTGAGGAACCCTGTGACACTGCGCTAAGGTCACCACTGTCTCCCACTGTGACAGCAAAGTGGAGGGAAAATGTCAGGCAGGGAGACGTCGTCTCTCCTCTGTTAAGCCCCTAAGCGAGGCTCCAGCCAGCCTCTAACTGCCTGGCTGTCACAAGATCACGTTACATCAACATTCCCTGTGCTGCACACCAGATGAAGTCAGGACCACCAGGATCTCCAGGACACAATGCTATACAAGGTCAGCAATACAGATACTACTGATGGCGGAAAAAATCTATACAGTTACATATCTCAATATAATTGTTTTACGATATTATATCGATACTTTAAATCCAAGTATCGATAAAATATGTGTGTTTTTGTGTGCGTTAGCTAGCGCTAGTCGTGAGAATTGTGGGAATCACAATACATATCGTATAGGCACCTAAGTACAGTGATGATATCGTATCGTGAGGTCCCTGGCAATTCCCAGCCCTAGAAGATACATCATATAATCCTCTTACTGCCAACCAATAAAACACACTGTCCTCTCATATCAGTCTTATTTGATCAAGCATCTTGTCAGCCAGTGGTTAGCAAACAAAGGCAAGTAGACTGACAGACAGCCTGGTTTATGGTTTATTTCAGATCAACCTGAGTGTGTGTGGCCCATCTATACTGCATGGTCTCTTTATTCACACAGCCCAGTGATGTTCACAGTCCCTGTGGGACAGACCACAGTTAAGCACATATTGGATTAAATGTTCTGCCCATGTATTAGACACTGAGCAGAGCAATGGCGGCACAGAGTGAATGAATCCGCAGTGAAGGAGAACAGATGACAACACATGCGCGAGGGTGGTCAACTAAGTGCTTAATCTAATACAATCAACATCCACTACAATTGGCCATTTGTGTGGCACAACGCAGATGCTCTTCGGTGCTGGGGGCACTAATCACGTTCCCTTGATGACTCTGATGTAAACAAAATTAGCCAGTCGTTTGAAAAATGCCATGGAGGGAAAGAGAAACGTATGAATATGACCCAAAGGAAACGGCATTCCACAGTGCAGATGAATGACTGACTTGCGTATGCTGAGTGAAAAACATCAGAGACACAATGTTGCAATCCCCTTGAACAAATGCCACTTTGTGTTGCACACATGAACACACACACACACACACACACACAACCCACACACTTCCTATCACACCACGCCTCCCAACCCCAACTAGCTCTATGTCTAGAGGACACACATCTGGAGTTGGGCTTTGACATTTAATGGCATTTGTCTAAACACACGCATCTAGCATGTAGGCCTAAAGTTAATCACAGACAGCTACTCTCAAGCTGGTAACAGACAAACTTTCTGTGAGCTCTGAACTGCACCAGGCCAGAGAGAACACAATGTTGTTCCAGACAAAAAATTGTATAAAGCAACCTTACGTAACACATCTTTTCCCCATTTTTGGAAATTCTTCAGAAACATTTTAACTACCCTCAGTGCCAGTATCAACAGCAGATACATGGACAGATAGAGCAGTAGTTTGGGTGGCAGGTAGCCTTGCGCTTAAGAGCGTTGAGCAAGTAACTGAAAGGTCCCTTATTTGAATCCCCGAGCAGACTAGGTAAAAAATCTGTCGGTGTGCCCTTGAGCAAGGAACTTGTAAATCACTCTGGACAAGAGTGTCTGCTAAATTACCCAAATGTAGTTTGGTTGGGTAGACATATAGAGCAGTAGTTTGGCTTGGAAGACAGACAGGTCAGTTAGACAACTGTACCAGCTAAAACCACCAGCCTGTGATTCCAGGGGCTTTCCTCAACAGGAACATCAGTATCATTACCACACACAGGTGGAGGGCAAAATGGCAAGATAAACCATATATCACCCAGTTAAGGGGGTGGAATGTAAAAAAACAAGCGTTTTAACAAGTTAGTACATGCCTGGCCAAGGAACAGTGCATACTGCAGTACATGAGAACAACTCCTGACTGCAGGGAAGAGGTGGGAGATGGACCACAGAGCAGAGATCTGATGCCTCATATCATGACGGAAAATACCATTGTACAAATGTAGGATCTTCATTGGATCACTCTTTTGTTGCTGAGAATTTACATAAAGTCACTGAAAACCCACACTAACACACAGTTATATTAACAGTATTACACTTTTCATGTTGCATAATATTGGCCAGCTAATAGCCTAGCCACTGATCAAGCAACATTATGGAATAAAAGTTCAAATGCTGTTGCTGCAGGATTATTTTTCTGCGACAATACTGGTCAAATGAAGATCCTACATCTGTAACTCATGTATCAACAATAATTTATATGTTTGTCCACTCAATGTTACAATTATATCCAAAGGACCCAGGCAAGAGTAACAAAATAAAACCTAAAAATAATAATAATTAAAAAGAAATTGTTTAGCAACAAGAGGCAGCTTTGAGTGATTGTAAGTAATGTGGACTAATAAAACATGAATGAGAATCTGAGGTGTTTACATGAACGCTGTGGACTAGCGCCTGTCATGTTTATCAGAAGACCAGAGAGAGGGACCTTAAAGCACACTCAAGTGCAAACAAGCCTGGCTCGGCTGGTCATGTCTCAGTAATTGATGCACTAATGGGAGAGGGTGGGGGGTTGGGGAGAGAGTAACGGAGGCTGGGACTTCAAAGGCTTGCTAGACGCTTATCAACAAACGTGCTCTTATCAGACACAAGAGGACGGGCAGATGAAAGGTAGACTAATGCACCTCACCCCACCGCTCCACTCTACTCTGCTCTATCAGCACTGGGCCTGGTTTCGGGAGCCAGACGACCACACCAGAGGAGAGAGGAGAGGACCGGGGGGAAAGGGGGAGGACAGAGGAGTGGGACATGGAATCAGCCAGAACCCAAACATGTGAGATAGGGAGACAAGCCAGACAGTGTTTGGGCAGTTCAGTAAGACATCTGCACAGATAACCAATAAGCAACTTCCTCTAGGATTGGGGAAAAGAAGGTAACATTTTTTATATAATAATGTAACTTAAGGGCTGTTTTCCCACAATATACTTGTAATGATGCCAGGGGTTACCTTGGGAGAATTTTTGGAAGATATAGAAAATGTAACATGAAAAAGAGACAATAGTCTGCCGTTACCCTATATTAACCCATGGCCAGTCTTTAACCCTAAACTCCAACTGTAAAATTACAGTAAGGAACACTAAATGAGTGTCCTGTGGGTCCTGAGCCAGATTAGCCGGCTGGATGAATGAGGATAGTGAGGTCTCCCAGGTGACGTGGCCTCTCCCTCCCCTCCTAAAAGACTGAGATAGAGCTGCTGTTGGTGCTGCTCTGGAGACAGTCTATATTTAACACAGTAGCGGCCTGCTGTCTGTCCGCTGATGAAACAAGAGAGCAGCTGTGCTGAACCTCCTCAGCTCCCAGACCTTACTATAGTACTGCAGACAGGGATTAGAACAGGACAGGGATGAGGACAGGACAGGGATGAGGACAGGACAGGGATGAGGACAGGATAGGGATGAGGACAGGACAGGGATGAGGACAGGACAGGGATGAGGACAGGACAGGGATGAGGACAGGATAGGGATGAGGACAGGACAGGGATGAGAACAGGATAGGGATGAGAACAGGGCAGGGATGAGGACAGGACATGGATGAGGACAGGACAGGGATGAGGACAGGACATGGATGAGGACAGGACAGGGATGAGGACAGGACAGGGATGAGGACAGGACAGGGATTAGGACAGGGCAGGGATGAGGACAGGGCAGGGATGAGGACAGGATAGGGATGAGAACAGGGCAGGGATGAGGACAGGACAGGGATGAGGACAGGACAGGGATTATGACAGGACAGGGAAGAGGACAGGACATGGATGAGGACAGGACAGGGATTAGGACAGGGCAGTGATGAGGACAGGACAGGGATGAGGACAGGACATGGTTGAGGACAGGACAGGGATTAAGACAGGACAGGGATGAGGACAGGGCAGGGATGAGGACAGGGCAGGGATGAGGACAGGATAGGGATGAGAACAGGGCAGGGATGAGGACAGGACAGGGATGAGGACAGGACATGGATGAGGACAGGACAGGGATTAGGACAGGACAGGGATGAGGACAGGACATGGATGAGGACAGGACAGGGATGAGGACAGTGCACGGATGAGGACAGGGATGAGGGCATGGCACCTACATCCACCACTGATATGAAGACATATCGAATAACATAAGATCCTCCAAGAGTGAAGAGCATTTCTCACACGATCAGACTGAAACGATGTTGAAACAGGCTGCAGCATTGTCTAACTCCTCTTTAGTCAATGTCAGGACTTCGACACCTCCATAGTTCTCTGAACAGGAGCAACTCAGAATTACCCCCACACCAGTGTTTTGTGTTAATGTTAGCTCTGGTGTTATTATGTTTCCACAAGAGAGTGACACGAAAGACTTGTTGCGAGCAGAATCAACAAGCTTTGCATCATTCAAGACTGTTGCTTTGTGAGAATGTTTTAAAGTTCACAGTTAGCCATTGTTATGTAAATGTAAGCTGAAAAGTACCCAGGGCCTTGCCTTGGCTCCAAGTTGGAACAGGTTTGCCGGAGCCATGGCCCAGTGAGACACGGGTGCTGGCCCGCATAGAAGCAAAGAGAAAAGTCTGAGCCATTTGGGTAAAACACTGGGGTAAATCCTCAGTGGAAATGCGCCATAAGACCCCATATTTCATCCTTGGCCACCCTGATGCTAACAGAGAGCCAACTGGTGAAAGGCCAGTTGGTGTGGCCAAGGAGCAGCAGTCCTGCCAGGAGCAGGAGAGATGGACAGGCTGAGAGGAGAGGAGAAGGCCAGCAGCAACAGCAGACCAGAGGAGCCACATACACCTGTTCACATTACCCAGGGTCCTGACAACTGCTCTAGGGCTTGGGTATTAAACCCAAACAGACCGGGGGACAGAGGAAGGGGAAGCATCCTCCTTGTCCTCCCGGATGAGGTCAAGGTCATTCTTCAATCACAGACAAATGCAGACATGACTTACAACGCTAGGAAAGACAGCAGCTAGACCTCACAGGTCTATTTCAACAAGGCATTCTGTTCTCTCTTCACATTGACTGAAGAAGCTCAGTAAAGGGTTAAAGGGGAAGCGTGGTTGTCAGAGGCATTTCAATTAGCTGAGTAAGTCCATAAGATTTCCTTTGTAATTTTATGACACCCCTTTTATCTCCTCAGCGAATAAGAACAGACTAGCATGTTGCAGCCTGTTCACACACACAAACACACACACACACACTCCTACATGTGGCTTTTCTTTAGCTCTTAAGAAGTAACACAAAGTGTGTTGTTATGCTAACCTCTGTTATTTCAAAGAAGTTCCTACCCACTTCATTCCAAAAGAGAACAGTCATAAAAGTAAGTCTTTTTTTATTTAGACAAAGACCAGCTAAAGCTATAAAGAGCATTAGCCTTGTCATCTGATTTCCATTGCTCCACACTCCTAACATGTACATCATGTTTACACTGCTTAGCAAATTCCCTTTACCATATTTCCTCATGATAGGAACTCATGATGACATTGGCCACACTTTGTTATCAGCAGCAGTGATTTGTATTACCCTTTCATATCGCATATCAGCTGTAAAGAGTAAGGAAAACACTAGCTAAAATAATACGTGAAATTAGAAAAGGCATTTGAAAGGACAGACAGTGATCAAACAATGTTCTGGAACCGAGACATCTCTGGGGTCATCCTTCTTCTACTGGCCAGCTGGTCTCTCCTCACTACCCAAGGGGACTAGGGTTGCTCAACTGAGCATCTCCACGTAGCTCCACTGAGCATCTCAAGACCCGCCCTCTCAGTCATCATACGTGCCACATTCACACACTTTCCCCTCAGTGCGTATGTGATAAGCTTCTGCCTTCAGCGGTACACATTTATTCAATGTGAGGGGGCATCACACATGAACAGAAAAGATACAAATAAACACACACGCCATACAGGGAGCAGGAGAAACCGCCAGCAGAGAAGCGGATCTGATCCCGTTGCCCCTGAAACTAGCTATTCATCCATGGCAGAATAATATTCTTCCTCTGTGGTATGTCAAATATATCCACCAATACCGCACACACCCTCACTTCTGCAGGAGAGATATGTTGGCAGGAGATTTTTTTCCCCCGTTGTGGAATTAACTTGTGCTCTGAGAGCTTACTTGCGGGCATGGCGCATTATCCCCCCTGGCAATGCCAAGCCTGCCCAGTAGTGAGCAGTGGCTGCAGCGGGCACAGAGCTCAGGCAGGCAGCCCAGGCAACGTGGAGCAGAACGGAGCGGCACGGCTACTCCTCTCACCTCAGTGGGGAGCAGCTAGCGAGAAGCAGCGCTAACAGGCGGAGAGGAGATAGGCCTCATCCTTCCTGCCATTACACTGGGACTGAGTGGAATCTATCACAGAGCGAGGGACCCACGGCGCTGAGAGAGGAAGTTATAGTATTCACACAGATTTATGAATGAGTGTTAAGAGTGCCGGATGAGTCACAGCTTCCGCACAGAGCGGCCAGAAGGCAGAAAGCAGCCCATCAGCACAGGCAATGAGTGGCTCGCACACACCGGCACCAGTCACCACGTGCATGCAGACACACACACACACACACACACACACACATGCACACACACGCACATACACAATAGGCACACTGGGTGCGGACAAAGGCAAATGTGAGGGCATGGAATGCCTGGAATGCCTATGTGTGTGTGTGTGTGCGTGCGTGCGAGCGCTCACGTTTGCGTGTGTCTCTGTCCGTCTCTGTGGTGGCAGCATAGCTACACAGTTCAGCCTTTTAAATCATTATAGAAGTCTCTGTGGTGGCAGCATAGCTACACAGTCCAGCCTTTTAAATCATTATAGAAGTCTCTGTGGTGGCAGCATAGCTACACAGTCCAGCCTTTTAAATCATTATAGAAGTCTCTGTGGTGGCAGCATAGTTACACAGTCCAGCCTTTTAAATCATTATAGAGAGGCATTGACGACAGTATTTTCATAACGGGTATTCAAATTTTACAAATACACAACAGATAACCAAAACAAATTTACTATTTGAAAGACATTACTGTTTCAAATGATTTGCATAGAAGTATATGTGTTGTTGACACAAGCAAGCATGCAAGTGGCTTGCCATGCATTTCACTACAAACTAGCAATGCACTGAAGCAGATAATATATAAAACATTTGCTTTAGGGGAAAACTAAAAACAAACTGTCTGACCAATCATACAGTCCAAAGGAAACCTATAAAACCAATTGAACAGAAAAACTATTTGTAAACAACCCGTTTTTTCCCTTGCTTCGCGAGGGCTCTGGTTATTGGGGCCGACTGAAGAGCGTCTCTGTAACAGCTAAACATATTAAGATCTCCTGCTCACATTTCTCAAGAACAACATTTATGAATGTCACCTAATAGGAGAAAATGTGGCAGAGGCCAGGAGAGGGGAGAGAGGGGAGAAGAGCTGCATGGAATGTACTCACATACACACACACAAAACTATAGGACAACAATTATTTGTTCTTGTACCTGCACAGGTATTAAAGCTTATTAAGCACTATACAAAATGTCTGTTCATAGAGGGCCTCTGTCCACCGACAAAGAAGCTCTCTATGCTCCCATATAACCCTGTTTCCAACCTGTCAGTCTGCTTGTCCCCGACCACTCTTCAAAAAAACAGAACAGTCTAAGAACACAAAGATAGGGATGGGGTCGCACACAGGCCTGCCAAAGGGCTTGTCAACGTTCTCTAATGTCGTTTTATTCAATGACACCATAGAGTAGCAACACAAGGAATCAATATTCCCTAGTCCTCTGAGGAAATAATAAAAAAAGAAATAATAAATAAACACTGTGGTAATGCTAGCTAGCTAGCGTGTTGTGCAAGTCCAGTTTCCCATGGCTTTTTGCCTCTTTCGCGAGGAGTTGTATTGACCCATTGAGAGCCCTGCAGGGCTGAGGGGAGTGGAGGAGAAGATGAGGGATCTGATTATGCCGTCTTTACTGTGGGGGAGGAGGGAGTAGCGAAAGGGAGGGAGGGCACGATATGTGAGGCTGATGAACAGAGTGGCATGGCTGTGGAACACTGCCTGGGCAGAGCTGGGCAGGCATGCCTGGCACAGGGAGATGGATCCAGGAAGTGAGTCACCAGCAGCACTACAGTACCCCCAGGAAAGCACAGGGCTCTTGGAGAAAAGGCCAGGCTGCTGGAACTGGAGCCCTTCCTGCTTTCTGTCCCTCACCACGCCCCTTTGATAAGCATCGGAGAAGCCTTTAAAAATGTAACGCCTTCCCTGCATGTCGCGGCAAGTGTCTGGCATTACATTGGTTAAACAAAAACAAGACAACCGATCGTATGACATAGCCCACCTAACGCCTCACTCACACACACATTCCCAGCACCTGCCTCTACCACCCACAGCATCATCTTCCATTCAGTGATCTCTTGGTTTTTCACAAACATTCTTTCTCCACCATACCAAATGGCCTCTGTACATACAGGGAGTTCTGTGTGATTCCCCTCTTTATCCTCTCAAAGTTTCAATGACTAAGCCAGCAGGAATTTCTACCTTATATACTCCCTTAAAGAGACAGTCACCAGCCCCTTTTCCAATTCCTGTCCAGTACACACTCTAGCTCTGCTGTGGATTTAATGTATCGAATCTCACAAACTAAATATTTAATTTAAAAGCCTTCATCACAATGACTTCCTCTAAAACTGCTCCCCCTGCTCTAAACCACAGACATAGTTCAGGGCAGAGCCCTCAGAGCAGTGTGATATCAAGTTGTCCACTTGAAGCAAAGTAAAAGATACAAGCCAACAGGCTGTTATCAGGGGAATGTAAGTAAAGGGCAGTGTGGTTAGGAAACCAGACTCCAGAGTGTCATTCAAGCTGAGCGTATTGTAAGTAAATATTTAAACACATTAATGGGAAATGTTAGCTATATGAGGTCAGAGGAGCTGTGCGGTGGTGTGATCTGCGCTAACAGAACAAGGTTGGTCGGGACAGCCTGGGGGCTGCTTATCAACAAGCATCTCTCTCCCGTTGGCTGGCTCTGCTCACTTCTCCTCTGGGGGAGGAAGACATACCCGTCTGGAACAGAGTGACCAGAGGGCCACATTCGAAGCAGGCCAGAGAGCAGGTCACAAGACCCAAAAACACACACCAACAACACGCAATGTCACAGGGGCCACGGCCAGCCAAACAACTCAACTGGCGGCTGGAGTGTTGAGAGAATGAGCACAGTGTGTAAACAGTCAGGAGATATCTCACAGCTAAAGCTGTTAACAGTCTCTGATGAAGCTGGCAGAAGAGAGAGGGGGAAATACTAGTCAAACTATGAAGAAGGGCACTAAAAAAAGACCAAACTTGAGGGAGGGAAGGAAAGCGGGAAAGGGGTAACAGATGAGGAGGAGGGAGCTGGGCTGTGTTATGCCTCCTCCGGGGTGTTAGTGAGAGCCTGCCGTTGTGCTTGTACACTTGACATTTCTGTGACATTTTCCCCTCAGCCCCCCTTCTCACATAAGCCATCCGTTAGCGCCTCTCCACATGCCATGGCCCGCTACTAAAGAGAACCCACTACCCCCTTAAATCTCCATGGCTCGGCTCTGCCTCTTTCCAGACAAAGAGCCTAATACCAGCCAGGTAACACTATCCTACCCTACCCACGCCCAGCCAGACAGGAACATAGAGCCAGGAATTAACCTCGAAAGTCATGTGTTGCTATTTTCATGCCCATTTCTGAGGCAATCTGTTCCTTTCTAATTAAACATTTAGCAGATTGGTGATGCTTAAATCTGTACACAGCGAGTTCATACAAGCAGGCAAGGCAATTATAGAGTAATGCCTGTTTGACCTGACAAACAATAGCGCTCCAAAAAAAACTTCCCCAGAGACTAAAGTAGTCCTACTAGCAAACAGCATCTCCTAGTCATGTACTGTAATTAAAGAGATGTATTCAGAGTAGAGGATTGGTCCGGATTGACTAGGAAACCGCTGCACTGCATGCCCTTGAAGAAACATCTGTACTGGAGAAAAACAAGGCAATTATGCAGAGGGGTGGAGACAAGTGGAGTATCTGCCCTTCCGTGAGAGCCAGAGAAAGTCTCATCTCTACTAGACTCAAAGCCTTGAACATTGTATGGGTGGGAATTGAGCCTACAAATCTAGCTGTACTACCACTAAGCCACAATCACACACCCTCTAAATGAGCCATTCTATCCTGATATCACAATCTCTGTTAGTCTTTATTTGCAGAGTTGAGACCGCAAGTCTCAGAGTATTTACCCTGACATGTGCTTGGCTTTAAGGTGGGAGAACGGATCTGCGGGAGAAAATCAAAAATGTCCTTTGTCTGCTTACCATAACAAATCTTAGGAAAAACAAAGAGTTGACCCTTAACATTGGTTCCAACCAACATCAGGTAAACTCCAAGCAAATCTTTGTACATCAGGGAAGTTAATTCAACACAGCTCACTTTAGCATGTCCATCACAGCCAGTCCAGACTGTCTATACTGCAACATACAGTTAGATACACCAGAGACCCTTACAACAAATACTATAAACATACGCATTAATTTAATGCTGCATCCAAAGAACAAATATTGCAACAATAAAGACCATTCCTTGAAACATAAATGGTCACTAATGACGTCACTATTTAGAGTTTGATTTCCTCTATTTGTTTTCTGGGTCTGAAGGGAAGATGTTTAGAACTACCAGTTATCCATGGGAGCTGTACTCAGGTCTTCAAAAGGCCATGGTTGGGAGGACATTTGTATTTCCTGTTGAAGGGGAGCAGACAGGCAAGTAGGAGGCTAGGAGAAGTGTTTCCCCCCCAAGCTCCTTGAAGTCAAGGTCGACCTACAGTAGTAATCTCCTTCACAGGGTAAATATGCATCTGAATACCTTTGATTTGGACCAGTGAAAAACTGTCCACACAGTGAGACACTTGAGGTTTTAAACAGGCGCCCATTCCAACTTAAGCTCTGCAGTGTGTAATCGTCTAGACAAAACAAACAAATACGCTACGGTGGGAGCCTGGTTGGCCAATACCGTGGCACTGATGTCACCCTCTCAATCACACATCCACAACAACAACGCCAACCACAATGCCTAAGGAAGACAACAAAACAACAAGACCAAAACAACTTTTCCCACTATCCCTTGCCCTTAACTTCCAGTCCTAAATAAGTAAATTGTTGACTGTTAAGGTCTTACAACCAGACGTGAATTTTATTTATTAACTTAAAAGAGGCAATCTGAGGTTGCTTCATCCATTTTGGGACTTTTGAATTAATTAAATGTACCAATTGATTCTTGAAAAATATAACTTATAAATGCCTCATGAGTTTAGTTCATCTGTCATACGCCATCAGAATCCACAATATAAGCTTGTTTCACTCCAATGTTTGTAAACAAAGTTAATGTAAACAAACACTATATAGCCTCAAAACATGGTTTAAACTATCATTTTTATATTAGCTCTGTCTATGAATTTCAGAAGGGTTACATTACAGAACCAGGGGTGGGGAGAACACTTTGTTATCGTTTTAACTGCTGAATGACAGTTTAATTCTCATTCTATATCTGTGAGTAATAGACAGGTATACATTTAAAGGCCCAGTGTAGACAAAAACATGATTTCCAGTTTTTTTCTATATATTTCCACACTATGAGTTTGGAATAATATTGTGAAATTTGGAAAACGATGATAATGCCCATTATAGAGCTGTATGAAAAAAACGTTGCATTTTTCGGCCAGGTTTGGTGGGATGGAGTATGTCACAAAGGCAGTAAATTAGTTAATAGACCGATAAGAAAGAGAGTTCCAAACCTCTCTGCCAATAACAGCTGGTTCTCAGTTTTTCCCTCCCCACTCAGACCACTACCAGACAGTCCTAGCAAAATTATTGCTTGAGAAATTGCTCTTGTGAATAATATTTTTTTGTTTCATTTTTACCATTTTGATTGAAAACCATCACAGTAAGGTACTTCATTGTTACCCAGAAATGACTTGATATTGAGGTAAAAATGTCTGCATTGGACCTTTAAAAGTATAACTATAAATAGGCTACAAGAAAACCATATCCTTTCTTTTTCATAGACTTTAAATACTTATGCTGTAGTGTAGTGTGTCATAACTCATTAATCACACCAGATAAGATTTAGTAAATATTGACCTGATATGGTCCAGACATGAAGACTCACTGCCTTGGTTTTTGGCAGAGCAACAGTAACCTCAACTGAGAATGTATTTAATACCAGAAACTGTATTATGCACACATCCTTAGTTCTGTCAGCAAATAGGTTGATCTAAAGAAAGGACCTCCATAATAAACAGAGAGGACATGTTTTTACTGGACGGGGGACAATCCTGCTCTCTGACAAATATGAAAGAAAAACAACGTTGATTCATGGGATTTGTTCACCGGGGAATTCACAATTTGAAAATGTTTGTGAGACTGGAACCCACCTAGCTACCTAGATCAAAGGCACCTCTGCAAACGGTTGCATCACAAGTCGGATAGACAAACACCCCCAAATACCCCAGTTATTTGAGAAATAATCTGCCTTTAAACCAGAGGTGGGGACTCGAGTCAGATGACAGGTTTTGTAAAGTTTTGTCACCAATTTAATGGCACAGAGTTTCTGTGGATTACTCTCCATGCAACCAAAGACAGTAGCCGCAGCATCGCACTTGTAAAAGAAACGTGCAACAGAATGGCTAGTGAAAAGCACACTCTGCCCTCTGATTGGACCAGCAAACTGTCAATCAACACAGGTCAGGTGCTAGTGAACAGATTGTTGATTTGCCATACAGCTAGCAATAGGATCGGCTGCAGCGCAAAACTCAAATTGTAGGAAAGAGGATTGCCATAAATAAATATGCAGGTCCAGAAATTGGTTGTTAATAACTGTTTACTTTGCTCACCAGCAATGGGGCATCACGCAACAATGACTAGCATAGGCCTACTGGTCTTTTGGTACGTCAAAATTGCTTGAAATTGATCATTTACTTATGAAGATTGCATTTGGAATTTTTGTTCAAATGAATTATTACATAATCAAAATGTGTTTTGGACAAAATAATGAAAATGCGTGTCTGGTAGCCATAGATTTGTCATTGCATGTATATATTTTATTTTTATTGACTTTGTTGACCCTTTTCCTTGGGACTCGACTTGATACTCAGACCTTGCAAATTGAGACTTGCTTGTGACTTGAATAATAATGACTTGGTCCCACCTCTGCTTAAAACCTTTAAAAACCAACACAAACAAATACAGAATTCTGCAGGAGTAAACAACAACAAAAAAAAGTAAACAGGAGCTCTGTGCTGATGTGACTGGGTCTCTGCTTCCCACACTGTGAAGAGAAAAGTTCAGAGCTCCTTACCTTTTTGGCAGTGGTTGGATGTCCAGCAGCGAGAGTTAAAGTTGCCGTTAAAGCTGGTCTTGATGCACTGAGCGTTGTCCTCCATGATGCCTGGACACACATCACCACACTCCTTGGACTGCTTGTTCCCCGCAATGAAGTTGTTGAACTCTGCGTCCATGATGAGAGACCAGTCCACAGAGTCCAGGTAGCAGAGCTCCGGGTTCTTCTCGATCCGGATGGCCCCTCGCGTGATGTTCCTCAGGTTGTACAGGCCGATGTCCTTCAGACTGGTCATCTCGAAGATCACCAGGGCGTAGTTGTAGAAGAGGTTGCGTCCACGGATGACGTTGAGGTTGGGGAAGAGCGTGCTGAGGCTGTCCAGGCCGGAGACGCGGAACAGGAGCAGGTAGTCGGTGATGACGGTCAGCTTGGGAAAGCTGAGGGAGCGGAAGAGCTCCTGGTTGAGGTTGTTGGTCTTGTCTCCGATGAGGAGGATCTGCAGGTAGCCCTCCACCACCGTGCAGTTCTCCAGACGCTTGAACTCACTGATGTCATTACGGATGTCGATACTTAGACCACAGACTGGAGTGGAGAAAAAGGGTAAGAAAAATCACACATTATTACACATCATAGTTTATCATTTTAAAACAGTATTTTTATCCCTTATTCAATGTATCTAAATAAAATGTAACCTTTAATTATATTATATATTCATTTATTTGTCTGCATACCTATTCATTGTATTCATCTATTTACCATGTTTACCATGTAAATCTAATTTTAAGTCAATGTTTCTTTTCAGGGGGTGGCCTGGCTTAAAGGCGTACTGTCAGCCAGTCCCAGACATTCTAAGAAACAAATGAGAGCACCAAAATAACAAGCACAACACCCATTAAAAGGGCTGAATCTAATCTTCTTGAGATCATTTCTGAAAATATCTGGACTTGATAGCAGCTTACAACAGGACTTCTTGTGTTATGTTATACTATTTAGGCCATGCTTTGTTCTCTTCATGTACAAAAGCTTATTGTTGCTTTTGTTTCATGGTTGTAACTATTGGTCTGTAATGATGGTCCAAAGTGACAACAAGGTCTGTGGCAGGCATACTTATTGAGACAAATGAGAGACAAACAGACAGGGTCATCTGAGGCGAGTGTGCTCTTCATTCTGAGGAGACTTAGGAAGTTCTCTCTCAAAGACAAGGGTCAATATTTTGAGACACTCTTGACATATATTTTATTAAGATCTGGGATCCTAGGTTCCTCTCCTTCACCTCGGTTTAAAAACATCCCATCCCTCTCAGCTCAACACACAAAAAACAACACATGAAGCCTCCTCTGTCTCTCTCTCTGTTACACACACACACACACACACACACACACACATCATCTATTATCAATTATCTCTGCTTTCAATTGTGTCTGTCAATTACTCCAAGCAGGAATGGATACAAGTATAGCTAATGGGATATCATCACTGAAAGACAGCTACGATAACAGACCATATAAAACCCAACTGTTGTTAATATAAGTGCTTCATGTAGGACACTGAATATACTGTCCGAATGTAAACAAAACAAAACACACCTGTAACGCCTGTTGCCTGTCACCCTATAAATCCAAGACAATCCTTTCACTGTAACACTTAGAGCAAACCATCTACTCTGGGTCTATTGATATATAATGACCACAATAATGATTCTAACAGTCCATTTACACCAGGGGAGCAGAGCTACAACTGTAGCCATGACAAAACATTGAATGTGTTGAGATTCTCAGGACTGTAGTTCAAAGACAAACCCAAACAAACAGTATCAACATACACAATCTCACAGTGGGAGGGAGACCTGTTAAGCTCCTTTCCAACTCCCTGTCCCTGTCTATATGTACTGGTCAAGACAGTACAGTGTGATATTGACGTAACAAACATAGAGAAAACACAACACCAAAAAATCATAGAAAACCTGACAGGTAGCCAAGAGGTTTTAAATGCTACTTGGAAGGTGAAACGATCCGTTGAAGAAATGTCTTGACATATGAGCTCCTTTGGCTGAACCAGGGCCTGTGCAGCGAGACAAACAGTCGTGCTTCAAATCGCCCGGCCCGATCCATGTCAACACATAATTTACCTGATGCTATGATTTCTGCTAATTTCCACAACCTCACAACAATGACCATAACAAAAGCTCCCAGTTATAATTTTTATCTACTGATACTTAGATTTGAATTGAATGGAAGACAAAATATGGCATCTATACACTCATATGAATGATATCGATAGAACCCATACTGCACCATAGGCCAAACATTTACTCCCCCAAAAATCTAGAAGTATCCTAAATGAGAATCCACTTCAGTAATGAAAAAAAATGCAATTTTTTCTGCCAAAAAATTGTGAGCATATTGTTTATCGGGATAAATGGCCTTTATTTGCTCCTGTCAGTGTGATGCACTTTTCCAAACTTAGAACGCAAATGATTACTTGGGTAGAAAATAGCATTTGCTTTCTCCTATCGACACAAATGCCCTGGGGGTCCACTTGTGAGCCATCGAGCTGCATGTCCTCTTTGTTTCATTGAGAATTTTTCCTCTGCTCCTTGAACAGCCAGAGGGAGGGGGAGGGGTAGAGCAACTCAAACACAAAGACTAATTTGTTTGTTAGTAAAGAGAAACTCTAGGCCTCACTTCCTGTTGGAGGCTGATTAATACAATCAGTGGGAGTCTGGTGGGGAAGAGACAGGAGGAGGGGCACTGGGGGATATTGTGGCAACAGAGGAGATAGGGATTCTGCCAGACGAGACTATCTGAGGCCTTACTATCGGTGTAAACCCGTCAGCGATAAAAGGAGAAGGTGAAATGAATTACAAGTATTTTTGGAAGCTATAGTGGCAATTACCTAAGAGACCACGCTTCCTGAAATTACAAACAGATTGTCTAATACTACAACTAAACCTGTGACACTCCTACACCTGAACATGTCGCGACATCTCTGTTCTGAAACCAACAGAGAGAGAGAGAGAGAGGGAGAGAGAGAAAAGAAGGAAATTAAGAAGGAAAGAAAGAAATAACAAATCCCACCTCACTGCTTTCTCACTACCTTGTTAAAGGCGTCAGCATACGTCAGTTCGGCTGGCGCCTAGCCAAACTCGGCTAGGTGAACCGAATGAGTGTGCTTGCATACTCCCTTAAAAGACCTTCACTTGAAAAACAAGAGAAAAGTAGCAATAGTACTGTTATCCGTTTTGAGACGCCATAGCCAGTATACACTTCCTCAAAAAAGTCAGAATCTAAGATAACTCTGTTATTACTATAGACGTTTTTGCCGAGGACATCTTAGTCGCGCAATTTAAAAAAATTGTCCATGAAAACGAGTTGAATGACAACAAAGACTTTACTGAATAATCCCTACTGTTGACCAATCACCAACGAAGGGGCGTAGACTTTCAGATCTGTGCATCCTGACAAGCCTGGTCTATTTGCACAAAATATGATTTTTCTTCATATTTGCATAAGAATTCATTTAAACAGACAGTATGGGGAAATGAATACAATGCCAGCCCTGACAGCAGTCATTTCCTATTGTTGTGTAACGGCTGTATCTAGCAGTAACCACTGTCCTCACAATGGGATAAGCACACATAGAATAAAGTGCTTCTCCCTGTCCCTGTGCACTGTTCACACTGCTGAGTAAACACACATATCTCCAGCGCGTAATGGGATCCAGCGGCTCATGTTCATGATTGATAACCTTGCCCTGACCTTCCATAGAAGAGTCATCCCACACACAGTCATACACACACGCGCAAGCATGCCCACACACACAAACGCACAAACACGTGACTCTGTAAAAGAGCCAGCGCATTTTTAGTCTGTAAAACTCCAAGGGTAGTAAACAACTTGACTATTACAATATATCAGCCGTGATCTTTTAACAGACTACAAATGCACATTTTGCTTTAACTGAACTTTGACTGACAGGTTAAGCTGCGCCGCATAACAGGAGAGGAAGTCAGTCCCTATGGGACAGATCAGTACGTTGAGTTATTCATCAAAGGTTACAGAAACCATTTAACTGTCCAGTATGAGACCATTCTCGGAAAGGAAACAACTGTATATTTCTCAGGTCTTCCCACTGTAAACCCCAGCAAGGTTATATGGGGAGTAAGTCCTTTAATCTGATGGAGACAAGCTCTGGGGCTGGACTTTATTGAATTTAATCACCGACAAATTCATGTCCATCAGAACACATGATACTTTCCCCCAAAAATTTGCTCAGATATGCATACAAATGTGAGCATCTGATGGGCAGTGCAAAGGCAGTGGACCTGGTACCTCGCTCCATCCCAGTCCTTCACACCTGCCACCTCAACATGCTGGACGTTATCTGACCAGTGTTCTGGTGGGCCACTTCCCCTGCATGGTCCTCACTTCAAAAGGCTCAGACATCAGACCCACCAAACTGGTACCACAACACTGTCACCCCCTACACACACACTCCAAACCCTCTCCTCGGTTCCATCGCAGCATGGCAGAGAACGGGTAAACACACACATACCTGCAGTCTTTTAAATATAGTTTATAGTGACATTTAATAGGTTTGCACAATCAGTTCCAATACCACGTATAGTTTCGATTAACAGTTGAGCTATTGAGGTACAGCTAAAACATTAGCTCCCCACCCAGTTTACAGCATCTACAGATTATTTATATGGATTCATCCTATCAAGTGTTACAAATCAAAGAGCTGCATATTACCAAAGAGAGGAGGTTCCCCCCAGAACAATAATGCAAATGATGAAAGTCACCATTTCAATATGCATCTGCCCACAGTCTCTTGAGCTGCAGCCTGTCACTGATATAGTCTGTGCAATCTATTAGAAGAGATCATATTTGCAATCATCTTGCAAATTGTACAATACTCCACGGGCTACTAAACCCACGGGCCACAGCACATGATGTTGTATGCGGCTGGCCAGAGATTGCATATGTGCAAATACTCTGACAGACCATTTTAAATAAGTGTTTAATTAAGCATTGTAAACCTCAGCTCGTGGCCTGGTTAAGCCGTAGGACAGCATTTGACTGCACTCTCACAAACTAGCACAGTGACACTTTCCCATCCCTGCCTGCACAGGGGCATGCCAGTGAGACAGGCTGCCTGCAACGCTGCGCTGTACTGCAGTGCAAGAGCAGAACAGCGCACAAGGCACACACACAGGCATGGCCACTGCACTGACTCCCTCATGGGGGTGAGGAGCGATATGCCGGCATCACTGCCCCCTTAGCGGATCCAGGACTAGGGGATGGGCAGAAGCACAGAGCGAGAGACCGAGGAGTCTTACTGGCTCACCCATGAGAGAGACGGTGCATTTAATTTTTTATTTAACCTTTATTTTGACCAGGAGTCATGCTGAGACCACAGTCTTTTTTTTACAGATGAGCCCTGTATACACATCAATACACATCAATATACACATAAAATTTATTCATGTCTGAGTCACTAGTCCCAGTCCCAGTCACCAAGGCTGCAGCACCGCAGTCCTCTGTACCCCTCAACCGAAAGCAGAGAGGGAACTTGGATGTTAAATGCAGAGGAACATCTAACCATCCCCCCCTTTCTGTGTAACCTTGGTGACAGCTACTGCCATTCTGCTTTCCAGGAAGAATGGATCCAGTCGTAGCTATGCATTAGCAATGCCAGGGTGTCTGCGTTAAACAAGGGGCAGGAGTCACAGGACATGGACAAACAGTGGAAGCTGAGTCTAACAATACACACACAGTGAGATCGGTCTTTATTTAAGTCCAATAGTACCTACAGGTGAGAATAGCATCATTATTCTGAATTGTAATTTTAGCCCTGAATCCCACACAAACCTTTACTTGAGCTCCAACAAGCGGTTAGTGGAGTAAAGTTATGAGTCATGCTAGCCAAAAGGAGTACCTCAAATAGTGTGTGTCAAAGTGTGGCTGGGGCTGGGGTTCGATATGAGCATGTGTCTGCTGCCAGGCCAGACTGTCCAGAGACCGCCCGTGTGAACAGCAAAGACCAATAAAACAGTTCACAAACTCTCCACTCTTCCAATCAACAAAACCATGTCTGTTTCCCTAGCGGGTGTATTTTTGCACATTCTATTTCCAAACACCAACTTTCTCCTCTCTCTCTCTCTCTCTCTCTCTCTCTCTCTCTCTCTCTCTCTCTCTCTCGCTCTCTCTCTGCCTCTCTCTCACCCTTTCTCTCTCTCCTTCTCTCTCGATGTATCATTGAGCCTTGTTTGCTGTATACTTGGAAGCAATGGCATGGAAAGTTTACTGTGGTGGGAGTTAAAAGAGCGCTTAATTACATTTTATTAGCAGGGACAGATTATTAAAATGCACAGGGTATAAAGCAAGCCCTAATGGAGCATGACCATTCATTTGCTATGCCCAGAATAATAATAAATTCTATACATAAAATATAGTCCTTGATTAAATTTAGCAGATTTTTAAAACTTTTGAGCAACATCAATTCTCATTTACACTACATGACCAAAAGTATGTGAACACCTGTTCATCGAACATCTCATTACAAATTCATGGGCATTAATAAAGAGTTGGTCCCCCTTTGCTGCTGTAACAGCCTCCACTCTTCTGGAAACGCTTTCCACTAGATGTTGGAACATTGCTACGGGGACTTGCTTCCATTCAGCCACAAGAGCATTAGTGAAGTTGGGCACTGATGTGGGGCAATTAGGCCTGGCTCGCAGTTAACTTTCCTATTCATCCCAAAAGTTTTAGATGGGGTTGAGGTCAGGGTTCTGTGCAGGCCAGTCAAGTTCTTCCACACCAAACTCGACAAACCATTTCTGTATGAACCTCGCTTTGTGTTCGGGGGAATTGTCATGCTGAAACAGGAAAGGGCCTTCCCCAAACTGTTGCCACAAAGTTGGAAGCACAGAATCGTCTAGAGTGTCGTTGTATGCTGTAGAGTTAAGATTTCCCTTCACTGGAACTAAGGGGCCTATCCCAAACCCTGAAAAAAAGATGGTGAAGCGTGATTCTTCACTCCAGACAACGTGTTTCCATTGCTCCAGAGTCCAATGGCGGCGAGCTTTACACCACTCCAGCCGACCCTCGGCATTGCACATGGTGATCTTAGGCTTGTGTGCGGCTGCTTGGCCATGAAAACCCATTTCATGAATCTCCCTGATGAACAGTTCTTGTGCTTAAGTTGCTTCCAGAGGCAGTTTGGAACTCGTGGTGAGTGTTGCAACCGAGGACAGATTATTTTTATCCGCTATGCGCTTCAGCACTCTGTGGTCCTGTTCTGTGAGCTTGTGTGGCCTACCACTTCGCGGCTGAGCCGTTGTTGCTCCTAGATGTTTCCACTTCACGATAACAGCACTTAAAGTTGACCGTGGCAGCTCTAGCAGAGCAGACATTTGGAGAACTGACTTGTTGGAAAGGTGGCATCCTATGACGGTGCCACGTTAAAAGTCACTGAGCTCTTCAGTAACACCATTCTACTGCCAATGTTTGTCTATGGAAACTGCATAGCTGTGTGCTCGATTTTATACACCTGTCAGCAACGGGTGTGGCTGAAATAGCTGAATCCACTAATTTGAAGGGGTGTCCACATACTTTGTATATATAGTGTATATTCCGTACACTGTTTATTGTAAAAACAGATGGGCTGGCATCAACACTAATTTAGAGTACAAAAAACGTTTAACCATTAAATTAATGTAAACAAGATTTGTTGCTGAAGTGAAATGGTAAACATACATGTTTATTATCACTTGTTTACTGTTGTCTGGGCTGTATTGGTCTGACCTGAAAGTTCTGAGCTTGTTTCCAGTCCCTACACATGATAGTGAGAAACTCAACACATGGCTTGGAGGTCAGTGTCAGTGGACTGAGAGGTGTCATTAGCATGCTGTGTGTCAAGACACAGTTCAAGAATAAAATATTTTCATGGGCTTCCCTAAAGAGGCGGTGGGACCTTGCCGGGCTCAGCAGGGTGCTGAGAAATGCCCCACTCCGTGATTCACATTGTTGAGGACGCTGGCCTGACCACACTGGTCAATAGCTCTCAATTGAGTCCTCCTCCTTTTTTCATGCTAATTGAGGTCGTTCCCTGTCTTCTTTCCATGTGAAAATCATCTCCATTATCCCACATCCCCTTCCCTTCCTCTCCTCAGTCCTAGCACAGCACACAGCCATTCTTATCAATGACATCCACAGGGCTACACAAACACACTAGCTAGTAAGTATACGAAATCAACCAGAAATCAATCACATAGATAAAACCCCCCTCGTAAAGTATCCAAGTGCAAATGTCATTTCTGATGGATACCCATAATCACTTTTAATGTAAATGCAACCACCAAAGTACTTTGGATATAGGCCTCTATCAAAAACAAACAGCACCTGACAAACAAATAAATAACAACTGGCTGACAGTAGCTTGAAATAAAGATTGTGTCTAAGTACAATCTGTGTCTAAGTACAATCTGTGTCTAAGTACAATCTGTGTCTAAATACAATCTGTGTCTAAGTACAATCTGTGTCTAAGTAATTGTTCCACCAATAAACAAATGACACCCCCTTATTGAGCAATTCAGAAGGTTTGTTTGTGAAGGGTCTTATTAATCTATCGATTTTGCAGGAGACATGATTCTGTCACTGTTGGGTCCCTTTGCTCCACCACACGGTGTTCAGCCTTAGAGATTCCACTAAGCAGCTTAACAGCAGTCAAACTCAAACACCATCAAAGTGAGACAGTAAATATTCCTAATATATTTATTCCTCAAGTTATTAACTTTCTATTATTTTTCAATTTTTTTCCCCTCTGCATTGTTGGGAAGGGCCAGTAAGTAAGTGTTTCACTGTTAGCCTACACCTGTTGTTTACGAAGAAAGCGACATTCTCTATTCAGAGGGGACAAAGTCTTCCTAAACTCATTGAGGCTCATTCAACTTTTCCCATTCAGATAATTCATGACTGGATAAAACATGTTTGTTCTATTTAGGTAATTTACCTTCAACTGTCTTTACAGGTGTACATGAATAAGACTGGAGAATTGTATACTGTGAAAACCTTAAAATAGGTCCAACTTTAAGAGAAATATAGACAAAGGAGCTTTCGCTTCCAAACATCATTACATTAGACCACTTTATTCACTCTCCAAAAAGACCTGCCCCATCCTGTCCTGCTACAGTTGTCTTCCCCACCAACTAACAAGCCATTGGCTTTTCATAGAAACTACTCAAAACATGATGAAGCAGTATTTACATCAATCCCCACAATTAGGAGATTCTATGACAGGTTACAGGAACTATTGTGAGAAGACGGATGGGGAATGTAGATCAACAGTCCTCAAAGCAGAGAATGGCCAAAACATTGGGAGATCTGAGCACACATCCAATGCATTGTTTTATGAAATGGAAAATAACCTATTTATTTACAAGCTGCTCAATTCTCAAAGTCATTGTGGTGCACTTGTGGGAACTACTTATATGTTATTTAAAGATAATTATTTATTTATTTCACATAGAACTTGCATGTGGATGAGACTGGAAGTATTGTAACTAGAGGACTGAATAGTAGCTCAGTTGTAAATGTGATTTTCCTGAACAGGACATCTGCATTCCGTGTGTATTCCACCAATTGCTTGCTTACTCATGGCGTAAACAATTGTTTAGCCTACGCGGGTATCCAACGACCTTGTCCCTGTTTCTGAATATCACACCACTTTTAAGAGGTCGCACAGACCTGTGGTAAAGAGAGATTGAGGCCTATACCTTTAATTGAATACATAGAAGTGGGTAAGAGACTAAACTTTACCATTGTAAACTAATTCTGGTGAAATAGCCTACTACTAGGTTTCCTCCAGAATGTGACATCAAGTCCTATATACTATTATAATACAATAATAACAATAATGTTCTGTATTTGTTGTCAGTACATCAAAGGCCAAACGCGAAGATTAGGCCGATATATGACAGTATTTTCCTCTAGGCTACTATGCGCGTGGATGTGCATGCGCAGCATGAAATTGGTTCGACTCGAAACCGTGCTTCGCCACCACCACTACGAATGCAAAATGGCCACATGGTTGAAGTAGTAACCTTCATCCATGGATTCATCCTCGTTCGTTTGCTGAAAAGCATAACTGTAAACACTCATTGTTACGGCTGTAATTCACTCATAGCCTACAATATGCTACATGACCGTAAGATTTATCCAAAATGAAAAACATAATTTGTTTGTAAGCTACTGTGGAAATCTAACAATTCCAATGACTAATGTGATATGTTTACATTATGCAATGTACCATATGTTCAGCAATTTCCAATAGCTAAGATAAGCTTTCAATAGCTAATATTTGTTTTAATCATCCATTTGCTTTGGCTATTTACTCCAAATGTGCTTAATCTCTGAACTCATGTGAGCCTGGCTAAGAAGCCTACAATAACACGTAGGCCTATGTATCTCTTTAGTGTCATGTAGCCCATATGATATGGACCAAAAATGATAGCCTACTGATACTGTAGTCAGACCAACAATACAGCTGTAACTAAGTAACGTTAATAATAACAGATCAAATAACTACAATCTCAAACGATTAACAATGTAACAGCAGATGTCATTGGCGGCCAAATGTTGAAGCATTGTAACCGCTCGCATGAATCAGGATAAAACCAAAGAAACACGAAAACGAATAGCTACAGTATTATTTTGATTAGGACATCACAATGACACTTACTTTCTCCATTTGCGGACAACCGGCAGATAGCGGAGACAGACAGCATCAGACCCCAAAACAAGGTCGAATTATTCCTCTCTGTCCCAGATCTCATTCCTGATCAATTATTAACCTCACTAAAAAGCAAATAACTTAATTCCAAAAAAGTGGAAAAGGGAGATGATGCCACCAAGATCAGAAAAAGTCAAATACACTGTTTGACAGGTCGATACAAATTCGTGTTTAGAGGATTGGCTACTCTTGTTCCGAGTCTCAGGGTTTTGTGTATAGGGGTATTATTTAAAAAAAAATAGATATATAAGATTAAATAAATTAAAACAATTCGTTATTCTTGCCAAAGACAGAATGATTCAAGGGTGGCTGGCAAAACAGATATCTGTGCCACTGATTTTACTCGACATATGACAGTAATCCGCATCCTCAGTCTCCATCTCTTGAAACATCAGTAATGGTGTGCACGAGCTTTTATGACTGGCAATCGAACGAGATTCACTTGTAGACCAAAGAGTCTTCCGATCTTCTATCATTAATTTCCGTCTGAGTGCTAGGCATTAACAATAGAGTCTAGGGTGGAGGCTGAGATGGGAAATGAATGAAAACGTAACTCTGCTCAATAAGCCCTCCCAACAAGACGCAATCCAAAATATCCGCCAGAACATAAATGGTTTCACCAATCGCACCCCCTTTTTCTCCCCCCTGAGCTTTCGGTCTTCAAGGTTAACGCAGTCAGTCGGCTCCTTTGCAGATGAAAAAAAATAGTTATGCCACGCGAGAGTAGACTATCGGGCTTCGGTTGGAGTGGAGTATGGTATACTTGCACCAAACTCAAGCTTCCGTTATGTCCTGTGAGCCGTGTATGGTTGATGATGTGTATTTTTTCGTTTTCCCGTACAGCTCCAGTAAGCAGCTATCCTATCACTTGCCCTCGTTCTCGGTCTAGTCCGTAGAATCACTGCTGTAAACAAGAGTCAGGTCCGCTCACATAGAAACACAGCGCTAAGCATACGGCAAGTCATGGAGAAAAGCTGGAATGGAGTAGGCCTAGCCTCTGACATGGATAAGCAATTTTTAGATCACTTTCCACTTAATTCATTCAAAAGTATGCAGTCCTGCAAAAAAATAGAAAAATGACGCAAAGATTTCCAGTCGATTTGTACACTGTTATTTGTAGCAGCCTTTATATAGGCTACGGTTAATAGCCTACATCTGTAATTAACAGTAACACATTGGTTGTATGTGTTTGTATAGGCATATTACCAGACTACACTGTTATTAATTATTAGGCTACTTTTGTTATTACCAGTGCAGTCATGGGCAAGTGCCAAAACAAACACACAGTTTCAACTAATGTGTTATAACTGTTTATTACATTTATAAACTATCTAAACAAATAATTAAGAGTTTATAATCTACATGTAAACCCTTTATAACCGTAGCCAACCTTAATGTAAAGTAACGTAAATTAATTAAAATTTGGTCTGATTAGTTGAAGCAAATGTAAAAAGAAAAAGGCATTATACTGCACATAGGTTTATCTATATATTCCATATATTATTTTGTGTAGTAGTAAGAAGCGCAATATCTGGAAGGAAATATAGTTTATTTGTTGTTCCCTGGGAATAGAATATTATATCAGTAGCCTAAATGTCATATGAAATCTAGAAATGTTATAATCCAGCCCCTCTTGAAGTTTGGCTGTTTCAAAACGGGCAGGCCTAATCCCTCCTTCCGGGATAAACATTTAGCAAGCACAACATATTTTTGTTGTTGTTTCACAATCACAGTGCAACATTGTATTGTCTGATATGCATTGTGCATTCTTAGAATGCAAAACAATTTGTTATATTAGATTAGATTTACACAGAGAATATAAATACTCTAGCGCCCTAGTTTATATGTTAGTCTATTTCCGCAGTGCCTGTTTGATTGAATTCTGTAGGAATATTTTGGTTGTAGGCTATATGGATGGGAACGTCTTTTTCAAATGGTTTATCTCAAACCATACCCAGTTCCGAATTTTTTATGTGCACATAGGCTACTTTGCCTGTGACACATGATTTCCCAAAGTAAATAGTAAAATCCGCCACAGAGTTTCATTGAAATGCACGGATTGGACTCAATATTAGCCTTCATTCGTCCGTAGCCTGTCTCTGGCTTGTTTTGCATAGATAGCGCTCAATGGGCGGGCCTCAAAAAATCTAAGTTAAATCTGCAACAGTACAATTCTGAATTGAATACATTGAATTGTGATGAAATAATAAAACAGATCACTAATTCTTGTTTGACATTTTTGGTGTTAACTTATATATACATCATCCCATGACATGATTTATTTTGTTTATTTTGTTTGGATTTGTTTCTTAACATATTGAATTTTGCTGCATATTTTGTTACTTACAAATTATTTGTAAAACAATCCATAGCATATTTGTTCAACCATGATAAAATAAATTCTGTGGAGAGTTATGTTCCATACAAATGTTTGTAAGTATAGCCAAAATCTATTTCATGTTGCCAAAATTATCAATCAATTATTGATATTTAGTGTAATTTGTGTAAATAGTTGTGACTGCTTTAGATTTCAGTCAGTGAAGAATAGCTCTACTATTGTAATTTATACTGTAGGAGTGTTGAGCTAAAGACAACTCTGTTTCCACTGCCCTGCTCGGAGGGGGGCAACTGTCGAGCGAGTTTTGTGCGAGACCTCCGGAGGTAGCGCTAGAGACGTGATAATTTCGCAAGTTTAAACAACAATATTTATTGTCTCTCGAGAATCGATATCTCTCGAGAATCTCTAGAAAATGTCCCTTTGCTATCGTCAATGTGAAAACAGTCTAAGTTTGAAATTGTTAAAAATTAGAGAAGTAGGTAGGCATATTTATGTTAATCTTACAGTAATATGAAAAACAAAACAAACTTCTGACAAAATAATCAAAATCTACAGAAGATGGCATTATGGCTTGTTTGCCTCTTTTACAGCATCGTATGTGAAACATGGCATAGGAATGCCAAAAACGGTTTGATATGTAGCCTACTCATTTTTTCTTTAATGAAGGAATTCTTATGAGAAATTGTGTCTGTCATAATAACTTTGACTAACAGTTTGCATTTTATTTATGTTTACCTCAATTTCAAACTCATATTTTATATACAACTAGACCTAAGCAGTGGCATCATGCACCAACTATTTTTTAGAGGGCACTGATGGTCACTGTGTTTTTATTTAAATGGATATAATTAATGATGCCTCTTAACCTAAGGGAAAAGAATAAGGCAAGAAATGAGATAGAGAATAAAATAAATGTCTACTGGTACTCCTGTACCCCTATACCAGCACCACTGATGTTGCTATCAACTATTGCTCATATAAACATTTGCAAACCATTCCTTTCAATATTGTTTTGCCATCTGTCCAGACCTCTTCTATACAACACTATCAAGGACATATACAAGCACAATTTTGGAACTGGCGCCCTCTGTTGCTACAAAGATAGTATTGACGCATCATTGAGCATTGGACAATGCACCTTCAAACAAGGACATGAAACTCTTGAGTGTGTTGCACTGTCAAAGCTTCTTCAGAGTGTGCTCTGTCTGACACCCTGTTGTATTGCAAGTATTACTGCAAGCCAATAGACCAAATGGTCAGTCATTCACAAGTGTAGGCTACTCTCAACCTTGTTCTTTTAATCCTAACTGGTACCTGGGAAAAGGTGCATGGAAGCTTTGTAGTGTGGCCCTATCACTTGATTTGAAGGACTAAGAGAAGGCAGCAATAATATTCTCAAATCAACTAGAAATGAATCCAAGTTCATTAATAAAATTTCAAATGCAATAGTTCTTGTTGTAATGGCTGCCAAAAAAAATACTTTATCTGCAGCATGTTTGAGTGCCAGCAGAACCATTGTATCAGAAAATAAAACTGTATCAAAAAGATAAATCCTTTTACTGATTAAAATAAATATGACAAAAAAACAAGCAGAGAATTTCTGGCCACCCAGACTGCAGATATGGTGAGTCATCCTTGCATAATTGCACACTGTACTACCAACACAATGTCCCTGGTCTCCAGTGAATGGCCTGCCTGTCCACTTGCATTTGTTAAATCATCATAAACAGTTACTCATAAAGAGTGGCGGCAGGGCCCACCTACCTTGATCGCCACTCGTTTGCTTTCATTCTGCCCTAGCACTCAAGTGGAAATAAGTGTGTTTACCACCAGAGGGTCACACATGCTAATGAGTGGCTGTTTGTTCTTCACAGCACTCATGCAGGAGAAAATGAATTTTAGAAAGTGCTGATTGTGTGGGAGACAAAAAGTGATATTCCTAAAATCATAATGTATTTGTGATGTCATTGTTTTAACCCTGCTTGGACCCCTGGAAGAGTAGATGCTGCCTTGGGATCAGGTAATGGGGATCCTAATAAATACTAAATCCTGAAAAGAATATGGAGCATGTTGATGGCTAATTGACACTGGATCCATACTTGCCACCAGTAACTTAAACACTATGCCTAACTATGTACATTAAGAAGTATGGGTGCATATTTCAAGTCATTTATTGAATATAATGTTTAACAAACTTCATCAAGGGTAAATGTGTACATAATTGGAATAACCTGAACAACACAACAGAGGCAGACTCACAAGGATGCGGAGATGGTCATTTGCAAAATTATATTCTAATCCTATTGACATATGTCTGAGTAATATATTGGATTTGAAACATAGACAATTGTGTGTGTGTGTGTGTGTGTGTGTGTGTGTGTGCGTGCGTGCGTGTGTATGTGTGTCACAGGGAAAGCAATGACTAGGTATAGGTTATGTCTCTGCCACCCTCCAGTATAATAGCTCTGCTGCCAAAACACCTTCATTGAGTCCACGATAATGAGAAACCCATCGCAGTGGAAAAACAGATTTACTCACTAGACTGCGGCTTTTCCCTGCAAGTGGAATTCCAGAAATGTATTCTATTTCTCTGTGGGAAGCTTGCGGTTTTGTGTAATGGTGAAAGAGACATGGATAGAATAAAGAAAAGGACAGACATGACTGGTGAACCAGACATGACTTAAATTCCATTCTGTGTCATGGGACCACAGGCAAAGGCATGGGAAAAGAATACCTTATCATAACACTTACTGAAGAAATTGCCATCAAAGACACAATTTACATGTATGCATTGTTTTTAGAAATGGACTGAACTATTCAAACTTATAACCAACCTTTAGCCAAGCTATGACATGCAAAACCACATAAAGAGAATGCAAAAGTACATTAAACTCTGGTGGTGATATTTACAATCTGTCTCAGTTCCAATGGCTTCCAAATGGGGACCAAAACCTGACTACAATCAAATGTACACATGAAATGCCAGTGGGACACATTTTACCTATCAATGAGGATGCTTGGCTGGCCTGTTGTAGTGCTGCTTGTTCCTTATGGTGTTTAAGACCTGGGGGGTCTGATGCCTTTTTAAACACTGCAAGAAGTAATGAACAATGGCTCTTTATCAAATAGGACACCCAGCACAGGACGTGTCCCCATCAATTATGGTGACAAGACCGCACAGCAAGAGCATTAAAGCTACAGTGACCTTCATTGCATTCTCCTCCCTCACAGTTTGATGATGAGCTGCACAATGTGCCCCTGTGATTTGTGACTTTGGGTTAGTTTGGAGTTGCCCAAAATATTGCATTATATCATTTAATTCCTCAATATACCACTGTGTCTGATTTGTGCTTAGGTACTAATGCCAGGTATATTGCCACAAAACTGTAAGCCCCCTGAGATAAAGCCTACAAATTAGCTTCAGGTCTCAGACAAGGTTAGTGCATGGTCCACTAAACCACCTCCACTACACTTATGGTGATGCTCTTAAGACCTGGTTGTAACATCTATTCAAAGTCATGGGTTCTAAATCAAATCAAATTTTATTGGTCACATACACATATTTAGCAGATGTTATTGCGGGTGTAGCAAAATGCTTGTATGCCCATTTAAGGGAAACAGTCGGAGGCAGATAGAAAAAACAAGGATATTGAAGGATAAAGGTTTGCTGGTTTAAAACAGGTTAGAGTACAACTCATCAACACAAATAGCTTCTTAGATCTTTCACTTACACTGAATAGAACTGACACTCCTCAGTTCAGTGCATTCACAGGACTAGAATTGTTAATGAGCGAGTTACACAATATTGACTGACCAAAAACAGTGACAAATAAAACTACAGCATGAAAGAAAGAGAAAACAGTTAGGCACTGCGTTAAAACAAACAGTTAAGCACTGCATTAAAACAAACAGTTAATATTTCAGAAATAGAAATACGGTGCAGTCGGAAAGTATTCAGACCCCTTGACTTTTTCCAAATTTTGTTACGTTACAGCCTTTTTCTACAATTGATTAAATAGTTTTTTTCCCTCATCAATCCACACACAACACCCCATAATGACAAAGCAAAAACTGTTTTTTAGAAATGTTTGTAAATGTATTTAAAAAAAAAAATGGAAATATATAATTTATATAAGTATTCAGATCCTTTACTCAGTACTTTGTTGAAACACCTTTGGCAGCGACTACAGCCTCAAGTCTTCTTGGGTATGGCGCTACACGCTTGGCACACCTGTATTTGGGGAGTTTCTCCCATTCTTCTCTGCAGATCCTCTCAAGCTCTGTCCGATTGGATGGGGAGCTTTGCTGCACAGCTATTTTCAGGTCTCTCCAGAGATGTTCGATTGAGTTCAAGTCTGGGCTCTTGCTGGGCCACTCAAGGACATTCAGAGACTTGTCCCAAAGCCACTCCTGCATTGTCTTGGCTGTGTGCTAAGGGGGGAAAAGGTGAGGGGATCTGAATACTTTCTGAATGCACTGTATGTACACACTACCGGTCAAAAGTTTTAGAACACCTATTCATTCAAGGGTTTTTCTTTATTTTACTATTTTCTACATTGTAGAATAATAGTGAAGACATCAACACTTTGAAATAACACATATGGAATCATGTAGTAACCAAAAAGATATTTTATATTTGAGATTCTTCAAAGCCATCCTTTGCCTTGATGACAGCTTTGCACACTCTTGGCATTCTCTCAACCAGCTTCACCTGGAATGCTTTTCCAACAGTCTTGAAGGAGTTCCCACATATGCTGAGCACTTGTTGGCTGCTTTTCGTTCAATCTGCGGTCCAACTCATCCCAAACCATCTCAATTAGGTTGAGGTTGGGGGATTGTGGAGGCCAGGTCATCTGATGCAGCACTCCATCACTCTCCTTATTGGTCAAATAGCCCTTACACAGCCTGGAGGTGTGCTGGGTCATTGTCCATTTGAAAAACAAATGATAGTCCCACTAAGCGCAAACCAGATGGGATGGCGTATCACTGCAGAATGGCTTGGTAGCATGCTGGTTAAGTGTGCCTTGAATTCTAAATAAATCACAGTGCCACCAGAAAAGCAACCCCACACCATAACACCTCCTCCTCCATGCTTTACGGTGGGAAATACACATGCGGAGATCATCCGCTCACCCACACCGCGTTTCACAAAGACCATGAAGGCCATGAAGGCCTCCTCTGAACAGTTGATGTTGAGATGTGTCTGTTACTTGAACTCTGTGAAGTATTTATTTGGGTTGCAATTTCTGAGGCTGGTAACTCGAATGAACTTATCCTCTTCAGCAGAGGTAACTCTGGGTCTTCCATTCCTGTGGCGGTCATCATAGCGCTTGATGGTTTTTGCGTCTGCACTTGAAAAAAACTTTCAAAGGTCTTGAAATGTTCCATATTGACTGACCTTCTTTGCTTATTTGAGCTGTTCTTGTTATAATATGGACTTGGTCTTTTACCAAAGAGAGCTATGTTCTGTATCCTCCCCCGACCTTGTCACAACACAACTGATTGGCTCAAATGCATTAAGAAGGAAATAATTCCACAAATTAACTTTTAAGAAGGCACACCTGTTAATTGAAATGCATTCCAGGTGACTACCTCATGAAGCTGGTTGAGAGAATGCCAAGAGTGTCCAAAGCTGTCATCAAGGCAAAGGGTGGCTATTTGAAGAATCTCAAATATAAAGTATATTTTGATTTGTTTAACACTTTTTTGGTTACTACATGATTCCATATGTGTTCATAGTTTTGATGTCTTCACTATTATTGTACAATGTAGAAAATAATAAAAATAAAGAAACCCTTGCATGAGTAGGAGTTCTAAAACCGGTAGTGTATATATACGAGATGTTTGATCAGGTTCAAGTCCGGGCTCTTGCTGGGCCACTCAAGGACATTCAGAGACTTGACCCAATACCACTCCTGCGTTGTCTTGGCTGTGTGCTTAAGGTCGTTGTCCTGTTGGAAGGTGAACCTTCACCCCAGTCTGAGATCCTGAGCGCTCTGGAGCAGGTTTTCATCAAGGACCTCTCTGTTCTTTGCTCTGTTCGTCTTTGTTTCGATCCTGACTAGTCTCCCAGTCTCTGCCGCTGAAAAAAATACCCACAGTATGATGCTGCCACCACCATGTTTCTCCGTAGGGATGGTGTCACGTTTCCTCCAGATGTGGCGCTTGGCATTCAGGCCAAAGAGTTCAATCTTGGTTTCATCAGACGAGAGAATCTTGTTTCTCATGGTCTGAGAGTCTTTAGGTGTCTGAGAGTCTTTAGGTGCCCAAGTGGGCTGTCATGTGTCTTTTACTGAGGAGTGGCTTCCGTTGGGCCACTCTACCATAAAGACCTGATTAGTGAAGTGCTAAAGCGATGGTTGTCCTTCTGGAAGGTTCTCCCATCTCCACAGAGGAACTCTAGAGCTCTGTCAGAGTGACCATCGGGTTCTTGGTCACCTCTCTGACCAAGGCCCTTCTCCCCTGATTGCTCAGTTTGGCCGGGCGTCCAGCTCTAGGAAGAGTCTTCCAAGCTTCTTTCATTTAAGAATGATGGAAGCCACTGTGTTCTTGGGGACCCTCAATGCTGCAGAAATGTTTTGGTACCCTTTCCCAGATCTGTGCTTCAACACAATCCTGTTTCGGAGCTCTACGGACAATTCTTTCGACCTCATGGCTTGGTTTTTGCTCTGACATGCACTGTCAACTGTGGGACCTTATATAGACGTGTGTGTCTTTCCACATCATGTCTAATCAATTTCATTTGCCACAGGTGCACTCCAATCAAGTTGTATAAACATCTCAAGGATGCTTAATGGAAACAGGATGCACCTGAACTAAATTTCGAGTTTCATAGCAAAGGGTCTGAATACCTATGTAAATAAGGTATCTGTTTTTTTTGCAAAGAAAATCTAAAAACCTGTTTTTGCTTTGTCATTATGGGATATTGTGTGTAGATTGCTGAGGAAAAAAAGTTATTTAAGCAATTTTAGAATAAGACTGTAACGTAACAACATTTTGAAAAAGTCAAGGTTTGTTTGAATACTTTCCAAAGGCACTGTACATATTATCACCTCAATTCAGTTCAATTCTGATTGGACCCCCATTAACATGCATCCAAAGACATAGAATAAAACGCAAAAAAAAAATACATTACTGCAGTGCAGTGGCGGAACTTTCGAAGAAAAATAAATAGTCTGTCAAATTTTTATAAACAAACACTGATAATCAAAGTAAACACATACCTTAAACTGGGGCACAAACTAACACTTTTTAAATTGTTTTTTATCTTATTTAATCTAACACTGTTTGTTGTAGATACATTTTTTTTACACAAACAACTTTTAATAGTAGTACACTTTAGAGACCTGTGCTAAATGTGCACTTTTCATAATTATGTCTTAAAGACACAAAGTCAGAAAAGGTCCCAGTGTTACATTTAACCCCAATAGATGTAACGGTATATAGATAATTGACACATATTTGGATGAAAATACACTCAATTGACAAAACATATTTTCATTTGATATTTTAGTCATGTCGTACTGACAGAGTATAAAAACAGAGTGGCCAAAATTGATATATTTTCTATTAGCATTCAGAAGTAAAAATGTTCTATGGTATTATCTTAGTTGTACTGGAAAACTTGATGTAAAGTTCCACATTATAGTGTTATGTAAATGTGTCTAAATACAATATAAAATACCATAGAGTTTTAGGTGAGCTAAAACATGAGCTACACCTAACCCCAATTACTAATCTGAGTCTAATCTGATTCTGGTGAGAAATCACAACCGTAAGTATTGTCATGCCTCTTATTACTGATAAAAATTATGTATAATTAGATACATGAAGAATGCTCTACAGGTTAATAATTAAAAAAAAGAGAGGGGTGGCAAGAATACTTATTTTTCTGCCTCAAAAACAGTTTTTTGTCAATAAAACAAATACATGCAATTCCTAGGCATGTAGAGATACTAACCAAGCAATAGCACATTGAACAGCATTCTAAGAGGTTTTTCATTTGAGTTATTTAGCTGTTACAACTGACCCGTGTTAGGTTGTGCCCCAGTCTCTCCAACTGACCACAACCCAAACATTTCTTCAAAACAGTTCTCTAAATGGTTGTCAAACATTAACAGCTCTTTTTGAATGGCTCTTTTTGGTGAACGCCGGGAACTGAAAGAGCCATTAATTTGGTTGATTGGCTCCTGACTTTGCATACTGCTACTGGTACTTTTGGAGCTCCAGACAATGATTATCTGTAGATAAGTTATAAAAACCTTCTCTGAAGATGATAATTCATCACCGCAGGAACAATAGGTAATGAGGAGAAAGCCACATTCTGATCCATGCAAATTTCTGCAGGTAATTTCCAGTGGTGTAAAGCACTTCAGTAAAAATATTAAGTCGTTTTTTTGGGTATCAGTACTTCACTTTACTATTTGACAACTTTTACTTTTACTTCACTACATTCCAAATGAAAATCATTTACTTTTTACTCCATACCTTTTCCCTGACACCCAAAAGTACTCTTTACATTTTGAGTGATTAGCAATCTCAGGAAACTGTCCAATTCATCCCTGGTCATCCCTACTGTCTCTGATCTGGTGGACTCACTAAACACAAATGCTTCGGTTGTAAATTATCTGAGTGTTGGAGTGTGCCCCTGGCTATCTGTAAATACATAAAAACAAGAAAATGTTGCTGTCTGGTTTGCTTATTATAAGCAATTTGAAATTATTTCTACTTTTACTTTTGATACTTAGGTATATTTTTGAAATTACATTTACTTTTGATACTTAAGTATATTTTAAACCAAATGCTTTTAGACTTTTACTCAAGTAATATTTTACTGGGTGACTCACATTTACTTGAGTCATTTTCTATTAAGCTATCTTTACTTTTATTCAAGTACGACAATTAGGTACTTTTTACACCACTGGTGATTTAATATCAGGTCAATTATTATTATTTATTTATTTTACTTACATTCACAATCTGACATAATGGTAGGCAACTGTATAGGCTTTACATTAGATATTTTCTATTTTTCATGGTTTTTCATTATTTTTTAAGCACTACTGAACAAAAAGAGCTGTTTCGGAGACAAATGCAGGCTCTTTTAGGTGAAAAGAGACACAAGATCTGGCTCATCAAAAAGACGAGGAATGCCCAGCACTATCATCTGCAACACATGTAAGGGGCGGTTTTATACTTTTTTAGATGTCACTCCCTAAGGTCACATGGGAAACACTGACCAAAACTAAGGTTACTATCCTGTCACATGATGAACGTGAGATCGGATACGATCTGATTGGGCTCTACAAATGCAGAAGTAGAGTTTATATTGCAGGACCACAATCAGTATGATAAAACGATCTGATCAATTACGCAACAATCTGATCATGGCGCAATGGTAGATTGCTGTGCTATTTGAAGCAAGTGTATGTAGCTGCATCACTGGAGTGACTCTTTTGTGTCGAGAGAAGTGGGAGGATAGGGAGCACTGACGGTAGGATCATGGGAGGATCAGGCGCTAGATTGTTTCTCTGTGATTGGTTACGGTTTTGATTGAGTGGTGTTCCCGACCATGTGTCACTGCCGGTCAGCAAAACTGGGAGAGCTAAAAAGTCGCGATCTAACCTTGATAAAATCATACTGTGTCGGTGGAACGTTAACAAAACACCAATAACAAACGCCTCTCTTATAAACAAAAATAAAATAAAAGTACTTTTTATGTCACTTTTTACCAATACATATTATGCCAATAACATTGTGTTTTGTTATTAAGGCTTATTATAATTACTGTTGTAGGCTTATTATTAGACACCAGGTTTTGCGTTTACCAGTAAATCTATATTTCCTTATTATAACCTATGGCTATCATCATAGGATGACAATAAAATAGTTTTTGGCTCAATAATCTAGTCTTGTTGAATCTGGCAGCAAACCAGATTAGAATGGGAACAGCTAGGATCTGTATTCTATTCAATGACAAGGTCAACAATAAAATCTGTCAATATGACTCCTACCAGAAATCCACTGTATAAAACATAACATAACATGTTATGTTGCCTATTATGAAAAGACTGTCAAATTAACCTAATGACTTCTACATAAAGTTTGACTGAAACTGGAAAGTGTTTTAACATGCTCAAAATCAAACTCTCTCGACAGTTTGCACATCTTGAAGAAAAACATGGCCTTGGCCAAGTGTACTCTTGAATCTCAACCAGGCACAGCCAATAGAGAAATGGCCACTCCTCTCTAGGTTTTCCCCTAAGGCCTGGGCTTCTGCCTTTCTAGGCACTTTTTCCAAGCCACTTTATCTAGCAACCTTTCAGTTACTGGCCCAACGCTTTAAACACTAGGCTAGCTGCTGCCCCACTTATTGACAACTCCTGATGTAAAAAGGGCTTTATACATAACATATTAATTGAGAGGTTTGTACAGTGGTGTGATTACCACCACCTCATACAGGTCAAGAAAATGTTTTTTGATTTAAAATCCATTGGTGACTACTCACCTGTGGTGTGGTGCTACATAATGTTGACTTTACTCAGAGGTTTAGTCAAACCCAAGGTCATGCTCCTATTCTACCAGCCTGGTTTGTGAAATTGTCAGTTAAAATTACTGTCCAGACATCAATGAATATGATGGGTGTGAACAAACAGTCATGGGATAGCCAAATAAAATTATCTCAGACCCCTTCCTATGTACTCCAACCAAAGTTTGAACATCTCTCCTTAGCCAGATGTCTACAATGTATTTCTCATAAATTTTATGTTATTTTAATGGACAAAAAAATTGCTTTTCTTTCAAAAACAATGACATTTCTAAGTGACCCCTAACTTTTGAACGGTAGTGTATATTTATTATATAAATCCTGTTTTGCTGAGCTATTTGTTAAGGACATATCAGATTCAAAGCGTCACTATTCACACTCTGAGCCTTTTTTTAGATTGTCCCTGCGAAATTAACTTAATATCGCCTATTCAGTTAAGCTAAACAATCCTGAACCCCAGGTTTTACAAGTTCAATTCCCTGAGCTGACAAGGTCGGTTCATGGAATTTGTCTGCCCCTGAACAGGCAATTAACCCACTGTTCCTAGGCTGTCATTGAAAATAAGAATTTGTTCTTAACTGACTTACCTGGTAAAAAAAATAATGATAGAGGAAGTCAAAATTCTATCAATGTTTAGCCTGGTCTGATGGTGTGGTCATGTGTTGTATAAGCAAGAGACCTGAAGCGGTTGTGGAAAAAATCTGGTTTTATTCTTTATAATTCTAAACTTGAAAGTTGAAGTGGAGCAATGATCAAAACACCATTTGCCTTTAGGGTTTGAATATCACCTATATGCGACATCTTCCTCTAAATCCTCACCATGTTCTCCTCTACGGAGTCCTTTACAGTTTTTTCCAACTGCTTACACACAAAATCTTTTCATGTCACACGATTTTTGAAACCTCTCACTCAAAGTGCAAAACTACACACCAAATATCCAAAACCATAAGCTATTTCTCAGCCTTTGACTCAGTTGTCAATTGCATAAAACACTTTTTTCAAAACACTACACACAATTCTCTACCTAAGACACAAAAATCTAACAGGAAGTGACTTGCTTTCCTTTTCCAAACACAACCAATCAAAATGCTACACTTATTCACCAGGTCACACACTCCTCACATGTGCAAACACTAATAGCTTAACTGATCACTAACCAATCACTGCTTTACTGTAGTATGGGCCTATAAATAGGTCAAAGGTCAGATTACCTGTTTTGAACAATGGATGCCAACAATGGACAGAGAGCAAGAGGAGTAGCAGGGAGAGGAATAGGAAGAAGAGGACGAGGGCAAAGAAGAGAAGGAAGGAGAGCCATCTGTGATGAGATTAGGGCAACACTTGTTGATCATGTGATCAACCACGGTTTGACCATGAGAGAGGCTGGACTGAGAGTCCAGCCCAACTTGAGTCGATTTACAGTGGCGTCCATAATTCGAACCTTCAGAAATGAGAACAGGTATGCAACTATCTAATGACTATTTTAGTATTACAGTAATGTACTGTAAAATACGTATGACTGCATAGTATTGCATAAACATTTGTAACTCTAAGCCATCCATTTACTGCACTGCATTGAATGAATGAGGTTGGTTATCATGCTGTACTAAATTTTTTTGTACATTGTTTACAGTTCCTATGCTGAACACATACTGTGTTTGAATTCTCTACAGAGTGGAAAGGCAAAGACATCATGGAGGACGAGGAAGCTTGTTTACAGATGTACAAGAGACTGCAATTATAAATATGGTTTTGGCCAACAATGCAATTAGGATTCGAGAGATAAGAGAGCATATCTTGAATAATGACACCATATTTAACAACATCAATGCTGTAAGCCTGTCGACCATACAACGCATCCTCCAACGGCACAGAGTGACGATGAAACAACTTTACAAGGTGCCATTTGAGAGAAACTCTGACAGAGTCAAGAATATGCGACATGACTTTGTAGAGGTATGTATGCAACACTACTTCCAGTACTTCAGACATACCATATTTACTCATCTGTATATCATTTTGTCTGTTACAGAGAGTATTGGAGCTGGATGCCCATGTAATTCGCCATTAATTTATTTATGTGGATGAGGTTGGCTTCAACCTCACCAAAACCAGGCGCCGCGGAAGAAATGTAATAGGACAGAGGGCAATTACCAATGTCCCTGGACAGCGTGGGGGTAATATAACTATGTGTGCTGCCATCACTCAAAACGGGGTCCTCCATCCCAATGCCACACTGGGTCCGTACAACACCAGCCATATGCTCACTTTTCTGGATGCAATTTACACAATGCTTGTCCCTGATCCAGATCAGGAGCCTGCTAGATTTGTGGTTTTATGGGACAATGTTAGTTTTCACCGGGCTGTTCTGGTCCAAAACTGGTTTGCCACCCATCCACAATTTGTAGTTTTGTACCTACCCCCATATTCACCTTTTCTAAATCCCATAGAGGAATTCTTCTCAGCCTGGCGCTGGAAAGTGTATGATCGCCAACCCTATGCCCGCATGCCGCTTCTCCAGGCAATGGAGGACGCATGTGGGGACATAGAGGTTGCCTCTGTCAAAGGTTGGATACGCCATGCTAGGAGATACTTTCCTCGATGTTTGGCAAGAGAAAACGTATCTTGTGATGTGGGCCAGTATTGTGGCCAGACCCAGGCCGGAGAAGAGATGAAGCGTAGCTTAGCACTGGTGACTGCCCCCACCACCAATTCCTGGACTGCCCCGGGACCCCACACACACAATTGTGTTCTTTACTGTATTCTTTTGGTTTACATATGTTTATGGTTTTGTTGTATGCTACTGTATACAACAGTAATGTTTGGCCTAATAAACATTTTCTGTTTCTACATTGCATTGGTGTTTACAGTGTACTTGTTACCCCTCTCGGCAGATTACTTTCACTGTAGAACATTGTATTGAAATGTAGATATAAGCCTATGAAAGACCAAAGAGCTTTAGATTTAAAACAACCGTGTTTACATGGTATATCCAAAAATGTACTATTATGATAGCAGTGTTTGCCATTTGATGCAAATGCTTCATTCTGACATGTGTTTATGGCATTTTGAATGCAGTGTTACATTTTGAAGGAGATGTGAGGCATTTTGCATTTTGTGTGTGCAGTTTTGGGAATTGTGTGTAGAGTTTTGAAAACGTGTGTAAGCAGTTGGAAAAAACTGTAATATAGAAACTTAATGATGACAATGTCCCTCTTCTGGACAAAGTGGTTACAGCAGTCCACTGTTGCTGTGTGTGTGTGAGAGAGAGAGAGATGTCCATTTACAATATTTGAAATGTGTTTTATGTGTATGTTACCTGAGTGGGACGTCCAGTAGAGTGAGCAAGTGTGTTTACTGAGACACCCCCAGACTTGATTGTGCCATCCTCATGGCGTCCCATGTGGCTCAGTTGGTAGAGCGTTGTGCTTGTAACACAAGGATTGTGGGTTTAAAAAATGTATGCATTCACTACTGTAAGTCACTCTGGATTAGTGTGTCTGCTAAATGACTTACATTTAAAATGAGCAGGCTAGACATTAGTCGACATTGAACTGAACCAAATAAGCAACAATTGTCTTTCTAAACACACAGTCGCTGCTTAACAATAACCCCCCACCCCCTTGCTGGAAATCATAGCTAATGTTTATATTTGATTATATGATGTAGTGCAATGAATGTAGGTATGTGCTTTTTACCTCTATGCTGCACAGCATTCAATCTGTGTGACTCCATGTGTGCCCACACACACGCATAGTCTCTTGGTTTTGTAGCTAGAGGGCTTGCAGAACGGGCAGTGATATATACTGAACAGAAATATAAACACAACATGTAAAGTGTTTGGTCCCTTATTTCATGAGCTGAAACAAAAGATAAAAGCTGAAGAATATACGCACATCCAGGTACTTTCCGCAGATCCTGGAGTTGTAGGCAAACTCCTGGAAAACAGACATTTTCCATAATTCTCTCAAATTTTGTGCACAAATTTGATTATATCCATGTTAGTGAGCATTTGGCATGCTGACTGCAGGAATGTCCACCAGAGCTGTTGCCAGATAATTTTATGTTCATTTCTCTACCATAAGCTGCCTCCAATGTCGTTTTAGATCATTTGGCAATATATCCAACCAGGCTCACAACCGCAGACCACATGTAACCCCGGCTTCTTCAGATCCTGCAGGATCGTCTGAACCTGCAGGATCGTCTGAACCTGCAGGATCGTCTGAACCTGCAGGTGCGGGGTGCTGGGGAGTATTTCTGTCTGTAATAAAGCCCTTATGTCAGGAAAAACTCTAATGAATTTATTTCAATTGACTGATTTCCTTATATGAACTGTAACTGAGTAAAATCTTTTAAATTGTTACATGTTGCCTTTATATTTTTGTTCAGTATAACACGGGACTAAATCTATACAGCCATCCGTGTCTTTTCTCACAGTGGTCTATGCTCCTCAGTGAACAAAAACAATAGGTATAGTGCTGTGAAGTACATGTAATACAGTTTTGATGTTACTGTGTACAGTATGACAGACAGTATAGTATGTAAAAAAGAACCTAACCAATAACATCATATTCTTGCATTTTCTCCCGAACAGAAACGTCTGTTCACCCATGAACGGGAACTGGACATTGTCAATCTAGTGTTGGCAAACAACACCATCCGCCTACATCAACTACGAGAGCAAATCATCGCAGATCACACAACATTCCATAATATCAACAGTGTCAGTATGTCGACGCTCTGCCGCATCTTGCGTCAACACCAACTTACAATGAAGCAGCTGTCCAGGGTTCCATTTGAGAGGAACAGCATTAGAGTCAAAGACCTTCACTATGGCTATGTGCAAGTAAGTGTCATTGTACTATACTGTAATACAGTAATGGCAGTAGATTGTGTCCTATTGGCACTGCATAGATACATTCAGACGAAGCAGTATGTGACCTAGGTAGTGTGGTGGGCGGGGCGGGGTCTGTGGGGGCACCTGCCTTGCCTGTAGCTTGTAGTTTTGACTGAATGTGTCTGACCCATATCATATTTCTGGATGCACTACATAATGCAGTTGTACAGGACGGACCAGAGCAGCCCAGGTTTGTTGTCATCTGGGATAATGTTAGTTTCCACCAGGCTGCTCTGGTTCACCAACCACAATAACTTCACAGTTGTATACTTCCCCCCTTACTCCCCATTTCTCAATCCGATTGAGGAATTATTTTTGGCTTGGAGTTGGAAAGTGTATGACCGCCAACCACATGCCCACCTGCCTCTTCTGCAAGCAATGGTTGAGGCATGCGGAGACATTGAGGTGGGGTCAGTCCAGGGTTGGATATGGCACGCAAGGCGATATTTTCCCCGTTGCCTTGCCAGGGGTGACATTGCTTGTGATGTGGATGAGGTGATGTGGCCAGACCCTAACAGAAGGAGGGGTCCATAAAACATCCATCCCATCCCTTACAATACTATTCTTTGTTTACCATTGCACTGTAATTTTACTGTAATTATTTTTGTTTCCGTGAGTTTACAGTAACATATCGTATTGATTACTGTACTGTAATTCTACTTTTCTTTGTGTTATTTTGTTGTTGTAAAAACCTGCAATGGAAAAAAATAAGCTATCTACATTATTTCCTGAAGACTTTCTATTTTTGTGTTCATTGAAATGTGAGTAGATGTACTGTACTGGAACAATCTTTCACAAAAGCCTGTATGAGAAAATTAAAAAGGTATACAAAGTACTAAAGACAGCAGTGTTTGTATAAAGTACATCAGTGTGTTGTTGCTGCATTGAAATAGTAATTCAAATGGTGCATGTGTAAAAGTATATATAGCTTCCGTCCCTCTCCTCGCCCCTGCCTGGGCTCGAACCAAGGACCCTCTGCACACAGAGCAAGGGGTACAACTACTTCAAGGTTTCAGAGCGAGTGACGTCACCAACTGAAATGCTGTTAGCTAACACACCGGCTACACGTGTGTATCATTTTGTGGCAAAAATGCCATTTTGGATTGTTAAGTTTGGATTGCAGAGTTTCATTTTGACATTGAAGTGAGATGTTTATCTCCAGGTGTTATGTCTTATTTAGCTTGTGTGTAGAGTTTTGAAACAATGAGCCAAATTCTGCAACAAGTGTGTAAGCAATCGCAAAAAACTGTAATCAAATAAGACCACTCCTGGTCACTCTGCGCATACTTTACCATTTTCAATACCTCAAACGGATCTCCCACATATGCATACTTCACCACAAACGCATCATCATAAACGCATCATTATCATTCATAAACGTATCCTCCACTCCAATTTTTGACTATTTCCTTTTTGTTCCAGTTTTCGATACTACTGTTGTCCATTCAGGACATTCATCTTCACCAACTCTGCTCAACGTGGTGCTTGATTCGAACTAAGCATCCACTTCAGCCATCTTCTCCCCTCCTTCCAGCTTGCCAATTGGAATTGCTCTTGATCCTCCCATTTCTTAAATCCATTGCTCCCCATCTTCACACTTCTCCTCACACTTCTCTCAAGTCACTCCAGCGATGCAGCTACCTATGACTCTCTTGAAGTGCCTCTAAAAAACAATGTTTTGATGTAGGTTTTCCCTGTCGCCACAAGGTGGTAGTGTTGCATAACATTCGTCGTCCAGTTGACAGAATTTTCAAGATGGAATCCAATCGGACCTCGCAAACACAAAAGAAAGGTAAAAGAGAGTAACGTAAACCCATTATGTGACACAAATGGCTAGAATGTTCATTAGACGATGTATGATACGTTGTTTATACTCTTAAGAGGTTGCTGACAGTCAAACACGTTACACAGTCGTATTCCAAGCGTCTTGTAGCTCAGAGTTCATTTGCAAGCAGTCATAGACGCTAGAAAATGTTTCAAGTTACGTTTAGACCTTGCTAGAATTAAAGTCAACATGGAGAAAAGATCACATGCGGAGTGTAATGTTATGTTTTACTTTTGCCCAAGGGGAAATCAAGGAAATATATCCCATTGACCTCCCAGATCTAGATTACAGTGCACTGAGTGCAACCTCTGAAAACATATTGACCTCCCTGGCGTCAAACACCTATGAAGGAGAGCGTTGGTTTATACCCTCAAATGGCTCAAAGGTATGTTTTTTTAATGATGAGTTTCTGTTTACACTCACTTCAAATAAAACATCATGCTGCTGTAGGCTACAGATGAGCATCTCCCCCTTTTAAAACATATTACAGTCAGAGTGCAGTATAACTGCAGTACACTGCAAATACTGCATCCAAAATAACACAGTGGACTGCACTTTTACTGCAGTTTCAAAACTGCAATATTTATTTGTAAGGGTCTTACAAAAACATCCAATGTTGGTGACAGATCTATCACCTGCCAAATTGAACCCCTCCATCAGGTGGAGGTGACACATGACAACGTGGGCAGACTCCAGCTGTTCGGTGATGATGATCCACCTTGTACTCTGCTGACTCTGCACATGCCTGCAGATGGAACTCAAGGTTGATACCCTACAGAGAAAGTGTCCTGTCAGATCCGCTGTGTTTGGTTGATATTATACAGGCTACAGTATAATGTTAAATAGAATGTTATGTTTTCACAGTGGTGGCCCTGAACCTGCATGGAAGTTGGTGGTCTTTAAATGATGTTTTGAAGACATCCATCAAATCCAGATCTGGTCTTGTGATGGTACGTACTTGTGGTCCTCCATGGTAAGAGAGTAAAGGGAATCACTCTAAATGTTGGCCAATAGCACGACTTCCCATTACCTTCATTTTGAGATGTTTTTACATGGTTATTACAACTAAAGGGTGTATTATTACATGTAATAATATGCAAAGGCCCCTCCATACCTTTTGATATAATTCAATTTATAATTTTTATAATTTTTATAATTCAATTTATAATTTATATTACTAGTCCCACAAATACATCCAATTAGGTTTTAAACCACTGAATGTGGCTTTTGTCAATGTATTTTGGATAAGGCTTAGATGTGTAGGTCATTCACAGGTGCAGTCTGTTATGGAGAGAGTGATACTTTTCCTGCTTAGTCAAATAATTTTTGGAGTTTTGGAGAGGCCTTCAGGGGAAGAGATTTACTTCTCACCTCACCCAATGAGGGAATTTGGCAAAATTCTATGGCATAATGGAGAGGCAGTTGGATTCTACACCATCAAAAAGAAAGGTAAGGCAGTCTCACATTGTGTTAGTTTCCCATTTTCTGCCAGTTGACAAATAGTGTCTTACAAAAAGATTCTCATCTGTATTCAATTTATATTTAGAACAGGGAGGGTTGCTAGGTCAACACAGTGCATTGCAACAAAATAGTAAGGCTGCACAGGCAGAAAATCAACCCCTCAAAATAGAAAAAAAATATGTATGCTCTCGGTTTACACAATAGGCTCTGTATTTGTATGTGTACATGTCAGAATTAAAGGAAAGTGTCACATTCAATCATCCCATTCCTGTTTTCAAGTCAATAATTTATAAAAGCTAAACAGTGCAGGGAGGAATTTATTTTCTTTTGGGGGTTGCATATGTTTTTGATCATTTGGTCAAAGAAACAATGTATAATTGGCTCTTTCAGGAAGTCTGTGTGATGGATTCACTCGTCGAAGCTATCAGCTTTCTGTCCTTGACACTGTGTTTGTGAGGACTCAATGGAGGAGGAGTGGTCTGGCACTGCAGATCCTGGCAGACTTCTGTAAATCCATCCCCAACGAGGAAGTGATAGGAATCAGCTGTCCCATATCCCCAAGCATGGTTAAAGGTGGGTCAGTCAGTATTAGAAATTCAAAGGTTAATTACGTCAATGCTGGTTGTACCTGTTGTAGTCATCCATGTAAAGATTGCTGAATTTATATAAGGACAAAGTCAGATAAGATGAGGTGCTTCCAGTCAATTTGGAGATGGCACTTGGTTTGACGCACAACAATTTATGGTGTGTTATGAAGGACTGTTTACCTGGTCAGAGATCTATGAGCCGGGTGGGGTGGGGTGGGGTTTCACACTAGCTGTACTTTATCTTCCAGGATATATTTAATGAATCATAATGTATGTAGCCGAATGGATCTTTAGACATAGATCCCCACTACATTTGAAATAATGCTAGCCACCTTGTCCTATTATTGGGCAACACTTTCAGATAAAATGTAACCGCGATACACATACTATACTGTATGTCTGGACTCCAAAACATTAATAAGGTAATGAGGTTTTTAAAATGAGAAATTTGCTGCAGGAATTGTCAATAAATGTACCTTTTAAACATTAAACGTCATGTTTATAAGCACAATTTACAACGAAACAAAGGAATGTTACTAAAGTAATTATGCCTTATGGACAATTCAGGACAGCATCAAAGTTGCCCCATTTAACCCACAGTGATACTGTATTCTAAGTCAAGTCTCAATTCCAGTGAACTGTCCATTGTAGATCTCCAACTTCCCCTCCAGTCATTTACTGAAATGTACATGGTATGTCTCCAACTCCCTCTCCAGTGTGCAGCAAGTATCTGCTGATGCACCAGGACCAAAGGGACCGGCTCTATGAGGTGGAAGCTCCTGGGGGCTGGGGCCAGAGACGGAACATATGGCTCAGCATACAGCTCAACCAAAGCACAAACAGTGAGGCCCTCCCTAGGTTTGGATCAGGGTGTACCAATGCAAAGGTTGTGTGATAATGAGAGGCAGACATATCACTGTAAACATCATAACATGGTCTGTGAATTGTAAGACAAGAAAGCACATTTTGAAAGCATTTCACTTGTAAATAGGGTTCATGTTTGATTATATGATGCCAGGATTTTAGAGCAATTTTATTTTAATGCTATTTTCATACATTTTAAATGTGAAGCACGTCTTTGTAAAGTGGGATTGTATTTGTAGACTCAAGGGAGGAGCAATGTCCAACAACATGGAACAAGGAGAAGAGAAACTATAAATAATCATATCACCAGGTGAGGTCATTTCATTTCTATTTCATTATGGTCACGGAGTAGTAGTTAGGAGGGACTGTTTATGACCATGTTTTAGCTTTGGTCTCAACCTCAAGTGACTTTTAGAGTCCATCACAATCAATTTAGCAACCACTGGATATTGTAACCAAGACAATTTATAAGATGTAGAAGGAAAATAAGCGAACGTATCCATTGGTTAGGGAAATCAATGTGTAATCAAATATATTAAATCTGATTTAGCCGACTCACATTGTCTGAGGAATGTGTATATTAAATCTGATTTAGCCTACTCACATTGTCTGAGGAATGTGTATATTAAATCTGATTTAGCCTACTCACATTGTCTGAGGAATGTGTATATTAAATCTGATTTAGCCTACTCACATTGTCTGAGGAATGTGTATATTAAATCTGATTTAGCCGACTCACATTGTCTGAGGAATGTGTATATTAAATCTGATTTAGCCTACTCACATTGTCTGAGGAATGTGTATATTAAATCTGATTTAGCCGACTCACATTGTCTGAGGAATGTGTATATTAAATCTGATTTAGCCTACTCACATTGTCTGAGGAATGTGTATATTAAATCTGATTTAGCCTACTCACATTGTCTGAGGAATGTGTATATTAAATCTGATTTAGCCTACTCACATTGTCTGAGGAATGTGTATATTAAATCTGATTTAGCCTACTCACATTGTCTGAGGAATGTGTATTTATAACTGTACTATCTGCCTCTTGCCTAACCCTTCCCTCAAGATGTCTCTTGATTATTGGTTTTCTGATGGTTTGGCTGCCGCCAGTGACGCAGCATCTTGTGATCACCACAGGAGTAAAAGAGAGAAGCCACCGGCAGATGAGGCTGAGGGGAGTGCTAATTCCAAACAGGCTGGGACATGATATTAAACCTCAGACCACAGATGGATCATGGTCCTCAGAAGACTTCAAGTCATGTTTTTTTATGTCATTTGTAGCAGGACGTAGAAAGGAATTTGTGTCAGTTGTTATTTTTAGCAACCATAAGGTGCTGACTAAGGCTAGAAATAATGGATGTTCAAAACAACGTTTAAAATTTTGGGACCTGAATTGCAAACAATACATATATACGTTTTATATTCTGCTTAATAAAGTGATAGCATCATCACTGTGGTTACATGGGTGTCTGTTGCAATGTGTTTACTGCTTTGTATTAATTCTCTACTTCCATCTTAGACTATAATTGGATGTTAAAGTAACTGCCTAGTGAAAATCTCACTTTTAAAAGTTCATATTCTGTTAACTACTATCCAAATAATGTTGTTGACTCGTCCTATACTTGTATTGGTGGCCAAAGCATAAATTGGAGGAAAACCACTTTAAAACCCACACCTCAAACTTCGATCTCAAACAAACTATTTCAAAAATGCTTGCTATTTCCTCATTGAAAATTATGTCATCTCCCTGAGGAGGGAGGATGAGCTGGCAAATCAACGGCCTAGAGGAGAATGACTACTTGCGTTCATATTTTTAATGACTGGTATACGCCCCCATCCCATTCTGTTGTTGGGGTACGCCCACACCATTCCAACGCAGAAAATCTGTTTTTTAACATACTTAATAACTATGTTTTTGGAAGGAAAACTATTTCACTTATATTGTGTTTATAAGTCATATTTCTTAGAAATCAGGAAACACTGGGCAGTTACTTTAAACGTATGTGGTTTGGCAGGGCAACATGAATACACGCACAGGTAAAAAAAATCAAAACTAGGATACATGAGAAATAAAGAAAAATACACAGGGGGCACATGCAGAATGCTTAGCAGAACAACTCTAGGCCTACTGCATAAGAAAGCATTAGTGGTGGAGAGTCCTTGACCTAGGAGAGGTAGTAGGCTGCTGCCCATGAGAGGAGGCTGTGTTTCTATAAATGGAAAGGTATCAAACATATGGAAACCACATGTTTAACTTCGTTCCATAAATTCCATTCCAGCCATTACAATGAGCCCTTCCTCCTATAGCTCCTCCAACCAGCCTCCTCGTCTGCCCATTCACATCATCATAGGCCAGCCTATTGGAGTCAGAGCCAATGTTGCAATACCAAACAGTATCATTTAATTTCACTATCAAACATTTATACTCCTGTTTTTTCTGATCTGATTGATATGTTTTACTCACCTGTCAGTCAGTGCTGTTGGCGCAAACACCGACTGGCCATCAATTCCAGTGGTATGCCGTTTACATAATTTCGGGACACACCGACTTTCAAAACGAGCAAACCAAAACCTTTCCCCCATTTGACGTAGAATCAGGAAGTCACGGGATAGTTTTGCTTCGGTTTTTCGAGTATAAAAACAGTGTGATTGTTGCTTTATCTAGAGTAAAAAATGAGCCGAATTTATAACAATACGTCCTTGCAGAATAAACCTGTTCATAATGAGAAGATTGAGCACGCGTGGGCCCCCTCCTCATATCAGAGGTATGATGCCGTGACCCAGATCAAAGCTATGACGCTGCCTGCAGAGAATCAGTCTAATTCTGCGTAAAGAAACTATAATACTGCATAGAGATACAATATAATACTTACATATGCCTAATGTTTTATACAATTCAGTAGATGGCTCTGTGAGTGCGTATGTATGTATGTGTGTGTGTGTGTGTGTGGGAGAGAGAGAGAGAGAGAGAGAGAGAGAGAGAGAGAGAGAGAGAGAGAAGGAAGAACTCGTGCATATAGGCTAAGCTACAGTCCTGAAGAATTGTATACAGCAGCCTACAATCCTTTTCTCCCACAGTGGTCTAGGTGTCATATTAGAGGGAAAGTTGGTTGATGTCTCACGCCATGTTATCACTGACATCAACAATCAGAAGGTAAACTGACATCATGGAATAACCTCTTCAATAAAATATGATTAGGCTATTTGATTGTTATTAGGCTATTTTATTGATATCATTGTTCTTCTCTGCCTAAAGAAGTTCAACTGTTGGCTAATTGTACTAAAATGAAAGTGATGAACAGATGAGGAACTAGGCCTACTTGGTTTTCTAGGACTCCTAATTTAAACAATCTAGATTGCCACATGTTGTGCTGTATTGGCAGGACCGTTTCTATGTCCTATACATCAAACCCAGTCGAATCCACCAAAGGAAATTTGATGCTAAAGGAATGGAAATTGAACCAAACTTCAGTGATACCAAAAAGGTCAACACAGGTTATCTCATGTCATCATTCAGTGAGTATTCTTATCCACTTCATAGAATATTGTGAATAGGCCTACAGTCTGAGGTCAGATGATTCACAGATGATTTAGTTAAAAGATACCTTCTTGGTAACACCTTACATTTACTCATCAAAGCTTGTTCAAGGACTCCCAGAATGATGTAAAAACATACATTTACCACCAAACTATATTCTTTGTAAAAACAACTCTAGTGGTGCTGTCAGAACTGGTGTGTTTGTTTGTTACTACCATCAGAGGTGGAGGCTAAAGGAGAGACTGATTGCCTCACTGAGGTCCAGCTGGAAAACCTAGTGACCAAGGAGGATCTGGTGAAAGTGACAGGGAAACACTGTCTAAGTGGGACCTATGCTTTCTGGTACCCAGAGGGAGAGATGAGCAAGACTGAACTAGAAACAGGCCAGGACATTCGACTGAAAACCAAAGGCGATGGCCCATTTATTTGTAAGTTTGATGTTCAGCAATCCCTTGAAAATGAGCTTAAACCAAAGTTCCACTCCCAGTTTGATTGTAGCTCTAGACAGGATCAGCATTGTGTACTTAGTTTTTGTCTGCTCTTTCAGTTTCCTTGGCCAAAGTCGATGGAGGCACAGTGACCAAGTGCAATTTTGCCGGAGACGAAGAGGCAGGAGCATCGTGGACAGACAAAATAATGGCCAACAAATCAGATGCCAGCGGTGCAACAAAGTCTGAAGGCCAAGGCGAGGGAGCAGCTGAGGAGGAATGGGTAAGAGGAGCGGGAGATTCCTGAGACACTATTTTTTTTCCACTTGCTATTTTTTGAAGAACATGTAACAAACGATCTACAGTCTAATTAAATGATCTACATACATTATAGCATTTTCTCTGTACTGTATATCCTTTATGACACCCCATTTAAAATTTTAAACCCCTATCACTGTGTTTCTATTTTAGGATGATTGAGGAGATGAATGTAATTGCACAGTAAAACCTCCTTATTCCTGTGTTGGTTTGTACTCCACGGATCCACCCTCCAACATTGCTTGTGCAGCATATGCACACTAAAGAGGAAGAGGGTTGTTTCATTTCTGATTCAGCACTACTTTTGTAATATAGAGTTCTCTACAGGAAATTGACAAATATGGCCATTGCAGTGTATCTTCGGTATAGGGGTGTACATGTATCGCTTTGAACCGGTCTTTGGTAAATGTCATACATGCTTTACTTCTCTACTATCTCTCCATTGAAAATGTATCCTTGTTTATAGAAGGGTACACATTATATGTACTGCCCATATTAACCTTGTAATAAAACAAATGGCATTTTATCTGATGGGGTTGTTCTAATGATGTGTGTCATCCAAAATGTAAACCATCAATTGGTAAGAGTTGTCATGCCAGGGCAGAGTTATAACTTTTACTAGTAGAGTAGCCATTGTCTGCTAATCAGAATATCAGTGTGTGCAAATGTATGAAGTTGCCAACTAGATTTAGACTACAGTAGGCGATTTTAAATCACCCATTCTCCAAAAAAGATTAGAAACTGTTTGGGTTACCAACATGAATGAATACATTACTTGTGTACATGTAACAAATAAACTAAATGTCTCTCAGTTTTTTTGAGCCTTTTACTAACAAATAATACACTTAGATACAATAATGTATATATTTATTGTTGAATATTCCTCACGCCTCCTGACATGATAGCCCAAACATTTACATTGATTAAAAAAGAAAAATGGCAAGATGCAATACTTTGGCACATAATACTTTTACAAATACATAAAGACATATTATTGCTATAGTTGCGTGTTGTTTGATAGTCTTAAAACAATTGTAGTTGTCAATTAACCTGAGGAAGTACTTTCTTTGGATTTGACTTTATCAGTGTAAACAATATTGGCAAGTCTCAAAAATAACAAATGGTGGATTTGTTACTTGTTGAAATAAAACAGAATTTCCTGTTGAATTACAAGTGACGTAATTCCTTTCAAACATTGAAATATACATATTTATTTTAGAATAATATTGCATGTTGATTATATGGAACCTGTTTTCGAATGTAATTAGAATGAAATAAAATCTGGTTTTCATCCCATCAGCTGCTCTCACTTGATTCTCTTCTAAACCACTCCAGAACAGTCTGCTTGTTTTCCTTCACCCATTTAATGTTGGCCTGAGTTCTCTCAATGGCTTGCTCTAGGGCTCTGCTCGCAGAACCCAATTCCTCTTCATTATAGTCGCTCTGGAACTGCCTCAGCTGCACAATAACAATCAGGAAAAAGTTAGAATTAGGGCGGAAACCAGTAATTAGTGCTATTACTCAAAATTCAACTCCCACCTAGTCTCTCATCCCCAGACATTAAAACTTAATCACTGCATTCTATTTAGTCATCAAGGCGGAGGAGGAGAGATTGTGACTCAGATATTGTTGTAGGCCTGCCTGTTACCAATAGGGAGAAGCTCACCTCTTGGAGCTCAAAGTCCGTGGAAAACCTCTGCGTCACTCCCTCAATCAGGCGGCCAAATGACATGATCCCTCCTCCGTACCTGAGGAAGAGGGCGGAGGTGAGAGGTGAGATGAGCATGTTTGCTCAGCAAGCAGTTTGATAGAAGCCAATTTAGATGACTGCCTGGCAACTCCAAACAACTGGAAAATAAATTAGATTTCCTCTGATTGCCCAAGGAGACCTTAGTACCAGACATGGTAGATCGGTCTACGCTTTCCTTATTGGTATATTGCTTTATTGCTTGAGGTTTATTTAGGTGATTTTTATACAACACCTTATGAGACACCATACAAAAAACATGAGCTGTATAATTGCTAGTAGAACATGGTTCCATTATTTCAGTTGAAAAGGAACTTGGTTCTCTGGCGTGTTTGTCGTAACATTAGCCCTATGTACAGTACTTAACAACAGAAACAAACATACTCCGAGCTGATGTAGTTCCAGTTGGCGCGTACAAAATTCCAGGCTATTGCTTGCCCTGCCACATTCCTGGCTATGTAGTTGATGGTAGAAACGGAATCCATTTTTCTTATCTTGTCAGGGTTCAAAGTGTACTCAAGGTATCTGCAAGATAAGAAGTAAATGTCTATTAAATGGTTGCACAGTAACTAAAGTTAATGTCCCCGAAGAGGGTGATACAGAGGGGAAAAATCTAACCTGTTCAGGAGCCAGATCTTCCTGGTGCATGAGAGGGCAAATCTTAGTTTGTCTTTCTCCGATGCTAAGGTGGCATTCTGGAACTTGCCCCAAGCAAATTCCCATTCCTTCTCTCCCCCAGCAGCTATAGCTTGGCAGTAGATGGTGGCCTTCAGGTTGGGTTGTATGCTGTGACAGAGGGGATAATGATAGAGAGAAACAGTATCTGTTCATTAAAGTTAAAAGGATCAATACACTCAATATATCCAAAATAGCATATAACATTCTGGTATGATGTTATTGAATTAATATCATGCATATTACAGGTTATAAATGTGTTATGTTTTATGAATGATATGACAACACAATTCCTTACGGATTGCTGGTTTCGTTTGTCATCCAGTTGTCAAATAGCTTTTTTGCCAGTTTTTGGCAGTCTTCAATGTCATTGCTGCATGCAACTGAGATGGCGTTAATCTGGTTGTACCTGCGAACAAATAATAACATGTTAATAACTTACAGAGAGGAAATGTTCATGGCAATGCAATATCAGATGATTATGGGAGAAAAAAAAATTCTCACTGTTCAGAATGATCCTCGGGGACTGTAGTGAAATTTTCAAAATGTTGATAAAGGCCACCAACTTGCTTTCGCATGTATGCCTGGGAATAGAATAGGAAAAATACTATTACACTCTTATTTGTCACTCAAATGTGTAGGAATACAGATTCCTATGATTACAGGGTGCTTTAATGTACAGTATCTGTATTTGAGTACTGACCTGCATTGGGCCATAGACCTCGGAGCGATCAAACATGAGAATGAAATAGTCTAGGTTTCTCAGTGCTGATTCCCATGGTATGTACTCTGTGTCATTCCGGAGGTACTTGGTAGTTCTCAGAGCCAGTGTCACATTAATATGTTTGGCCCTAGATAAACATTTAATACATCATATAAGAAGACGTTATCAGTCCAAAGAGGATATTAATTGCATCATGAAAGCATGATTTCCATAAGATTTCAAACCATGAAAATGCAATCCCTGTAATGTGTAAGACGTGTACCAGAGTATACATTTAGAAGGAAAACCATGAAATTATCAGTCTTAGATGAGACTACCTTGCCAGGTTGAATGCATCATCAATAAGCTGTCCCCGGTTGATGAGTGGAATTTCCTGTGAATAAATCAAATGAATTCTAATTATTAAAGCAAACTACACAAGGGAGCTAGCATATGATCTTATTTGACATATTAAGGGTCATGCTCCATGGTCTGTGACGAGGGGTTTCAAATAGCTGATGCATGCCAGGTGTTCGGCATTCTTCAATGTACTCACAAGAATGCACTTACAAAAACCTTGTCCAGCACATTCTCTCCAAATATTTCTTACCATAACAAAATTTCCCCTAGTCTCCTTAGAAAATGCTACATTGTTTATTCTGTCAAGGACAGTTCATGATTGTGCACAAGTGCAGCCGTCTAAGCACCTGCAATAATGTGCTGTTTTGTGACTGACTAAGACTGTATGAACAATACTGTTCCACACAAATGAGGAAGACTTACATGAATATTCGTTTCCAGCTGAGAGAGCAGTCTATCCCAATTTTCTGGATCGTAGTTGACTCTAAAATATCCCATACAGTTTATGTTGGCAAGCACCCACTTGCCATCTTCAGCTTTGAACGCTGACTTCCGCTCTGTTGAGTAAATACAGAACATGAGAGTAACATTTTGCCTCAATTAGGTTTTTATAGACAGAATTTGCTGACTAGCACCATTTAATTAGTTGGGTTTGCTGTTATCATACAGTATACAGCAATGTTGTGTTTGAGGCCACCTAAAGGGAGACCAATGCAAGACTGAGACGAGGGGGCCGAGACCGAATCAAGACCGAGGCAAGGGGGCCGAGACCGAATCAAGACCGAGGCGAGGGGGCCGAGACCGAATCAAGACCGAGGCGAGGGGGCCGAGAACAAGTCAAGACCGAGGCGAGGGGGCCGAGACCGAATCAAGACCGAGGCGAGGGGGCCGAGAACATGTCAAGACCGAGACCAAATCAATGCGAGTCCAATTTAAGGACATGATTGTAATTGTTTCAAATCACCTCCATAATAAGAGTCTGAATTCCTAGTATTTCTGTGTTCATATTTCAGAAGAACATGTGGATTTTTTTGACATTCAGAATGGTGAAAAAAATGCAAGCTGAGGGAAAATAGAGAGCCACACTACAAATGATCACTGGGCCTCTAAATAATAGATAAAAATACAAAATATGCAACTTCCTCAGTCTGCCCTTACCAGGCGACCCGTCAAATATATATATATGTCTTGGGGGAGGCTTTCCTGTTTTGCGTGTTATTTTGGCATTAATATGTGTGTCACATATCAGTTTGCAAACAATGTAAAAAAATATATATATCATTGAGCCGCATACAAACATGGTCTTTTTTTTTCTTGAGTTTGACAGCTCCAAAAAGCAGGTGTTTCAGCCTAGCCCAGTGCTTTCTGTGGTGGTGGGACAAGCCAGCAGAAAATATGGAGCATTGCACCATGATTGGCTCAGTGTTCTGTCACTCATGGGAACACTACGTCATCGCCAAGTCTAAGGGTAAACCTAAAAAATTCTAGCCCCTTGGGTACTGCCATAGAGTTACATTAGAAGTGCCCATCCAAGAAGGCTCAAGGTCATTGGACACAGATAAAATGATGTCAAATCACGTCATATCCACAGTAGCTTTGATTGGAAAGTATGTCAACATCATACTTTCAAAATCTTAGCTAGCAGTCATCATCATGAATCAAGTTGACAATCTACTGGCAAATCCTTTTCAATCCTTGTCATATGAAGAGAAATAATGAAGAGAAATTATAGATAAAACGTACCGGTGCTCATCGGCCACTGGACATAAACATTACGCAAGTTGGAAGTCGCAAATTCAACAATGAGTGGTTTGGAAGGAATCAGTGACAGTGGCTGTCAGTGACAGTGACCCAAATCTGGGTCTCTTTTCCAAGTTTAAAATTATAAACATTCAACATTGGCCATGCTGTCAATGAAGTATGATTTGTGCCACACTCAAAACAACTGTTAATTCGGAACTGCGAAAATTTGACTTCAGTGAGTTCAACACAACTGGGAAGTCAGGAATAAATGAGCTCCGACTGGAAAAATACATTTTGAACAGTCCTCCAACTCGGAATTGTAAATCCGGCCTCTTTCTAGAGCTACGACCTGAAGATCAATGACATCATCATGATTTGACCTTGTTTTATTTTTCAGGGTTCCCAGTTGTTTTGAAAGCACCATAAATCTAGAGAATGCCAGACTTTGATAACAATTTGCCCACGAAGGACAGCCATGCCACCTTCCTGTTCAAGTGAGCACAGCACAACAAGGTGAGTTCAAAAATGTATTGTATGCTGCTGCATAAATTATGTAATATGCCAGGGAGCTATGTATACTGTAACTAACAAAGTAATACTAAGTGTATGTTGTGTAGTAAGATGTTAGTAGCCCATGTGCCTCACCCTAATAATTTGTTCTATTTACCCTTCTTAATTTCACCTACTGTTCTGACTTGGTGGTGCACATGTAGCCTATAACCTGTTTTAGAGAAATGTAATCATTGAATATTGTAAGAGCTTTCATTGTCTGCTTATATGCCCCCTTCATTTATCCAATGGTTCTGACTTGGTGTACAGGGAGAACACTGTAAGAACGGCTCATGTTCTGAATTCTGTCTCTGTACATTTCAAAAGTGCTAAACAAATAGTTATATTAACTACGTCCGTCCTAGCTCGCTCATTAATGTCTTAATCTAAATTACGGATTGCCTCTTATCTGCTCATCGTCCCCTTATGCCATAGTTTGTACAGCACAATTGTCAATAGAAACCACATTTGTTTAAGCAAGTCTGCCATATCAGCTATGTTTTTTTAAAGGCAGTAAATGAGGCTGAATTAACTGTTTCGCTGCCAGACAAGGCTCCGCTTATAGCCAGGTGTAGCAGTGGTGAGATGTTGGGACTGCTGTTGGGACAGCTTTATGTAGGCCCTATCAATCTGTGGGCACCGTTTGTCATCGTTATAGTGCAATTAATGTTTTGTTTAGTGTTGTGGCTTTTCTGGCATGCATCCCAATTAATCTTTTGGTTTTTTGCCCCACCAAGATGTACATGCTAAAATCGCTACTGGCCCTTACTAATAGTTATCCCACACTTCCCTACTAGCTGCGCGGATCAGGTGACGTTTATTGGGATGAATATTGTCCTGGAGGCAGAGTTTAGCGATTTCCGCCAGATCGGCCAGTGGCAAAGTAAAAATTGGCTTTATATACAAAAAATTCATAAAAACAAAAATGAGATTTTTGGTCTTTATTCAAGATCAGGGTTAGGCATAATGTTTTCAGGTGGTTAGGTTTCAAATCAGATCGTATGACTGTGCCAGCTACCCTGCAGAGATTCCTCCAGTGCATGAGTCATCCCAACAAATGCCAACCTGCATTAGCGGAGCAAAGAAATTCGGTCCGTGCTATAACAGGATCCTTGGGATGTCCCATCCCCCAGGTTCCAATATCAAATCAAATCAAATTTGATTTATAAAGCCCTTCTTACATCAGCTGATGTCACAGAGTGCTGTACAGAAACCCAGCCTAAAACCCCAAACAGCAAGCAATGCAGGTGTAAAAGCACGGTGGCTAGGAAAAACTCCCTAGAAAGGCCAAAACCTAGGAAGAAACCTAGAGAGGAACCAGGCTGAGGTGGCCAGTCCTCTTCCGGCTGTGCCGCAGATTATAACAGAACATCGACAAGATTTTTAAATATTCAATAGGCAACAATATATTAATGTATCATGAAAGGATTGTGGATACTTGACATGTGTGATAGCGTTTTAATCGGTTGACTGAATGGGAGTTGAAAATTATACGTTTTTTACTCTGCTGGTCTCGGAAAGAAATAACGAGTCCTCACTGTTCGAGACCAAGTCAAGACCAAGTTAAAAAATATCTGACACCAAGACAATCAATATGTGGTCTCGAGACCCACAACACTGGTATACAGAAGGATATTTGCCATGTTCAGTCTATCTATAATAATGGAGAATTACTGTACATAACATTGCTCGTCCGATCAGATATCTCAATTACCCTGGGGACAAGGTTACTCATTAGGTGATACTAGGACATACACCTAAACATTGTACATAGTGTACATAAGTTAATTCAATGTAATATTCCTTACCTTTAGGAACAGCCAGTACTTGTGATGTGGGAGCTGAACCTTCCTTCATCACTTTGATTGGGACATGCCATGTAAAACTAATGAAAGACATAAATTCATCAAAATCAATGGCATACTATTATGACCTACAGCCATTGATATTTACATATGCGAATAAAACGCTTCGATGTAGGCCTAATTCATTACTATGTCATCCAATTTAAAGGGTAATAATATAGTAACGTCTTATTTTAAATATACATGAGAACAGCGTCCTAATATTGTCATAAACATGTCATAACTGAATGTTAAGGCAGTGTCATTTTTCATGTACTAGAAACCGTTATGACAGGCGTTGGGACATATGTTGAATTTTTTTTGCAATTTAAGCAACAATCTTTAAGTTAAGCAACATAAACTGGTCAGCCATATAGGCATCTAATTCTACATGGAGGATATGATCGGTGGTTCAGGAAACCTCTTCCATTTGTTTTCTCTCTGTGGTGTTTCTTGGACTTACTTGTAGTCAGATGGTTGAATTAGGAGGAAATGTTCTTGAGAAATGTCCCCAGTGGTGGTGTTGATGGTGATGACTGGGTATCCCATTTGCATTGTCCAAGTTTCCATGACTTCAGCAACTTTAATGTGGCCACCGTTTTTGTCCACCGCCTAGAAAGTTCTTGTCATTAGCATTTTAGCCGATGTATTCATGCCGCTAACGCATTCTATACATTTTACGTATATACGAGTTTTGTGGTAATAGGCCTAGTAAAACTACTGTATCATCTTTTACCTTTTGTAAATATTCCCACAGGTCCTTGTGTACAGCATTACTATACTGGAAAGCCTGAAGGTATTCCTGAAACAATTTGAAACAATAGTATTTACACACACTCTTAAGAATTGGATGCAAAAATGTCATCGATTATTGATCCATGAAAAGTTCCCATTAGTTTTGATATATCCATATGGAAAATTGCAAAAAACAAATATACCACATAGATGTTCCACACTCTGACAATAAACCATTCTACACCTTTAATGGACAGAGACATATTTTGACTTACTTTCAGACCATCCATAAACACCTTATCCTTCAGATAATCTGCAAGCATTCTCAGCACAGCTGCCCCCTGAAGAGTGGAAAGATATGTTCATATTCATAGATGACATGAACTCCTTGCATCACTATATAGAACTGTCCTGTACAATGTTAAACGTTTTTGAAATTGTCTCTCCTCCCCTATTGGGCTCGGTCGCATCCAGACCTTGCTGTAGGTGATGGAATCAAAAAGCTCAGTGATGTCACTAGGAGTTTGAACATCATCTGCTCTAGAGCTTAGAGGATGGGATGAGGCCAACGAATCCACTTGAAACACAGTCTGGATGTCATTTAGAACAATCAGATCTTTCTGGAAAAACAAAACATTTGAAACCTATTCAGAGTGTGACCACAATTTCCAATCGTATGCAATAGATGCAGAACAAACATACTGAGAATGGGAAGTCAAATTATTAAATGTTGATGGGGACATACTATGTTCCATTTTGGCTCAATGTGATCCACTCCCATATAGGATATATAAGTTGCAAATCCCTCATTCAGCCACAGGTCATTCCACCATGTCATTGTCACCAGGTTTCCAAACCACTGAAAAAACAATGTAAGTGGTGTTACAGTAAATGCCACTATGTTACAAGATCATGTTTTAATTAATTGTAGTTAACTTTACATTATACATCTTTTACTACATTTTGATATACAGTAATTATGAGTTTTCGTACCTGATGGGCAAGCTCATGTGCAATAACTGTGGCAATCCACTCTTTGTTTGATGTGGAAGACACCCCTTCCTCATATAGCAGAGCTGTCTCTCGATATGTTACCAAGCCCCAATTCTCCATGGCACCTGCGCTGAAGTCTGGTAGAGCAATCTGATCTAAAGTAGATATGAAAGAGGTTATTTTATATTGCATTAGTTGTACATAACCGTATGCTGTTTGAATACATTTCCGTTGATGATTTAAATGAATTTCACAACATTATCAGTGTTCTTCTTACAATGTTTAAGACAGGTAATTTATGGAGTAAAGAATTCTATTGATTAGATGGATTTCATCAAAATGAATCGTTGTTGAAAAGTGATGATATACCCAGGCTTATTTATATTGTTATGGTGCAATAGTGCACATACCTAGCTTGCTCAAAGGATATGGCATGTCAAATACTTCTGTACTCTCATAGAACGCCAGTATATTTCCAGTGATATCTGCAGCATAATTTGCATGTCCAGCTTTTATGGCCTCCGGTCGAGCATATGTCTTTAACAAACCGAACAGAGAATAAAAAAGTGAGTATTAGTATCATATCAATATGATTCGGTGAGTAAACACATCTCTACCATGAAAATCAACAGTGTAGTCTAAACTGAATACATATACATAGTATGGTGGTTTGCCTGGAATCCATTTTTTATTTACTACAGTATCAACTTTCTTTGACATGGCTACTGAAATATAAACCTTTTCACATGGTCCTTGTTATACCTATGTCACAAAATACAAGTCATTTTCTTGATATCATATAATACACTATTACAGCTATGATTCAACAACTATGCATACCTTAATGTCAACTCTTTCATGTTTAGAACCTATGAAATCAAAATCAGACACTGTGAAAGCTAAGAGGTATGTTGACATTTTCTTAGTCGTTTGAAAGCCAGTAACTTCCCAGACCTCTCCATCGATGTCCTCAAGGTGATTATCTAAAAGTAATTAAAGAAGACTTAATGATTACTTTGACTTTGAAAGTAAGAAAGAAAATATCTTTATTTTGACACAATCTACAGCAAATAGCCTACTTAATATAAGCAAAAATAATAGGAACAGTATATGCATGCATGCATTAGTCTAATAATTTGTGAATTTATAGCTACAGTAGGTGACACATTTTCATGGGAATATCAATCAGTATTCTAAAATGCGCATTTTCCCACCAGTGGTGTTTCCACCAAATGGACTTGTTGAGGATAAAATACACTCAGTGATGACATAGTACACACAAAATGTACTTTTCCGCTTTAGTTTTCATTTGCCGAATAAAAATCTAAAGTGCTATGTGCTTCCAACGCATTTTAAAGTCTACGGATAGCGTTAGTTATGTCACAAAAACTGTTGTGTTAAATAGCTTTAAGCACCAGCTGTCAGAGCAGTGTACAGACCACTGTACCTGTTTATAGCCCATCTGTAAATAGCCCAACCAACTACCTCATCCCCTACCGTATTTATTTATTTATCTTGTTCCTTTGCACCCCAGTTTTTCTACATTGCACATTCATCTACTGCACAGTTTTCTTTTACCATTCCAGTGTTAAATTGCTATATTGTAATTACTCTGCCACCATGGCCTATTTATTGTCTTACCTTCCTTATCCTACCTCATTTGCACTCTTTGTATATAGATTTCTTTTTTTCCTACTGTATTATTGACTGTATGTTTGTTTTATTCCATGTGTAACTCTGTGTTGTTGTGTGTCGAACTGCTTTGCTTTATCTTGGCCAGGTCGCAGTTGTAAATGAGAACTTGTTCTCAACTTGCCTACCTGGTTAAATAAAGGTGAAATAAATAAAAAAATAAAATAAAAATAGCATATGTGACTACTCTGGAACGTGCGCTCTAGCCAATAGCTCGCAGATACAGTGCGGGCAGGCTGTGCGGGTAGGCAAGTCTACATGATGAGATTATTATATATAAGAGCAAAACTTTTTATTTGTCAAACGGCAGTCAAGCATCGATCATCGTATCACCAGAATTGGAAAGGAGCATCAATATCACTGTGCACTTTCACCACCCTGTGAAGTTCAGACGTTATTTCATCTGTAGCGTAATAAACTGCGGCGTTGTAGTAAGAGGACCACACAAGGTATCGTCGCGTGACTCCCAAGTTTACTTCGATATGATGGTTATTATATAAACATTTGCGTATAATAGCTTTCCACCACAATTTCTCGCATAATACATTTTACCGACACAAAAATATCCCATCTTGTCTAACGTATTTAGTTTTGTCAACATTTGTAAAGTTTACCGGAAAATGTGCTGGTTCCATCAGGCCGTGGGATTTTTTATCTGATAAGTACTTTACTCGCATAAAAAGGTTGGATGGAAACCTGGTTATAGTTTACGAAGTAATTCATATAAAATTATGCATTTATTGAGAAGTCATAAGTGTATGTCTATATTATTGAATATACAGTATAGCCTACATACGATATGAATGTAAGACACCTTTTGGCCCAGTATGACAATAGAATGAAATGTGCTTCTCACCTATGATTTTCCCATTTGCTAGTGCGTGCGTGCCAGGCCTATGGATGATAGTGACTTTAAATTCAGCCTTCATGGCTGGCTCATCGAAACAAGGAAATACTTTCCTGGCATCTGTTGGCTGCATTTGGCTAGTAGCAATGAATCTGTGTGGAAAGTATTTGTTGAAAAATAGGATAAATATTACAACTAGAAATAAACAACAGCAATAAAATACAGAAAATAGTTGCTTGTTAATTCATTTTGATTTGATTAGCTTTTCAGTTTTTCAAAGTATCCAAGCTTCCAATGTCTACAGTATGAACTGTGATGGACATTTATTGTGTTACAGTACTGTAATTGTAAAGCCAATGAGGAAGTAACAATTTGTGTCAAATGACTGTCCTGATCTATTCAAGGAATGAGAAGCAAAGCTGTTGCTGAAGTGAACAGAGGAAAAATGTGCAACATTCTCTCAGGGGGTCTTTTTACAATAAACACTTTTAAGTTGAGCATATACTGTAAATACGAGCCAGGACCAACAACTGCTGGGTGATTTGATATAACAAGAAATAAGGAAATATATTCCCATTTCTAGGGACATGTTGTATTTCCCTAGAAAACATGACAGCTTGACACACATGAATATGTGATCGTTACCATGCTGTAAATCAGTGACCTGCTAGTTTACAGACCACTGTGCTTGAACAGAGAGCAGACACAACGTTTCTCATGATTTGTATTCTATTGTGCTGTCATGTTCCCCTAAAAAACATGATTTGTATTCTATTGTGCCGTCATGTTCCCCTAAAAAACATGATTTGTATTCTATTGTGCTGTCATGTTCCCTTAAAAAACATGATTTGTATTCTATTGTGCTGTCATGTTCCCTTAAAAAACATGATTTGTATTCTATTGTGCTGTCATGTTCCCTTAAAAAACATGATTTGCTTGCAGCTGGAGCTTCTAATTCTTATAAAGAGACAAAATGGCTTCATCAGAGGACATGGGAGGATACATGACACGTATCCACTGAAGAGGCCACTGGGCTCTTTTTTAAGAAATTGGAATTCCATCTGCAAGCAAATCATGTTTTTTTAGGGAAACGGGAGTACAATAGAATACAAATTATGAGAAACGTTGTGTCTGCTCTGTTCGAGCACTGTGATCTGTAAACTAGCAGGTCACTGATTTACAGCATGGTAACGATCACCTATTAATGTGTGTCAAGGTGTAATGACCAGGTGGTTTCAGCACCATTTATACATTGAGGAAGCACTGCATATTAAAATAGTAGGCTACTGCCTTACCTAACCTGTCAGGACTTAAGAGACAGAAACAGAGTAATCTTTCATACTATAGACTCCTAGATGTAACCATAGAACAGCCTTTGCCAAGAGGTCTGGATCTAATGACACAGTAGGTCAAAAGGTCTGGATCTAATAACACAGTAGGTCAAAAGGTCTGGACATTTTACAGGTTAAGTGTGCTTCTCTTATAATCAGTCGCTGGACAACTATTACCTGTAAATTGCCCATGTGAGCATGACTTTATCATACTGAAAGCTCTATCCAACCAGAGCACTGTTTAGGGTGGTGGTTGGCCATCAATGCAATTGATGATGCAAACATATATTATCAGATTTGTACAAGTCTTACCTTTCGTCAAGATCAACGACAATTGTTTCATTCCCGAACCACCTGTAAAAGGGTTTTCATATAAGAGTAAAATCTATTTTCCATCTCACAGCATTCTCATATTTGTTTGACAACAAATAATTTATATTTATCGTTTTTCAGCAGTTATCAAAGAAACACTTACGTTTTAGTGTCATCCTTTGTGCTCGTTTCTTTTTTGTATGAACTCATGTAAAAACCAGCCAGATCATCAAGGAGCTCTCCCTCAAATGCAGTAAAGAGACTGTAGTTCCCATCTTCCTGTAAAACAGCTTCCAGTCGAATCTCTAAGAAGTTGCTTTCATTATTATACAGTATGGTGTTCTCAACGTTGATGGTCTTTTTATTGTCACAATCTTTCACTGTTACATCAGTCACATTCTGTTTACTGTGAAGGAAGATCGTTTTGGTTTTCTCCACACATCTAAAATACACAGTGGAGTTTCCAGTGAAGATGAGAGATTGGTTGGTAGCGTTGTTCATAACGGTGTAGAGGCGAGGCTGTAGGACGATGTCATAGCTCTCTGGAATGAGGTTTCCAGGGAGTCTCAGGTTGGGTGGTGGTCCAGTTGGATACACAATAGTGGCATTAGGTGTTGGTGGTGGTGTAGGATTTGTCTTGATTCTTTCGGTCTCATACACAATCATCATTGTAATTATTCCTCCAATAGATGAGACGGTCATTACCACTGTGGCTATGGCCAGAACCTTTGAGATATACACTCCTAATGCCATGTCCAGTCCTCCTGGAAGAGCCTCCCGCCTCCTGTTGTGTTGGTAAAGCTTGAAACTCAGAACTGAACTTGAAACAGAACTGAGCTGCTTTAATTGGCTCTATGTCTCCATCTGACCTCCCATAAACATGCACACGGCTATGGGCATGTGCTAACCAGTTATTGCTCATAGATTAAGCATTAACTTGCCATTGCAAGTAAAGAGTAATACTGAAGGAGGTCGATGTTCATTTAAATGAAATCAGTCCGATTGTTCTCCCACACATCTGGCATTGGTTGTCCTCTCATACCACCAATCCTGGGTTAGGTGAACCTCAAAAGGGAACGCCAACCATCCCAAGCCTTTCAATAAGTGCTGGGCACAAAAAGTGATACTTTATAACGCGTAAGCTCCTCTAAAAAGAAAAATGGCATTTAAGAGCATGAAAAAAAGCATGTTGGCCCTCTGGTGTCTATGTTGATCCTCACGGTTCTAAGTAATGAACCAGCTGTGTGGGACAGCAGCAAGAGCTGTAGCCCTCTGAGTCCTCAAGAGTTCCCCACCAGTCTTCCAAACAACGTCGGAGTGCACTGGTGGGTCTGTGTCCCACCGGTGGGTCTGTGTCCCACCAGCACTGGATTACTATGTATTCAGGGGAAATTCGGAGCATGTGTTTGCGCAAGGAGGGTGAGTTATGGGGGAAGGGATTTTAGCACATTATTATTTGGAATGCCCCCCTCCACAACAAAACATTCTGGGAAATTGGGTCTGTGACAAATAGAATTACACTGTAGGGAATCTATTTGCGTGGTAAACCAAGATTCTATAAAAATAGACGCATAGGCGTACTGTGTATAACGTTCATTGATTGAAGTACCTGTAGATGCTTTTATGATAGCAAATCAAAGAAAGCTTGTAAACCCTCAGACTATTTAGAATATTATTGATATAAATTACTTTGTTTGTATCAATACTTGAGATTGTTTTCCTCCTTTACGTGACCAAATAAATCCAAGCATGACAATACCTTGCCAGACATTATGGTACGTGTTTACAATGGTTTACAGTAGTAATTCATGTTTGTATCTAGTCATGGTACAAAGTTTACTGTGCTTGATTCAGAGTATTGAAACAACTTCCTGCTTTTTTTTTTACCAGTTCATGATCATTGCATAAAATAAAACAAAGAAAGTGAAAAGGTTCCCAAGTTTACCATTAATATTTTAAAAGTTAAAATACTGTATTTGGACACCCCCTTATTCAGTGTTGTCTTACCGTGAACAAGGCGTCTTATGTTAAGCTGTGAGAAACGTTGACATTAGGTATTTTATTTCTCATGATAGGAAAGGCTCACTTTCAACTAACCAACCCTACATTAGTTAATGGTCCTCATTTCAGTAAAATATCCCTAGGCACATATGTAATCACACATACGGTAAATTATATTCCCTCCACCCCCTTAATTTACAAACAATAGAGCAGCAAACACTGTACATGGGTCATTTAATGATCAGTATTCTAAAATCACAGCAAAGGAGTTTTATATCAACAAAACAATGGTAAAAAAGGAAATGTCAGCATGACATTCCAACAAGTCATTGAATTGTCATTAGCTAATACACATCAGTAAATAGGCTTACCAACATTTCTGGTTACAACCTGATTAATGAGAGCACAGGCATTACTCATTGGCCTTAGATTATGTTTTACAAGTGCAGTTGGAAATACAGGCAAATTGCACCTTTTAAGAGGTTAAATGAACACATTAAGGATAAGGTTGTCTCATGGTTAAGGGAAGCACTGCAGCATCACTAATTCCATTCTTGAAGTAATTCATATTTGTATTTACACTGCACGTTACCTAAAACAAAAACGACTTGACAACATACACCGAGTATACAAAACATTATGGAGACCTGTTCCATCCATGACATAGAATGAGCAGGTGAATCCAGGTGAAAGCTATGATCCCTTATTGAGGTCACATGTTAAATCCACTTCAATCAATGTAGATGAAGGGGCAGGTTAAATAAGGATTTTTAAATACAGATCAAAAATCAAATACACAATAATTTTATGCAATGGAATGGTGAGGGAATGAGCTAAAATGTTTCAGCTAACATTAGATTGGAGCCTGAGCACTTCGTTTACCGGAGCCAACTGTCCAGGTGTTGGAGGCAATAACAGTTCTCTGGAACTCTGCCCTCTCCAATCAGGAAGCAGTCGCTCATTGTTGAGGGCCTGTAGCTTGGGGGTCCCTATCTAAGGACCTGGTACAGACAGGGCTACCTGCTCCTAAGCCTGGTTTGACGGTCTAAAGTAAGGCCACGGGCAATCTTTTTGGACCTTAGCTCCCGTAATGCTGGCAGATTAAGACTGGAGAAGACTAGACCACGACTAGGTGATACATCCAGGAACTCTAGAGACATGGACTCCAGCATGTAAGATATGCCAAGGTTTCTGAGCAGCACAAGGATATGCAATGTCAGGGACTTAAGGTTGGGCAGTGACTTGGTCAGGATCTGCAAAGTGCTTGGGCTCACCCCTTTGAAGACCCAAAAGTACTTGAGTTCAAGGACAAGGAGGTGCTGGAACTGAGTGAGGAGTGACACTGATGTCTCATCTTGGTGATCCGAGGGCAGCTGTGGGACAGTTTGCCCAGTAGTACCTGAAAGTTGGTGAACTGGTCCATCTTGATCTTGATAATGTTGTCGTGGTGGGAATTGAAGCCAACCAGCAGGTCCAGTGGCTCCAGTAGTGCGAATGTCCAGTTCAATTCCAGTTGGCTGAGATCCCTGCAGTGGACATTTTTTAGAAGGTCAGAGAGAAGCTCCCCCCACTTGTTGCACTGGTCCCCCAGGTCGAAGCTGGCTTTTAGGGTGAGCAGGCTTGCACCACAGGATATGAGGTGGTGGGTGTAGTGGTGAACCCATCCCTTCCAAAGCTCAAACTCTCTGTTGTACAGCAGCAGTCCATCCTGTCCAAGGTTGAGCACTCCATGGCGAGAAAAGTCTGCCACTCTCCAAAGCTTCCCTGATCGCACAAGGCAACTCCAACTGGAGCATACAAGCGCAGAATTGCACTTGTCGACCTCAGGAAGGAAAGCACATGGAGATGGCATTCCACCGGCAGAAGATTGAAAGGAAAGAAGTCGTTCCCTGCTTTGGCCATTCATCTACTGACAGGGACAAGCTTCTTCCTTGGGGACATGGTGTTCATTGAGAGGTCAAAATCCCCACAAGTCTGATATAGCTAGCTATGCCATAAATATTCTGGTCCGGTTCTTCTCAGAGCTGAGAAAGAGAATCAAATGTTTGTCAGCAATCATCTATAGTATACTAACTATTGTAACTATAACGTTAGTCTTAACTTAATTCAAATCACATTTTATTTGTCACATACATATGGTTAGCTGATGTTAATGCGAGTGTAGCAAACTTAGCGAAAAGCTTGTGCTTCTAGTTCCGACAGTGCAGTAATATCTAACAAGTAATTTAACAATTCTCCAACTACCTAATACACACAAATCTAAAGGGGTGAATGAGAATATGTACATGTAAGTATATGGATGAGCGATGGCCGAGCGGCATAGGCAAGGTGCAATAGATGGCATAAAATACAGTATATACATGTAATATGAGTAATGTAAGATACGTAGACATTATTAAAGTGGCATAATTTAGAGTGGCATTGTTTAAAGTGACTAGTGATCCATTTATTAAAGTGTCCAGTGATTGGGTCTCAATGTAGGCAGCAGCTTCTCTGACTTAGTGATTGCTGTTTAGCAGTCTGATGGCCTTGAGATAGAAGCTGTTTTTCCAGTCTCTCGGTCCCAGCTTTGATTCACCTGTACTGACCTCGCCTTCTGGATGGTGGCGGTGTCAACGGGCAGTGGCTCGGGTGGTTGATGTCCTTGAGTGTCTGGTTACTTGGTTCATAGGTTCATGGAATAAAAGTCATATTCCAGCGTTTGCGAAATAGTACAACCTAGCTAACCGGTAGCACAAGAGATTGTATAAAAGTAGTAAGCCTGAGGTTGTCATCGATGTGGCAACGAAATAATGGAACAAATACGTTTTTACCTGCTCGAAATCTAACGTTATATACCTAGCTAACAACTGGTGTGTTGTATTGAACCGCTTGTTAGCTAGCGTTATTGAATCATGTAACTTAGCTAGCTAGCTTGAAATTGTATGCAAAAAGACGAGCAACCTTGGTAACGAGCAACCTTGGTAGATTTTCTTGGTAGCTAGTTAATTATATTACATGACATAGGGTGCCGATATCAAATGTCTAATTATAAGACCAATTGGATAACAGCTAAGTCAAAGACAGTAGCTAGCTGTTTGAAAACTGTGGCTGAGTTGGGTCAGGGCTAAAAGGGATACCAATTTTATAAAAGCTGCGTCATAGTCCCGTTCACTACAACGAGAATGCGTATTTTTATTCAACCAGGTAGGCAAGTTGAGAACAAGTTCTCATTTACAACTGTGACCTGGCCAAGATAAAGCACAGCAGTTTGATACATACAACAACAAAGAGTTACACATGGAATACACAGACATACAGCCAATAATACAGTAGAAAAAAAACCAAGTCTATATACAGTGAGTGCAAATGAGGTAAGATAAGGGAGGTAGGGCAATAAATAGGCCATGGTGGTGAGGTAATTACAATATAGCAATTAAACACTGGAATGGTAGATGTGCAGAAGATAAATGTGAAAGTTACTGGGGTGCAAAGGAGCAAGATAAATAAATAAATACAGTATGGGGATGAGGTAGTAGGATGGGCTGTTTACAGATGGGCTATGTGCAGGTGCAGAGATCTGTGAGCTGCACTGACAGCTGGTGCTTAAAGCTAGTGAGGGAGATATGAGTCTCCAGCTTCAGTGATTTTTGAAGTTTGTTCCAGTCATTGGCAGCAGAGAACTGGAAGGAAAGGCGGTCAAAATAGGAATTGGCTTTGGGTGTGACCAGTAAGATATACCGGCTGGAGCGCGTGCTACGGGTGGGTACTGCTATGGTGACCAGTGAGCTGAGATAAGGCGGGGCTTTACCTAGCAAAGACTTGTAGATGACCTGGAGCCAGTGGGATTGGCGACGAGTATGAAGCGAGGACCAGCCAAGGAGAGCGTACAGGTCGCAGTGGTGGGTAGTATATGGGGACAAAACAGATGGCACTGTGATAGACTGCATCCAATTTGTTGAGTAGAGTGTTGGAGGCTATTTTATAAATGACATCGCCAAAGTCGAGGATCGGTAGGATGGTCAGTTTTACGAGGGTATGTTTGGCAGCATGAGTGAAGGATGCTTTGTTTCGAAATAGGAATCCGATTCTAGATTTAATTTGGGATTGGAGATATTTAATGTGAGTCTGGAAGGAGAGTTTACAGTCTATCCAGATGCCTAGGTATTTGTAGTTGTCCACATATTCTAAGTCAGAACCGTCCAGAGTAGTGATCCTGGACGGGCGGGCAGGTGCGGGCAGTGATCGGTTGAAAAGCATGCATTTAGTTTTACTTGCATTTAAGAGCAGTTTGAGGCCACGGAAGGAGAGTTGTACGGCATTGAAGCTCATCTGGAGGTTAGTTAAAACAGTGTCCAAAGAAGGGCCAGAAGTATACAGAATGGTTTCGTCTGCGTAGAGGTGGATCAGAGAATCACCGGCAGCAAGAACGACATCATTGATGTATACAGAGAAGAGATTCTCGGCCTGAGAATTGAGACTGCCAGAGGTCCAGACAACAGGCCCTCCGATTTGACACACTGAACTCTGAGTAGTAGTTGGTGAACCAGGCGAGGCACTCATTTGAGAAACCAAGGCTGTTGAGTCTGCCAATAAGAATGTGGTGATTGACAGAGTCGAAAGCCTTGGCCAGGTCAATGAATACGGCTGCACAATAATGTCTCTTATCGATAGCGGTTATGATATCGTTTAGGACCTTGAGTGTGGCTATGCACCTATGACCATCTCTGAAACCAGATTGCATAGGGGAAAAGGTACGGTAGGATTCGAAATGGTCGGTAATCTGTTTGTTAACTTGGCTTTCGAAGACCTTTGAAAGGCAGGGTAGGATAGATATAGGTCTGTAGCAGTTTGGGTCTAGAGTGTCACCCCCTTTGAAGAGGGGGATGACCGCAGCAGCTTTCCAATCTTTGGGAATCTCAGATGATACGAAAGAGAGGTTGAACAGGCTAGTAATAGGGTTTGCAACAATTTCGGCAGATAGTTTTAGAAGGAGAGGGTCCAGATTGTCTAGCCCGGCTGATTTGTAGGGGTCCAGATTTTGCAGCTCTTTCAGAACATCAGCAATCTGGATTTGAGTGAAGGAGAAATGGGGAGGCTTGGGCGAGATGCTGTGGGGAGTGCAGGGCTGTTGACAGGGGTAGGGGTAGCCAGGTGGAAAGCATGGCCAGCCGTAGAAAAATGCTTATTGAAGTTCTCAATTATAGTGGATTTGTCAGTAGTGACAGTATTTCCTAGCCTCAGTGCAGTGGGCAGCTGGGAGGAGGTGCTCTTATTCTCCATGGACTTTAGTGTCCCAGAACTTTTTTGAGTTTGTGCTACAGGAAGCAAATTTCTGCTTGAAAAAGCTAGCCTTAGCTTTCCTAACTGCCTGTGTATATTGGTTCCTGACTTCCCTGAAAAGTTGCATATCGCGTGGGCTATTCGATGCTAATGCAGAACGCCACAGGATGTTTTTGTGCTGGTCTTACACAGTGTACAGTAGACTGGACTTGATTTCCATAATCACTTGCTGGCTGCGGAACCATTGGGGAAAAGCTAGCTACAATTCGGCAATAAATATCATTCTACTGAGCATTACATTATGTAAATACAAACATGAATTTCGCTATCAGCTAGTAATGTTGCCCTCATAGAACTTAAGAGGACAACTGCTAGAGGTCCGTGTATGGAGGTTCTGAGTAGTGCTGTTTTTCCGTTTTGCTTGATAATTATTGCACCCACGTGGTGTCCCAGCTCTACAAGTTATTTATTTTCATATACTAACTGGTCACCAGACTACAGAAACTATAGCAATTGAACTGAAGTAATGGAATAGCAATAACTACTATAATGTTAGAAATGTGAATATATATATATATATATATATTTATTTAATTAGGCAAGTCAGTTAAGAACAAATTCTTATTTACAACCGGGGAACAGTGGGTTAACTGCCTTATAGCTGAACGACAGACTTTGACTTTGTCAGCTCAGGGATTCGATCCAGCAACCTTTCGGTTACTGGCCCAACGCTCTAACCACTAGGATACCTGCTGCCACGAGAGATATAAAAAAAAAAAATACAAAGTCATTGGCTGCTTAATTACATTTTTATTTTTTCCCCCTTTAAAACACCAAAAACAACAAATAAGTGGAAGTCTTTAAAAGAGTGGAACCCTCACTCTCCTAATATAAAGTCTTACCCTATCCTCTCCCTTTTTTCTCTCCCTCCCCTCCTGACTCCTCACCACTCCTCTTCTCCCTTCCCACTCCCCTAAATGTTCTCTCCTTTCTCTTCTCCTGAAAAGTTAAATTGTGTGAGGATGGAGATGTTTGGAGAGGTGTAAGTATTATGATAATGGATGATACAACCCTAACCCTTGTTTGATTGGTTAGTGTGTAGTCCTAGATGTGTTTTATCTGCTATATTTAGTGGTGTTTTGTATGTTTGGATGTGTTATGTATATTTAGATGTGTGTGTGTGTTAACTCCAACTCCCATGTTCCTTGTTTATATATTTTCCTTACCTTGTTCTCATCCTCTTGGATGTTGTCCTCTGCCTCCTGTTCAGAGACAAACCAGACCACAAATACAATAGGATTTTGAGAAAGAGTTTTCTTTGTCAAAGGCCATATTGTGGAATGGAAATGTACCGTAGATAATCATAGAAAACAATCTTTATTTTGATAGTATTCTGGAATAATCTCATTGTCTACAGTATGGTCTGGTTTCCCAGACTCAGATTACACCTAGTCCTGGACAAAACAAGCATGCTCAATATAAATTCAATATAAAATAGTTTGTGCCCAGGACTAGGCTTAAGACAGGAGAGGACAGAAGAGGAGAGGAAGAGGGTGAGATGGAATATTCAGTATTTAGCTTAGGTACAAGCATGCTAGGGAGAGTGGGGAGGGGCTATGGGTAGGCATGCCCAGGGTCCTCAGCCACAGTCCAGGATCAGCAGTACGTCCAGGTAGGCTTGGGCCAGACACGTCCGGAAGTTATTAGAGGTAGAAATGGACAAAAGAAGGGGGTTAGTGGGAGCATGCTTAGGTGCATCAGATAAAGACACAGTACAGTACACCAGATGAGACAAGCTGACCATGGCCTCTAGGCAAATAAAAACCGAGTGCAACAAGCCAGGAACTCAGCCCATGTAATAGAGTCAGTGCTATGGAATCCCAGTTGAGAGTGAGGACTCAATCAAGCAGAGACAGCAAGGATGGTTCATCAGTCCAGTACCTTCGGACCTGATGCCTCTCTGTTTGGTTCTCAGCATTAATGAATTAGGGAACTAGCGTCCTGTCCAGGGGGTATAGGCTACTTGTACCTCAAGCTGACAGAAACAGGAAATAGGCTTCTGCCCATATGGGCCGTTCATGCTCAGACAAGGATTATTTGACCAAGGCTTAGCTACAAGTTACTTACTTTAACTTACAAGACTGAAACCAAGTATGACTCTCTCACATAAAAGAGGAGCTCTGTATCCATCTGTTTTCTTAGATATTGGGGGAACAAGGAGTCCTGCATCGTGTGGTTATCTTCTGTTTTCCCTTTCTAACACATCCTTCTCAACCTCTCTCTTCCTGACCAACATCCCCTCCTCCCAATATCAGTCAATCATAATCACCTTTATAAACATTAGCAAATGTACCATTTGTGCTTCCCTCTTCTTATCACTCGTATGTTTATCCTTGCCCTGGTGGCAGGCGTAGGTTCTAAACAAATTACACAAGTTATAATGGCAGTTCATCTCTATAGTTAGTTTGATGGATAATCTAATATCAATTGATAACACACACGTCTCTCTACTTACAGCCAGCTATCTAGTTTACTAACGACCTATATTAATATCACTCCTTGATTAAATTCGAACTCACCCTTATGTCCAGACGGTTTATAATTTTTGTTTACAACAAATGTGGTCCTTGTCTCCTGTTTATAATGTTTCAGATTGTCTTCTAAATCTTGTAGGCAAGTAAAATACTCGAATGGGGATGTGACGTCACTTTTACAAAATCGTATCCCTTCTAGCAGTGACCGGTGATGTAATAACGTCATCAAATCGCGCGCCAAGGTTCTCACAAATGTTCATGTGTTTCAAGTTTGAGTAAGCAGTGCGCAGGCTAATTACATTTATAAAGCATCGGTTACTGTGGTGTTATTTTTTTTTTTTTACACAATTGAGTTAGTTAATACAACAGTTATTAAACGTCATGCACTCATTGATTAATCTAAGAAACTGCCGTAACATAAAACAATGCCAGTTGTATGTCCAGGCATCTTTATTCCCATCTTCCCCTGACCGCCATCTTGAAACGTAAATATTTGTTTCCTCTGATTGTCGTTTAAACTAAAGGTAGCAATTTATATTTGTTCAGATCTCGGCGTGCAGGATGGATCACATAACAGTACAAACGCAGGAATAACAAAGTGAGTATTTTGGACAGTGTGTTTCATCAGCGACACTTTTTTACGGAGATTTCATGCCCTTTGTTTTGGTGGAATAACGTTAGCTAGCTAGCTGTGGCATTGTTCGTTGCTGTGATGTCTCGGCCCAAGCTTTAGCATTCGCAACCTTTAATTGATCTAACTAGCTAAGTGGGAAGCACACATTTTCAAAAGCAGAGCAACTACTAATAACTGCTTGTAGCCAGCATGAAGCCCCAGCTAACTTGGTAACTAGAAAGCGCATAGCCTCTGCATCAGACCTGAGTCATGTGGTGTTAGCATTTAGATTTTAGATTTTTAATTCGACTGGGACTAGCATTAGCTAGTTGAGTTGATTGTTGTGCCACGTTACACTGGCTAGGACGACACTGTGCCTGTCGAGTTTGACGAAATTAATAAATAGACTAGATTAAATACTATGCTATGGAAACCCATGAAAGTTAACATTCAACCACAAGGTGTCAGCCTTTGATAAGCTATTAGCTACCGTATGTTCAGGATCTGTTAGTTTTGTTAGGCCCCTCTTTCTGCTTAGTTGATGCGCTTGCAGCTTCTCCTTCCGGAGTAACTATCGATAACTCAATGGGCTTACAGTTAAGCATTTCACTGTACTGTTTACACCTGCTGTATCCTGCGTATGTGACAATAACATTTGAAACTTGTCTTAGGTTCTCAGCTGATGGTATGGAGCAGGGGTTCCCATACGTTTTCACTCAGGCCTCCCTTCCTGCATTGGGGAACATCCCGCACCCCCCTTGTGCGCACCACGTCTATTTCTATGGGCATAAACACTGTTCATGACAGATTGTTCACACCCTTGTTGGCGGAGAGCAAATGTTACAGGTTTAAAGCTTATTCCCTGCAATTCTACACATGTTGTCATGTAGTGCAGGTACATTTTTTTTGCAGATTTAAAGCACATTTTCTTGCAATTCTATACATTTTGCCATGTATAATGTGTATTTATGAGATATTTGAGTGACTCCAACATTACAACAAAATATATGGGTTAAAAAAACTAGCTAAAAATGGTTAGCTGACATTGGCTGGTTGATCAGGACATTTCTGACAAGGTATAAATATTTCTCTATGATATGCAATGACTGACATGACGAGGAAAATTGCACCTTGTACATTCTACTATTACAACTGTCAAGCCCTCACCCCCCCCCCACACACACACACACACGCGGTGTATATTTGAAATTTGGTAGTGCATCATCAGTTTTCCTCTTGTCATGTCAGTCATTGCATACATTAAAGCTATTTATAACTTGACAGAAACATAAGCAGCCCCTATTTGATCTTTGAAGTTCATTGCCTGCAAGTCTTTACTCAACCGATTTTGTTTCTTTGTTTAGGTCCAGAATGCATAGTGCTCAATCCCTGTCAGTATCAAGATAAGATTCAACCAAGCTGGCCTCCTAACCTCCCCTCATACTCATTCTGCAGAGCTTCAAGTACAGACTAGGGTAAATGCTGCTGGATCTGGCGTAATGAGGTAGATGGGGGAATCCAAGAATATGGTGTTGAATGGCAGGCGGCATTGCAGCAGATTCTCCAGTGATCGGTCCATAACCTTGGCCAGGTCTCTGCGACAGAGCAAGGGCTCCTTAAGAAGTAGGAGATGTAGTCAACGTAAGTGCTGTCCTCTGGCAATGCTCACCACAAAATTACAGAACCATAAATGACCCCTTTCAGCTTCATTAATAAATTACACTGCACTATTGCCAGATTTTTTTTAAATTGTGATTTTTTTTGGGGGGGACGAAGTCATTTATTTTTAAAATGTTTCACCTCAGGTGTCATTAGTTCTACCCTTGAGGCAGAGAGACGTCATACCCCGTCGTCAGGTATGACTCCAAAGGAGCTCTGTGAGAATGATGACTTGACTACAAGCCTTATTCTGGATCCCTACCTCGGCTTCCAGACCCATAAGATGAACAGCAGGTTTGTCTCTTTCTGGCTCACAATTGTCCACATTTGTCATAGTAGCTTGTGCATAAGTCAGCAGCAAAAGCTTCACAACATCTGGGGAGGCGGTTTACTCATATGCCTCAGACGAACTTGCCTATCACGTTAGGCTATGACTCGATGCACCAGCTGCATAACATTTGTATTGAGAATGGTTTGGAAAGTGGTTAAACATGTACTGTTGATGGTGTGCTTTTAGGTTTCGACCCATCAAGGACCGACAAGGACATTTGAAGGAGGTGCTAGAGTGCTTTAAAAAACATGACAACCTTGAGAAGGCCTTCCATGCCTTGACTGCAGGGGACTGGTCAAGACCCCACTTTCACCACAAGACGAAGGCTCAGGGCAAACTCTTCAAAGAGCATGTAAGTTATCTAGAAATATCCATTGTTGAGCAAAAAGCATGAACCATCAAAACAAAAATATGTGAACTATTATTTTGGGTGTGTTTTGGCAGGTTTTTGTTTACCTACGAATGTTTGCAACTAACAGTGGGTTTGAAATACTTCCCTGCAATCGTTATTCCTCTGAGCAGAATGGAGCCAAAATTGTAGCAACAAAAGAGTGGTAAGGATCTGAATTAAATTGTAGTAGGATACATTTTGTTTAAATAAAATGTTGCACTGGGTATATAGTCATTTTACAATCTCAAATATTCCTCATTCATATTTTCCCAAGGAAAACCAATGATAAGATGGAATACCTGGTGGGCTGCATTGCTGAGCTGTCACAGCATGAGGAAAGCATTTTACTGCGACATGGTGAAAATGACTTCAGTGTGATGTACTCCACACGCAAGAACTGTGCTCAACTGTGGCTGGGACCTGCAGCCTTCATCAACCATGGTATACATCCCCATGCACTTAACAATAACTATCTGTCTCGTTCAACACACTTATGATAGAATTCAAATACCTATATTAAGAGACTAAACAAATCTGTTTGTTTTTTCAGATTGCAGGCCAAATTGCAAGGCAAGTAATACCAATGCCTGCAAATCAAAGTATTGTGTAAAATGAAGTGAATTGTAGAAATGGCTAACAAATGTTTCTGTATGTGTTATTACAGTTTGTTTCCACTGGGCGAGATACAGCATGTGTCAAGGTTCTGAGGGATATTGAACCTGGGGAAGAGATCTCCTGTTACTATGGAGATGGCTTCTTTGGGGAAAATAATGAACTCTGTGAATGTTACACCTGTGAAAGGTATAATTTATTGATTTAATATCAAACTTGTAGTTGCTTTATATGTATAAAAATGAGTCCTACATTGGCAAGGATTTTGCTATTTCACATCTTCTGGTCCCTTCAGACGCAGTGCTGGTGCTTTCAAACCGAAGACTGGGCAATCTACGGCCACTCCTATTATCAACAGCATGTATGGCCTGAGAGAGACAGACAAACGGCTACATCGACTTAAGAAATTAGAAGACAGCAAATGCTCTGACAGTCAGTTGGACGGCTCTAATATGGATCCAGACTCTCAGGAAAATCGTGACACACATTCATGTAAGTGCACCTTTGAGGTTGAGCAGGGATTGACATTAAGGTTTGCCCTATTGCCTAGGCTAGGATGAGTGAATTGACCAGTCACGCAAGTTGAGCCTGCTCTGTGGTTGCCCCTATTGAGCAGATGATTTCAACAATAAAACTGAAAACAACCAAAATGCAAAGAATGCCAGTAGCCTTAAACTGAGCTTTTTGGTTCCTCCCCATTGTTTAAGTGGAAGATGGACAATTTTTGGCTTTTATGTCAGTTAGGCAAGTTGTGCTTACTCTGTGGTTGCCCCAGGAAATTCAGGAAAAGGTTACTGATAACCAAAATACGATGATTTCTAATAGTGATCTTTCTGGTTCCTCCCCTATGTGTAGGAGAAAGGCAGGCTATATATGATATTTCTGCATGTAAAAAGCTCATTTACATTTTCAGGCAAGTAATCATCCCCAATGGGCAAGTGATTTTCAGACCTTAGGGTCAATCCCTGGGTTGAGGATACATAGCTGCTATTGGTCAATTATAAGATTTACTGGACACACGTACTTGCATTAAGAACTATAACATGCTACGTAATAATATTCGAATACATTGCAATTTTGCAATGATTGTCGTTAGGTTTAGTAATGTTTCTCCAACTTTCTGATGACTATTCTGCTGTTATTTCTTATTTTTCCTGTCCACATCTTAGCAGTAGGGAGGACTGCCTGCTCCAGTGTGACACGGCTCAGTGACTCACAAGCCCTAAGCAGGCAAACTTTGTCCAAAATGCCTATGCCTACCTCATCATTCAATCAAAGACACTCAAAGAACTCTGTGCCAGAGAGACTAAACTCAAAGTCCGTAAAGCCTTTGCACAAGCTAGGAAGAAGGTGTCAGGTAACTGCTCACAGGTTCCCCGTTGAGGTGGAAGCTATGGGCTTGTGCCTTAAGGACCCCACAGAATTAGTCAGTAACAGGGTCTCACGAAAGAGTGTGATGGATAGGCAAGGACCCATGCAAGTGGTTGGAACAAAGGGTTGTCTTGTGCACTACACTGTGAAGGAACACAATCAGAACTCAATGAAAGATGGTAGTAGGTGCCCTGATGGTTTAGCTTGCTCTCACAGAACTCGCAGTTCAACCAGAGCATCAGTTGGCACACAGGGGTCTGACAACATTAAACTTGAACCAAACTGCGGTGTGGTTAGTAAGACCAAGCCTACAGACCTTGGAGAGTATGTCACAGATGGTCACTGGATTATCAGCCCAAGCCTGGATATCAAGAGTCCAGGTGAGACCTGTCCCAGACAGAGGCAAATGATAAATCAGGAGGAGCAGCACTCTTTCAGACCAGCATCCCTTCTCCAGGAGGAGGTTCCAGGCCTGCACCATGCAGCCCGTACCCCAGACGTGGCTGAATGCAGGAAAGAGTTGCAATGCCTGCCTGATGGTCATGAGTACTACAAAAATCTGTCTAAGGCAGACAAGCTTCTCCACCTTAGCAAGGGGAAGAAGAAACAGCAGATTACACGCTATGATTCCCAGCTGATCCTAGCCAACAACAGCTCAGGCATTCCCAAGTTAACCCTGCGCAGACGGAGGGACAGCGGCAGCAGTAGGATTGAGCCTGGTGAGTCTGACCCTGTCAAGTCCTCCAGCTCCACAGAGACCAGCATGAAATTTGGGAAGAACCATCACCATGCAAAGACCAAGAGGAGCTCTTATGCAGCCAGATGGAGTAATGGGACTTTCAGTCCTGTGGACCACATCCATTCCTCCAAACATGGCCTCAGTCCTGTGGACCACATCCATTCCTCCAAACATGGCCTCAGTCCTGTTGAACAGATCTGCTCCTCCAAACATGGCCTCAGTCCTGTGGACCATATTCGCTCTTCCAAACTGAAGATTCAGCTGCAGCATGAGTGGGACAGCAGGAGGCTCAGACAGTATCGCCATGGTAGTGGGCCCTTCACAGGTATAGTAGAGAGGGAGGCAGGGGAGGTCTTTGGGCCCACAGTAGCAACATTTGGAATGCATGATGACACAGAGGAAGACTCGTCCTCTTCTGAAGAAGAGGATGAAGAAGACGTCTCTGACCATGAAGAGTTTGACGATGATTTTATTCCACTTCCACCAACAAAACGCCTCCGGCTCATTGTTGGTAAAGACTCTATAGATATTGATATCGCATCAAGGAGACGTGAAAATCAGTCACGAACAGTCAATGCATGAGCTCTATGCGTCTTCATTTGTTAGGTCAATAAAAGTAAAATCACATGCTGTTGTAAAATGTTAACTATTTTTGTACATGGTGGAACTTGATTCGTTATTCATAATGTATGATGTGTACATTTTACATAGCATACAATGTGTAGGCAATTATTTTTATATCTTCGGCTTTATTTTGTACAATTGTTAATTATATTTAAAGCATTTTCTAGTGTGTGTCGGTAACATGCTAAATGTTGCTCCACTGACATTGCAAGAATGGAACCTTTTGGAAACACAATGCAAACAAAATGTGCTTTTGTCAACATGGCAGTGTATACATGCATATAAAATAATATGCATTTTATATATTGTTTTGAGAGCTTTTAAAAGGAACAGAATTCTTGTTTCTTGCTGGAGGTATGTGAAAATGTTTGACTTCCAGTGATTCCTGGGAGCTGGTCTCTGATGTTTTAGCCCATTGTAATCACTCATTCCTTAATCAAAATGTGTTGGTGCTTGCAGAATGATTATCTTTGTTAACTTTTTAGTTTGTGCTGATGTGGTTATTTTGGATGTTATTTAATTTTTGTATCACATTTTTGTTTTTCTATTCATTTCACTTAAGTCACTCAATTCTCAAACTATATAATTTGTCACTCTTGATTTAGCAATCACAAATTCATTAGAACTTACTTGGTCTGGCTTAGGGGGTGTAGATATTCAAACACTTCTCTCACTTTGCTATTTTGTTCACCATTTGATCATCAGTTCACCTGAATTACTTTGTCTGCTGTGTCTGAATTGTGAATGGTGTGGTGCATGTCTCAACTTTTTAAATTGCTATTTATATACAGGACCAGTCAAAAGTTTGGACACACCTACTCATTCCAGGGTTGATCTTTATTTTGAGTATTTTCTACGTTGTAGAATAATTGTTAAGAAATATAAACTGACATAACTAACACATGTAGTAACAAAAAAAGTGTTAAAACAAATATTTTATATTTGAGATTCTTCAAATAGGCACCCTTTGTCTTGACAGCTTTGTACACTCTTGGCATTCTCTCAACCAGCTTCATGAGGTAGTCACCTGGAATGTTTCTTCAAGTGCGGCCCAAATAAATGCTTCACGGCGTTCAAGTAGCAGACATATCTCAACATCAACTGTTCAGATGGAGACTGCGTGAATCAGGCCTTCACAACACCAATAAGAAGAAGAGACTTGCTTGGGCGAGGAAACACAAGTAATGGACATTAGACCGGTATAAATCTGTCCTTTTGGTCTGATGAGTCCAAATTTGAGATGCCGTGTCTTTGTGAGATGCAGAGTAGGTGAAGGGATGATCTCCGCATGTGTGGTTCCCACCGTTAAGCATGGAGGAGGAGGTGTGGGGGTTCTTTGCTGGGGACACTGTCAGTGATTTATTTAGAATTCAAGGCACACTTTACCAGCTTGGCTACCACAGCATTCTGCAGTGATACGCCGTCCCATCTGGTTTGCACTTAGTGGGACTATAATTTGTTTTTCAACCGGACAATGACCCAAAACACCTCCAGTCTGTGTCAGCATATGTGGGAACTCCTTCAAGACTGTTGGAAAAGCATTCCAGTTGAAGCTGGTTGAGAGAATGCCAAGCATGTGCAAAGCTGTCATCAAGGCAAAGGGTGGCTACTTTCTAGAATATAAAATATATTTTGAATTAACACTTTTTTGTTGTTGTTACTACGTAGTTCCATATGTGTTATGTCATAGTTTTGATGTCTTCACTATTATTCTCCAATGTAGAAAATAGTAAAAATTAAGAAAAACCCTTGAATGAGTAGGTGTGTCCAAACTTTTGACTGGTACTGTATATTTTTTTATACTAGGTTGATTTAAAGTCTGTTGTACAACATTGGACCTGGCACTAATACTGTGTGCTGTCGTATGTAGGCTACTGTCTGTAGTCTTGATTAAGCTACCTTTTTGAGTTGCTTGTTTAATGTTGAGAATTACAGCTGAATTTTATAAAACATGGCTGTGTTTTCTATAACTTTGTTTTTCTTAACATTCATCTACTTTGGAATAGAAAAACAATAGTAAACTTGTGCTTATTTCTGGTGAATGTAGTTTATTATGCAAATCACAAAAGCTTGTAGTTTTTATTTTACAGTTTGAGTACTTAAATTAAAGTTTTCTTCCAAATGTAATGTCTTCATGACCTGATGCACTACGCTGCTCTTTAAGAGAGACGTGGTCAAATGCAGGAACTTTCTGGAACTTTAGTTTCCATTCTTAATTGCTGCCCCCACAAAGATCATGTGAATTCCCTCAATTATAGGATATGTTTTATTTATTTAACCTTTATTTAGCCAGGTAAGACCCATTGAGGTTAAAACCTATTTTGTGAGGACGACCTGGCAAGAAGGCAAAACAGATATGGCTGCCCTACATTCTTTGTAAACTGTAGGGGGTGTCTTGAAATAATATGTAGTCTTTTTTGTGAGATGTTGATACTTGAGAGTGGGTAATGGCATTTGAAGTCTACACTACTCCTTGGGTACACAGACTTGACCTCAGCTTTTGTCATATTAATTTACCCTTTTGTGCACACAGATCAGCACAAACATTACATTGTCAAAACATTTGTAGGAAATGCATTGTGAAAATATGAAAATCCCAGAAGTCTCCTATTGAGGTGTAAACTGTTTCATAACAAAAGCATAATTCATAGCGTGGCATAAAGTCAGTTGTCTGCCCACCACACTGGCAAACAGAATATGTGTTTTTCACGGATAAAAGCAATAGCAAGAGGACAATAGTTTGCTATCGATCATTTGTGAAATAACTACGAGGCTTTCATTATGCATGGGAAATGGTGCTGGGTTGGCTTTGTTTGCTCGTGAAAGGACGTGCCCGTGCCAACCAATGAGGGGAGAGAATGAGTGCGGTAGTATGACGTGTTGATGCAAATCCCTCGATTTCAGCCTATTGCATGACTCAACCAGCAAGTGTGTGTCTTCAGTCTTCATTCCTTGCCACTGAACGGACCTGTTTATTCTGCTGTCTGAATAAAACGGAAGCGTATTATTGTTTTGCTGGGGATTAAATACACATTGCTTGAAATCAAATCGGATATTTTTTTTCCTCAACGCAAGACTGCGTAATTATAAATTTACTTTTATCTAATTAATTCATAACTGTTGGCTATTTAGTATTCATTTGAAGACAAAATGAAGACAAAATTTATCAACGGGGTGTCATCCTCCCCTTCTATGGCCTTGGGTTTGTTGGTCACTGAAAACGCACTTGAGGTCCAGCCAGACACTGAGGATGAATGCAAGGAAGTCATCCGGCCGGATGAGCCCGACCAGGACACGAAGCGTAAGGCGTATTTATGGTGCAAAGATTTTCTCCACGGTGCGTGGAAAACGGTGACAGAAGAGGATTTTCAAATCAGCATAATAAGGTAGATATGTTCTTTGAGGACATTCACCATTATTTATCATTATTTATTTGTCATATAGCCTACCACACAGATAAACAGTTGCTGCGTTTGCCACATTTCTCGCCCTATAATTTAAATGAATGGTCACGATGGTGCCAGTGGCATGATAAGGGGTAATAAACATAATTTGATACTGGGTTACTCCTAATGTTATTTCAAATTAAAATGGTAGCTTTGCCTGTATTTGATTGTATTGTGTGTGTTTGTTTTCAAAGCATCACTTATTTATGGGCTTTCTATCCTAGAATAAAACCGTAATTTAGGCCGCCACATCCATTGGTCTAATCTCTACCCGCTGGGGATAGGGAAATGTGACGCTTCATTCGTTTTTTTGTGACGTTGTGACAGGGGTGGCCTCAGCAACAAGCTCTTCCTCTGCGCCCTACCCGACACCCAACCCAGTGTAGGTGATGAACCCCGCAACGTCCTCTTGCGTCTGTATGGAGCTATTCTACAGGTGTGTATGACAACAGACAATGCAATGTTGAGTGAGTCAGTCACATCTTACATTTTTTCTCTTCAGTTTAATTGAAAATGTCCTGGTTCTGAATCTGAAAATGTTATCAATGTTATTTAATTAAGATAAATACGTAGCCTACCGAAAGGTCCACTCTTGGACCCTTGAAAGTACAATTTGATTTACTCAGATTTTCTGGACATGCTTTAGAATATAATATAATGTGATAATATAAACGTTTAGGAAAAGACATACAGTTGAAGTCGGAAGTTTACATGCACTTAGGTTGGAGTCATTAAAACTCGCTTTTCAACCACTCCACAAATGTCTTGTTAACAAACTATAGTTTTGGCTAGTCGGTTAGGACATCTACTTTGTGCATGACACAAGTAATTTTTCCAACAATTGTTTACAGACAGATTATTTCACTTATAATTCACTGTATCACAATTCCAGTGGGTCAGAAGTTTACATACACTAAGTTGACTGTGCCTTTAAACAGCTTGGAAAATTCCAGAAAATGATGTCATGGCTTTAGGTGCATCTGATAGTCTAATTGACATAATTTGAGTCAATTGGAGGTGTACCTGTGGATGTATTTCAAGAGCTACCTTCAAAGTCAGTGCCTCTTTGCTTGACATCATGGGAAAATCAAAAGAAATCAGCCAAGACCTCAGAAAAAAAATGTAGACCTCCACACGTCTGGTTCATCTTTGGGAGCAATTTCCAAACACCTGAAGGTACCACGTTCATCTGTACAAACAATAGTACGCAAGTATAAACACCATGGGACCACTCAGCCGTCATACCGCTCAGGAAGGAGACGCGTTCAATGGTTTGCAACTGCACATGGGGACAAAGATCATACTTTTTGGAGAAATGTCCTCTGGTCTGATGAAACAAAAATGGAACTGTTTGGCCATAATGACCATCGTTATGTTTGGAGGAAAAAGGGGGAGGCTTGCAAGCCGAAGAACACCATCCCAACCGTGAAGCACGGGGGTGGCAGCATCATGTTGTGGGGGTGCTTTGCTGCAGGAGGTACTGGTGCACTTTACAAAATTGATGGCATCGTGAGGGAGGAAAATTATGTGGATATATTGAAGCAACATCTCAAGACATCAGTCAGGAAGTTAAAGCTTGGTCGCAAATGGGTCTTCCAAATGGACAGTGACCCCAAGCATACTTCCAAAGTTGTGGCAAAATGGCTTAAGGACAACAAAGTCAAGGTATTGGAGTGGCCATCACAAATTCCTGACCTTAATCCTATAGAAAATTTGTGGGCAGAACTGAAAAAGCTTGTGCAAGCAAGGAGGCCTACAAACCTGACTCAGTTACACCAGCTCTGTCAGGAGGAATGGGCCAAAATTCACCGAACTTATTGTGGGAAGCTTTTGGAAGGCTACCTGAAACGTTTGACCCAAGTTAAACAATTTAAAGGCAATGCTACCAAATACTAATTGAGTGTATGTACACTTCTGACCCACTGGGAATGTGATGAAAGAAATAAAAGCTGAACTAAATCATTCTCTCAACTATTATTCTGACATTTCACATTCTTAAAATGAAGTGGTGATCCCAACTGACCTAAAACAGGGAATTTTTACTAGGATTAAATGTCAAGAATTGTGAAAAACGGAGTTTCAATGTATTTGACTAAGGTGTATGTAAACTTCCGACTTCAACTGTAGCTTACATGTACATCCCTGAGAGGTTCTGAACAGGCTGAAGGGGTCTTTGATTTGCTGCTGGAATTTGGGTTCGACAGAAAGGAAAGGAGATATATCTTCTTCCTCAAACATCTTTGAAATGCCCTTTGGGGCAAATACCCACATGATGGCATGGCCTAGGGTGGCTCAAGTTGTGTGTGTGTGTGCGCGTGTGTGAGTGTGTGTTTCTGTTGTTGTGGTGTGATGTACCACCATGGCTGTACATGCGTATGTTTTTTGCCGTAGGCCTTCCAAAAGGAGCGTGCCTTGAGCACACTTGTTTCCAGGTGATTCCACCATACCATACACGGTACAGTATGAGATCCCTGAAGTCTCAGTATTGTCCTCAACAAAGTTCACCCACATTGTTATGGAAGTCAGCTTGTGAATTGATGCACTTGTGAAGATATGGGGGGAATGTTTGTTTTTACCTCACCTTTTCTTTTCATATTGGATGTAAGTTGCCAAATACCATAGTGATACAAAGGAGAGAACTCCAGTTGCAAATCAATAAATTAATTGGAGCTCACCTGACAGCAATTAAAATGTGAGGTGTTGCGCTGTGATGATAACAACTAGTGATGTATTTTTGTTTAGTGTGTGCATCATGATCTACAGCCAAAGGACACAGGATGATATCATTCCTGATGATGTGTCAGTAGGTCCACACTACATTACTCATAGGTCACATGATGGTAGGCTAGTTAGGGCAACCCCAAGTTAACCTCCTGACTAAAATTAGATGACCAGAGAATCCAGGTCAAGATCCAGTCAAGCTGACAAAGAACTGAATGTTCCTGTAGTTGGATGGGGATGACAAAAGCAACTACTCTGCTTTAAAACAGTTGAGTGATAAATCATTGAAGTAACACTATGAAATAGAAAATAAAGAGACATGCCACATTTCTAGTAAGAGGTAATACACCATTTGTACCCATTAATTAAACATTTACAATAAGCCAGGAGATGTAAAGCACCCACGACTATTCTAAGAATCGAATAGAATGGAATATTAATATCTATTCATTATAGACTCAAGTAGTTAATGAGTTTTTTTATTGATAATACATGTGGTAAAGAGATCAATTTAACTCGACCAAAACATTGAACATTCCATGGAAACGCATGGGGGAAAGATCCTCGAATCTCCTCATTGCCCCCCCAGCAAAATTAGCCTACATTTAGACTATTGTTTATATGTCTATTTCACACTATGTTGAATAGCATAATGCTTGTATGGATGTCAACCCCAGTACATGTTAATGTCAACTTCATTACAGTTAAAAATGACTGACTACCACCACTGAATTCTGTATGATAGCTATGCTACCAGCTTATACGAATGGGAGTTAGCATTTAGCAGTCACTTCTTCTAAACCTGTAAAGAGACAACTTCTAAATGTTATGCAGCGAAAGCAGACAAATATATCCAAATCGTACTTTAGTTACCACATTGTGGACCTGTTAGAAAACATGAAACATGATGTATTTGTCGAATATCCAATAATGTGATTATTGTGGATAGTCAGATTAATATCATAGTTCGATTAAACCTGCTTTGCAAGAAGAACAATTTCCCTAATAATCCTGTTTACATGGACACATCTGAAATCAGGCAACCTGGTGACACTCTGATAAATGCAGAACATTGGCAATCAAAATAAACCTTCTTCCACAGTGACAATGCTATTTTTGGGAAGAATATTTGATTCTGAGTTCGGACATATAAAGTTTATATGTGAAAACGATTTCTAAGACTCACGCATATATTCAGTTGTTCCGAACTCACTTCAGTCGCGCAACAGAGGGAGGCTCGCTAAGCTGGTGCTAGCACATGCACAGATCAAATACACTGATGTCTTATCAAATACCTAATTTAATTAATGACTCAGAAATACGTTGAGTATCTGAGTTTCCTCAGAGGATAAAATATTAAAAGTGCTAGTTCATAGATAGGGCAACAATGTAAATATCTGCATTTTATGCCAAAGCATACAGTCAGTGCCAGCTGCCTTGATCAGGAGATAATAGATGCCTTTCTACAACTTTACTTTCTCAGCAAGGTTGTTAAAGGCACTGAGAGTTTTCCTATTGCCTTTTTGGCCGTCAGACTTGGGGACTATACTGTACTCTGTCATTGTCTCTTTGTGAGAATGCTATGTAGCATGATGTGTCTTTTGAGAAAATACATGTACTCATGGTTAGTTTCTTGCTTTTTCTTTCATTGATAGATGTCCTGTAATAAGGGGGAGCCCAGACAGTCAAACAAAGAAAATCTCTTTCAAGTAAGTAACTAATGGCAAATGTGATTTACCCAGACTATTAGTTAGATTTGCTATCTGATTGTGAAAATTGTTCTGGCCTGGAAACTATGTTTTTGTATTAATTTTCTGGAGTCTGTGATCAAATTAGTCTGTATAGTTTAGCATCAAAGGTTTTAGTAATTACCAATGGACGTAGTGATCACTTTGAAAAATGTCAATCCCAGACCTTTCTCCCAACTGGAGGGTGTAAAATGGTGTAAAAAATAGCACTGTTGAGTCATCTCTTTGGATTGAGGTGACCTGTTAGTCAGTTGATGATAGCAAGATAAAAAGAGGGTAAACATTAATATTCATGATGTCATGGCGTAAATCAGCAATTACTATCTTTTGCATGAGAGTCACATCGAGTTTGATCCCATAGAGGCTAATCCTAGCTTAGCTAGCCAGTCTGTCCCCTCGTAAACTTCACTGCTCCTTAGCCTTCATTTGCATGTTTATGGCTTTTTCCCTATATTGTCTTGAAACAAGTTCAAATTGACAACAAGATTGCCCATTAGGTTTTCAAAATACAGTTTGAAAACAACGTGGCATACTTCACTATAGACTCTCACCTTTACATGATGACTAATTCCAGTAATAGTGAACACACCACTCATAACCAATGTTCCCTCAACATTTTTTCAGCACTAAGGAAATTTGAGATCTGCTGAGTGCAAACTTAAACTTGAAAATTCTGTGCAACTTCCAGCATGCGTTTACTGTGAACACTGAGGCTGTACCCACTTTAAGTTAGTTTTAACAGTGGCCAAGCAGGCTACTGTGGCTATATGATCATAATGTAGGCCTAAACCATTATTACAGAGAATCAGACAAATTATGCTACCCTCTGCCTATTGGCTACTTAGCTTATTCAAGCCTGTGTGAACATACAACACTGCCCCTTTAAGACAAAAAAAGCTCTTTAACTGACTTGCTTTTCAAAGATGGGTAGAAATGTAGCAATCAGTCCCCTATTGCTGACTACAAATGATCTATAACTGGCCTAATAACTCACTAACTACCAAAGGATATTAACAAAATGTGCACAAGTGGCTACATGCACATACAAAATATCTTGCATAGTTAGTTTTGTATACTAAGTCTTGCATATTTCTTTTCGTTATGTTTCATTGAAAGTGGCAAATATTTCATTGATTCGATCACAATTTCCACACTAAATGGAAATGTTGATAGTGTTAACTAAAGGGAAAACTCTAGTGAAGTTCAATCTTGTGCTTCTCTTGGTGGGCTGATATTTCTTCTGCTTGCACACTGTTATGAGGGAACATTGCTCATAACTGGAACTTCAATAGGAAAATCCCCACAGCTGCTGTGCCATGGTCATGTGACCGTAGCCATGGTACACAGGGGGTAGAGGGAGGGGCAGTGGTATTCAGGGGATGGTACTGTGTAATTGAACCTACTGTTAATGTGTTTTTAGCAGAACTTTCAAATTAGTACTGAAACTATTCATGCTTCATTTATATTACAGAAGGTGAGAGCGTTGTGAAACTAAGGAGTTCATTCACACATTTGTCAACAATGATTTTTTTAAGGTGGTGGAGTATGATCGATGTTATTTTCAGTCAGTGGAGGTACTCATTACCCATGGCCATGGGTACTACTGATTGAGTTCATTATTGCTATCTGTCTTGTTATCCAAATGTCAGAGCTACAGGGAAACAAATCTAAGGCTAGAAAAGTGACATGATTTTCCAAATACATTGTTTTGTCAACATTATGAAACATGGATCTCAGTAGTGTTTTTGAGGAAGTGTGATTTCCTTCTCAGGATAGTAGTGTTAACACTAGGACAGGCCACAGTGGACTACTGCATCCTGCTGAAAGGGACACTTCATTGTTTCCCTTCCTGTTCCACAGAATAATTGTAATCAAGTTTTTCAATTTACAAATCATATATTGAGTTGCAACAAAGGAAGTGATAGCCATGAAAAAAATTACTTCTTCTTTTTTTCAATAATGAGGAAGGTTGGAGGAATGGAATGCTGAAAAATTGCACAACAATGTCAACAGACCAGTAGATAGCATTGCTGATTATTAACCTGAAAGTAGGCTACTTATCCAGTTTAATTTGACAAGCCTTGACCAGCAACCTGTTAGGGATATAGGTCATAGAAATAGGTCATAGAAAGTTAAATAAAAGTCGTTGGGAATCTGAGGCTGGCTGCTGACCCACTTTTAGAGGGACTTTCTGGACATAGAAATGCACTGAACACATATACCTACATACAGGCTGCAAGGCCACAATGCGTGTCAGGATGATCATGATAACAGAGATAATACGTTGAGCAGATTTGCATTTGGCATCCTTCAGCACTACAGAGCTGTAAATGTGTCAATGAATATGAATACTTTGCAGGGTTTGGCTGAGGTTTTTGGCGTAGTTTTTTTTAAGGTCTGCCAAACCAATGGTCATTATGGTTTCTTATACAAATATTGTCTATGATTGATGGGTCTGACCCCTTTTAAGGCAAGACATCCACACAGTGGATATATACATAAAGATTATCACAATATCTCTCTTGTGACTAAAGGGAAAGCTATCATAGATGAGGACTGTAGAATTCCCCCATGTTGTCATTGATTATTGACTAGTAATGTTTTTCCCATGTCTATAGTCATATGAGGTCAGTCCACAGTGCATACAACAAGTTATAAGCAATGCACTACTATGGTCTGTTTTCCTCCTATTTGGTTTCCGACAGGAAGCGCCAAGCCACTTTGAAGTGCACCACTTAGCACATTCCTTGGCCAACTGTCAGAGTCCACGGGACACTGCCAGCTCATAGCAGGTTACACTAGACCTAGATAAGGGCACCATTTGGATTGCACCCAGTGCTATGGGTTATGATTAGAGTTACTACTGTACAGTGTAACATTGGAAATAGTTTTTAATGCCAATAGTTTTTAATGTACTTTCATTACACAGTAACAAGGACCCTGTATTTATAAGTGTTAACATAGATTTATTTGTAAGTTAACATATTTTTTTGTGGGCCTACCTTTTGAATGCTAGCTATATCAGAGCCCTGGCCTCATATAATTCCTCCTGCCACCATTTTCCCTCCCCAGTAGAAAAGCCCAGGTGTTTTCTTCGGTTAAGCAGCCACAATTACTGATTGATGCGGTTGGCAGGCTCTGCCTCTCTCAGTACAATTGGCCCCTTGTTTTATCATTCTCATCATGTGGAACGCAACTCAATTCTCCCCTGTCTGGTCCAAATCTGCATTTAAACCTACCACCATGACAGACGAAAATACCTGCCAATTCACTGACAGAGTTGGAAATGTAATTTGTTAAATTGAGGTAGCCATTTTACAGTTAACATGCCTCAAAGATCTGGATCTGTGTATAGTTGATGTATCAATTGTGAATGCTAGATCCCTGGAGAAAATGCTCCCATCTCTTCCAGACAGCTGTAAGGTCATGTGCTCATCATCAGCTTCCTCTGTCTAAGCAGTTCCTCTTCATTTAATCCTATGGAATTGAGTGAGTTTCTGTCCTACTAACCCCCAACCTGATGGTGGTAGTTGTGGACAGTCCCAGCTAACAATGGACCACAGTTTGGCTGCAGTCATCCAGCTCATCCTATTAATTGTCCTCACGTCCGGTTGCCATAAAAACATTAACCAATGATTAAGTCATTTTACCTCATCATTTCTAAGGACAGGGTTGATTGTGCAAGGCAGCAGTGACTGACAATCACAAGGTTTAATAAGTCAACAACCACAACTTTCTCTCATTCACCTGTCTGTTTGTGTGCATGCTAATTCCTGTTCTCTGTGTCTGCAGGGTGCTGAGGCCATGGTGCTGGAGAGTGTGATGTTTGCCATTCTAGCAGAGCGGGAGCTTGGGCCCAAACTCTTTGGCATCTTCCCCCAGGGCAGACTGGAGCAGTTTGTCCCTGTAAGTTACTCTATGTGGAGTGATAGTCATTGATAGGGGGAAAAATAATGAATGACTATGTGATTGCATGCTTGCTTGTGTGAATGCATGCGTATATGTGTCTGGAACTGTGCATGTGTCTCTGTGTGTTTTGTTCAATGATGTGTGTTTAATTGATATACAAGGGAATACATGAACCATGCTAAATCTATTCCCTACTTAAAGTGGCAAAAATAGCTTGAAGTTATGTAATTTAACACTTTGTGCTAGCGAGAGTATTCTTGGTCAATTTAATACACACCCACGTTGCCCAGGCATTCTCCTAGCGAGAGTTCTCTTGCTAAATTCAACCCACGCATAGGCTAGACAGTTTGAATTTAAATCGGTACAGACCATCAGTATAGTCATGTTCTATCTGAATCTCAAGTTTTGCTTGTATGATGTACAGGTAACTGCCAAAATAAACACTACCATAGAGTGTCTTAATAGGGGGTTGGGCCACCACGAGCAGCAAGAACAGCTTCAATGCGCCTTGGTGTCTGGAAGTCTATTGGAGGGATGTGACACCATTCTTTCACAATAAATTCCATAATTTGGTGTTTTAATAATAGTGATGGTGGTGTAAAAATCTGTCTCAGGCGCTGCTCCAGAATCTCCCAGAAGTGTTTAATTGGGTTGAGATCTGGTGACTGAGACACACGCACACACACACACACACGCACGCACGCACGCACACGCACATGCACACACACACAAGAGCTCATATTTAGGTATCCTAATCGATGCATCATTACAATGACAGCGTAGTGTCATCATTATCGCTGTTCTCAAAGTGTGCTTCTGCCATAACAGTGAATATGTTAGTGAATATGCCAAAATATGCCAAAAGGCCAAGCCACGTTTAGAAAATTATGCTGATATACAGTACTGATTTACAGTGGACACATCTACTTATTCCAGGGTTTTTATTTATTTTGACTATTTTCTACAGTGTAGAATAATAGTGAAGACATCAAAACTATGAAATAACACATATGGAATCATGTAGTAACCAAAAAAAGTGTTAAACAAATCAAAATAAAAACAATTCAAGGCCTTTCATGTTTCTTCAAGTGCAGTCACAAAAGCCATAAAGCACTATGATGAAACTACCTCTCATGAGGACCGCCACAGGAAAGGAAGACCCAGAGTTATCTCTGCTGCGGACGGTAAGTTCATTAGCCTTACCAGCCACAGAAATTGCGGCCCAAATAAATGCTTCACAGAGTTCAAGTAACAGACACATCTCAACATCAACTGTTCTGAGGAGAATGCGTGAATCAGGCCTTCATTGGCAAATTGCAGCAAAGAAACCACTACTAAAGGACACCAATAAGAAGAAGAGTCTCTGCTTGGGCCAGTGAAGCATGGAGGAGGAGGTGTGATGGTGTGGGGTGCTTTGCTGGTGACACTGTCAGTGATTTATTTAAAATTCAAGGCACACTTTACCAGCATGGCTACCACATTATTCTGCAGCCATACGTTATCCCATCTTGTTTGCACTTAGTGGGGCTATAATTTGTTTTACAACAGGACAATGACCCAACACACCTCCAGGCTGTGTAAGGGTTATTTGACCAAGGAGAGTGATGGAGTGGCCAGCCCAATCCCCCGACCTCAACCCAATTAAGATGGTTTGCGATGAGTTGGACCGCAGAGTGAAGGAAAAGCAGCCAACAAGTGCTCAGCATATGTGGGAACTCCTTCAAGACTGTTGGAAAAGCATTCCAGGTGAAGCTGGTTGAGAGAATGCCAAGAGTGTGCAAAGCTGTCATCAAGGCAAAGGTTGGCTACTTTGAAGAGGTTTTGATTTGTTTAACACTTTTTTGGTTACTACATGATTCCATATGTGTTATTTCATAGTGTCCATGCTTTCACTATTATTCTACAACGTAGAAAATAGTAAAAATAAAGAAAAACCCTTGAATGAGTAGGTGTGTCCAAACTTTTAACTGGTACTGTATAGCCTGTGACTTACCTTCTTCTTCTTCTTCTTCTTCTTCTTCTTCTTCTTCTTCTTCTTCTTCTTCTTCTTCTTCTTCTTCTTCTTCTTCTTCTTCTTCTTCTTCTTCTTCTTCTTCTTCTTCTTCTTCTTCTTCTTCTTCTTCTTCTTCTTCTCCTCCTCCTCCTCCTCCTCCTCCTCCTCCTCCTCCTCACTGAGGTCAATGGTGCATGAAGATCCCCACAGGGTTAATGAAATGGCCTGTATATTATTATACATTCAAATCAAATCAAAGTTTATTTGTCACGTGCGCCGAATACAACAGGTGTAGACCTTACAGTGAAATGCTTACTTACAGGCTCTAACCAACAGTGCAAAAATTAAAAAATAAATAAAAAAGGTATTAGGTGAACAATAGGCAGGTAAAGAAATAAAAACAACAGTATATACAGTAGCGAGGCTATATACAGTAGCAAGGCTATAAAAGTAGCGAGGCTACATACAGACACCGGTTAGTCAGGCTGATTGAGGTAGTATATGTACATGTAGTTATGGTTAAAGTGACTATGCATATATGATGAACAGAGAGTAGCAGTAGTGTAAAAAAGGGGTTGGCGGCTGGTGGGTGGTGGGACACAATGCAGATAGATAGCCCAGTTAGCCAATGTGCGGGAGCACTTGTTGGTCGGTCCAATTGAGGTAGTATGTACATGAAAGTATAGTTAAAATGACTAGGCATATATGATAAACAGAAAGTAGCAGCGGGGGCACAATGCAAAAAGTCTAGATAGCCATTTGATTACCTGTTCAGGAGTCTTATGGCTTGGGGGTAAAAACTGTTGAGAGGCCTTTTTGTCCTAGACTTGGCACTCCGGTACCGCTTGCCATGCGGTAGTAGAGAGAACAGTCTATGACTGGGGTGGCTGGGATCTTTGACAATTTTTAGGGCCTTCCTCTGACACTGCCTGGTGTAGAGGTCCTGGATGGCAGGCAGCTTAGCCCCAGTGATGTACTGGGCCATACGCACTACCCTCTGTAGTGCCTTGCGGTCAGAGGCGGAGCAATTGCCGTACCAGGCAGTGATGCAACCAGTCAGGATGCTCTCAATGTTGCAGCTGTAGAACCTTTTGAGGATCTCAGGGTATAACCTGAGGATCCATGCCAAATCTTTTTAGTCTCCTGAGGTGGAATAGGTTTTGTCGTGCCCTCTTCACGACTGTCTTGGTGTGTTTGGACCATTCTAGCTTGTTGTTGATGTGGACACCAAGGAACTTGAAGCTCTCAACCTGCTCCACTACAGCTCCCGTTGATGAGAATGGGGGCGTGCTCGGTCCTCCTTTTCCTGTAGTCCACAATCATCTCCTTAGTCTTGGTTATGTTGAGAATAGCAGTAAAAATTTACCATTTTAGTTATTCACTAGTACTCAGAGACCAAGAATCCACAGAGGTCAAGCAAGTGGCCTTTAAACATCTTCCTCTTTGATAAGATCTTAAACTGTCGGGTTGACAGTGAGCAAATTAGGGGGCCTAAGGGCAATGAAACTGGTTATACCCTCCATTCTTTTTGACAACACTGTCAGCAGTCAATTGGTAATGGTGTTTCTGCTTATTGTTGCATAAAAAGCTGTCAGCGTGAGGGGAATGAAGACAACCTGTATTCAGCTAAGACTTGTAGACCTTACTTCCTTGCCTTCTTTGTGTTTTAATAGAGTCGTAAACTGGACACGGATGAGCTGAACATTCCTAGCATATCTGCTGAAATAGCTGAGAAGATGGCCAAGTTCCATGGTATGAGGATGCCTTTCAACAAGGAGCCCAAATGGCTGTTTGGAACTATCGACAAGTGAGTTGGTATCTTATTAGAAACTGTAAACCCTCTTTGCCTAACTTGACCTCACTGAACGCTCCAAACAAACATTAGCTGTCACACATATCTCCTCTTACAAAATGGTTAGCTAGTTTGCTTTTGTTGGTCGATTCTCAAGTAACCAGGTTTGAGGATATTAGATAGCCAAATTATGTTTTCTTGTGGTATTTGTAGAGTAAAACTACACATCAATAACAGTCTTGGTCAATTTTATTTGCCCCCTCTTTGATGTGTTTTATGAATGTCTTCTTTGCTTACACTTAAAACAGGGCATTTAAGTTGTTAAAGGGATTTGCTTAACAGAGTGCCTGCTTCGTGGTCTGAGGATAGTTTCAGGTAAATCACAGGGGAAAATTTGCTTGTCAGCAAAATAATGCGTGATTTGTACGAGTGCTGTGTAAACAAGAAGTGCATCGCTGTGATAAAATTGTGATATCTGTCTTATCTCTAAACTCTACAATGGCTTATATCCCAGTGTTCCCATACATACAGTACACTGACTGTCCTGATGTTTCCACCCATCCACAGGTACCTGAACCAGGTGATGAGACTCACCTTCACCAGGGAGTCCCACATGCTCAAGTTTGCCCGTCTGATGAGCTGTAACCTGCCCCAGGAGATGGAGAATCTCAAGTAAGGCCCACATCACATCCACAACACTATTTAGATTAAGCACACATGAACGGACATGATTACATGTATATTCAGTAATTTAGCTATGTAATAGTCATATGGTGTTTTCCACTAAATTGGTGTGGAATCCAGTCAACAACAATAAACCAATAATTATATTAAAATATGGTTGAAATATGTGCTGGCATTTGGCATCCTGTTTTCGAGGGTAACAGTGAATTAGTGGACTTATAACTCCTGCTTTTTATCTGCTTAAATATGGCTTGTTTGTCTCTGTAGGTCTTTGCTGGACTCCACTCATTCCCCTGTGGTTTTCTGCCACAATGACTGTCAAGAAGGTAAGGGGTCTGGAGGATTCTGCATGCTTCAGTTTGACTGGCACCTTGCTGAACTCGGCTAGGCGAACCGAACGAGTGTGCTTGCATACTCACTTAAAAGACCTTGAAAAACAAGGAAAAAGCGACAATAAAAAAAGCGTCCGTATTGAGACTGTAGCCAGTATACACTTCCTGAAAATAGTCAGAATTAATCTAAGATAACTCAAGAAATCTGTCATAAATTTGTACATTTTTGCAGAGGAGATCTTAGTTGCGGAATTTTACATCTAAATAAGAAGTTTGGCGAAGTATTTCTCAGGTGAAAAAAATGGCATGAAAACAAGTCGTCTATTGTTGATTGGCAACAAACACCTCATTGAAGAATCCCTACTGTTGACCAATGACTGACGAAGGGGGGTAGATTTTTGGCTTTCCTCGAGAAAAAATGTAGTGTGCACAAACAGCCGAAAAAAAACCTTGCCAAAGACCAAAACCAACAAAAACGTCACAAGATGTTGTCATAATATATGCACAAACTGTTCCGAACTGTTTCGGATGGGAAGTGTGTACACTGGGGTGTGTACACTGGTGTAGCACACACCCCCACAGGGGGCCAACCCTATGACAGTAAATTAGCTTTAAAACTGCTGGATTTTCTCTCAGCCTCATGGCAAAATGTGTAGAATAGCATGACATTAGCTATAAAACTGCACATTTTTCTCTATGCCCCATGGGGAAAAAATGAGTTTTTATTTTTGTGGGGGTTTGCCCTTGCTTGAACCTTACGGGACCCAAAAACTGTGCTAGGCCACTGTTAGGCATAGTATTGCAGTTTGTATAAAGCTAGTGAAGAAAATCTTTGAAATCCCTTGCTAATGTGTTGTACTGTGTGTATGTGTGTGTGGTGTAATAATTATTCGCTCATCCTTTAGGAAATATTCTTCTACTCAGTGGTCAGAAGGCACTGACAGACAGAAGCTCATGCTGATTGACTTTGAATACAGCAGCTACAACTACAGGTGTGTTCATGCTCAGGGCACTAGTCAGTGTGTACTGTAATCATCCCCTTTACAACCGATTAAAATACTTTGGTCACAAATTGTAGTGAATGTACAACATTTTGGGTGTCTAAGAGCCGGGCATATTCCTCAGAACAAGGGATAGATCCAGCAGTAAACATTGACCACACTGTACGATGTGGGAGGGCTGTTTCTGTCCAAGGTGACACTGTCTCGGCAGACTGTAAATCATACCCCACATGGCCGATCCGTTGTCACGTTCTTTCACCCTTCTGAGTGTGTCTGAGTCTCTGGAATCAAGCAGACTGGGCTGGTGGAGCAGAGCCAGAAAACCTGTTCAAACTAATCATCCAGCTAGTTTTATGCACAGAACCTAACAGTGGATTCCCAAAGCTCCCCTGACTGTTCTCCAACCATATTCCTTCACATTCATAATTCACAGCTTCTGCCTTTATCTGGGTATCTGAGTTTTATTTAAGAATCTAACCAATCCATCCAGACCTTCCACAAAATCCACCCATTCTCTTACTGTATGTTTTCCTGTACCACTTAGCCTTATTTGTAAAACATGGAATTCTTGAGGGCCCCATTTCTCAGAAAGGACCTTCACTGTTATTGGCCTTGGCTCACAGCCAAGTTAGTTCCATCAAAACAGCCCACCCCCATCCTGACCCTCAGGCTCCCTCATAGTCATTGTACGTCACCACATGTGCTGGTCACTCTCAAGACGGATCAGGTTTCACTGGTTTCTCCTCTCCTTCTCCAGGCTTTGATAGTATGGGAGGGTAGAACAGGGCACCATTAGGAAGCGTTCATACTAAAGAACGGATTATGTCACATGGACTTCTGTACTCAATGAGAACGGTCCAAGAAGGCCCATGTCAAACTCACATTTTGTTTGTTTTCCCACTGTTTTCTTCCCAGTTGGTTTCCTTAGCAGCTGGTGTGGCTCCTTGAAAGGGTTTTAACTGTACAGGTTTTCAGCACCGACCCATCATGCAGCAGCCAGGGGTAGAGAAATGTTGGAAAAGAGTTTAGCCTCCAAATTGTTCCTTTTGTCTGGTTTTCACAGCAGCAGCTGTGATTCCCTTCACAAAGAGCTACCCATTTTCGTTCCCTTTGTGAGAAATCATTGCATATTTCTCTTCCTTTGCTATGGTAACAGTTTACTGCAGCCCTAGTTTTCATTTGGGCATACAAGGAAAAGAGCCCAAACAATCATAATCCTCAATCCATGTGGCAATGCAATGTACATTGCAAGAATGATCAGTTCTGCAACATTGAAAATAAGCTTATCAAATATCAGGTGTAACTGACAGGACCGCTGACCTGGCAAATGTGATATCATTGTTAATGTTTTTTCTCTCCATATTTTGTGTTTTCAGGGGATTTGACATAGGAAACCACTTCTGTGAATGGATGTATGACTATACAAATGACAAGTTCCCATTTTTCCATGTCAACTCAAATAATTATCCCACTAAAGCCCAACAGGTGAGTAAGGATGACAGTATGAAGACTTTTTGTCCTCTGAATCTGAATGAGTGGCTCTCTAGGCAGAAGACAGCCAATAACATTGTGATGTTCCTCTTTTCAGCTACATTTCATTGGAAGCTACCTGTCAGAGACTGAACGGGGATTTGAGAATCTGAGCGCTGAAGACCAGATGAAACTCAAAGAGGAGCTGTTTGTGGAAGCCAATAGGTGAGCCCAAAGTTGAAGTGGCCAAGGCTTTCGCCGGAATGTGAATGAGAGGTGAAATTGCTCACGTGTCTCTGACACACCATATGAGTCATCATGACACATGAGGACAAGTTGACTTAGTGTTTTTTTTACAACTCTGAGGACACCTGTGGTTTAGTACTTAGAATGGCCTCCTGTTGAGAGAGCAGCAGTAAATCATAATAATAATGAACCCCTCGGACTGGGCCTCTTGGTTACTGTAACATGCTCCCTGGGAAATAAAACTCTGCAATCAGTCCAGTAGTGATGAAATAACATATTTCCATGTGGCAGTTGCTATGGACCAAAGGTTTTCTCAGTTCACCCAGATGTATGTTTAATGGACCATACTGCCATTGTGCTCGTCCACTGTTTTATTGAAACATCTGTCTGTTGGTAATTACACAGGTTTGCTCTGGCTTCGCACTTCTTCTGGGGTCTGTGGTCAATGATCCAGGCGAGAATCTCCACCATTGAGTTTGGGTACATGGTGAGTGTCCATTATCTGGTTGCCATGCCTTTGTTTTACACATTTATATGTGTGATATAACAACACAGCCATTCTCCCTCAAACAAAATAAATGAGAAGTGCATGTTGCATAAGACAGGAAATGGAAGCATGCAATTTATACTCAGACAATCAGAAAGCACTGTCAGTGTGTTCCTTGCTATGTTTGGTCTCACAGACTACTCTGAACTATACACACATATTTTCCATGGTCAACCTGATAATGATTATCTCTGTTATATTTCCTTTCTTTGCGGAAATATATATAACTGACACACATACTGTGCGAGGCAAATTTTCATTTTGATACATTTTCTCTCTCTCTCTCTCTATCCATTGTCTGAAATCCATTCTGTGCAAATGTTCCAATAGTTTTATTTCCTCTGTTTGTCCACAGGAGTATGCCATGGCCAGGTTTGATGCATACTTTGAGCAGAAGCGGAGCTTGGGGGTCTAAGAGGGGACCACATACAGTAACAAGGAGATGGAGGATGAATGTATTAACAGCCCTTAACTGAAAATAATGCAGACAGGCAATCAGGGTGTAGGACCATGCTTTAATGGGGAACCTGTGCTTTGGGAAATAAACGCTCGCTACAGTTGTTATTGCATGGACCAAAGTGAGACCATGAATATCTGGTTTGGTGTTAAATTATGCCCCATGCATTGCTGCTCAGTGTTTGCACAGTACTACGCTCCTAATATTACACACGCTCACAGGGTCAAGACTTCTTAGCTTGTCTTTTCTTCAAAGAACATCAGGAAGATTAAGACAGGGATAAAAATCTTCGTTCTGAAAGGAGGTGTGAGTTACATCTCCAGGAAGTCCATTCCTGTTTGGAAATGTACTGGAGTAGCTAAAAAGAACAGAAGTCTCAATGAGCCTTAAAAATCCTTGCTTATTGAAAACCCAGTAACCTCTTATCTGTGACCCAACGGCAATAGTACATTTTCTGTGACATAAGAGCAAGGTTCAAAACATGAGCCAAATAACTAAAGTCTCAGTTTCAATTGATTATGTTAGTTTTTTGTATCCATGCTATACATGTCAGTTTTCCTTCATTCTTTATCAACAAAAATTCCTCTAAGATGACTTGTATATGGAAATATTTGGAACCACCAAGTAGATGGGTGCATCTCTGGTCAACAGCATTCCCCACCTGCAGTACTGTAAATATAATCTGATAAATGTGACCTGAAACACAGTATACTCTTCGAAAAAAGGGTTCTTCAAAGGGTTCTCCTATGCGGATAGCCCAAAAATGCTTTAAGGTTCTAGATAGCACCTTTTGTTCTAAGAGTGTACTAATGGTAACCTCACAACCCTACTCTGTACTTACTCTTATTCTACACAATCCCCAGAAATGGTATCAGCTCTGAATATGTCATTGAAACGTTAATGGTATTCAAACAGATATATTCATAATGAATACATCACAGTACATTGGATAAGTAAGGAAATGGCAAACAGGAAAGCTCTCAGCTTTAACTCAAACAGACAAACAATAGAGATGCTTACTGTGCTATTCAGCCGGAGTAAACAGTTGCAGATGAAGTTGTGAGAAGAACTGTGAATAAGTTGTACAAAAAATGCTCATGTAGAGGTTTTTAATGTGTATAATGATATCTTTAGAAAGTGTTTGGGGACTGAAAAGATTTACTTGTCATTTTTTATGTTAGTGAAAATGCATAACCGAACTTGTGATAATTAGTGCTGTTTTAATATGAATTTGTATTCTGTATTTCATCATTCTATTTGTTTTATGTAAACATGTTTATTTACTCTGGTTAAAATAATATTGAGACAAATATGAGCCTTCAATTTGAAATTACATTGTTGCGTAGTCTACATTGTCAGTGGCACTTCAATCTCATTCACCAGACACTTCTTCCCAAGAAGTGATTAGTGGCACTTTCCTGACCAGTTGTATTTTTAAGGATGACGTTTTAAATGTTTTCCTTAAATGGAATATGTATTTTTCTTAATAAGAAAGTTGTCTCTTTCCTTGTTGAAATACGTCTCACTCCTGGTTTCTCAACACCTGCTATATCATTATTGTGTGATCAACTACATTCCATTTTCTGGTATACGTTGTGTATATTTGTATATACATTACACCTCTTTCATGCTATATTTTTAGTTTGAGACAATAAAATAAGAATTCATCCAACTGTTTTCAAATGTAATTGTAATTGACAGTGTCACATACAGTTTTCTGAGTAAATCCTTGGTGTATTTCATGTCTTGCCATTCAATACAGAGATCAAATTCAATGTAATTGATTATCAAAACATGAGGGAAGAAGGAACTCCTACATTACACTGAATATTGTTGATTATGTATATTGTAATCTTATGGATAATTGAACTGAATGTCCAATTTGTGTATGCTGTGAAAGGATCCCAACTACTCTATTTTGTGAGTGCAAACTTTTAGCCTTGCTTACCTATAAAGATAGCTTTGCAGATATACACTAAAAGAAGAAAATATGTACCGTATAAATTCTTCCCTTCTAAATAGCAAGGGTGAAGTAATTTGAAAATGTACCACTGTGGCAAGTTCATTATATACATTTACTGTACCTTCTACTGCTTTGCACAAGTACTACAATAAAGATAAATAAATAAAACATGTATTCTTGCAAATCAGTCTGTGTAACTGAGGAGAAAATATGATTGACTGTGACATTGTACTGCAGATTTGCACCAATCACATTGTTTAATCTCTGTCAAAAAATACAAAGAAGGAGAGATAGCATAATGAGAAATACTGTAGTTCCTATAATAACTGTTGTTATGCGTTGTGTGTGGCTAGAACCATCATAGTCAATTACTGGACATGATGTATGTTAATAAGTAGACAAAGTGTATGAACAATTAGAGTTCAATTGGATGACTGGATAAGATGACTCAGAATGGGCTGACAGTCACATGCTATGTCATTCCTCTAAACCTTGCCTTCCTTTTACAAAGCATTTGTACATTCCCTTCCAATGACACATCTTTCATCTTGTTGCTTTCATCAGTTGATGGCATATGCCATGTTGTCCTCGGCGATTATGTAACTACTTTGTTTTTTTGTGGTCATGTCACCATCTCCTCTCCCCTTCTCTGGCTTTTTTTGCAGATTGATCTCTCTGAGGTGACAAATGGGGTTAAAAGTATTATATTCTCCAGGACACAAAGGTCTGACTATTCTAATGAGACTGATAAAGACCTTGATCTACGTTCAACCAGTTCAAACTAACGCTACAAAGGAAACTGCCAGAATATTGGTGGGAGAATGTCTCTAATCCACAGCTGGGAACATTTGCTCCAGGTGGCCCTGGTTGTTTTAAAATACAACCCCTGCCTGTTGACCTTAGCTAACACGCCAGCACCACATCTGATCTGGCCTTGTCTTTTCTTGTTGACCCCGTCATGGCGTGACTACTGGCCACATGCAGGGATGAGCACAGAATCACATTCCTCAGCTAAAAACATGTTTGTGTTATCATTTAAATGGGTGTAGTTTCAAGATAGACGCAGGGTCTCTAGAAACTTCAAGGAAACGCAGAGCTTACTATTTTAACTGTAAACATATGAAGATTAATACTCCTGCCCTGTGGAATTGCAGTGTATCTATGAATACATTTTTACTCCAATCTATATTTCATCATGTTTATCTGATGTACTTTACAGAGTATGTTACCGATGAGTTTATTTGTGTTACATCTGGTGCTCTTCAAATGTCTTTGTCTCTGTCTTTTCTGCCAGGCTAATTGGAAATGTATCTCTGGCCAATTCGTAGTTCTTCTATACAGTTGGAGGGATGTCTGAAGGGCAAGTGCTGTGCTGTGCTGCGCTGCAGTAGCAAAAAATATTAATCAGGGAGAATGGAAGGCACTGTAGTGAGCCAGAGACCTGTCCTTGACAAAGACAGCTTTTATGGTGGTGGAGATGGGTCTTTGGCTCATTTCTAACTCTGCCTCAAAGATGGTCATGTGTGGGATTTGGAAAGTGTTTAACAGGGAGGCCAAACAAGAGAGAAGACAGAACAACGCAGTGAAAATAAGGGACTAATGAATGATGTGTGATGTGTAGCCCTCACAATAACCTGAGGTCTGTCTGCCAGGGGCTTCCTGATGGACCGCTCCCAGGTGGTGAGGGTAGGCAACAACGCATCCGCCACGCTGACCCTCTACACACAGCTGCACGATTGAGAGCATCTTGACTGGCTGCATCACCACTTGGTTTGGCAACTGCTTGGCATCCGACCATAAGGCGCTACAGATGGTAGTGAATACGGCCCAGTACATTGGGGCCGAGGTCCCTGCCATCCAGGACCTCTATACCAGACGGTGTCAGAGGAAAGCCCCCCCAAAATGATGCTGTTCTGCTCTTGAGCAAGGCAGTTAACTCACAACAACAACTGCTCCCCGGGTGCTGATGACGTGGATGTCATTTAAGGTAGCCCACTGCAACTCTCTGATTCATAGGGTTGGGTTAAATGCAGAAGACAGGTTTGGATTAAATTATTTTGTGCAATTGACTAGGATCCTCCCTTTACATGCACACACATGCATGCTGACACCACATATGCTACTGTCTATTATCTATCCGGTTGCCTAGTCACTTTACTTGTAGCTGTATGTACTGTACATAACTACCTCATACCCCTGCACATCGACTCGGTACTGGTACTGCCTGTAAATAGCCATGTTATCTTTTACTCGTTATTTGTATTAGTTATTCACTGTGTCACTATTATTATTATTATATATTTTTTTATCTTCTCTTTAACTCTGCATTGTTGGAAAATAACTTGTAAGTAAGAATTTCAAATGTAGTTCCACCTGTTCTCTACAAAGCATGTGACAAATACCATTTGATTTGATTAGGGCTTGGTAAAGTCTAGAAGTTTCTCCTTTCTGCCAGGGAGAACCTCTCCCCCAAGGGAGAATATGGGAGAAGCAGAATGGAATGAATCCATTTTTCAGGGAGGGCTGACAGGCAGAAGGCCACAAAACTGGACAACACCAATGTCACACAACTCCAATAATGCCACACTAAAAGTAGATATTTGAGAATATTTTTGTTGTCTCAAAGTAGTAATGCTCATATCCCACCTCTGTTGAGTCTTATGTTTGTTATTTTATCTTTAATTGAAACGTTGTCCCAAAACTAAGAATGGATAATACTACATAGTAAATTCAAACAGTTTAGCTCTAAAACTCAGGAAAAAATGTAGTTCCACCCAGCCTTTTCCTGTGTATCCCCGATGTAACTCCATAACAAGGCCCCTCCAGATGGGGGATATAAGAGCCAATTGACATACAGTAAGAACATGCACTGTCTGTACTGTCTGTATATCAAGTGTAAACCATATGGAATTTACATGCTTCTCTCAGACATATGGTTGGTTGCATGTTATGAAATCATCACTGGTGCCTGACAGATATACTCAAGAGTCCTGTACATCTGGAGTCCTGTAAAGTCCTGTATATCAAGTTCTGCTGTAGCTTGCAGTAGCTCAGAAATAACACTCTGCTTTGTTTTTGTTTCCAACCATGAGACTCCACACTCATGTTTCAAAGCCAAGGTTTAAAATACACATATGCCATCTTTCACAATTAGTCTGTGCACTGGAGGAAAAATACATTCTTAAACTTTAAATTACATCCCGTCATGACATTTATTCATCATTGTTTTTATTGTAGTTTTTTTGTTATTCTACACTGACCAAAAATATAAATGCAACATGCAACAATTTCCAAGATTTTACTGAGTTACAATTCAAATAAGGAAATCAGTCAATTGAAATAAATTCATTAGGCCTTAATCTAAGGATTTAACATGACTGGGAATACAGCTATGCAAAAAAGAAGGTAGGAGCGTTTATCAGAAAACCAGTCAGTATCTGGTGACCACCATTTGCCTCATGCAGCACTGTACATCTCATTTGCATAGAGTTGATCAGGCTGTTGATTGTGGCCTGTGGAATGTTGTTCCACTCTTCTTCAATGGCTGTGTGAAGTTGCTGGATATTGTCGGGAACTGGAACACGTTGTTGTACACGTCGATCCAGAGCATCCCAAACATTCCCAATGGGTGACATGTCTGGTGAGTAGGCAGACCAGCTTCCAGAATTTGTTTACAGATCCTTGTGACATGGAGGTGTGCATTATCTTGCTGAAACATGAGATGATGGCGGCTGATGAATGGCATGACAATCGGCCGTTTAGGATCTTGTCACAGTATCTCTGTGCATTCAAATTGCCATCGATAAAATCAATTGTGTTCGTTGTCCGTAGCTTATGCTTGCGCATACCATAACCCCACCTCCACAATGGGGCACTCTGTTCACAACGTTGACATTAGCAAACCGCTCACCCACACAACGCCATTACATGTTTACTGCCATCTGCCTGGTACAGTTGAAACCGGGATTTATCCGTGAAGAGCATACCGAGGACGACAAGTACGCAGATGAGCTTCCCTGAGATGGTTTCTGACAGTTTGCGCAGAAATTCTTCGGTTGTGCAAACCCACATTTTAATCATGAAAATGGCGCCTGAGGGGATGGCTGCCGTTTTACGGGCTCCTAACCTATTGTGCTATTCAGTGTGTTTTTTCGAGTTGTTTGTGGCTTTTTTATTACATAACGTTTCTGCCACCATCTCTTATGACCGAAAATAGCTTCTGGACATCAGAACAGTGCTTACTCACCTTGGACTGGACAAAGATTTTTCTTTAATGAATCAAAGGTGAAGGATTTACGTCTCCTCCTGGACCAGGCACAAATCCCCGTCATTTGCATGAAGAGGAGACGCAGATACAGGGGCCAAAGATCTGTGCTTGGTGAGAATTCTTGGGGAGTGGATAATTCGCCTTTACCATCCATTTTGCGAATGTGCAAAAACTGGAGAATAAACTGGATGAGCTCCGTTCAAGGATATCCTACTAATGGGAAATTAAAAACTGTAATATCGTATGTTTCACCGAGTCGTGGCTAAACGAAGACACGGCAAGACAGAACAGCAACCTCCGGTAAGACAATGTGTGGTGGTCTGTGTCTATTTGTCAACAACAGCTGGTGCGAAATCTATAATATTAAGGAAGTCTCTAGGTTTTGCTCACCTGAGGTAGAGTACCTCATGATTAGCTGTAGACCACACTATTCACCATTTTCATAGCTGTTTATTTACCACCACAAACTGATGCAGGTATGAAGACCACACTCAATGAGGCCATAAGCAAACAAGGGAATGATCACCCAGAAGCGGCGTTCCTAGTGGCAGGGGACTTTAATGCAGTGAAACCTAAATCCGTCAACCAGCATGTCACATATGCAACCAGAGAAAAAAAAACTCTAGACCACATTTAATCCACACACAGAGACGCGTGGAAAGCTCTCCCTCACCGTAAATTTGGCAAATCTGACCATAATGCTATCCTCCTGATTCCTGTTTACAAGCAAAAACTCAAGCAGGAAGTACCAGGTGAAGAAGCTGGATGTTGAGTTCCTGGGCTGGCGTGGTTACACATCATCTGCGGTTGTGAGGCCGGTTGGAGGTACTGCCAAATTTGGTTGGACATAGTTTCAAACTCTCTAAAACGACATTGGAGGAAGCTTATGGTAGAGAAATTATCTGGCAACATCTCTGGTGGACATTCCTGCAGTCATCATGCCAAATGCGCGCTCCCTCAAAACTTGAGACATCTGTGGCATTGTGTTGTGTGACAAAACTGCACATTATAGAGTGACCTTTTATTGTCCCCAGTACAAGGTGCACATGTGTAATGATCATGCTGTTTAATCAGCTTCTTGATATGACACACATGTCAGGTGGATGGATTATCTTGGGAAAGGAGAAACGCTCACTAACAGGGATGTAAACAAATTTGTGCACAGAATTTGAGAGAAATATGTTTTTTTGTGCGTATGGAACATTGCTGGGATATTTTATTTCAGTTCATGAAACATGAGAGTTTATATTTTTGTTCAGTATAAAGAAAAAATACATTTCTATTGAACATGATAGAGGAGGCCACGGGTGAAGCGCAGTCCCTAACTGTATTCACAGTGTTGGCGATCCAACGAGGAAAGTGGTAAACAGCGGTGACTAAATGTAAACTTCTAATTTCACGCGGAGCAATAAACAAAATGGCACAGCAGCTAATGACAATGACATAACATAATTATGTTTACTATTTTGAGACAGATATTCTGTATCGCTGCACAGTCTGAATCAATCAACATTATAATGAGAGTAACTTTTCATTGTTCCTAGAGAAGGGAACTCTGAAATGTAGAACTGCAGGTCCACTTAAAACCTATTTGATTTAAAGTCCCCTGTTTAGGGGACCTGCATGTTTCTGGTAACGGTTCTGACCGATCTGTGGACACCATTGATTGAAATGGCTTGCGTAGAGCAGTAGCCCTGATTCTCATGGACTCAGGAGTGTCTCTGCTGACTGAATGAAGCAGGATGTGAAATCTGACACCACTTGAAGATGGGATGAATAACGCATGTTTGGGATCCGCAGTAGGAGAGAGTGGTTTTGTCACAGTAGGAGAGAGTGGTTTTGTCGGTGAAGCACTTTCAGAGATTGATTTATAGCTAGTAGGCTAATCTAAAAATAATTCATAGATTTAAAGCAAATAAAACTTTCTGTTAGTCATAGACAAATGAGTTCAGGAAGCCAAGCTAGAGCTCTGTGAGACATTCACAGGGATGGGGGCATGTTCGTCAATGTGAATGGGGCATGTTCGGCCCTCCTTTTCATATGTTCCTCATATTTGTACTGCGTACTTGAGCTTGTGTCCTCAAAAGTGACTAAACCTCAGCAATTTATAAAAAGAATTACCAGAAAGGTGAGACTTTAACTTTTCTTGGAGTATGCAGCATTACTAGTTATTGTTTATGTCCCTCTCATGATAAATAATTACTTTTGGGGATTACGTAGATTACACTTTCACTTACATTTAGGTACATTTAAGGGGTTTTAAAAAGCATTATGGCTGTGTGCATATTGTGCATTCTACTGTGCAAAACCCTTAGTAGAATGGACAGAATCCTCCCACCGTGGCAAGTCACTGACATGCATAACCCCTGAGAGCTGCACTTCATTAGGAGTGTGGACACTGGACAGTAATTGCCTGTAGACTGCAGCCCCTCTAAAGGCATGGCTGTAAGTCCCTTCCATCTCAAGGTCTTGAAGTTTATTTTCTCAGGCCTCTGCTTGTTCACATTAGGAGGTAGTAGGCGGGGGTGGCAGCTAGCAAGAGCTAACAGCACATTGGCCTGGAAAAGGGGTGGGCACTGCCTGGGAATGGCCTTGAGAGGGTGAGATGCAAGTTGACCACTAATCTCATATCAATAGCTCACAGTGTTGGGAGAGGTTTTGTAGTGTTTCATTTTGTGATTGGGGAAGCACATGTTTTGGGGTCGCGGTCTGAACTCAGACAACTCTTCTGTTTTTGCATTTTTCTAACACCTGAGAATTTTGAATTTTTCTAATACGTGAAGCATGCCTAATTCTATGTAATTCTATTTTTCTGCATAGTTTATCTTAGCTGAGATAGTTAGACAAGCTACTCTAACTTGGTTGATAGCCTGAAATAGCTTGGTAGCTAGTTATGAGGTTGGGAGATTGGGTAGCTGGATATCTAAATCCAACTTCATCAAATTGTTAGGTGGCTAGTATTACAGAGAAACAAAACAGTTTTGTTTTATTTATTCATCAAGAAGGCATCAATAGGTTACATAGCTTGATCAAACACCTGACAGATTTATTTATAAATAATGATGATAAAATGTGGGCTTGAAATTTAGTTTAGTAATTCATTTAACACCTTAAAAAAACAAGATGCCCTCAATGGGCATGACGCCACTGTCTGCACCATTGATTACATTATTTGCATTTGTACTATATGTATGTTGATGGTTTCTAGAAGGAATTGAAGTACCTTGAAAGTGCCTAAACTGCTCGCGGGAGTCCGACTTCAGACCCGAGATTGTATAAATATGTGAATGTTTTTACTCAACCTCTGCACCATAAATTTCTTCTAGAAATGAACTACTGAGTATAAGTGCCCTCTAGTGTTCCTAAAAGGGAGGGGGCAGCGCAATGTTAAATACTTAGCCTACTGGCAATACTTCTATTATTCACAAGTGATCAGGCACTGCTCATATCAGGTGAGCAGCTGGAATGTATTATTTATCCACACAATTTCAATATAGTAGTCTATATTCATAGAGAGGTGATATCAGTTGTGAGATATAGCTTTAAAAACAAAATGTCAGTGTAAATCCCTTTTGTAAATGCTGGTCCTTCACACAATTCCAATATGCTGTGCATCACAAGAACATAGTCAAAGTAGGTGGACTGGCCTGGCTAGCCTCAGATTAACAGCTGATGCCACTTTGCTATTGGCTGACGAATTGATCGCATCACCAAACTCCAGTGTTCATCCTCTGAGCGCTTTCCCTTTCCAAAGGTTACCTGGCCAACCAGGCATTTGGATGACTTCTTGGCTGCAGGGATCTCCTACACAGAGACCACAATGCAGCACTCCCTGTTCTGTGGGTCTGGCAGCGTGAACATCATGACTTCGTTGAAGACGGTCACTTCCCACCAGGTCTTAACAGTGGACTTCTGGTGTCGCAGCTTGAACTGGTTGCAGAGGACACTAATCTTGGCATACAGTGCTGTGAACAGAGTCAACAGAACCTTTATCTACAACGCAGCAGTATGAAAATTCAAAAAAGTGGCATTTACCTTTTTTTTTTTTACTTGGCTGAGGTGGTGCCCTGATTTTCAGCAGACCAACCTCTAGCCTCTGGAGGGTGTGGAGATACTTCATAAAGAGGAGCACCTCTCCAACCAGGTCCTGGAAATGATAATAATGCATTACTGAAGTCAAGACAGTACACAGACAGGATTGATATAATTTTTTCCACATAGATCCAGATAGTGTATCACCCACCTTCTGTGGTGCCTGTAGGTCCTCGAGGACTTCAAGAGGGTATGAGATATCCATCTCGCACAGATGAACTCTGACCTCTCCCAGGATCCTATTCCTGGATAATTTATCAAAGTCTCGAACCTGCAGAAAATAGGAAAATATGTTGTAATCTGATCTAATTAGCTTGTCAATGTAATTCAAATAATTCTCTCAGTTATGTACCTCAAACCTGATGATGATGTGAGGGACATCATCCTCCTCCAGAGAGCAGGAGAACTGGTCCCCAAACGTAGGGCTGCTGATGTCCTTCACCATACGGGACTGCCACTCATGGAGCACACACTGCAGTGAAGGAGAGGACTGCTCCTCCTTCTCCTTCTCCTTCTCCTGCCCGGCCCATAGCAGCCGGACCCTCACGAAGGGGTCCACACAGCGGCTGAAGTCCCTCACCGGCAGGCCCCAGGCTTCCAGAAGGGTGTCCACCAGTCTGGACTGCAGCTGGTCATAGTAGAGGGAAAAGCCTCTTCCTGCTGGTCCTCCAGGTTGGGCAACTCCACATGGCTGCCCATGGACAGGCAATGGCTCAACCTCCGCGCCTCTTCATGGAGCTTCTCCACCTGGGGAACAGATATGGGTCTACTATCTGTTTCAGTGTTTTTTAGGAGTGACGTTTTGAGATGTAAATGCACTGCATTCATTTGTTGTTGTAGCTGTGGGGTTATTTGACTAAAATGTTACAGCCCCAAGCTAATTCACATGACTAAGCCTAGTTTGTGAACTCTATATCTCACTGTATATTACAATGTGTGAAGACTGACTATGGTGGGCAACACTGAGAGAAAACTCTCTAAACCACAGTTCACTGAGATATGCCCTCTGTTTGATTTACGTGCATGCAAGAACAACATGACTGGAAAGATACACACAGATATTAGATATTCATCATAGTAGAAGCTTGTTGCTCCATATGTTAGTGATAGCAATGTAGACAAACGAAATGGGAGAGCGTGGGTAAGAAAAGGAATTAATGGTTACAAGTAAAATAGAGCTCTTACCTTAAAATTAGGCCTATGGGTTTCTATGTGGAAGACAGTGAATAGAATTATAGCAGCATGAGACAAAGTCTTATCACAAACATTTAGGAGTTTGCTATACAGAATGTTTAGTACTTGAATTATTACTCAATCTAATTCTACTGTATATTGGTGTTTGACCTATATGGTTTGACCAAGAGCCAACTAATAACAGATTAGATGTTGTTAATTTACCAGGTTTCCGTGGAGCATAATTGCCACACCAGAATGCTCAGAGCAATCAGGAAGAGGGTTACAGAGATTCCCAGGACACAGTACTTGACCTCTTCAGTGAAGGGCATATGTAGGTACCCAGTGGACAGGTCCAAGGTGGCAAGGACATTCATGTCTCTCTGCCATGTGAAGTCCTGTATAGCAGGACTGAAGTCCTGTATAGCAGGACATAATTTCAACACTTGTAATGCTCTATTCAAATCATATATTCACTCTGGTATCCTATATGCTAAATGAGTGCAATTCTCTATGGTTAAACGACATCCATAGGATCCAGTAACAACCTTTCGCCTAGTCTCCTTCTGGAAATGAAACAGAAATCATTTATTATTAATGGACATTTACATTATAGAGCAGGGATCATCAACTAGATTCAGACGCGGGCCGATTTTTTCTGGAGCAGATGGTCGGGGGGCTGAAACATAATTACAAATAATTTGTGGACTGCAATTTTACCTCAATAATCCCAAACAGATATAATATTTGACTAAAACATAACAATTTCAAACCTTGCTTACATTTGTATATGATCACATGTATCTCTCCATTATGCGTGGGAATACTTGGGAACAGACTTCCAAAATTAGAACCACTTGGAGCTGATGCCCTGGTGTTTTTACAGTCTTTTATGGCCAACAATTAAAAAAAAATAAAATACAAATTATTTATTTATTTTTGCTCAGAAAATGTGGCCCCCCCTGTTAAAGCGCGACGACCACATTCCTTAGTTAGTGTTGCTGTATAACAACTCTGTCATAAGTGATAAACAAGCAAATTACACTGAACAAAAATATAAACGCGTGTTGGTTCTTTAATTCATGAGCTGAAAAGAAAAATCCCCTACATTTTCCATATGCACAAAAAGCTTATTTATCTTCAATTTGCTGCACAAATTTGTTCACATCCCTGTTAGTGAGCATTTCTCCTTTGCCAAAATAATCCATTGACCTGACAGGTGTGGCATATCAAGAAGCTTATTAAACATTTAATGTTAATTTATTTTCCATAAGCTGGCTCCAACGTCATTTTAGAAATGTCCAACAGGCTTCACAACCACAGACCATGTGTAACCACGCCAGTCCAGGACCTCCCCATCAGGTTTCTTCACCTGCAGGATCATCTGAGGGGGGGTGGGGGTGGTGCTGAGGAGTCTTTCTGTCTGTAATGATGCCCTTTTGTGGGGGGAAACTAATTCTGATTGGCTGAGCCTGGCTGCCAAGTGGGTGGGCCCATGGCTGCACTCCTGCCCAATCATGTGAATGCCATAGATTAGGGCCTAATGAATCTATTTCAGTTGACTGATTTATATGAACTGTAACTCAGTAAAACCTTTGAAATTGCTGCATGTTGCATTTATATTTTTGTTCAGTATATATTAGAGAAGTAAACTAAAGATATATTTCAAAGCAAGTGGCTCCCCAATAGCATGTTATTACACATTATTTACAAGTGTATAACAATGAATTCACCCATATCCTTAATCCTTATACACTGTATTCTGTCCATTCTATACAATTGCCAGATAGAAATACACAGTGACACACTCCGGCAAACATAATCTGAGAGATGTACAATTATAAAAAGACAACAGAATGTGATATTTGTGAAATAAGAATGAATACCTTATGACACGGACCGTCTGTCCCTCTCCTCCATTCACTGTCATCTGTTTACATTACCATACATTCGTTCTCTGGCAGACTGGCTCACTGATCATTACAGCACCTGACTATCCACCACCTGGTTAAACAGGTCTGATTAGTTTCTAATGATGGTCCAAAACTGGCTTGTCTTATTCACTTCCTCCAAAAGCAGCCTTGACATGAAGCTATTCCTCTCTGGCTCATTGTTCCACCAGCACGATTTGCAAAGCAACTGCTAGGTGAGGTTTATCACATGTAGTACCCAAATAGCCACCAGATGAATAATATAGTATGCACATAAAACAGGGTTGAATTGTTTCAGCAGTCACCTAGTAGTGGTGGTTGCATGTTTGAGTGATCATATATAACTTACTTCTGAATTTAAAATGTCTTAATATTGTTTGTTTTGTGCAGAGACATGCAGCTCTCTGAGATAGCTGAAATAAAAGTTGCTTTGCTCTAGTTAACATACAAACTCCTACTATGCGTCAAATGGGAAATAACAGGATAAATGTTATTTTTCAAGATACTGCATGTTACTTTATTTTCTAAAGACACAAATAAATACTCTCCATTACTATTGTGTAACACCAAAAGTTTAATTGGAAAAGAGAGCAGTAACATTCATCATCCTTTCAGACTTAACAGTGGGAAATTTCCTCATAATAACTTAAGGAAGTGCCAAAACACTTACTGCTCGGAAATTAAACAATATAATTTAATATCCTCTTAGAGGTTTACAAAGACGTCTAGGAAGATAAGCTGAAAGAACAACTTTCTTCAAACAAAAGACTTTCCACTATTTGCTTCCTCGCCACTTCAACCTGTTGCACATAGGCCTACAGAACAATTAACTTGCCTCGTTTTAATAACATAGGCTAGGCATACAGTGTCAGTGTTACAGCAAATAAAACTTAAAAAGTCATATAGAACATTACATTATGCATTTTTTTTCATGCAAAACGGCTATCTAGGTAGTACATTCAACTTTGCATAGTCAAAGCATAAACATGTGCAAACCAACAACTTATAAAATCATCCATAGTGATATTCCAATCACCAGGGTAGTGGCTCCCCGGTGTAGTGTAGAAATGACCCATGATCCTTTTCAGTCAATCCACCAATTACTGACAACACAGAAGATATGCTCTCCTCTGGACTCAAAGGTGCCTGGAGGCAAAGGTGAAATTATAAAGATTATTCATTATCAATGATTCCCTAAAAAACTACTATTTATTCTCATGGGGCTATTGCTAAAAATAAACAAGTACGGATGTGGGGACAGATATTGTGATGCAGTGTGCATTATGTTCTCTCCGCTAAGAAGAGAATAGAGGCTTACCTCTGGTCCACCCATGTCAGTGCGTACCCAGCCAGGGTGGAGGCCCATGCACAGGATGCCATCAGCCTCCAGATCCACTGCCATGCATCGGGTCACCATGTTCAGAGCACTCTGTCAATACACAACAACTTGTTGTCAGAGCCATGTCATTTATGTTAGTCTGGCTTATATCTGCTTGACACTTGTCCACATTTATCAGGTTGTCAAATGACCAACGATACACATACCTTGGATGTTCTGTAAGGATACCACTTGAAGTTGTTGGCCCGGTCACCCCAGTTGAGCTCGACTGACCCTAACAAGGAAGTCATGTTGATGACCGCAGCTCTATGGATGCCCATCCCCGTGCCTTTGGCAGCTGCCCTCTTCAGCAGGGGTAGGAGCGCCTGGCAGAGATACAGAATGTGAGAACATTTCTATTTCTCTCATGCAGGTAGACTATCATGTTGTATTTTTGTTTATGTAAAGTTAAAAATTAACAAATGAGACCTTAGTGATCATAAGGGGGGCCACAGAGTTGGTGTGGAAGTTCTCCAACATCTTCTCAGCCGTGACTGTCTCAAAATTGGCGACAACATTGATTCCAGCATTGTTGATTAGACAATTGAGGCCCAGCTCCTGAACAAGCAGGTCAACGTCTTGTGCAGCTTTCTCTATGCTCTCTTGACTGACAACATCTGGAGAGGAGGCAAAGTCAATAAGAGAACAATACAATCTTTTTATATAGCATTATATCATGCATACAAAAGTTATTGATTTAATTATTCTTACCAAGCGTTATTATATGGATATTTGAATGTTTTTGAGCTAGTTTCTTCAGTTCCTGCAAAACACAGAGAACTACTTATCACAACTACATTGCACATGACAGGTGTGCAGATCGGCATGCACAAGTGACAGACATAAAATAGTAAATCTGGGACACTCAAATTAGTATGATATGGTTACATGAGACAGAAGGTTACATAAGGCAACAACACAGAAGGGTGGCTGGGTAAGTGTATAAGATGACTGTCTAGCAACCCAAATGTTGCTTGTTCGAATCTCATCACGGACCACTTTTGCATTTTAGCTAATTAGCAATTAGCTACTTTGCGACTACTTTGCATGCTAACCATTCCCTTAGCCATAACCCTGTAACCTTAGTATGTTAGCAAACCCTTCCCTAACCTTAACGTTCGCATTACTTTAACCATAACCCCTAGCCCAACTGACGTTAGCCATCACACATCATACGTTTGACAAATTTGTAACATATTGTCCTAATACAAAATTGGGCTGTTTGAGAAAGTAAGAGCAAATTTTAGCCTACATCAACATGTTAAAAAAAGAGAATATGTTAATTATCTATATGACAGACAGACCGTACATGACATCCACCAACCCCAATAAAGAATACTGTAGCCTAGGCTACGCTCAAAACACAGCACAAGAAGTATAACATTTACGCATGGGTTTATTTACCTGGGCCCCACTCGGGTTTCTGGCCGTGGCAATAATAATCTTGTCCGGATCAGAGCTCCCTGCAACCAGACTTTCCACTACTTGCAGACCGAGGCCTCGGCTGGCTCCTGTCACCATTACTGTTCGGCAATTTTTAAAAGCGCTACTCATGGTTGTTATGAGAAATTAGGATTTGTTGTGGGCTATTTCTTAGTATCTACTGTAGTGAGTAATCATGGCTTACTGAAGTGGCTTAGCCTAGTCACATGATTTAAAGGCCCAGTGCAGTCATGAACGTAATTTCCCGTGTTGTATATATTTCCACATTATGAGGTTGGACTAAAACTGTGAAATTGTCAAAATTATGATAATGTACTTTTAGTGTAAGAGATGTTTGAAAATACCTCCTGAAAAGTCTGTTTTGGTGGGACTTAGTTTTGGCCTGCCTGGTGACAACAAATTAGTTAAAAGACCAATAAGAAAGAGAGTTCTAAACCTCTGTGCCAATAACAGCTAGCTTCCAGTTTCCCCCTCCCCACTCAGACCACTCCTAGACAGTCCTACCAAAATTCTTGCTTGAGAAATTGCTATTTGCTAAGAAGCTGTTTTTGTTTATTTTGACTACTATAATTGAAAACATCACAGTAAGGTGCTTTGTTTCATTTGTTAAGCAGAAATGATTTGATATTGAGATAAAAACAGCTGCAAACCATTACAGACTACAAATGGAAGAACAGCCAAAAGCTGCACAGTGACAAGAGCTAAACTACTTCTATGCTCGCTTCGAGGCAAATAACACTGAAACATGCATGAGAGCACCAGCTGTTCCGGACAACTGTGTGATCACGCTCTCCGCAGCCGATGTGAGTAAGACCTTTAACCTCTTAGGGATAAACTGCGCGCTAGCGGGCCACTCCCGACACTACCCGGTGAAATGTAAGGCGCCAAATTCAAAATCCAAAAGTTGAATTATTAAACATTCATCAATATACAAGTGTTGCATAGTCATCAAAAGCTCGGATTCTTGGCAATATCACAGCGTTGTCAGATTTCAAAAAGGCTTTACGGCAAAAGCACAACTTTGATTGTTTGAGGATAGCACCTCTAATATTTAAGCATTAGCATAAATTCATATCCAGCGTGGGTCACACAAAACACATATAAGAGCTAAAATAAATCACTTACCTCTTGAAGAACTTCTGCTGAGGGCATCCCAAGTGTCCAACGAATACATACAATGGTTCTTTTGTTAGAAAAAGTCATTTATTATATCCATAGATCTCCGTTTGGTTGACGCGTTATGTTCATAAAATCCACCGTCTAGTCACCCATTGAACACGTTCAAATTATACCTATCAACTTTGTCCAAACAAATCAAACATAATTTTTAATGTATCCTTAGGTATCCTTTTATGTATATTTACTATAATATTTCAACCGGATTATAGCCTGAATGATAGGAAAGGAAAAAAAACACAGAGCGCGCAAGACCGTGAACGCGCATGTCATTCTATTGAGTTCCGGGGTCCACGTCTAAATTCTTCTTCTATTGGCTTCTAATTCAACCTAACGTCATAAAACCCTGTCTAAAGACTGTTGTCATCCAGTGGAAGCCATAGGTACTGCAGTCTAGGTCCTAGATAACATTGAATCCCATAGGCAGCCAGGAGAAAAAGGTCAACAACAAAAAAAACTGCAAATCCGGATGGATTTTCCTCAGGTTTTTGCCTGCTATATCAGTTCTGTTATACTCACAGACATTATTTTAACGGTTTTAGAAACTTCAGAGTGTTTCCTATCCAATAGTACTAATTATGTGCATATCCTAGTTTCTGGGCCTGAGTTACTTTGGGCACACCAGACTCCCAAAACCGACACCTCGGCTGTCGGTTTTGGAGAGTTTGGCGTGCCCAAAGTAAAATACCTGCCAGGTCAACATTCACAAGGCCGCAGGGTCAGACGGATTACCAGGATGTGTACTGCGAGGACCTCTATACCAGGCGGTGTCAGAGGAAGGCCCTAAATATTGTCAAAGACTCCAACCACCCTAGTCATAGACTGTTCTCTCTGCTACCACATGGCAAGCGGTACCGGAGTGCCAAGTCTAGGTCCGAGAGGCTTCTAAACAGCTTCTACCCACAAGCCATAAGACTCCTGAACATCTAATCAAATGGCTACCCAGACTATTTGCATTGCCCCCCACCCCTTTTACGCTGCTGCAACTCTCTGTTATTATCTATGCATAGTCACTTTAATAACTCTACCTACATGTACATATTACCTAAAATAACCGGTGCCCCCGCACATTAACTCTGTACCGGTACCCCCTGTATATAGTCTCGCTATTCTTATTTTATTGCTGCTCTTTAACTACTTGTTACTTTTATTTCTTATTCTTATTCTTGTTTTTTTTAACTGCATTGTTGGTTAAGGGCTTGTAAGTAAGCATTTCACTGTAAGGTCTACACCCGTTGTATTCGGCGCATGTGACTAATACCATTTAATTTGATTTGATTTGAAATGGGTTTCTAGAGCTCCGAGACCTCTACTATCTCCAAGCAATAATACTGCTGAATAGCTAATCATTGGATGCCCACCCACAAACTATCTGCACTGTCTATGCACACTCACACACATTCACCACTTACTCTGCTGCTACTATTTAGTATTGGTATTTATTCTACTGCCCAGTCACTTTTACCCTGCCTACAAGTACATATTTACCTCAACTACAACTATATCCCTGCACATTGATATGGTACTGGTACTCACCTTGTACATAGTGTATATTCTTGTGTTTTATTTGTTGTGTGTTTAAAAAAAATCGGACCTAGTATTGATTCCGTTTTTTTTTAAAGGTCCTATTCTGGCTGTTTTCTTGAGTAAATTTGATATTGAACACTGCATTGTTGAGGAAGCATTTTTGTTGTACTATTATTTATTTTTATTAATTCTGCACCTCTTCAACTATTGACTTTTTCACAACTGCTACCAGTTTAGCGCCAAAACATTTACAACAAAGACATGATATAGCTAGTAAATAATATAAGGGGTATGTCATGCTGAAACCCTTTACAGCTTTGCCAATTCTATTTCTTATTTTTAAAAATCATCTGTTTTATATGTAATAAGGCCACACCATAGACTAAGATAGACATCGCATCATTGTGTCTGTCCCTTCATGGCGTCTGCGCAGCGCTGAGGATATGTATAACTAACCCAAGATGGTTCATCTGTGTCGTTTACACTGGGAGCAAATTAAGTATAGTCGGCAGAACCAGCAAGGAGGTGGGCAAAGCCAAGCACGAGCTAGTGAGATCCTATTGGCGCGTTGTAGCAAGTATTTGCATATTTCCATTATGTAACACCTCCTCTGTTCTCCTCAATTTGACCTTGCACTCCTAAACAGCAAAACTTTAGAAAACGTTGTAAATGGATGCTTCAGCTTTATAGCCTCTGTGACTTGTCTGTGTTACCCCTTCTGTCTGTGGTGGCGCCATTGAGCCCTCCATTTTTAAGTAGGATATTTTCTTCTACTACTTCGGAGTTGGCAAACAAACTGAAAGGGTGCATACTGCCATCTAGTGTGTTGTTTGAACAGGTATAAAGCAAAGTTTGCCAATTTACTGCCACCTGCAGTCATAGAATGTTTCCTCATGAGTACAATTAATTTGCTGATCTGTATGGAATTATGTGATCCTTCCTTAACGCATAGGAAGTCCCACCCAGTTGACTACTTAAAAATGGTTAAAGTCCTCAATGGCGCTGCCTATTATAAAATTAGCTTTTGGGCACTAGAGTTCTCTATGGGCCAGAGATAATTACAGACACCTGTGATAATCTGAACTACACAAAAAGGCCACTAGATCTCATGATAAAGTCCATTCAATTCTGGTAGTTGACTAGTAAACTTTGAAAGTTACCAGTAAAATACCCTCCCTTTGCAACCCAACTCAAGGTATTTCTACCTAACATTTCCAGTGTTCTGCAAGCACTGAAGATGAGTGCCCATATGTAAGTTGTAGGCCTTTCTTGAATTAAAACATACTTTCTGCACTTTATCCTTTCCCCGCTGCCTTACCGACCTTTTTACAAATACACAGTTGACATTTTTAGTGCTTGAGTCAATGCTCGAAATTAAGAAACTGACATTTACAACCCGTGCAACCATCTTTATTTTAGTGACCATAACACTGGTCGGACATAATGAAATGAAGCTGACTCAAATCTGAGAAACTCAGAAGATTACAGTACACAAATCATGATCAGATTATTTCAGAGAATTGAGTACCATTCAAAAGAACATCAGATTAATTTGAATAGTGACATTGGGCAGAAAAAGATTACCATTACAGTAGTTAAAAATCAGTGTCTAATTATAACAAGCAGATGCCTCCACCAAAAGAAAGGAGTTCCAACTCCTGGGACCACATGGTGCCAGAGTTCTGCAACCTCAACAGAGCAGGTGATTGAAAGGGTAAAACGTCTGACATGCTTTAGAATGTTTGGGGCCCTGCAGTCCATAAGCTACAAGGTGGAACCCACCAGTAATCTTTCACAACACAAAGTAAAAACCACAAGTCAGTGGTTGGCCTGAGGGCAAGTCTGTGTTACAGGTTGGCTGGACTCTGCTTTCCATGGCCCATCAGAAATGTACACCACTCAAAGTCAGAGGGCATTGCATTTGACTTTCAATGATGGTGAAGCACATGAGGGGGCATGTGTACATGGCAATGTGCAAGCAGCAAAACTAGCTTCATGCTCTTGAAATTGAGTCAAAACAGTTCATACAGTATACAGAGTACAGCCCATAGATATAAACATAGTTCTATTCAATTATATGGTACAGCATTAGTGTGAGATGTGGCAGTTGATTGGTAGACGGTGGTCATCCGTTACAATAAATTACAACAGCAAAATAACATCCTTAGCACACATTGTGGCCAGTTGATAATCACAATCATTGACTCCATGCAGCACATATCATCCCTCATAAAACAAGTTGCCATGACTCCACTAGCCTAGACAGGTTCCACTGAGTTTTCCAGCACCTGATATCTTTTTGAAAGATACTTTGTAAGTTATTCATTAATAATTCAGAGACACATTTCAATATAATTACCTGAAATAATTGTCTTAATCCTTATTACTTTGGTTTTCCATGTTACAACCAACAGTTGAGCACAGTTCTTTTAGAGACAGGGTGTGTTCAAACTAAGTGAGAGGACTGCAATATAGACACGATTCTAAACTTGTGCTTTCATTGGGAAGTGTGATCTATAAGATATTTTGATGTCAGAGGGGGTCAAAGATTCAAGAGTTCCTTGATTTTTTCCCCACAGGGAACCCACAATTCTTCCAGGGGACTCACAATTAAAAGCCTAGTTAGATGGTCCAACATACAATATCTAGACAATGCCAACAGAAAATGACAATAGAAATAACCCTATGGTATCTTTTTACTTTTGAGTCTTTCCCTAAAGGAAAGCTGAGGAGAGCGTTAATTTACATAAGGGTGTATTTTTATTGTCCGACTCTACCGCCCCTCTCTGTCCTCTGATGGTGACTACGGTGTGTGACTCCTGGTCGACCATCACTTGGTCACTGCATGGATACCTTGTGCAAGGTAACCCACGTTGCCAGAGGTGACACCAGCCATGGAGATACGCCCATCCTTTGTCATGTAGACGGAGAACTCCTTCGTAAGGCGCTCCACCTGCACAAGTTTAAATACAGTTATACTCATGACTCTCGACTATACTATAAGTATCAGATAAGGTTTCATTTGATGATTCCTTTACAAGTAGGTGACCCGATGGAAATCACATACTATAGTATGAGACCGTGTAGAGAGTTACTCTACCTGTTCAGGCTTCAGCCCTGTGAAGCAGAACATGCCAATCTGGTCGATGACGTGCTTCCAGTTCTGAGTGGAGCCCTCTTTCTTCAGGTTGGCCACCAACAGCTCCCTCATTGTGATGATGCGGTTGGCCATACCATGCACCTCCCCAAGCCTAGAGAGAGAACAGTCGTGACTCAACTGGGCCCATATTTATTGCTGTGAGACAATTGAAGTATGATACTTTGTGGATGACTGTTACTCACCACTCTTTGTACAGGTCTGGTGTATTGAGGATGGTGGCAGCAATGCGTGCCCCATTCATGGGAGGGTTGGAGTAGATGGGCCGAATGAGGATCTTCAGCTGGGACTCCACACGCTTGGCCTCCTCAGCATCCTTACACACAACAGTGAAGCCCCCAACACGCTCACCTGAGGACATAACACACCACCACACAAGGTATGTTGCTTAGCTTAAATAAACAAAAAAATAATTGGGGTCTCCCCCCCCCCCCCCCAACATTATACTCAAACATGACCAGTGTGATTATCATTACTCACCATAGAGACCCATGTTCTTAGCAAAAGACTGAGAAAGCACAATGTTGTGGCCTTGCTCAATAAAATAACGCACGGCCCAGGCATCACGGTCAATATCACCACTGGCAAAGCCCTGGTAGGCCATGTCAAAGAACACCAGGAGGTTCCTTTTCTGGAATAAAGAAAATGATAAGAGAACTTGTTATATATTTTGGCCTGGTTGGCAGATCAAATGAGGTGTCAGAGGGCTACCGAGAACTTTATATTCAGCTGTGTTTACCTTCACTAGGTCAGCAATCTCCTTCCACTGCTCTGGCCGAGGGTCCACTCCTGTGGGGTTGTGGGCACAGGCATGAAGCATTATGACACTCTTCTCAGGGATTTTCTGAATAAGAGGAAACAATAACAATTTAAAAAAAAAATATAATACATGGACATACAATTATCTAGCAGTTTATTGTACTTTCTGTACACATTGACAGGGTGAGATTAGGCTTCTGTGCCATGTCTTACAGAGATGTCATTCAGGGCTCCCTGGAAGTCAAAGCCACAGGTCTTTGGGTCATAGTAGGTGTATGCCTTCAGCTGCATCCCAGCGTCTTTGAAGATGGGTGTATGGTTCCCCCAGGAGGGTTTGGGCAGGTACACGTCCCTGGCTTCTGTATGGAAACGGGACTGAGAGACGGGTGGAAGAGCGAAGAGAGTGGGGAAAAGAAGAGACGTTCATTAATAAGCGTGTGCAGATGAAAAGTTTGCGCCGTCATTCTGTTACCACAAACCATCAATCTGCACTGTTCTTCAAGTAAATGTGTTTTTGTAAAATGTTCTGTGGAAATTGTTAAAAGTATTCCATGTGCATAGAGTTGTATGGCTTGTTTAACTTTGCAATCATTGGTTTTGTTTAACATACATTTTAAAGTGTAAAATCTGAGTCTCAGCATCCCTCTGTTACCATGGAACTACCCATATGTAAAGGCAAAAGGATCAGGGCTCTTACCAGGAAGTTGGCTCCGATTCTCAAAGACCCAGTTCCAGAAATAGTTTGGACAGTGATGTTCTGTGAACAGGGAATAAATAACAAACTGTAAAAATAAGGCTTCTAATCTGTGCTGTGGAATCAGGACGTCTGAGGTTCCAGGAAAGGCTTGACTTACCCTGCCACTCTTGATAACCTCATTGTCGTCTCCCAAAGCCAGCTTGGCGCATGCCTTGGTAAAGTCCCCCAGACCGCCAATAGCCAGGTATTCTTTGTCCAGCTTCTTTGCAGCAATCTGAGCTTCAGCCTAAGTATACACAGGGTCAAAGTCAAGCCAAGGTTATTAGTTAAGTCTGTTCTCAGTCTCAAGGTGATTATAGACAGCTAGGCTGATGTCTGCTTAACTTCTAGTCTCTTGTGAAAGTTGGGAGTTTCTCATGTTATGATGGATATGAGATTAGTTATCATAAACATTATGCAGTGATTGAACACACCTTGCGAACACAGCTGAGGACATATGGCTTGCCCTGGTCATCACGGTATGCTCCTACACCCAGGTTAATCTTCTTGGGGTTGGTGTCCCGCTTGTAGGCCTCAGACACCCCCAGGATGGGGTCAGGAGGACCCATCTGCACCTCGGACCACCATGAGCTGAAACAGTCAGGGAGGGAGATTGAGACATCCAGTAGAAGATAGACAGTAAATCACAGACTTGCATCAACTCGATTTACACCCAATTACATTGTCTGATACCTTTGTACTAAGTAGGAGTCAATCCAAATTAGGTGGTGGTAATCCCCTAATAATCTCAATTTGATTAGGCTGAAGTCTGCTTTCACACACAGGAATACTCATACTGGATAGTCTGTGTGGCAGCATCAACCACCAACCACTAATGTTGCAAGGATGACATTCAGTAATTTCTGTCCATAGGCCTACAACATTTATTGCATCAATGAAACTCAATTTCATGGGCCTAGCTAGCTATCTTTCAGTGGGCAGCCAGTCACCAGCAGTACATTAACGAAACATGCTTGACCAGTCATGTGGAGGGGGGAAATCACTAGCTAGCATGGCCAGCCAACTAGCTTCTAGCGTTTTGTGACTTTAGCACAGTCATATACATCTGTGTAGCAAGCTAACAAGGCTGTTTCAACTCCTCCAACTTCTTGCTCTTTTGCCAACTCTACTATAATCATAAGAAAGAATATGAAGTATTGACACTTCATGTATGGCTATCAGCTAACCACTTTACGTTACCTGCCAAAACACATCACTGGATCCTAGTTACCTTGACAACGTTAGCTTTAAATTTAGCCAGTCACTGAACAACCTTGGTTTGTTGTAAGGTTGCAAATAGCCAACCAGCCTCACAAGGCCTAATGAAATCCGCTACCTTGCTATACCATTGGCAAGCAAGGTAGATGCTTAGACTAAGATGATAACGACATGGCTGTGAAAACTAGCTAACTAACATGCTAGCTATTCATATGTCTTGAGTTGGCCAGCTACAGTAGCCTGCTCCCTTTGAGGGGAAAGTCAAAGGGTCGTCTGCTAGCTAGAACTAGTATGCTTGCTAGCTCTGCACTAGTTGTCTATCTTTTGTTGTCAGCCTAGCTAGCCAGCTGAATAATGTTGGTCAATAAAACAACAATAAAGCAGTAACGTTACTCTAAGAGCAGAATATTTACCTGGCACGAATGGAGAGGACACCCAATGGAGGGTGAACTCCGACGGTAGAAATGATCTTGCTAGATTTCAACAGGGCCATTGCTGATACTCGAGACACCACGCACGGGAAGCCGTCTCCTGAGTTCTCCCACACTGGACTAGCTCGTTGAAGTAGCTGTCAAAAGCAGCACACTCCCACATGCTCCGCAGCGCAGACTGGTCTCATAGACTAGACGTAATAAAGTAAATGTAAATCCGGGACATTCAAATCAGAATATGTTACGTTTGGTATGGTTAAATAATACAATCCAGGATTCCATTGAACCTTTTATGTGATTAAAATACATGTCGGATAAAACATGTATTGACAGGCCTGATGGAAATAGAACATATTTCGGTAAACTGTCGACAAAACAAAATATGCTAGATAATGTGGGATCTTTTTGTGTCTGTAAAATTAATTATGTGAGAAATGTTGGTGGAAACGTTTTATGTGCAAATATTTATATAATAACCATCATATCAAAGTAAACTTGGAGTCATGTGATGACATGTTGTGTGGTCTTCCGACTACGACTCATCTGGAAAGCATGCATTATGCCATGTTCAAAACAACTGTGAACTGTGAACCTGGAACTGTAAAATCTCTGACTTCCAATATCAGCGCATTCAAAACAACTGGGAACTCGAGAAAAAAAAGAACTCTGACAGGTAAATTTGTTTTGAAAGGTCATTCAACTCGGAATTCCATGGCGGGTTCTTATGCCTCTTTCTAGAGCTCCGGCTTTCTGACCTGAAGATTACTGAGTTTATGATTCGACCAAATTCTTTTCAGAGTTTCCAGTTGTTGAAAGCACCATTAGGCTACAGATAACATTAAATAGGATTAACTTCACAGGTGGTGAAAGTGCAAGGTGATGAGCTTGATGCTCCTTTACAATAAATATTGAAGGTCTTATTCTGGTGGCATGATAATCGATGCTTGGCTGCTTTTTGAAAAATAATCTAGCTCTTTTGTCCATAATAATCTCATTATGTAGGCTATACATGCTGTTGGCTAGAGCACTCATGCCAAAACCAGAGTGGGCACACTTGCTATATAATGTATTTTTTTTACGTGAGAAAACCATTAGTTGAAAATGCGATGGAAACTCAGTTAACTTGTATTTTTTATTTGGTACATGGGAATTTAACGAGTCAATTTGATGGAAACATCTCTGGTGGGGAAATGTTTTTATGCAGATTTTTGAATATTTGCATGAATATCTGTCGCCAATTGGATGGAAACCTAGCTATAGAAGGTTACAAACAAACAAAAATAGGGTGGCTGGTCGGGCTGGATGGGTGTGCGCATGTTGTGAATGTCTAGCAATCCAAATATTTAATTTTGGAATCTCATCACAGACAACTTTAGCTACTTTGCAACTACTTAGCATGTTAGCTAACCCTTCCCCTAACCTTAACTTTAAGCCTTTAACTAACTCCTAACCTTAACCCTAACCTTAACACCTAACCCTTAGTGCTAGCTAGCGTTAGTGTTAGCCACCTAACCACTTAGCTAACGTTAGCTACAACAATTTGGAATTCGGAACATATCATACGTTTTGTACATTCCTAACATATTGTACTTTTAGAAAATTCGTAACATATTGTATGAATTACAATTTTTAACATATAATACGAAATGGATGATGTACATCAACAAATGAATACATAACATTCTAAATGGAGTGTCATGGATTTACAAACAGAATAATACGAAATGCTCTGAGACCATGGATGATGCACAAACACAAACATAATTTAGGCTGAATGCATTCAGTTGTGGAACTGACTTGGTATCCCCTTTCCCTTCCCTCCCTAAAGGAGTGTCAGAATTACATACAGAATAATACGAAATGCTGAGACCACGTTGCAGAAGCAGCTCCATGAAGAAGATTTCAGTCAGTGCACTGCAGGTTTGGGAGTAGCATGTAATATACCGTATTGGCCACTTGGTGGCAAAACAACATCATAGTACTTTATCAAAAACAAGGTCTATGCAGAAGATTTCACAGTCAAATATATATATATTTTTTATGCTATTGTATTTATTATTTATCAGCCCACCCAGTGTAATTACTTTAAATGTTGACATCTTAAATAAGTTGATAATCATCTCTTTATTGTCATTAAATCTCACGTTCAAAGATTGAGTAGGCTATACAGAGCACAGCCCCACTGAAAATCAAGCACAGTCTTACCTGGAATGCTTTATTTGTTGGATGCATTCACTAAAAGTGTTACCATTGAAAAATACGTTTTCTGCCAATGCATAAAAAGGATTACTGTATCTTACCATGTCTGGTCTTTGCACAGTGTTTTATAGTGCTTTCTCACTCCATTTTACAAAAAATAAATCCTTATGTTCAAGAATATTAGATGCAATATTAGTGCATAGTTTATAACTATGAAATAGTTGTGTGTGAATGTTTGTAAATGCAATAAATGTAAAGATTCCCTCAACTCATGGAATAGATGTTTGGAGAACTTTTTCTATGCCTGACCGATGACATTGCAGATTAAATTTGCATGCAGGAAGGCATGCAAATTGCAGGCAGGAAGTGCGTTATGCTGTGTATAGCGAAAGTGAGGTGTGAGTTAGGGTTGGTGTAGCAAGAGTGATTGTACCTCTTACTCTGAGAAGCCTTGTCCTTTCTTCTCCCGTCCTGTATTTCTAGCTCACCAGCACTCTCACAAGTTCCTCTCCTGTCTGCTCCCTTCTTAGTCTGCTTCTCCTCACTGATTCAAACAGCAAGTCTGTTGTAAAGGCTTGTAGGTCCCCTAGGACATGGAAGCCATTTTAATATTGTTGTCTGTGATCTGTGTGGAAAATGAAATGGATCTTAGTAAGAATAGCCATGGAAAAGCCCTGATGCCACAATGAATGTGTAAACATAATTTATGCTGAGTGAATATACTGAATGTGTTGACAGTGGTAGGCTATTCCTTTTATATAATTGGATTTCCTTATTGCCTTTGTTGGGCACCATTATTATTTGGGATATTGTATCTCAACACACAAGCATCTACATATATAGGATCTTAATTTGAACTATATTGTCACAGCAAAATCAATAATCCTGCAGCAACAGGATTTTAACGTTTAAACCTCGGGTATTCAACTCTTACCCTAGGAGATCTGGAGCCTGCTGGTTTTCTGTTCAACCTGATAATTAATTGTTTAAATCAGTCCCAGGTTTGAGTTTGAGGGGTTTAAACCATAATATTTATTGTTTGGTGGTTAGGATATTAGCTGGCCAAAAGTAGGCTACATCAAAGTGCAATACTGTTAATATAACCGTGTGCTAATGTGGGTTTTCAGGGAATTTATGTAAATCATGAAAATCATCTGAATTTTCTGCGCTGCAGAAAAACTCAAAAGAGTCACCAAATTAAGATCCTACATTTGTATGTGTTGGGATGGCCTAAGTCTTCTCAACATATTGCATTACATTGCATTATAGGTATGTGGGAGGATAGTCCCTTAGGACAAAGACTGGATTTGCCTATGTGCAATTATCAAAGCTGCAGTGGGATGCTTAGAAATGCCTCTGTCGTGTGCTGATGGCATGTTGGCAGTGTTAAATAAAATGATTGACTTAATTTACAGTTTGTTAGTTGTCCTGTGTCAGTTCAGTGATTAAATGGGCCAGGCCTCAATCTTTTCCCAATATGGTTTTGTTTTAATTGGGCATTGCCTGCATCTGTCTACCAGCTTGCCTCTTCCCTCTAAATCTGTAAATATTTCATTATTTTAAACCATCATGAAATGTAGAATTTCAAACTTGTTTGTATTTCTCACAGGGAGGGCCATCTACAATGATGTGCAGAGAGAGATTATTATCTACTGTATTGTACAGTGAAAAGCTCAGTATTTATGTCTTAGTCACCAGTGTGTATTGGTGTTTGTGGGTGTGGTGCTCAGTGGATGTACTGTAGGGAATTTAGGCAGGGACATCCATTCAATCACTATTTCATTCTCAATAACTATATTTAAAGAGTACATTAATAAAACACCATGGTTCCTTTCATAAAGTATACTGTATGCATACATCATGAGAGTCATCTTCATATATGAAGCTGTTCTCTCTTGTTCTCCTCTGCATGTGTCTGACATGTAGTCATCATATCAGTTATTATTTAAGATCAGGATGGTGATTGCAGATTCAATGAAGCTAAAACATGTCTATTTGAATCTTAATGATATTTTCACATAATGCATACAATAATATTGTATCATAAATTGTTATTTTTGGTCACTCTTTTCATTGACATCCCTACATGTAAAAACTATATGAAGATAAACCTGGTCATCATGAATTTGGAATACCTCTTTGCAAAGGACACCTTGATGGGAGGTGCCCATGCAGATAGTAAATTGAGGTAGCACTCTGACTAAATATAGACTAATATGGTTAGGGAGTGTGGGATTTGTATCTCACACACGTTTCTCTATTTGCAACAAGTCTTTGTTAATATGCATCTTATAGAAATTACTACAACATAACATAAATGCTCATCTCTGTGCATTGCACGTTGGATGAAAAAGCCAGTCTTTTCTTGAAAAACCTACCTTTCAATTAAACATTGAAATAGTAATGATTCATTGATAGGTATTTCTACAAGCTTGGCTGTGCGAGAGGGGAGTTTGACTGCTGAATTATTGAGCTTGTTTTAAAAGAATCTGCACACAATTAGAGGGGATTTTACTGGAAATATGTCCTACTTCAGAAATACCCATAAAGGGAATTTAGGACTTGATGGAGGCATTTTCTTCTAATGACAAAAATGTTTGAGTGTTTCTGTGTGTGGTCGCAGTACCGTTCACTGTTTTCTGGTTTGACAGTAGGGCTCACCTTATTTTCTACCCACTCTCCACCCACTTCATCTTTATACATACTAATTGATACTAACATAAAACAGAGGGCATCTCAAAGTGTTTTTCCAATACACTTTTTTCAATGCAGCGTGTCATTATTCAATTAAATGAATTATACATTCTAAGCACAAGGAGGGGTAGCAAGCGAGGTGAACACAATGTGAAAGTCAAAATGAGAAAATCTTAATCGTAAGATATCTTTAATTAATGCTTTCGATAATATCCTCATTATAACAGTATCAGCCAGAAAACCCAACATCAAAAATCTAAATGTAACAGGATAATAATTGAACAATGAAACACCAGATCAAACAGAGAAAAAAGAGAGGAGAAAATTCAAACCAAGCATTCAGAATAAATAATCGTATTATATTCATTTTCATTCCTCTCCTGTTCACATTGCAATCATAATTATCAGAAGTACCTTTATTATCTTTATTCATTTTGTTAATTGTAGAATTTGAGGGGCAATGTAAAAGTTGGGTCAGTCTGCAGGGACGAGTGGGGACAGGGGTCATGAGGGAGAGCTGGTTTGTGCTTCTCAGTTGCACATTCATTCAAAACTCATGAAGGGAGTGACCGGCACATGCACCAGGTTACAGTCGTCAAGCAGCTGGAGGTGGGTGTGATCTGGGGATGGGCAGATAGGGTCATGGAGGTCAAAAAACAGACAGCGATGGTTGTCAGGGTTCACAGCATGGGCTCCCTGCAGAGCACAATCTCCAGCTCGGAGCGGTACAACTTCCCCCCGTCCGACAGGGCCATGATGCTCTTCTTGTAGTCAATCAGGTTTTTGGTGTCTACCTCCTGAGAGAAGATTAGAGAAGACAAGACACCATTAACTATACAGGTGCTTCTGTAATGACACATTATAATGATACATTCAGTGTTATGTGGGAATGACGGCTAAGCTTCAAACCTTCCATATTATCTCACCTTTTTGTTCTTTTCATATAGGTCACGCAACAGAGCATCGAGCTCCTGCTCATCAATGTAGCCGTTTCCATCCTGGAAGAAAGAGGGGTCAAATGTATCATATACCTGCATTAGAACTGCTCTCAATTCCCTTCTTTCAATGGTTTAAAAACATACACTTCCCTTAACATTTCACTTATGAACAAAAAATATGTACTGTATATGCTTGAGAGCAAAAGCTTTAAATGTATAAGGAGACATTGTGGTACTGAAGTTACAGTGGTGGGGTGTTTCTTTGAGAAGGCAGAGAAACAGACTGTCTTGGTTGCGTGCCGTCAAACATTTTGTATTTTTCAAAGCTATGCACATTTTAATTGTGCCACTGTGAACAATGTTAGTGTTCAGTTGACCTGCTCTTTCCATTATTTTTACCCATAATTCCATAGCAGTGACAGCAGCTGCCAGTGATTCAGCTGCAGGGTGGAGGTTGAAACAAACTCTGAAATAATTATGCACGTAAATGTTAGCGTTTGACACACATCATGTGTACATGGACTGCGTTTCATTTATAATTGAGCGTCTGCCCCAGTCCTCTCAGCAAGCATCTAGTCCAGACATAGGCACGCAAAAAGCCCTCTACTCTGCTGAAGCATTTCAATTTTACTCTCCATCATCACTTTCATTTCAGTCCACATCTCAAAACTTTCAGCATATTTTTTCAACTGAAGTCACAGGCTCTAACCTGTCACTCAGAGAGTCTGGGAGCTATTTGGAGCCCTGCTGATGTAATAGTTGTCTTATGGATTGTTAGTACAATATTGTGAAACTGTTGTACATGTAACCCTAAATTGAGAATAATGCATGCTCTTTTGGAGCAACATACTTTAATTCAATAGAGAATAATGTATATGTAATGAAATATGTATCACAATACTGACATGTAGCCTACAAAGCAATGACGACAAGAAATTAGCTGAGATACAGTTCCGGTTTTGAATTAGGCCAAATCAAATAGTGCTTTCTGTATTGGCGGAGCGGGCCAGCAGAATAAAAGGAGTATTGCGCCGTGAGTGGCTCAGTATTCTGTCATTCATGGGGACATTGCGCAATCGCCTAGCTTCAGTCCTTTAGTAAGGGTAGACATCCAAAATATCAGCCCTTTGGGTCCTACCATAGAGTTCTATCACAAGTGACCTTCCAAGAAAACTCAAGGTCATTGGCCACAGGAATTATGTCAAATCATGTTATATGTACAGTAACTTTGATTGGACTGATCAAGTCAACATCATACTTTCACAATCTTAGCTTGCAGTCATCATTGTGAATCAAGTCTGGCAAATCCTTTTTAATCCTTGTCATATGAAGAGAAATAATGCAGAGAAAATATAGATAAAACGTATTGGTGCTCATCGGCCATTGGAAATAAACATTACACAACAAGTTGGAAATCGCAAATTCAACAATGAGTTGTTTGGAAGGAATTCGGTGACAGTGGCTAACCGCAAGAATTGCAAATGGGAAGTCAGACTGGGAAAATACGTTTTGAATGGTCATCCAACTCGGAATTGTAAATCTTTTTCTTTGATGACAGAATTTGACAAAAGTGTCTCATATGCTGGTGCATAAATTATGTAAAATGCAAGGGAGATATGCAGCCATATCAGCAATGTTTTTTAAAAAGTCAGTAAATGAGGCTGAATGAATTGTTTCGCTGCCAGACAAGGCTCCGCTGATAGCCAGGTGTAGCGGTGGTAAGGATTCTCTCCATGGTGCTGAAAAGAAAGCTCTGCTGTTGGGACAGCTTTATGTAGGCTCTAAACGTTTGTGGGCACCGCTTGTCACCTTTATAGTGCAATTAATGTATTGTTTAGTGTTGTGTTTTGTAGTGGCTTTGCTGGCATGCCTCTACAAAACATTTTGGGGGGAGTTTTCCCAACCAGATGTATATGCTAAACTCGCCACTGCCTACAGTATATAGCAAACTGTATCCTTTTACAATATCCAATCACATATCTAAATGTACCTTGTCGTAGAATGCAAAGATAGCATTGAACTGCTCAGAGGTCAGTTTGATACCCTGTAAAAGACATTTTGAAATCAAAACATATTATAACAGAGCAGCATGTTGTTACTGAGTTAGATTGTGCAAATTAATGGTTGTGTTCTGAAATATCAAATGATCACATTGCTGGTATTTTTTCAGCCCAAATTACTGTGGAAACGGCATTTGTTTGAAGGAACTATCAGTTCCTCTTGCGCACTCCTCACCTGGAACTTCAGTAAGAAATTTTCCTTAACTGGGAGAAGCCTTAAAAGAGAAGAACAGAGAACAGAGAATCTTTTCCATGAAACACTTGTTAGGAGTGTCGGATGCTGAAGGCACACATGAAATAGAAACATTTCTTCACAGTTGCTGACAGTCACCTCGCCATTTCTGACAGGCCCAGCTTCCCATCTCCGTTTAGATCAAACATCTTGAGCTACAGAGAGAGAGAGAGAGAGAGAGAGAGAGGGAGGGAGAGATAGATAGAGACATTAAAGCAAGGGGCCTTCACCAGTTGTGACAACAACATTATTTTCATTTAGAATGCTACTCTGTTGTCAGTCCGTTGTACATAGAAGTTGCTACTCAACACTAAGACTAAACAATACATATTGGTTTTCTCCCCAGAGTAATTCAGGACACGCTTTAGGCCTTGAGGTTCAAACAGATGTTTGAACATCTGCTGTTGGAACACACAACCCGTAGGACATTGTGAGTCCCACTCCCAACCACATGGCAGCCACCATCATGATGGGACAAGGGATACATAGCTCCCTTGTTCACATATAAAGTATATTATATAACACCTACAGACAATGACTACAGATGTAGGATTTTAATTTGATCACTCTTTTGTTGCTGACAATTTTCCTGCAGATGAGAATCGTGATTTACATAAAGTCACTGAAAAACTGCACTAACACATGGATATATATTAACAGTATTCCACTTTTCATGTGGCCTCATTTTGACCAGCTAATATCCTAACCACCAATCAAGCAACATTATGGACTAAATGTTCAAATCCTGTAACTGCAGGAAGGCCAGCATCCCGGAGTCGCCTCTTCACTGTTGACATTGAGACTGGTGTTTTGCGGGTACTATTTATTGAAGCTGCCAGTTGAGGACTTGTGAGGCGTCTGTTTCTCAAACTAGACACTCTAATGTACTTGTCCTCTTGCTCAGTTGTGCACCAGGGCCTCCCACTCCTCTTTCTATTCTGGTTAGAGCCAGTTTGCGCTGTTCTGTGAAGGGAGAAGTGCACAGCGTTGTACGAGATCTTCAGTTTCTTGGCAATTACTCGCATGGAATAGCCTTCATTACTGAGAACAAGAATAGACTGACAAGTTTCAGAAGAAAGTTCTTTGTTTCTGTCCATTTTGAGCCTGTAATCGAACCCACAAATGCTGATGCTCCAGATACTCAACTAGTCTAAAGAAGGCCAGTTTTATTGCTTCTTTAATCAGGACAACAGTTTTCAGCTGTGATAACATAATTGCAAAAGGGTTTTCTAATGATCAATTAGCCTTTTAAAATGACAAACTTGGATTAGCTAACACAATGTGCCATTGGAACACAGGAGTGATGGTTGCTGAGAATGGGCCTCCATAATGGGCCTCCATAACAAATCAGCCGTTTCCAGCTACAAAAGTCATTTACAACATTAACAACGTCTACACTGTATTTCTGATCAATTTTATGTTATTTCATGGACCAATTTTTTTGCTTTTCTTTAAAAAACAAGGACATTTCTAAGTGACCCCAAACTTTTGAACAGTAGTGTACATGCGAGGATGTGGTCCATGTGGATCAATATGCTCTAAAAGGCCAGCCACAGAAGTGTAGTTATTCCCCTCACAGTTTTACATGACTTTCACCTTGTGATTCTTTATTAGTTATATTAAATCGTTTTTCAATATACTTTGGTGCAGGATGTGGTGGTGTTGGTTATTTCTCAGATAAGTCTGTGAGGAGGCATAGCCGAGGGAAGTAGTTTTGGGGTGGAGGTGCTGCGATTTTTTTTGTCAACTGGGGAGATGCAGATAAAAAAAATTGCCCGGGCTGAAGAAGTCTATATCGGTCTGCTAATACAGGACTAGTAATGACCCAGTGCACTACTTTTGTGAAAATGTAACTAAATGTATTTGAGTGTTTACCAGCATTTGTAACTTGAATCTGACAATTATCTGTACAAAACAGGTCATCTGATAATACTTGTGAAATATAAAAATACTTGATTGATATATGTTTCCCAGTTTCTTGAAATACTGAAATGCTAATGCAACTTATTTCTATGTGAAAACTGAAATGGTATTTTCATTCCTTTTCAGTGAGTGCATATATTGTCATACTTTTTTGCACTGGTCCCCCGTGGAAATAGAACCCACAACCCCAGCATTGCAAGCGCCATGCCCTACTAACTGAGCCACATCAACACAACCCACTTGATGTCTCAATGTACTCAATTATTGTATTGTGGATTGTTTTTCTTCAGTCTACAGGTACAAACCTAGATGACCAGCCTATGTGCAATACAGTAATGTACATTTACATTAAGTGGTTTGTAAGTTTTGTAAATTAATACTGCACAAAAAGTGGTTGTTTTCCATGTTAATTCTTTAAGAAAAATACTTAATTTGATGTGAATGTTTTGTATCTTTGCCCATAACTTTGTACCTTTTGATGTAAATGTTTGAGGACAGGCTTTTATTATTTCTGGATCCTATTAGAATGACAATTGCAAAGAAAGGGACAGGGCAACAACTCTTACAATTCCAACTATTGAATCCTGCAAGATACTGTTCTTAATTATACAACTACCTTTTTTGCCATGCAGAGATGCTGAAAATGTTTTGTGCCTGTGCTACAGCCATCCATATTAGTCTGCTAATACTAGTAACAGCCCAGTGCACTACTTTTGTGAATAAAACAATTAATATATATACTTACAATTTTTTTAATTGCTTTTCCTTTTTTCAGATTTTTCAAGGTGTGCAGCAACCCTTCTTCCCGCGGCTATGGATGAAGGGTTTGGGAACGTTCCAGGATGTGATTAATTTAGACTGAAAAGACTCACTATTGTCTGTGTGTACTCGTGAAGCTTCTGGTCATCGTAGTGTCTGTTGGCTTTCTTCAGCAGGTCTGAGAGGAATCCCTGTGGAGTTGAGAAAGGTGAGTAAACTATAATAAACTATCCCCTAATAGGTCAACAAAATCCTATGATCTTAGAGAGTCTGGCTCGTCTATACTTTAGCACTGAGGCCCCAGTTATTGGTTTTCATCAGTCATATAAGTATTGGCTTACGCAGAGTTGAAGTGTCACATACATTCTCAGATCCTTCATTGACAGAAAGGATCATTCTATCTATCACTACCAGCCTGTGTTACAGTAACACCTGCAGTTCCCTGCAAATAAGACAGCAGAAAACGCTTTAGAAATGAATCAGTTTCAGACAACAGCATAATGGATAGTATTACAAGTCAGGATTTGTATAGTGTCCTTGTCTGACAGCCGTTGAGATGAGAGAAATTTGCATCGTCCCCATTTGCCTCACTGCATCAACACAACAACTATACCTGCAAGATTTTGGGTGTTGGTTTCTAAACCTTCATTTACATTGTAAAGTATAATAATGCATCTCCTTGCCATCTTATATCGAATGACAAGAAGAGTTAGGAGACATTGGTTGGAGCGCTACCATAGTTTGCAAAAAATACATACTGTAAACATGGCTTACATTGATGGTTAACAAGTGAGGAACCATACCTTCAGTTCATTAGCTTCAATGTACCCACTGCGATCTGTATCGTATCGTCGCCAAGCCTATATATTCAAACACAAAGTCACACACATTAGAAATGAAAAAAAATAGACATACAGCCAATCACTTGCTCCCACAGTAGTACCATTCACTTTGTAAATGAGCCATCTCATTCCTCCACTCACACTCAAACACCCCCATATCCAATGTTCTTTAACACCAAAGCAATCGAACTGGATTATATTAATGGGATTGCATGTGACATTCATGAATTACTCTCTTGAGGGACAGAGATCACTTTCAAAAGGAGAAGAAGAGCACAATAAAATCCTATCCAATTTATGTGGCTGGTAATTGTTAGTTTTTTCTTCCCGTAATCACACTAGGGTTTTCATTATACTTTCCAGATGTCTAAATCATATCTCCCACACATTGTGAGAGGGCAAGGAGAGAGAAATGCATTTTAATTAATGTTTTAATCTAGCAGCTGTCCCTGTTTCCAGAAAGGGCTCTTATCAAAGATAGATGCCCTCCCTCTCCAGGTCTGTTGAGAATTACAGTCGCACATCTATAATATATGATTCTGAAAATAGAAGTTTGTACTTCCTCATTCGATCCCTTTAAAAGTCTTCGCTACCACACCGGGTGATTAAAAAGCCTCATTTTCTCTTTCTCATGTAATTCTTCCTGCCCTTGACATAATAGGATTGCAGTGGGTGACTGGATGGTCCCTCCTGGTATCACTGATAATCAAACTCTCTCCATTTACACTGTATGAGAACTCATCTGACAGAGCTGTCAAGTGTCTCTGAAATGACATCTCTTTACCAGTGAGTGATTGTGGCTTTTCCTCTTGGCAGAGGACACATACATGACAGAGAAAAATAACCTGTGAGTAGGATACATTTCTTTAGAGACTTTTCTCTCAAATCAAATCAAATCAAATTTTATTTGTCACATACACGTGGTTAGCAGATGTTAATGCGAGTGTAGCGAAATGCTTGTGCTTCTAGTTCCGACCATGCAGTAGTATCTAACAAGTAATCTAACAAATTCACAACAACTACCTTATACACACAAGAGTAAAGGAATGAATACGAGTATGTACATATAAATATATGGATGAGCGATGGCTGACCGGCATAGGCAAGATGCAGTAGATGGTATGGAGTACAGTATATACACATATATATGAGATGAGTAATGTAGGATATGTAAACATTATATAAATGGCATTGTTTAAAGTGGCTAGTGATACATTATTTCATCCAATTATAATTATTAAAGTGGCTAGAGATTTGGGTCGATGGCCGAACGGCATAGGCAAGATACAGTAGATGGTTTAGAGTACAGTGTATACATTTGATATGAGTATGTTGGATACGTAAACATTATATACAAAATTGTTTAAAGTGGCTAGTGATACATTTGTTACATCCAATTCCTATGTATAAAGTGGCTAGAGATTTAAGTCAGTATGTTGGCAGCAGCCACTCAATGTTAGTGATGGCTGTTTAACAGTCTGATGGCCTTGAGGTAGAAGCTGTTTTTCAGTCTCTCGGTCCCAGCTTTGATGCACCTGTACTGACCTCGCCTTCTGGATGATAGCGGGGTGAACAGGCAGTGGCTCGGGTGGTTGTTGTCCTTGATGATCTTTTTGGCCTTTCTGTGACATCGGGTGGTGTAGGTGTCCTGGAGGGCAGGTAGTTTAACCCGGTGATGCGTTGTGCAGTCCTCACTACCCTCTGGAGAGCCTTACGGTTGTGGGCGGAGCAGTTGCCGTACCAGGCGGTGATACAGCCCGACAGGATGCTCTCGATTGTGCATCTGTAAAAGTTTGTGAGTGATTTTGGTGACAAGCCAAATTTCTTCAGCCTCCTGAGGTTGAAGAGGCGCTGTTGCGCCTTCTTTACCACGCTGTCTGTGTGGGTGGACCAATTCAGTTTGTCCGTGATGTGTACGCCGAGGAACTTAAAACTTTCCACCTTCTCCACTACTGTCCCCTCGATGTGGATAGGGGTGCTCCCTCTCCTGTTTCCTGAAGTCCACGATCATCTCCTTTGTTTTGTTGACATTGAGTGAGAGGTTATTTTCCTGACACCACACTCCGAGGGCCCTCACCTCCTCTCTGTAGGCCGTCTCGTCGTTGTTGGTAATCAAGCCTACCACTGTAGTGTCGTCAGCAAACTTGATGATTGAGTTGGATGCGTGCTTGGCCACGCAGTCATGGGTAAACAGGGAGTACAGGAGAGGGCTGAGAACGCACCCTTGTGGGGCCCCAGTGTTGAGGATCAGCGGGGTGGAGATGTTGTTTCCTACCCTCACCACCTGGGACCGGCCCGTCAGGAAGTCCAGGACCCAGTTGCACAGGGCTGGGTCGAGACCCAGGGTCTCGAGCTTAATGACGAGCTTGGAGGGAACTATGGTGTTAAATGCTGAGCTGTAGTCGATGAACAGCATTCTTACATTCCTCTTGTCTTACATTCCTCTCCTCTTACATTCCTCTCCTCTTGTCCAGATGGGTTAGGGCAGTATGCAGTGTGATTGCGATTGCGTCGTCTGTGGACCTATTGGGACGGTAAGCAAATTGGAGTGGGTCCAGGGTGTCTGGCAGGATGGAGGTGATATGATCCTTGACTAATCTCTCAAAGCACTTCATGATGACGGAAGTGAGTGCTACGGGGCGATAGTCATTTAGCTCAGTCACCTTAGCTTTCTTGGGAACAGGAACAATGGTGGCCCTCTTGAAGCATGTGGGAACAGCAGACTGGGATAGGGACTGATTGAATATGTCCGTAAACACACCAGCCAGCTGGTCTGCGCATGCTCTGAGGACACGGCCAGGGATGCCATCTGGGCCGGCAGCCTTGCGAGGGTTAACACATTTAAATGTTTTTCTCACATTGGCTGCGGTGAAGGTGAGCCCGCAGATTTTGGTAGCGGGCCGTGTCGGTGGCACTGTATTGTCCTCAAAGCGAGCAAAGAAGTTGTTTAGTTTGTCTGGGAGCAGGACGTCATGGTCCGCGACGGGGCTGGTTTTCTTTTTGTAGTCCGTGATTGACTGTAGACCCTGCCACATTCCTCTTGTGTCTGAGCCATTGAATTGTGACTCTACTTTGTCTCTATATTGACGCTTAGCTTGTTTGATTGCCTTGCGGAGGGAGGAGCTGCACTGTTTGTATTCAGTCATGTTTCCGGTAGCCTTTACCTGGTTAAAAGCAGTGGTTCGCGCTTTCAGTTTTGCGCGAATGCTGCCATCAATCCATGGTTTCTGGTTGGGGAAGGTTTTGATATTTGCTATGGGTACAACATCACCAATGCATTTGCTAATAAACTCGCCACCGAATCAGCGTATACATCAATGTTGTTGTCAGATGCTATCCGAACATATCCCAGTCCACGTGCTCGAAGCAATCTTGCAGCATGGAATCAGATTGGTCGGACCAGCATTGAACAGACCTGAGAACGGGCGTTTCCTGTTTTAGTTTCTGTTTGTAGGCTGGGAGCAACAAAATGGAGTCATGGTCAGACTTGCCGAAAGGAGGGCGGAGAATAGCCTTGTATGCATCACGGAAGTTGGAATAACAGTGGTCCAGGATTTTACCAGCCCGGGTGGCACATTCGATATGCTGGTAAAATTTCGGGAGCCTTGTTCTTAAATTAGCCTTATTAAAATCCCCAGCCACAATAAATGCAGCCTCAGGATATGTGGTTTCCAGTTTACATAGAGTCCGATGAATTTCTTTCAGTGCCGTCGATGTATTAGCTTGAGGGGGGATGTACACGGCTGTGATTATAATCGAAGAGAATTCTCTTGGTAGATAATGCGGTCTGCATTTGATTGTAAGGAATTCTATGTCAGGTGAACAAAAGGACTTGAGTTCCTGTATGTTGTTATGATCACACCACGCCTCGTTAATCATAAGACACACACCCCCGCCCTTCTTCTTACCAGAGAGATGTTTGTTTCTGTCGGCGCGATGCGTGGAGAAACCAGGTGGCTGTACCGACTCTGATAACGTGTCCTGAGTGAGCCATGTTTCCGTGAAGCAAAGAACGTTGCAGTCTCGAATGTCTCTCTGAAAGGCAACCCTCGATCGGATTTCGTCTACTTTGTTGTCAAGAGACTGTACATTGGCGATTAAAATACTCGGGAGAGGTGCACGATGCGCCCGTCGACGTAGCTTGACCAAAAGACCGGCGCGTTTCCCTCTTCTCCGGCGCCGCCGTTGTTTTGAGTAGCCGGGTGCTATCCAGTCTGTTGTTGTGTTTGGGTTAACGAAAGGAGAATCCTCTTTGGGAAAGTCGTATTCCTGGTCGTAATGTTGGTAAGTTGACGTTGCTCTTATATCCAATAGTTCCTCCCGGTTGTATGTAATAAAACTTAATATTTTCCGGGGTAACAATGTAAGAAGTAATACATAAAAAAACAAAATACTGCATGGTTTCCTGAGAACGTGAAGCGAGGCTGCCATCTCTGTCGGCGCCGGAAATGATGTATTACTTGCAGTGCAATTCCCCTAATATGATTTGGGTGTGATTTGTCTGATTGTTGTTACAGTAGCTCTGTATTTCTAATCCCACCAACACACATTATAAACAGCCTGTACGAGTCTTCACATTCTTACTCAAACCAAATGAATACTCAAACCATCTATTTTCACCACTTACCGCCATGAACTCAGAACTGGATCCAACAAACTCTCTGAAGCAAAGCAGGAAGTTCTCCTCCGTGGGCAAGATCTGAGCCAGCTGGAGAAGGAGAGAAAGAGAGAGATTAATTAGGGGGGGGGAAAGATAACCTTTGTTTCTCTGTGTTTGATTGTGTGAAAATACTGCTTAATAATAGAATCTTAGCTCTTAGACGAAGATTACTCAAATGAAGCATAGATCATCGAGTCATCAACAGGTTCAGAACACCATAATATTGTCTGATTATTTCTTCATTGATATGCGAACTGTCTGAGATCATTGGTAATAATTCTCACTAGCATAATCAAATCCTCATTGATCTGAAAATGAAAAATGGTCAGCTTACCTCTGACATCTCAATTCTCCCATCTGCGTTCTTGTCAAACTTCTGCATAAACTCCTTCATCTTCTCTCTGAAAGTGGAGTTTGATGGGTCCTATAACACATGCACAAATACACGCAAATAGATGTTTGTCATGACACAAACATCAGTAAAGATCTGTTGTTATTTTTTTAACGCAAACCGTCCTCTCGTGTTATAGAACTGTGGTCACACACATTGTTGTGACAGAGCTAATTTTTTATGTTAGTGGTTGCTACACTGGGCAGACAGAGCTTGTTTTTTATGTTAGTGGTTGCTACACTGGGCAGACAGAGCTTGTTTTTTATGTTAGTGGTTGCTACACTGGGCAGACAGAGCTTGTTTTTTATGTTAGTGGTTGCTACACTGGGCAGACAGAGCTTGTTTTTTATGTTAGTGGTTGCTACACTGGGCAGACAGAGCTTGTTTTTTATGTTAGTGGTTGCTACACTGGGCAGACAGAGCTTGTTTTTTATGTTAGTGGTTGCTACACTGGGCAGACAGAGATTGTTTTTTATGTTAGTGTTTGCTACACTGGGCAGACAGAGATTGTTTTTTATGTTAGTGGTTGCTACACTGGGCAGACAGAGCTTGTTTTTTATGTTAGTGGTTGCTACACTGGGCAGACAGAGCTTGTTTTTTATGTTAATGGTTGCTACACTGGGCAGACAGAGATTGTTTCTTTAAAACAGAAAAGTGTCTTCTCCCCAGCTAAAGGGCTCATCATCTTCTAGTCACAGACTTTATGCAGCTACAGGGAGATTATATGTAACATGATTACTGATGCTCTCTGATTCCTGTGTTCTACACACACGAGATGTGGTGACAGAAAGATTATTGCACTAACTCCTCCCAAGAAAGAGGATATTTTCCATCTGTGGGAGAACTCTCTGGAGAAATGTGTTGTTTTGATGTTGCTTAAATAATTAATTAGCTCTTGATTGGACAAATCACTCTCATTTTAATTACTGCCAGTCCTGGACGGACTGGACAGCTTAGAGACATGAGTTCATATCTATAGGGCTTGTTCCGGAACTCTATGAACCACCTACCAGAATAGGCCACAACCTTGATTAGTGAGAAGATGCCAACATATGACTGTTGGATTAAAGAACAAACAAAATACTACCTTTACTATTGTCAGTAGAATGTGGAAATTTGGTGGTAGAATTACTTTGTACCTTTGCCTGTTAGGCTGTTAATGGAAACTCACATTACACCAATTACTATGTCCAATATTTGTTTGCATGAGGTTGTACTCCTTTGGTTTCACCTAATAAAACCCAACACATATTTACTGTTGTATTTAATGACCAGAGCCACACTTTCCTTGAACGTGGTCAGTCAATCCAGCATATCTGCTGTAGCATACATCATTATACCCCAATAGAAATAATGTTACAAAATGGTATTGGATGCAGTACTGTGAAAAATTCCACATAGACCCAAAAGAGACAGAATAGGCCTGTGACGTACACTACGTAATGTATGTGGGCAGTAGTTATGTAAACATAGATACTGTATAAACATTGCTATGACAAGTTTGATTGAATTGAGCCCTTAGTCAAGGCCCAGGGATCATTCCCTTACCACTCCGGCCCCTCTCCGTGCAATCTCCAACTCCCTGAAGAAGTTCTCCAGTTCCTTGCCCTCAATGTAGCCATTGCCTGCAGCAGAGAAAACAGGAATTAGACAAATCAGCCCAAGACTATCTATCATACAGGCAGTGACTGTGAAGCATCCAAGATCCCCATGTAATGTTATAGTAGTACCACTGTGAAAGTGTGACTCTTGAGAAGTGAGATTGTACAAATTTGACTGCAAATTAGGCCAATGCTTCCCTGTTTTACAGTAATACTCCAGAACTAAGTTTTTCTGGCTTGCTTGCTGGCTGATTGGATGGCTGGCTCAATGACTGACATAATAACTAACTAATTTGTTGTCCAGATGGTTAGCATGCTGCGAGGCTGGCTCTGGCTGACGTGATTTGTGAGATAGCTTGCACTCAAACGTTGGAACCTGCTTAATTAAATCCCTTGAAGGGGTCTCCCAGTCTTGAAATGCGCTGCTACTCTCTCTTTCTCTCTCTCTCCCTCTAACTGAGGCCTCCAAAGCCTTTTAAGTCCAGTTATTTGAAAAGACAATGGGGAAATTTCTGCCTGGCATGACAGTGTAAGAAAAATCGATGCAGGAATCCCAACTTCAAATAAATGTGCTTTGTTGCACCCTTGCCAGGATTATTTGGATGTCTATAAATAATGGTGAAGGAAACGCTATAGCTTTAATCTTAATGTTGCTAAATCGAGGGAGACTAGTGAGATGATTATTATAGTGGCTTTTGACAAATACCAACAATGCCTTTCCTATTAGCTTCACGATTGAAATGTCTTGCAATTGCCTATGTATTAATTTGCCTGTGGATCCTAGTGACATTTGCACAGACCTGAGTACCGAAAGTCTCTGGGGAAGCACTCAGTTTCATATTTACCAGGAGAACATATCATTATGAACAAAGCACATTTGCGTTTGATTACACAGAAAACATAATTCTAGCAATATCATCATGATACAATTTTATTTTATTATCTCTTTATGTTATTGACATATAGGTTTGTATAATAACCTTACATATGATGTAGTCTATCATTACATGTTAGTATGACCAATACGATCCAGTGGTTTTATATGCTCGTTGTCTATGAATTATACACTAGCCCAGAGTAGCCTATGTACTGCAGTGTCCCAGTCTTTTTCAATGATCTACTCATTTACTATTTTTCTTTCATTGGAGAATTGCCAATAACAAATGAATCCTGCTTGTTATCTAAACAGCTGTGGCAATAGAATGTGGCCAACTGTATTAGTTTATGTCCCATTTGTGGTCACAGACAATAGCCATCTCCAACATTATCTGATATAATCTACCTATTTATTCTTAAATGTAAAGGTATCCCTCAGAAGGCGACAACTTGAGAGTAGCATACTGTCAGCATACCATCATGCAATCAGAATGCACGATGTGACTTGTTTTAGGCACATTTGACCTCTATAGCTTATCATCTCATTATGATCTTCAGTTAGCCTATACCATCAGCCATTTTGAGTCAGCCTATACCATCAGCCATTTTGAGTCATTTTTTACACATAATTATATTCTAGGCTTATGTGAATAACAAATCCTGATCAACATTGGAAATCATTATGATGTTATTTATCTCATACTCCCAAAAATGTATGAACTGTTAAAACAAATACCAGCTGATTCATAACCTATTCCCCACAATACAGGGAAAAGCTACAATACTACACAACATTATCAGGGGACCACAACATGATCATGCCAAGTCTTGCAATGCATTATAACTGCATCATAAATTATGCATTACTGGAATGTCAATATCAGACAGACATTAGTCAGGTATCTTTCTATGTGTTCTCTATAGCAAAATGCTCATCAACATTGTTGAATCGTCTAATCATTTCAGCACCATGGACAGCGGCAAAATTGGTAGGCCAATCCCATGATCTGATGTTCTGGCCTAGCCTATTTGCACCACAGCAGCAATTCACCGTGTACCATGTTCACATAGCTATGTCATGTTGTCTTTGCAGAAAATGCTCAATCCATAGAGACAGCGCAGTATAGGCCCTATTGGGTGGACCAACAGCACCAATCCCTGTTTGTGCTCAGAGAACTAAACACCCAGAGGGAACTAGTCCTGTAATCCGAGAGACTCTTCGCGCCTCGAGTATTATCATTCCGCTTCAACAAATGGCCGGGACGGAATGTGCAGTAACACTATCAATAGGGGAAACCAATTATGCCCAGAGGATGCCCAAGGACAATGCGCGTGGAGGGGCGTAGGATCGTTCGCCCGAATTGAGCCGAGAACTCGTCATTTTATAGCATGTAATAGGCTACTGAAAGTAGATAGTTGTCTGTCTCCTCTGAGTTGGGGTTTCGTCTGTATAGTGAATTACATTAATATAATACTGGGATTCGATTGACAAACTCCCTCCTTACATTTAAGACGCACCTTTTTGAAGCAGGATTCGAACCATCAGTTATGATGCCTATGGAAACTCTGAGTCTGTCCTGACATCATCCAGATGTGTTTCTTTTGTTTAATCGTGCTTTATAAAACAATACAGTGGAATAATATTATTACAGTATTTAAGTATTCAGGTAAGTTAGTGAAGCCTATTTTTTTGATAGGCCTATACAAAAATGGCACTTATTGTGTGGTAAGGCTATATATACGTTTTCTATGGACGACAGTGTGCCACACGGCCATCCCTCCTTTAGCTCACGGTGCACTGAGGTATAACCTAGAGTTCTGATGCGTTGTGATCGATAGACTGATCCACATTGTAATGCTGATATATTAGTTTTATCTGATTGGGTTCTTCTAGGAACTGTATAAAAGTAATGCATCCATACAACCAACCTTTTTATATCAAATATTAAATGGATCAATTAATACACAGGTAGCCTATTCTAACCTTTCTAAAGATACAATATTTAGTTCCCACAATTAATTACATTTTTAAAATGTTTTTTTTTTATCATTAGATCCAACAGAAACCTCAACAGTAACACCAGGAGTTATCCAGTTGCTTTTCTAACTGCCAAGAAAGTAAATGCACTAGAATGCTTATCCAGCATTTTTTTGTCAAGCACTTATTGTCTTGTCCAATCAAAATTCTAACCATCCAGCAGTTTATAGCCTACGCTTTTTCCATCATGACCAAAAGTGAATTTCAGTTATGGTATGCAACACTTTTTAGACAGAGCTATCCCAACATCCAAGCGACATCTTTGAAAAGTATTGAAGGTACGCCTGTGATATGTTTAACTTGTAAAGTGAAATATGTGATATAGTACATGTAACCTAATCAATTCGACATGTTGGCTTACATTTGTGTCTGCATTTGAAACAATGCCTCGTTCAAAAAAGTGCTGCGTAAAATTCAAGGTAACATTTTGGATAACTTTGCGCTCCGGTACTAACCGTCCGTATCGAAATGGTTCCAGATGTCGATGAACTGGGTGGCGCTCAATTCCGCCAGATGGAGGTGAGGAGGCTGCTGTGGTTTGTTTGCCATGTTCTCAACGACTTTTCCTCCTGTGCGCTAGAATATCTCCTGCGAACTTTTTATCTGTACGACCACAATCCACACTGTAACCCCCCTGCGTGTTGCCGGAGCTTTTAAACCAAAGCAGAGACTGCAGTTCCCATGTAGCCACGCAGGTGGCGCGTTGACACCATGATCAAAGCCCTCACACCTCCATTCTTCTGCGTTCGCCTGCGGATGCGAGGAATCGCGCAAGGCAAAGGGACTCACTGTTCCATGCGGAGAGGGATGTTCAATAGTCGAATGCATCCAAAGAACTTCAATGGACTGAACCGTCTGTTGCTGTTCAGGTTTGAGCTCTGCCATCAAGAACCAGATTTCTAGGCTATGTGGCTTGACTTATGTAAATCACAATGAGATGCGCAGGAATTGTCTAGCTCCATGGGCAGAAAACTGCCGGTGTCATTTCCTTCCTTTATTTTCACTGTCAATTTGCATTCATGTAGAAGATGGGGATGGATTTGCATTGGATAGAGTGTTAATCCTTACTGTGTTTAAGTGTGTTCAATAGACTGCATGGACACCTCTTAAATGTGTTTACAATCACAGTAAGAGATACTGGTCCCCAAAGAACTTCCCAAAAGCTTGGGTTAATTATCCTTTGGCGTTCATGCATTGAGAGCAGCTCAGTAAGGAGAACTAGAGCCCAGGGAGGAGTCATGCCTGTGCCCTGGGACTGAGGACGCACAGCAGTAATTACTGTAGTCCTGCTTCTGCACAGCCACTGCACTGCATGGAGCTGTTGCATGCACAACTCACTCAGCTTTAATTAATACCAATTACTAGGGCTTCAGTGAAATGATTCAACCAATGCCAGATTCATTAGAAATCCACACTCTAATCACATTTTATACAGCCCTAGAGGAGTCTGTGATTAGGCTGCATTCTTTGAGGACCAGAACATCCAACCAACATTACAATTATGAAAATGAATTTTCCATGCAACTTATAACATACACTACACAACCAAAAGTATGTGGACACCTGGTCGTCGAACATCTCATTCCAAAATGATGGGCATTAATATGGAGTTGGTCCCCTCTTTGCTGCTATAACAGCCTCCACTCTTCTGGGAAGGCTTTCCACTAGATGTTGGAACATTGCTGCAGGGACTTGCTTCCATTCAGCCACAAGAGCAGTAGTGAGGTTGGGCACTGAAGTTGGACAATTATGCCTGGCTCGCTGTCGACTTTCCAATTCATCCCAAAGGTGTTAGATGGGGTTGAGGTCAGGGCTCTGTGCAGGCCAGTCAAGTTCTTCCACACCGATCTCGACAAACCATTTCTGTATGGAGCTCGCATTGTGCACGGGGGAATTGTCATCCTGAAACAGGAAAGGGCCTTCCCCAAACTGTTGCCACAAAGTTGGAAGCACAGAATCATCCAGAATGTTGTTGTATGCTGTAGCGTTAAGATTTCCCTTCACAGGAACTAAGAGGCCAAGTCCGAACAATGAAAAACAGCCCCAGACCATTATTCCTTCTCCACTAAACTTTCCAGTTGTCACTATGCATTGGGGCAGGTACTGTAGGGGTCTCCTGGCATCCGCCAAACTCACATTTATCCGTCGGGCTGCCAGATGGTGAAGCGTGATTCATCACTCCAGAGACTGTGTTTCCACTGCTCCAGAATCCAACAGCGGCGAGCTTTACACCACTCCAGCCGACGCTTGGCATTGCGCATGGTAATCTTATGCTTATGTGCGGCTGCTCGGCCATGGAAACCCGTTTCACGAAGCTCCCGATGAACAATTTGTGTGCTGACGTTGCTTCCAGAGGCAGTTTGGAACTCGGTAGTTAGTGTTGCAAACGAGGACAAATTATTTTTATGTGCTATGCGCTTCAACACTCGGTGGTCACATCACGGCTGGGCCGTTGTTGCTCCTAGACGTTTCCACTTCACAATAATAGCATTTACAGTTGACCGGGGAAGCTCTGACGACCTGACTCATTTAAAAGGGGGCATCCTATGACGGTGCCACGTTGAAAGTCACTGAGCTCTTCAGTCAGGCCATTCTATTGCCAGTGTTTGTCTATGGAGATTGCATGGCTGTGTGCTCGATTTTATACACATGTCAGCAACAGGTGTGGCTGAAACTAATTTGAAGGGGTGTCCACATACTTTTGTACATATAGTGTACTTGTTTTGTTTGGACATGTCAAGGGTAATGATATTCCTGGTTTAGCGTTTCTCTATTGGTTTATACAATCTTCTTAGTCATGCTCAACTCTCCTTGGCCATTCAGATGGCGTTTTAATGGTCAATAATGTAACAATGATGAATGCCTTATCTGTAGGAAACTAAGAAATTAGGGCACACCGCCTCAATATGATCCTCTGGCTAAAACTGAAAATTGTAAATTTGCTCAGTTATTTTGATTTGAACCTTTATTTAACTAGGCAAGTCAGTTAAGAACAAATTCTTATTTACCATGAAGGCCTACACCGGCCAAACTCAGGCGACGCTGGGCCAATTGTGCGCCGCCCTATGGGACTCCCAATCACGGCCAGTTGTGGTACAGTCTGGATTTCAAAGTCAAAAGTCAGTCAAAGTCACCATTATTAGTCAGTTGTACAACCCAATGCCTTCAACTGAAATGTGTCTTCCGCATTTAACCCAACCCCTCTGAATCAGAGATGTGGGGGGGCTGCCTTAATCAACATCCATGTCTTCAGTGCCCAGGGAACAGTTCCTTGTTCAGGGGCAGAACAACAGATTTTTACCTTGTGAGCTCAGGGATTCGATCTTGCAACCCTCTGGTTACAAGTCCAACCACGTGGCTACCTGCCGCCCAGGTTGCGAGTCTGGTTACAAGTCTAACCACTAGGCTACCTGCCGCCCAGGTTGTCTGTAGTGACGCCTCTAGCACTGAGATGCAGTGTCTTAGACCACTGCGCCACTTGGGAGCCCAAGTGGCACACTGGCTCTGAGACTGGCTCTGTATTCTGACACAGTGTCAGAATACAGAGCCAGTCTCAGAGCCAGTGTGCCACTTGGGCTCCCAAGTGGCAGTGGTCTAAGACACTGCATCTCAGTGCTAGAGGCGTCACTACAGACAACCTGGTTCAAATCCAGCAGACATATTTTGGATGTCATAAAGTGCTCAATAACTCATACAACTTTTTTATGGAAAGTCAGCTAACATAATCTGAAATTAGCGGTCAGCTAATATGATCTGCAACAGACAGTCAGCCAATAAAATCTGAACAGTTGTCACCTGAATCTTGGCACAGTTCCATCCTCCTTCATATCCAATGCTGACAGGGCAGTTTGGGAACATTTAAAGCCTTTATTCAGCAGAGATGTCTCAGTCTATTTCCACCGCAGGTCTTTTCACCATGCAATCAATAGTCTCACTTCACATTTATTGGCAAGACAGGGACAGATAGATCAGCATTCTGAGATGGGAGTTGTCACCATCCAGAGTAGGAATAAAGCGTTGACCTTAAAACAATAGCAAGGGCTTTCTAGTCCTTCACCCCCTCCCTTTTTTCAGTTATCACTCTTGTTTTGTCTATTCAAGGAAGGTGGCCATTTGTCCCCTTCATGAATATAGATTGATTGATGTACAAACAGGGAATAGCAATTGTTAATATAAATATTAAAACCATCCCTGACTCATATTCAGTTGTGGGTTTCCCACCTCCACTGCTCATGTATTTCTTTTCATTCTTCCTTCCACTCTACTAGTTTATGATTTTAATGAACAGATTTACTTAAGCAAACTTTTAAAAGAGTGTGTGTTGTTCAACTGTGCACTGTTGTGTGCTGGTGGGAATCTCCCAAACTGCTTTCAGAAATGAATACTTTTAAATCCCTCGCTTATTATGACACTCTTTCTTTACAGGCTTTCTCCCTCTGGTAGCTTAGAAGATTTGAGCCAAGAGAGTGGGGAAATTAAAAAAAAGCTCTCCATCAACAGTGGGATTGCACTGCACTGATTACACCAAAATGAACAAGATAAAAAGAACAGGATGGAGCAGGGGAATGTGTGAGTGTGTTGTTGAGAGATATCTGGGTAGGAGACAGGGAGGGTTTTGATCTGAAAATCAATATCGTTTTTTTCTTCTTCTGTGTGTTTATGAGTAGAAAAAACACACTCCAAACTAGTATCACATTCGTCAATCATTACCTTGATTTCTTGTGAGTGATTAGTTTAGTGGCTCATATGGGTTTAGTCTTAACTGAAGTCAGTCATCCACATAGAGACCTTGGAAAGCAGAGTGCCCCTGAAACAGGAAATATGGGGCCTGTGAGAACATTAACGCTAAGTGACATTAATTCGTAGTGAGCTAAAATGGAATTGGGATCTCTAGGATGATTTAGCAGTTGGTGTTTGAGCGATAGAGGGGAAAAGCTGCAAAAAGGGAAGGAAAATGAGCCTGGAAAAGAGAAAGAGGGAAAAGACAGGAGGAAACACAAAAACAATCTCTGACATCTGACCCAAGCTGGAAGAAAGTGTACAATGCATGATTACCACAAGGTATCTAGCTAACTTACTGAGATATCATGACATCGTGCAATGAACTATGAGATTGCCTCAATGTGCAGCCCTCACTGCACACACAGCTTTGCATTATTTACACGTCTGCAAGTGGCTAATTGCAATACTGTGATGTACAGGTGTTGGATCTTAATTTGATAACCCTGTTGCAGGATAACTTTAACATTTGTAGTGTATCTGAGGTTTAAAAAGTCTTCTGGAGTTTGTAATTTATGAAAAAATGTATCAACCCCTACAAAAATGTCCATCAATTATAATCCACATAATAATTCACATTCCTTGCTGCTGAAGGATTATTTTCCTGCTGTAGCAAAATGGCTCAAATTAAGATCCTACATTTGTACGCACAATGGCTCATAGCAATGCCAGGGTTGTCTCACGTTCCCTTCAGAACACTGTTATTACACAGCACTGTTTCAGACAACTGTGTTTTTTAATCTGACCTTTGTGGTGATCAAATAGATTTGACCCATCTGGATCATAGGAATTCAGTAACGCTTATGTTGCCTCCATTTCAGGCAAGATGAAAATCATGTATTCCTTGCTAATGTCTTGGAGCATGTAGACAAATAACTACTTGTAGAGCGACACCAATTGCATGGTGACATAACAAAAAAAGTAGTATCACTCAAAACATGCATTACACACACACACACCTCTGCTTGTTATTTTATTCAGTGCAGAGAGCGGCAGGTGTTTATTTCATGGGCACAGGCAGGCAATGGTCATGCACAGGTAGGCAAACAGGCAGGTGAATCAAAACTAGGACTGAAGGCTATAACTGGTTCTCACAAACGAGCTAGGAAAAGGCTTAGTAGAGTCAAAATGAACAATACCTCACAAAGGCACAAACAGAATGAACTGAACTAAATAAGGAGCTGATGAGACCAGGTGAGTAACTAACACAGGTGAAATCAATGAACAACAATGAAAGACAGGGCTACGTTCAAGAACACAACGAAACAGAACACAAGGTTGACTAAGAAAATAAATGCAGAACCTTACAACTGTAATGTCCTCATGAATGTATCTTGGAGTGACTATTATCATGTCTATTAATAGAGAGTAAAGGGACACTAGCCTGTTCTCCCTCCCTACTGCTTATGCAGCTTACACAGGGCATCAGCTGATTCATTCATATTCCAGCACTGATTACAAGGGTGGTTGCAGTCTGCAGATACTGCTGGTGATGCTAAGAGACAAAGGGAGAGCATTGTGTCATCATCTCCTGAATTATTTACTGATCCGCATGACATTAGTAGATGGTATTTGAAACATTGATGAACATTAGGTTCATCATGATGGGTAACTCAATATCATATTTGATTAAGCATGAGAGTACAACAACGTGTACTCTCATGTGTAGTAACTGACAACATGCATCAGTAGAGTCTTCAACTGTCATGTCACTTTTTTTCTCGCTCACTCAGGACAACACACTGTGTTTGACCTGAGCCACTTATAGACTGTGCATTTGACCGTTCTACATTATGCACAAGAATGAGCGGTTATTATCGAGATTTCTACAGTGATGGGGTGAGCCAACAGTGTACTATGTATGACACATAATATTGTTCTTAAACCATTTGAGAAAGGGGCTTTTTTCTGCACTAATGAAGTTTTTTCATTGTCTTCATGTTGTTGCATATTTGCAGTGGTGCAGTATGCCATAGATGGAGAAATATCTCCAAAGGTGTTTCTATTTGTGGCGGCAGTCTGCGAGGCTCACCGTGTTAATATTTCATCTCAGCACCACTTCTACAGTGTGTTGGCAGAACTGTTGAATTATGTAGTGGATAGGGGATGGGAAAGTTCCTTTTCATTCATCACATTTTGCAGCATATGTGTTTAGTTGTCGATGTGTTCATGTCTTGTGTTTAGGTATACAGTACTGTGACACAGGTCTCTCTACATACTGATTGGGAGGGACAGTTGAGATAGGGATTGGAAGCGTATCCCCCTTCTATTTTTCTCTCATTTCAAAAGATTCTTCCTTTTATTAATCAACATCATTGATGACAATCAATTTCTTGCATTTTTCAAACAATGCTTAAAATTCCTTTACTTCTCTAGGAAGCACCTTAAAGATGGAATCCTCACTAGGGGTAACAGTGCTTCGGAAACAGTGCCTCGTCCGCCCCACGGCTGTTGTTATTGTTTTTGTTTTGTTGACTAAGCAGAGCTGGGGAGCGTTGTGCATCCTGGTAAAAAAAATATTGCAGTACATATGCTGCTGTTCTATTGCACGTGCAATAATGTCAGAGGGACATAATTTGTTATTTGTAGTAACTTCTTTGTTGTAATATCGCAAACGGACGTGGCTTTTTCACCAATAAGGATTACATCTTTAAAAGACAGGACTCTGTTCTCTTCCCATATTGCTGGAGAGTCAATATGAATATAAACGATAGGTCACAAACCATTCCCTTCAAAGGACTTTCCCTACCTGTAATCTCACGCGAACATTGTTCCTGCACAAACACATACTCATAGTACACAACTTTACAAGTGTAATTTGTTGGTTTTATTTTATTTATTATGCCTTTGTTTTTAGGACTGAAATTACAGTAAAGAAGTTAACCTCCTACATACAGTGCATTACTACTCCTCAACTGTGACAAACATCTGAAGTCAACAGGTTCCTTTATATGACTACGAAAATAAGTGGGCCAAAAACATGAAGTGTAAAAAACATTTAGAATACTGCTCTAGAATGACCAGTTGAATCCACTTAAATCCACTTCAATCAGTGTAGATGAAGGGGATGATTAAATAAGGATTTTTAAGCCTTGAGACAGTTGAACATGGAATGTGTATGCGTGCCATTCAGAAGGGGAATGGGCGAAACAAAATATTTAAGTGCCTTTGAACAGGGTATGGTAGTAGGTGCCAGGCACATCAGATTGTGTCAAGCACTGCAACGCTGCTGGGTTTTAACTTCTTAGGGAGCGGCTGCATAGGTGACGGTTTTAGAGTCTGGCGTGCCCAAAGTAAAATGCCTGCCACTCAGGCCCAGAAAATAGGATATGCACATAATTAGTACTATTGGATAGGAAACACTCTGAAGTTTCTAAGAGTGTTAAAATAATGTATGTGAGTATAACAGAACTGATATAGCAGGCGAAAACCCCGAGGAAAATCCATCCGGATTTGCAGTTTCTTTTGTAAATGACCATCTTCTCCAAGTTGCCTATTGCAGACAACGTTATGTAGGACTGAGACTGCAGTTCCTATGGCTTCCACTAGATGTCAATAGTCTCTATACAAAGACTGGGAATTCTAGGAGTAACCAGAACGGATAGGAACAGGAAATGGTCAGGGGACCACTTTTGTAAACAAGGTTTGACGCACCACTTTATTTTCCTTTCCTATCGTTCACGTTATCGTCCGGGTTGAAATATTACAGCAAATATACACAAAAGGATACCTAAGGATACATGAAAAATTATGTTTGATTTGTTTGTAGAAAGTGTATAGGTATAATTTGAACGTGTTCTCTTCACGGTTCAATGGGCGACTCAACGGTGGATTTTATGATCATAACGCGCCAACCAAACGGAGATTTATGGATATCATAAAGGACTTTTTCTAACAAAAGAACCATTGGATGTCTTCGTTGGACCCTTGGAAAGCCCTCAGCAGAAGTTCTTCGAAAGGTAAGGGATTTTATATTAGCGATTTTATGCGTTTTTTGAGAACCGTGTTGGTTATGGATTTATGCTAATGCATAAAATATGATAGGGGCTATCCTCAAACAATCAAATGTTGTGCTTTCGCCGTAAAGCCTTTTTGAAATCTGACAACACTGTGATATTGCCAAGAATCAGAGCTTTTGATGACTATGCAACACTTGTATATTGATGAGTGTTTAATAATTCAACTTTTGGATTTTGAATTTGGCGCCTCACATTTCACCAGGTAGTGTTGGGAGTGGGGCGCCCCACTGCTCCCTAAGTTATTAAACACACGCAACAGTTTCCCGTGTGTATCAAGAATGGTCAACCACCCAAAGGACATCCAGCCAACATGACACAACTGTGGGAGGCATTGGAGTCAACATGAGCGGTTCTTAAGGCAACTTCTTATAAATAAATAATCATAAAAATTATGGATATTAAACATTTAGGTACATATAAGTGTCTTATATCGGCTAAAAGCTTAAATTCTTGTTAATTTAACTGCATTGTCAGATTTACAGTAGCTATTACAGCAAGAACATGCCATGCGACTGTTTGAGGACGGCATACCCCATCAAAATATTTTTCTACCGGCACAGGTTTCATACATTCACAAATAACGATTAAATATTCACTTGCTTTTTGAAAATATTCCTCTGATTTGTCATCCAAAGGGTCCCAGCTATAACATGTAGTGTCGTTTTGTTAGATCAAATCCTTCTTTATATCCCAAAAAGTCTGTTTAGTTGGCTCAATCGATTTGAGTAATCCACTCTTTCAACATGCAGAGAAAGGAATCCGAAAATCTACCCCTAAACTTTGTTTCAATAAGTAAAAATCAGTTTCTATTTACTCCTCAGATACCCTAAAATGTAATCAAACTATAACATTTCTTACGAAAAGAAGTATGTTCAATAGGAAACTGATTTTAGCAGGTTCGTCCTGCCTTCATGGTGCGCGCAAACTCGAATTTCCAAGACTGTGTCCCTGTACTAAAACTGATATTTCTTATTAGTTAGAAGCCTGAAACCTTGAACATAGACTGCTGACACCCTGTGGAAGCCATAGGAATTGCATCCAGAGACCTTTTACTTGCCTTTCTAAGAGGTGTATCAAAACCTGGTTGGTTTTTCTTTGGATTTTCTCCTACCATATCTATTGTGTTATATTCTCCTACATTATTTTAACATTTCTACAAACTTCAAAGTGTTTTCCTTCCAATGGTACCAATTATATGCATATCCTGGCTTCAGGGCCTGAGCAACAGGCAGTTTACTTTGGGCACGTCATTCAGACGGAAATGTAGAAAAAGGGGCCTAGCCCTAATTAAGACAAAATGGGGTGCAACTCAATAATAGGAAGGTGTTCTTAATGTTTTTCACACTCAGTGGCTTTTAAAAATGTTATACTTTTCATTCTTATAACCATAACTTATAACCATGACTAGGTATGGCAATCTCTCCATCAAGGAGATTTCTCCAATGAAAATATTAAACTCTGATTAAAATGGTGGAATTATAGGTCCACCAATGAATATATACATTGTTAATTATTACCAATAAGTAACACAACACAATGATTGTTGGTCCATGTGATATACAGACCATTGATTGGTTTTTCAGTGCTTGATCCCTTAATCACAATGACCATGAGAATAATTTGTACCTAATAAAATGTCCATTTACAGTACAGTATTACAGTACATAGTGCAGTATAATTCATGTACGGTATATGTTATTGTCTGATCACGTTTCATTCATGAAGGCAAATATGACATTTCTATGCAACAGTTGATGGTTTAGATGTATTATGGAACTAAATATCTTATAGTTTGTTCAGTGTGATCGTTGATGCACTGTTTTTTGAAGAGGAATATATTATTCTCATGTCTGTACAATCTCCTATCTCTTTTTAATGAAGTTAACTGGTCATTACATTACTTTTATAGGCATAAGGACGACCTCTTTTCGAAGACGTGAGTTTGGTTAGCATCTCTCTACACAGTGCTTCAGTCTAGAGATGAATACTGCACATGATTATACGATGAGGACAAATCACAGCCTATAAGGTGTCAAATCATACTGAGGTAGCAATACTAGAATTAGCCCCTGTGCTGAGTAATGTGAACAAATAATAAAATGCTATGCTAGCTAGCCTGCAATCAAATAACGTATATCATTGCAATGATCCCTCTGTACTTTATACTAGCTATAGACATTTCTCTAGTCTGGACTATATTCATCTGTACTTTCTATATAACATCACCTTACAGTAACTATGTTACTGGGCTGATTACACAGACAGACTGGGCCTGATCTACATCTTAGCTAGCAGGTTACTGACCATCCTCTGTAGGTCCTGAGTACGCATGCGTGTGGTCTCCAGTACCTCATCATGGTTGGCCTTCTCCTGGCTATTGTAGTCTGTGACCACCTTGTTGGTGATGAGAGACAGGCTGAAGAAACGGAGGCCACAGTGACGGGCCACCACCACCTCAGTGACTGTACCTACAGAGCACAGACAGAGGGTGAGAGAAGACAAGCATTGAGTTTGGTCATTTTCATCCTGACACTCGTAAAGTTTCTGTAGAAGAAATGGACATGGCTATGGAGAGACTTGAAGGCCATGGTCAAAACCCAATGAACCATACTTAACCACAGCATCTGCGCCTAGTTTCTGGAGAGCTCTGCGCTCTGCGATGGTCTCAAAGGTGGGACCTGCCAGCATGCAGTACACGCTTTGGTGGATGAAGGAGGAACCGCCCTGCTCCTCATCAGTCTTTTTGGCCAGACTAGAAAGGTCTTTGTCATAGGCGTCCGACATGCAGGGAAAACGGAATCCAAACCTGAAGCGATACATAAAGTCCTGTGTCATATCAGAGGCCCTCGATGTGAGGTAAAGGACAATCCAAGGAGTCCACAAGGGTAAGACCCATGCCCTTTACTGTAATAAAATGCCAGTAATCAGGCTCCATGTAAGGGAAAATGTTGGAGGAGACCTCTGGGGAGCCTTTTCCACAGCAGAAAGAGAAGCCCATCCTCCTCAGACAGACCACTGTGTGGTCTCAACGATGAAAGGTTAGAACAGCAATTCTAACCTTTCATCGTTGTGACCACACAGTGGGTTCTGGCCTGAAAAGCCAGGCATGTTGATGTGATCCTTGATCAGCATGATGTCACCCACTTTAAAGTTGGGGTTCAGTCCCCCAGCAGCATTGGTTATGATCAAGGTCTCCACCCCCAGCAGGAAGAACACTCGGACCGGGTACGTCACCTGGAGAAAAACAGGAACTAGAGATAAGGAATCACTCAATGCTGACATTTTCAACAGAAAAACTGCACTGTCATTATTACTAGGTGACTAGACTATAATCATTATAGAGGGTGGAATCATTTTCACAAAATAAAGTCAATTTAAACCTTTATAGTCTTAAAAAAACTCTTAAGGATCGGACCCTTTTTTTCAATTTTCGCTTAAAATGACATACCCACATCTAACTGCCTATAGCTCAGGCACTGAAGCAAGGATATGCAGATTCTTGGTACCATTTGAAAGTAAACACTTTGACGTTTGTGGAAATGTGAAAGGAATGTAAGAGAATATGACACAATAGATCTGGTAAAAGATAATACAAAGAAAAAAACAACCGTTCTTTTGTATTTTTTTTATACCATCATCTTTGAAATGCAAGAGAGAGGCCATCATGTATTATTCCAGCCCAGGTGCAATTTAGATTTTGGCCATTAGATGGCAGCAGTGTATGTGTAAACCTTTAGACTGATCCAATGAACCATTGCATTTCTGTTCAAAATGTTGTTTCAAGACTGCCCAAATGTGCCTAATTTGTTTATTAATAACTTTTCATGTTTAAAAGTGTACACTTCCCTCAAATTATTTCACTGTAATAGCTAATGTAAATTGGACAGTGCAGTTAGATTAACAAGAATTTAAGCTTTCTGCCAATATCAGATATGTCTATGTCCTGGGAAATGTTCTTGTTACTTACAACCTCATGCTAATCGCATTAGCCTACGTTAGCTCAACCGTCCCAAGGACTGGAAAAAGATCCCGAAGATGTTAATGTCTTAGGTCTTTCTTTATGTAGTGTTGTGTTTTCTCTCTTGTTGTCTTAGGTCTCTCTTGTTGTCTTAGGTCTCTCTTTATGTAGTGTTGTGTTGTCTCTCTTGTCGTTATGTGTGTTCGTTATGTGTGTGCCCTCGTAGAAGTAGAAGCGGCCCTGCATGCAGGCACACTGCTTCCCCTGCAGCTCCCCAAATACCAGCTGACTGACATGTCCTTGTACTGCAGTTGTTCAACAAGAAAGACAGGAGGAGGATTTTAATAGAATTGCTGAATGTAAATATTTCAGTCAGGTCCCAAGGACAGGAAGCAGCAGGCACAATTGGGTGACGGTCTGGTTCTGGGTCACAGTGAAGTACTGGTGTCCTTACTTCAACTTTCAAAACATCCACATAAACACATTTATCTGACATTAAATGATTAAATGCATAAGTTGAGCTATTGAGCTATATATTGAGCTATTGAGCTGGATGATGTAATGATGCATGTACAAACTGAAGACAGCATGATGCTGTACAGTTTCAGGTGGTAGAGTGCAGGATAAGGATGGTGTCTGGCCTGTGCTGTTGGGGAAGTGTGGGATGTCCTTGTAGGGAAACACAGTCTTGTAGTCCAGCAGGTCAGCAAGACCCCCGAGGCCGGAACCACAGATGATGGCTATTTTAAGCCTCTGCTCAGTGTGGGACAGCAACCAATCAGCTGTCTCCATGTAATCCTCATATTTGTAACTGAGGGAAGAAACAGATAGTAAGTTCATGCTATTCAGTATAATGTTACAATCTAAATCATCAATGATTATCTGTGTTTCTGCAGAAATGGACTACTATACACATTTCATCTGAACAAAACCAATGGGAACATTAGTTTTTTGATTATACAAAACCTGTCAATTACTGTCAAGTATCTTAGCAACTCATTCAGCTAGTAATAACAGAATCATAGACAAACACACCCCTTCACACCCTGGGCTCCCGAGTGGCACAGCGGTCTAAGGCACTGCATCTCAGTGTTTGAGGTGTCACTACAGAGGTACGAATCCAGGCTGTATTACAAACTTGTACATGCATCATTACATGATGGTGAGTCCCATAGGGAGGCACACAATTTGCCCCGCGTTGTCTGGGTTTGGCCGGTGTAGGCAGTCATTGTAATTAAGAATTTGTTCTTAACTGACTTGCCTAATTAAATAAAGGTTAAATTTGAAAATAAATAAAAGAAATTCACCTGCTCTCTTGGTACTGAATGTGTGTGTGGGAGGGAGAGAGAGATGGAGAGAGCGGGAGAGCTTATCTAATTGAATTAAATACAACAAAATGTAATTAACATCTACACATTTAAACTCTACAAGCATATCAAGTTGTATTGGCATTTGAGACATTATGGTTGTTGGCGTACTCATCGGGTGGACATGGTGAATGATTGCAAGTCCTGTCATTAAAAAGTAGGCATACACAGCTTTTATAAGTGACCATAAATCCAATGAGATCACTTGGTCTGGAGGCCAATCTAACCAACATTAGTTGCATAGAAAGCAGTTTGAGTTCTGTTGTTTTTAACAAAATAAAAAATATTCCTTAATGTTATTTTACGGTATGACAGATACTACTGTAAACATGTGAAGTGGACTGCATGATTATATGAAACACAACATACAGTTGGGACCTGGGAATTAATATGTCTTATTTACGTTTTGAACCAATCATACAGGTGGGAACTGGGAATTACTGTCTTATTTACGTTTTGAACCAATAAATCGCCACAGAATAAACAAAGTCCTGACCAAAGCAAACAGTTCGTCTTTCTCAATTTTCTTTGGGTGCAATACAAGGTGTTCAATGTTAGCAATAAATCTCGTCACCTTAAACGTTCATATCAGGCATGTTTAATTTGAAGTATTGAAGCTGTTTTCTAAACTGGTCGTTTTCTGCTCACTGTAGTAAATTGGGGGGAGCTCACGGGACAGGAGGAGATGAGCCGCAGACGGATTGGCTGATTCCGTGAAATCGCAGCGCTTCCATCACAGAGCTGTCCGTGGTGCTGCTGGCCACTGCCAGATCAGGACTTTCCATTCAGCACGGTCCACGGGGCCCCCTGAACCAGGCGCTCAATGAACACGCACAATGGCCACTCATTGTGTATTTACAACGCAGAGTCCCTTTCCTTTCAAATAAGCTGGCAAAGGTAGGGCTGCTTTCAATGCTTCAATCAAATCAAATCAAATGTTATTTGTCACATGCGCCGAATACAACAGGTGTACACCTCACCGTGAAATGCTTACTTACAAGCAGTTAAGAAAAATAAGAGTTGAGAAAATATTTACTAAATGAACTCAAGTAAAACAATAAAAATATAAAAGAGTAACAATACAATTTTGCATAGGGTTTGCATGAAAAGTAAACATCTCTTGAAGTGTTACCCAGGCCATCGCGTACCTACGTATTAGGATGTAGCCTAGACACTAAAATAATTGGGAGGAAAAAAAGCTAAAATATTGTTCAATATTATAAACCTTATATGAGGAATAGAGATTTTCGATATGTAGACCTATATGAGCAATTAGTATTGATATCTATCAGATAAGATTATTATACCAGAGAGCCACGATACTCTCTTGCCATGAACATTTACAAATCTGCCCATTTCATGTAGCCTAATCCATTGGCACATTGTAGCCTATGACTGACTGACTGACTGACTGAAGCTGGCATATTGGAAGTGGAACCAGGGCTCGGTTTCCCAAAAGAATCTTAAGGCCAAGTTCATCATTAGGAACTTCTTATGAGCATCGTTAAATCTCAGAGGTTTTTCTCCAAACCATTGTTATCAGGGACAGCAGTGGAGAAGGTGGAAAGTTTTAAGTTCCTGGACGTACACATCACATACAACCTGAAATGGTCCACCCACACAGACAGTGTGGTGAAGAAGGCGCAACAGCACCTCTTCAACCTCAGGAGGCTGAAGAAATCTGTCTTGTCACCCAAAACTCCAACAAACTTTTACAGATGCACAATCGAGAGCATCCTGTCGGGCTGTATCACAGCCTGGTACGGCAACTGCACCACCCTCAACCGCAAGGCTCTCTAGTGGGTGGTGCGGTCTGCACAACGCATCACCGGGGGCAAACTACCTGCCCTCCATGACACCTACAGCACCCGATGTCACAGGAAGGCCAAAAAGATCATCAAGGACATCAACCACCCAAGCCACTGCCTGTTCACACCGCTATCATCCAGAAGGCAAGGTCAGTACAGGTGCATCAAAGCTGGGACCGAGATTGAGAAACAGCTTCTATCTCAAGGACGTCATGCTGCTAAACAGCAATCACTAACTCAGAGAGGCTGCTGCCTACATTGAGGCCCAATCACTGGACACTTTAATAAATTGATAATTAGTCACTTTAACAATGCCACTTTAAATAATGCCACTTTAATAATGTTTACATATCTTACATTACTCATATCATATGTAGATACTGTATTTTTTACCATCTACTGCACCTTGCCTATGCCGCTCAGCCATATACTCATATGTACATATTCTCATTCTCATTATTAGGTAGTTGTTAGAATTGTTAGGTTACTTGTTAGATATTACTGCACGGTTGGAACTAGAAGCACAAGCATTTCGATACACTCGCATTAACATCTGCTAACCAAGTGTATGTGTCACGTCCTGGCCATAGATAGCCCTTTTGGCTGCTCTATGGTGGTTTTGGTCAGGACGTGAGCAGGGGTGTGTGTTTGTTCTGTTATATTTTCTATGTTGGTTTTCTATGTTGGTTTGGGTTCCCAATTAGAAGCAGCTGTTAGTCGTTGTCTCTAATTGGGAATCCTATTTAGGTTGTTTAGTCCCCCACCTGTGTGTGGGATATTGTTTATGTTCAGTGTGATAGTTGCTGTTGTGCGCTACACGTTGAGTCACGATCGTTGTGTTCTTCCTTTTGTTTTGGTGAGTGTAACTGAATAAATATGTTTTACTCAACCCGGCACGCTGCGCCTTGGTCCGTCTTTGAAGTTCGTGACAGAATATCCCACCACAAAAGGACCAAGCAGCGTGCAACCATGCAGGAACCCTGGAGCCAGGAGGGGGAGTATCACCGTCCCAGAGAGGAGATGGAAGCAGCAGCGGCAGAGCGGCGCTTCTATGAGGAGAAGTATGTAGGAACACGGCTGGCATTGAAGTCCGAGAGGCAGCCCCCCAAATTCTTTTGGGGGGGGCACACGGGGAGTTTGGCTGGGCCAGGTTGGAGACAGAGGGAGAGGGAGCATCGCACTGGTAAGGCACCGTGTGAGGCGGTGAAACGCACGGTGTCAACAGTGCGTGTTCACAGCCCGGTGCGCGACATGCCAGCTTTCCGCATCTGTCGAGCTAAGGGGAGTGTGCAGCCTGGAAGGAGGGTGTCGGCTTAGCGCTCCTGGTCTCCGGTGCGCCTCCTTGGACCAGGATATCCTGCGCCGGCTCTGTGCACTGTGTCTCCGATTCGCGCCCACAACCCGGTGCGCAACATTCCAGCTCCTCTCATCTGTAAGGCTAGGGTGAGTGATCAGCCTGGTAGAAGGGTGCCGGCTCCCTGCACCAGGTCCCCTGTGCGCATCGCGAGCCCAGCACGGCCTGTTCCTGCTCCCCGCACCAGAATCCCAGTGCGCATCGCGAGCCCAGCACGGCCTGTTCCTGCTCCCCGCACCAGAATCCCAGTGCGCATCGTGAGCCCAGCACGGCCTGTTCCTGCTCCCTGCACCAGAATCCCAGTGCGCATCGCGAGCCCGGCACGGCCTGTTCCCGCTCCGCGCATCAGGTCCCCTGTGCGCCTTCAGAGCCCGGCACGTCCTATCCCTGCTCCACGCATCAGGTCCCCTGTGCCCATGAGAGCCCGGCACGTCCTGCCCTGCTCCACGCATCAGGTCCCCTGTGCGCATCGAGAGCCCGGCACGTCCTGTCCCTGCTCCACGCATCAGGTCCCCTGTGCGCATCGAGAGCCCGGCACGTCCTGTCCCTGCTCCACGCATCAGGTCCCCTGTGCGCATCGAGAGCCCGGCACGTCCTGTCGCTGCTCCACGCATCAGGTCCCCAGCGCATCGAGAGCCCGGCACGTCCTGTCCCTGCTCCACGCATCAGGTCCCCTGTGCGCATCAAGAGCCCGGCACGTCCTGTCCCTGCTCCCCGCACCAGGTCCCCGGTGCGCATCGCGAGCCCAGCACGGCCTGTTCCTGCTCCCCGCACCAGAATCCCAATGCGCATCGTGAGCCCAGCACGGCCTGTTCCTGCTCCCCGCACCAGAATCCCAGTGCGCATCGTGAGCCCAGCACGGCCTGTTCCTGCTCCCTGCACCAGAATCCCAGTGCGCATCGCGAGCCCGGCCTGTTCCCGCTCCGCGCATCAGGTCCCCTGTGCGCCTTCAGAGCCCGGCACGTCCTGTCCCTGCTCCACGCACCAGGTCCCCTGTGCGCATCGATGGCCCGGCACGTCCTATCCCTGCTCCACGCATCAGGTCCCCTGTGCGCATCGAGAGCCCGGCACGTCCTGCCCTGCTCCACGCATCAGGTCCCCTGTGCGCATCGAGAGCCCGGCACGTCCTGTCCCTGCTCCACGCACCAGGTCCCCTGTGCGCATCGATGGCCCGGCACGTCCTATCCCTGCTTCACGCATCAGGTCCCCAGCGCATCGAGAGCCCGGCACGCGTCCTGCCCTGCTCCACGCATCAGGTCCCCTGTGCGCATCGAGCCCGGCACGTCCTGTCCCTGCTCCACGCATCAGGTCCCTGTGCGCATCGAGCCCGCACGTCCGGTCCCTGCTCCACGCATCAGGTCCCCTGTGCGCATCGAGCCCGGCACGTCCGGTCCCTGCTCCACGCATCAGATCCTGTGCGCATCGAGCCCGCACGCCCTGTCCCTGCTCCACGCATCAGGTCCCTGTGCGCATCGAGAGCCCGGCACGTCCTGTCCCTGCTCCACGCATCAGGTCCCCTGTGCGCATCGAGAGCCCGGCACGTCCTGTCCCTGCTCCACGCATCAGGTCCCCTGTGCGCATCGAGAGCCCGGCATGTCCTGTCCCTGCTCCACTCACCAGGCTCCCTGTGCGTCTGCAGAGCCCGGCACGGCCTGTTCCCGCTCCACGCACCAGGTGGAGCGGCTGTGATGCCGGGTGGAGATTATAACAGAACATGGCCAAGATGTTCAAATGTTCATAGATGACCAGAAGGGTCAAATAATAATAGTCACAGTGGTTGTTGAGGGTGCAACAGGTCAGCACCTCAGGAGTAAATGTCAGTTGGCTTTTCATAGCCGATCATTCAGATTATCTCTACCTCTCCTGCTGTCTCTAGAGAGTTTAAAACAGAAGGTCTGGGACAGGTAGCACGTGAACAGGTCAGGGTTCCATAGCCGCAGGCAGAACAGTTGAAACTGGAGCAGCAGCACGACCAGGTGGACTGGGGACAGCAAGGCGTCATCAGGCCAGGTAATCCTGAGGCATGGTCCTAGGGCTCAGGTCCTCTGAGAGAGAGAAAGAAAGAGAGAAAAAGAGAGAGAGAATTAGAGAGAGCATACTTAAATTCACACAGAACACCGGAAAAGACAGGAGAAATACTCCAGATATAACAGACTGACCCTATCCCCCCGACACAAACTATTGCAGCATAAATACTGGAGGCTGAGACAGGAGGTCGGGAGACACTGTGGCCCCGTCCGACGATACCCCCGGACAGGGCCAAACAGGCAGGATATAACCCCACCCATTTTTTGTTAATTCATTAGGCTTACGTTAAAACTTCACCACAAACAAATATTTACTGAAATAGTGAAAATGGATGAAGGGGAACATTTGATGCGTAATATGTGTAGGCTACCTGAAACCATGCCTCCACACTGGAAATCCCCCCTTTAAACGTCTCTTTCACACAGAGCAGATGTGTTGGGCCCACATGACAGGCTTTTGAATGCCTCCATGTGTCTAAAAAACCTGCACTGACATCATGTGAAATGCATAATTACCCATGATGTCTGTCATTTGAGTGTGGTTAAATGTCAGGTTTGGATTTCATTTGCCATGTGAATGCCTACATTGAGAGAGATCCCTTTTTATCATCCCCAACAGTCACTCTGTTTATGGTAGTGCTTGAAGGACTACTCAATTATTATTTTCTTCTGCATTTTAGAGCTCTCTCCAGTGCAAGAGTGTAACTTCTGGCAGGCTACTTCAAGGTCTTCCTTGGCCAAGGGCTAATTGTAGCGCAGATATTGTCATGAGTCTGAGAGTACATTTTGCATTTTTAAAGCTAATTTTAGGCGTTGGAAATCTTCTCTTGTTGCGCCGTAATTGGCTCAGTGTTCTGTCACTCATGGGGACACTACGTCTTTGCAGAATCTACAGGGTGAGCCAGGCAGTTCAAGCCCCCTTGGATGCTGCCATAGATTTACAACCAAGAAGGCTCAAGATCATTGGCCACAGATAAAATGACATCAAATCACATATCTACCGTAGCTTTGATTGGACTGATCATGTTACTATCAAAATCTTAGCTAGCAAGCTAGACAAGCAGTCATCATCATGAATATTGTTGACAATCTTCTGGCAAATCTTTTTCAATCCTTATCAAGATAAATTATAGATAAAAGTTATCGGTGCTTATTGGCCATTGGACAAAAACATTACACAACAAGTCGGAAATCGCAAATTCAACAATGAGTGAATTGGAAGAAATCAGTAGGAAAGCAATCACTATTTTGCTTCCCCTTCCTGCAATTTGGTGGAGAGGGTGTGTGGTTCACGTTTGGGTTTAAGGATTTAAAACATCTGTCTGAAATGGTCTCTTTTCCAAGCTTAAAAGGATAAACATTCACTCGCAACACCATGGGTCAGAAAAGGTTGAATACATTGGCCATGCTATCAATCCAGCATGACTTCTGCCGCATTCAAAACAACTGGAAACTTGGAACTGGGAAATCTCAGACTTCAGTGAGTTCAAGGCAACTGGGAACTGGGAAAAAAAACGAGCTACGATTTGGAAAATACTTTTTGAAAGGTCATCCAACTCGGAATTCCAAGCCGGGAACTCAGGCTTCTTTCTCGAGCTCCGACCTGAAGATCACTGACGTCATGATTTGATCTTGTTTTTTTCTGAGTTCCCAGTTGTTTTGAAAGCACCTTTGATAACAACATTTGCCCACAAGGACTGCCCCACCTTCCTGTTCAAGTGAGCACAGCACAACAACGGTGAGTCCAAACATTTATTGTATGCTGCTTCATAAATTAGCTCATGTGCTTTTCTTCATGAGGAGGGGATACTATATAATGTTGTTGGGTCTGTAACCATGTTTGCCAATGACAGTCAATTCCCATTCAAATATTTGTTTTCAACAAAAGGTTCAGTAATTTCAGTTGATATTGCGAGGGTTGTTTTGTTTGCAGAATGTGCTGTCTGTCAGTTGGTATATTGTCTATAAAAGTGGATCCTCTTGATTGTATTTTTCTTCCTTTTTAGACCACATAGGCCGTAATAAAATACTTAAAATGCCAGGCTAAGTCAGTAAATGAGGCTGAATTAACTGTTTCACTGCCAGACGAGTCTCCGCCAGGTGTAACGGTGGTAAGGATTCACTCCATGGTCCTGAAAGGAAAGCTCCACTGTTGGGACAGCAGTAGGCCCTAACAGTTTGTGGGCACGGTTTGTCAACCATTATAGTGCGATTAATGCATTGTTTAGTGTTGTTGTGGCTTTACTGGCATGCATTAAAAACATTTTCCCCCACCAAGGTTTACATGCTAAAGTCACCACTGGGTATATGGAGGGGTATTTTGAAAACACAGTATAAGTGGAAGGATAAATGAAAGGCCCACACCATTCCAACATAGAAAAGCTGCCTTTTAACATACTTAATTACCATTTTCTTAATTACGATTTTCTTAATTACCATCTCATAGAAATCTGGAAACACTGGACAGTTACTTTAAAGGTTGACTTGGGCAAAAACGCAACAATTAAGTATTTATACTGTATAACTGACCAATGCACCGCCATACCAGGTCATTTAATGGTAAACCATTTTTTGTGTTGAATGAAATATTTGGCTACAGAAGTGCCATTTCTTACCAATCTCTACAACTTATGTCCAAAAATACATTTGGTGAAATGACATCAACACATACTGGAGGAGTTACTGGCTAGCTACGAGTGGCTAGTTTAGCTCACAAACTAGCTACGTATGTCTCAGAAAGCATGACCAAAATGACACATTGATGAACCACCAAAAGGCATGCCCTATTTCTGTTTGAAAATTGAGAAAGCAGACGAGTTGGACCTTTTTACGTGCCAAAGTTGTCCGTTAAAGCTAATTTCCTGCAATTCTACACATTTTGCCATTGCTTATGACGTGTTAAAATGCTATCTGGAGGGCCTATGTTTTTGGCCTTTGTCTTTCTCTCCCCCTGTGGATTCGGTTTCAAAGCGTCTGAGGGCATTGTCTGCTAGTATTTGAGACATGGCACTGCCTTGTCAGGTTCTTCTGTTCTCCAGAGGTGAAAGAAACGCACACCAATTTAGGTGAGGTGCTGGCTAGCAGAGTAGAACACTTGAAAAATTAAAGGAGAGCTGCACACTCTAGGAGCTCAGATGCAATAATTTAATAACCTAATAACCAATGTTTCAGACAAGCTGTCTTCATCAGGGTATAATGACAAACACTGCGGGGTGACTACTTTAAATAGTGTCAATAGACACACAGGTGTCTGTAACCATGGCCGGTGGTGGCCTGATATCATTGGTTAATTCTCAGATATAAAAATAACATACCAAAAACATGAATGAATAGCATACGATCATAGATACAACTTGGCTACCACGAAGGAGCAGATTTCATGCTAAAATATAACGCTTTGCAGCACTGTTTCGGTTTTAGATAGTGTGTACTGTCTACCATTGAGGTGTATCTGGAAAGCCAGTTAAAAAAGTGAGCAGAATTTCTAACTATATAAGATGTCAGGCATAAAGTGGAACATGGTTGAAAAAAGAAACACTGAAGTTTTTTTTCTGTCAGATGTCCCACCCCTTTAACTAATAAGTGCATAAAGGTTACACACACATTTTTTCCACAGTTCTTTAGTAGAAAATCCAATGACAGAGGATAAGCAGAGGGCACATAATAGCTGGTTATATAGTTGTTGTACAATAGTGTTAAAACGTAATGAACCTCCAGGAACCTCCAAACAGTCACTACTCGAGGAACAAGACTTACAAAACTCTACAAAATCAGCCAGAGCCAGACATATTTGTAAAAGGATCAAACTAATAGGATTTGTAGGCATGAAACGGAAAGCAAATTCCCCTCCTGTCATTACTGTTCTAGTCCTACATTCCCTGTGAGACACCATGTCCCCCATAGTGCCCCCCACTGTCATGCCTTGTGCAAAGGCTATATGGGCCGCCTCTGAAATACCAGACATTTCAATTAAAACTACAGCTTTATGGTCAGACTTCCAATGAGGGTGCGTAGATGTGATACAGAGAATTCACTACAGTAGCTTTGGGATTACAGTAAATGATGACATTAACAAATAGCAATTTCTTATAACACGCTGCCTGCCTCTTTCGATATGAATGCAGTGTTTAATCTGGTATATCTCTCTAAGATTATTCTGTATTGTGAAACAGTATATCAACATCTACAACCTCTGCAAGACACATTGGGATGAGTGAGAACAATGACCTAAATATACAGAGCACTAAAAGGGATAGTTCCCTTATTTGGGAACTTGGTGGGAACCAACTGGGTTAGTAGGAATGACTTCATAAGAGTCTGTTGTAAATGAGAAGCATAAATAATAATGGAACTCCTAGTGCTGAATTGAAATGAGGAGAAGTTTGCTATTTCTATAAAAAAAAAACATGGTGCATTATTCATACTTTTGCTTGGTGGTGTAAAGTACTGAAGTAAAGAAACTTTTAAATACTACTTAAGTCATTTTTGTTGTTGGTATCAATACTTTACTATTCATATTTTTGGTAACTTTTACTCCAGTACATTCCTAAAGAAAATAAGTACTTTTTACTCCCATACATTTTCCCTGACACCCAAAAGTAGGCCTATTCATGACATAGCGAATGCTCAGGCAGGATAGCAATGGTCCAATTCACGTACCTATTAATATAACACGTTGTCATCCCTACTGCCTCTTATCTGGCGTACTCACTTAACTCAAATAGTACTTTTACTTTTAAATTATGTCTGAGTGTTGGAGTGTGCCCCTGTCTGATCATAAATACATTTCATTGTGCTTGTTTGCTTAATATACGGAATTTTATGTATAGCATTTAATTGTACAATTGAGTATTTTTCCTACCACTGTTCTAAAGTTAATTTAAAACCAGATATTTTAAGACTTCTAGTCAAGTTATATTCTACGGGATCGGTGTCCCCCCATGGGACGCTTGAGCTAAGGTGCGCTAATCTGATTAGCATGACATTATAAGTAACAAGATGTCACGCCCTGATCTGTTTCACCTGTCCTTGTGCTTGTCTCCACCCCCTCCAGGTGTCGCCCATTTTCCCCACTTATCCTCTGTGTACTTATACCTGTGTTTTCTGTTTGTCTGTTGCCAGTTCGTCAAGCTTACCAGCGTTTGTCCTTTCAGCTCCTGGTTTTTCCCCCAGCCTCTTTTTGTCGTCCTCCTGGTTTTTGAACCTCCCCTGCTCTGCCACCGGGCTCTCGCCTTTCGAGTGTTCCCTGGGTTATTTGTCCGCCGCTGTCGCCATACCTGGAAGAGAGCCCGGTCGGCTATTCTCAAGATTACCTCCAGGTATCGGCTACAAGCGACCGGACCCCGGCATTGTCTCGGGCAGAGGGTATGGCTGTCCACTCGAGATCTGGCCCCTCCGGGTGGAGTCCTGCAAACTTTCCCCCGTTTTATCGTCCCTTTCCCCATCTCCAAGATCAATAATCCCTCTGCTGTTCATCTTCTGTTGTCTAGATGTAATCCCATGTCTCACAGCCCTTTGTCTCCTGCTTACAGGCCCACCCCTCTTCCCCGTCTCATCGACCGGAGTACACGGTGAGGCGCCTCCTGAAGGTTTGACCGGGGGACAGGGGATTCCAGTACCTGGTTGAATGGGAGGGTTATGGCCCAGAGGAGAGGTGCTGGGTCTCCGCTAGGGACATCCTGGACCCAGGCCTCATCGCTGAGTTCCAATGCTGCGCCCAGGTAGTCATACCCTGATCTGTTTCATCGGTCTTTGTGCTCGTCTCCACCCCACTCCAGGTGTCGCCCATCTTCCCCATTATCCCCAGTGTATTTATACCTGTGTTCTCTGTAGTGGCCAGTTTGTTTTGTTCTTCAAACCTACTAGCGTTTTTCCTTGTCTATAGTTCCTGTTTTGACCTTTTTGCCTGCCCTGAGCCTGCCTGCCGTCCTGTACCTTTGCCTGCCCGTGTTCGATTCATTAAACATTGTTACCTCACACATTCTGCACTTGGGTCTTACCTGAAACCTGATACAATAACATTTCCCAGGACATAGACAGCTCTGATATGGACAGAAAGCTTAAATTCTTGTTAATCTAACTGCACTGTCCAATTTACAGTAGCTATTAGTGAAATTACCGTGCTATTGTTTGAGGAAAGTGCACAGTTACAGTTGAAGTCGGAAGTGTACATATACACCTTAGCCAAATATATTGAAACTCAGTTTCACAATTCCTGACATTTAATCCTAGTAAATATTCCCTGTCTTAGATCAGTTATGATCACCACTTTTTTTAAGAATATGAAATGTCAGAATAGAGAATTATTTATTTCAGCTTTTATTTCTTTCATCACATTCCCAGTGGGTCAGAAGTTTACATACACTCAATTAGTATTTGGTAGCGTTGCCTTTAAATTGTTTAACTTAGGTAAAATGTTTCAGGTAGCCTTCCACAAGCTTCCCACAATAAGTTGGGTGAATTTTGACCCATTCCGTCTGACAGAGCTGGTGTAACTGAGTCAGGTTTGTAGGCCTCCTTGCTCACACACGCTTTTTCAGTTCAGTCCACAAATCTTCTATGGGATTGAGGTCAGGGCTTTGTGATGGCCACTCCAATACCTTGACTTTGTTGTCCTTAAGCCATTTTGCCACAACTTTGGAAGTATGCTTGGGGTCATTGTCCATTTGGAAGACCCATCTGCAACCAAGCTTCAACTTCCTGACTGATGTCTTGAGATGTTGCTTCAATATATCCACATAATTTTCCTACCTCATGATACCATCTATTTGGAGCAGTGGCTTCTTCTTTGCTGAGCGGCCTTTCAGGTTATGTCAATATAGGACTTGCTTTACTGTGGATATAGATACTTTTGTACCTGTTTCCTCTAGCATCTTCACAAGGTCCTTTGCTGTTGTTCTGGGATTGATTTGCACTTTTCGCACCAAAGTACGTTCATCTCTAGGAGACAGAACGCGTCTCCTTCCGGAGCGGTATGATGGCTGCGTGGTCCCATGGTGTTTATACGTGCGTACTATTGTTTGTAAAGATGAACGTGGTACCTTCAGGCGTTTGGAAATTGCTCCCAAGGATGAACCAGATTTGTGAAGGTCTGTTTTCTGAGGTCTTGGCTGATTTCTTTTGATTTTCCCATAATTTCAAGCAAAGAGACACTGTGTTTGAAGGTAAGCCTTGAAATACATCCACAGGTACTCTCCAATTGACTCAAATTATGTCAATTAGCCTATCAGAAGCATCTAAAGCCATGACATCATTTTCTGGAATTTTCCAAGCTGTTTAAACGCACAGTCAACTTAGTGTATGTAAACTTCTGACCCACTGGAATTGTGATACAGTGAATTATAAGTGAAATAATCTGTCTGTAAACAATTGTTGGAAAAATTACTTGTGTCATGCAAAGTAGATGTCCTAACCGACTTGCCAAAACTATAGTTTGTTAACAAGACATTTGTGGAGTGGTTGTAAAACGAGTTAAAATGACTCCAACCTAAGTGTATTTAAACTGTCAAGGATCCCTCCGGAACTTTCATCAAAATTCAAAGTCAAAGTCACCATTATTAGTCAGTTGTACAACCGAATGCCTTCAACTGAAATGTCTTTCGCATTTAACCCAACCCCTCTGAATCAGAGAGGTGCGGGGGGCTGCTTTAATCGACATCCACGTCTTCGGCGCCCGGGGAACAGTGGGTTAACTGCCTTGTTCAGGGGCAGAACGACAGATTTTTACCTTGTCAGCTCGGGGATTTGAACTTGCAACCCTCCGATTACAAATCCAACGCTCTAACCACTAGGCTACCTGCCGCCCCGCGCACACCTAACCCACTGATTGTATTTGTGTATATGTGCCCTTTGTTCACCATGGTGCTGTTGATTATTGTTCCAATGTCCGTTGGTGCGTTTGAGTAACTGTGCTGTGTGTTTTGGGCTTTCGTGCCCTTGTGGATTGCGCAGATGATTACAGGTCTCGTGTGCATGTGTTATTTATTCAAGGTACTCCTCGCTCTTTTGTTTGGGTTTCAACGCTGTGTTTTTGTTATGTTTTTGTTTGGTCTTTGTCCCCGTGCCTTTACACGGCACGCACTGTTACGCATTCCTGCGCCTGTCTCCGGATCCCTCATGCCAACGTGACAGTTCTAGACCTCAGCTGAATCTGGTAATGAATGATGTGGCTGTTGAGCAAGGCATATTGATTAAATTTTTATAAAGATGGGGAGAAGTCTGTTGGTGATAAAGAGATGCTCAGCATCGCCTAAAATACTGTAGGTCTCTTTGGATATGTTTTTTGCTGATGTTGTTGGCTCACCGAAAAAATAAATAATAATAATCTATCCACGTGGCCAAAAAGGAGGAACCTGGACGCCCGCAGAGTTTTTGCCATTGTAATGACTTAATGAGCTACAAACTGGCTACAAACAAGGAGAGAAAGAGGGGGCAACCATAGGTGACTATTCTGTAAGTTTCAAAACAACTGCCAATGCCTGATTATCAAGACCTAGAATTTAATATAAAATGTTTGAACTGGCTTGGTAATGTAGACACATTTACTGAAGTTTATAACACTAACAAACTTACTTTCTAGCATAGCAGTAGCTGAGTTTACAATATAACTTATAGCTACATCACATTGGAAGATAGCTACCAAGCTAACTATCTATAGCAGGGATGGGCAAGTCTGAACTCATCATGACAGGCCATAGTTGCTTGCAGTTCTGCAGAGCCAGGTCACCCTTGATACAAGTCAGTATTCGACGTCCATCCATGTCTGAGGACGTCGGGAGATGAACATGTATTGAACATGTTGCAGTTTTAAAGAAAGTTTGCTGCAATTCTACACATTTTGCCATAGGGGGAGAGAAGTCTTTGCAGTTTAATATGATTTCTAAAGTAGACTGACTAACAAAATCAATGGGGGCCCCAGGACGGTATTTCAACCATGATTACTAACTTTAGAAAGAGCCAACTTCACTATTCCCTGACAATCCTGTCTCTGAAAACACCAGAAGGATTTAAGAGAAAAGTGGTGGCACCCAGGAATCTCAAACTAGTTAGAAGAGAAAAGAATCCCCAAAAAGTGAGTACATTCATGTAGCAATAACCCCTGAAACCTGTTCTTTTTACTCTCTGTTCAGAACGTCCTAGACGACCAGTCATTATAGCCTTTAGCCGTACCCTTATCCTACTCCTCCTCTGGTGATATAGAGGTTAATCCAGGCCCTGCAGTGCCTAGCTCCACTCCTATTCCCCAGGCACTCTCATTTGTTGACTTCTGCAACCGTAAAAGCCTTGGTTTCTTGCATGTTAACATTAGAAGCCTCCTCCCTAAGTTTGTTTTATTCACTGCCCTAGCACACTCTGCCAACCCGGATGTCCTAGCCGTGTCTGAATCCTGGCTCAGGAAAACCACCAATAATGCTGAAATCTCCATCCCTAACTACAACATTTTCAGACAAGATAGCAACACCTCCCCCTTTGGCCGTTCTATCTACTGCAGAGATAGCCTGCAGAGTTCTGTCTTACTATCCAGGTCTGTACCCAAACAATTTTAACTTTTAAAAATACACCTTTCTAGAAACAAGTCTCTCACTGTTGCCGCTTGCTATAGACCACCCTCTGCCCCCAGCTGTGCTCTGGACACCATATGTGAACTGATTGCCCCCCATCTATCTTCAGAGTTCGTGCTGCTAGGTGACCTAAACTGGGACATGCTTAACACCCCGGCCATCCTACAATCTAAGCTTGATGCCCTAAACCTCACACAAATCATAATTGAACCTACTAGGTACAACCCCAAAGCCGTAAACACGGGCAGTCGGGCACCCTCAGATGTCATCTTAACTAACTTGCCCTCCAAATACACCCCTGCTGTTTTCAACCAAGATCACTGCCTCACTGCCTGCATCCGTAATGGTTTGGGGTCAAACGATCTCCCCTCATTACTGTTAAACGTTCCCTTTCCACCTGGCTACCCCGGTCAACAGCCCTGCAGCCCCCTCAGTAACTCGCCAAAGCCTCCCCCATTTCTCCTTCTCCCAAATCCAGTTAGCTGATGTTCTGAAAGAGCTGCAAAATCTGGACCCCTACAAATCAGCCGGGCTAGACAATCTGGACCCTTTCTTTCTAAAATTATCTGCCGAAATTGTTGCAACCCCTATTACTAGCCTGTTCAACCTCTCATGACGTCTGAGATTCCCAAAGACTGGAAAGCAGCTGAGGTCATTGTGGTGGTTAATTTCTTTACTATCAAATGAGGAGAGACAAACTTATCACACAAGTCAGAGTTATACTTAAAATACATATTTAATAGTAAGAGCTTTGCAATAGCACCGGCTTATCAACGAATCACCACCTCTGATGGTCCGTTGAGAGCGCCAACATAAAAGTACCAAGGTCTTTTATAGCCAAGATCCACCCCCTAGTCTACCTAACCAACCACAGATGTTTGGAACAGGTCACAAGGTGAGAGGTGTTAAATGAGAAAGGAGTATCTCCCAGCCAGATATAATTCTCTATAAATTATGTTCAGTTTGGCCTTTAAGACGAGGATCAGATCTCATTCCTGCACAGAAACACCAACTCATCCAATGGCTTAAATCAATTGTCAACTCCAGATACTCCCATCTCAAGTAAACCCCTTCTTGACCCCACTCCTGGACAAGCTCACAGGGGAGTGAGCCTCTAAGTCATACATTATCCCACGATAAGTGCAACCTCAAAGATGACATACAATGGTTCCAGACACTAACACACACATCCCCCAGAGTCAAAAGAAGGAGTGACTGGCACCCAGACATTGTGGAGACAAGTAATTGGTTCCCCATCAATCACACCATCCCTTCACATGGTTTAAGAGTAGGTAAAAACACATTCACATATGAAAACATCCCCTCCTGACATCTTCCCTTTCTGCTATTCTGCATAGCAACAGGGACATATGAAAGACAAGCCTGACCTCTCCCCTCTCTGGGCCCCAGGGGACTGAAGCCCAGCTAAGGAAAGAAGTGCAACTGCCAACACCAGAGTCCAAAGGGATACAATCTAATAACAAATATCACATAAGCATATTATAAGATAAGACATTTTTAATTATCTATGTTACTCAACTAATTCTTCCGCCACATCATCCCCCTCTTCAAAGGGGGAGACACTCTTGACCCAAACTGCTACAGACCTATATCTATCCTACCCTGCCTTTCTAAGGTCTTTGAAAGCCAAGTTAACAAACACATTTTGAATCCCACCGTACCTTCTCCGCTATGCAATCTGGTTTCAGAGCTGGTCATGGGTGCACCTCAGCCACGCTCAAGGTCCTAAATGACATCATAACCCCCATCGATAAGAGACATTACTGTGCAGCCGTATTCATTGATCTGGCCAAGGCTTTCGACTCTGTCAATCACCACATCCTTATCGGCAGACTCGACAGCCTTGGTTTCTCAAATGATTGCCTCGCATGGTTCACCAACTATTTCTCCGATAGAGTTCAGTGTGTCAAATCAGAGGGCCTGTTGTCCGGGCCTCTGGCAGTCTATGGGGGTGCCACAGGGTTCAATTCTTGGGCCGACTCTCTTCTCTGTACACATCAATGATGTCGCTCTTGCTGCAGGTGAGTCTCTGATCCACCTCTACGCAGACGCCACAATTCTGTATACTTCTGGCCCCTCTTTGGACACTGTTAACTACCCTCCAGACGAGCTTCAATGTCATACAACTCTCCTTCCGTGGCCTACAACTGCTCTTAAATGCAAGTAAAACTAAATGCATGCTCTTCAACCAATCGCTTCCCGCACCTGTCCCCCCGTCTAGCATCACTACTCTGGACAGTACTGTCTTAGAATATGTGGACAACTACAAATATCTAGGTGTCTGGTTAGACTGTAAACTCTCCTTCCAGACTCACATTAAATATCTCCAATCTAAAATTAAATCTAGAATTGGCTTCCTATTTCGCAACAAAGCATCCTTCACTCATGCTGCCAAACATACCCTCGTAAAACTGACCATCCTACCGATCCTCTACTTCGGTGATGTCATTTACAAAATTGCCTCCAATACTCTACTCAACAAATTGGATGCAGTCTATCACAGTGCCATCCTTTTTGTTACCAAAGCCCCATATATCACCCACCACTGCGACCTGTACGCTCTCGTTGGCTGGCCCTCGCTTTACACTCGTCGCCATACCCACTGGCTCCAGGTCATCTACAAGTCCCTGCTAGGTAAAGTCCCGCCTTATCTCAGCTCGCTGGTCACCATATCAGCACCAACCCGTAGCACGCGCTCCAGCAGGTATATCTCACTGGTCACCCCCAAAGCCAATTCCTCCTTTGGCCGACTCTCCTTCCAGTTCTCTGCTGCCAATGACTGGAACGAACTACAAAAATCTCTGAAACTTGACACATCTCCCTCACCAGCTTTAAGCACCAGCTGTCAGAGCAGTTCACAGACCCCTGCACCTGTTTATAGCCCATCTGTAAATAGCCCAACCAACTACCTCATCCCTTACTGTATTTATTTATCTTGTTCCTTTGCATCCCAGTTTTTCTACATTGCACATTCATCTACTGCACATCTACCATTCCAGTGTTTAAATGCTATATTGTAATTACTTTGCCACCATGGCCTATTTATTGCCTTACCTTTCTTATCCTACCTCATTTGCACTCTTTGTATATAGATTCATTTTTTTTCTACTGTATGTTTGTTTTACTCTGTGTAAGTGTTGTTGTATGTGTTGAACTGCTTTGCTTGGTCAGGTCGCAGTTGTAAATGAGAACTTGTTCTCAACTTGCCTACCTGGTTAAATAAAAGGTTAAATAAAAAAAGGTTAAATAAAAAAACATTTAAAAAAGCTCAGGGTTTTTTAGATTTGGAAGGATGGCCATACAATGATTTAGTCCCCTTCACCAGCCTACAGTATAGGCTAGACCTGTCTGGTTAAAGTTGGCCTACACGTACATATAGTGAGGGGAAAAAAGTATTTGATCCCCTGCTGATTTTGTACGTTTGCCCACTGACAAAGAAATTAGTCTATAATTTTAATGGTAGGTTTATTTGAACAGTGAGAGACAGAATAACAACAACAAAAAATCCAGAAAAACGTGAAAAATGTTATAAATTGATTTGCATTTTAATGAGGGAAATAAGTATTTGACCCCTCTGCAAAACATGACTTAGTACTTGGTGGCAAAACCCTTGTTGGCAATCAGAGGTCAGACGTTTCTTGTAGTTGGCCACCAGGTTTGCACACATCTCAGGAGGGATTTTGTCCCACTCCTCTTTGCAGATCTTCTCCAAGTCATTAAGGTTTCGAGGCTGACATTTGGCAACTCGAACCTTCAGCTCCCTCCACAGATTTTCTATGGGATTAAGGTCTGGAGACTGGCTAGGCCACTCCAGGACCTTAATGTGCTTCTTTTTTGAGCCACTCCTTTGTTGCCTTGGCCGTGTGTTTTGGGTCATTCGTCATGCTGGAATACCCATCCACGACCCATTTTCAATGCCCTGGCTGAGGGAAGGAGGTTCTCACCCAAGATTTGACAGTACATGGCCCCGTCCATCGTCCCTTTTGATGCGGTGAAATTGTCCTGTCCCCTTAGCAGAAAAACACCCCCAAAGCATAATGTTTCCACCTCCATGTTTGACGGTGGGCATGGTGTTCTTGGGGTCAAAGGGGCAGCATTCCTCCTCCTCCAAACACGGCGAGTTGAGTTGATGCCAAAGAGCTCCACTTTCACCCAGTTGTCCTCTGAATCATTCAGATGTTCATTGGCAAACTTCAGACGGGCATGTATTTGTGCTTTCTTGAGCAGGGGGACCTTGCGGGCACTGCAGGATTTCAGTCCTTCACGGCGTAGTGTGTTACCAATTGTTTTCTTGTTGACTATGGTCCCAGCTGCCTTGAGATCATTGACAAGATCCTCCCATGTAGTTCTGGGCTTCTTCCTTACCGTTCTCATGATCATTGCAACTCCATGAGGTGAGATCTTACATGGAGCCCCAGGCCGAGGGAGATTGACAGTTCTTTTGTGTTTCTTCCATTTGCGAAACATTGCACCAACTGTTGTCACCTTCTCACCAAGCTGCTTGGCGATGGTCTTGTAGCCCATTCCAGCCTTGTGTAGGTCTACAATCTTGTCCCTGACATCCTTGGAGAGCTCATTGGTCTTGGCCATGGTGGAGAGTTTGGAATCTGATTGATTGCTTCTGTGGACAGGTGTCTTTTATACAGGTAACAAACAGATTAGGAGCACTCCCTTTAAGTGTGCTCCTAATCTCAGCTCGTTACCTGTATAAAAGACACCTGGGAGCCAGAAATCTTTCTGATTGAGAGGGGGTCAAATACTTATTTCCCTCATTAAAATGCAAATTAATTTATAACATTTTTCACATGCGTTTTTTCCTAATTGTAGGTTCAAATAAACCTACCATTACAAATATAGACTGATCATTTCTTTGTCAGTGGGCAAATGTACAAAATCAGTAGGGGATCAAATACTTTTTTCCCCTCACTGTACTTCTTTAAAGAATAAAGCAATGGTTTGCATTTTTGGCCTTAAATTATTTTTTGGCCTTAAATTATTGAGAGGATTATATGTTTTGAATACACAACTGGCAACTAGTCAATATTGAATGTATCCTCCTACTTAGCTTTAATGGTCACTTGTGCATTCCTTACAACTCATTGAATTCCCTGTCTCATTGTAGCTGACACCATCTGCTTTTTTTTTTACATGAGATGTCCCAATCTACACAGAAGAACCTGGCAAACACACATGAGATGTCCCAATCTACACAGAAGAACCTGGCAAACACACAAGATGTCCCAATCTACACAGAAGAACCTGGCAAACACACGAGATGCATCCACCACACATTCTAGAGCTGCTTGACATGAGTGAGATCACTCACCAGAAGGTAAAGTCTGTGCAAATGCACTGTATACACAGTCAATCTTAGGATAAGTATTAACACTTAAATCAATCACATTTATGTACAAAGCCCTTCTTACATCAGCTGAACAGAAACCCAGCCTAAAACCCAAAACAGCAAGCAAACTGTTTATGTTGGCTTGGAGAATAATGTATTTATAAATATTAGGCTACTGATAAGTGGCCAAAAGCTTGTATTGAACAAGAAAACAACTAATCAGATCATAGGCCATTCGTCCCAACCTGATTGATGTTAGAAGTGTATGGTTTCAACATATTGCTCAGCTTTCACACCTCTACCTACCTCTCTCTCTACCTCTGTAATAGAGGTGTTTTATTGCCTCTGTAACACTTAGCTAACATCAGGGCTTTTTTTCTACCAGCTTGTGAGGGCAGTATGTACATCAGCAGAAAAATTACCTGGGGTATCAGGAAATATCAAAATGCAGCTTAATAAATCAAAGCTGATAAAGGAAGTCAAAATGAGTAAAGGGTCTCAAATCAAGTGATTCTCTGTTTGACTTACAATCTGACCAGTTGTTTGGAGTCCATTTGAACAACGTCAGTGGTTTAAGTCAGTTCATCATATAGCATGATGGTCATTTTGATATAGGCTAATTAAGTTCAGTTTATGAACCACACCTGTAAACAGCTTTCCCATAGTCAGCAGTGACCTAATAGTTATAGAGGCCATTTAAAGTGATTAAGAATTTACATTGTTATTGACATTTGTTACTAAATGTGCAATGTGGCTTGATCAGAAAAGTGATGGGAAATCTGTTATTGTTCCTTCCTACCCGTTTTAACTGTTTCTCTGTGCTGTTCTCAGTTCTCCACTGTAGATGTGGACAAGGCCATGTTCCAACCATAACCCTCAGAGACCTATGAGATTCTCCGTAACAATGACAAGGTAGGGCAGGGTGGGTTTTGGTGCCAGGGAAGCGTGGAGGGTTGATGTGGACATTAGATTTCAAGACCAAGCTGAGCGAGCAGCAATGTTAAGTTCTACATTTTATGTTTTTGCAAAAAAAGAAAAGTGAAAGAAAACAGTACAGATAAAAAAAACAGTTCAAGACAGTGTGCAGGTGAGATTGGAAGCCCAAAAGGGCTGATATTAAAACCACACCACAAAAGTACAAAAAAAAAAAAAAAAAAAACTGTTAAATCAGTTAAACAAAGCATATTAATTATAACTGTACATGATATAGTCAGTTTAGAAGAAATGTGAAGTGGGTAGATCTGGAGAGTTGCTTGATCCGGCTGACTTCCCAGTGATAATTGTACAGCAGAGGTTATAAGGACGCAATGCCCACGTCATTATTTATAGCTCCACGTGTGCCACAGCAATACGTGATTGGATTCTCCATTAAAAAGTGCCCCAGAACAAACACTAAATTGACTGTAATTAATTAGATGAAAGGGCTAAATCATGAATAGATCCATCATTTAAATGGGCTCAATTACAGTTAGAAAATATGTATCTCCTAAAACCCAGTTATGGGGTAAGAGGTAGTTCAAGGGAATCTATTGTAAGGCCTAGCCTTTAGATTTAATGCATAGGGTACCTAGACCTTAGCGGAAAGTGTGAATACCCAACCCCATATATCTGAATGACATATTGTGTACATTTCAAATGACATTAACTGTCAGTTCATTATTAAAAGGTGTAAGTGTTCTGTACATGAAATCTGGAGAATGTCTGTTTGACACTTGTTTTTGACACTTGAAATGGCCTGACAATCTTTACACTGCAATGCTTGTTATCTTTTTCACTAGCCTCTCAGTTGTGGGCACCATTCATCAATGAGGAATGGTGTTTCTGGAGCAGACCACAGAACGTTTTATAGTAACACCTACATCCTCTCCCACATGAAGTGAAGTAGGCCAACTATGAAATGAACTTAGTTCTCTAAGACATGATGCATAAGGAAAACTCTAGGCTTCTTATAACTCTACACTTAAAGAACAGTTATATCTTCTTATATGGATATGAGAAAAGAGGTAGTGTAAAATCATTAGAACATGGAGATGAATGTTGATAATGTATTGTGGAAGTCAGACATTAGGAGACGCAGTAATATTACTGTGAAATGCAACAGCGATTCCCAACATAATAAAAGCTCTGGACTTGCCCAAATGATGTGCATTGTGGATTATTACCTCTTTGCTACCCCCACCCCCAAATTAAAGAACTATGAGTGCATTAGTTACCAGATATGCATCTGTCCCGGATACCTTAATAATAAAAGGTAGGGGCGTGGATCAGAAAACCAGTCGGTATCTGGTGTGACCACCATTTGCCTCATGCAGCGAGACATCTCCTTCACATAAAGTTGATCTGGCTGTTGATTGTGGCCTGTGGAATGTTGTCCCACTCTTCTTCAATGGTTGTGCGAAGCTGGATATTGGCGGGAACTGGAACACGCTGTCGTACACGTCGATCCAGAGCATCCCAAATGTGTTCAATCGGTGACATGTCTGGTGAGTATGCAGGCCATGGAAGAACTGGGACATTTTCAGCTTCCAGGAATTGTGTACAGATCCTTGCGACATTGAGCCATGCATTATCATGCTGAAACATGAGGTGATGGCGGCGGATGAATGGAACGACTATCTCTGTGCATTCAAATTGCCATAGATAAAATGCAATGGTGTTTATTGTCCGTAGCTTATGCCTGTCCATACCATAACCCCACCGCGGTGCACTCTGTTCACAATCATACAGTACAGTCGATAAAGGGATTCATCCGTGAAGAGTTCTCCTGTGTGCCAGTAGCCATCGAAGGTGAGCATTTTCCCACTGAAGTCGGTTACGACGCCAAACTGCAGTCAGGTCAAGACCCTGGTAAGGACGACGAGCACACAGATGAGCTTCCCCTGAGACGGGTACCCCCACAGGTGATTTTATTTGGCCCTCCAAGTTGAGCGAAACAAATGTATACAAATGATAGTTTGTTTTATTGTTGGACATGACTAAAAACACCAGTAAATCAGCTCCAACTTGTTTTAATTTGGTAAATCTGTTGCAAAGTATTCCCACATGTAGTAGAGATATCATATACGTACATATCTTATTTTAAATGATTATGTTTGAGTCAAATATATTTGTTTGCGCTAAGGTTAGGGGAGATGTAAATATGCACATGAATTCCCTCTTTATGCAATGTCTTCATGAAGCTGTATTGCATAGTTACATTTAAGACGCAAGGCGAAAATACAGTGCTTTAGGAAGTATTCACATCCATTTACTTTTTCCACATTTTGTTGTGTTACCATCAATTTAAAATGTATTCAATTTAGATTTTTGTTCACAGGCCGACACACAATCCCCCATAATGGTAAATTGGAATTATTTTTAGAAATTTGCACAAATTCATAAAAAATGAAAATCTGAAATGTCTTGAGTCAAAAAAGTATTCAACTCCTTTGATTAACAGGTCACAATGAGTTGCATGGACTCACTGTGTGCAATAGTGTTCAACATGAGTTTAATGACTAACTCATATCTGTACCCCAAGCATACAATTATCTGCTCAGTTGAGCAGTGAATTTCAAACAGATTCAAACAAAGACCAGGGAGGATTTCCAATACCTCACAAGAAGGGCACCTATTGGTAGATGGGTAAGTTATTAATTACACTTTGAATGGTGTATCAATACACCCAGTCGCTACAAAGACACAGGCATCCTTCCTAACTCAGTTGCCGGAGGGGAAGGAAACCGCTCAGGGATTTCACCATGAGGCCAATGTTGACTTTAAAACAGTTAGTTCTCCTATCACCACTATTAAACTGAAGATGGATCAACATTGAAGTTACTCCACAATACTAATCTAATTTACAGAGTGAAAAAAGAAGCCTGAAAAGAATAAAAATATTCCAAAACATGCACTGTTTGCAACAAGGCACTAAGGTAATACTACAAGTGTCAAAGCAAATAACTTTTTGTACTGAATATCAAGTGCAAATCCAATACAACACATTACTGAGTACCACTCCATATTTTCTAGCATAGTGGTGGCTGTATCATATTATGAGTATGCTTTAATCATTAAGGACTGGGGAGTTTCAGGATAAAAAGAAACAGAATGGAGCTAAGCACAGGCAAAATCCTAGAGGAAAACCTGGTTCAGTCGGCTTTCTACCAGACACTGGGAGATGAATTCACCTTTCAGCAGGACAATAACCTAAAACACAAGGCCAAATCTACATGAGTTGCATACCAAGACAGTGAAATTCCCCAAGAGGCCCGAGTTACATTTTTGACTTAAATCTGTGGCAAGACATGAAAATGTTTGTCTAGCAATGAACAACCACCATTGAGCGCACAGAAGAAAAATAAACTAAATGGAATTCAAATAATAACTTACTTTGGTTGATTCGTTGTTTAAAAAACTAAGAGTAACTGATTTTGGCTAGTCGCTCAACACTTTAAGGTCCTGTGTAGATTTCTTTTCAACGAGAAACTATCTTTGTACGGGACAGACCAAGATGCAGCAAAGTTTCCAGTGTACGTACTTTTATTTAACATAACTGGCAAACCAATGAACACCAATCGTAACTCCAGCATGGCTCAAACCAGGCACACACATAATGTAAACAATGACCCACAACCCCAGTGTCGAAAAGAACAAACATATATATGGTTCCCAATTAGAGGTAACGACAATCAGCTGACTCTAATTGGAAACCAACAACCCAACATAGAAATATATCACCTAGAACAAAAAAAACCTCCTAAACAAAACACAAACTAAACAAGCCAGCCTGCTAACCCAGGCCTGGACGTGACACGCTTTTACAATGTTAGTTTCATCAGCTGTGTACAATATGGTACAAAACACTGAACATTTTATTTTGACTGTGGTGGGTCTTTAAGTTCTCTTTGCCTGTATTTTTTAAAATATTTTCCTTGTCTTTGAGCTTCTTTTGAGGTTTAGGACAGTAGGCAGTAGGAATATGTGCCTATTGTTTCTCTCTCTCTCTCTCTCTCTCTCTCTCTCTCTCTCTCTCTCTCTCTCTCTCTCTCTCTCTCTCTCTCTCTCTCTCTCTCTCTCTCTCTCTCTCTCTCTCTCTCTCGCTCTCGCTCTCGCTCTCTCTCTCTCGCTCTCTCTCTCTAAAAAAACGGTTAACTTTAAAACAAATGTTATATAATAAAATCATAATGAAACATGCAAACTAGATCTATTAAATAAATAAATAATTTAATAAGTACATAGTTGGAAATCCCCCCAAGGGATGAAGGGATTAAGTGCTCCAAAGATAAGTGCTATGTTAAAGTGCTTGCTATAATAACATTCAATATAAAATATAAAAAAGACAAAACCAGATTGATCAAATAAATACATAATTTGTTATTAAACTTCCTCCTCGTGTCGGTGGCCCCTCCAGTTCTCTTAATTAGGCCCTTATAACTCCCACAGTCAATGCTTTATCCTACTCTTTACCATTCATACCAAGTGGAGCCAAGGTCTTAAGTTTTGATATCCACCTGGATTCAGCTGCTCTTCTCTGGAATATGTTCCAGGAGGCTTTCATCTCCAGACCAGTAATGCGGAGGGAGGTTGTAGGGTGTTTTTTTTTCACCTGTTTTACCAGGTGTGTTTGTAATATGTTTTTTTCAATTGTGTAGAGGTGCGGTTTTAGGCGTGTCAAGACTGTGTGACAAGTTTCTCCTATATAAATGCGTAATGTGCATGTTATAATGTGCGTAGACAATGTTGGTGCTCTGAATGGTCATGAGTTGTGGGATATGACTGGAAGTTTGTGCATGTGGATTTTGAATGTGTGGGAATTGTCTATAATACTGTTGTTCAATAGGTGGTTTAGGAATGGGTTTATTGGAAAATGTAGGATCCAGGGCTAAGGTCATTTTTATTTAACCTGGCAAGCCAGTTAAGAACAAATACTTATTTACAATGACGGCCTACTCCAGCCGAATACGAACAATTGTGTGCCGCCCTATTTTCTACATTGTAGAATAATAGTGAAGACATCAAAATGATGAAACAACACATATGGAATCATGTAGTAACCAAAAAAGTGTTAAACAAATCAAAATATATTTGAGATTTGAGATTCTTCGAATAGCCACCCTTTCCCTTGATGACAGCTTTGCACACTCTTGGGATTCTCTCAACCAGCTTCATGAGGTAGTCACCTGGAATGCATTTCAATTAACAGGTGTGCCTTCTTAAAAGTTAATTTGTGGAATTTCTTTCCTTCTTAATGCTTTTGAGCCAATCAGTTGTGTTATGACAGGGTAGGGGTGTATACAGATTTGGTAAAATATCAAGTCCATATTGTGGCAAGAACAGCTCAAATAAGCAAAGAGAAACGACAGTCCATCATTACTTTAAGACAGGAAGGTCAGTCAATATGGAAAATTCCAAGAACTTTGAAGAGTTCTTCAAGTGCAGACGCAAAAAACATCAAGCGCTATGATGAAACGGGCTCTCATGAGACGGGCTCCACAGGAATGGAAAACCCAGAGTTACCTCTGCTGCAGAGGATAAGTTCATTAGAGTTACCAGCCTCAGAAATTGCAGCTTCACAGAAAGTAAAAGCTTCACAGAGTTCAAGTAACAGACACATCTCAACATCAACTGTTCAGAGGAGATTGTGTGAATCAGGCCTTCATTGTCAAATTGCTGTAAAGAAACCACTACTGAAGGAAACCAATAATAAGAAGAGACTTGCTTGGGCCAAGAAACATGAGCAACGGACATTAGACTGGTGGAAATCTGTTCTTTGGTCTGGAGTCCAAATTGGAGATTTTTGGTTCCTATCGCTCTGTCTTTGTGAGACGCCGTGTGGGTGAACGGATGATCTCCGCATGTGTATTTCCCACCGTAAAGCATGGAGGAGGAGGTGTTATGGTGTGTGGGGGGGGGCTTTGCTGGTGATACTGTCTGTGATTTATTTAGAATTCAAGACATACTTAACCAGCATGGATACCACAGCATTCTGCAGCCATATGCCATCCCATCTGGTTTGGGATTAGTGGGACTATCATTTGTTTTTCAACAGGACAGTGACCCAACACACCTCCAGGCTGTGTAAGGGCTATTTGACCAAGGAGAGTGATGGAGTGCTGCATTAGATGGCCTGGCCTCCACAATCCCCCGACCACAACCCAATTGAGGTTTGGGATGAGTTGGACTGCAGAGTGAAGGCAAAGCAGCCAACAAGTGCTCAGCATATGTGGGAACTCCTTCAAGACTGTTGGAAAAGCATTCCAGGTGAAGATGGTTGAGAGAATGCCAAGAGTGTGCAAAGCTGTCCTCAAGGCAAAGGGTGGCTAATCAAATATAAAATATTTTGATTTGTTTAACACTTTTTTGGTTACTACGTGATTCCATATCTGTTATTTCATAGTTTTCATGTTTCACTATTATTCTTCAATGTCAAAAATAGTAAAAATAAAGAGAAACCCTTGAATGAGTAGGTGTTCTAAAGTTCTAAAACTTTTGACCGGTAGTGTGTGTGTGTGTGTGTGTGTGTGTGTGTGTGTGTGTGTGTGTGTGTGTGTGTGTGTGTGTGTGTGTGTGTGTGTGTGTGTGTGTGTGGCGTGCGTGTGTGCGTGCATGCGCGTGTATGTGTGTCTGGTCTCCAGAGTCCACGGCTGGTGAAAGTGGTTGAGGACGGCTCCATGGATTTCAAAGTGGTCAGTCCAGTGGATGTATGTAAAAAAAAAAGTGGCACCAGGGATGGCATCCACATTCAGTGTCCTCTTTACACTTGACAGGTACTGTCATCACAAATATATTTTTTTAATCATGGCAACACACTTAACAAACAGTTGGAACACTGTAATAAACCTTTACGTTTTATTTAAATGCTATGGATCAAAGCAAAAGAGTTTCAAACTGTATTACAACTTAATTCAATCTATTGAAAACCAGTCACATTCAAAACCTTTGGTCTGAATGAAAGATTGCAATTCTTCAGATTTCCTGTTCAGTAATGACAACCTGGTGAAACATTAATGACAAAGCTCATATTCCTTGTTAATGTGCCTCTGCACTGTAATTCTATCAGAGAGTGTGCTTTGATGAGCATGAGAGGAAATGTTTCCACTACCGCCTACCCTCTCTCCATTAGCTTCCATTCTCCAGGCTCTTATATGGCTTGGTAATCTGCTTTGCTTTGTTTGCACATGAATACAGAGTGCTGTAGCTATACTATAGCAGTGAGAGAGAGAGAGAGAGAGAGAGAGAGAGAGAGAGAGAGAGAGAGAGAGAGAGAGAGAGAGAGAGAGAGAGAGAGAGAGAGAGAGAGAGAGAGAGAGAGAGAGAGAGAGAGAGAGAGAGAGAGAGAGAGAGAGAGAGAGAGAGAGAGAGAGAGATATTCTCAGGGCCCTTGGCAACATAATCAGGCCTTGAAGCAACTCATCAGTATGGAGACAATAGTGAGCGATGAGGACTGTTTGGATGACAGCTTCTCAAGGAAAAAGCATACTTTTTCTTAATGTTATAATGATTTAAACAATTGGAGCAGCAGTGAACCTTCAGTTATGCATGTGTTATATAGTAACTAGATGTTCCCGATCAGGACATGTCCTTCATGCACCAAGCAAGCCATTAAACAGGAAGAACATAAGAAACTGATCAAAGTTGAATCTGAAGTCAACCTCTGTTGTAATTGTGAATTTGTAAAGTAACCTCTCTAGGGTGGCGTGGACCATCCTAGACTTCCCTTACCAGCTGCACTTCTCCCTGTGCCCTGTGAAGTGCTCCTCACAGAAGACCCTGCTAGTGTGCAACATTGAGCAAAAGTGAGGCCCAGTTCCAGCTTAGCACACACAGGTGAGATATGATCTATGATAGGAGTCTATTCCAGCCTCTAGTCTGTTCTAGTCTGTACTCCATGCTAAACCAACCACTCCTACCTGTTCATGCCTTTGTTCTGTCAAGCCCTTTCTCAGTGTAGCCCCCTCTTGGAACCCTTGATGTTAGTGAGAGCATGCAGGTAACGGTAGACTTCCTTCCCAAGACTGAAGGAGACCATTGCGAGGACCTGTTGCTTCACTACCATACACATGCAAGACCATTACTCTAAAGCTCCAGCTACACCACACAGGTTTGGCTAGCAGAGATTCAGTATCTTCTGGAACTTTTCAAATGGTCAGGGAAACATTCAGCATTATACAGATGTTACACACGCATCTATACTCTACAACCATCTACACAATTCCCCATACAAAGTACACAACATACTCATTATACACCCCTCCCCAGAATCCCCACCGATAGACCAACTCACTTTGCAATACACTAGCACACAAGTACTAGCTCTACACTAGTAAGGTACTTTACAGAAACACATGAATGCACACACTCATGTTACATAAGTATTTTTGCATAAAGATAATCAGCTATATCAAGTGGAGTGGAACTAAAAGGATGAATCTGTTTACCACCATTGCTGTGAACACAATAATAAAATATCCCCTCCCTAATGACCCTGCAGCAGGAATGGTAAAACAGTGCTAATCATTTCAGGAGCATTTATCCACACAGTCTTTAATCTCTGCTCTTTCACACAGGTTGCACCTAGCATAGAGGGAAAACACCCTCTATGCATATCCTATTAACAGATTTATGAGTGTGGCTGGCTGGGGGTGAGGGTGTTATCTGTTCCTACAGCAGTGTGCTCAGCCCAGTTAGAACGGGCTTTATCAGCCCCTGGGGACACTTCTCTCTTGATTTGTTTGTGTGATTATACCAGTTAATGGTTTGAGATATTGATAGAACTGCTTTCTTTTCCAGCTGGACTGTAAACGGATGTGCGTTTATTTATTTATTGTTAATTAGAGCTCTTAAACTGTCCTTCGTTTGTGATTGTGATGATGGGTAGTGCTGGAAAAGTGACAATGTGGAATTCGGAGGTGATTGCAGTGTTAAAACAAGTTGCTTGGGCCTCCCGAGTGGCGTAGCGGTCATCATCACAATCACAAACGTAGGACAGTTTAAGAGCTCTAATTAAAAATAAATAAATTAATGCACATCCGTTTACAGTCCAGCTGGAAAAGAAAGCAGTTCTATCAATATCTCAAACCATTAACTGGTATAATCACACAAACAAATCAAGAGAGAAGTGTCTCCAGGGGCTGATAAAGCCCGGTGTCACTACAGACCCGGGTTCGATCCCGGGTTGTGTTGCAGCCGGCCGTGGCCGCGAGACCCATGAGACGGTGCACAATTGGCACTGCGTCGTCCGGGTTAGGTGACGGTTTGGCCGGCCGGGATGTCCTTGTACCATCGCTCTCTAGCGACTCCTGTGGCGGGCCGGGTGCATGCACTTTGACACAGTCGCCAGTTGGACGATCTTTACTCCGACACATTGGTGCGGCTGGCTTCCGGGTTATGAGAGCAGTATGTCAAGAAGCAGTGTGGCTTGGCAGGGTCGTGTTTTGGAGGATGCATGGCTCTCGACCTTCGCCTCACTGGAATTTGCAGAGATGGGACAAGACTGTAACTACCAATTGGAGAGAAAAAGGGGTAATATAAAAAAATAAAAAAATAAAATAAAAAATACATGAAAGTTGCTAAAAGGTTAATGCAGGATGTGATGGAGAGCTGTATCTGTGTGAGATACAGTAAACCAATAACAGACAAAGGAGTAGTTGAGTGGTGCATGTGTGCGTGTGTGCAGGTCTTGACATTCAAGTCAATTTGACAATTGCACACCCCGGGCTTTTTCCACATTTTGTTGTGTTACAGTTTTATTCAAAAATGGATTAAATAAGTTTTTCCCTCATCAATCTAGACACAAAACCCCATAACGAAAAAGCAAAACCAGGTTTTAGGCATTTACATAAGTATTCAGACCTTTTACTCAGTACTTTGTTGAAGCACCTTTGGCAGTGATTACAGCCTCAAGTCTTCTTGGGTATGACTTTACGAACTTGGCACACCTGTATTGGGGAGTTTCTCCCATTCTTCTCTGCAGATCCTCTCAAGCTCTGTCAGGTTGAATGGGGAGCGTCGCTGCATAGCTATCTTCATATCTCTCCAGAGATGTTTGGTCAGGTTCAAGACTGAGGCTTTTATAACTGGTTTGCATCCCCATTCTTGCCTTAGAATTTACTGATATATATCATAATTTGGAACATTTCCTACCGCTTTCCTACCCCTACCGCTGTCGGTCTTCAGTGAGCTGCTCCACGCAACAATCTCAAACTAGGCTATAGGCGCGTATGTGATAAATAATAAACATAATTATTTTGTAATAATAGCCATTGACAGGAATGAATGGCCACTGATGGGGATGATCAACTGGCACTGGGGAGGTTCCAAAACCTCTTTGGGCCAGTGGGCAGCCCTGAATGTTAAACTCTGGTGTGTGTGTGTGTGCGTGTGTTTGTGTGCATATAGTGGTGTAAGTGGGTGTGTGTGTGTTTGTCTCAGGTGGTGCTTGGTGCTCTGCTGTCTCACTGCATAAACATCCAGGTCTACTGAAGGGCAGCAGCATTAACGTTTTATAAAGTTTTCTGCTCTAAAATACCACTTTAGGCCCATCAGTTGAATATCATTTTTAATTTAGCACCTTTCCCTGTCTCCTTCTCATCTATGTTTCAGATTAAGCTGATCTGGAGGTTACGCTCTGGAGTCAGTGAATGGAGCCTGCCAGAGAGCAGCCTCACTGCAGGCTCTCACTCTCATATTGGGACTTCAATCATACATTTCTGGGCAGAAAAGTATCTTGTCAAGAAGTACCGGACAAGTAGTACATGTTTGACCCATGAACATATAATTTTAACCATGGTAAAATTTTGGCAGGGGTGGGATGCATTTATCTCTCTGATGTTACTGTTCATACAGTGTCCATCTATTCTAATCAATCGATCTATTGATTTCTTAATTTGCCTTCGAGAAACCCTCATCTTGAACACATTTACATGTTGTATATTTCATTGAACTGTAGCTGATGCGTGACAAATTAGGCTCTTTTTCTCAAGGGTGTGACTGCTAATACTGAGATTCAATATGACAACCATCTAGTTAGATATGAATCCAGCTTTCCAGTCACTGCCATGTAATTTTCCTAAAATCAACACCATAATGAAAACAGGGATCAGGTTGCTATCTTTGCTCCTGCCTGGATACTTGGATGATAGTTGACAGGAGACAAGAAATGGTACTCTCTCTCCTGTTCTTTGATGTGCTAGATAAAAACCAGCAACAATATTCACACAGGGAAAAAACCTATCATTGGGATCAAGACAGGCTACCTTTGCTATTGGAATGAATTAATTAGTTATAGTCTTATCGCTGTTCGTATGTACTTTTTTCTTGTGTTGATTTAGGAACAAAGAGACAGTTCCTTGATGAGTTTACCCCAGACTCTTTTCGGAAAGCACAGGAGCTCTCTCTCTCTCTCTCTCTCTCTCTCTCTCTCTCTCTCTCTCTCACACACACACACACACACACACACACACACACACACACACACACACACACACACACACACACACACACACACACACACACACACACACACACACACACACACACACACACACACACACACATATAGTCTCTTGTCAAATGCAGCATGGGCAATCAAATGGAGAACTTTCAGCAGTAGTATCAGCTGAGGTTAAAATGTCCTCTGCGTAGCCTGGAAACTGATGGCTGTGCAGAATTAATCTCTTGAGAAAATGAGATGATGAAAGCATGAGATTGGCTTGAGCAGTGTGGGAGAGAGGCTAATGTTCCTTGCCTGTCAACAGTTGTCATAGCATCACGATGTCAGCGATAATTATGGTGCCTTAATTTTCCCCTCTTTTCTATTCTCTTTTTTTGTAGGACATACAAGTATCTCACAGCTTTATCGCACCTGACACAAGATCATTTAAAAATATATCTCAGTTCTATTGGCTTCAGGCATGTTTGTCATTATGCACTGAGTGTACAAAACATTTAAGAACACCCCTACTCCCTCCTCTTTTGCCCTCAGAAGAGCCTTAATTTGTCAGGCATGGACTTTGAAAGGTGTCGAAAGTGTTCCTCAGGGATGCTGGCCCATGTTGACTTCAGTGCTTCCCACAGTAGTATCAAGTTGGCTGGATGTCCATGGGTGGTGGGCCATTTCTGAAACCCACGGAAAACTGTTGAGTGTGAAAAACCTAGCAGCGTTGCAGTTCTTGATGTAACAGTATAGCTTCCGTCCCTCTCCTCGCCCCTACCTGGGCTACTTCAAGGTCTCAGAGTGAGTGACGTCACTGATTGAAACGCTGTTAGCGCGCACCCCCGCTAGCTAACTAGCCATTTCACACCCGGTTACATTGACACAAACCGGTGCGCCTGAAACCTACTACCATACCCTGTTCAAAGGCACTTCAGTATTTTGTCATGCCCAGTGACCCTCTTAATGGCACACATACACAATCCATGTCTCGATTCTCTCAAGGCTTAAAAATCCTTCTATAACCTGTCTCCTCCCCTTCTTCTACACTGATTGAAGTGGATTTAACAAGTGACATCAATAAGGGATCATAGCTGTCACCTGGATTCACCTGGTCAGTCTATGTCATGGAAAGTGCAGTGTTCATAATGTTTTGTACACTCAGTGTAGATGCTGGTTTTAAGTGTATATTTGCTTTAGAGATGCTATTAACCATCTATGGTTCCTCCTGAGACAACATTAAGTTATTTAACTGGGCAGCAACTATAGTAGCTAGCTTGCTTACCCACCTTGCATTGTCCCTGGGTCCCAACAGAGTGCTTTCACTGAATTCTCACAGTCTATCCACTGTAATAAGTCTACTTCGGTGTTCAACAGGAGAAATTGGCTAGATAAAAAGTGGCTAGATTGATGAGGTTGTGACATTGATACGAATGTCTTAATGAAAAAGCTTCTTATCCCTGGATGTTGTCCTTCATCTGACTTGATCTGAGACACCCATTTCAGAGACAAACTGCCAAGCCAATCCTTCATAGTAAGTTCTTTGAAGTTATTTTGTAATGCGATAATTGTACTGTACTGTATGGCCTAATCTGCATCCCTCATTTTGCAGATAGAACATGTATGGTTACAGGAGGTGTATAGAATGGCTTAAGTACATTTATCGTTCTTTGACTAATATTGTAAAGGGGTAGAGTACTGTAGGCTATACATCCTTTTTGATAGAGATTGACTGTTTTCCAGCATTGGATTGAGGTCTACTGTAGTGTCAGGCTCCTTATTGGAAAACCATGCCTACATAGCTTGTTATTTCAATTGCACTACCTGAATTATTACTCACATTTGTGGAATAAGGGCAAGGAAATCCACGGGGACAGTTTACTTGACTACAGACTGGTCCCACTGGGCGGACTACTAATTACTAATGAGCCTGTTGTGGAACTAACTTAAAAGACACAACAACATGTTTTTTACTACACAATTCGATTGTGAGCCTGTCTGTCTAGCCTATTTGTCTAGCCTATCTATCACAGTTGGTCAGTCAGTCAGTCTTTTCAGTCAGTATGTCATTGATGCAGTGGTAAAGACTGTTCATGTGCACTTTCAGTATGTGTTTACTCAGTGCATTCTCCGAGGAACCGGGACTTAGATGCCCCCTCCTCCCTCTCTTGCTCTGCCGAGCCGAGGGACACTTTTAATTTGTTTGTCAATCTGCAGTAGGGATTCTCTGTTACAGGTTTATTCTTATTGATGGATTTAGCTCATTTGGCCTTGAAGAAAATATGAATAATGTTAAATGTGACTATACTGTTGTGGAAAAATGTTAGTATAATAATAATAACAAAGCCTATTAGATAATAATCAACACCATCACATTGGGTTTACTTGTATTGTATTACTTGAATCTAACACAAACCTCGCTTTGGCTTAATGAATTTTGATGGCTGCCTAGTGCTCACTGCCTGTTTAAATCCAGGATGCAATTTGAATACCAGCCTATTTCATTTTGGGTTCAATTTTGGCTTGGTTCACTCGGTAGGGTCAGATCGGGATCTCTGCTAAAGCACCATGGCTCTGTTTTGAATGTATCCAAACTAGCCAAACAAAACAAAATGCTTGAGGTATTTACATATTCCACAGGCTGATTTTTGCATTGTTTTTCTGTTTTCATTCTGTAAGATGACTGCTCTGGTGGGAACCATGTGTTTTGTGTCACTTGGTCCAAGAGAGACTCTGTAATTGTTGTGGATGGCTCAGACAGAGTGTAGCCTACCTGTCATGCTAATCCAACAGCGCCATCTCCATGACTAATTATGAAACACCGACCAATAATAGCCCACTGGCTAGACCAGTGTTTCTTAAACAATGGGTCGGGACCTAAAGTTGGCCCTGGGCATGTGAGAGGTGGGTTGCAGTTATGAGAATACATCTATCATCACACAGTATTTTTTTCTTAATTTGGGTCATTGGATGACGATTTGGGTCACGGGAGGATGGTCAATTTATAATTTGGGTCTTGCGCTGAAAAGGTTTAAGAACCCCCTGGGCTAGACTATAGCATGCCATAAAGTCCTAACAGATAATGGACTGTATAGAAAATAGGGCTGGGAATTGACAGGGACCTCACGACACTAAATTATCACAATATTTTAGTTCCGATATCTTCACAAGTACCAGCAGCAGAGGTGACTGTTTTGGAGAGCCTGGCGTGCCCAAAGTAAAATGCCTCCCATTTAGGCCCAGAAAATGGGATATGCATATATTTAGTACCATTGGATAGGAAACACTCTGAATTTTCCAAAACTGTTAACCATTTGTCTGTGAGTCAATCAGAACGCATATAGCAGGCAAAACCCTGAGGAATCTCTGTCCTGGAAAAAGTCATTTTGACACATTGCTCATTTTGGAACCCCTCCCTATTGAAAATGACCATATATAGGCATATGAATGCAGTACACGTCGCTTCCTTATGATGTCATCAACCACGAGACGGTGTTTTACTCCATTTTGGATTAATTTAGACCATTGAAAAACAGCATGGCATGAGGACTCCACGTTCTGAAAACTCTTCAGATTGCGCGCGCACGAGAAGTCACGCCGTGTCTTATTTATCGTCTTTAGCGTTCAGTTTATATTCCGGCTGATTTATAATAGTAAATATACGTAAAAGTGTTCCTAAGGATACATTTAAAACTATGTTTGATTGTTTTTGGACAAGTTTATAGGTATAATTTGAACGAGTTGGCGCCGCGTTTCAATGGAGGAGTGGAGGCTGTCGTTTCTGATTATAACGCGCGAACCAAATGGAGGATTTATGGATAAAAGACGTTACTTTTTCTAACAAAAGAACCATGGATTGTATTCGTTGGACACTTAGGATGACCTCAGCAGAAGTTCTTCAGCAGGTAATTGATTTGTTTTCGCTGTGAAATGTGTTATGTGTGTGCCATGATGGCTAATCGATACATGGCTATTGGAAAATATGTGAGGTGCTAGCCTCAAACAAATGAATGTGCTGCTTTCGCCCGTAAAGCCTGACAACGCTGTGACAACGCTGTGATATTGCCAAGAAACAGAGATTTTGATGAGTATGGAACACTTGTATATTGCTGGATGTTTAATAATTCAACTTTCGGATTTTGAATTTGGCGCTTTAGATTTTCGCTGGTAGTGTCGGGATGAGCCCGCTAGCGACCCACTGGTACTTGAGAAGATATAATATGTATTGCAATTCTCATGATTCTATATGTATTGCGATTCGATACTGTCATTTTTATTGCAGCATACAACCCTGCATCCCACTGCTGGCTTGCTTCTGAAGCTAAGTAGGGTTGATCCTGGTTGGTCCCTAGATGGGAGTCCAGCTGCTGCTGGAAGTGGTGTTGGAGATCCAGTAGGAGGCACACTTTCCTCTGGTCTAAAAAAATTCCCCAGGGCCCCTTTGACACGGGACTTTGCCCTGTGTAATGTGCTGTCTTTTGGATGGGATGTTAAACATGTGTCCTGACTCTCTGTGGTCACTAAAGATCCCATGGTACTTACAGTATCGTAAGAGTAGGGGTGTTAACCCCGGTGTCCTGGCTAAATTCACAATCTGGCCCTAATACCATCACAGTCACCTAATTATCCCCTCTGCCTGCTGCAGAGGGACAAGAGAGAGCCATGAGAAAATTTCCATGGCCAACCAAATCTCAGTCTCCATAGTGAACAGCAGTGATACTATAGTCCACTATCAGTGGAAGAGATTTCCCAATGAACATGAGGAGGAGCAGCAGAAGCTAAGGTGGGGTGTCCGTTCATGTTCATCTCCATGATGTACATCCCAATTTAAACGTGATCAACACATCAATTATACATTGATTTACCCTTAGCTAATGGATCATCAGAAAAGCTTGATGGTCGGTCCAAGTCAATGCCTTTGTATGTAGCCTGTTCAGACGCTCCTCTGTCCAAATCCCCTACTCACCCTCCCCCCCTCTCTGTATCTCTCTGCTCTGCCATGGATCTAGGTTCTGTTCCGAGCTCCAGCGGGAAGAGGAGGATGAGATGGATCAGTTCCTGACAGAGTGTGACGCAGACCCCACTCCACATGACCGCCTGTCCCTGCTCTCACGCACGTTCCAGGACCGATGCAGGCAGCTGAAGGAGGAACGGTTGTCTGTCTCAGACAACTACATCATAGTGGAACCTCTAGTGTGCTATGTAGAGACGGGATGGAGGGAGGATGGGGGCATTTTACTGTGGGCTGATAGCAAATGTTTTGTTATAGGGAGTCCAATGGTCTATGGTACAGTAGCTTTGGTGCCCATGCCCATTGACCAACAGTCTAACAAAACTTAATGTGTTTGTCTTAGCTTATGGTCTAATGCAGGCTACGCTACAGTACACAGTATCACCAAGGCTGAAATACATGATGCCTAATCCCCCTCTGGGATTATAGACTTAACTCAGTATGTGAGTCACAAAGTGCATGCAAAGTGCATTTAAGGGATAGTTTTGCCATTATATTCTTTTACACAGCAGTAGCTAGGCCAACTTGCGTACCAAAATCCTCTCATAGTATCCTCATGCTTATTTGGTTTGCACTGTAATCCCTAAGGAAACTTTAATAACTAATTTCATGGATGCACTTTATCGCATTATACCCTGTACCAGTATTCTGTACCAACCCCTATAACTCAGTGTGGTGTCTGCCGCGGTTGGGCGTAGGTCTTTGTTTTCCCGTTGCCTGGTTCACACCTCCAGCCTCTGGTGACAGCGACAGATCTGTCTCTGTGGAGTACTCAGCTGTGGTGGAAGACAAACTTTAGCACTTTGATGAAATACCCTCAACCTTTAAAAACACATTTAAAACTCTCTCTGCATATCAATTTGACATGCAGCTAGCAGTGAGTCACTGCTCCAGAAGCAGCTATAAAAGTGCCCTGGATATTCTTATATTCAATTTCATATTCTTCATCCCAATTTGTGTTGAATTTTTTTGTGTGGCAGTGTGTGTGAGCACTTATGAGTAGCCATGTGTTCAGCGTTCCCAAACCCTGTGGGAGACTGTCCCTGCTGAGTCAGAGGCATGGCCACATGGATCAGTTCAGCCTCTAACCTGATCTCACCTGCTGTCTCGGAGTCTGACCGTTGGACTGAGACGCCTCTGGGGAGACAGCCACTCATTCTCTCATCCATCCTGACACCCAACTCGCCCCAGGCATTTGTTAAGCACACTATGTCCTCAGGGAAATCTCAACATCATTTGCCCTTGATGTCTCACTGTCCTGTCTGGTCATGTGATTTTGTGTCAGAGAGTTGGAAAGGAAGAGTGGAAAACAAACACAGACACCCTCCAAAAAAAGCCAAGCCTCCCAAAGACAAACTCTGCACCCAAATATTCTGTGCTCTGTCAGCACAGAGTGAGGCCAGAGCCCCACTGTTACCCTAAAGCAAACTTGTCCTTCTGCTCTCCAGAGCTCTGCTGATTATGATTACATTAGTGTCTTTCTAAGTACTACATTAACACCCAGCTGCTTTTCTTTTCCACTGGATGACTTTATCTATTTGACAAAGACACTATCATTTGGACAGAAGCTTTATCTTTCATCAGACATAAGTTGTCTTTGATGATAAATAATAATACTTGGATTAGGGGAGTATTATAATATATAATTTTATATGACACTGAATACAAATATAAACTCAACATGTAAAGTGTTGGTCCCATGTTTCATGAGTTGATATAAAATATCCCAGAAATGTTCTATACGCACAAAAAGCTTATTTCTCTCAAATTTTGGGCACAAATTTGTTTACATCCCTGTTAGTGAGCATTTCTCCTTTGCCAAGATAACCTATCCACCTGACAGGGGTGGTATATCAAGAAGCTTATTAAACAGCATGATCATTACAGAGGTGCACCTTGTGCTGGGGACAATAAAAGGCAGCTTTAAAATGTGCAGTTTTGTCAGATAACACAATGACACAGATGTCTCAGGTTTTGAGGGAGAGTGCAATTGACATGCTGATTGCAGGAATGTCCACCAGAGCTATAGCCAGATAATTGGATGTTCATTTCTCTACCATAAACCGCCTCCAATGTCGTTTTAGAGAATTTGGCAGTACGTTCAACCGGCCTCCCAATTGCAGACCACGTGTAACCACGCCACCCCAGGACCTCCACATCCAGCTTCTTCACCTGCGGGATGGTCTGAGACCAGTCACCCGGACAGCTGATGAAACTGTGGGTTTGCACAACCAAAGAGTTTCTGCATAAACTGTCAGAAACTGTCTCAGTGAAGCTCAGTTGCGTGCTCGTTGTCCTCACCAGGGTCTTGACCTGACTCCAGTTCGGCGTTGTAACCTCCTTTATTGGGCAAATGCTCATCTTCGATGGCCACTGGCACACTGGAGAAGGGTGTTCTTCACAGATTAATTCTGGTTTCAACTGTACCGGGCAGATGGCGTCATGTGGGCAAGCAATTTCCCCATGATGGCGGTGGGGTTATGGTATGGGCAGGCATAAGCTACGGACAATGAATACAATTGCATTTTATCCATACACGCCAGACATGTCACCCATTGAGCACGTTTGGGATGCTCTGGATTCACGTGTACGACAGCGTGTTCCAGTTCCCGCCAATATCCAGCAACTTTGCACAGCTATTAAGAGGATTGGGACAACAGTTCACAGGACACAATCAACAGCCTAATCAACTCTATGCAAAGGACAGTTGTCGAGCTGCATGAGGCAACTGGTGGTCACACCAGAAACAGACTGGTTTTCTGATCCACTCCCCTACCTTTTTAAAGGTATCTGTGACCAACAAATGCATATCTGTATCCCCAGTCATGTGAAATCCATAGATTAGGGCCTAATGAATTTATTTCAATTGACTGATTTCTTTATATGAATGATAACTCTTTGAAATTGTTGCATGTCGCATTTATATTTTTATTCAGTGTATGAACCAAGTAGATTGGCTCCTGAATGCTGATTTGCTGAAAGCCATGGTATATCAGACAATATACCACAGGTATGACGCAAAACTATATTTAAGTTGGTAACCGGTTTATAATAGCAATAAGGCACCTTGCAGGTTTGTGGTATATGGCCAATATACCACACCTCCTCAGGCCTTATTGCTTAATTACTGTATATCACCAGCATTATATCATTGAGCTACTCTACACTTGACAAATAAAAAATATACAGTATCTTACTTACATGACAAAGACAAGCTATGCCAGTTTTTACACCAGAAGGATATCAGTAATCATGTTGCTACTGTAAGAGGCATAGTGTTTAAAGTATCCTTCTCTGTTGCCTTTCTGTTGCCTGCAGGAGGGGGACATTTGGCCAAACACCACCTCAGATGTCAACATCATTTCACAACCACAGGAAGCCAAGATCTATCAGCAGACGGTCTACTTTGACATTACAGGTGAAGAGTTTGATCAGATTTGATCATCTTTTGGTAGAGAATGCTCAGGGATTAACTGCTTGTTGAAGCAATAATAGTGACCAATAATGTAGAATCCAATTCTAAAGAGGTCACAAGTAGAAAGTGTGATGAACAGCAATGAAATGACACTGTGATGAGAGAGCCTCAATTATATTTCTATCCTCTCATACTGAGAGAGAAGTTGTTGGTTGTTTTGCATTTGGCATCCATCTATATTTCCACTTCCGGAGGTCAGATTTCCATTAATTTACATGTCTGACAGGGTTTAATGGGCATGTGGTGACCTCAATAACACGTCATTGAGAGTAGATATTTTCCTTATGGCAGTGTACAGTATGTGTATGATTATTTTATTTACACACCGTTGAGTGGCAGATGTGCTTGATTCATGCTCATCTGTTTGCACATTCAGTGTGTTTATTTAATGCGTCTTTGTGTTCTCTGTCTTTGTGCTCTTCATCATCTAGGCCGTGAGTCTCACCTACCTCTATGAATAAAGGGGGAGGTCGTAGGCCCCAAATTGCAATTCAAATTTGACTTCCTTGACATGGGTAACATCTTTATTGCCTCCAAGCACAGCTATGAGGTACTTAACCTTAGTTAAGAGATGCCCGGTACTAATAATATACAAAATCATCTAAGACCAAAAACACAGAAAAACCGACACTTAAATACACTGAATTAGAATGACAGTGTTCTGTTATACACCGTGGATCCAGTTTCACCACAACTGAGACTCATAATATACAAAGTCTCAGCTGTTATAAAGATGTAATACAAGAGTAGCTCTGAGATGATCTGCTGTAATAAGATGTGGCTCAGATCAAAATAAATCTCATTACTGCTGCCGCTAGTCAGCAGATGCCCTTAATCATTGAATAACTGAAGCATAATTGTGATAACTGTTAGTCCTATAATAGAACAGCACCTGGCAGGCACTGTTTGAATTCACTGTTAGGTGAATTATTTAAAGTCTGCCTGCCCAGTCAGCCCCTTTAGTTTCTAGGGCATATGTGGCAGCCTTCCTGTAATAGCCCAACCCCCTGTGAAACTGGTTCCCACAGACATGTGTTTTACAGAATCTATCTTTTCAGTGGCAGCAAACAACTGTAGATAAAACCATGCAATATACACACATTTCTACTGCACTGCACTTACAGTAGGCTACATGTGAATTCTGATTTGATCAAATCTTACGCATTAGATAGAAAACAAATGGTGCTTGGTTAATCATTCTTACATTTACAGTAGATTGGTTTTCACTACAAGTATTTTCTCCCTGGTTTGACTTCACTATCCATGTTGTCTCTTCTCAGGTGCTGCTTCTATCCAATAAGGGTCTCATTGAGAGCGTGGCAGGCCCCAAGAGCCCCTTTAACCTAGTTCCTCCCAGCTCAGCGTTTGGCCAGTGTTTCTCTATCAGCCCCACTAAGAGGATGGTTCCCCCCCAATCAATCAATCAAATGCATTTATAAAACCCTTTTTACATCAGCCGATGTCACAAAGTGCTACAGAAACCCAGCCTAAAACCCCAAACAACAAGCAATGCAGATGTAAGCACCGTGGCTAGGAAAACCTCCCTAGAAAGGCAGGAACTTAGGAAGAAACCGAGAGAGGAACCAGGCTCTGAGGGGTGGCCAGTCCTCTTCTGGCTGTGCTAAGTTGAGAATATAACAGTACATGGCCAAGATGTTCAAACATTCATAGACGACTAGCAGGGTCAAATAATAATAATAATCACTGTGGTTGTAGAGGGTGCAACAGGTCAAAACTGGAGCAGCAGCATGACCAGGTGGACTGGGGACAGCAAGGAGTAATCAGGCCAGGTAGTGCTGAGGCATGGTCCCAGGGCTCAGGCACTCCGGGAGGGGAGGGGAGGGAGAGGGAGAGAGAATTAGAGGGAGCATACTTAAATTCACACAAGACACAAGATAAGACAGGAGAAATCCAGGGCCAACCAGACAGGATATAACCCCACCCAGTTTGCCAAGCACAGCCCCCACACCACTAGAGGGATATCTTCAAACCACCAACTTACTACCCTGAGACAAGGCCAAGTATAGCCCACGAAGATCTCCCCCACGGCCAAACCTGGACAGGAAGATCACATCAGTGACTCAACCCACTCAAGTGACGCACCCCTCCCTGGGGCCTGCCACGCTTTGGAGGTCTGCTTCTCCTCCAGCACCCTGGGGGTCTTCTCTGAGGAGTTGCTCTTCACTGTGTGGGATACCCTCAGCCTATCAGCCTCACGTTCAGGTAACCCTCCCTCACCCCATCACCTCGCTCATCCATCTCAGCACAAGCCTTTGCCTCTCCATCATTGTCTTGTTAGGGTCGGTACAGTACATCACCACCTTGGTAGATAAAACATTGGTGGGCATGTCCAGACACATCTATCACCCCAAACCCCAGCAGCTAGACCTTTCTAAAATGTAAATGTAGCGATGTAGAAAACACATGACCTACATTAATCAACTGAACGCTTAATGTTCTGAATGCTTGAATTCTTGCTCTCCCTGACTTGCCCATTTCATGAACACATTTTTATGCTCTAGGTTTGAGTAAATGATTCCCTAAAGGTTGTATTTAAATTGTACAAAGCAGAACAGTGGTGAAAATCCCTTTGTTTCCATGACACACCTGCCAGTCTTGGCACCTCTCCTTGATTAAGATGCATTACTGTTGAGGAGTGCTGAGTGTAAGGATTATTGAATTACCCTTCCACACTGTCATCCAAGAAATTGACTGATCTTGTTTTTTTCTTCAGTTGTTTTATACTTGCCCAGCCCTGTGTTTTCCTTTAATTATTATGCATTGCCCAGTGACCTTCACATTTGCTAGTCAGCACAGATGTATTCTGTATTTCCTGGCACTTGTATTTATTGTAGGGGTTGTATAATGGGCCCCGCGTTTCACTTCAATGTCTCAGAGCTCAACTTTGAGGATGTGTCCTTCGGTGAGTTTTTCATTCATCCTCATCAATGCTGCCTGTTACTCACCGCTAGACGCTTGTGTTAGGCTTGGCGGCAGATTTATTGAACATTGCATACCTACTGCTTTGTTGTACTATTTACAGTATATATATTTACTGTATATTTGTTGTACTATTTACAGTATATAGCACACACACATCAATGAGTGACAGATGCAAATAAACAACCATTACCCAAATTCATGAAATACATAGCCCACAATATATAATTCGCTATGTGTATTGTCTTGCAATAATAATCCCTTAAAAACTGTATTGGTGTGCTTCTTGCAACAATTATTGCACACATTTTCTCCCACTCCTCAATGCAAAGTTTTGCCTTTGGAGCTCTTAAAATACACACTATTCAACTATTCACCCCTCCCAACAATTGTCCAGGTTGGTACATTTTGTGTGGATTTATTTTGAGCAGGCCTATATCTATCTCCTATTTCACTTTATATGGCTTACTGTGGAATAATACTAAACACGGAATCAACTAGGGTAGAATGCACATTTCTCTTGTGATCAATAACAGCAAAGTTCTTTGCAGACAGATAATAAGTATCCTATGACACCTTTTTCATCTCACCGTTGATTTCCCTCACACAAACCAGACCTTTTAAAAGCAGACAGACAAACCAACCTCTTTAGAATGAATTGCCCTCTGGCATTGTAGCTGTATGTCAGACAACACTGTTTGGACTTTATTTTGCTCTAATCTTTAGAACCATAACATTGCTTACTCCATGTTTCATTCCTTATTCCTCCTCTCCTCTGGGCTGAGGGTTGTGGACCTACCAGCATCACCAGTACCTCCTAGGTTTCAGTCCTCAGTTTGACAGAACTGTCCCACTGTGTTCACCCTGACACCCACCTCAGGGACTTGTCAACATCCAGGTGTGTGAAATTAGCAGGGAGCATTTATTTTAATGTAAACTTTATTTAACTAGGCAAGTCAGTTATTTACAATGACAGCCTAGGAACAGTGGGTTAACTGCCTTGTTCAGGGGGCAGAACGACAGATACCTGGCCAAACACTCTAACCACTAGGCTACCTATAGATATAGTTATAGTTCCTGGCCCAACGCTCTAACCACTAGGCTGGCTGCCGCCCCAGCATGACCAGGAAGTTACCTCCATTTTCTACTTGTTATAGATATGAATCATTATCTGAAAACATACAGTATGTGAACATTATTCCAATGAAAAGGTGCTTATGTGCTCACTGTAGAAGATTACCATTTAACTCTGTTATTAATTGTGGACTGTTGGATCATGCTGAGTCAGTTTGTTTTCCAATTTAGTGTTCTATTGTGTGCTGTAGGTTTTTCATTTAAGATTTTGAATAAACAAATCATTAAATTAATTCCCTCTAATCACAACAGCTTCAATCAATGATTGGCACTGAAGGGGCCAGACCTTAATTTTATTCAGCAGTGGAGTTGAATATTGAAAGAATCTGTTGTAGATAAATGCCGGGGAAGATGCCTTTCTCCCTGTGGCTCTGCAGAGCTTAGATTATTACATCAGCTTGCTCTAGCTGCCTCTGGTTACTGAGTGTATCTGTCATACGCTGGTCTTTTCCTATCAATGGGAGACTGTTTGGTCTTTTCCCATCACTGAGAGCTGTCAGACGCTGCGGCGGGCAGATCAGGGGAATCTGTGCAGCTGTCTTGGACCCATTGTATAGGGTGTCTCCTGTCTGCTGCCTTCCTTTGGCTGTCTGGAGCACTCTGCTTCGCTCTCCAGCCCAGTGACCGCACAGCGGCACTCCCAGGCTCTAATGAGTTCTCTTACAAGAGCAGAATATATAGAAGAGGTCAGAGGGAGTCAAATGTGCTAAAGGGAGGTAATCTCTCACCTAGCAGAGGAAATGGGCTTTGGCTAACCTTTCACAGTATTGGAAGTTATTCATGGGTGGTGCAGAAATCTCCACAGATACAGGCACCTTTGAACATGCAGTGTACTCTCAGTGTACTGTCTTCCTCTGATGACAGCCTTAACAGGTGTTATAAGGTAGCATAGTAGGTTTCTTCTGTATGTAATACATAAAGTGTAAAGAAGACCAAAATGGAAACATGATTGGAAAATGTGTGTGATTTGATAACTAGTGATTTGATAACTAGGTAAAAGTCTATGAATCAGTGTGAACTGGGAGTATATTTGCCAAAGAAGCACTTCTACTTCACAGAGATGCCAATGCAATGGCTATGTTTGTCTGTCTATATATGCTGTGTACCTCTATCTGCAGGTGACCCTGTGCTCCAACAGTGTGCAGTGCTACAGCCTGGCTCTAGTGGTGGATGTACAAGAAGTGGGAGAGGAGGTGCTGGCCCTACCCATCAATGCCAAGTTAGAGATCTACACCCAGGGTCAAAATACACCTCTTACAGTAAATGTCCTGATTTATGGTCAGAGGGAACTTATTTTAAAGCACCTCATTCAGAGCAGATGATCCACTAGAGTCGATGTCAGCGCCCACCAGGAAATCTAATTAGCATAATACAAATATCCCCTTCCAAAATACATCTGTTTGAAATATAGATGTCTGTTTGAAATAGAGATATCTGTTTGAAATAGAGATGTCTGTTTGAAATAGAGATGTCTGTTTGAAATAGAGATATCTGTTTGAAATAGAGATATTGTTTGAAATAGAGATGTCTGTTTGAAATAGAGATATCTGTTTGAAATAGAGATATCTGTTTGAAATAGAGATGTCTGTTTAAAATAGAGATGTCTGTTTAAAATAGAGGTCTGTTTAAAATCGAGATGTCTGTTTAAAATAGAGGTCTGTTTAAAATAGAGATATCTGTTTAAAATAGAGATCTGATTTTGCATCTCAATCCATCACATCTGCCAATTGCAGACTGTCCGAGCTACAGCGGTGTTTGTCAGAACATGAGAAATCCCAAAAATCGGTCTTCTCACGAAAATGTCTGTAGTCTCCGAACGATTTGGCCAACAAACTAATATAACCACTCTATGGAAAAGATGACTCTCACGAACATGATGGTGTTCTCTGTTTTGCTCTACGAAGCGTTACGGGACTCGTCTGAAGTCGGTACAGCCGATCTTCCAACTCCTGTCTGTAGCGCCCGTTGCACACTAATATGACACCTCTATGGAAAGGTGAGATGCCCACGAGTCTCACAATACTCGCCTGAAGGTAGCCCGGTACCAGTTAAAAAAAATTATGGAAGTACTGTATATATATGGGAATAAACTCAACAAAAAAGAAACTCTCACTGTCAGCTGCATTTATTTTCAGAAAACTTAACATGTGTAAATATTTGTATGAACATAACAAGCTTCAACAACTGAGACATAAACTGAACAAGTTCCACAGACATGTGACTAACAGAAATTGAATAATGTGTCCCTGAACAAAGAGTGGGGCTCAAAATCCAAAAAGTAACAGTCAGTATCTGGTGTGGCCACCAGCTGCATTAAGTACTGGAGTGCATCTCCTCCGCATGGACTGCACCAGATTTACAAGTTCTTGTTGTGAGATGGTACACCACTCTTCCACCGAGGCACCTGCAAGTTCCCGGACATTTCCGGGGGGAATGGCCCTAGCCCTCACCCTCCAATCCAACAGGTCCCAAACGTGCTCAATGATTGAGATCCGGGCTCTTTGCTGGCCATGGCAGAACACTGACAATCCTGTCTTGCAGGAAATCACGCACAGAACGAGCAGTATGGCTGGTGACATTGTCATGCTAGAGGGTCATGTCAGGATGAGCCTGCAGGAAAGGTACCACATTAAGGAGGAGGATGTCTTCCCTGTAACGCACAGTGTTGAGATTGCCTGCAATGACAACAAGCTCAATCCGATGATGCTGTGACACAACGCCCCAGACCATGACGGACCCTACACCTCCAAATCGATCCCGCTCCAGAGTACAGGGCTCGGTGTAACGCTCATTCCTTCGGCGATAAACGCGAATCCAACCATCACCCCTGGTGAGACAAAAACGCGACTCATCAGTGAAGAGCACTTTTTGCCAGTCCTGTTCCGTCCAGCGACGGTGGGTTAGTGCCCATAGGCAACGTTGTTGCCGGTGCTGTCTGGTGAGGACAGGCCTACAAGCCCTCAGTCCAGCCTCTCTCAGCCTATTGCGGAAAGTCTGAGCACTGATGGACGGATTGTGCGTTCCTGGTGTAACTCGGGCTGTTGTTGTTGCCATCCTGTACCTGTCCCGCAGGTGTGATATTCGGATGTACTGATCCTGTGCAGGTGTTGTTACACGTGGTCTGCCACTGTGAGGATGATCAGCTCTCCGTCCTGTCTCCCTGTAGCGCTGTCTTAGGTGTCTCACAGTATGGACATTGCAATTTATTTCCCTGGCCACATCTGCAGTCCTCACCCCTCCTTGCAGCATGCCTAAGGCACGTTCACGCAGAGGATCAGTGACCCTGTGCATCTTTCTTTTGTTATTTTTCAGAGTCAGTAGAAAGGCCTCTTTAGTGTTGTAAGTTTTCATAACCGTGACCTTATTTTCCTACCGTCTGTAAGCTGTTAGTGTCTTTACGACCGTTCCACAGGTGCATGTTCATTAATTGCTTATGATTCGTTGTACAAGCATGGGAAACAGTTTAGTTGAGTGACATTTTTTTGTTTGTTAAATATGGGTCTTTCTTATATTGCTCAGATATAGGACAGACACTGCTACTAGCAGTATGTGTGTGTGTAGCCTTGCGTTTATACCCCTGGTCCTTCTAAAGTCTTCTAATTCCATAGAACCTGCTCCTGTCCTGCATTGGGGAGGGTGCGGTTGTCCATGTGACGACCACAGAGGTGGACTTTGGCAGCATACCGGTTCTGACCGATGTCTCCAGAACATTGCAGCTCTCAAACCAGTCCCTGATACCAGCCCGCTTTGTGGCACAAATGGTGGGTCAAACTTTCTCTTTCTTCCAAGGGTAAACTCTCTCTCTCTTCAACCGTTAGCTCTGTTTCCCTATGTGCTCATTTTCTGTCTACATGCTGCCACTGATTAATGTCTAACCTAATTGAGTGTGCAATTAATTAGTTAATTTGTTCAATGCTTTGTTAGCTTTCTTGATATCAGGCTGCCAGTGCAATCCAATCCCCAATAACAGCTCATCAGACCTTTATATTTGCTCCATGGCCATTCCTTTATTACCATGCAGCATCTGTCCTCCTACATTTTCACAGTCTTTACCAATAGGCACAAATTAGAAACAGAACAATAATCATGTCATCATCATTATCCAACTATGCACAATTTTCGCTAAAGATGGGGCTTTGTTTCCTCTGCCCGAGCCTCCAGTCCAGGGTAACTGTAGCACGGCAAACCGTTCCAAAATATCCTCCAAACACCGGCTTTAAGGGCATTATCACTTTTATACGGGTTACCAACATATTCAAATAATGATTTGACATATTTTCATTAAAAACTTTATTTTTATTAATTTATTCATACTATTTCATAATTCCACAAGATATAGTCCCGACACAAATCTAGTGTTGGTACCCAAGCCGGTTGGTCATTCGTTCTATTTGTTCTGTATCTATGGACGTGACCCAGACGTTCATACTAAATGTTCTTATTCCTTACTTGCTAGCTAGCCAACTACGTCTAACTTACGGTCACGTCAAATGTCAAAAAGAATAACAACAGTAGCTGCATTTGTATTTGTTTAAGCTGTTTTCTAGTGACATTTATTTGGATACATCCATAACAATGAGCTAAGGAGGCACGATTTCGCCTGGCATAGAAAATGTGCTCTCTTGTCAGGACACTGTTGTTCAGAGGAGTTAGCCAACAACACCGCTAACACAATCACTTCAAACACTGAAGCTGTAAAGACTGCAAACTAGCTGCTTTGTTTCGTTTGACCTTTTTTCAATTTACATTTCTTTGTATATATCCATAAAAATGATGCCAGCTGGTTCATGGTTTCGACTGGCTGAGAAATGCTGCCTGCCTCGTCCCGACTCCCGACCCCTACACGTTCATTACTATGGGACAGCTGGAGATCAAATTTGAATATTGAAACAATGTTGCAAATGTTGAAGAGACAGACAGCAAGGTTTATACAAATCTCCGCTGTTGAAAACTAAATGTTAGTCTAAAAGAAATGGGAGATAATGTCTAGATGCTTTTTATAGTGGCGATCAAGTTTATAAATTGCCTGGCTGGCCTGATGAGACAGTGGATTGGCAGTCAGATGGAACAGAGTAAATAGGCATTTAACGTCATAGATTTAGCCAGTGGTAACTTGTGTAATAGACACCGGCTGGAATGTGCTTTTAACCAATCACCATTCAGGATTAGACACACCCGTTGTATAATATTAATTAATGCACTGTGCATAGTGTTCTTCCCTCTGTTTCTATTTCTGTTTCATGCCTCTCTCATTAACCAGTGCTGCCTGGAATCCCTTTGGTGCAAAACAACCTAGTGATTGGTACCCTGCTATGCTGGGACCTTGAAGTACTGCAGTCTACACACAAACGCAAGGATGCACGTACACACACACACACACACACACATGTCTTGTATTGCGCTTAAATCTTTAAAGTGCAGTGCTGAGGAAATGCTTCTGACACTCTTTTCACCTCTAAGGCTAAAGAGCTGTGTGTTTATAAGGCAGGATTTTTACTAAGCATTTTCAAGCATCAATCGATGGTCATTCTTCTAGAATGACAGAGTCGCTTCGATAGCATGGCAAAGAGCCAGGTAATACTTGATGGCAAAATAATGTAAAAGATTGAAAAACAAAGCATACTTTCTATTTATATTTTGCCATTAGTATATTCTTGCCCAATGTTTTGAGCTGCTGCCCTCCAGAAGGAGATTAAGGGTCGCACTGTTCAGTAAGAGCAAGACATGTTTCACTCCATCGGCCATCGGGCTGCTGAACAGTGGGCCGCAGAGACTTTCAATATGTGGAAATGTAAATTTGTGACTTGTGAACAAACTTTTTGCATGTAGTATATTGTGTTGTGTTTGTGTATTTGTAGAGTTTGCATGTAAATGGACGAGTTTGCATGTAAATGGACAATAAAGTATATCGTATTGTATGATGGCCCTATCAAATCTACTATTTGGGGTCTTAGTTACTGAGTTTTGCAGTGGTTTTCATTTTAAACCTCCTTGACATGCCATGGTTCAAAGCAATACATTTTATTAAACCTCTGTAATGCAAGTCTGATTTGATTATTGACATTTCAGCTGGCTTGTTCTTCATACCCCTCCATGATCATCTTTGTATCGACCAGCAGCTCAGCTCTCAGGCACATAAAGCCTGAGAAAGTGATCTATGACTCTCAGATGAATCCCAAAGTCACACACCGCTCACATGGATAGTTACCGTGTGTTTCTTATGTGAGGTGTAGTGCCTTTTGCCTCAATGGCCATTTACTCCTCTTTCTCTGCAAGTCCCTCTGTAATGAGCTGACCTCCCACTTTGATCTACACAAGTCTAAATGTGACTTGACATAGAAATCTGCCCTACAGGGTAGCAGAATATACTTATATCTGCAAGTTAATGTACAAGATACATATGCAACAGACTTTGGGGCCTATGATTAATCCTTCTGAAGAATCAGATTATGCATATATTTTTATTTTATTTAGCTAGGCAAGTCAGTTAAGAACAAATTCTTATTTTCAATGACAGCCTAGGAACAGTGGGTTAACTGCCCTGTTCAGGGGCAGAATGACATATTTTTACCTTGTCAACTCTGGGATTATGATCTTGCAACCTTTCGGTTACTAGTCCAACACTCTAACCACTAGGCTACCCTGCCACCCTCTCCCATATATGGAGAGTAAAGAAGTCTGCGTGACTCAGTAACTTCCAGTAGCTATAAAGTTCAGCTAGTGATAATGTTGTTGATGGTGATTAATCAGGAGCTATGATCCATGATCGGTTGGTTCTACATGACTGCTTGTAACATCAAGAGCATCTCCTGTCGCCAGCAGACCATGCTCTGTTCAATAAGGTCCCCTCCACACTCGAGCACACACTGAAACTCCAATTAAATCCAACTCATTGCATAGCCAATGTCAGCGCAAGGAAGTTGTAAAAAAGTGAGTATTTCTGCCCTTGTAGACTAGAGAGTTTGTTACAGAAGTGTAGTGCCTGTGCCTCTCTGCCATCACCTTTCCCCTGCATACACTGAGCTCATTAATGTCTTTGGTTGGTCGTGGTTCTAAAGAAGACATCATGATGGCAGTCAAATGTGATGATTCTGCTTAGTCCATGGAAGCATCCAGATAGTTGGAGGAGCCCTCCAGTGTGGTGGTAAAGAAATAAACTGTCATCAATCAGAAAGCCTGCTCCAGTGTCACAGCGCTGGATTCAATCTGAAAATCCCAATTAAAACTTTATGTGCAACACATCAATCAGGAAGCTGCTGCATGGAAAATTGATTTTAATCCTCTTTCAGCTAATAGTTAAGATATATTGAGAGCTACTGGTGCACTTTGGTCGTATCTGCTGATGTGAACAAGGCTGAAGATGTAGTGGTAGAGAAGATGAATGTCTGTTTCCTTTTTAGATTATTTCCTTATTGAATCTAAATCAATCAGAAGTCTAGAATGGAGTAGTATAGAATGGGAAATTCTTCTGCTTTCTGTCTTCAGATGAAGATTCTGTTTTCAAGCTGAATTAGATTGTACAGTACATCTAATAGGGAGAAAGCAGGCTGAATCCTCTGTATCAATCCTGGTATCTATAGCAACACAGATTTTGGGCCCTGGATCTGATAAAACCCCAGCCTGTCTGTGATTGCTTCAATTAGCAGCTTCACACTCTCTGTAAAACTGATAGACGAGTAGTGAGCTTCCCCACTGCAGCCTTCCTCTGCCTCCACCAGGCTCCCAAAAGGCCCACAGATAAGACAGTATTAGTAGGGAAGAGACTGGAGGGAGCCCGGACCTGCTATCACAACATTACCTCTCATTATAAAACAGTGCCTGGTCCAAGAGACAGATAAGGTTCTGATAAAGGAGTCAAATTGCTTCTTCAGTGGTGCCCTCATTTTATTTCTTGGTTAATCGTTAGCACTCAGACCCTCTGTAAGAATGGCCCAAACACTGAATTTTATAGAACATATGGTCTCTATGGGCCCAAACACAAAAGGGTTCACTGCCTGTTGTTGCCTTTGGCTAACCTCCTGGATGTTTGACTAACCTGAGAATGTTTAATGAACATTACAGACCTACTCTTACAAAGCCCCTCAATGAATCTATCATCCATTATACAGGTATATTTAATTTGGTCCCATGTGGCTCAGTTTGAAGAGCATGGCACTTGCAATTCCAGGGTTGTGGGTTTGATTCCCACTGGGAGCCAGTACAAAAAAAGTATGAACATGTATGCACTCACTACTGTAAGTCGCTCTGGATAAGAGCGTCTGCTAAATTGTATTTTGTATTCTCTCTGTTTTGGCTTACGGCGTTATACAGTATGGTTAAACTGGCAGTACCACACCTATTACGTAGTGATTCTATGTATTTTACTACATCAGATGTAAAAACCTATGTAACAGAAGGCCACTGTTTTTTTCCAGGTTTGCAGCAGGTGGCAGATGGAGCCCAGTGAGGGAGAGGTTCCACCCCGGGGGAAGTTGGAGCTGAGGCTGGTGGCTCACCTAGATGACAATCAATCAATCAATCAAATGCATTTATAAAGCCCTTTTTACATCAGCAGATGTCACAAAGTGCTACAGAAACCCAGCCTAAAACCCCAAACAGCAAGCAATGCAGATGTAGAAGCACGGTGGCTAGTAAAACCTCCCTAGAAAGGCAGGAACCTAGGAAGAAACCTAGAGAGGAACCAGGCTCTGAGGGGGTGGCCAGTCCTCTTCTGGCTGTGCCTGGTGGAGATTTTAAGAGTACATGGGAATTTAAGGCCAGATTGTTCTTCAAGATGTTCAAACATTAGATAACCAGCAGGGTCAAATAATAATCACAGTGGTTGTAGAGGGTGCACTTCCAGGACAAGCTGCACCTGTCCATCCAGGATAATGAAACACACACCATCCTTCTCTCTGCCAATGGCAAGGGCACTACAATTGTTACCAACTGTCCTTTTGTCCCCAGTCTGGACCTGGGGGCACATTTCAGGTACAGGCAGGGAGTGTGTACATATGTGCATACTTTACATATTCAATCAAATCAGTCATTCAAATCCCATTCAAATCCACCAGTCATTCAATTATTTCCCTGAAAGCTTGTTTTCTGTCTTCTGCTCCCCAGCTCTGGTCCATGTCAGTACCATTTTAGAGTGACCAACTGAGGTCAGCCCTCCCACCAGCTATACTGGAACACAGAGGGGTACCTCCAGTTCCGCCGCAGAGGCCCCCCCGCCCACCAACACAACCAGGGAGGAAAAGGGTCGCAGCTCCCTGGTTCCCCCAGCGGTAGATCGGCCAGTCTTCAGCCTGCATCCCATGCGCATGGAGCTCGCCACGGGACACACTGCTGACATGGTGCTGGAGGGCTCCTCTGACTCTCCCAAGATGGGAACATGTGACAATGGTGGCAAACACTCCTCTGTCAGACACAACTTAGATAGTCAGTTGAGATCTAGAAACATGAGAGCACCAGCTGTTCCGGATGACTGGGTTTTCATGCTCTCCGTAGCCAATGTGAGCAAGACCTTTTAAGCAGGTTAACATTCACAAGGCTGCGGGGCCAGACGGATTACCAGGACGTGTACTTAGAGCATGCGCAGACCAAGTGTCTTCACTGACATCTTCAACCTCTCCCTGACCAAGTCTGTAATACCTACATGTTTCAAGCATTCTTTTGTCCATGGATGCAGGGCTGATAAACATCCTGATGCTTCTTGATTTAAGCGCTGCTTTTGACACAGTCTGCCATGAAATACTTATCTCTAGGCTTTCTGACATTGGTATCACTGGCTCTGGTCTCTTTCTTGGCTCATCTCCTACATTAGCGACAGAAAGTATTATATCACTATACAAGGGTTTAGATCTGCCACTGCTTCACTTACACAGGGTGTCCCTCAAGGTTCGGTTCTTGGCCCACTATTATTCATCATCTACATATATCCACTCGGTGATATCATACGCAGGCACGGACTTCAGTTCCATTGCTATGCTGATGATATTCAAATCTACCTCACCACCAGCTCTGATAGGTTATCTTTGCCTGACTCACTCACTGAATGTATCAGGGACATCAAGAAATGGATGTCCCTGAATTTCCTTAAACTGAATGATAATAAAACTGAGATATTATTGATTGGTCCTGCTGCCTCAGCCAAAAGGATTGATCAGTCCTTTGATGTTGATGGAATCCACGTTAAGCCTTCGTCATTGATTCGTAACCTTGGTGTCTTATTCGATTCAACTCTATCTTTTGGCTCTCACATTTCTTCTCTTGTTAAAAACTCTTTTTCCATCTTCGTAATATTGCTCGTCTCGATCTTCTCTCACTTTAGCTGATGCTGAAACTCTAATTCATGCATTAATCACTTCACGCTTGGACTATTGCAATGCCTTACTTCTTGGTCTTCCCAAAAAACTTATTGCAAGATTACAGTATGTTCAAAACTCAGCAGCAAGAGTTCTCACCTCCACTAGGCGCTCTGCTCACATCACTCCTCTGCTTCATGACCTTCACTGGCTACCTGTGGCATCACGTATCCACTTTAAGGTATTGCTTCTAACTTTTAAAGCATTAAATGGTCTTGCTCCCCAATATCTCTCTGACTTACTCTATCCTTACCGCCCTGCTCGGTCCCTTAGATCAGCTGAACTTGGTTTGTTGACCGTCCCTCGTTTCGGTTGTCCACTGTAGGTGGGAGGTCATTTGGTGTTAATGCTCCTAAATTATGGAATTCACTACCTCTTACACTACGCAATACCTCATCCGTGAGTGCATTCAAGATCCAGTTGAAAACATATCTGTTTGACATGCATTTTGGGTAGTGTGTATCCTATGTGACTGCGATGTATGTGTGTGTGTTCTGAATGTATTGTAATGTGCAATGTAAAGCGACCTTGAGCTATGGAAAGGCGCTATATAAATAAAACTTCTTCTTCTTCTTCTTCTTCTTCTTCTTCAAGCAGACCACCATAGTCCCTGTCCCCAAGAAAGCGAAGGTAACCTGCCTAAATGACTACGCCCCATAACACACTTTGGAAGGCTGGTTATGGCTCACATCAACACCATCACCCTGGAAACTCTAGACCTATTCCAATTCGCATACCGTCCCAACAGATCCACAGATGACACAATCTCAATTGCACTCCATACTGCCCTTTCCCACCTGGACAAAAGGAACAACTATGTGAGAATGCTGTTCATTGACTACAACTCAGCGTTCAACACTATAGTACCCACAAAGCTCATCAATAAGCTAAGGACCCTGGGACTAAACACCTCCCTCTGCAACTGGATCCTGGACATCCTGACAGGCTGCCCCCAGGTGGTAAGAGTAGACAACAACACATCTGCCACGCTGATCCTCGACACGGGGACTCCTCAGGGGTGCGTACTTAGTCCCCTCCTGTACTCCCTGTTCACCCACGACTATGTGGACAAGCACGACTCCAACACCATCATTAAGTTTGCTGACGACACAACGATGAGATAGCCTATAGGGAGGAGGTCAGAGACCTGGCAGTGTGGTGCCAGGAAAACAACCTCTCCCTCAATGTGAGCAAGACAAAGGAGATGATCGTGGACTACAGGAAAAGGAGGGCCGAACACACCCCCATTCACATTGACGGGGCTGTAGTGGAGCTGATTGAGAGTTTCAAGCTACAAACTATCATGGTCCAAACACACCAAGAAAATTGTGAAGAAGGCACAACAACGCCTTTTCCCCCTCAGGAGACTGAAAAGATTTGGCATGGGTCCCCAGATCCTCAAAAAGTTATACAGCTGCACCATCGAGAGCATCCTGACTGGTTGCATCACGGCCTGGCATTACAACTGCTTGGCATCCGACCATAAGGCGCTACAGAGGGTAGTGCGTACGGCCCAGTACATCACTGGGGCCAAGCTTCCTGCCATCCAGGACCTATATACTGGGTGGTGTCAGAGGACGGCCCAAAAAATGGTCAATGACTCCAGTCATAGACTGTTCTCTCTGCTACCGCATGACAAGCGGTACCGGAGCGCCAAGTCTAGGTCCAAAAGGCTCCTTAACAGCTTCTACCCCCAAGCAATAAGACTGCTGAACAATTAATCAAATGACCACCCGGACTATTTGCATTGACACCCCACCTCTTTGTTTTTACACATGCTGCTACTCGCTGTTTATTATCTATGCATAGCCACTTTACCCCTACGAACATGTAGAAATGACCTTGACTAATCTGTACACATTGACTCAGTACCAGTACCGGTACCCCCAGTATATACATAATGTAGCCTAATTATTGTTATTTTATTGTGTTCCTTTTTTATTTATTTTAGTAAATATTTTTGTAAATATTTTCTTAACTCTATTTTCTTAAAACGGAATTGTTGGTTAAGGGCTTGTAAGTAAGCATTTCACGGTAATGTCTACACCTGTTGTATTCGGCAAATGTGACAAATACCATTTGATTTGATTTGATACACACTCCCTCAATCAATAGATATGGCTGCCTTTACACAGCCAGATCAATTCTGAGATTTTTTCCACGTATTGGTCTTCTGACCAATCACATCTTTTCACATATTTTTCAGAGCTGATCTTATTTATCTAAAGACCAAATAGTGAAAAAAAAGATCAGAATTGGGCTGCCTGTGTTAATAGTCTTTGTGCGTCAGTGACAGTCTGTCACGTCCAGGCCTGAAATGACAGGCTGGCGTGTTTTGTTTTGGTTTTGGTGTAGGGTTTTTTATGTTCTAGGTGTTATATATCTATGTTGGGGTAATGGTTCCCAATTAGAGGCAGCTGTGTGTCGTTGTCTCTAATTGGGAACCATATATATGTTTGGGGTTTACGTATTGGTTTTGTGGGTTATTGTTTATGCATAGTGTTGTTGGTTTATGTTAAGTTATGATCTTTGTTCGTTGTTTTGCCCAGTTACGTGTGTTTTGTTTGTTTTAATAAACATGTATACTGGATGCCTCGCTGCGCCTTGGTCTGTCTATCCCGAAGATTGTGACACAGTCTGTGCATATTGGATAATTTATTGTGTGTTATGGGGAAAAAATGTCTTCGTCAGCACCCACAGTTGTTGGACTTTGAATAAAATATTCAATTTTATTCCCAAAACAAATCTAGTATGTTTCACCATATTGGACTAACTTCATGGATTCGTATGTTCAGCCAAACCAGTTCATTTTAGTGTACCATTGCCAGTATTTAATAATAGTATTCACAGCTGGTTATTGACATTCGCTAACATTTGGACAAACGTGAATTACAGTAAGTGCACTCTTAGCTAGCATTTCCGATAATGACACAGAGGGCTCAAGGTTGAATACTACAGAGATAAAGGTGTTTAAAGCTCCCCTTCATCTGAGTCACGCTGCACAGGCCTGGGTATTGACTTCCTCTCTGGGGTATTACTGGGATGCATTTCTCCTTGAGTCCTTATTGATTGAATGGTGAACAGGAGAGGGAAAGAAGCGAGAACCAGAGGTAAGCCCGTGCCACTGCAGCCTCTGCTGATCCCCTATATCTTTGAATGGCTATTGTAGGATTGTATTTCAGGAAATCCCAAGCAAAGCAGAGCATGGCTGTATCTCAGAAAAGCTTTGGCAGGGCAGGACAGGGCTGTATTTCTGTTGGGTAGTTATAGGAAACTGTCACATTTATACCTACACAAGGTCAAAATCTGAGCTTCAGTGCAGAATTGCATATAACGGCATAATTGTTGTCTAGAGCTAACTGAATGTGTGTACTGAATGCCTGTGTTTCTAACCCAGGTGGTCTGAGAGAGGCTGGTGTGTCACGCCATGCTAGCTCACCAGAGTGGGAAGGAGCTCATCATGAAGGTGGACGTCACATGTCGGTTTGTCTCACCTGTCTTGGACATCTCCTCCCAGCAGCACAGCTTCTTAGTGGAGAAGGTACAGTATGCGACACCAATCAGCCACAGCCTAAAACTTACTGCCTCTCTGCTCACACCTTACATAACAGAAACAAGCCTCGGTGCAAGTGCATGGAAGCCTTAGTGCATGGAATTAATCTCATAAGTTTCTACAATCATGGTGCAGCCATCCATGCCCAATGACACACATTTCATAATGCTTGAAAAATTAGACCTCACATCAGTCATTTGTTCATTGAAGGCATTCATTGTGCAGCAGATCAGTGGCTGGGTTGAGACATTGTGTTTTTTCGATGTTCTCCAGCTCCAGTGTCAGAAGTGCTTTGCATGCTTTGTGAAGCTGGATCTCAGTGATTATCTTCTACCTTTTAAGAACATTTCTGCATATCCCCATTTCTACACTTCTGCACCAGTTTGTTCCTGATTTATGATGTGGAGATGGCAATGGTTCCGGCAGAGCACAAAAGCTTTGTCCCAGATTCTAGTAACCAAAAATCAGTGTTGGTTTTAGCATGTAAATCTTGGTTGGGCAAACCCCCAAAAATGTGGGATGCATGCCAGCAAAGCCACTACACAACACAACACTAAACAATACATTAATTGCACTTTAACGGTGACAAACGGTGCCTACAAACTGTTTGCGCCTACATAAATCAAAGTGTATTAGTCACATGCACCGAATACAACAGGTGTAGACCTTACAGTGAAATGCTTACTTACAAGCCCCTAACCAACAATGCAGTTAAAAAAATAAATATATATATATATATGTGGATAAGAAATAAAAGTAACAAGTAATTAAAAAGCAGCAGTAAAATAACAAAAGCGAGACAATATACAGGGGGGTACCGGTACAGAGTCAATGTGCGGGGACACCGGTTAGTTGAGGTAATATGTACATGTGGGTAGAATTATTAAAGTGACTATGCATAGATGATAACAGAGTAGCAGCGGTGTAAAAGAGGGGGCAATGCAAATAGTCTGGGTAGCCATTTAATTAGGTGTTCAGGAGTCTTATGGCTTGGGGGTAGAAGCTGTTTAGAAGCCTCTTGGACCTAGACTTGGCGCTCTGGTATCGCTTGCCGTGTGGTAGCAGAGAGAACAGTCTATGACTAGGGTGGCTGGAGTCTTTGACAATTTGTAGGGCCTTCCTCTTACACTGCCTGGTAAAGCTGTCCAAACAGCAGAGTCCCAACACCTTACCACTGCTACACCTGGCTGTCAGCGGAGCCTTGTCTGGCATCGAAGCAGTTAATTCAGCCTCATTTACTGCCTTTTAAAAAAACATAGCTGATATGGCAGACTTGCTTAAACAAATGTGGTTTCTACTGACAATTGATATGTACATACTATGGCATAAGGGGACGACAAGCAGATAAGAGGCAATCCGTAATTTCGATTAAGACATTAATGAGCAAGTGAAGATGGCTTAAGTCTCAAGTCCAAAATTCTAAGTTGACATAATTATGGAATTGTTTTAAGATGGTCATACTATGGATCATTTAGCTATCGATGGTACCGACGGCCGTCGTGAGAGTGTCCCTTTTCCATTCAGTGGTCATAATAGTTTGCTGGTCAAACCGTTCGGACACTACGTTTTCGTGAGAAGACCGACTTTCAAACACTGTTCTAGCTCTGCCACCTTTCACCATAGATGTGGAAGTGGGACATCGGCGGATGCGGTGGATTGAGGACGAATCCAATGTAAAAAAAAATTATATTCTAGCTTAAACCTAAATACACATTATGTCTTTTGTTACAAAAACTTGGGTACGTTATTTTCAAGGATTTTATGGGGATAGCAAAAAGCACTCTCCATCTCATATCATCAGAATGATTTAATTCTGAATGAGAGGAAGAATGAGGAGTTGTCACGACTTCCGCGGAAGTCGGTCCCTCTCCTGGGTCGAGCGGCAACCGGCGGTCGACGTCACTTGAGTTCTAGCCACCACCGATCCATTTCTCATTTTCTGTCTGTCTTGTCTCATTATTCACACCTGATTCACATTACCCAAATTGTATGTGTTATTTAATTCCTCTGTTCCCCCCCTCAGTTTTGTCCGTGATTGTTTCATGTATTGGTGGCTCCGTGTATTGAGCAGGTGTGTAACTACGTTGGTAGTGTGTTTCGTATTTTCCTTATTAAAGGAGTTTTGTCTACATTCGGTTCCTGCGTTTGATTCCGGACGACTTGCATTCAGAAGCCCTTACAGGAGTCACCACTATCATCATAATGATTTTCTGTCCCCCCCTAATTCACTTTCATTATCACATGCACAAACTCTAGCTCAATGTTTGTATTATCGCCCCTTTCATCTCCTGGAAGCTGCTTTCAAGTCCTGTTGCTGATCAGCCTTTTAGAACTGAAAATTATAATTTATCTCAGTGGCATTCTTTTATCTGACTCTGTCCCATTCATCTATGTGTTGACAGTCTTGCCTCTTGATTTACAGGCTGCTTGTGCAGAGGAGCTCTCCGGGATAAATCAATTAGAGGGAGGGAGGGTAAGTAAAGACAGCAAGAAAGAAAGGGATAAGAAATGCAGTAGAGTTGAGAAGAGGGAGAGAGGCTGAGAATGAATTGCCCGTCTATAAGTCCTGCTGTAAATTGTGCTGCCCACACAAGAGAGGGATAGATGGAAATTATAGATTGGGTCTTTTTTGCTTTGCTTAACCTTTAAGAAGTTATTAATAACGACAGGGCAGCTTTTATATGGGCATTATAATCAATTGACATGCTCCCAGCCTCTAGAGTTTACAGTATTGAATACCGGTAGTTACTCTAACTTACTTCATTCATCTTCACAATCAGTCTTATCTTTTCAGATGTATGAATGTGTGACTGTTGTTGCCCCCTTGAAGGCTCCAGGTGTCTCTCTGGTTCCTCTCTACCTCTCCCGAGGAGCGTGTCGTCTCTGGCCCTGTCCCTTTGGTCTGTGTGACCAGGACTGTGATGACACATTTATCATTTCTAAGGTACATCCTATCCTTCTGTCCCTGCCTATCCTCGAACAACTAGTATTTGTACAATACATTCCTGGGATAATAGCCTCGGATCAAACTTAATATAATCTAACTATGTAACATTTTTAGGTATTTTAGTATTAAGTTGCAGGTACCATATCCCCATGTCTGTGTGTCTGTAGACCCGGGTGCTGACTGTAGGAGTGCAGACAGAGCTGACAGAGCTTTGACCCCTCGTACTGCCAGGTGAGTGGCCGAGGAGGTTCTGGAAGTGCGCTACGCAGACCATCCTTAGCAGGACACAGTGGGCCTGAAGGGAGAGGTCCACTTCCCCACCCTCCACTTTTCCAGAACGGCCTTGGACTTTGGCTGTGTACTGAACTACATCGAGGCTCAGCGCCAGCTTACCATGACCAACTGCAACCCTCTGTGTCCTACTGCTGGGCATTCCTGGTCAAGGTGCAGTAGTCCCACATCATGGTAGGGAGCCTAGCATAGACCGTATGGAGCCTGGTCTACCTCTACAAAGTCACCATTAGACTTGTTTACACACCATACCTCAGAAGGAAAACGTACGAATTAAGCAGAGACTATCCCTGACCTTTGTGTGCGTGGCCTCCTAAACGTTTCATCACCTTCCCTGTATTGTGTGGCTTATTGTTATAAATGTTGTGGATATTGTTTATTGTGGTTGCACTGTTTATTTGAGATTCTATTGAGGCACACAGGAGGGCTCCAGTTTTCATGTAGTTCCAGAAGGGGACAGATGGTGTAGAAGCAGCTGGTATGGCAGAGGAATGGAACTTCTCCTTATTAAGACTGCATTTAGTCAAGCTGTTCCTTTCGCCCTCAATTGAAAAGATGCAGAGCATCAGACTGCTCATCAAACCACTTTCCTTTCTCTTAAGAGACTGATAACAAATTCCACTCCTGTTCACTGTGGGTGTAAGAATTTCTAATGAGGAGTAAAGATTAACCAAACAGGACACATACACTGGGTGTAAAAAAACAATCGACACACCTTCCTAATATTGAGTTGCACCCCCCTTAGCCCTCAGAACATCCTCAATTCGTCACGGCATGGACTCTACAAGGTGTTGAAAGCGTTCCACAGGGATGCTGGCCCATGTTGACTCCAATGCTTCCCACAGTTGTTTCAAGTTGGCTGGATGTCTTTTGGGTGTATCAATCTTGATACAAATGGGAAACTGTTGAGCGTGAAAACCCAGCAGCTTTGCAGTTCTTGACACACTCATACCGGTGCGCCTGGCATCTACTAAGCTACCCTGCTCAAAGGCACATAAATATTTTGTCTTGCCCATTCACCCTCTAAATAGCACACATACACAATCCATGTGTCAATTGTCTCAAGGCTTAAAAATCCTTCTTTAACCACTCTCCTCCCCTTCATCTACACTGATTGAAGTGGATTTAACAGGTGACACCAATAAGCGTTCATAGCTTTCACCTGGATTCACCTGGTCAGTCTATGTCATGGAAAGAGCAGGTGTTCCTAATGTTTTGTACACTCAGTGTATGTATGTGTGTAAGCACGCACTGTACTGGAGTGGAGTGCCCACATCTGGGAATATGGATTTAAAGTTTTCTGAAGTGGCCAAAGCAAGATGATTGCACCGCTAGGAAAGCCAAATCCAGCTATTATCGAAGGAAACCCACAGGAAAAAATATCTGAGACACTTCAAGAAAAAGTGCACACATATACACTAGCGGACTTACCATTAGGCAGAAGAGGCAATTGCCTCAGGCCTCACATCATCAAGGGGCCTCATGAGCTGGTCAAATAATAATAATTTATCCGGTTGAGGCCCCCACTTGCTCCACTCAAGGCATAATAAGTCAATAAAATAAAAATCCCCATAGCATCTGCAGTGGAAGGTGGCCGAGCAACAGAGGTTTTAGTCAGACCAGCAGACATCCTGAAAATCAGTCTTGGTACTGGGCCGAAAAATGTATGGAAGTGAATATAAATAGAAGGTATACGGGTAATTTCTATGTCTCTCACTTTTGAGTAAATGTTTGACTATCTGTTATGCAACGCGTTTCTATGGGCTAATAGTAGTAAGGCCAAATTCAATGTTTCATAAAATATTTTAAAAAATTCTACCTACAGGGTTCCTAAAATTAAAAATGAAATAGCTAAATGATCTTTGGCATGACCATCTTAAAACAATTCTGCATGTCAGCTTAGTAGAAACCCAGCCCCGGGCCCTTAGACTCGAAGGGGAATCAATACATATTTCTATAAAAAGACAGGTGCTGCTGATAATATTGCCATTATCGTCGAGGCAGAGGACATGTATATGTAGCCCATGTATCTGATGCTGACTGTCCGGAAAGATTGTGTCATGGGCTGTTCGGATGCTGGAACTTTTTTGGATGAACGTGCAAAGGCAACCTACTTTTTTAAGCGATTTGTTTGACAATCAGACGAAAACATCATGACATGTCTTTACCATAAATCCCATAAGAAAATGTTGAATGGGGGGGACTCAGACTGGCCTCTGCCAGGGCCTCCAAAGCACTAAGTCCACCCCTGCATATATATTGCTTTTTTCATCCATAGTTAGTTCAACCTTGGCAGCCATTCCTTGGATCCAGCTTGAGAACACAAAGTAAACCAGTCCAAAAGCCTGTCTTGGACAGTGACTACTTAGCACCACACTCCCTTAATCTCCTCACACCAGTCAAGAAAGGACCCAATCTGTTACACTAGAACTATTTGGCTGCCATTTCAAGCTATCTATTTTGAGAAAATATGAACCCCAAGCAGCTCTACAATATACCATGGCCTTCAGTAGATATCAGTTCATCACGCACCAAGTTCTATAGACTTCTGTCACGTTGATTAATGATCAGAGACAGGCGCAGGAACACGTAATAGGGGGGTTTATTTACTCCACCCAAAAATACAACGTCATGAAAAGGCACGGGGACAAAGCCCAAACAAACACGCACATAAAATACACAGGGATGTAACCCAAACAAAAGAGTGAGGTTTAAACCTCTTAATTACATGGGACGAGACCCGTAATATCACTACATGAGACGAGACCCGTAATATCACTACATGGGACGAGACCCATAATAACAAGTGCACAATGCACGTAGCGTGAAAGCCAAAACAACAAAGAACAGGTACTCACAAGACCAACAGACAAGGGAACAATAACCGACCAGGACAATGGGGAACAGAGGGCACATGTAGAACATACTAATCAGGGGGAATGTGAACCAGGTATGTGTAATGAGACAAGACAGTCCGGGGTTGGTGGTAATGAATCCAGTTCTGTGACGCCTAGAAAGTCATAGACCTCCGGAGCTGGTGAATGGAATGAGCAGCAGTACCGGGGAACCGTGACAACTCCATATCAATCACCGCAGGGTTTCTGCAGTGTTTACAGATAGCAGATTTTCTGCTAAATAACTTGATAGTAGAAATCGTGGTGAAGTAGAAAATAAAACAAATGCAACACTAAGCATTCAAAGGCCTAAGCTGGCTCTGTTGTAAATCTCAGCTGTCAATACAGTCCCAATTTCTGGTGGGGTAGGATTTAGTTTTTATAGTTTTTAATTGTTCTAAAGCTGCTGCCATGTCCTGCCTCAGATAAATCAATAGTGCTATCTCTCTGTGGGGCTAAAGTGCAGGCCAGAGAAGATTAATCACTCAACCTCCTGCTTTGCATTTCTCCAGACCGATCCTCTTAGAAGTGGATGACCCTTCCTATCAATATTCGCATGGTTCTCACAATGCACCGGCCACCCTGCTAATTAAATGCCTATCAGTAATTAAACCAGGTGTGATTCTGCTACTATTACACCATTTTCATCTGCTTAGCTAAACTGGTTTACGGTGTACATTGAGTGTACATACACTGAGTGTACAAAACATTAGGAACACCTGCTCTTTCCATGACAGACTTACCAGGTGAAAGCTATGATCCCTTATTGATGTCACTTGTTAAATCCACTTCAATCAGTGTAGATGAAAGGAAGGAGACAGGTTAAAGAAGGATTTATATGCCTTGAGACAATTGAGACATGGATTGTGGCAAGCAGTGGAACATAATACAGTAACTGAACATAGACAGCGACCAGGCTATGTCTACCACGGTTATAGCAGAGAATAGCCATAGTAAGCTTCTCCCAGGAGGGTCTCCACTTCAGACACTCTTTGAAAAGGCATTGGCCTTCATGGACTCTACATTAACAATACATGAATCTCTACTGCTGACAGTTTGGTGTTATTGAAATGTAATTTGCTTTCCGGAGACCTCTTAAGGTGTCTGGGGATTAGTGTGATGGACACACACAGACACAAACACAAACACAGACACACACACACACACACACGCTTACAAATGAGAAGTGGGACAATTCTAGTGAGAGAAGATGGTTCCACCTGATAGTGGTCCTCTGGATTATATTAATTATCTGTATTTCAGAATTTCTGCTGGTGGCCTGAACCGTCACAGGACTACGCCATAGAATTCCACATACAATACTTCCCCTGCTGTTATTCTTCAAAACACTTACTGTTACTGTAGTCTGCAGGCTCTACCTGCACGGTCTCTGACATCACCATGTCTCCTTGTATTTTGTATCTCTGCAGTTGTGTGTTCTCTATCTCGCCATGTCAGTACATTTCTGTCGTTTTGCATGTCTGTCTCTCATTTATTATCTAGCAACATCTGTCCTGTTCACTTTCTTGCAAAAAGGTGTTCAGTCCATTGGAGTTGTTATTTTAAAATTATGGAGCATGCTGTAATTAATTAACATCAGAGAGAGAGAGAGAGAGAGAGAGAAAATCATGAAGATGCTGAGAGGACTTACTGTGATAGAATAAATTCATTCACTGATTTGTTTTATTGCTCATTTTACGTGTCTGTTACTTGGTTGGCTTACGAGATCCAAGATGAAGTATCCAGTGAGTTTTATTTTTTACAGCTCAATACTGTAGACAAAGATTACGCCGTTTATACTTTTGTTTTAGGGAAATTGAGGAACAGAGACCCAGAGAATGAGACTAAGGAGGAGAGGAGGTCTCCCAAAGATCCCCTGTCAGCCCCAGTCACCCCCACTCTCATCACAAATGGGTAGTCAGAGTCAGGTGTGAAACAGCTACACCCCCAGCAGACAGGAGCACAAGTCCCCAGCAGCACAGTTGCCAGCCAGTGCTGATCAGAACACAGGCACAGCAAGCCGTATAACTAAAGAGCACCCCAGTGCTGGAGTGAAGGAGGTACAGTACAGTACAGTACACACTATCAGGTGGCCTGCTGATGAGATTTCCTCTCTGTCTCTATTGCTCAGACCTTAGGAACAACTTAACCGAGAACATTGTTGAATTGAATTACAGTATTTAATCTCAATTTCTCTCTATTTATCGACTAGTCCTTTGTGCATCCCCTACCCTCTCTCACGATTGCTCTATCCATATGTCCTTGTGTCTTTATCTATCGTTCTATCACTGTTCTGACCTACAGTATGCCTCCTTATATGTCTCTCATTCTCTTGTCTTTGATATCCTACCTATCTACTGTATCGGCTGCTGCAGCCAGGTGAAAGCCAACTGGTATCCTTCACCTTTTACAGTTAGGCAGACATCTGTGGTCTGGGTTCTGGCTCTGTGTGAGGTCAAGGAGGGCCCCACGTATGAGATCAAACTCAAAGGAGAGCCCTCACTGGTCACCTACAGTCTGGACAGAACAGAGATCGGACTTTGGCCTTCAGGTATTTAGCTATACCATGATCATCCTGAAACTGTGTTAGTTGTGTCTGGTTTACTTGTGAAGGATAAAGGGTATCTGTGTGAGCTTTCTTTGCTTGTGTTTTTCATTTGTCCCTGTTTGGGTGTGTAATGAATGCATCCAGGCAATTATCATTGATATTCAAACAAGGACTTTTTGATTTTTTATTTGTAAATGAGTGAATTAGCAGAATCATCTCCTCCTTGCCGGTTCAGCATCAATTTTGGGATCCATTCCCCCTCCTCTTCTCTTCTTTCTCCTGCAGTTGTTTGACCATCTGGCCAAGGTAAAAATCATCCTGAGGAACACAGGGAAGGTGGGCTTTGAGTTCAGTGCTCTGTTGGGGGACCACTCGGCCTGGACATCCCCTGGTCATCCCTAGAACGGTGAGACAGCCCACAGTATAGAGGATATACAGTGCTTTCTGTACCAATCCTCCCTACCAGCACCCCATGTTTAGTATTTAGCGTAACTACATACACACATCCAGTGGTTTTACTGTAGCTATTTAGGGTGTTTTTTTCTGTAACCATTTACCTGTCTCTCATTACTCAAAGGGATGCATCGAGGTGAAGGCTGAGCGGAAGCTGTCATTGTACTATCTCCCTGGGATCCCTTAGGTTTTCCACAAGACTTTCCAGCTGCAGGTGGCTTTGTGTGAACCAGAGAGCATCACTCTCAGAGGAGAGGGCATTTTCCCCAGGATGTGTCTGGACCCAGTGCTCAGTATGTGCCTTTGGTCATTGTGGAGTTTTATCCCCATACTGTGAAACAGTTTTGTTGCAGTATGTAACTCTTGCCTTGTGTATATGATGAGAGATATACTGCAGCGGTGAAGGAGTCCACGGAGGCCCTGGAGGAGGAAAGGAGAGATGAAGGCACCAGTCGGCCTACTACTGGAGAGGACATGATACCTGGGTGATGTGTGGACAGATGTGTGTGACGTTTATTTCCGTCTCACTGTGTTCAGCATGATTCTCTGCTGCAGATGGAGGTAGAGAGGCTCTTAGTGAAGCAGAATGCCATGGCTATTGAGAAGAGACAAGTGGACCGTAGAGACACACCTGCGTCCACTAGAAAGTGGCGCAAGAAGCTTAGCAGGTAGGCTCACGTGCAAGTACATAATAACACCATGACTACGCATATATTCAGCTCATTATTGAAAGTGGGATCTCATTATGTCTCATGTTTAAGTTCCTCTTGATGGAGTACACACTGGATTTTGTCTATGTGATCCAGGGAAGTGTTCCTACTCACATAGTTAGTCAAAGTGACAAACACTGGGCCCATGTCTGTTTCCTTCTGGGCTGACCGCCGATCACTTACAGGCACAGGGGGGTCCTGGGCAGCACTTGGAAAGAATGTAGATAGATAATGCTATATGCCTGTTTTCAGGAATTTAAGGGATGGTTTTGATCAAGAGCTGTCTCTTATCCTCAGGGTGAAGAACCTGCCCTATTGTAAGAACGAGAACGAGACCTATTTAACCAGGCAAGTCAGTTAAGAACAAATTATTATTTACAATGACGGCCAAACCCGGGCGACACTGGGCCCATTGTGCGCCGCCCTATGGGACTCCCAATCATGGCCGGATGTGATGCAGCCTGGATTCGAACCAGGGACTGCAGTGATGCCTCTTGCACTGAGATGCAGTGTCTTAGACCGCTACGCACTCGGGAGTATCCTCTGTGTATGTGCTGTTTTGTTGTTTTTCAACATATGTGGGAAATATTTCGACCCCTAGTTTTTTAAGGTCAAACAGGCTGAATGTGCCATGGTGCCGTTGTACTGGGTGTTGTGATCCGTCTGTGTGCCGTAGTCACCATATCCGCCCTCTCAGCCTCCACGGATATGCTGCAGTTTGACAGCATCCAGTGTGGACTGTTTCAGGTGACCACTGCCCAGCTGTTCAACCACGAGCCTGTCCCCTGTGAGTGGAGCATCGCAGAAGAGCAACAGCCCAAGAAGAAGGTACACTACCCAGCATAAGCATTGGTATTCTATACCGCCTCATGGTTTATAAGGGGTTTGTTGAACCTGAGGGATATTTTCATAAACAGCAGGCAGCAAAACTGTACAGTACAAAAGAACACATCCTTTAAACAGATTACTTGTCAGTGTTTTTTGCCTAAATTATGTGCTCTTACCATTAAAGCAAATAGATAATTAGGTGCATTTTTGTTCATTATCTTGTGTTTTATTATGGATTAAATATTTAAAAACAGGATATTAGGGTATTAGCTGCAGGGCTTTGGCTCATTTTTCTTCTTGTCTTGTGTGTCTTCAGAGGATAATTATAGACCCCAGGGTCCACACTACGTCTACTGAGAGGTAAAGATCATCTCATTTATATTTGGGCTTTATCTTTACCAATAGGACTGCATTGTATCACAGAGTAAACCAATATCATAATACAAATATTCACCAAGTCCTCTTCAGTAATGAAATTATCAACATCTATATTAATTAGGCTATGGTATAGATATTGTATCTCTCTGTTATTGTTTAAATGTATTATACCATGGCATTGTTGAATACTCGTTTCTGATTGGCTTGAAGGGCATTCTAGAGCGTGCATTATTTCCCTATAATGCACAATATATTTGCATGGTAGAATTCAATTGCTATAGTTCTTCTATGTTTGAGCTGCTTTTGAAAGCAAAAGTCGAATCGAAAACATTATTGGCATTATTGATTTCGATTTTCATAATAGCAAGCTAGGACTGATGGTTTGGTTAGCTAAACTAGCAAGTCTGTTTGGTTACCATGGCAACTACTGTCGCTAGCTAGTAAACTTGCTAGCTACTTCAGTGGATGTTGAACACATTTCTACCTGCAAATGAACACATTTCTGTGTTAAATTATAGCCATGGTATAAAAGGGACAATCAACTCGGGGCTTGCGTTGTGGAACACACCATCCACGTCGTTCACTATTTTCCAGAGAACGCATTGCCCCTCAATGATTATCCCTTTCTTTACTGTTAATAATTGTTAATAATTCAAGGAATATGTGTCTATAGCTTGTGTTTAGATTGACAAGCATGTCCCCCTCCACCTGAGATGGAAGGCCAGATTGGAGCAGCATCCTCCTCCAGTTGTGTTTGAGATGCTTCCTTCAACAGGCGTGCTGTATCCTGGAGACAGTGTCAACATCCAGGTCAAATTCAGCCCAGCTGAGTGGGTAAGTCAGTCCAAAAGGCCCATTACAGTTTGATATATTTAAGCAGTCATGACTGCAGGGAACACTGCTCTCTCATAAATGACAGAAAAAGTTTGAACTTGTCTCTCTCTCTCGTCTGTTCTGTTAACACTGCGTGTCGGCGTTTTCTCAGTATTTCCAGAGCTCATCTTTCTCATGAATGATGAACTGGTCACAGCCAGCTGGGAACAGAAATGAGCCCTGGGAGAAATAGATAAGAGTACAGACTCACAGAGGGACTTATCTATCTCTGCCGCATCATGCACCTCCTCCATCAGATACACACACACCTATGTCAGTACTGCTGCCTGTGCTTTAGAGTCTTGATGGCTTTTTGTGGAGATTAGCTGAACCTAGCTAAAAGTGTGGTGAATCTTCTACAGTGTGTGTCTGGTTGGTGAAAGTAATGTTGAAGAGTCAGGGAGAGACAGAGACAACTAAGGGAATACTGGGAGAGAGAGAGAGTGTTGGCTGGGCTGCAGTTCAGATGGTGTCTGGCTGCTTACCTGGATGTGAATGGCTGTGTTGTTTCCATAGAGGGTGTACAGCCAGAGGCTGGTGGTGTCAGTGGCCCAAAGCACCCAGAGGATGTTGCTGCTGGCCCAGGGGCAGGAGGAGCCCCAGTTGGAGTTATCCTCCTCTGTGCTGGAGCTGGGACCCACCCTCCCATTCAGTGCTGGAGATGAGGCTGACGTGATCATATGGAACCCCTGCCCCTTTCCCATCGAGTTCTAATCCCGGGAGTTTGACAAGAAATACCAGGAGGAAGAGAAGGTGAAATCATTTGACTGCCTCTAATGGTGGACCTTGGCAGAAATGGTTCTTATCAAAGAAAGCATACATTTTATTTTGAATGATCTTGTGTTTTCTGTTTAGGTTGTATTACCTTTCAAGTACTAAGAAAGACTGTTTAAGAGCTTTGGATTACATCTCTCCCTCTCTCTTAAGATTCTGCGAATGATGAAGGGCTATGATGGCCCGAATTTCCTGCTGTTGCCCCCACGCACCTCAGGAGAGTCACTAACTCCTGAGCTAATCGACTATTATAATGACCACAACTGTGATGAGGAGGACTGTAGGTCTGCTCTGCAGTGGAACCTATTCTGTTGTCAGACTGTCTGAACATCTCTTATCAGGATGGAGAAGACATATCTACAAAATGAAAGCGTCCGCGGAGCAGTACATTAATATTTACTGATAGCTTACTGATTTAGAGGTCATGTATAATCCATTGGGGTGAGTTCTGGGACTTTCAGTGTAAAAGGCCTAGTTTGATCTGCAGTGGAAGCTTTGATTTGACCTGGGATCATCTGTAGTGGAAGTTCTCACTGACTCAAAGCGTTGTCTGGTTCCCCAGAGTCCACGGCTGGCTCCCCTAAAGATGAGGAGGCGTCTGAAGCAGGGGAGAAGGCAGAGCAGGAGAAGGAGCTGTCCACCCCACCCCTTCCAGAATGACTCATGGAGGAAAAGAAAAAGACAGCTCCCTCCAAAGATGAGACGTCATGTAGAGGTACTGAACAAGACCAAATACATAACACTACAACACTCCGAACAGTACAAATTACTTACCATTGCAGAAACAGATAGAACAGCTGAACATCATTCACACTGCTCTCAGTATGCAACTTTGTCACAGAATACCACAGACGCTATATGTCACGCTGGTATGAATGATTCGGGAGACAGGCGCAGGAATGCGTAACAGGGATTTTTATTTCACCCAAATTACAGCGTGCCATGTAAAGGCACGGGGACAAAGACCAAACCAACACATATACAACACACAGGGTTGAAACCCAAACAAAAGAGCGAGGAGTACCTCGAATAAATAACACAAGAACACAATTATTAACACACGGGACGAGACCCGTAATCATCTGCACATCCACAATGGGGCGAAGCCAAAACACACAGCACAGGTACTCACACGCACCAACGGACATGGTAACAATAATCGACAGCCCAATGGTGAAACAAAGGGCACAATTATACAAATACAATCAGTGGGAATGGGGACCAGGTGTGCGCAATGACACAGTTCAGGAGGGATCCGTGACACTATAATAGTCATAGAGAGCAGGTATCATGTTGCATTCTGTCCCTAGACCTGATCAAAGACACAGTGGACAGCAGGACTGCCCCATATAAACCTCTCTGTTATTGGGAGGGACTATCCTAGTGGAACAGAGACCCTGAAGAGCAACAGACTGCTGCCTCTTGAAGAAGGAAATACATATTGTCCTTAATGTATTTTTGCCCATTAATTTATTCTAATAATAATGATGATCTTCAATTGATGTCCCCTCTCTTCTCTGTTCCCCAGGTGCTTGACAATTTAGGGCTTGGACTCAAACGCCCTCCTATCCCCTCCTCCACTATCTTCTCTGTCATCCCCTACCCTAAGAAGAGGCCTGTGCCCAGTGCACAGCAGATCACTAGTTGCTTCCCCTTCATGGTGCCCTCAGCCCCAGAGGAAGCTTGAGGCTCGGTCAAGGTATAAAGGTCCTCCATGAAAAATAGCATAACTTCACACATCAAACCACTATTGCCACCATATTCACTTGTTTATTTTGAACTTCTTGCTTACTCTGAAAAACATGATTGATGATACTGTAATAACATTGTGTCTAAACGTATGCTCATTCCCTGGAACACTTGTTAACCTTGTTAACAACTGTTTCTGTATGCCCTTTACGTTTGTCCATTTAAATGGGATGATAAATGAATTAATGAAGCTATTAATTATAGCCATGTTTAACTGAATGGGTCTTACAGGAAGAGGTGGTGACCTCTACTAAAGGACGGGGGAAGAAGGCAGACACGGGCAGAGAGAGTCAGAAAGACAAGAGACGCACCCTAGCCAAAAAGGGGTCCAGGACCAATGACTCCCGCTCCCCTCCTCTAAGCGCTGTGACTCGCTTATTTGACACTGAGCAGTGCCAACAGGAGTCCCAACAGGAGTGCAAACTACATAAGAATACAAAAGAATAAACACTGATGTGCATGAATGTGACTTAAAGGTTTGTGTTGTTTTCTATAGGCTCACCACATTCCACTGGAATGTCCCGCCCTATAGAGAGTCGACCCTGAAGATCTGGTTCCACTCCCAAGTCCCTGGCAAGTTTGACAAAACACTGAACTTTGAGTTGTTGGGTACCAAGACATGTTCCAAAATGTACTGTGGGGGAATTTGTACATATCTATCCATCAGCAGATACACAAAGTGAGTATTGTTTGTTTCTAAAAAACATTTTTTTGATTCCTTGTGAAATATAACCAATTGTTATAAATAGTTGAATTGTATAGGTTGTTATGTTTTATTATCGCTGTAAATGATGTGTGTGTCATTTGGTCTATCCCAGGATGGTATTTGCCCACAGGAAGAGGGTCCTTTGATGAAGCGTTGCATTAGAGCTACATCATCCGCTCTGGCCTCTATGAGTTTGGCCCGCTGCTCTGTGGGAAGACCACAGATAGGTAAGGGGATTAACTTCCACTACCCTACTCCGTGAGTTTCTTCACTGTAACTCCATAGAGGACAACATGTGTGATGCATGCCTGTGTGTTACCTGTCTGTGCCATAGGTATAAAGAGAGGAGGTATCCAGATGACATGGAAAGGCTGGTGATACACAACAACTCCCCCCTGGATGCTGAGATTCACTTCTGCTTCCAGCATGACACCAAGGCTGCCACCTACCAACTGGACATGACCCTTAAACCCAACGAGAGACAAGAAGCCAAGCAGAACTACTAATAACATCGTAGAATGTAGTCTGAGATATCAGATTTGTCAGAACCCTGACTGTGTGATACAAACACGGACGTTAATTTCTTCTTCGCAATAAGTCTGGATCTGAGTACCTCCCCAACTATTTCTGGAATGCAAGCACATTCTATCCGTTCTGATTGGTCCCAGAAACCGATGGGTTGGGTCAGAGCCAGGGTAAAGCAGCGTTTTGAAACTGTGTAATTTGCTTTAATACTCTGATTGGTTAGAGATGATCCAATTGCTGATGACTGTTTTGTACAACACCCCTTATTTTGACGTGACCACAAACGACTTCAAGGGTGGCTGACTCAGAGGGAAATATGTTGCGAACAGACAGGGCAGAAGAATTTTGTTTGAGTCATCAGGCAAGGGATGAGAGGCCATTGTATTTTAATTACAGTAACTAGTGAAGTAAATTGAGTGTGCCCTGTCTGTCCCCAGGGGATTGAGACAGACACAGAGCTATGGTAGAGAACTCATTCAGAGATATGGAACTATGCATCAGTGCTGTGTGTGATTTTACCAAGTTCACCTTGAAGAGGAGACCATAGGGGAAACCATCCACTTCTGCCCCTGAACAGGCACTTAACCCACTGTTCCTAGGCCGTCATTGAAAATAAGAATTTGTTCTTAACTGACTTGCCTAGTAAAATAAAGGTAAAAAAAACACACTGCTCTAACAGACCAGGCTCACCAAACAGTGTATCTGGTGAATAAGGAGAATCAGCCCTTCCAGTTTATCATTGAAGAAATGTCTTGCCACTCAGAAGCCTTTCTGGACAGCCTGCAGCTGGAGCCTATGGAAGGGGTAGTGCCACCTAAAGACAGGTGTGTGACTCAACTCTCCGCTCATCATCAACAGATCAACAGATCATCGAAATGTAGTGTAACGGAACGGTGTAGCAGTCCATCTGTTGTTACAGTTAATGCATTGTCAGTGATACCTTTGACACAAAGCATCCCCTCTCTCTTGGTGTCCTGCAGGTTTCCTGTGGTAGTGTCCTTCACCCCAACACAAGACGGAGTGGTGATCTTTAACCTGCTAGTTCAGGTGAAGGTCCAGCCCCTCACTATGAATGTCAAGACAGAGGGCTATAGTATGGATGCCTGTGTGCAGTTAGAGAGCACCGAGGGAGGCGGAGTGGTGATCTTTAACCTGCTAGTTAACTGAGCGGTCTCCAGGCAACTCTCCTCATCAGGTGGACTTCAAGCGGGTAAGAAATATTGGCTTCAAAGCTTAAGACAGACAGAAAGGCAAAATATACACTTAACTCCTCATAATGCAAATTCATAGCTACTTTTTCACTCCTTTGCTGTGTCTGAAGTTTTACAATGACATTCTGCCCCCTGCAGAAGTGTGTGCTCAAAGACGTGGGCCTCAACAACAAGGTATCTCTTAGCAGAATCCTAGCAGAAATTAATCTCCCTCTTTCTCCCTCTGTCTACAATTTGTTCTGATTCATGATTCTCTCTCTCTCTCTCTCTCTCTCTCTCTCTCTCTCTCTCTCTCTCTCTCTCTCTCTCTCTCTCTCTCTCCTTTTCAGATTAAGAATGTGCCTACCTTCGGCTGCTCCATCCTGGATTCAGCTGGACTGGATTTCTCCTTCCTCAAACACACCTTTGTAATGGGCTTCATCTACGATGCAGGGATGGTGCCAGCTACACAGACACTGATCAGAAGCAACAGTGGAGAGAGGGGCATCAGGTAACTGCTGACAAGTTGCCTCGCACTCTGCATTTGTTTGAGCGACAACTTTAAAACCGAAGCAAAACAGCCTACACCCATTGACAGGCTCGCTGTTGGCCCTGTTCATTTCCTCTCGCTCATACTTCCAAATGAAATCTAATGGAAAGGATAGAAGGCCTCACTGCACTGGCAGGGAAAAGCAGAGTTAATATATATTAGTGACTCTCAATGAAGGAGCTGCCATAGCGTGTTATTCTCCTCTTCAGTCCAGATCAGGGATCGTCAATTAGACTCAGCTGCGGGCCGTTTCTTTCCTGAGCGGATGGTCGGGGGGCCGGAACATAATTACAAATAGTTTGTAGACTGCAAATTGACAGCAAGAAACCCAAACAGATATAATATTTGACTAAAACATTATAATTTCAAACCTTGGTTACATTTGTATGCGATCACGTCGTGTCTCTCTATTATGCGTGGGAATACTTGGGACCAGAATTTTTCTTTATTTTTTGCTCAGAAATAAATAAAACCACCTGCGGCCGTCAGTTGGGGAACCCTGGTGTAGATTGTCAGTTCTCCAACACCCCATTTCTGGAGGCGGGGTTCCAGCCGAAAGTGCTGCCCCCTGGTGGGTCCATGGAGGTGCCCATCACCTTCTACCCACAGGAGGCGATGCAATACCATGAGCGAGTGGTCTTCGAGATCAATGACTGTGCCAAGCAGGTGGTCGAGACCCTAGGTCAAGGAATTGAGATGAAGGTGAGGAGATGTGTGTGTGTGGGCGTACGTGTGTGTGCTTGTGTTTTGTGTTTGCGTGCGTCTTTAAGCATACATTTCCTGTATGCTTAAAGACGCACGCAAAGTGGTGAATCTGGGGTCTCTGCAGATTGGTCAGAAGACCGGGAGGGTGATTCTCCTGGTGAACAACAGGACCTTCTCCCTTCTGCTCAGCTCCACTGTACACACTCTGCTTGACTCCAACGTACTGTACGCCTCTCAGAACCACCTCAACATCACTGTCACTGTGCCCTCTCACTGAAACGCAAGCCATATGGCTACCTCGACCTGTCAAGTAGTACAGTACCTAGATTAATGGAGGTTTTGCTCAGAATGTAGCTATAAAGAGAACGCAGTTGAGAGTTGTCATACTAGTTGAGTTCTACCTGTGTGAGTGAGTGTGATGAGATGTGTATTCCTCTCCTGTACCGTAGGTGCTGTCAGTGAACCCGCCAGGGGAGGTGACCCTGAAGCCTTTTGGGGGCCGCTGTCTGGTGGAAGTGCTATTCTCTCCCCGGTAGCGCATGGCTCCCTTCACCTCAGAGCTGCAACTTGAGTGTCTGGGCACGGTACGCCCCCTGCTGGTGCTGAATGGCTACTGTCATGGCGTGGAGGTCAAGCTGGACCAGGACTACCTGCCCTTTGGAGCTGTCACTCAGCGCTGCAAGCCATAAAACGCATCATGCGGAACACTGGAGAAATTGGAGCCAGGTAGGTACTCTGACACACATACCGGTGCTCATGTTACATTTTGATATTTTGCTAGATATGCTCTCCTATTATTTATGGTCATACAGTAGATGTAAAATTGTAAGTATGCTATGCTACTGCTACATACTTATAGGTAATATTAGCCATTATTTAGCATCCGTTGTATTGATGTATCCATCCTTGTAACTGTGTCAAGTTCCAGTGGGATATAAAGAGGTTTGGCAGAGACTTCTCCATCACCCCTGCAGAGGGCTACATCTGCCCTGGGATGGAGGTTCCCTTTGAGGTGGCCTTTGCCCCTGTGGAGCTGAGTTAGGACCTGAGATATAATGACCTGCCCTACACCATAGAGGGAGCCATCAAATTCACCCTGGCAGGCTCCTGAATCATGCCCCCCATCATTGACCTTGTCCTACCTCACAAATCAGCGCTGGACTCAAGCCTGTGATCGAGGGGGAACACTGGAGTGGCCCTCCTCCTTCATCATTGATCCTTACCAGCAGAACAAGGCTTATGAGATCACATACAAACCCATGGTCATGACCCCCGATGGCAAGAAGCACCTGGTGAGAGACTTTTACTGGAGCGCTGTCTTAGTAGTCTCGAAAACCAGACCCTAGGCAAGCCGGAAAATTATTAAATAGTGGGAGGCAACGCGGCTGTGTAGAGGGACTACTGTCTTAGCTCTAGAACAGACTGAGTGTGTCTGTAGTGTGAAGAGCCTTGAATATGAGGACACATTCTTATTGTTGCTGACAATGAACATCAAAGCCCTTTTAGATTAGTTGTTTTGGTTTTGTCAAATAATATGTTTATATCATACAGTATATTATACCATTACGTACTGTAGATGCATCCTGTTACTCATCTCAGTTGCTTGACCACACTGTCTCACTCTCCTCTCCCTCTTCCAGGACTCTGTGTTCTTCTTCCCAGATGTGACAGGCATACTCTACACTCTGCATGGCACTTCTGAGGCCCCCTAGGCTGTGGTCGTACATTGAGACAGGGCCTGTCCACAACTGGCCAGTAACAGGATAAATAATGGCAACCCTCAGCGGTACCGCGCTACTACTTTAGCAGGATGTCTATCAGCTGCTTAACACCTTGTAATGCCACTGCTTCACACTACACTACTAACACATTACCACAACTATGTCCGCTGCCAGTACTAAAATGTTCTGTGTGCAGGTTCCTTGCTGTGGTGGAGATCATCAGGCCAGAGAGGCCAGACAGCACTGTGTCCCAGAAGGGCCTGGACTATCTGGATGTAACAGCTCTGGCCAAGAGGGACTACACAGTCTTCTTCTTCACCTACAAATCAAATCAAATGTATTTGTCACATACACATGGTTAGCAGATGTTAATGTGAGTGTAGCGAAATGCTTGTGCTTCTAGTTCCGAACCATGCAGTAGTATCTAACAAGTAATCTAACAAATTCACAACAACAATGTAAGAAGTAATACATAAAAAAACAAAATACTGCATAGTTTCCTGAGAACGTGAAGCGAGGTGGCCATCTCTGTCGGCGCCGGAAGTCCTGGAAGAGGAGGGCCAATGCAGGGAGGACCAATGCAGTGCAAAGGTCAGTGGAGAGAATCTGCTTATGTAGATGTACATCATAAGGCTGTAAATGCAGCTGTTTTCCAAGTTGATTTGTATTCAATCATATGTGTCCTGACCTCCTCTAATGAGTCTACAGGGGAGTACCTGTTCTCCTACCTGAACTACAAGGCCACATAGCCGGGTGTCATCAGCACAGGAGATATGGTGACTCCGGTGCGCCAGATAGACTCTGCCTCTGTGAGGATGGAGAACCTCATTAGCCTGAGCCACAGTCCAGATGTCAGTGTCTCCAACTATTGTCCCTGCATTCTGCAAGGTGGGTCTGCATGCATCTAACGTAATGACAAGATTGTTATTTTTCTTGGCATACACAGTGTATCATTCAAATGCATGATTGTTCTATTTTTGTTTGGTTTCTTTCAATTGCAGGCTACCCTGTCATTTGAGTACCAGCCTTTGCGAGCGGGCGAGTCCACCACTCGTCTCATTCTTCATAATGGAGAATTGGGCTACTTCCACTATGAACTTTTGCTGAAGGCACTGCCTGCACCACATGAGAAACCACTCTACATCCGTGCTACGCTGCTCCGCTGGACACTCTGTCTGTCAGGTTCACGACTCCCGTGTCAAGGCAGAGCATGCCTGCAAGGTTCTGGAGCCACCTGTAATCCTTTACCCACACAGCCAGGCACACATGCTTGATGGCCACTGTTACCTGGAAACCTTTTAGAGTCTCACTGCCTTTCTCTACAAATGTATAGAATATCTTGTAGACATCGGACAATACTACCTTTAGCATTTCCAGGATAGATTTAATACATAATCTCAGGGAATGCACGATCATAAAAGTATGTCTATGATGATATGACATAATGCAAATGCAATGTTCTATGTGTATTAGGTGTGAGTCCCTCTGTCTCTCTCAGACAGACAAGCCTGACTTCATCGTGGAGAAAAACATCAAGGCTGCAGCTGGTTACCAGGCAGGCACAGACATCAGCCTGAAGCCCTGCCAGTTGGGATAGATCCGTGGCATGCTCACCCTCTCCTCAGGATTTGGTGGGGGATACATGTTTCCTCTCTATGGTTGCTGCACCCCTCCCAAGCTCGGGGCCCCTTCACCATCTGCGCTGGATCCAACGTGTCCATCCCCTTTAAGAATGTGTTTGTCCAGACCACCGCTTTCTCCTTCCAGGTGGACAACCCATTTGTCACTGTGAAGGGTTTGGAGACCATCAGGCCCGGGAAGACCCTCAACATCCTGTTGATGTTCGAGGGGCCTCCCCCTGGCTACCGGGGGCCCTATAGTGGGATGCTGACCATTTCCAGCCCATGCTCTGAGGGCCGCAGCCAGAGCATCTCCTGTGTCTTCTACCTGAAGGTATGTTTAATTTTTGCATATTTAGACTATATACAGCAGGCTCCAGTAATTATATCTATTTACTGTATTTATTTTACAAATATACATTTATTTGTCTTTTTCCTATTTATAAAGCCTTAGGATATTTATCCATTGTGAGATTAAATGAATATATTTATAGCGCACATGGCCTATCTTATCAGCTCTGTTTTGGGTGTTATCTCTTCTCGTTTCTCTAGTCTAGATCCATGTGTTCTTCTCAGAGCCACTAGGGAGAGCACTTGCTCCTCTCCAAATAGCACTAATTTGGCATCAGCACCAGATACTGTACCTCCTGGGTTCATATGTGGGAACAGGATGAGTGTTCAGAATGCATGAAATATATGTTTCCAATTAGCTTAAACAGCAGTTCAATCGTGTGTTTGTTGAATAGTTGAAGTGTGTGTGTGTGTGTGTGTGTGTGTGTGTGTGTGTGTGTGTGTGTGTGTGTGTGTGTGTGTGTGCGTGCGTGCGTGCGTGCGTGCGTGCGTGCGTGCGTGCGTGCGTGCGTGCGTGCGTGCGTGCGTGCGTGCGTGCGTGCGTGCGTGCGTGCGTGCGTGCGTGCGTGCGTGCGTGCGAGACAGAGAGCGAGCAGGATGAGTGCCTGTGTTTTTGGAAAGGTAGCTATTAAAATGTTCCTTCATTCTCTCACAGTTAATGAGTTGTTAAATTCTTTCATATTTAAATATTGTGCAGGGGTTTGAAGTCTCCTGCAGAGCTTTTAATTTGGTGAGTAGGGGAGCTTTAAAGTAACTGCACAGTACTTCCTGATTTCTATGAAGTATGACCTATATTTAATTACAATATACTGTAAGTGAAATAGTTTTCCTTACAAAGTTTTTGAATTAAGTATGTTAATTAAAAGCAAGATATTTTTTTTTAAAGGTGTGGGCATACCCCAACAACAGAATGGTGTGGGCGTATACCGGTCATTAAAAATATTCACTCAAGTAGAACACTGATTGGCCAGGTCAGCCAATGAGCCAACATGACATACTGTTCTATGAGGAAATAGTAAGGATCTTTGAAACGGTCTGTTCGAGACACAAGTTTGACCAGTGGCGATCGTGCCATTTAAGATGAGGGAGGATGATTTTTACTTTTTATGAGTCTGGCCTTATTTCAGTTACAGCATATTGGATGACTGTCATTCATATTCCATTCACCCATTTCAATGTAACAGTGATTACATGATTCTCAAATTTTCCTTATACCCATCATGGTTACTACAACCTAGCCTATTGAAAGTTTACAACGTAGGTGCACACAAGTTGAGAGAAAAAATTGAAGTGACAGACAGTGACACATGGACAGACAGCGACACATTCAATACCGCCTTGCACACTCTTGCCTGCGTCAAGCTGATCTAGGGCGTAATCATTAGTCCAACAGTTGTAAAGGAGAGAGTTTCTATTGGACAAATGTAGGTATGTTTTGTTCCGTTTGCTTCCATTTAAGAAATGTTTTCTGCTATGTAAGTGAAACAACGTTCACTTTCATAGCAGCCACGTTGTATTCCTTCTCGCATCTATGCACTCCGCTCCTCTCACCTTTTCCCATCGCTTGTGGACTTCAATGCACAACACATCATCTACATGTGACCAGGTAAAAAAACCTTTCCAAGCCAAACCATATCATAACCACTACACACAGCCTTCATCGTTGTCACCATATTAGCTAAAGTAACGTCATAGTTAACATAGCTAATAGAACTAACGCGTCAGTAAAACCGCTACAATCGTGCAGTAAGCAGTTCAGCACTTACAAAAAACAAAAGCACTTAGTAAAACCAAAAGCTTACCTTGACTTCCAGTGTTGTGTTGGATAGTCATAGCCAGCTAGCTAGCATAGCATCCCTGTCTTTAAGCAGTGTGTTTGAGTAGGCTAAACTAGCTAGCTGCATTTGCTCGCTAAGTAAGTGAAACTGAAAGTGAAAAGAAAATACAATCTCTCTATCTCTCTCTTGTTTATCCTTCATTTTGGAAGACAATAATTTGTTCAAAACTTTTCAACTATTGTCTCTCTCTTTGAGTCAACTATTCACCACATTTTATGCACTGCAGCGCTAGCTAGCTGTAGCGTATGCTTTTAGAACTAGATTCATTCTCTGATTGGGTGTACAACATGTCAGTTCGTGCTGCAAGAGCTCTTATAGGTTGGAGGATGTCCTCTGGAAGTTGTCATAATTACTGTGTAAGTCTATGGAAGGGGGTGAGAACCATGAGCTACTAGTTTTTGTATTGAAGTCATTGTACCCAGAAGAGGATGGAAGCTAGCTGTCCTTCGGCTACACCATGGTGCTACACTACAGAGCCCTGTTGAGGCTACTGTAGACCTTCAATGCAAAACAGTGTTTTAATCAATTATATGGTGACATGAATATATTTAGTATAGTTTTATCGAAAAAGGATAACTTTTTAAATGTTTTAAACATTTTATTTTATTAATTTCACTGAGGAGGATGGTCCTCCCCTTCCTCCTCTGAGGAGCCTCCACTAAGTTTAAGGTGGGGTTTTTTTTCAACAATTTATGCTTTGTCCACAAATTTGAGTATAGGACGAGTCAACAACATTATTTGGGTATCATTTTTAAAAGTGAGATTTTCATTGGACAGTTACTTTTTATTTATTTTACCTTTATTTAACCAGGTAGGCTAGTTGAGAACAAGTTCTCATTTACAACTGCGACCTGGCCAAGATAAAGCACAGCAGTTTGATACATACAACAACAAAGAGTTACACATGGAATACACAGACATACAGCCAATAATACAGTAGGAAAAAAAAGTCACATAAAGTGGGTATCGTAAGTATTCACCCCCTTTGGATTTTCACATTTTGCTGTGTTACAAAGTGGGATTGAAATAGATTTAGTTGTGATTTTTTTGTCATTGAACTACACAAAATACTCCATAACGTCAAAGTGAAAAGAAAATTATACACAGTTTTACAAACTCATAAAAATGTAATAACTCAATTATAGCCGTATTAATATTCACCCCCTTTCTTTAGGAAATCCTAATTCAGTTCAAGAGTAAAATTTCGCTTAACAAATCACATAATAAGTTACATGGACTTACTCTGTGTGAAATAATAGAGGTTGTATTGAATTTCAAGCACAGATTCAACTACAAAGACCAGGAAGCTTTTCGAAAACCTCATAAAGAAGGGCATTGACTGGTCAATGGGTACCAATAACAAATCAGACATTGAATATCTCTTTAAGCATGGTCAAGTGAATAATTATGCTGTGAATGATGTACTGTATTAAACCACCAAGGACAGAAAGGAAACTGCTCAGTGATGTGACCATGAGGCCATTGATTACTTGAAATGGCTGTGATGGATGAGGTTGCAGAAACAACATTTGAGTGACTCCACAATAATGTCCTAAATGACAGAGTGAAAAGAAGAATAGAAATATACAGAAAACATGCATCCAACAAGGCAGTAAAGTAATACTGTGAGAGAAAAATACACTTTTGGTCTAAATGCAAAGCCTTATGTTTGGGGCAAATCCAACACAACACATCCCTGAGAAACTGCCTCCTTATTTTCAAGCATGGTGGTGGCTACATCATGTTATGGGTATTCTTGACATAGGCAAAGACAGGGGGAGTTTTTAAGGATAAAAAGAAACGGGATGGTGCTAAGCCCATGCAATATCCTAGAGGAAACCTGCTTCAGTCTGCTTTACACCAGACACTGGGAAAGGAACTCACCTTTCAGCAGTACAATAACCTAAAACAAAAGGCCAAATCTACACTGGAAGACTCACAGCTGTAATTGCTGCCAAAGGTGTTTCTAGCATGTATTCACTCAGGGGAGAATACTTATTTTATCAAGGTATATAAGTGATCTTAAAAAAACATTATAATAATTTTTCCACATTGGCAATACAGAAAAGGTTGTGTAGATCATTGACAATTAAATCACTTTAATCCCACTTTGTAACACAATAAAATGTGAAGAAATCCAAGGGGATGAATACTCATGATACTTACATTAGAACTTTTTCCTAATCACAGAATTCTAATTGATCTTATATTTTTTCACAGGATCAGTTGAATCCATTGTTTCTTTGCTGCAGTGTCACCAGTCCTCCTGCCAGGACTAGCCTATATACACAGAACAGCCCACAGTACTATCAACTCAATAGGGATGGATGGTATTACCACTTCCCAATGTCTCCTTCGCTACCAGCCATTGCATACAGTAGGCTACGCTGTGGGTTTGTTTGATGGGCTTGTCAGTGCTTCCCCTATATATACAGTATATTAGTATTTTCTGCCAAGATGCCCTTTTAAGATCAGAGTGACAAGTTACATATCTTCCTCAGATTCTCATCAGATTGTCAGAGAATCCTCCAAAATAACTAGCTAGCTAGCTTTTAATCATGTTTAGCCAACCCTATTAAGTTAATAGAGGTACAGTTGAAGTGGGAAGTTTACATACACCTTAGCCAAATACATTTAAACTCAGTATTTTACAATTCCTGACATTTAATCCTATTACAAATTCACTGTCTTAGGTCAGTTAGGATCACCACTTTATTTTAAGAATGTGAAATGCCAGAATAATAGCAGAGAGAATGATTTATTTCAGCTTTTATTTCTTTCATCACATTCCCAGTGGGTCAGGAGTTTACATACACTCAATTAGTATTCGGTAGCATTGCCTTTAAATTGTTTAACTTGGGTCAACCGTTTCAGGTAGCCTTCCACAAGCTTCCCACAATAAATTGGGTGAATTCTGGACCATTCCTCCTGACAGAGCTGGTGTAACTGATTCAGAGGGGTTGGGTTAAATGCAGAAGACACATTTCAGTTGAAGGCATTTGGTTGTACAACTGACTAATAATGGTGACTTTGACTTTGACTAACTGAGTCAGGTTTGTAGGCCTCCTTGCTCGCACACACTTTTTCAGTTCTGCCAACAAATGTTCTATAGGATTGAGGTCAGGGCTTTGTGTTGGCCACTCCAATACCTTGACTTTGTTGTCCTTAAGCTATTTTGACACAACTTTGGAAGTATGCTTGGGGTCATTGTCCATTTGGAAAATCCATTTGCAACCAAGCTTTAACTTCCTGACTGATGTCTTGAGATGTTGCTTCAATACATCCACATAATCTTCCTACCTCATGATGCCATCTATTTTGTGAAGTGCACCAGTCCCTCCTGCAGCATAGCACCCCCACAACATGATGCTGCCACCCCTGTGCTTCACGGTTGAGATGGTGTTCTTCGGCTTGCAAGCCTCCCCCTTTTTCCTCCAAACATAACGATGGTCATTATGTCCAAACAGTTCTATTTTTGTTTCATCAGACCAGAGGACATTTCTCCAAAAAGTATGATCTTTGCCCCCATGTGCAGTTTTTATGGCGATTTTGGAGCAGTGGCTTCTTCCTTGCTGAGCGGCCTTTCAGGTTATGTCGATATAGGACTCGTTTGACTGTGGATATAGATACTTCTGTACATGTTTCCTCCAGCATCTTCACAAGGTCCTTTGCTGTTGTTCTGGGATTGATATGCACTTTACGCACCAAAGTACGTTCATCTCTAGGAGACAGAACACGTCTCCTTCCTGAGTGGTATGACAGCTTCGTGGTCCCATGGTGTTTATACTTGCGTACTATTGTTTGTACAGATGACTTGTGGAGGTCTACAATTTTATTTCTGAGGTCTTGGCTGATTTCTTTTGATTTTCCCTTGATGTCAAGCAAAGAAGCACAGAGTTTGAAGGTAGGCATTGAAATACATCCACAGGTACACCTTCAATTGACTCAAATTATGTCAATTAGCCTATCAGAAGCTTCTAAAGCCATGACATAATTTTCTGGATTCTTCCAAGCTGTTTAAAGGCACAGTCAACGTAGTGTATGTAAACTTCTGACCCACTGGAATTGTGATACAGTGAATTATAAGTGAAATAATCTGTCTGTAAACAATTGTTGGAAAAATTACTTGTGTCATGCACAAAGTAGATGTCCTAACCGACTTGTCTAATGTTTGTATTTTCCACATTAATTATACTCCACATAATAATTCACATTTCCTGTTACTGCAGTGTTATTTTCCTGCTGTAGAAAACTGTCTCAAATTAAGATCCTACATCTGTAGGGGAAACACTGGGGCTTGTTATATGGTCAAATTGTTCCTAATACCCCTATCTGGTATGGTCTCAAGAGATGACAGTGACCAGAAGAGGATGAACAGTTTTGACAGAAATGGCATGTGTTGTGTTTGTGACTGTCCGTTTGAAACTGAGTAGCAGTTGTGATGTAGTTAGACAGATTCTCTAGTGAAAGAGCTCTCATTTCTCCTCTATATGGAAAGCTCATAGCCCTGTGCTAAGGGCATCACATCCATCTGGGATTGACCACAGGAGAAGCCTGTCTATGCTGGGCTGTCTGTAATGGGCTTGTTTTCCTGATCCATGTGGTGAAGCATGGGGCTGATGAAGCTCAAGTAACCAAAATCCTATTGAACCCAACCAGGTCTGACTGGCTGTGCTCTGCTCCAGGCCTTCCTCTGTCAAAGACTGGAGGCGGAAGGAAGCACTTCTAGTCACCTAGGCAAGATGTCCTCTCAGAATGGGTTCTTCCTCAAAAACTGCTGTGGACGATTACCGTATGCAAAGATTTCCGCTAGATAAAAATGGCAATAATTATATTTATTTATCTTTCTAATGACAGATAATTCCTCCAAATGATGCTAATACTCTGGGTAGGTTTGGCTAATATAAGGGTGAGACATCTAAATTATAATCACCTGGCTGAAAACGGCAGGACCAGGGAGCCTTTCAATTCACAAAGGTTATCCTGCATGGGCCTTTGTAGTAGCACACATCACACAGTAGTAATGAGGGACCTTCCTCAAATTGAGAGAGGCTCAGAAGAAACATGTAGATGGGGCGTCCGGCGCTCTATGATGAAGCCCAACGTCTCTGATCATCATCATAGAAGTGTTTCATCTAGCAGAGATTATGAATGCAACAGGGGGATGAACCTACACAGGGAGACATCACCCCACTCAACCAAGCCACTCAATCCCTCATTTCTAATGGAAAAGTAGTAGTGACTTGATCTTTCAATGAAAGGGAACATTTGCCCCATCTCTTCTGAAAGCTGCTTACTTATTTAAGTGGAATGCTGAAGAGTGTTAAAATGACATCAAATCAATGTCTATTCCACGTTGACTCATGGAAACAACGTTGATTCAATCAGTGTTCCCAGTGTGGGATATTACTCTATAACTTAATGCAAGGTGCTTAAATTAAGTCCACCTTGTACAATGTCTCTCAACACGTTGCTACTTTAATGTCTTTACAATAACTTTTACATATACAATAACTTCTAATATATTTATGGAAGTATATCAGGCAAGGTGCTGATAAATATGATCTAAAATTGTCAAGGCACCAATACAGTCCACTACAGTCCATAACCCTCTGAAAGTCGTTGAAGAGAGGTGTGTTTTCGGGGACGTTCGGAGGGTCGATGATGATGCAAGAGGGGGGGGGGATTGCCCCCATAACGCTCAACATGAACGCTCCGCGGCAAAAGGATGTGTGAGCAAGCAGCGCGCTACTGCAGGGACGGTGTCCACAAACTGCTCCAAAAAGAACAACCGAAACTCCGGGCTCAGGACAGCAAAGAGCAACCAAACCCCGTGGCCGAGGAAAGCGAGTCAGCGACGGCTGCACAGTCTGGAAACAGCGGCGCCCAGCCCGGTGGAATTGACGGGCTCGTCCGCTGGATAGTCACCAAGATGAGCGACAACAAAAGCATCTCTACCCGGGAATACGCGAAGGAGGAGGCAGCGGTTGCCCAAGAGCAGTTCTTCGCACCAGAGCCACGGAAAGGCATCTCTGTAATATTGGATGTAGGTATCGCTTACTTACCTGTAGGATTATCAGATATTTTAGCTGCAAATTATTCATTGATATGTTGTCACAGGTGAAAGAAAGTCCCATTTTAATTCAGTGCACAATTACGCGTAAAGATCATCGCCAATGTTGTGCCAATACTATACACATCATCAATTCGTTACATAGCCTCTCAGAATATACACGTATTCACTTTATATTACTTGAAAATAACGTTTTTCTGTATTCTGTAGGCTATCTGATCCATGTTTTCTTTAAACGGTGGATGAATTATAAGCACCATAAACAAATCAAATAGGCTACTCATAGTTTTTATGGATTTGACCTTAAAGGTAGACTCAGCGAAATTACTTTGCCACGAGCAGCACCGCAGATATTGGCCGTGTTCGAGAGCATCAAAACTGTTATGTATCATGGGTAAGTAGTGACCGATTGACTGATCTACAAATAATATTGAGTTGTTATTTATGATGCAAGGTGATTTGTAGATTAGTCCGCCTTGCCTTTAAAGGCGGCTTCAATTTCGAATGTGACCATTGAGATGCGTGAAATGAAAGACTCTGACACACATTATCTGCGCCTAACGGGTTCACTTCATGCTGTTACAGCGTGGGTTCGGGACATAAACAACGGAGAAGTTGAGCCTCGGGATTCTACGCTCATAGTTGTTGCGGAAATTGACCCACTATGCTGTTTACTTTCTGCATCTACCTCATATCGCCGAGTCTACCTGTAATTAAGTGCACCCTATATTGAATTTGGGTGGTGGATTTGGGTGGTGCCTAGATATAATATTCTCCATGCTCCAAATTGGTATCAATTGGTGTAAATGCTCCTAGATGTGTGCAGTTTGTTACATGGTAGTCTTACTGATGTCCTTTGATGCCACAGCATGCATATACAGTACAGTCCTTTAAATGTTGTCATAATAAATTATCTTATACAGAGCTATAGATTAATATATGACTGATAGCCAGACATCTTGTCTTTATACCGCTAGTGCATCTTTGACAGGCATACCTTACTTTGAATAATTTATATATTTTTTGCAGAGTATTCAGCAATTACGCTAGGGGTAGGCGGCTGAAGCTGGTCTCAGCAGTATTGATTTAGTAGGTCAAAGTGTTGCCATAGGATTATTCATCATTGCTTCATAATTATGTGTGTCTGATGCTCCTTCTAGGGATCTACATACTGCATTTAGGAGTAAAACTAATCTGAGAGTCAGAGAAACTAGTTCACTTTTAGACCCAGACCCAGATAAACTAGGTGGTGAAGAAGTGGTGCATGGAAACTCATTAGAATTCTGAAATGAAGACCAGAGGGGTAGAAGTATCCTGGTGTGTGTGTGTGTTTGTGTGTGTGTTTGTGTTTGTATTACTATCCTTGTGGGTACCGGAAATCCCCCAAAGTTTCCACAAGGATAGTAAAACAAGGAAAATACTCCCTCGTGGGGACATTTTCCAGGTCCCCACGAGGACAAAGACTATTTTAGGCTTAGATGTTAGGGTTACAATTAGGGTTGGGGTTAGAATTAGGGTTAGGTTTAAAGTTAGGGGTTAATGTTAGGATTAGGGGTAAAGGTTAAGATTAAAGTTGGGGTAAGGGTTAGGTTTAGGGTTATGGTTAGGGGTTAACAAAAATAGGATTTTGAATGGAAATAAATTGTAGGTCCCCACAAGGATAGTAAAACATATACTGTGTGTGTGTGTGTGTGTGTGGGTGTGTGCGTACGTGCGTGCATGTGTGCGTGGGTGTGTGAGGCAGAGAGAGAGAGATTGGGGGAAATATAGTATTCAATAATATTATCTATTGCTTGGTGTGTGCAATTACATATCTGGCATTAAATATGATTCCAGGACCATTATCTAAAGGTGTGTGAGTATTGAAAACCTGTAGAATTAGAAGAGAAACTTCACAGTGGCTGTTCTTTGTACTGTATTTTTATAGCCTAGTTTTTCTCCTTTCTTCTCTCCTCCACTCCCCTCCTCCACACAGCAGAGGCATAGATCCATCCATTTGTAATGAGGCAAAAAGATGCAGGGAGAACACTGCCTCCCTCGCTCTCTTTTCGCTCTCTTTTCTCTCTCTCTCTCTCGCTCTCGCTCTCGCTCTACCTGTTCCCACCATTCCGTGCCTTTTTCTTTCTCACACATTTTCTTCCTTCTTGTTTCTCAGCCTCTCATTATTACCTGCTTCTTAATTCTTCCTTCTGCCTTGCATGCTATTCAAGTCTCCATCCATCCCCATGACACCTCTATTCCTTCTCCCTGTGCCACTGTGAGCGGCGTTGGCAAGACACCACTCTCATTCTCATGTAGTGTTCTCCCCCTCTGTCTCCAGACTCACCACCATACCCCACATGACAAATGTTTACCCATTTTATCTTTAATGAATTGAGCACTGATCTCTGGCACTGATCTCGGTCTAAATAACGGATTAGGTCAGGGATTTGTGGTACATTGGTTTATCTCCAAACTGCGTTATGCCATATTGCCATTAGGAGCAGTGATTAGAATTATGGTATCAAGTAAACTCTTAATATCTGTATGGCAAAGAGCAAAGCCATTGTGTCTATGTATGCGGTGATTCAACACTATACACCTCAGCTACTACAGCAACTGAAGTGACTGCTACTACAGCAACTGAACACTTAACAAAGAGCTGCAGTTAGTTTCAGAATAAGTTTGTCATAAATATTTCAAAAACTTAAAGCATTGTATTTGGGACAAATCCTTCACTAAACCCTAAACCTCAACTAAATCTTGCAATGAATAATGTGTAAATTGAGCAAGTTGAGGAGACTAAACTGCTTGGAGTAACCCTGGATTGTAAACTGTCATGGTCAAAACATATTGATACAACAGTAGCTAAGATGGGGAGAAGTCTGTTCATAATATAGCGATGCTCTGCCTTCTTAACAACACTATCAACAAGACAGGTGCTACAGGCCCTAGTTTTGTCGAACCTGGTCTACTGTTCATTCATGTGGTCAGGTGCCACAAAGAGAGATTTTTAAAAAAGGGTAAAACTACACCTTATGGTACAGCTGGGACTGTGAAGAGGGACACACAAAGGTACAGACACACGCATACTTACACGTACAGTACCAGTCAAAAGTTTGGACACACCTACTTATTCAAGGGCTTTTCTTTATTTTTACTATTTTCTACATTGTAGAATAATAGTGAAGACATCAAAACTATGAAATATCACATATGGAATCATGTAGTAACCAAAAAAGTGTTAAACAAATCAAAATATATTTTATATTTGAGATTCTTCAAAGTAGCCACCCTTTGCCTTGATGACAGCTTTGCACACTCTTGGCATTCTCTCAACCAGCTTCACCTGGAATGCTTTTCCAACAGTCTTTAAGGAGTTCCCACATATGCTGAGCACTTGTTGGCTGCTTTTTTCCTTCACTCTGCGGTCCAACTCATCCCAAACCATCTAAATTGGGTTGAGGCCGGGTGATTGTGGAGGCCAGGTCATCTGATGCAGCACTCAATCACTGTCCTTCTTGTTCAAATAACCCTTACACAGCCTGGATGTGTGTTTTGGGTCATTGTCCTGTTGAAAAACAAACCAGATGGGATGGCGTATCGCTGCAGAATGCTGTGGTAGCCATGCTGGTTAACTACTTTAATATACATATAAGTGAATTTGTCCAAATTCTTTTGGTGCCCTAAAATGGGGGACGATGTACAAAAGTGCTGTAATTTCTAAACGGTTCACCATATGGATGAACATACCCTCAAATTAAAGCTGACAAACCTGCAATTTAACCTCATAGTCATTGTATCATTTCAAATCCAATGTGCTGGAGTACAGGGCTAAAACAACCAAAACATTGTCACTGTCCTAGTACTTCTGGAGCTCACTGAAAAGCAGTGAAATTGGTTCATCTACATTATGTGACACTATGCTGTAAGGCCTGACAAATGGATGATCAGACAAGTTCCTTAACACCAGAATGGCGAATTGTATACACACATACCTCTGCCACTTTTATCATGAGTCATGCCCCACTTCTGTTGCTTTAATTGTGGTTTACATTTAGCATGATATGTAATATTTTAATTGGCCCTTTTTTTTAATCATGTAAGTGAGAATGTGTCTTTCTGGAGGATATGTACCTGTATTTCTTTCCCTCTCCCCGTCTCATTTCCCCCTATCCTTATTTCTCCCTCCCCCCTCTCTCTCTCTCTCTCTCTCTCTCTCTCTCTCTGTGTGGTATTGATCAGAAATCGTTCTCAAGACATTTCGCTTAGCTTACTCCACCCCCCAGATCTCTAAGAAAAACATGGCACAGACTTGTTATAAAGGCGTCAATCATCTGCAACCACATAATAATGAAAGCCATTGTGATGTATGGTGTGCTCTCTGAGTCAGTGTCCATTGTCTTTCCCTCAATGGTTTTATATCTCATCTCATGAGCTTTTCCCCATGTCCCATGGACAATTTCTTACCCACAATTTGTTTTATTAAAACTGCTCAAGTGCTCATCAGTCTGGTGAAGAAAATGGATATCAATAATGGCCCAAAATACAAACACCTATGCACAGTTGTTTATACTGTTAAACGGAAACTCCACTCAAAAACGTTATCAAATTAGTCCACTGTTGATACAGTCCCAAAATGGTTTGCATATCAGCAGTCAAGTTTTCAAGATTCTGGACTTTCAAGAAGTAAAGTGGAGTTCCCATTTAACCTCGTTCATGCATGAAATGCACTTACCACTTTCAAAAGCATAGAAAGAAACACAGGAATATATATCCCCACCAGATATAACAAGGATTCACAGATACTTGATTGGTGTTATAAACTGTTGTGATTACTCCTTTTCAGTGACAACCTAAGGATTGGAGTCTTAACCGTGCTATTACACACGAGTGCACAATGTGGTTAGGATTTTTAAACAAGATTACGCTGAGTTTTCACTTACTCTTACCTAGCTATTCAGGCAGGCTTATTTACTGTCTCTCATTGACCTTTTGCGCCATGTTTTTCACGTGACTAGTCCCTTTACTAATGCAGAGCTCATGTTTTGTCTTAACAGATTTTCCGGAGAGCTGATAAGGATGGTAAGTGTGTTTTGGTTTGTTAAACGTATCTGTTATCATGTTGTCTGTGTCCTCAGTGAGGTAGCCACTGTGGCCAGTCTTGTGGATTCTTAGTGCATTGTTTAATTTCCAGGCTAGCACAGTGTGGTGCGCTTCCAGAACTTCCCTCATTCCCTCTGGCCCATTTGTTCTGCTGTCGTGTCTTGGAGACTTTGACAGGATAGAAGAAAACTAACAAGGAGACAGCGTAGAAGGATCCGTTTTTATACCAACCAGATGGCCATGTTATTTTCTGATCTGTGTGGTTGCACTGTATCTCTAACTACCTTGTGGAATAGCAATGGTCATTTCACTGCTATGTATTTTTTTGTTGTCTATTCTGTGTGTATGTTTCTTAGAGACACAGTAGATACACTACAAATATGTTATTAGCTCCTAGTTAAAGAGAATTCTTGTCATTTGATGTATGGAACAAGCTCAGTTTGTGGTATTTTTACCCTCCTCTCCTGGGAAATGTTCTGTGGCTGTTTCAGTGAAAGAGAGATGCTAAACACACTGTGAGAGAGGGATAGAGGGGCTGAGAGAGAGAGAGAGAGAGAAGAGATGGAGATAGATAGGGGATAAAGGAGAAAAAGATCAGGGGTCCACCATCGCTCCAAGATCTACTCTGTTGTTCACAATGGGATCCATGTATGGATCGACTAGGGTCAAGGTTTTATTGCCTCTCCCTCCCTGTCTGCTTCCAAAAGGACACCTGCTAAATAAGCCTATATGTCTCCTAGCGTTGATAACACAACAGGCAGTGAGAAGGGTAATCATTAGTGTGTGTTTTATAGCTGAGCTGACATGCTCCTTTGGCCCAGGAGCTTTTATCGTTGCTGCCTCCAGGCGAGCGCTGCCTAACAGGCCCTGATTAGAGGTTCTGATCCTGCGGTGTTATGCTGCTGGGCCCACCGTCATAGAGAAGACCGCATCACAGCCCTTTAAATACGGACGTCCTGTAAATGAAACTCTTTCCTGCGAGAAAGAGAGGTATCAGTAATTATAGACAAGTGTGTGGTAATGGAAATGTAATTGTCTTCTTTCTCCCACTCCCAATGCCATGATATGCTCCACTCCCGAAACTGCTCAGGGAGGTTCCCATCCAGCATTAAAGGAGATACAGTGAGGGAAAAAAGTATTTGACCCCCTGCTGATTTTGTACGTTTGCCCACTGACAAAGAAATGATCAGTCTATAATTTTAATGGCAGGTTTATTTGAACAGTGAGAGACAGAATAACAACAAAAAATCCATAAAAACGCATGTGAAAAATGTTATAAATGGGATTGCATTTTAATGAGGGAAATAAGTATTTGACCCCCTCTTAATCAGAAAGATTTCTGGCTCCCAGGTGTCTTTTATACAGGTAACGAGCTGAGATTAGGAGCACACTCTTAAAGGGAGTGCTCCTAATCTCAGTTTGTTACCTGTATAAAAGACACCTGTCCACAGAAGCAATCAATCAATCAGATTCCAAACTCTCCACCATGGCCAAGACCAAAGAGCTCTCCAGGGATGTCAGGGACAAGATTGTAGACCTACACAAGGCTGGAATGGGCTACAAGACCATCGCCAAGCAGCTTGGTGAGAAGGTGACAACAGTTGGTGTGATTATTCGCAAATGGAAGAAACACAAAAGAACTGTCAATCTCCCTCGGCCTGGGGCTCCATGCAAGATCTCACCTCGTGGAGTTGCAATGATCATGAGAACGGTGAGGAATCAGCCCAGAACTACGCGGGAGGATCTTGTCAATGATCTCAAGGCAGCTGGGACCATAGTCACCAAGAAAACAATTGGTAATACACTATGCCGTGAAGGACTGAAATCCTGCAGCGCCTGCAAGGTCCCCCTGCTCAAGAAAGCACATATACATGCCTGTCTGAAGTTTGCCAATGAACATCTGAATGATTCAGAGGACATCTGGGTGTAAGTGTTGTGGTCAGATGAGACCAAAATGGAGCTCTTTGACATCAACTCAACTCGCCGTGTTTGGAGGAGGAGGAATGCTGCCTATGACCCCAAGAACACCATGCCCACCGTCAAACATGGAGGTGGAAACATTATGCTTTGGGGGTGTTTTTCTGCTAAGGGGACAGGACAACTTCACCGCATCAAAGGGACGATGGACGGGGCCATGTGCCGTCAAATCTTGGGTGAGAACCTCCTTCCCTCAGCCAGGGCATTGAAAATGGGTCGTGGATGGGTATTCCAGCATGACAATGACCCAAAACACACAGGCCAAGGAAACAAAGGAGTGGCTCAAGAAGAAACACATTAAGGTCCTTAAGTTGCCAAGCCAGTCTCCAGACCTTAATCCCATAGAAAATCTGTGGAGGGAGCTGAAGGTTCGAGTTGCGAAACGTCAGCCTCGAAACCTTAATGACTTGGAGAAGATCTGCAAAGAGGAGTGGGACAAAATCACTCCTGAGATGTGTGCTAACCTGGTGGCCAACTGCAAGAAACGTCTGACCTCTGTGATTGCCAACAAGGGTTTTGCCACCAAGTACTAAGTCATGTTTTGCAGAGGGGTCAAATACTTATTTCCCTCATTAAAATGCAATTCCATTTATAACATTTTTCACATGCGTTTTTCTGGATTTTTTGTTTGTTATTCTGTCTCTCACTGTTCAAATAAACCTACCATTAAAATGATAGATTGATCATTACTTTGTCAGTTGGCAAACGTATAAAATCAGCAGGGGATCAAATACTTTTTTCCCTCACTGTAGCTGTAACAGCACACATAAAAAAATATTATAGTAGAATTCTGTTGTAAACTGTAGTACCTACCTACATACCTACAGGTTATGGAAAATGTGCTCTTTGAGTATTTTGTTCAGTAGGTTTCATCAAGGAGAAAGCCCCCACTGCTATGTCAAAGATAATGAAACCAAAACGCTATAATAAATTCTACTGTAATATATGCAAAAAAACACAGTAAATACTACAGTATACTAGTCCTCAAAACACTACAGTAAATGCTACAGTATACTACAGTCTGCAAAAATACTACAGTAGTTACTACACTGTTTTTAATTAAATATATACTATAGTAAACTATAAATATTACAATATACTACAGTCATTTCTGCAACACTTCAGTGAATATTACATTAAAGTCTGCAAAAACAGAACAGTGAATACTATAGTATTTATACCATAGTATACTATAGTATCCTTTCATTTTGGAGCACCGCTAGTTTGTATGAGAGTGTAAGCCTGTGTACCTGATTAGCGATTACCTTGCCTTGGTCGTTGTGGATCTATTACTCTGTTTTTTGGAACTGGCTTGCAGAGAGTAATCCACTGCCTATTGTATAATATGCAATTTTCATGACTGCTCAGGGTACAAGTTTTCAGAAATGTTATTTTATTGAAGCACAATGAGGAAATGTTTGCAGATTTCAGCCTTTGTGAGTAAGACCTTTGAACAGGTTAACATTCACAAGGCCGTAGGGCTGATTACAGGGACACATTCTCAGAGCATGCACTGACCAGCTAGCAGGTTTCTTCACTGACATTTTCAACCTCTCCCTGACCCAGTCTGTAATATCCATATGTTTCAAGCAGACCACCATAGTCCCCGTGCCCAAGAAAGCCAAAAAAGCCTCTCCCTCAATGTCAGCAAGACAAAGGAGCTGATCGTGGACTAAAGAAAATGGAGGGCATAGCATGCCCGAAGTTCACATCGACAGAGCTGTAGTGGAGACTGATGAGAGCTTAAAGTTCCTGTATCCATGTCACTAAGGACCTAACACACCAACATGGTTGTAAAGAGGGCACGACAATGCCTCTTCCCCCTTAGGGCCTCTATACCAGGCAGTGTCAGAGGAAGGCCACCCAAGTCACAGTCTGTTCTCTCTGCTACCGCACGGCAAGCTGTACCGGAGCGCCAAGTCTGGGACCAAAAGGCTCCTGAACAGCTTCTACCCCAAAGCCATAAGACTTCTGAACAGTTATTTAAATGGCTACCCGGACTTTCTGCTTTTCACCCCCTACTGTACCTACATGTGCATAGTACAGTACTTCAATCAATCACCTAACCAAGCCTACATGTACATATTACCTCAATCAATCACCCCAACTACCTCGTACCCCAGTACACTGACTCAGTACAAGTACTCCTTGTATATAACCTGTATGTAACCTTGTTATTGTTATTTTTTTTGTTATTTTATTGTGTTACTATTTTATTTTTATCTATTTGTTAATTTTCATACTTTTTAACTGCATTGATGGGAAAGGGCACATAAATAAGCATTTCACTGTAAAAATCTAATTTTTATTGGTCACATACACATATTTAGCAGATGTTATTGCGGGTGTAACGAAATGCTTGTGTTCCTAGCTCCAACAGTGCAGTAGTATCTAACAATACAGAACAATACACACAAATCTAAAAGTAAAATAATGGAATTAAGAAATATAGGACGAGCAATGTCGGAGTGGCATTGACTAAAATGCAATAGAATAGAATACAGTATATACAGTACATATACATTTTGTCTCCTCTCGCCTGGACAGATCTAGTGAGGCAGATCACTCTGCTGACGGAGTGGAGGCAAGTGGTCTGCCTCAAAGTGACAGGCGACTGACATTGTAATGAGAGAGTGATGGTGAGAGAGAGGATGGAGATGGAGAGGGGAAAAGGAAGAGAAGGGGTGAGAGAGGGGAAGAGAGAGAGTGAGAAGGATAATACATTGGAGAGGGGAGAGAAGCCTTGCGGGGAGGATTCGCATAAAGGTTTCAGCTTGCCCTATTTTCCTCTCCTTCTCACTGTGGTTACACAGCAGGGAAAGTCCCTTTCACAACCCAACAGAGGGAAGCATGAATCTGACCCGCTAATCCAACATTTCCTTCTCTGCTATAATGCTCTTTTTGTTCCTCTCTTTATTCTAGTATTTTGTCTCTTATGCCTGTGGTGAGCTCTCATGAGTGTTGACCGTGTTGCTTAGATAACGGCAGTTGTTCTAGTTCCTGCCTACTGATAGAAATGTCCCATAGACTGAGTCCTCTATCGTCTATCCCAGCTGTAATGGAACCTGCACAGCGTGCTAACAGAGGTGACTTTGAAGTCTGCTCCATACGTGTCACCTCACTGCAGGGTAGGCTGATCCCTCTTGCCCCCGTCACAGCGCTGGCTTTCCCTGGCTTTCCCTGACTTTCCCTGGCCACAGATAGGACAGGAGTCAGGACAGAGGCTGGGGAGCTTCACAGGGCAGCTGGAAGCTGATGAGGCGTGAACAGATAGCTGCTGCTACTCTCCTCTCCGCCCTGTCCTGTCCTCTGTTCAGCATCATCTATTATTCAGGGGCCTCTGCCTTAGCATTTCTGGCATTCTACTCAAAGTTGGAACATCATTTGAACCAGGGCAGTCGCCAGTGTCAGGAAAGGACAGTGTACGTACACACACACCCATGCATTTCCACCTCATCCATTTTCCTCTTTCTCTCTCTGTCTATCTGCCTCTCTCTCGCTCCCTTGCCCACTGTCTGTTTCTCTCAATTTCTTTCAGTACTGTTGTGTACTGTATACATGAAGATATATACACACACACACTCTCTCTCTCTCTAAGTGACTTTCCCTTGTGTTTTTTCATCATCCCTGTGTGAATACCTATCAGACACGTGTTCTCCCGGCAGGATAGTGCCTGTCTGTCTGATGCCTTGTGCCCTTGTTTCTTTTTTTGGGGTTTAATTATTGTTTTTGATGCTTCATAGATTTCTGACTCATTTAGCTTGAAGTAATTATTGTCACTCACGGTGATAAGGAGACAACAGGCATTTAGGGACGTTTCTTTATCCAAGATTCTCTACAATTGCGTACACAGTGATTTTAGTGTTGGGTTAGGGTAAAGGGTAATGGTGTGGTAATGGTGATTGGTGGACCTAAATGAGCAGCATTACTGCCACAAACACTTGTAAACATGTGTTCCTCTAACTGCCCCCCAGAGTTTGTCAGCCAGTCCCAACCTTGCTAATTTATTCATTAACCTGCAGCCAGGCCAGGGAGAGGAGAGGGCTGGGGAGAGGAGCACGAGGAGACTGGAAGAGAATAGAAAGGTACTTATGGTTTATTCAGCATCAACACCAGCATGATAGAACCTGCTCACTAACTTTAAGCCTCAGATAGGCTATTCTATTCCCCAGACCAGGCCAACAAGAGACACAGCTTTAAAATATATATAAAAAGACAGTTTGGGGAAACTACAGTGCCCTCCTGCCAGCAGGAGCCTGTAACACATTACTTTGAAAATGTTTTTTTTTAAAAAGTTAAGCGTTACTGAAGCGACACAAAAGTGCATTAGTCACTCCCTACAGGCCGGCATGCTAGCTAGTACAGTACATGTTCTCTACAGGAGAGTACAGAGAGGGTGTCACGTTGGTATAAAGGGTCGGGAGACAGGCGCAGGAATGAGTAATATGGGTTTTTATTTATGCCCATATTACGGCGTGCCGTGTAAAGGCACGGGGACGAAGACGAACCAACACGTAACAAAAACACAGGGTTTAAACCCAAAAACAAAAGAGCAAAGAGTACCTGGAATAAATACAGACACGCACAATGATTAAAATACACAAGACGAGGCCTGGAATCATTTGCACAATCCACAATGGCACGAAAGCCAAAACACACAGCACAGGTACTCACATGCACCAACGGACATAGAACAACAATCGTCAGCCCAATGGAGAACCAAAAGGCACATATATACAAACACAAATGATTGGTAATTGGGGCCAGGTGTGCGCAATGACAGTTCCGGAGGGATCCGTGACAGAGGGTAGGATAGGAGTTCTAATTAACTCAGAGCTGGCTTCTGTCATTACAACTTTCTTATTTTATTCTCAAGTACAGATACATTTAGTTATACCACTAGTCCTTGCTGTGTATTTCAGCAGTCTTATAATTACTGATATCCTCACTCAAAACTGTGCCATCTGTATTTAATAACCAAAAGTGCTCAATTACAGTACCTGAATCCAAATGATACAGAATAGACCATCTGTTCCATCAAGCTCTCACAGTCTCACTGCAAAATTAAACGTTCATCCACGTTCTCCTAACGTCAAAGATAGCTGCTGGGATGGTGTGAATAAAACTAGGCTGCATTACACACTGCGATGGATATTCCAACCCTGAGCCCTGGCCTGCTCTGCTCTTGCTGATCAAAAACTTTTTGTGTGCTGCCTAACCAATGGCTGTGAAGTGTAGGCCTACTGTGGCAGTTCAGGAGGAGAGTCAAAGGCTTCTTCCAAAAAATGCACGTGGACTAGCTTATAGCCTATGTTCTGTTCAGTTTGAGAAGGAGAGCCAAAGATGAGAAGTAGGACCGGAGGTCAACTTTGATAGCTTGCTACTACTGTAATCTATTTTACTAAAAACAATATGTTTCTCGCCAATTATGTATTATTGACCTCACAATAAGCCAGATTCTAGTAACTTACATTGTCGTGACGTTGTATTGATTAATGTGATGACTGCTGCTCATCGAATGATTAACGGTTTATAATTACGTGATTAAATGAATTAACTCATTAACCTGGGGCACCATGGGAAAGTTTGGTTTATTGAGTTTCTATTTCCCAAATTAACTCAAAGAATATCAGAATATCGATTTTACAATAGTCGCTAATTAATCAATTTCCTCTACAGACTCATTCTGAACGTCGCATAATCCGGGAATCTGCACAAACCCGAGTCTCGCCAAATGAGTCCATACCACACCAATTGAGTTGATTATTTATTTACTAACAAGCTAAAATGATAACATAAGATACACATACGCAAACACACAGTCTAGGCTATTGATTAGAACTTAGTAACACGAAACAGCTCCCTAGCGGGCCAACACAATATGACACGTGTTACTACGTGGACCGTTTTGGCTCCTCGGATGTGACACACTTCTCTGGTTACAGGGTGTAACTCTCTCTTCCTTTGTCTTCAACCTGGTGTTACGTTTTGGGGTTTCTGACTACACAGACCTTGGCTGCAGCTCAGGTCACTTAGTCTGAATGTTAATTCTTAACTCACATGTTTTATACCCTCGGGTCAGAAGTGGGCGTTTCCACCTTTAGGGCAGTTCTCTGGGAATTTTACTCAGATCCAATTTAGACAACTAACTTCACATTTAATCTTTACAAAAACATTCTCTTTGATCTGGACATTTTCCACACAATCGTACAATATGCAAACATCCAGCATATACTAGGAAAACTCTTAAAGTTACAATGTTTTCGTTATAACGTTGTCCTTTAACTTTTAATAACATAACAAAAACAACATTCATTTTCATATTCCATCTATCGTCATTACCACCATTGTGGCTAAAGAAACCTATTGTCCCAAAGTCCATTTATTGCATGTTAACCCCCCACCCCCCCATTTCTCACATCTCCCTCTGGTGGGTGTGAGAGATCTCTCTGTAGTATTGTGGTCACGGTAACCTGCCCTGAGCAGGCCAGTCATGATAACATTGTGGTGCTGAAACTTGAAGCAGCAGCCGCGGCACAATCAATCGGAAATGGACAGCTCATGGTGCTGAAAGTAGGCAAACTCGAGTAGGCATAATTAATTTAAACCGTCTTCATTTTAATTAGACTTTACTAACAACAAGAGAGCTTTTTGTTGGAGCCTATTTCTTCCTATGTAGGCCTTTTCTGTAATCAAATGACCATGGGTGGAATGTTATTCATATTTTTCATAATTAATAAAAAATAAAAATTACTTCAGAAAACCTGGTGTTTCTATGTCAAACGGTTTTGTTATATTTCAGTCTTCTGTGATGTATATAAAGTGTAATATTGGGATGCAAACTCAAAATGTAATACATTTCAACTCTATATCTGAATCTTCTTTCAGTTTTTTTGTTGTTGCTCATAACCATGTGTGTGAGGTGTATACTTTGGTTTCAAATCATATTTGTTTAAGACTACCAAGAAACACTCTGTGTGACCCTGATTTAGCCCACTGCAGTAAAAGGTTAAGAAATAAGAGGTATGCCTACCTGTTTGACAGACAAAATTAGGCTATGGGCTGCTATAGCTGTATATAGATTTGTCGGTCAATTCCTCCACCCACCATGCACTCTTTAAATTGCCGACCTCCGCGTCAGTGAAGGGCTGTTCAGTTAAAACCAAAACTCTAATGACAAAGATTTTGAAGAAAATAAAACAGATCTGATTATATAAAGTGATCTATAACAGAGCTTTGGTCCGTGATGCTTTATGCTAGAAACAAGCTTTAAAATACCCGGGAAAGACCTGACTTGTTTCTTTGAAATTCAGAGGCTGAGCTACAACCTTCTATAGCCGAGGAGACAAACAATGTGCTTATGAAGTAATCTAATTCTGTCACTATCAATTTATTAAGCTATTCGATTTCTGTCCAATAGAAGATGTTTAAACCCGGACAGCTTTTAGGGTTAAGCCACGGAAGAAGAGTAGACAGAAGTTAAAGCTTACATTTTTCTGCGTCAGTAGGCCTACAGTACTCTGTCTGGGGTGGAAAGGTAGGCCTAACTTTTGAAAGTGCCATGCTCAGATTTCTAATTATTTGCAAACAGGGACAGTTTCGTTGCAAACAAGAAACATTGATTTGGCATTGGAGAAATGTGATGAGATGAACACATAACACCTATCTCTCTGTCCATTCTTAGCCTGTAATTTCAGTCATTTGTGTGGTATTAAAAAATATTATGCTAATATGTAAAATGATGTGAATTGCATGAAATGTTTTTAAGAGGAAATATTTTTCTCAGACCTGCAAATACGACGATAGATTCATGCAATACTTTTACTTTAAAGGAGATCGTTCCACCCCTACTCTTGTCCATGGTGGTCTGCAAATGCACAACCTTCTGGCCCGCAGCCCTGTGTGCTATCACAATTCCTGCGTTGCCATGTAATGCTTACAGGAGGAATAGCCGTTTCTTAAACGGCATATCTAAGGCTGTGGTCTGTCCAAAAAGTGAGGGTAAACGGTAGACATGTTCTCTGCTATCCACTTTGTTTTAAGGGAGGGTCACTTGTTTTTCTTTTCAAGCGTTCCAGGAGGGTTTCTGCACACTATACATACACATGGGTTTAGTACTGTAGATATGTGGTAGTGGTGGAGTAGGGGCCTGAGGGCACACAGTGTGTTGTGACATCTGTGAATGTATTGTAATGTTTTTAAAATTGTATAAACTGCCTTAAGAGTAGCAGCTGCTTTGGCAGGAACTAATGGGGATCATTAATAAATACAAATACTAAAGTGTTTGGAAATGGTTTTGGCACCCGCAGATCTGCTGAAGTCGCACTACCTAATCCCAAGAGTCATTGGCTAATTAAAACACACTTTGGTTCTCAAGCAAAGAGCTTTGGGTTTGTTCCCATTTTCAATTGTTATGTTCCCCACCTCCACCCTCTCTCTCCTCAGTACTCTATCCAGATTAATTAGGTTTGGCCAAAAGTTAATAAAGAATTATGCCAATAATGTTTTTTTATCATTTCTCCCAGAATAAGCAACGGAGTGATGCTGTTTTTGAATGTAGAGGTATCAAATAATGTAATCAGAATTGTTTGGGTGACAATGGTACTGAGAAAATAGAGGGTGTGTTTCTGACTTTCCTCCAAAGGTGTCTGCCTCGATAGTGTGTGATTGTGGACCGCAGTTCGAGGCGTTACTGCATGTGGGCAGTCCTCGAGCATCTCTGCATGTGGCTTGTGTTGAAGTGACGCTTTTGATATTCTGGATTTCCCCTGATTGTCTATGCAATTAAAATGTGGGTCAAAAGGGAAATAAAAGTATTATCAGAGTTTTTTGTTTAGGATATGCCATCATTGTAGTATTATTATTGTTTTATCTTAAAATGTACACTACCGTTCAAAAGTTTGAGGTCACTTAGAAATGTCCTTGTTTTCCATGAAAACATACATGAAATTAGTTGCAAAATGAGTAGGAAATATAGTCAAGACATTGACAAGGTTATAAAGAATGATTTTTGATTGAAATAGTAATTGTGTCCTTCATCCTCCATTTGCAGCAATTACAGCCTTGCAGACCTTTGGCATTCTAGTTGTCAATTTGTTGAGGTAATCTGAAGAGATTTCTTTTCACCCCATGCTTCCTGAAGCACCTCCCACAAGTTGGATTGGCTTGATGGGCTTCTTACGTACCATACAGTCAAGCTGCTCCCACAACAGCTCAATAGGGTTGAGGTCCGGTGACTGTGCTGGCAACTACATTATAGACAGAATACCAGCTGACTGCTTCTTCCCTAAATAGTTCTTGCATAGTTTGGAGCTGTGCTTTGGGTCATTGTCCTGTTGTAGGAGGAAATTGTCTCCAATTAAGCGCCTTCCACAGGGTATGGCATGGCGTGGCAAAATAGAGTGATAGCCTTCCTTCTTCAATATCCCTTTTACCCTGTACAAATCGCCCACTTTACCACCACCAAAGCACCCCCAGACTATCACATTGCCTCCACAATGCTTGAGAGATGGCGTCAAGCACTCCTCCAGCATATTTTCATATTTTCTCACGAATGTTCTTCTTTGTGACCCGAACACTTCAAACTTAGATTTGGCGGTCCAGAACACTTTTTTTTCAATCTTCCTCTGTCCAGTGTCTGTGTTCTTTTTTAATCTATTATTTTTATTGGCCAGTCTGAGATATGGCTTTTTCTTTGCAACTCTGCCTAGAAGGCCAGCATCCTGGAGTCGCCTCTTCACTGTTGACGTTGAGACTGGTGTTTTGTGGGTACTATTTAATGAAGCCGCCAGTTGAGGACTTGTGAGGCGTTTGTTTATCAAACTAGACACTCTAATGTACTTGTCCTCTTGCTCAGTTGTGCACCGGGGCCTCCTACTCCTCTTTCTATTCTGGTTTGCGCTGTTCTGTGAAGGGAGCGTTGTACGAGATCTTTAGTTTCTTGGCAATTTCTCGCACGGAATAGCCTTAATTTCTCAGAACAAGAATAGACTGACGAGTTTCAGAAGAAATGTCTTTGTTTTTGGCCATTTTGAGCCTGTAATCGAACCCACAAATGCTGATGCTCCAGATTCTCAACTAGTCTAAAGAAGGCCAGTTTTATTGCTTCTTTAAATCAGCACAGCACAACAAATGTGCTTTTCTTTCAAAAACTAATGTCACGATCTCCAGAAGGGACAGACCAAGGCGCAGCGAGGTATCCAGTATACATGCTTTATTATTCACGTAACTGGGCAAAAACAACAAAACGAACGCGACGATCGTGAAGCTGAACACAACTAAACATACAACAAGCTATGCTCAAACAATGACCCACAAACCCCTAATGAAAACTACAAACATATATATGGTTCCCAATTAGAGGTAACGACACTCAGCTGCCTCTAATTGGGAACCATTACCCCAACATAGAAATATATAACCTAGAACAGAAAAAACCCTACACCAAAACAAAACTAAACACTCCAGCCTGTCTTCTCAGGCCTGGACGTGACAACTAAGAAATGTCTAAGTGTTTTCAGCTATACTTTTTGTGGCTGCTTATTTACCACCACAGACAGATGCTGGCACTAAGACCGCACTCATTCAGCTGTGTAAGGAAATAAGCAAACAGGAAACCACTCACCCAGAGGCGGCGCTCCTAGTGGCTGGAGACTTTAATGCAGGGAAACTTAAATCAGTTCTACCAAATCTCCATCAACATGTTAAATGTGCAACCAGAGGAAAAAAAATCTAGATCACCTGTACTCCACACACAGAGACACGTACAAAGCTCTCCCTCGCCCTCCATTTGGTAAATCCGACCATAATTCTATCCTCCTGATTCCTGCTTACAAGCAAAAATTAAAGCAGGAAGCACCAGTGACTCGTCTATAAAAAAGTGGTCAGATGAAGCAGATGCTAAACTACAGGACTGTTTTGCTAGCACAGACTGGAACATGTTCCGGGATTCCTCCGATGGCATTGAGGAGTACACCACATCAGTCACTGGCTTTATCAATAAGTGCATCCAGGACGTCGTCCCCACAGTGACTGTACGTACATACCCCAACCAGAAGCCATGGATTACAGGCAATATTCGCACTGAGCTAAAGGGTAGAGCTGTCGCTTTCAAGGTGCGGGACTCTAACCCGGAAGCTTACAAGAAATCCTGCTATGCCCTGCGACGAACCATCAAACAGGCAAAGCGTCAATACGTTTAAGAAACGGCTAAGATTGAATCATACTACACCGGCTCTGATGCTCGTCTTATGTGGCAGGGTTTGCAAACTATTACAGACTACAAAGGGAAGCACAGCCGAGAGCTGCCCAGTGACACGAGCCCACCAGACGAGCTAAATCACTTCTATGCTCGCTTCGAGGCAAGCAACACTGAGGCATGCATGAGAGCATCAGCTGTTCCAGATGACTGTGTGATCACGCTCTCCGTAGCCGACGTGAGTAAGACCTTTAAACAAGTCAACATACACAAGGCTGCGGGGCAAGACGGATTACCAGGACGTGTGCTTCGGGCATCTGCTGACCAACTGGCAGGTGTCTTCACTGACATTTTCAACATGTCCCTGATTGAGTCTGTAATACCAACATGCTTCAAGCAGACCACCATAGTCCCTGTGCCCAAGAAAGAAAAGACAGAAAGGCAACCTGCCTAAACGACTACAGACCCGTAGCACTCACGTCCGTAGCCATAAAGTGCTTTGAAAGGTTGGTAATGGCTCACATCAACAACATTATCCCAGAAACCCTAGACCCCCTCCAATTTGCATACCGCCCAAACAGATCAACAGATGATGCAATCTCTATTGCACTCCACACTGCCCTTTCCCGCCTGGACAAAAGGAACACTTATGTGAGAATGCTATTCATTGACTACAGCTCAGCGTTCAACACCATAGTACCCTCAAAGCTCATCACTAAGCTAAGGATCCTGGGATTAAACACCTCCCTCTGCAACTGGATCCTGGACTTCCTGACGGGCCGCCCCCAGGTGGTGAGGGTAGGTAGCAACACATCTGCCACGCTGATCCTCAACACTGGAGCTCCCCAGGGGTGCGTGCTCAGTCCCCTCCTGTACTCCCTGTTCACCCACGACTGCATGGCCATGCATTACTCCCAACACCATCATTAAGTTTGCAGACGACACAACAGTGGTAGGCCTGATCACCGACAACAATGAGACAGCCTATAGGGAGGAGATCAAAGACCTGGCAGTGTGGTGCCAGGACAACAACCTCTCCCTCAACGTAACCAAGACTAAGAAGAATTGTGGACTACAGGAAAAGGTGGACCGAGCACGCCCCCATTCTCATCGACGGGGCTGTAGTGGAGCAGGTTGAGAGCTTCAAGTTCCTTGGTGTCCACATCAACAACAAGCTAGAATGGTCTAAACACACCAAGACAGTCGTGAAGAGGGCACGACAAAGCCTATTCTACCTCAGGAGACTAAAAAGATTTGGCATGGGTCCTGAGATCCTCAAAAGGTTCTACAGCTGCAACATCGAGAGCATAGTGACTGGTTGCATCACTGCCTGGTACGGCAATTGCTCCACCTCTGACCGCAAGGCACTACAGAGGGTAGTGCGTACGGCCCAGTACATCACTGGGGCTAAGCTGCCTGCCATCCAGGACCTCTACACCAGGCGGTGTCAGAGGAAGGCCCTAAAAATTGTCAAAGACCCCAGCCACCCCAGTCATAGACTGTTCTCTCTACTACCACATGGCAAGTGGTACCGGAGTGCCAAGTCTGCATTGTGCCCCCCCGGGTGCTGCTACTTTCTGTTTATTATAAATGCATAGTCACTTGAACTATACATTCATGTACATACTACCTCAAATTGGACCGACCAACCAGTGCTCCCGCACATTGGCTAACCGGGGCTATCTATCTGCTAATCATATATGCATAGTCACTTTAACCATAACTACATGTACATATACTACCTCAATCAGCCTGACTAACCGGTGTCTGTATGTAGCCTCGCTACTTTTATAGCCTCGCTTTATATATAGCCTTTTTGTTGTTTTTATTTCTTTACTTACCTATTGTTCACCTAATACCTTTTTTTTTGCACTGTTGGTTAGAGCCTGTAAGTAAGCATTTCACTGTAAGGTCTACACCTGTTGTATTCGGCGCACATGACAAAGAAACTTTGATTTGATTTGATTTGAAGTGACCCCAAACCTTTGAACGATAGTATATGTGTAGTCTGTTGATGCGTTGGATATCAGATGTAACACATACAGTGCCTTCAGAAAGTATTCAGACCCCTTCACTTTTTCCACATTTTGTTACGTTCCAGCCTCGTTATGACAATGCAAAATAATATATATATATCACATTTCCGTAAGTATTTAGACCTTTTACTCAGTACTTTGCTGAAGCACCTTTGGCAGCGATTACAGCCTAGAGTCTCTTTTGGTTTGACGCTACAAGCTATTTGGGGAGTTTCTCCCATTCTTCTCTGCAGATACTCTCAAGCTCTGTTAGGTAGACATTTATTTTCAGGTCTTTTCAAAAATGTTCAATCGGGTTCAAGTCCAGGCTCTGGCTGGGCCACTCAAGGACATTCAGAGACTTGTCCCGACGCCACTACTGAGTTGTCTTGGCTATGTGCTTAGGTTCTTTGTTCTGTTGGAAGGTGAACTTTCGCCCCAGTCTCAGGTCCTGAGCTGTCTGGAGTAGGTTTTCATCAAGGATCTCTCTGTACTTTGCTCTTTTCATCTTTCCCTTGATCCTGACTAGTCTCCCAGTCCCTGCCGCTGAAAAACATTCCCACAGCATGATGTTGCCACCGCCATGCTTCCCCGTAGAGATGGTATTGGCCTGGTGATGAGCGGTGCCTGGTTTCCTCCAGGCATGACACTTGGTATTCAGGCCAAAGAGTTTAATCTTGGTTTTATCAAACCAGAGAATCTTGTTTCTTATGGTCTGAGAGTCTTTTAGATGCCTTTTGGCAAACTCCAAGCAGGATATCATGTGACTTTTACTGAGGAGTGGCTTCCGTCTGGCCACTCTACAATAAAGACCTGATTTGGTGGAGTGCTGCAGAGATAGTTGTCTTTCTGGAAGCTTCTCCCATCACCACAGCGGAACTCTAGAGCTCTGTCAGAGTGACCATCATGTTCTTGGTCACCTCCCTGACCAAGGCCCTTCTCCCCCAATTGCTCAGTTTGGCTGGGCGTGCAGCTCTGGGAAGAGTCTTGGAGGTTCCAAGCTTCCATTTAAGAATAATGGATGCCACTGTGTTCTTGAGGACATTCAATGCTACAGACATTTTTTGGTACCCTTCCCTCAGATCTGTGCCTCAAAACAATCCTGTCTCGGAGCTCTACAAACAATTCCTTCAAGCTGATGGCTTGGTTTTTACTATGACATGCACTGTCAACTTGTTTTTTATTTTAAATACATTTGCTAAAATTTCTAAAAACCTGTTTAGTCTTTGTCATGGGGTGTTGTGAGGATTTGCTGAAGATGTTTTATTTATTTAATACATTTTAGAATAAGGCTGTAACATAACAAAATGTGGAAAAAGTTAAGGGGTCTGAATACTTTCCGAAGGCACTGTGTCAGGGTTTCTGTTAGGAAAATGAAGATTTAAATTTATCGGACATCCATTAGGGCGTCCACCCACTCGTCAATAAACAAGGGATATTGGCTAAATGACCCGCATTTACATGTCCTAAAAACGAATTACAAAAACATGTAGCATATGCAAAACATTATAGCCTACACTCTTAGAAAAAAAGGTTCCAAAACGGTTCTTCAGCTGTCCACATAGGAGAACCCTTTTTGGTTCCAGATAGAACCCTTTTTGGTTCTCTCAACCAGCTTCATGAGGTAGTCACCTGGAATGCTTTTCCAACAGTCTTGAAGGAGTTCCCACATATGCTGGCTGCTTTTCCTTCACTCTGCTGTCCAACTCATCCCAAACCATCTCAATTGGTTTGAGGTCGAGTGATTGTGGAGGCCACGTCATCTGATGCAACACTCCATAACTCTCCTTCTTGGTCAAATAGCCCTTACACAGCCTGAAGGTGTGTTTTGGGTCATTGTCCTGTAGAAAAACAAATGATAGTCTCACTAAGCGCAAACCAGATGGGATGGCGTATTGCTGCAGAATGCTGTGGTAGCCATGCTGGTTAAGTGTGCCTTGAATTCTAATTAAATCACAGACAGTGTCACCGGCAAAGCACCCCCACACCGTCACACCTCCTCGTCCATGCTTCACGGTGGTAACCACACAAGCGGAGATCATCTGTTCACCTACTCTACATCTCACAAAGACACGTGGTTGGAACCAAAAATCTCACATTTGGACTCATCAGACCAAAGGACAGATTTCCACCGGTCTAATGTCCATTGCTTGTGTTTCTTGGCCCAAGCAAGTCTCTTCTTCTTATTGGTGTCCTTTCGTAGACAAGTGCCCTCTAACTCAGTTGCCAGAGCAGAAGGAAACTGCTTAGGGATTTCTTTGTGAGCTTAATGGCTGTGATAGAGATCACTGAGGATGGATCAACAACATTGTAGTTACTCCACAATATTAATAGAAATGACAGAGTGAAAAGAAGAAAGAATAAAAATACTCAAAAACATGCATCCTGTTTGCAATAAGTCACTAAAGTAATACTGCAAAAAAATGTGGCAAAGAAATTAACTTTTTGTCTTGAATACAAGGCCAAATATACACTGGAGTTGCTTACCAATATGAAATTGTTCCTGAGTGGCCTAGTTACAGTTTTGACTTAAATCAGGACTTGAAAATTGCTGTCTAGCATTGATCAACAAATAAGAATGCTCTTAGATGCTTACCCAGAAAGACTCACATCTGTAATTGCTGCCAAAAGTGATTCTAACATGTATAAGATATATTCTTGTTTTATTTAAAAAAAAAAAAAAATCCCAGATGTTTGAATTTTTCTTCCACTTTGACATTACAGAGTATTTTGTGTAGATCTTTCGCAAAAAATAACAATTAAATCCATTTTAATCCCACTTTGTAACACAACAAAATGTGGAGAAAGTCAAGGGGTGTGAATACTTTCTGAAGGCACTGTATGTAGTTTATTGCAATAGCACTATGTGACTAAATAATATTTATATCACGGCTCAGGAGAAGACCCAGATGCAGACAGTTAGAAGTAACAAAAGTTTATTACAAAAACAGGGGGCAGGTAAACGACAGGTCAAAAGCAGGCAGAGGTCAGCAATCCATAGCAGAGTCCGAAAGGTACAGAACGACAGGCAGGCTCAGGGTCAGGGCAAGCAGAAGTCAGTAATCCAGGTCAGTGTCACAAGGTACAGAACGGCAGTCAGGGTCAGGAGTACGGGAAAAACGCTGGTAGGCTTGCGGAGACAAGTCGAACTGGCAACAGACAAACAGAGAACACAGGTATAAATACACTGGGGATAATGGGGAATGTGGGCGACACCGGGAGTGGGGTGGAGACAAACACAAACATAAAACAAATCAAAAAGACGTTTGGATATTTGAATAATCTAATGTTAGAATTAAACAATCAAGACCTTTAAACACTTGTTGGACAATTACTGTAAAAATGAAATGCCTTTTATTGTATCCAGTTAGTTGCATTTTATGAAGAAACAATATACACATTTGAGGTTTTTTCTTTACGTGGTGTGATAGCTTATACTTTGATCTATCAAAATGTATATCTTTTTTGCTAAGACCAATTTTTCCTGAAAAATGTTTTCGATTATTCCGTCTTGTACTTGAATAACTTACTCCACTCCATTCCTAAAGATTATACTTTTTTATTTTCCCTGACCCAAAAGGAATTACATGCTGAAAAGCTTAGCACTGAGATAACGCCCCCTCCCCCCCTTTCTCACTCTCTCTTCTAACCCCAGGTTTTGTTATTTCAGGTCATAAATTCCTGGCAGAGACTCTCTCCCCTGGTCATGCAGAAATAGAGGGAGAGAGCACAGAGAGAGAGCAAAGGACTTCACTTAGCCAAACTCCTAAACCCCCAAAATGGGAGAATAAAAAAAAAATCTACTTTTGAGAATGTGGGAATGATCCATGTACACTTAAGGGACAGTGATGTTGAGTGTGTTTCATTTGGTGATCTCATGAAGGACAGGAAACACACATAACGGTATCACCTCTTAAGCATCATTAACCTCTCAGGGATTGCTGGGGCGCTAGGAGGAAGCGATGGGTAAGCGATGGGTACTGCATTCATATGCCCATATATGGTCATTTTCATGAGGGAGGGGTTCCAAATGAGCAATTTGTCAAAATCACTTTTTCCAGGACAGAAATTCCTCGGGGTTTCGCCTGCCATATGCGTTCTGTTTCACTCACAGACAAATGGTTAACACTTAGAGTGTTTCCTATCCAATGGTACTAAATATGTGCATATCCTATTTTCTGGGCCTGAATGGGAGGCATTTTACTTTGGGCACGCCAGGCTCTCCAAAACGGTCACCTCATGAGCCGATCCCTAACAAGTTAAGGAGCGCTGAGGCGCTAGCGCCCCATTCCCGACACTACCCGGAAAAATGTAAGGCGCCAAATTCAAAATCCAAAAGTATAATTATAAAACATTCATCAAAATACAAGTGTTGCATAGTCTTCAAAAGCTTAGGGTCTTGGCAATATCACAGCATTGTCAGATTTCAAAAAAGGCTTCACGGCGAAAGCACAAAATTTGATTGTTTGAGGATAGCACCTCACATATTTTCTGCATTAGCATAAATTCATAACCAGCGCGGGTCTCACAAAACACACAAAAAGAGCTAAAATAAATCGCCTACCTTTGATGATCTTCTGCTGAGGGGAATCCAACGTGTCCAAGCAAGACAATTCATGTTTCTTTTGTTAGAAAAAGTCATTGTTTATATCTATAAATCTCTGTTTAGTTGGCGCGTTCTGTTCAGAAAATCTACTGTCCACTCTTCCCATTATACAAGACATATAGAGCGTTCAAATTATACCTATAAACTTTTCCCAAACAAATCAAACATAGTTTATAATCAATTCTTAGCTACACTATTATGTATATTAAATGATTATATTTCACACAGATAATATCTTGAACGATAGTAAAGTAAAAAACCGAGGTGCGCGCTCTCTCGTGTCTCTCGCACACCAGACAGAAATCACTTTGTCACTCCTCTGATATCAACATCCTGTATGTGGCTCTTGTTCGTGACAATCTCTTGAAACCTTGTCTAAAGATGGTTGACATCTAGTGGAAGCCATAGGTACTGCAACCTGGGTCCTAGAATCCACCAGGCTCTATACCAGCCTATGGTCATAGAAGGCATGTCCGGATGGATTTTGCTCGGGTTTTCGCCTGCTATATCAGTTCTGTTATAGTCACATACATTATTTTAACAGTTTTAGAAACTTCAGAGTGTTTTCTATCCAATAGTACTAATTATGTGCATATCCTAGTTTCTGGGCCTGAGTGGCAGGCATTTTACTTTGGGCACGCCAGACTCTCCAAAACCGACATCACTGCTGCTGATCCCTAAGAGGATAAGTGTACATTTCCCAGCTGTCAGGTTTACATCAAAATATTGTATAACGTATGTGATTAAACATGGAACTATTTGTGAAAAGATGTAATGTGATGTTAACCTTCTAAATGAGAGTATGGGTTTTTCATATAAAGATTAACCATTCAGTGACCATGCCCACGTGAGCATAGACATTACGTCCGCGTCATGGAACCGCCCTTTTCTATTGAAACGTATAAAACCCACTCCTGATGAAATTCACATCAGACCACAAAAACACCGGTGTAAGCAATGGTTGCAAATGATTGAATTTCTGAGACCAAAACATGCCGGGTGACGCTGCTGTGTGAAGTGGTTTAAACTACAACTCTACCTAAGGGCAAGACTATACCAGGTGGAGCATTGGCTACACGGCTGGAAATGGTTAAACTCAGACTATCAATCCCTACAGAATAAAAGCAAATCTTAGACACAAATGACTATTTGGGCTAGAAATTATATAAACCTAGGACGAGAATGGTACTCTGAAGTATGCATTCTAACCACCTACAACCACAAAAGACTGTGACTTGAATGAAAGTTAACCAGAGACTCTGATGAACCCTACAGGACAATCGAGGATTTCAACAGAGAAGACAACAACGACATACAGGCGTAAATATATATACATTGCAATTGTTCTCGAATGGGCAGCCGTTCTTATGCAAAGGATTAACATTTCAATGAATATAATTATAGACTGTGTGTAATGAATCCATTTGTCTTTCCAGCTCTTTCTCAGTCCCACCCCTTTCCTTTTGTCTACCAAGCTGTAATATTGGCTTAGTCCCACTAGGGACTTTTATATCTTTGTTAGTAACCAATATCTACTGTCTGTTTGTTATGTATTTCTGTGATTATTTAGTTAGTTAGTAAATAAATAATTAAGCAATTTGTATATTGCTGATTCATAATTTATGCTAGGGTTCGTGCAGATAACCAATAATTTTACAACGTTCAGATGAGACTGATAGAAGGTAGCAATTAATAATCATTAATGGCAGACTGTAATTGATAAGCTATGAAAATATCTGAAGAGTCGATTCAGGAAATAGAGACTATATAAAAAAAAATCCTGTGGTGCCCCAACTTCCTAGTTAATTAAAGTTTACATGATTAGCTTAATCACATAATAATAATTACACATAGAGAATTGATTTGATAAAATTATAGTCTTCACATTTAAGGATAGTAAAGACATAACAAAGGCTTTGCCATCCACCCCCCTGTGAGCTGTAACATCCATGCTCTGAGCACTCATGTTGCATTTAGACAAAACAATCCACAAATGTGACTCAACATTGGCTAGTCTTCGTATGTTTGTGCTAATATGCTCCATTCTAATAATACAATTGAGGTCTTATTCTAATTGCAGTGTTACATTACGTTAATGTTAAAGGTCCAATGCAGACATTTTTATATTCATATCAAATCATTACTGGGTAACAATTAAGTACCTTTAATAGTTTGCCACTAAAATCTTTAAAAGAAAATAGATTTTTAGTAAAAAAAACAATTTAAGGTAGAATTTTGCTATGACGGTCTGGGAGTGGTCTGACTGGGGAGGGGAACACCTGAAAACTAGCTGTTATTGGCAATGAGATGGAACTCTCTTTGTTATTGGTCTTTTAACTAATTTACCACCTGGTGATGTTGCATTTTCAACCAGCAACTGTCAGGAAATAACAGTGATAACATTTTTACAGTGTTAGTTTCATCAACTGCTGCAAAATATGATACAAAATACAATATGAAAAAAATCTTTTGGACTGCTCTGGGCCTTTAAAGGTAACACTTCTTTCCAGCTGTGTTGTCTCCTGCATTCACTGGAGAAATTTACTGACACCTGTCTAGTCAGGCGATGCAGACTGTCTATAGTGTCAGCTGGAGACACTATGACACTAACACAGTCACTATGGATACATTAGAGACTGGGGTAGAGTGTATCACCTGGAATACCATGGTGAGCTGCTGTCTGACTTCAATACAAACTGCCCTGTCATACATGGAGGTGTAATATCTTAATTTGACCAGTTTCTCCCTCAGCAGGAAAATACTACTGCAGTAACAGGAAATGTGAATTATTATATGGATTATAATTAATGGACATTTTTGTAGGGGTTGATACATTTTTTTTGTTAGGATAAATCAAGTCTGATATTTTAAAGTGGACATTACATACTTTAGAAGCCTTTTTAAACCTTGAATATACTTCAAATTTGCATTTCCTGCCGCACAGGAAAATCGTCTGTGACAACAGAGCGATCGAATTAAAGGGGAAATCATTTTTGGACTTATAAAAGAATGATAGGTACCCATCTTGAAAATATATGTTAAACATGCCTTATGAGCTTAGTTCATCTGTCGTACCCCATCAGAACCCCAAATATAAGCTTGTTTTACTCCAATGTTTGTAAACAAAGTAAATGGAAATTAACACTGTATAGCCTAAAAACATGGTTAAAACTTAAATGTTGATGTCATGGATGGTCAGTTCTTGCATCCATAACTGTCTTTGGATTTGAGAGTGGTTACATTTATCCAGTCCCATCCCCCCTCTTTTTACCGAAACAGAGGTGGGAGTACGCTTTGTTACTGTTTCAACTACTGATTGCTGCTTTAAGATAGAAAATCTGTAGTCACAAAGCCATTAAGGATGTTCTCTCAAGTGTGCTCTTTAGTAAGAAGCACATTTAGGTCTACCTGTTCAAATGTTTGCTGTTTCAGTGAGCCACATGGACTGCTACCCAACCACCATAGCTAATGCTATTTTTTCTTCCCAACCAATGCATCTTAGCAGGCTTGGTTGGTAGCAAGCCTGCAGTATACATTAGTGGCAGTGTACAGTCAGTGGACTACAGACTACATGTGTCCATCAGTATACTAGAATGTGCCCACAGAGACATGGGACTGAGATTCTTCGAGGAGTTCTCAAATGCATCCCTCTACCACTCAATTGGTGTGAAGATAACCTTTATAGCAGCTTTTCCTATCACAGTAAAAGGCCTGTGTCTTACCAGTGATCTCAGAATGTCTTCCTCTGACTCCTGCAGTGAGATGTGAAGGCAGGATATATTACGTTGCCTGTCTGGCACCACTATCATATGCCAACCTACTGGCAGTACTGTCATTGGAACAGTGGCAGTAGTGGAGCCATGTAAGCCTGGGGGAGGCTGTGGGCAGATACCACACTCTCCAAACTCCTCTCCAGCGAAGGCCCACAGCAAGGATCAAAATGATCCATTTCATTCTGTGCTTATGTAACTGGAGGAGAGTGAGGACTGCCAGCAGGGGAGAACTTATGAAATAAGGAGATTTAGCAAAACCTTTGTTGAAGCCATTTGGTTGTTGCTGCAGGGGGACTGAGGAGCTGAACACCGGTTCATGCAGCATTCACAGTCTCAGATACATACTGTAGATACCTGTGCAGTACACACATACAGGGAATGCACACTGTCTATTAATAAGAACAATGCATACCAGCAAAAGAAGTGCTTTCCTGTGGTATTATTATTTTGTGAAGGATTTTACCATCATACTCGAATTAGATGATATATCCCAGTTGTCCATCCAGTATCCTGTGAGGTGTGGGAATGAATCATTGATGTGACCTTTCTGCTCAAGCGTTTTATAAACAGACAGACAGCCTCTCTGACCTTCTTACTAACCAGAACAAACAAACAACTCAATACGACAGGATCACAGCACTGCACTGTGTGTCCTGGCATAGATTACACTACCCAAATCGACCAGGGTTGTGTCAGGTAGCAGGATGGCAGAGACAGGCGACATGGTGGCTGAGTTAGACTGAAAGTGGAGATTAGAATCAGCCTCTTGGTAATGTTGTAGTGGAATAATGAGAGAAGGTGATAGTTGTGACTAGAAACTGGCTGGAGTGAGAGCACAGCGTGATGACTCAATCACGATTTATGACATTGTTTGGATGGTAGACCATCTGTGGGCTACCACAGGGTTCAAACACACCTTATCTGTGGCTATCTCGATGAAGAGTGTGTTCTCACAGAGGTCCTAGGGTCACTGAAGCCAGGAGAGGTGATGACTGATGAAACTGGAATCAACTAAATTAATGTTACTGGGTTGATTTAATTGTCATGTTTGGATTGTTTCAAGAGTTAATGAAGAGCTATGCATTTTGATATGTTTCATTGTACTGTAAGTGCTATGGATTTATTGAAACTGTTATTCTGTTTGTCGGACGGCACATAGTTCAAAGAGGAGCAATACAGGGGTGTACTCTTATTATACAGTGTTAAGGTGTGGTGATTTGATTTGAGTTTTTGATTTGATTAGCGTATGTGTGTTGTTTTCATGCCTTTGTTTTAGTGTTTTTGGTCCATGCAAAGTTATGTTAATTAGACGATAGGAGATACTGGGAGTTTGCGTTTAAACGTTGATCATGCAGTCATTGGTAAACCAATGATCTCCTGATGTACGTTTGTATGTCATAGTGGTGAATTTTCTATGCTGTTAAGGATATTTAGGATATTTTGTATTCTTTTTATTGTGAAGATTTCTGGTATGTACCATTTGGTAATTTATTCTTATTGAGTAACTGCAATACATCAGATTACTTCAAGCTAGAATCCAACACACAAGCACGAACCATAGTCCTCACATTTCTGAGTAATATTCCTTGAATTATTATTTGGTGAAATGTTTAATGGTAAATGTTATTTGCAAAGTATTGAGACCCCTTGACTTTTTCCACATTTTGTTACATTACAGCCTTATTCATCTTTCCCTCAATCCTGACTAGTCTCCCAATCCCTGCCGCTGAAAAACGTCCCCACAGCATGATGCTGCCACCACCATGCTTCACCGTAGGGATGGTGCCAAGTTTCCACCAGGCTTGATGTTAGCATTCAGGTCAAAGAGTTCAATCTTGGTTTCATCAGACCAGGAAATCTTGTTTCTCACGGCCTGTGAGTCTTTAGGTGCCCTTTGTCAAACTCCAAGCGGGCTGTCATGTGCCTTTTACTGAGGAGTGGCTTCCGTCTGGCCACTACCATAAAGGCCTGGTGGAGTGCTGGAGAGATGCTTGTCCTTCTGGAAGGTTCTCCCATCTCCATAGAGGAACTCTAGAACTCTGTCATAGTGACCATCGGGTTCTTGGTCACCTCCCTGCCCAAGTCCCTTCTCCCCCGATTGCTCAGTTTGGCCGGGCAGCAAGCGCTAGGAAGAGTCTTGGTGGTTCCAAACTTCATCCATTTAAGAATGGTGGAGGCCAATGTGTTCTTGGGGACCTTCAATGCTGGAAACATTTTTTGGTACCCTTCCCCAGATCTGTGCCTCGATGCAATCCTGTCTCAGAGCTCTACGGACAATTCCTTTGACCTCATGGCTTGGTTTTTGCTCTGACATGCACTGTCAACTGTGGGACCTTATATAGACAGGTCTGTGCCTTTCCAAATCATGTCCAATCAGTTTACCACAGGTGGACTCCAATCAAGATGTAGAAACATCTCAAGGATGATCAATGGAAACAGGATGCACCTGAGCTCAATTTCAAGTCTCATAGCAAAGGGTCTGAATACTTACAGTATGTACATAAGGGATTTCTATTTATTATAACAAAAACAGTACAAGGGGATAGGCAGGCTGGTAGTCAGAACAGACAGTGGTCAGGTAGGCGGGTTCGGAGTCAGGACAGGCAAGGGTCGAAACCAGGAGGACTAGAAACAAACAGAGACTGGGAAAAATAGGAGGAAGGAAAAACGCAGGTTGACTTGGCAAACAAGACGAACTGGCACAGAGAGACAGGAAACACAGGGATAAATACACTGGGAATAAGACACCTGGAGGGGGTGGAAACAATCACAAGGACAGGTGAACCAGATCAGGGTGTGACATTTTCGCTTTGTCATTATGGGGTATTGTGTGTAGATTGCTGAGGATTTTATTTGAATTAATCCATTTTAGAATAAGGATGTAATTTAAGAAAATGTGGAAAAAGTTAAGTGGTCGGAATACTTTCCGAAGGCACGTAGCATATATGCTTGATCTCTAACTGTGCATCTCTGAGGTTAACTGAATAATTGAATGCTAAGACATCGATTGCAAGATATTAGCTCCTTGTTCCTCAGCCTCTTAAGAATTGCATAACGCTAAACCTAGACACGTGCATTTTATAGTATTCCGAGTGGTGATGCAAGGCTTGCAACCTTGGCTATACCCACTGGATACCATTCTGGGAATATAGCATTCACATGATAATGGAGTCAGATTGACTAATGTAGTTTATTATTATATTCAAAATAATGTTTGGATAATTTCCATACACCTACATAATAGTGACTCATCCAATTGATGGGGATTTTTACACTACAATGTCATCATCATCAGCTCTTTCTCTCGATTCTTCACATACATTTTAGAGCACCGGGGTTGGTGACTCTTCACAAAGGGTTAACATAGGAGGATGACATTAAGGAGGATCTTTTTAGAAGTAATATGATTGACAGGCCTGGTAAGTGGCCAGGGTGACGATATTATCTTAAATTTATTCTTTATACTTTAGTGTTGTTAATCCATCCCCACTTTTTCGCCTATCAAAACCATTCAACTCTGTAACTGTTTTAAAGTCACCATTGGAATCATGGTGAAATTCCTGAGCAGTTTCCTTCCTCTTTGGCAACTGAGTTAGGAAGGGCACCTGTATCTTTGTAGTGACTGGGTGTATTGAGGTAGTCGTTATAAAATGTTAAACACTATTATTGCACACAGAGTCCATGCAACTTATTATGTGGCTTGTTTACTCCTGAACGTGTTTAGGCTTGCCATAAAAAAGGAGTTGAATACTTATTGACTCAAGACATTTTCATTTGTTATTAGTGTGTAATACATTAAAAAAAACATAATTCCACTTTTACATTATGCGGTATTGTGTGTAGGCCAGTAACCAACATAAAAGAAAAAGTCAAGGGGTGTGAATACTTTCTGAAGGCACTGTATACACACCAACATATATAGTAAGAATGATATGTACAGCTGTATGTGGACACCTGCCCGTCGAACATCTCATTCCAAAATCATGGGCATTATTATGGAGTTGGTTCCCCCATTTGCTGCTATAACAGTCTCCACTCTTCTGGGAAGGCTTTTGTCGTGGAAAAAAAATTCTTCAAAATATGACACTCGTACAACAACTTGTGAATTCAATAAGCCTTTAATTCAGAGTAATTAAAGACGAGCTGAGCCGGGAAACAGCTAGCTCTGTATAGCAGAGCACAGCCTTTATAGTATTTCATCCTTACATTAAATACATAGACCCCTCCCAAAGCTTACATAGTTTCCCTTATGTTGGTTTTTCTATAGGTTCATTGTTCCATTGTCTTCTGACATCCTGTTTTTCCTCAGGTCTGTTAATCAGTTCCAGACAGCTTTCCTGCTGACATCCTGTTTCTTCATGTCCATTGTTCAACTATTTAGCCTTGGCTATTTTCCTGAGCTCATCAGATATTCTGTTTTAATAAGTCTTATTCATTATATATGTTTTTCTGTCTTACTACTTCAAAGTGATCAATCAGAATACTGGAAATGTAATAATTGTAGTGAGTTCATCTCCAACATAACCCCCCTCTGAAACTTACAGAGTTTCACACAAAGAAAAATTCCAGTATAGACGAGAAGGGGAACACCTTCTGAAACACAATAGAGGAAATCATCCTCTAATCAATTTTAACAAAGCTCCACCTACTCATATATACAGGAAAATAAGGTCCAAACATCTCCAAACACATAATACAAGAAAGGAGTAAAATATCCACTCAATCCAAAGAAAAACACACAAAAATAATAGACAAACACAACAAAACAACCAACAAAATATCAAATTATCAAACAAAAAAAACAAACAGAAAATGTAAAAACACTGAGTATGTAGTATAAAGCCTTGCCTGAGGTTATCTCAGTAATGTAGAATATAAAAAGAATAATATGTAAACTAAAAACATAAACAAAACACACCAAACAAAAACTAAACAGTACAGAATAAGCACATACTAAAACACCAAATTCAAACAAGATCCTCCCTCGCAGACACCACTCCTAACAGGTAACATACCAAATATGAAAAACCCATCAGAAGATTAATAACACGGTCCGTAGACACTTATAACCGGAATACCCTATGTTACCTAACATGTATTGAATAATTAGCGTTTCAGAAGACCTAAACAACATTCATTTTAAAAAATAACAAAAGAAAAGAGGATGAAACGTGGGCATAAGAACAAAAATCCATATACCATCTAAGCACATTCTTCATCCTTACATAGAGAACAGGCCCCCCCTCTGACACATCTCACAAACCACAGGTCATCATAAAACAAATGTCCATCACTGTGAGACTTAGAGCACCACTTGAAACGTCCACGCCCATGACAAGATTCATGCACATGAACAATCAAAGTCATCACAATCAGGAACCCATCATACACAGGAATATAGATTCAAAACCTGATTTAATCTCATCTCTGGCTTTAAATTCATTAGGGACACCTCTAGGTTGTCCAATTGTATCTTATATAGACCTCATTGTCAGACTTGTAATCTCCTTACTCTATGTTATGTAGTTAACTGCTTAGTATCACTAGGATCCCATTCAGCGACAGTTAGCTGTTGAATTAACCCAACCCCCCGCACAAAGGCCTGTCCATCCTTTTGGTAATTTTACCCTTAATCTTTGCCCTCCACATATCCAGAAGAAATCAGCTACTACCACAGTCTGTTCTTCATATGGTGCAATAAATGGTAGTGCTAGAGTTTAATTTTGACAGCCAACTTGAATAATAACTTTTATCCCCCAACTACCAGCTGCTCAATACAAACATTCAGCTGGACAGTAAGGCCTTTCTGATCTACTCAAATAACAAAAGTTTTTATTAAATTCAGCACAATCCCTATAATCATAAGGATTTGGTACCACCACTAATTCTGTCAGTGGAGTGGGTGCACATAATAAGCAATTTGTCAAGTTTAATTTTAATGATGTATATTGAGCCCATTCATACCATTCATTCTTTACTATGTCTTCTAGAACTGTATCCTTATACGGTCGAGGGATTGAAATGTCAGTTGAAGATACAGAGTCCTTTACATAAGGCAGGCTATTAGAAATGGTGAAAAGGTTCCAAATGTTGGTAAAGAACCCACCAGACTCTGACACGTCTAGTTCCTGTGTGATTGCTGTAAACTGTTTTGTAGTAGCAGTAGATATAGTCAACGTAGTCACTGCCGTAGTGTTCACGGCAACCACTTTCTTTGTCATTCCTGTAGCCATCACAGGCTCATCCTGTTCAGGTGTCAGTGCTGGTCCCAGACTGATGATTGTCAAACTCTTTCCATCAGTAAATCTAGTACTTGCTATTTCAACAATACTCACCATTAAGAAGTTTGAACATGTTGAGGGTGAAACTTCAAACTTCTTAATGGTGAGTATCCAAGTGTCTTCTTCTTTGGTTAATGTCAGGTCACATCCATTTGGGTCCCAGATGACTTCTCCCTTCGTCTGATGACGTGTCCATCCACAGAAGGCTGTCTCTGGGAGAGATTTTATCCTCTTGATTGAGATTGACTTCTGTTCTCCTTTTTCTGTTATTAGCTGAGTTGAAATAGGAATACATCCTCCCCATGAGGTTCAATAAGCACTTTTCCTCTTGGTCTATTTCTAACACAATGAGGTAGGTTAACAGTCACTTCACTTAGGTGTACTGGTGCTACTATCGTTTCAATGTCATTGTTCTTCTGTTGTTTCAGGTTCCATTGATTGTCATTATAAGTCTTCAAGGACAGAAAAGTCAATTGTGGGGAAATCCCCCCTATTCTTCAACCTGTAGAAGTTCACCTCGTCCTGCCCCTTGTGAAGGTTCACTCTCGCCTGCAACCTGTGGACATAGTCCTTCCTCTTCATCTGGTGGAAGCCCTCCTTCCAGTCTGAACGGGTTCCCCTCAGGGAATGCATTGATTTCAGGGAAATGTGGTTCCCAGTCTTCAGTTGGTATTTCGGGGGTCCCATTGTAACGGGCTTCATCAGGGAGATCTGCCAGAATAGATATATCATTATGAGCATCAGGCATGCCACTTTCCCCACCCCTGGACTCTCAGGCCCTCCAGGAGAGAAAAGTTGTTGGCTCCTGCATTTCCTTTCTTTCGCCTTCCTCTCGGTGAATTAGTCGCATCCTGGCTTCCACTTGGTCTACTGACATCCTGCCACCTCCCTGGCTCCTCGATCTCCTCTGCTGCTCCCGTTCCCTCTGAGCTCCTGCCTGGTTAATTAGCATTCTCTGCGTTCTCATGTCTCAATGGTTGTCTCCTCCTCTCTGACGGACTCTGGAGCAATGTTTTAGATGTTTCTTGCTTCCTTTCACCTGGACGGCAGTTGGCGTCGCTGTAGCCACCTCGTAGGGTCCTTCCCTCTTTGGCTCATTCCATTCTTCCAGAACACTCAGACCTGGTCACCTCAGATCACCGGACGTGGAACCTCTGGTCCTGGTGCAGTTTATCTCCCTTCTTTCTGTGAAGCATTCACACTTAGAGACTTACTGCCTCTGTTCTATGATTACACCATACACCCTCTTATGTCCATCACTCATCACACAACACACTGACATTCCAGCTGAAGCTGGCGACCCTCTCTCCTTCTGGTTCCTAAGAGAGTGATAGCAGAATACTTGGAAAGCAAAATAAAACATAACAGTTTTGACAATGTGATATGTTATACATAAATATATATGCCCAAAAACCTAAATCTAAGACCATGACAATTCCCACTCTCTCTTCACCTGTCTCTACGCCTTAAGGATGCTCTCCTGCTAGACTCTGCAAAAATAAAAGCCCTAAAAAGCTTCCTCATGCCTTCATCCAGTCTTCCCCTTTCGGCCCCAGGTTCTGAGAGATGTTCCCAAGTCATGTCATTTTTACTTAGTTCTCCATTTCAACTGATAGGCATGTCACCTGCTATGCATATCCCTAATCAACACTACATCTACTTTAAATAAATCAAAACTGTATATGCTTTCATATCAATGCCTTCAATATGTTATTTAGAGTACAATTACCCTAACATCTTTTTTCATATGATGCATTAACCTATAAAGCAATTAACTCCTAAACTTAACCCATCTGCATGTATGTCTTCAGTGAAATCTAATCTCTCTCTTTAGCTTCTCTTCTTCTGTTATGGTGTTTTCAAGCTCATCCATTACATGGTGGAACTTACTTCTTGTGAGAATGATGCATCCACCAAAGAGAGACATGTCAATCTTTACCACTGCAGGTGTTGTAAGGAGTACCGTATGTGTGGACCAGACCAAATCTATCCCAACACCCCCTCCTGGTGTATTTGGATGTTCACTCAATCTCCGGAATCCAGTCCATGCCCTTGGTTATCTCTGGCTCCTTATGTGCTGCTTACACCTGAGGACATACACACTCCAACATGGTTTCCTGACAACAGACTCTCTTCTTATGTCAAGATCACTCATTCGTAATATTTAATTAACATCCCTATGTAAACATTCTATCTCAACCACCCCTTCTCCTGCTACATTTACACATAATGATTGCCCAACTGAGGTCCCTACCGCAACTGCCATAAGAAGTATTACTGCACGTAATCAGTTAAATGTCTTCCACCAGTTAAAATATTAAAGAAACATACCACTGAGTTGGAAGAATATCCAGCCTAACCAAACTCTTAAGTCATACGTTTCTTAAACTTGCACCATAGTGTTCAAATTCCCACCACCATCACTCTCACCATAATCTAATATGTGTAATGTTCAATTTCCTCAGAATTGTCTCTATATTTTACACAGACAGCTTTCCTTCCTTTCCTGTAAGCTATCTCCTGTAACCATATACATAGTATCTAGAAACAACACCCCTCTATTATCATAACCTTCATTTATGACTTCCACCATAACCTTCATTTATGACTACTACCATAGTTGAATACATACTAAAACATTATTGAATCAATGTAGTCAATATTCATCAATCCCTCCTTTAAACACATGGACTTAAGAGAGAAAACTAATACTGGTTTAAAATCTTCCCATTACTTTTAAAGTAACTCAAGCTGGGGAAAAACGTCTAACTGTTACGTTCTATGCCCATATTATGCTGGTCTTCATGCCATCTCAATCATTACCATTATTGGGTGTTATTTCAAAACACAGACTATAAACCTTATATGCAATTACTTGTATTCTATAGCCCAGACATCCCTATTAAAATGTACACTTATAAACATTTTACTTTCAGTACAAGTAATAGCTATTCTCATTACAACCCATTTGCCCCTGTTTGTCTGTCATGAGAGGCCTAGAAAGAAAAGCAAGTTATCCCTATGCATTCTTAGACTATACTCATTTATAGTTTATTAGCCCTTGTTCCCTTTTTGGCCTTCTTGCTTCTTGCACATACCATTAATACATTAACTTCCTGCTCAAATTCACTGGTGTTATCAAAACATTTAAACCAAGCAACAATCAGAAACTATCAATCCCTAATACATTAATTACTAAACTCAAATCAATCCTTCAATTTTAAAATCCTTCAGTTTCCAAATCATAATTAAAACCCAAATTAATTATCCAACCAAAATGTAAAATGACATTGCTCAGTGATTCAAATTGGTCCTATCGCCCAAAGTAAAAAGCTCAATTTAACACACATCAACATCAGCAGAATGTATATTTATATTAACATCCAGTATAATTATTTCATATTTCATAGCTTGTTTATCACGATTATAATACAGATCAGTATCTAAATGCATTCTTAATCTAAATTATTATAATGTTATGTAGTGTATAGACCTCTACAATCAACCTGATACCCCAAAAGTCTAAAACAATTTTGGGCACAGTTGACCAACCCCCTCTTTCAGGCACTGATTCTTCTGGCGTCCTTTTCGTCTTCTTCAGATAGTTAGAGGGGGTTTAGAGGTACACACACTGTTCGGTCCAATTATCCCTTCCATGCATTAAGATACCGTCTGATGTCACTTTTCATGATAACCTTGAGATAACAGATCAGAACAACAGTTTAGTTCAGTTCATTAACTATATGATAAATTATTACTCTTACCAATTATTCTTAATTCAATTGTCTAAACATATGTCAGACTAGAGAGAATAACAACACATTCTATTGAAACTATTCATTCAAATTGGCTACTAATACTCCCCATCACACTGTCAGCTTCATCGCAGAGCCACAGCATCAGAAAGTTAGACCTATAACCCATCAGGAATAAAACAGAACAAACACAACAATACACTCCTTCACATACAACTCAAGGTGTGTAAACTTCAATCCAAAACCTCAAAGGACTGTACCCTCCCCCATTTGTAACACACAACTCTCCATGGGAGTAATGTGTAAAATAAATAACACTACTACTGGTCAAAAAGTACAACAACATTTCAAATAAAAACATCAAATTAAAATCACTAATCAAATTAAAATCACTCTTAAGAACTCCACAAAGAAAAATATTTTACCCATATGGCCATAGGAAAATAAACTTAAGGCAGCCTACCCTCAGTCAAAGGCAACGCCCTCTCCATTCTTCACATTGGTCCAAACCACAAATATGGCTAAGAACAAGAAACTCCATCATAATAATCAATATTACAAATAACCCTGAAAATCAGTATGACGAATGACCTTAAATTCATTATCCAAATGGCTTTCCAATGAGGGTGATCAAACCACAATGGAAAGTCATGACAGAGGTCAGAGGTCATACAAAACCTTCAAAGAAGTGTTTCTTACTATATTAGACAAATTAATGAAAAATAGTCAAACATTTCATACATGTTGTATCCCAGGTTTCCAGTACATTCCTTAGTCAAAAGAATTCACATTTTTAATTAAAACTCAGAAGAAAAAAAACTTGCCATATGTGTGCGTGCCCCTTTAAGATACGTTGGCACTCAGACAAAATAAAAACTCAATATACAAAGGAAAATAACACCAACAAATTGTCATAACAAATGTGTTCTGTGCGGGTATTTGCAACCCTTAAGGTAAAAACAAACAAACAATTGCCAGACTTTATTTCATTGGTAATTTACGGACTCTCCCAAAGATTATAGCCCCAGCAAACATTTCAAAGAGCGACAGTGAAATCCCCATGTTCTTAGAAAAACACAAAACACTTCGTTAGCATTCATTATACTACACTGATTCAGCGACCCAAAAGCTTTAACTACAAACCAAACACGATAATAATGATAAGTCCACAGTACTCCCTCAAATCATTAATCATTAGTGTTAATCTACCTCAACGTTTATATGTACTTAATTTAGCATGCGCTACCCTTAGATACTATTATCCTGGTATTGTAACTAGACCAATGTCCAACAAATATGTAACAATTTACTTTCGCAAATGTAGTAAATTCCTCAGCGTAAGGAATTGGTGATATTTCATCCCAGGCATTTTAATAAAATGTTGTTTGAGACGTGTTCTCCTATGTCTACTTAAACTTACATACTTTAGGTGACTTCCATCAGTCCCAGAAGAAAGAATCCTACTCAAACCACATCAGATAATACAATGTTTCATTAAGTGAAGTTACCTAAAATAATCAAACAATAAACAATAACCCCTTTCCAGTGATCTAATCATTTCAACCTTTGCATTAGTTTGTCAAAATACAAAACTAGTATTTAATAAATGTTGAAACTTCAAAAAAAGTTGGTGCTGCCCCATCAGCCAGACTGTCAATACTCCATTCATTCCACTCCTGTAGTACTTTACCATAATTATAACCCCTCGTGTTTCTGCTCTACCACATAGCATACACATTTTATCAACAGTCAACCTCAAATCTAAACTTTTAGCGATGGGCTGAACGTGGCGAGATACAACGCTAAACTCCGTAAAACACTACTTAGACGTTAATGTTTACCTAATATCCCCTGTCCCCATTTCTGACAAGGACAATTCAACTTCAAAATCCATTACTGAACAGAGTTAACCCAAACCTTCTAAATCATAATTCCTACTATTTTTCCACATGGCAGTCAAATACCCAAGCTAATCGTGGCTAACTTATTTAGCTAACGTTATTTTCCAGATACAAGAAAATATATCTTCAATCTACTCTCCTCGCAAAGCCAGTTAGGCTCCTTACTTGCTATTTAAACACACTGGTGACTAACTATGCTGCTTGCAATACTTCAAATTATGTTATTTCTCTTAAATTGACTTACACCAACAATATTCGAACCAAAAAGCATTCGTCAACTTCTCAGTTATCTGCACTCTGGTACACCCAATCTAGTGCTTTTGAACTCCAACCAAAATAACCTGAACGACATACTAGGTATCCCATTTTATACTATCCATTCTCAGAATAATCCTATGAGCGTAATAACGCTAATAGACGCGCTAAAATTCAATACACTTACTGAGCTTCTTATTCTGGTTCTATGTGTTTGTTCCAATTCATAATTACCTCCCTGAATTCTTTATTTAATTTGATTTCTCCGGTTGATAGGGTAACTTTGCCTTACCATATCTAGTTTACTCTTTCATATTTGAGGCGAATTGGTAGAATCTACATGCACTTCTTTTAGCAACTCCATGGTTTTACAATTACATTTTCCAAATTTCTACCTATTGTCCTGTGATATTCATAATCATTCCTTGCTCCTTAGTTTGAACTATATTATTTCCTATTCATGTGTCCATGACCATTATTTCTTTCAACAGTATAGAATTAATTCAAACGCATACTATAGCCACGCTTCTGTACTTTATACTTTTTCTATCTCTTACCAGTATATTATTTCTATTTTCACTTAACTCTTGTTAATATTCCAATGTCTGTAAGGATAATCATTTAACATACTAGTGTGACAACCTTCTATCCTTACACAATGTTCCTATCCAACTTATTCTGGTTACATTTTCTCGCACCCCGCCCACGTGACTACACTTAGTCAGCGTCTCAGAAAAAATTACACAGTCTCTTTACTTGTAATAGACAATACAATATGCTTTCCTGAACCTCTACACTTCCTTTACACAGGATAACATACACCTATTCAGGCTTTTGACATTTATACACGCGTTTCATTCACACACATTTATGTTTTTACCTAAAAACGACCTATTTCATCATCGACACAAAAATAGGATTTATTTTAATTTCTTTTTTATAAAAGGAATTTTCCAAAACGGGTCAAAAGTCCTGATATAACACATTTCTCACGTTTCCCTAAATGACCTAAACCGATACACCCCTGTGAACACGGCATAGGATTTATTCTATAAAAGGAGTTTGCCTAAACGGGTCAAATTCCTATTCAACATACCAGGAGTTTGCCTAAACGGGTCAAATTCCTATTCATTTTACAAAAGGAGCTTTGCCTACACGGGTCAAATTCCTATTTATTTTACAAAAGGAGCTTTGCCAAAACGGGTCAAAGTCCTATTCATTCTATTTGTGTTGACAATATGTCCAGGTAGCCACAGCACCTCTCCAAGCCAGGCAGCCCAACGAAACAGAGCAAATGCAAGCCCCCCCTCCACTGGTCACCCGACGTCAGCAAGATACGCAGCCCCCCACACACCCCGTCTCACAAATAGATCTATATTAAATAACCCCCCAAAGCGTTACGCATGCATGCAGTTTATTGAATTCAAAAGCTTCCAGAATTGTTAGCTTCTTTTAGGAATTTAGAGAGACCTACGTGTGCGGACTGATCTGTAGCAGCCCGCACAAATATTCAACCATCCGTAAGACCAGGCTTACCTTAGATAGTTGGGGTGGCCACCCATTTGCAAGGCTGCCCAGAAGACCCATCGTCAGCCCCAAGGCGCCACCGTTCCATGGTCCCTACTACTCCTGGCTTAAAAGCTCGCCAATATGTCGTGGAAAAAATGATCTTCAAAATATGACACTCGTACAACAACTTGTGAATTCAATAAGCCTTTAATTCAGAGTAATTAAAGACGAGCTGACCCGGGAAACAGCTAGCTCTGTATAGCAGAGCACAGTCTTTATAGTATTTTATCCTTACATTAAATACATAGACCCCTCCCAAAGCTTACATAGTTTCCCTTATGTTGGTTTTTCTATAGGTTCATTGTTCCATTGTCTTCTGACATCCTGTTTTTCCTCAGGTCTGTTAATCAGTTCCAGACGGCTTTCCTGCTGACATCCTGTTTCTTCATGTCTATTGTTCAACTATTTAGCCTTGGCTATTTTCCTGAGCTCATCAGATATTCTGTTTTAATAAGTCTTATTCATTATATATGTTTTTCTGTCTTACTACTTCAAAGTGATCAATCAGAATACTGGAAATGTAATAATTGTAGTGAGTTCATCTCCAACATAACCCCCCTCTGAAACTTACAGAGTTTCACACAAAGAAAAATTCCAGTATAGACAAGAAGGGGAACACCTTCTGAAACACAATAGAGGAAATCACACTTTCCATTAGATGTTGTAACATTGCTGCGGGGACTTGCTTCCATTCAGCCACAAAAGCATTAGTGAGGTTGGGCACAGATGTTGGGCAATTAGGCCTGGCTCGCAGTCAGAGTTCCAATTCATCACACAGGTGTTCGATTGGGTTGAGGTCAGGGCTCTGTGCAGGTCAGTCACGTTCTCCCACACCGATCTCGACAAACCATTTTTGTAGGGACCTCGCTTTGTGCACGGGGGCATTGTCATGCTGAAACAGGAAAGGGCCTTCCCCAAACTATTGTCACAAAGTTTCTGTCTGAATCGCCGTGTCCCCAACCAGCCTCACTACTCACTGGACCCTGATGATCACTCTGCTAAGCATGCCTCTCCTCAATGTCAATATGCCTTGTCCATTGCTGTTCTGGTTAGTGTTTATTGTCTTATTTCACTGTAGAGCCTCTAGCCCTGCTCAATATACCTTATCCAACCCTTCAGTTCCACCACCCACACATGCGATGACATCACCTGGTTTAAATGTTTCTAGAGACAATATCTCTTTCATCATCACTCAATGCCTAGGTTTACCTCCACTGTATTCACGTCCTACCATACCTTAAGTCTGTACATTATGCCCTGAATCTATTTCATCGCCCCCTGAAACCTGTTCCTTTTACTCTCTGTTCAGGACGTCCTAGACGACCAGTCCTCATAGCCATTAGCCGTACCCTTATCCTGCTCCTCCTCTGTTCCTCTGGTGATGTGGAGGTTAATCCAGGCCCTGCAGTGCCTAGCTCCACTCCTATTCCCCAGGAGCTCTCATTTGTTGACTTCTGCAACCATAAAAGCCTTGGTTTCATGCATGTTAACATTAGAAGCCTCCTCCCTAAGTTTGTTTTATTCACTGCTTTAGCACACTCTGCGAACCCGGATGTCCTAGCCGTGTCTGAATCCTGACTTAGGAAGACCACCAAAAACCCTGAAATCTCCATCCCTAATTACAAAATTTTCAGACAAGATAGAACGGCCAAAGGGGGCAGTGTTGCAATCTACTGCAGAGATAGCCTGCAGGGCTCTGTCTTACTATCCAGGTCTGTACCCAAACAATTTGAACTTTTACTTTTAAAAATCCACCTTTCTAGAAACAAGTCTCTCACCGTTGCCGCTTGCTATAGACCACCCTCTGCCCCCAGCTATGCTCTGGACACCATATGTGAACTGATTGCCCCCCATCTATCTTCAAAGCTCGTGCTGCTAGGTGATCTAAACTGGGACATGCTTAACACCCCGGCCATCCTACAATCTAAGCTTGATGCCCTCAACCTCACACAAATCATCAATGAACCTACTAGGTACAACCCCAAAGCCATAAACACGGGCACCCTCATAGATATCATCCTAACTAACTTGCCCTCTAAATACACCTCTGCTGTTTTCAACCAAGATCTCAGCAATCACTGCCTCATTGCCTGCATCCGCAATGGGTCTGCGGTCAAACGACCTCCCCTCATTACTGTCAAACGTTCCCTAAAACACTTCAGCGAGCAGGCCTTTCTATCGACCTGACCCGGCTATCCTGGAAGGATATTGACCTCATCCCGTCAGTAGAGGATGCCTGGTTATTCTTTAAAAGTGCCTTCCTCACCATCTTAAATAAGCATGCCCCATTCAAGAAATTGAGAACTAGGAACAGATGTAGCCCATGGTTCTCTCCAGACCTGACTTCCCTTGACCAGCACAAAAACATTCTGTGGCGTTCTGCATTATCATCGAACAGCCCCCGTGATATGCAACTTTTCAAGGAAGTCAGGAACCAATATACACAGGCAGTTAGGAAAGCCAAGACTAGCTTTTCAAGCAGAAATTTGCTTCCTGTAACACAAACTCTAAAAAGTTCTGGGACACTGTAAAGTCCATGGAGAATAAGAGCACCTCCTCCCAGTTGCCCACTGCACTGAGGATAGGAAACGCTGTCACCACCGATAAATCCACAATAATTGAGAATTTCAATAAGCATTTTTCTACGACTGGCCATGCTTTCCACCTGGCTACCACTACCCCGGTCAACAGCCCTGCACCCCCATCAGTAACTCGCTCAAGCCCCCATTTCTCCTTCTCCCAAATCCAGTTAGCTGATGTTCTGAAAGAGCTGCAAAATCTGGACCCCTACAAATCAGCCGGGCTAGACAATTTGGACCCTTTTTAAAATTATCTGCCGAAATTGTTTCAACATCTATTACTAGCCTGTTCAACCTCTCTTTCGTGTCGTCTGAGATTCCCAAAGACTGGAAAGCAGCTGCGGTCATCCCCCTCTTCAAAGGGGGAGACACTCTTGACCCAAACTGCTACAGACCTAAATCTATCCTACCCTGCCTTTCTAAGGTCTTTGAAAGTCAAGTTAACAAACAGATTACCGACCATTTCGAATCCCACCGTACCTTCTCCGCTATGCAATCTGGGTTCAGAGCTGGTCATGGGTGCACCTCAGCCACGCTCAAGGTCCTAAACGATATCATAACCGCCATCGATGAGACATTACTGTGCAGCCTAATTCATTGATCTGGCCAAGGCTTTCGACTGTCAATCACCACATCCTTATCGGCAGACTCGACAGCCTTGGATTCTCAAAAGATTGCCTCGCCTGGTTCACCAACTACTTCTCTAAAATATTTCAGTATGTCAAATCAGAGGGCCTGTTGTCCCTGCCTATGGCAGTCTCTATGGGGGTGCCACGTTGGCTGGCCCTCGCTTCACACTCGTCGCCAAACCCACTGGCTCCAGGTCATCTACAAGTCCCTGCTAGGTAAAGCCCCGCCTTATCTCAGCTCGCTAGTCCTTCCAGTTCTCTGCTGCCAATGACTGGAACGAACTACAAAAATCTCTGAAACTGGAGACACTTATCTCCCTCACCAGCTTTAAGCACAAGCTGTCAGAGCAGCTCACAGACCCCTGCACCTGTATTTAGCCCATCTGTAAATAGCCCAACCAACTACCTCATCCCCTACCGTATTTATTTATTTATCTTGCTCCTTTGCACCCGTCTTTCTACATTGCACATTCATCTACTGCACATCTACCATTCCAGTGTTTAAATGCTATATTGTATTTACTTTGCCACCATGGCCTATTTATTGCCTTACCTTCCTTATCTTACCTCATTTGCACACATTGTATATAGATTTTTTTTTCTACTGTATTATTGACTGTATGTTTGTTTTACTCCATGTGTAACTCTGTGTTGTTGTATGTGTCGAACTGCTTTGCTTTATCTTGGCCAGGTCGCAGTTGTAAATGAGAACTTGTTCTCAACTTGCCTACCTGGTTAAATAAAGGTCAAATAAAAAGTTGGAAGCACAGAATCGCCATTGTATGCTATAGCGTTAAGATTTCCCTTCACTGGAATTAAGGGGCCTAGCCCGAACCAGTTCTTGTGCTGAAGTTGCTCCCAAGGGCAGTTTGGAACTCAGTAGTAAACCGAGGAAAGATGACTTTTACGCCCTACACGCTTCAACACTCAGCGGTCCCGTTCTGAGAGCTTGTATGGCCTACCACTTCTTGGCTGAGCCGTTGTTGCTGCTAGACATTGCCACTTCACAATAACAGCGCTTACAGTTGACTGGGGCAGCTCTAGCTGGCAGAAATTTGACGAACTGACTTGTTGGAAAGATGGTATCCTATGACGGTGCCACGTTGAAAGTCACTGAGCTCTTCAGTAAGGCCATTCTACTGCCAATGTTTGTCTATGGAGAATGCATGGCCTTGTGCTCGATTTTATACACCTGTCAGCATCGAGTGTGGCTGAAATAGCCGAATCCACTAATTTGAAGGGGTGTCCACATACTTTTGTATATATAGTGTATATTACAGTGAGCTATGTAAAAAAATCTATTCAGAAAGTATTCTGCGGGAGAGAACTTTGTCCTGAATATAAAATGTTATGTTTGGGGTAAATCTAACACAGCACATCACTGAGTACCACTTCATATTTTCCAGCATGGTGGTGGCTGCATCATGTTATGGGTATGCTAGGATGTTTTTGGGATAAAAAGAAACGGAATAGAGCTAAACACAGGCAAAATTATAGAGGAAAACCTGGTTCAGTATGCTTTCCAACAGACACTGGGAGACAAAAACCTAAAACACAAGACCAAATATACAATGGAGTTGCTTACCAAGACAACATTGAATATTCCTGAGTGGTCTACTTTTTACTTAAATTGGCTTTAAAATCTATGGCAAGATTTCGTTTTCAATACATTTGCAACACCCGCAAAACACCAGTCTCAACGTCAACAGTGAAGAGGTGACTCCGGGATGCTGGCCGTCTAGGCAAAGTTTCTCTGTCCAGTGTCTGTGTTCTTTTGCCCATCTTAATCCTTTCTTATTATTTGCCAGTCTGAGATATGGCTTTTTCTTTGCAACTCTGCCTAGAAGGCCTGCATCCTGGAGTCGCCTCTTGACTGTTGACGTTGAGACAGGTGTTTTGCGGGTACTATTTAATGAATGTTTACACTGTATTTTGGATCAATTTGCTTTTCTTTCAAAAACAAGGACATTTCTAAGTGACCCCAAACTTTTGAACAGTAGTGTATATACAGTACCAGTCAAAAATGTAGACACACCTAGTGCTTTTACACCTGCATTGCTTGCTGTTTGGGGTTTTAGGCTGGGTTTCTGTACAGCACTCTGTGACATCAGCTGATGTAAGGGGGGCTTTATAAATAAATTTGATTTGATTTGATTCCAGGGTTTTTCTTTATTTTTACTATTTTCACATTGTAGAATAATAGTGAAGACATAAAAACTATGAAAAACACATATGGAATCATGTGGTAACCATATAATGTATAAACAAATCAAAATATATTTTATATTTGAGATTCTTCAAAGTAAACACCCTTTGCCTTGATGACAGCTTTGCATACTCTTGGCATTCGCTCAACCAGCTTATTGAGGAATGCTTTTCCAACAGTCTTGAAGGAGTTCCCACACATGCTGAGAACTTGTTGGCTACTTTTCCTTCACTCTGCGGTCCAATTCATCCAAAACCATCTCACCTTGTGTGTGTGTTTTATGTGAGTGAGTCTATCTTTGTCTCTTACTACAAGAGCTGGCGTATGGTAGGGAATCCATCCTGAGGATAATCTGTCTTTGTCTTTCTGTTAATGCCTGCCCTTTCTGTGCTCTCACTAATGAGCTGCGGACATGAAGGTGTCAGTCACATGACATGGCTGGATGCAATGTGCTTCACTGAGCCAGGGCTCAGTAGGGTCCCTGTCCAAATGACATTTAGATGCCTGGTAATTAACCAGGCTGCCTTTCTGTGTGTTTGTCTGTATGCGTGTGTGCGTGTGTGTGTTTGAGTCTCAGAACTCGGTGTGATATCACAGAATTGTGTGTGTTTGTGTGTTTGTGTGTGTGTGTGTTTGTGTGTGTGTGTGTGTTTTTGAGTCTCAGAACTCTGTGTGATATCACATAATTATATATGTGTGTGTGTGTGTGTGTGTGTGTGTGTGTGCGCGCGTGCGTGCGTGCGTGCGTGTGTGCGTGCGTGCGTGCTTGTGTGTGTGCGTGAGCAATGGAGCAAACGGAGCAGCTGCACCCTCACTTTAAAAACTTGTATTTTTTACCATAAAGTTATCATGATCCATTGGGTAATTTGTAATTTTCAATGATTAGTGATGTTTTGAGCCAAGTCTGTATTAAAATAGATATGTCCATAAGATGTTTTTTAGACATGTCTGCCTGAAGATGAATGGTTCTGACCATTCAGTAATCTTTCTCTGCTCCCGCATGCCACTGTTTTGGTTCAGTGCAGTTAGAAATACTGGGCAATTTTTGTTAATCTATTTTGTTGTGCTGTTGTTACATTTGTATCGGTGACCTCACGATGCAGTTACGTATAATTTGAGCGGGGTACAGCATGAGCAAATTCATTGTATCATTTCACTTCGCCTGCAAAAACCATGATTAGCATGGGCATGTCTGATTAGGCTTCGATGCAAATTTGATGATGATAATGATAAATAAAAAATGTGTTTGCAATAAATGTAAACATAATCTATGACCAAATTTAAATACAAAACTCTTGTTTGCATTTTCATGTTGACAGTTCTTGTTCAGTGCCTTACCAGATAGCCGTATTGAGAAAGAAAATGGTTAAAAGATCAATTAAAGTTCACATTTGTAATTGTGCTACATTATTGTTAGTGTATTATTAAAAAAAAAATGTAACAATGTTTTTTCTTAACCTACCAAGTACAAAATTCTAATTCAAGTCCTTATTGGGTAAAACAATATTATTCCTCTCATTTTCTATTTCATTTATTTGTCATGCGTTGTCCTGGCCACATTCTTAACAGTTTGGCGTGTCTATTAATTACTGTGGGTGGGATTGTCAGGGGAGGAGCAGGATATTTGTGAGAGTCACAGAGTTGGTAGGGTTTCGACCTGTCAATCAATATCAGTGGGATTTTTAGGGAATGGGGCTGGGTGTTTGTGAGTCACAGGTTTGGGAGGGTTTCCAACCTGAAGGAATTATTGAGGGTGGGATTTTCAGGGAAGGGGGTAGATTAGTAATCTAGTAATCAAAACACTTTTTCAATATAATTTATTGTGGCAAAACCTAAGATATATTTTTCTGTTCATAAATGTTTATTCCCCCTGTAAAAAAACAAACAGTGTAGAATTGCAAACATTTTCTGGGGGAGATCCCACAAATCAAGATGGCTGAGCGCTTTAATGAAATGGAAATCCAATCTCAGGTCAGATCATGGCCTCACCTTATCACATGTGCTTCATATTTCCATAGAGGTTTGACTGATTGAGTAATTGAGTGGCACATCGTACATTGATTGAGAAAATGAGCCATGTTACCAGCCTTTCCTTTGCCCTTCCCTATTGGAAGGTGAAGACCTGCCATTGAACACTAGCCTGATTTAATTGATTCGTTCCTTCCCGGGTTTTCCCTTCATGTCTGTTGGTTTCAAATTGGATGTCCAGTCCGTTGTATTCAAATGCTTTCACTACCTTTTTCACCTTTAAATCCACACAGCATGAACATGTTTTTTATTGAAAATGTTTAATCCTCTGAAGAAATAAAATAGTCTTATTGGATTAGTGCACCTTTAAGAGTGAGTGGGAGTAGAATGTGGATGTTATTATTGTCTATTGTAGAGTGTACTGCTTTTTTCTCTCTTATTTTCCTCTCTTTTACCCCTCTTTGGTATGTAATGTTCCAAGTGACATTTCTAGTACATTATTAAATACCCTCATAACGGCAATTCTAAAGGCCATTCAGAGACTTGACCTACGTTGGAAAAATCACTTCTGGTTGTGAATTAAGGTGACTAATGGCCAAAGGACTATAAGGCAGTGAAACTACAACCATACGACCTCCTCTGTGCCCCTTACATTCTATAGTCTATTATTACCCATAAAACATCATTATTCAACATAAAACTGCAGTATTGACCATGAAACACTATAACTGACCATAATGACAATGAAACCCCATTAGTGATGAAATCCCCTCTGACCATGGTGTTAGTTACCATCAGAAGCCTTCTCACTGAATTAATCTTCATCAACGTGACACATTGCTATTTTTGACTATAAAGCATAATTACCTAAACAGTATATCATTATGGATATTTGCATGTGCTCACAGATACACACACACACACACACTGAGCGCTGACTCTTGTTCATCTACATGATGGATGATGATTACATGTGAGTCTGTTCTTGTACCATTTGAATCAACTCTTAGCCACTGAATAAGAGGAAATGGTGATCATTTATTGGATCTTCTTCACTCATCATATCTCCATAAAAAGCCTTAATGTACTAGATTACAGTAATAGGTTCTGACTATGCTAAATAACCCACAAGTAGTTTGTGCACAGTCCTTTGAAATGATTAGGGGTAACTGATTTTGTAGGTTGCGATAAGAATAGTTTGACTTCTTAGTGAGTGTATTTTGAGCGGATTGGTTGGGAGTGCTGTGTTCACAGTCTGTGCTGAGCTGCTATTGCCTGGGCTCATGTTCATAGGTTTTAAGTCAGTTCCCCAATAGAGATTCAACTAAACATCTCTATGTGTTCTCCAGTCCTGAACTTCAAGCCTCAACAAGCCTCTGTCTCTGTGGCCATGTTCTGAGGGATGAGTAGTAGGAGTTGATTAAATCTTAATCACGTTGGGCTATTGTTCATTAATTGATCCTATCAGTGAGGCTGGTGATCATAATGTTTAATGAGGGTAGAACTCCAGTAATGAGGGTTGAACCCCACTCTCATCATGACAGATGACAGCCACTCATTGACGAGACATGGGATTTATAGATTACTCAATCTCTGTCTCAACCAAGCTCTGTACTTAATGTAATCACTAATGACACAGTTTGTTGCTGTATGCTTCACACCTACGTTAAAGTCTGTTCATTTATGTGGTAACATCTGTTGGTATGCAGCTGGTGTGTGAGGAGTTGGGTGTGTTCCTTTATCCTGGCAGACAGGGCAGGTCTGGCTGTGCTGATGGATGGAGGGAGATAAGGATAGCTGACAGCCTTGTGAGAGCCACTTGTGTTCCTCATTTATCAGCCAAAACAGGCCTCTGTCTCTGGAACAGGCCCTGGCTGTGTGTGGGGCCGATCCTGTGTGTGTGTGTCACAGGAGGTTGGTGGTTTCCATGTGTTTGATGCAATTTCATTTTTTGGGGGGGCGCAGGGCTGCCTGGTTGTCATGGCAACCAGAAAAAGTGAGCTGACCCTCCTAGGGATGTCTCAATCTCACTCTGTGCCCATCTCTCTCCTCTCTCCTCACCATTCGGGCTCCCGAGTGACACAGCGGTCTAATCCACTGCATCTCAGTGCTAGAGGCATCACTACAGACACCCTGGTTTGATTCCAGGCTGTATCACAACCGGCCGTGATTGGGAGTTCCATAGACCGGCACACAATTGGCCCAGCGTCGTCCAGGTTTGGATGGTGTAGGCCGTCATTGTAAATAAGAATTTGTTCTTAACTGACTTGCCTAGTTAAATAAAGGTTAAATAATATAAAGGTTAAATTCCTCTATTCCCCATCCTCCTCATTTCAAATGACCTGATCCAGGTAAAGGGTATAGAGATATACTAATTAATTTCCAGTGACCCATCTCTTCTCTTTTTTTATCTCCTGGACTAATAAAGGACCTTTTTACAGTCATTATCTCCTGTCTGAGGTGGTCCATGTCAGGGATCCATCCAATCAGAACAGGAGAATAGCCCCCTACCAAGCAAGACAAGCACACACAGAGGAATATCTTCCCATGATGGATTGAGGGGAGTTTCATTAAAGAACAAGTTGTGGTTGTGAGTGTCTGAAAGTGATAATGTGTCTGTCTGTCTGTCTGTGTGTGTGTGTGTGTGTGTGTGTGTGTGAGTGAGTGAGAAAAAGAGAGTGTGTGAGTGTCTGAAAATGATAACACACACACCAGTGGAGGCTGCTGAGGGGAGGACGGCTCATAATAATGGCTGTAACGGAGCCATTGCAAGAACAAATTCTTATTTACAATGACGGCCTACACCGTCCAAACCCGGACAACGCTGGGCCAATTGTGTGCCGTTCTATGGAACTCCCAATCACGGCCGGTTGTGATACAGCCTGGAATCAAACCAGGGTGTCTGTAGTGATGCCTCTAGCACTGAGATGCAGTGGATTAGACGGCTGTGCCACTCGGGAGCCCGAGTGGTGAGGAGAGAGATGGGCACAGAGTGAGATTGAGACATCCCTAGGAAGGTCAGCTCACTTTTTCTGGTTGCCATGACAACCAGGCAGCCCTGCGCCCAAAAAAAGAATGATTAAGGATAGACATGAAATACAGAGTGTATGTCTCTTCTTCTTCTTATAAGCAGGATGTGAGAGCCCTGCTGGAAGCAAAAAGTGCTAATTGCAGCCCTTTTGTCCATAGCAGCAAGGTCTGCATAGCGTTGTCCCCATTCCCGTCTGCCCACTCAGACACATTAGCATAACTGTTCCCATCTGTCTGATGTACCCCTATAAGTCCTCACTTCAGATCCCTCCCCACATGCACACACATCAATTTTTATCACAAAATAACACCACTGGCTTTGAGGTCTTTTCATTGCTTTGAATGTTCCCTCTTATCTGGGCTCTTAATGTAATCTGAAAAACATGGCCATCTGAGCAGAGCTTTTCATGCAGCTTGGCGTTTACAGTCTGTTATTATCAGATCCTGATTCTAAGATATGAGTGATAGCCCACCCATTAACCTGGAACACAGAGAATGTTCTCTTCCCCGTTGGTGAATGGAGGCATTGCTGGAACCTGTGATCTGCCCACATCACAACCTATCCAGCCCTTATCCCACTTTACCCACTGAGCTTCAGCAAACTCTAATTTAGAGTAGAGGATGGCTGGGTTGGGCTGGCATGCTTTTTCATGCAATGGTATTCCTTAGTGGTGAGTAATGTGGTAAAGTGGGTCAGTGTTTAATTAACTAGTGGTACAGTTCTAGTACAGCTCTACCCCTCGCAGGAAATGGGGTAAGACAAGGGGACACAGAGGAGGGGTACCCTCTTAGAAAAAAGGGATCCAAAGGGTTCTTCAGCTGTCCCCCCTTTTTGGTTCCTGGTAGAACCCTTTTTGGTTTCAGGTAAACCCTTTCGGGTTCCATGTAGAGCCCTCTGTGGAAAGGGTTTTACATGGAACCCAAAAGTGTTATACCTGGAACCAAAACGGGTTATTCAAAGGGTTCTACTATGGGGACTGCCAAAGAACCCTTTTAGTTTGGAGATGAGCCTGTGTTCAGTAGAGAGATGGCTCTGCTCTCTATCCTTCCTCCTCTATTCCAGCAGTTCACTCAGCTTTGATGTGCCTATGCATGTCTCTCAAAAGCAAACAAGAGACAAATGACAGTGACAGTGGAGAGAAGAGAGAAAGGAGGGGTGATAGAAAGAGCAATGATAAAGGTAGAGAGAAGAGAATGAACAGGGGAGGGATATCAATAGGATAAAGTGGAGGACTGAAATAGAGAGAGAGGGATGGAGGGGGGATGTGCTTCTGCAGCCAGTTGTCATTTCATTTCAAAGGACCGGATTCAAAAGATGTTCTCTTTAGCCTCTTAAGGATCAGCCCCTTTTTTTCTATTTTCGCCTAAAATGACATACCCAAATCTAACTGCCTGTACCTCAGGTCCTGAAGCAAGGATATGCATATTATTGGTACCATTTGAAAGGAAACACGTTGAAGTTTGTGGAAATGTGAAATTAATGTAGGAGAATATAACACAATAGATCTGGTAAAAGATAATACAAAGAAAACCTTTTTACAAACCTTTTTTTGTATTTTTATGTACCATCATCTTTGAAATGCAAGAGGAAGGCCATAATGTATTATTCCAGCCCAGGTGCAATTTACATTTTTGCCAGTAGATGGCAGCCGTGTATGTGCAAGGTTTTTGACTGATCCAATGAACCATTGCATTTCTGTTCAAAATTTTGTATCAAGACTGCCCAAATGTGCCTAATGTTTTTATTCATAACTTTTCATGTTCAAAACTGTGCACTCTCCTCAAACAGTAGCATGGTATTCTTTCAACGTAATATCTACTGTAAATTGGACAGTCCACCGATCCTAAAGAATATGTCTCAATAGTTCTGGTCGGTGGCAAAAACTAAAACCACTCATTATTTTTAGCCTTGCGCTGCAGTCATTTTCATGCGCTGGAGTTTAGAGCCCACACTTTGTCCAATAGCCAAAAGTCCAGTTGAACAGCTTCAAGGGCAAACAGTGGTATGAATATTTAATTTGCTTCCCATTCACATGGTGAGCCAGGGCACAGCACGGCTCCACAGGCTCCTGTAGTCCTTTAAAGCTGACTGGAGTCCTCCTGGCTGGGACTGGGCTTGGAGTCTGGGGCTAAGGGTGGGGCTGGGGACTAAGTTTGGTACTGGGACTTAGGTCTGTTTCTAGTTCTGTTCCTGGGTCAAGGGCCTCAGTGGATCAAGGGTGGCCCTGTTTCAGTAGGAGTCTGCAGCAGACTTTTACATACACCTTACCCAAATACATTTAAACTCAGTTTTTCACAATTCCTGACATTTAATCCTAGTAACAATTCCCTGTCTTAGGTCAATTAGGATCACCACTTTATTTTAAGAATGTGAAATGTCAGAATAATAGCAGAGAGAATGATTTATTTCAGCTTTTATTTATTTCATCACATTCCCAGTGGGTAAGAAGTTTACATACACTCAATTAGTATTTGGTAGCATTGCCTTTAAATTGATTAATTGGGTCAAACATTTCGGGTAGCCTTCCACAAGCTTCCCACAATAAATTGGGTGAATTCTGGACCATTCCTCCTGACAGAGCTGGTGTAACGCTTTTTCAGTTCTGCCCACACATTTTCTATAGGATTGAGGTCATGGCTTTGCGATGGCCACTCCAATACCTTGACTTTGTTGTCCTTAAGCCATTTTGCCACAACTTTGGAAGTATGCTTGTCCATTTGGAAGACCCATTTGCGACCAAGCTTTAACTTCTTGACTGATGTCTTGAGATATAGAGAGCTTCAATATATCCACATAATTTTCCTCCTTCATGATGCCATCTATTTTGTGAAGTGCACCAGGCCCTCCTGCAGCAAAGCAACCCCACAACATGATGCTGCCCCCCACGTGCATCACGGTTGGGATGGTGTTCTTCGGCTTGCAAGCCTCCCCCTTTTTTCTCCAAACATAACGATGGTCATTATCGCCATAGTTCTATTTTTGTTTCATCAGACCAGAGGACATTTCTCCAAAAAGTACGATCTTTGTCCCTATGTGCAGTTGCAAACCGTAGTCTGGCTATTTATGGCAGTTTGGGAGCAGTGGCTTCTTCCTTGCAGAGCGGCCTTTCAGGTTATGTTGATATGGGAATCGTTTGACTGTGGATATAGATACTTTTGTACCTGTTTCCTCTAGCATCTTCACCAGGTCCTTTGCTGTTGTTCTGGGATTGATTGGCACTTTTCACACAAAAGTATGTTCATCTCTAGGAGACAGAACGCGTCTCCTTCCTGAGCAGTATGACGCCTGCGTGGTCCCATGGTGTTTATACTTGCGTACTATTGTTTGTACAGATGAACGTGGTACCTTCAGGCACTTGAAAATTGCTCCCAAGGATGAACCAGACTTGTGGAGGTCAACAAAAAAGAAATCTGAGGTCTTGGCTGATTTCTTTTGATTTCCCCATGATATCAAGCAAAGGTAGGCCTTGAAATACATCAGCAGGTACTTCCAATTGACTCAAATGATGTCAATTAGCCTATCATAAAGCCATGACATAATTTTCTGGAATTTTCAAAGCTGTTTAAAAGCACAGTCAACTTAGTGTATGTAAACTTCTGACCCACTGGAATTGTGATACAGTGAATTATAAGTGAAATAATCTGTTTGTTAACAATTGTTGGAAAAATTACTTGTGTCGTGCACAAAGTAGATGTCGTAACCGACTTGCCAAAACTATAGTTTGTTAGCAAGAAATTTGTGGAGTGGTTGAAAAACGAGTTTTAATGACTCCAACCTAAGTGTCTGTAAACTTCCGACTTCAACTGTACTTCACTCTAGAGTCATTCTGAGATAGGCCTATAACAAAAGCTCTGCAAGTGATTTTCACTTCATTGATCTTACAGCTCGCAAATGCCCAAAGCATTGTGTAAATTCTTTACCATAATCAATAATGGTTCATCATTGAGCCCGAAGACTGCAGGGGGATTTTAAAAGTGCATGATGCGGATGATGATGATGATGATGATGATTGTTATGACGATCATTATGCTGATGTTGACATTGTTGGTGATGATAATGGCGATAATGATAAAACGCTAAAGAGGATGTTTATTGATCATTGTGAGTACAGTGAGGGAAAAAAGTATTTGATCCCCTGCTGATTTTGTACATTTGCCCACTGACAAAGAAATGATGAGCCTATAATTTTATTGGTAGATTTATTTGAACAGTGAGAGACAGAATAACAACAAAAAAATCCAGAAAAACGCATGTGAAAAATGTTATAAATGGAATTGCATTTTAATGAGGGAAATAAGTATTTGACCCCTCTGCAAAACATGACTTAGTACTTGGTGGCAAAACCCTTGTTGGCAATCACAGAGGTCAGACGTTTCTTGCAGTTGGCCACCAGGTTAGCACACATCTCAGGAGGGATTTTGTCCCACTCCTCTTTGCAGATCTTCTCCAAGTCGTTAAGGTTTCGAGGCTGACGTTTGGCAACTCTAACCTTCAGCTCCCTCCACAGATTTTCTATGGGATTAAGGTCTGGAGACTGGCTTGGCCACTCAAGGACTTTAATGTGTTTCTTCTTGAGCCACTCCTTTGTTTCCTTGGCCGTGTGTTTTGGGTCATTTGTCATGCTGGAATACCCATCCACGACCCATTTTCAATGCCCTGGCTGAGGGAAGGAGGTTCTGACCCAAGATTTGACCCTGTCCATCGTCCCTTTGATTCGGTGAAGTTGTCCTGTCCCCTTAGCAGAAAAACACCCCCAAAGCATAATGTTTCCACCTCCGTGTTTGACGGTGGGCATGGTGTTCTTGGGGTCATAGGCAGCATTCCTCCTCCTCCAAACACGGCGATTTGAGTTGATGTCAAAGAGCTCCATTTTGGTCTCATCTGACCACAACACTTACACCCAGATGTCCTCTGAATCATTCAGATGTTCATTGGCAAACTTCAGACGGGCATGTATATGTGCTTTCTTGAGCAGGGGACCTTGCAGGCGCTGCAGGATTTCAGTCCTTCACGGCGTAGTGTGTTACCAATTGTTTTCTTGGTGACTATGGTCCCAGCTGCCTTGAGATCATTGACAAGATCCTCCCGTGTAGTTCTGGGCTGATTCCTCACCGTTCTCATGATCATTGCAACTCCACGAGGTGAGATCTTGCATGGAGCCCCAGGCCGAGGGAGATTGACAGTTCTTTTGTGTTTCTTCCATTTGCGAATAATCGCACCAACTGCTGTCACCTTCTCACCAAGCTGCTTGGCGATGGTCTTGTAGCCCATTCCAGCCTTGTGTAGGTCTACAATCTTGTCCCTGACATCCTTGGAGAGCTCTTTGGTCTTGGCCATGGTGGAGAGTTTGGAATCTGTTTGATTGATTGCTTCTGTGGACAGGAGTCTTTTATATAGGTAACAAGCTGAGATTAGGAGCACTCCCTTTAAGAGTGTGCAGCTCGTTACCTGTATAAAAGACACCTGGGACACCTTTTTTTGTTGTTATTCTGTCTCTCACTGTTCAAATAAACCTACCATTAAAATTACAGACTGATCATTTCTTTGTCAGTGGGCAAACATACAAAATCAGCAGGGGATCAAATACTTTTTTCCCTCACTGTATATGATAGTCACAATGAGCCCAGGGTGTAATGACAGTGATCATGGTGTGTGTAGTTGTATGGCTAATGGCAGCATGGCTAAGGGCAGCTGTTAACCTGATGGATGTCTCCTCCTTTCCTCTCATCTGCTCCTCTCCTGCCTGCAGATGATGGGAAGTTGTCTCTGGACGAGTTCCAGGCGTTCTTCTCCGACGGGACGCTGAACGAGGAAGAACTGGAGAAGCTGTTTCACACAATTGACTCTGATAACACCAGGTGAGACAGAGCATCACATCACACTGCAACAGCAGAGCAGAGCTACTGACCGGAGCACAATGGGTCTGGACCCCAGTGTGGAGATACCAATGAAGCTATATGAAACTATTGAATTTTCTTTACCGAAGTTATCCTCTAGTTTCGGTCTACTTTTATCCATTGCTGGGCTATCCCAGAACCTCTATTCCCCTCTATTCATGCTAGTAGCCTGTTCACTAACATATAGGGCTGCAAAAGACGTGTGTGCGTGTGTCTGCATATGTGAGCAAATGGGCGTATCCTATAGGAATGTGTGTATGTGCTGTGCGGTGCTATACAGACAAGGTGATGTTTATTGTCATGAGTCTTGTCTTGGAGGCAGAACTGAACAATTTCCCCTTAGATAAGCCAGCTGCAAAGACAAAATTGGCAATAGTGTACAAATTCATGAAAACTAAAATGTGCTTTTTGGTCTTAATTTAGATTTAGGGTTAGGCATTAGGGTTAGCAATGTGTTTAAGGTTAGGTTTAAGGTTAGGGTTAGGTTTAAAGTCAGATCTGATGACTTTGTGGCTGTGCCAGCTAGTGACCACTCTGCAGAGCTGCCTCGAGAACAAGATTCATGACTGAAAATGCTAACCTGCACTATACAGCAGGCCAACTCTGCCTCTACCTGTGTATTCTGAAAACGCTAACCTGCACTATACAGCAGACCAACTCTGCCTGTGTGTATTTTGATCTAGTGAACTAGATCAGTAATATGTAAATCATCATCTGGACTGTTCAAATAAAGTGTTACATTGAGGGGAAAATTTCACAAGTCTGAGCTACAATTAAAACAAAACTGCCGTGAGTATGTGCGTGTGTATGTGCGTGCGTGTTTGTACAGTGAAGGAAAAAAGTATTTGATCCCCTGCTGATTTTGTACGTTTGCCCACTGGCAAAGAAATGATCAGTCTATAATTTTAATTGTAGGTTTATTTGAACAGTGAGAGACAGAATAACAACAAAAGGTTTGCCAATGAACATCTGAATGATTCAGAGGACAACTGGGTGAAAGTGTTGTGGTCAGATGAGACCAAAATGGAGCTCTTTGGCATCAACTCAACTCGCCGTGTTTGGAGGAGGAGGAATGCTGCCTATGACCCCAAGAACACCATCCCCACCGTCAAACATGGAGGTGGAAACATTATGCTTTGGGGGTGTTTTTCTGCTAAGGGGACAGGACAACTTTACCGAATCAAAGGGACGATGGACGGGGCCATGTACCATCAAATCTTGGGTGAGAACCTCCTTCCCTCAGCCAGGGCATTGAAAATGGGTCGTGGATGGGTATTCCAGCATGACAATGACCCAAAACACACGGCCAAGGCAACAAAGGAGTTGCTCAAGAAGAAGCACATTAAGGTCCTGGAGTGGCCTAGCCTGTCTCCAGACCTTAATCCTATAGAAAATCTGTGGAGAGAGCTGAAGGTTCGAGTTGCCAAACGTCAGCCTCGAAACCTTAATGACTTGGAGAAGATCTGCAAAGAGGAGTGGGACAAAATCCCTCCTGAGATGTGTGCAAACCTGGTGGCCAACTACAATAAATGTCTGACCTCTGTGATTGCCAACAAGGGTTTTGCCACCATGTACTAAGTAATGTTTTGCAGAGGGGTCAAATACTTATTTCCCTCATTAAAATTCAAATCAATTTATAACATTTTTCACATGTGTTTTTCTGGATTTTTTTGTTGTTCTGTCTCTCACTGTTCAAATAAACCTACCATTAAAATTATAGACTGATCATTTCTTTGTCAGTGGGCAAACGTACAAAATCAGCAGGGGATCAAATACTTATTTCCCTCACTGTATGTACAGTATGTGACTGTGCGTGTGTGTGTGTGTGTGTGTGTGTGTGTGTGTGTAAGTGTGTGCGTGTGTGCGTGTTTGTATGTACAGTATGTGACTGTGCGTGTGTGTGTGTGTTTGCAAAAGTATACAATTTATCTATACTCATAAATATCACATCCACTTTTTTAACATCTTTTAATGTGGAACTGGTGTAACCTTCAGCTGACAGGCCTTTGTTGATGACACCTTCAGATGAAAAAAAAAGAGAAAAGGAGAATGATGAAGAGAAAGATGAAGCACCAGGAAAAGAGATAGAGAATGATGAAGGACAGTCGTCCAGTTCCTGTGTTACCTGTGGTCTCTCCTCTTATCTCCTGCCTCTTTCTTTCTTTTACCCGTGGCTATCCATGACATCACCCTTGTTATTTTCCGACACTAAATGCTTTCTCTCATTAGAATATCAATTGAAATAACTTTATGGTTCCCCTACATTTCTCTTTAATCAGGATTTTTTTATCAAACACATCATTAGATGTTATCAGAAAGTTTCCTTCACCATTACTTTTTTGATTTATTTAACTAGGCAAGTCAGTTAAGAACAAATTCTTATTTACAATGACGGCCTAGGAACAGTGGGTTAACTGCCTTGTTCAGGGGCAGAACGACAGATTTTTACCTTGGGGATTTGATGTAGCAACCTCTCAGTTACTGGCCCAGCTCTCTAACCAATAGGCTACCTGTCACCCCCATTACTCAACAGTATAACCAGCTACTGTTGGGGGGTAATTGATTGGCCTGTTTAGAATGTTAAATCACAATGTAAGCTTTTGCTATTTAATGCCAATCTAATTTATCAGCTGACCGGACCACAGCAAGCAAAGATGAACTGTTCTCCTTATTCCTGCTCCTCATCAATCTGGTTCCACCTTTGGAGAGATTTGTAATCAGTGATTTGTAGCAGTTTCATGCCAAAGAATAAGATTCAAAATTAATAACTATTTAGTGACCTGGTTGAATTCATGGGCACAGATATGCTTGTTTTAAGTTTGGGTCTTGTAACCTGCTGGTCCCCCCTGATGGAGAAGTATAGATATAGAGGGTTTTACTGTAGATTCATGTTGTGTCGCATGCCAGCCTTTCCTCTGTTTCTTACCCCATTCTCCCACTGCCTCTTCCCTCTCTCTCTCTCCATATGCTGCTCTAACCTGTGGTGTGTTAGTAATGTTGATACTAAGGAACTCTGTGGTAAGTTCTAGCATATTAATCTGTGTGTGTATCTGTGAGCTTTACATGGTGTTTGTTTGTGTCTTTGGATGTATTGGATATGTGAACGTATGACCAGATTGTTAATCTGTGAAGTCAATATGCCATGAGTGGTTTTTCCATCCCGACCATCCCAGTAGAATATCTGCATTGAATAAACACGTAGCTAGTCCATTATCCCATAAGTCATATGAAGTGCCTGCGTGTGTGTGTTTGTTTGTGTGTGTTTGTGCGTGCCTGTGTGTGTTTGCCCCTCTTACCACTGTCCTCTTCCCTGTCCTTCCAGACTACTTTGCCAAACACATGGGTGACTATGAGGGTGTACTGGCCTCCCTGGAGACTCTCAACCTGTCCATCCTCAGAGCCATGGACTTCACCAAGAAGGTGAGTCTCAACCCGGTACACTACGCTACTAGGTGCTATTAGATGTGTGTGTGCATGTTCGTCTGCCAGTTTGTCCTGTCTGTACTACAGTATGTATTTATCATTTGCATGTGTTTTCAGGGCGGAGCTGGTCATGGAATTTTGAATGACGGTTATTGCTCAGCCAAATGACCGCGTTCACAGTTACAACAACCTAGCCTATGAATGAAAGTTTACAACATATGTGCACAGATCGAGAGCATTTTGAGTAATCAAGATGACAGACAGTAGTGACACATTCATACAGTATAATTCCTTCTCGCATCTATCTACACTCTTTCTTCCTCTCACGTTTTCCCTTCGCTTGTAGACTTCAGTACACAACACATCAGCTGTCTGAGGCCAGGTGAAAAAAACATATCATGACTGCTAACCACTAAACACAGCCTACATCATTGTCACGTCAGCTACTAGAACTAACGTGTCAGTAAACCCGCAACAATCAGTTAGTACTGTGTACATTCAGCATCAAGCAGTTTAGCAGGTACTGGTGGCAATAAATGTATCAAACCAAAAGTTGACCTTGACTTGGAAGAGTTCCAGTGTTGGATAGTCATAGTCAGGTAACTCCCCTCCCCCTTTCTCTCTGTTTGAGCTGGGTGTATGAGTAGGCTACACTAGCTAGCTGCATTAGATGTTAGCTCGTTAGTCGGAAAACTTCCAGTTTGGTGGAGCGCCATTTCCATTCCAATATTCTGGAAGCTTGCTTCAAGGCTTAGGTATTTTTTGTATACCAGGGAGCTAATTTCTTGTGACAAATGTTTTTTTGTTTTTAGAGGTGCCACTGCATCTAGGGTATTACACAAGGTTAAATTTGGATCCTCAGTTAGGTGGTTAACTGATTTAGGTGGTTAGTTAGGTGGTTAACTGACGGAAGGGCATCTAGGAATCTTTGGGTTGTCCAAGAATTTATATTGCAGTTTTTGATAATCCTTGGTTGGGGTCTGAGCATATTATTTGTTGCGATTGCAAACGTAATAAGATGGTGGTCCGATTATGAGGATTTTTTGTTGTTGATCCACAATATTTATTCCACGGGACAAAACAGGGTATGACTGTGGCAATGCCTACAGTACCAGTTAAAAATTTGGACACACCTACTCATTCAAGGTTTTTTCTTTACTCTTTTCTACATTGTAGAATAGTAGTGAAGACATCAAAACTATGATATAACACATATGGAATCATATAGTAACCAGAAAGTGTTAAACAAATCAAAATATATGTTATATTTGAGATTCTTCAAAGTAGCCACCCTTTGCCTTGATGACAGCTTTGCACACTCTTGGCATTCTCTCAACCAGCTTCATCTGGAATGCTTTTCCAACAGTCTTGAAGGAGTTCCCACATATTCTGATCACTTGTTGGCTGCTTTTCCTTCACTCTGCGGCCCAACTCATCCCAAACCATCTCAATTGGGTTGAGGTCAGGTGATTGTGGAGGCCAGGTCATCTGATGCAGCACTCCATCATTCTCCTTCTTGGTCAAATAGCCCTTACACAGCCTGGAGGTATGTTGGGTCGTTGTCCTGTTTAAAAACAAATTATATGTCCTACTAAGCGCAAACCAGATGTGATGGCGGATCGCTGGAGAATGCTGTAGTAGCCATGCTGGATAAGTGTGCCTTGAATTCTAAATAAATCACAGACTGTATCACCAGCAAAGCCCCCCCACACCATCACACCTCCTCCTCTATGCTTTACGGTGGGAACCACACATGTAGAGATAATCCGTTCACCTACTCTGCGTCTCACAATGTCCATTGCTCGTGTTTCTTGGCCCAAGCAAGTCTCTTTTTCTTATCGGTGTCCTTTAATAGGGGTTTGTTTGCAGCAATTCAACCATGAAGGCATGATTCACGTAGTCTCCTCTGAACAGTTGATGTTGAGATGTGTCTGTTACTTGAACTCTGTGAAGCATTTATTTGGGCTGCAATTTCTGAGGCTGGTAACTCTAATGAGCCTCTGCAGCAGAGGTAACTCTGGTCTTCCTTTCCTGTGGCGGTGGTCATGGGAGCCAGTTTCATCATAACGCTTGATGTTTTTTGCGACTGCACTTGAAGAAACTTCAAAGTCTGGATTGACTGACCTTCAGGTCTTAAAGTAATGATGGACTGTCATTTCTCTTTGCTTATTTGAGCTGTTCTTGCCATAATATGGACTTGGATTTTTACCAAACAGGGCTATCTTCTGTATACCAACCCTACCTTGTCACAACACAACTGATTGGCTCAAAAAAAGGAAAACAATTCCACAAATGAACTTTTAACAAGAAACACCTGTTAATTGAAATGCATCCCAGGTGACTACCTCATGAAGCTGGTTCAGAGAATGCCAAGAGTGTGCAAAGCTGTCATCAAGGCAAAGGGGGGCTACTTTGAAGAATCTCAAATATATTTTGATTTGTTTAACACTTTTTTGGTTACTACATGATTCCATATGTGTTATTTCATAGTTTTGATGTCTTCACTATTATTCTACAATGTAGAAAATAGTAAAAATAAAGAAAACCCCTGAAATGAGTAGGTGTGTGCAAGCTTTTGACTGGTACTGTAGGTCTGGAGACATGTTGGACAAAACCCCTGAGTCGATGATGATTCCGAAAACCTTTTGGACTGGGTCTGTGGACTTTTCCATGTGAAAATTGAAGTCACCAAAAAATGTAATATTGTCTGCCATGACTACAAGGCCCGATAGGAATTCAGGGAACTCAGTGAGGAACGCTGTTATACAGCCCAGGAGGCCTGTAAACAGTAGCTATAAAAAGTGATTAAGAAAACTGCATATATTTCATGACTAGAAGCTTAAAAGACGACAACAGTTTTTTTTATTTGTTGTCATAAATGTTAACAAAACCTCTGTCTTTGCGGGATGCGCGGGGGATATGGTCTCTATTGTAACCAGGAGGAGAGGCCTCATTTAACACAGTAAATTCATCAGGCTTGAGCCATGTTTCAGTCAGGCCAATCACATCAAGGTTATGATCAGTGATTAGTTCATTGACTATGACTGCCTTGGAAGTGAGGGATCAAACATTAAGTAGTCCTATTTTGAGATTTGAAATATAATCACAATCTCTTTCAATAATGACAGGAATGGAGGAGGTCTTTATTCCAGTGAGATTGCTAAGGTTAACCCCACCGCCTGGGGCGGCAGGGTAGCCTAGGGGTTAGAGTGTTGGACTAGTAACCGAAAGGTTGCAAGTTTGAGTCCCTAATCTGTCAAGGTACAAATCTGTTGTTCTGCCCATGAACAAGGCAGTTAACCCACTGTTCCTAGGCTGCCATTGAAAATAAGAGTTTGTTCTTAACTGACTTGCCTAGTGAAATAAAGGTAAAATATAATTTTTTTGTTTTTCCCGACCTACATCGAGGCACAGACCCAGTCTAAATGGGGAAAGCTGAGCTGACTACACTGACTGTGCTAGTGGCAGACTCCACTAAGCTGGCAGGCTGGGTAATCTTTTGGGAGGGTTTATAACCAGCGATTGAGTTGTTCGAGTCTGCTGTAGAGCTCATCACTCCCCCCTAACAGAGACAATTACACGATGCCAACACATCTTTCTAGCTAGGTTACACACTGAAGTTACGTTGCGCTTGGTGACTGTTTCATCCTAACATCGCTGGTGTCGACGTGGATAGCAATATCCCTATACCATCTACACTCGCCAGTTTTAGCCTCAGCCAGCACCATCTAAAGATCAGCCTTTACGTCGGTAGCCCTGCCCCCTGGTAAACAATGTATGATTGCTGGATGATTCTTTTTAAGTCTAATATTGCGGATAATGGAGTCGCCAATGACTAGGGTTTTCAATTTGTCAGAGCTAATGGTGGGAGGCTCCGGCGGCTCAGATCCCATAACGGGTGGAGGAGAGACCTGAGAAGGCTCGGGCTCTGACCGACTCGTTGCTTATTGGAGGAAACCAGTTGAAATCGGCTGAATGAGCGACACTGGTTAAGCATGCCAAATGCATTTCTTTCCAGAAGCCATGAGAAAATTGTCCAGCTGCAGGGGATGTACAGGGGGATTAACACTACTCCCTGTATTTACTGATGGCACAGACGCTGTATCATCCTTTCCTACACTTAAATTTCCCTTGCCTAACGATTGCGTCTGAAGCTGAGCTTGCAACTCTGCTATCTTTACCATAAGGCGATGGTTCCCCTGTATATTAAGAGTTCAGCGACTGAAATGAGAAGCCATAATGTTACTTAGCTTTGAATTTTTTTGTTGCGCCCGGAGGAGGTCATGCAGATCTATGTCCAGGGTGAGTAAATTTAATTTAAAAAGTTGTGTGAGGACAAAACTAAGATCTTAGTAAACTTATTAAATCCAGAGTTTGATTAGTTATTAAGAGTAAAAAGCGAAAAGGTTTGGCAGCTAGCCAAGTAGCAGCAAACAGTACAACAGTACGGAGACAACGCAGAAGTGCGTTGAACGACTGTGTTGAACAACTGCTGTTTTATGTATCAGTCTATCTCAGCCCTCACCATTGCTCTCTTTCTCCAGGCTGTGTATCGGCATCCCGTGCAGTTTACAGTCCTGGTACTTGACGGAACCGAGCTATATATAAGTACTGCAGGTTAGAGTCCTTAAAGAGTTGGTTGAATGGCTGTTGTAAACTATCTAGGCGTACACTATCTAGGAGTTCACTCTTTAAATATTGATGGTCCTTTTTACGGTGCTGCGCTAGGCGGTGCTGCAGCTGCTGGTGCTGCTGTTTCACATGGTTGGCTCTGCTGCAGTGGCCTCCTCAGGACCTCGGGGAAGAGAGAGATGGTGCTTCGGATGAAAATCATTTCTGTTTAAACACAGCTGAATGACTACAGACAAGAACACCTTCAATGATTTAGAAAAGCTATTTTTTCCGTCACTGTCATGTCCTCCTCCACCCTTTTCTCCATCACCAATCTCTTCTCGTTCTCTTCTTTTGTTCTTTCTCCTTCTCTCACAGCATTTGTTCCTGTTCGTCTCTCTTCTCTTGCAGCACTGACTCTGCTGCTATTCTCTGATGTTTAAACTTAAACTTAAACATGAATCGTCTCCTTTAACGTGAAGTGTGTTTACAGGGCGGCTGTTGAAACCTTTTACAGGTGGAAGGTCTCAGTATGTCTGAAACCTCTTGAAGAGTATCTTAAATAACTCTCACGGCGCCCCCTGAGTTATTTTCCTACTAGCGCTGATAAGTCTTTGTTGAGGGAAAATGTACTTGATACGATTGTGACGTGTTGTTTATTAAGATGAATGCACTAATTGTAAATCGCTCTGGATAAGAGCGTTTGCTAAATGACTAAAGTGTAAAATGTAAAGTTTACCTCTGTACGGATTGTGAAATTCTCCCCGGGGAAAGAGGGAGCATTAAAGAATGCTGCTTTCATGCTTAAAATTCCTGCTTTATGGTGTGCAGCACAATCCTTCTGCCTGCTGTTCTGCTTTCTACCTTTGAACTTTGACACAGTATTGTGTTCCGCATCCCTTGAGTTTGATTGCAATCATGTCCATTATGGAGTTTCCCCTGGCGAGTGTGTCTGGTGTTCTCTTTCGCCTTGCTGGAAAATAAAGCCCAGGAGATTAATGTAAATTTCATTTTGGATAATCTAACAACCCAGTCTGAACTCCAAGTGGTGTTTGCTTGAGGACCTGACTGGTTTACAGAAGCAGCTATTGATAACTTCTCTGTTTTCGAGATAGACTCATAGTCTATCTTTCATGTCTCAGGGGACCCACCACTAATAAATCATGTAAATGTGATATTTCCATTCACTTCATGAAATATTCATCCTGTGAAAGTCTGTGTCAACTAGAGGGACAGTTGTAACCCCTTTTTAGGATGGAAATGAAATATGCAGACCAATTCTCAAAAGTGATTATTAAGTCATTAATAAACAGGAGCTTGAAATAATGCACCCTGAACTTTCACACCAAGCTTTGGTAATTAAGAATAATTAGGGTGTTAACGCCTTGTCTTTGTTAAGCTGCAGGATTACTCAGGTGTTTAAGAGCTGCATTCATTTGTAAAACTCAAAATCTTTATTGTTGTTGGTGTAATCCGCTCCACAGAGACAGAAGGAAATGTCAGTGAAGCAGTTTGTGCCATACCCAAATCTAGCTGGTATACCTAGCTTCTTGATCTTCCATAGCTGCCTGCGAACATGTCATTAGCAGTGTGTGAAGCAGACACGGTATGAGCTTCTACCTGTTGGGCTGAATTGCTTCTGATGACAGGCTGGTCACAATGATTGCACTCATACCTGTACAGCCAAACTGCAATGCAGTTATTTTGTTCTGGGTCTGTCTGTATCCCCCTAAGATCAGGCTGTGGGTCAGTCTGGGTCTGTCATTAAGAGAAGATTGGCAGCTGACTCCCTAACAGGGATCAGTCATTTCTCACCCTGCAGCTGACATACTGACCCAGCACTGGACCAACAGGACTCACTGTGATTATCTGGATGGCAGGGACTGGATTTGATGCTAATGGAAAGAGATGTTGAGCTATAGATCCAGTAAGTCCTTTGGGGAAAAGCTTCCATTTCCACATAACAGTCAGTTAGACTATATCAACATAACCAAACAGGCAACATATACATGTCCGCAATTTATACACAAGTGTACAGGACATGTGTGTTGAATATTTCAACTACTGTACTTTAAAAGCAGTTATGCTAATAACAAGTCTGAAATGTTTCCAGAATGTTTTTAATTGGCTCTTTAGCAGGTGGAAATGACTAATGGAAACTCCCATGGGGGGAGGATAGGAGTAAGAGAAAACATGAGAATTCATTAAACACATCTCATCTGCTGATCGTCCTGCGCACACTGTTTAATGAGCTACTCCCATTATTCAAGCCTGACCCAGCGCACACACACACACACACACTTTTTTTCTGAATCCACTCAGGACAAGTTGTTTATTTTGCTAAGTGACCTTTCAAGTTTGTAACTTTTCCAATATGACATTTCTTACTTATTCCTGTTGTTTTCCTTTTTTTGATTTTCTTTCTTTCCTTTCTTTCTTTTTTGTGTACACCACTTAAAATTTCTCTCTGCTCTCTTCTCCACCCCTCCCCATCCCTGCTCGCAGAGCTGGCTTAATGCAGGGGCTTACCCGGGCTGAAGCCTCTGGGCCCAGGCCCATGGGGCGCCCAAGAGGAAGTAAAACTATATATATACATATATATATATATATATATATTTTTACAAAGAAAATGTATTAAGGAACGATATACTGTAAACAGTAAGTATTCAGACCCCTTCACTTTGTCCACATTTTGTTATGTTACAGCCTTATTCTAAAATGGATTTAAGAAAATCCTCATCAATCTACACACAATACTCCATAATGACAAAGGAAAAACAGTATTTTAGACATTTTTGCAAATTTATAAACAAAACAAAGAAATACCTTATTTACATAAGTATTCCCTTTGCTATGAGACTCGAAATTGAGCTCAGGTGCATCCTGTTTCCATTGATTATCCTTGAGGTGTTCCTACAAATTGATTGGAGTCCACCTGTGGTAAATTCAATTGATTGGACATGATTTGGAAGGCACACACCTGTCTATATAAGTTGACAGTGCATGTCAGAGCAAAAACCAAGCCATGAAGTTGAAGGAATTGTCCAAAGAGCTCAGGGACAGAATTGTGTCAAGGCACAGATCTGGGGAAAGGTACCAAAACATTTCTGCAGCATTGAAGGTCCCCAAGAACACAGTGGCTTCCATCATTCTTAAATGGAAGTTTGAAACCGAAACCACCAAGACTCTTCCTAGTGCTTGCCGTCCGGCCAATCTGAGCAATCGTGGGAGAAGGGCCTTGGTCAGGGGGGTGACCAAGAACTTGATGGTCACTCTAACAGAGCTCCAGAGTTGGAAGAACCTTCCAGAAGGACAACCATCTCTGCAGCACTCCACCAATCAGGCCTTTTTGGTAGAGTAGCCAGGCAGAAGCCACTCCTCAGTAAAAGACACATGACAGTTTGCCAAAAGACACCTACAGGACTCTCAGACCATGAGAAACAAGATTCTCTGGTCTGATGAAACCAATATTGGCCTGAATGCCAAGTGTCACGTCTGGAGGAAAACTGGCACCATCCCTACGGTAAAGCATGGTGGTCGCAACATCATGCTGTGGGGATGTTTTTCAGCAGCAGGGACTGAGAGACTAGTCAAGATCGAGGCAAAGATGAACGGAGCACAGTACAGAGAGATCCTTGATGAAAAACTGCTCCAGAGCGCTCAAGACCTCAGACGGGGGCGAGGGTTCACATTCCAACAGGACAGTGACCCTAAGCACACAGCCAAGACAACGCAGGAGTGGCTTCAGGACAAGTCTCTGAATGTCATTGAATGGCCCAGCCAGAGCCCGGAACCCGATCGAACAGCTCTGGAGAGACCTGAAAATAGCTGTGCAGTGACGCTCCCCATCCAACCTGACAGAGCTTGAGAGGATCTGCAGAGAATAATAGTAGAAACTCCCAAAATACATGTGTGCCAAGCTTGTAGCGTCCTACCCAAGAACACTCAAGGCTGTAATCGCTGCTACAGGTGCTTCAACAAATTGCTGAGTAAGGGTCTGAATACAAATGTAAATGTGATACTTCAGTTTTTTATTTTTAATACAAACATTTCTAAATAACTGTTTTTGCTTTGTCATTATGTGGTGTTATGTGTAGATTGACTTTGACTGAGGGGGGGAAATGATTTAATACATTTTAGAATAAGGCTGTAACGTGACAAAATGTGGAAAAGGTCAAGTGGTCAGAATACTTTCCGAATGCACTGTATATTATATATACAATACATATTATATATGTAGTATATATTTTGTATTTCTTTACTGCAACCGCCAACCACAGGAGGACTCAGGAGTGTAGACAGCCTGCTGCTGCCGCTCTGCTAATCATCAGATGGGGGGGAGGAGGTAGGGGGCCCACATTGGTAACTGGGGGGGCCTGCCTTGATTGGGTAACTGATTAATAAAACATTTTATAATGAACTACATTATAAATGTGACTGGTCAAGTGTGCGAGTCAGTGTGTGTTTAGTTTTTTATCCAACCACAGGAGCTGCTCTCAATGCTCAAAATACACCAGAGAGCGTAATTTAGACACAGGGGACCAATCTTTTTAAAAAATAACTGTGGATTAGGTTTCATCACAAGCACATACAGGTACTGTATCCGCCAAAATAAAGAAAACACCAACATAAAGTGTTGGGCCACCATGAGCTGCCAGAACATCTTCAATGTGCCTTGGAATAGATTCTACAAGTGGACCTAAACCACGCCAGGAAAATGCATCCCACACCATAACATATACTTTGTATCCTTCGTTTACTCAAGTGTTTCCTTTATTTGGGCAGTTACCGGTATGCCTACAGCCGGGAAGACTGCAGTTTGGGCAGCATGTGTGTCAAATATACAGCTTGTTGCACTGTGGCAATAGACATATAATACATAGGGTTTTGTAACCTCTTTCCCTGGCAATTTGACTGTTAAACTCATGGGTACACTAGCAATGGAAGCCAGTCCTGACTTGAATGGGAACTGCCATCTGTGGATTATATTTCTATGTTTGGTTGTGGCTGAAGAGGGCACCACAAAACCTTTTCCCCCTCCGGAGACTGAAAAGATTTGGCATGGGTCCCCAGATCCTCAAAAGGTTCTACAGCTGTACCATCAAGAGCATCCTGACCGGTTGCATCACCGCCTGGTATGGCAACTGCTCGGCATCTGACCGTAAGGCTCTACAGAGGGCAGTGCGAACGGCCCAGTACATCACTGGGGCCAAGCTTCCTGCCATCCAGGACCTATATAATAGGCGGTGTCAGAGGAAAGCTCATAAAATTGTCAGAGACTCCAGTCACCCAAGTTATAGACCGTTTTCTCTGCTACCGCACGGCAAGCGGTACCAAGTCTACGACCAAATGGCTCCTCAACAGCTTCTACCCCCAAGCCATAAGATTACTGATCAATTAAGTAAATCGCCACCGTACAATTTACATTGACCCCCCTCCCTTTTGTACACTACTCACTATTTATTATCTATGCATAGTCACATCACCTCCACCTACATGTACAAATTACATAAACTAACCTGCACCCCCACACACTGACTCGGTACCGGTGCCCCTTGTATATAGCCTCATTATTGTTATTCTTATTGTGTTATATTTCATGATTACTTTTTATTTTAGTCTACTTGGTAAATATTTTCTTATCTCTTCTTGAACTGCTCTGTTGGTTAAGTGCTTGTTAGTAAGCATTTCACGGTAAAGTCTACACCTGTTGTATTCGGCGGATGTGACAAATAAAGTTTGATTTGATTTGATATTCATGCAGCTCCAGTGTATCTATGGTCACCCATCTACACACAATACCCCATAATAACGAAGTAAAAACATGTTTTTAGAAATGTCAAAAAATAGAAGGAAGGGAAGCGCAGCTAATGTACACAATAGTAGATTTTGGTAGACAGAAGGTGCTCTTTGATAAAAGGTGTAAATTGGTCATCAAAAAGAAAGGAGGACCATCTTCATATAATTAACTGAAATGCCTTTATTTGGAAACAAAGTTTTAAAAACTCTGACTCGTTTTGGCTGTGTGGCCTTTGTCAGGGAGTTGAATCTGTGTTTGAAATTCCCTGCTCAACTGAGAGACCATTTGTAAGGTGTGGGATACAGAGATGAGGTAGTCATTCAAAAATCATGTTAAACGCTATTATTACACACATAGTGAGTCCATGCAACTTATTATGTGACTTGTTAAACACATTTTCCTTCCTGGACTTAATTAGGATTGCCATAACAAAGAGGTTGAATACTTATTGTAAAATGTTGTAAACATAATTCCACTTTGACATTATAGGATATCGTGTGTAGGCCAGTGACAAACAAATCTCAATTTAATCAATATTAAATTCAGGTTGTAACACAACAAAATGTGGAAAAATCAAGAGCTGTGAATACTTTCTGAAGGCACTGTCACTGATGCTGTATCGGTTTGATGTTCAATCCTTTCTTCAGTGGGGACAGAGGGACAGAAGGACAGTGTATCTTCAATGTGTTTTCAATGCTGACGCACAGTCCAAACCCAGAGATTAGTCCACTTAAGTGCTTCTGTTTTTGTTTTCCTGTACAGAACCAAGGTTTCATCGAACTACTTTTCCTTAGATGAGGTCATGAATAGAGGCGAATAAGGTTTCCTGAAAATGAGATTCTCAATAGCTCCTTGCTTATTTTCTGTTTAGTGCTGAAGTCACAGCATCTTTGTCTGTGTAGCAGTGAAGTGATATTAACCATGGCCCAGTGTGAACTCTAGTGGCACCTAACATCCATACCTCTCGCCTAATCAAACCTGGTGACTCGGGTTACTGGGTTACCACGGTAACAGAGGAGGCACCCATCAAGAAGCCCTCACCTGCTTTTCTGTAAACCAGAGGTGTTGTATGGGGGGGGGAGCCAAGGGATTGATCCCTACTGTGTCTCTGTTTGTTCTGTTTCAGGGACATATTTCAACAGTCAGTGTTGAGAATTTTATGAGGATGTGTAAAAAAAAAATTCACTAAAGTAATTTGATGGGTGTGTCATGCAACCAACTGTCACAATAACATCTGTTTGTCATCAAACGTCCCAGTGTGTGGTCTGTCTAAAGGGATATATTTTGCATTGTAAGCCTGGCTCTCTGAGTAATGAAGTTCCACCCAGTTAATATTTTTTTGTGGAATGTAAAAGAGGGCGCAGAAAGAGGGGGAAGGAGTGAGGAAGCTAGCCTTCAAGGCATGGTTGCTATGTTTCTCAGGGGAGGGCACATCCAAATGAAGCTCTCTCTCTCATTCATTCTTTTTCCGCAGGAACGTGCACATGCTGCTGCTGTGGCACACAGGGCTCTCACAGATCTGTCTACGTCTGAATAATCTAATTGTGGAGCTCATTTCAAATCCTATATATATAACAGGGTTAGTGATGAGTGTTAGATTTGAATATAAGTCTGCAGATGACAGGTTACTGCTTAGCTAGGTATACTGTCGGCTTATTTATTTTATGTACAGAAAAGACAGAAGATTTTGTTGCTCCCTTTACTATTGTGATAGGTGGTACCGCCAATAGTATGCTGTCATTGTTACTTAAATTGTGATAACACATGGCACGATATGTCCCTTTTCCCTACCCCACAGTCTCCTTTCTCTTCTCCACTCAATTAAGGTTTTAGGTCTAGTTAGAAGGTATGAGATGTACATCAGAGAGACAAATAATGCATGCATGAGTAATGTGTCTCACTCCCAACTAGAACATGTTCATGTCACCACTCTTCCACATTGTTTTGATGGTGATGTGATTGTCCCTTTTTTCCCTTCCATGGAGGATGGGAACGGTGACTAGTGCAATATGAAGTAGACAGCGACATGGCTGAGCAGTAAATATATGAGGGATTCACTCAAAAACCCTGGTACAAACCATAACAAGATTCATTACCTCCAATACTCCCCATTCTATTGGGGTAGATTTTTGTTGGCTTCTGCTTTCTGCTGAGACTACACTGATTCTCCTCTCTCTCAGAACTCATACATATTTATCAAATCAAATTGTATTTGCCACATGCTTCGCAAACAACCGGTGTAGACTAACAGTGAAATGCTCACATACGGGCCCTTCCCAACAATGCAGAGAGAAGAATAATAGAAAATAATAACACAAGGAATAAATACAGAATGATTAATGATAGATTAGCTATCTGTATAAATGGGGTACCAGTACCAAGTCAATGTGCAAGGGTATGCGGTAATTGTGGTTGATATGTACATACACAGTTTAAGTCGGAAGTTTACATACACCTTAGCTAAATACATTTAAACTCAGTTTTTCACAATTCCTGACATTTAAACCTAGTAAAAATTCCCTGTCTTAGGTCAGTTGGGATCACCACTTTATTTTAAGAATATGAAATGTCAGAATAACAGTAGAGATAATTATTTATTTGAGCTTTTATTTATTTCATCACATTCCCAGTGGGTCAGAAGTTTACATACACTCAATTAGTATTTAGTAGCATTGCCTTTAAATTGTTTAACTTGGGTCAAACATTTCGGGTAGCCTTCCACAATCTTCCCACAATAAGTTGGGTGAATTTTGGCCATTTCCTTCTGACAGAGCTGGTGTAACTGAGTCAGGTTTGTAGGCTTCTTTGCTCGCACACACTTTTTCAGTTCTGTCCACAAATTTTCTATGGGATTGAGGTCAGGGCTTTGTGATGGTCACTCCAATACCTTGACTTTGTTATCCTTAAGCCATTTTGCCACAACTTTGGAAGTATGCTTTGTCCATTTGAAAGACCAAGCTTTAACTTCCTGACTGATGTCTTGAGATGTTTCTTCAATATATCCACATCATTTTCCTACCTCATGATGCCATCTATATTGTGAAGTGCACCAGTCCCTCCTGCAGCAAAGCACCCCCACAACATGATTCTGCCACCCCCGTGCTTCACGGTTGGGAGGGTGTTCTTCAGCTTGCAAACATCCCCCTTTTTCCTCGAAACATAACATAACAAACATTCTATTTTTGTTTCATCAGACCAGAGGACATTTCTCCAAAAAGTACGATCTTTGTCTCCATGTGCAGTTGCAAACAGCAGTCTGGCTTTTTTATGGCAGTTTTGGAGCAGTGGCTTCTTTCTTTCTGAGCGGCCTTTCAGGTTATGTCGATATAGGACTCGTTTTACTGTGGATATGGATACGTTTGCACCTGTTTCCTCCAGTATCTTCACAAGGTTCTTTGCTGTTGTTCTGGGATTGATTTGCACTTTTCGCACCAAAGTACGTTCATCTCTAGGAGACAGGTATGACGGCTGAGAGGTATGACGGCTGCGTGGTCCCATGGTGTTTATACTTGTGTACTATTGTTTGTACAGATGAACGTGGTACCTTCAGGCATTTGGAAATTGCTCCCAAGGATAAACCAGACTTGTGGAGGTCTACAATTATTTTCTGAGGTCTTGGCTGATTTCTTTTGATTTTCCCATGATGTCAAGCAAAGAGGCACACAGGTACACCTCCAATTGACTCAAATGATGTCAATTAGCCTATCAGAAGCTTCTAAAGCCATGACATAATTTTCTGGAATTTTCCCAGCTGTTTAAATGCACAGTCAACTTAGTGTATGTAAACTTCTGACCCACTGGAATTGTGATACAGTGAATTATAAGTGAAATAATCTGTCTGTAAACAATTGATGGAAAAATTACTTGTGTCATGCACAAAGTAGATGTCCTAACCGACTTGCCAAAACTATGGTTTGTTAACAAGAAATTTGTGGAGTGGTTGAAAAATTAGTTTGAATGACTCCAACCTAAGTGTATGTAAACTTCCGACTTCAACTGTAGGTTGGGGTAAAGTGACTATTAAATAATAATCAGTAGCAGCAGCGTATGTGATGAGTCAAAAGAGTTAGTATTTGGTTAACTATTTAGCAGTCTTATGGCTTGGGGCTAGAAGCTGTTCAGGGTCCTGTTGGTTCAAGACTTGATGCATCGGTACCGTTTGCTGTGCGGTTGCAGAGAGAACAGTCTATGACTTTGTTGGCTGCAGTCTTTGATAATTTGTATAGCTTTCATCTGACACCGCCTGGTATAGTGGTCTTGTATGGCAGGGAGCTCGGGCCCCTCTGTAGCGCCTTGCGGTCGGATGCCAAGCATAATGTCGGATGCCGTCAATGTGGATGGGGGCGTGCTCGGGCTCCGCTTCCTGTAGTCCACGATCAGCTCCTTTGTCTTGCTGACGCTGAGGAAGAGGTTGTTGTCCTGGCACCACACTGACAGGTCACTGACCTCCTCCCTATAGGCTGACTCATCGTCATCGGTGATCAGGTCTACCACCGTCGTTTCGTCAGCAATCTTGGTGATGGTGTTGGAGTCGTGCGCAGTATTGCAGTCATGGGTGAATAGGGAGTACAGGAAGGGACTAAGCATGCTCCCCTAAGAGGCCCCCGTGTTGAGGGTCAGCCTGGCAGATGTGTTGTTCCCTACCTTCACCACTTGGTGGCGGCCTGTCAGGAAGTTCAGGATTGAGTTGTAGAGAAAGATGTTTAGAAGAGCTTAGAAGGCATTTAGCTCGTCTGGCAGGCTCGCGTCACTGGGCAGCTTGCGGCTGGGTTTCCCTTTGTAGTCTGTGATAGTTTGGAGGCCCTGCTACATCCGATGAGCATCAGAGACGGCGTAGTAGGATCTGATCTTAGTCCTGTATTGATGCTTTGCCTGTTTGATAGCTCGTCGGAGGTCGTAGCAGGATTTCTTATAAGTGTCCGGGCTAGTGTCCCGCTCTTTGAAAGTGGCAGCTCCAGCCTTTAGCTCAGTGCGGATGTTGTTTGTAATCCATGGCTTCTGGTTGGGATATGTGTCACTGTAAAAAACGACGTCGTTGATGCACTTATTAATGAAGCCGGCGACTGATGTGGTAAACTCCTCAATGTTATCGGATGAATCCCAGAATATATTCCAATCTGTGCTAGCAAAACAGTTCTATAGCATAACATTCGCTTCATTGACCACTTCTGTATTGAGTGCGTCACTGGTACTTCCTTTTTGAGGTCAGATTTGCCAAAGAGAGGGCGAGGGAGAGCCTTGTATGCGTTTCTGTGTATGGAGTAAAGGTGATCAAGAGTTTTGTCACCTCTAGTTGTACGGGTGACATGCTGGTAAAAATGAATTACGTTTCCCTGCATTAAAATCACTGTTCACGAGAAGCGCCATCAATGGATGTGCATTTTCTTGTTTGCTTATGGCCTTATACAGCTTGTTGAGTGCGCTCTTATAGCCAGCATCGGTTTGTGGTGGTATAAATATAAATATATGTACAGTACCAGTCAAAGGTGTGGACACACCTACTCATTCCAGGGTTGTTTTGTTTTTTTAACTATTTTCTAAATTGTAGAATAATAGTGAAGACATCAAAACTATGAAATAACACATATGGAATCATGTAGTAACCAAAAAAAGTGTTAAACAAATCAAAATATACACTCTTGGCATTCTCACAACCAGCTTCACCTGGAACGCTTTTCCAACAGTCTTAAAGGAGTTCCCAAATATGTTGTGCATTTGTTGGCTGCTTTTCCTTGGCTGCTTTTCACTCTGCGGTCCAACTCATCCCAAACCATCTCAATTGGGTTGAGGTCAAGTGATATGTGTTATTTCATAGTTTTGATGTCTTCACTATTATTCTATAATGTAGAAAATAGTCAAAATAAAGAAAAACTCTTGAATGAGTAAGTGTGTCCAAACTTTTCATTGGTACTGTATTATTTTAAATATACACTACCGTTCAAAAGTTTGGGGTCACTTAGAAATGTTTTGTCCATTAAAATAACATCAAATTGATCAGAAATATAGGGTAGACATTGTTAATGTTGTAAATGACTATTGTAACTGGAAACAGCAGATTTTTTATGGAATATCTACATAGGCGTACAGAGGCCCATTATCAGCAACCATCACTCCTGTGTTCCAATGGCACGTTGTGTTAGCTAATCCAAGTTTATCATTTTAAAAGGCTAATTGACCATTAGAAAACCCTTTTGCAATTATGTTAGCACAGCTGAAAACTGTTGTCCTGATTAAAGAAGCAATAAAACTGGCCTTCTTTAGACCAGTTGAGTATCTGGAGCATCAGCATTTGTGGGTTTGATTACAGTCTCAAAAGGGCCAGAAACAAAGAACTTTATTCTGAAACTCGTCAGTCTATTCTTGTTCTGAGAAACAATAATAGGGTGAGCCATTCTTACTAATCTGCTAGAGAACCAGTTTGGATTTAATTATAGTTTTTGTATGACTGAAGCCTTTAGTGAGAGGTCCAAAGCTTTACTATTTAATCATTTCTGCCCTCAGAATTCATATTAATTATATAAACAGGCCTGTTTAATTTTGTCTGGCTTTCCGTCCCAAATAAATAATAAAAACAAGTCATTAGTTGACGACAGGGCCATAAGTAAATAGGTAAACTGTGATATGACTAAGAATTAATCAGGGGACTTTTTCCACAAATGAACAGGTGTTGCCCTTTCCATGGTAGCAAAATCGTGTCTTATTTTGCTAACTTTCTGTTCTAATGTATTGACGTGAGATCATTTATTTATTTTGGGATATGAATACCGAGTATGTCCACATCACCGTTGGACCAGTTTATTTGTAAGCTACACAGTAATGTAAAAGTTGTATTTTTTAGAGATCCAATACGTAATATCATAATTCGGTTTTAATCCAGAGAGGTTCGAAAAAGTATCTAGACCCTCAATGAGGCTGTGCAGGGATCCAAATTACATATTTAAAAGAAAACATGAATCATTTCTATGATGAAGATGCAAAAAAATTATTTGGTGCATTTTTCTGATATATTGCATCTGGCTCGAGTCATACGTCCTCCGAATCATGACCCTCCAAACCGCACTTCTTAATACCTGCCCGCTTAACCCTGAAGCCAGCCGCACCAATGTGTCGGAGGAAACACTGTTCAACTTATGACCGGAGTCAGCCTGCAGGCTCCCTGCCCGGCACAACGAGTCACTAGAGTGCCAAACCCTCCCCTAACCCGGACAACCCTGGGCCAATTGTGCGCCGCTCTAAGGGACTCCTGATCACGGCCGGTGGTGATACAGCCCGAGATCGAACCAGGGTCTGTAGTGACGCCTCTAGCACTGCAGTGCCTTAGACAGCTGCCCCGCACAGGTTGCCTCTATATCTCTAACTCTTTTGATCAGTATTGAATTGCATGGCCTCTAAAGGCACATTTAAATGTGTCCCGTAAAATAAGGGGATCTGCTGTACCTATGTTATGTAGGTCAGTTATACATTCTTCTGTCTTGGTTAAAAACAAGTTGTCATCCAGTAGGCTTTGATAAAATTTCCAGTATCCTCGCCCTCGCTGAAATTCTGTTAGTGTAATGTGTATACCAATTATTGGATGATCCGACCGTATTCTGTCCCCTGTCAACACTCTTTTAACTTTTGGTGCAGAGAAAATTACATAAGAAAGTAGTCAAGACAACTAGCTTGATTGAGCTTCCGCCATGTATATCTCACTAGGTCAGGATATTTAAGCCTCCAATATCCACTAATTGGAATATATCCATAATATTCGTAATTTCCTTAAGTACATGAGGGTGATCGTTTGTAGTGTGATTTCCTTTACGGCCCATTGAGGTATTTAAAGTCGTATTTTAATCTACCACCATAATAATTGAGTCATGTATTGCCTGTAAGCTCGATAAATTATTATATACACTGTATATATATATATTTATATATATATATATATTTTTATTTTTTTTCAAAGAAGCGTGGATCATCATTATTTGGACTATATAGATTAATGAGCCAAATCTGTTTATGGCCCAATAGCATATTTTAAAGGGCCCCCTTTCCTTGCATATCTGTTTGAACAGTTTTCACACTCTGATAAAATGATTGTTAATTAATATCATCACCCCTTTTGAGTTTCTTTGTCCATGGGAGAAATATATTTTGACCCTCCCCAGTCATTTTCCCATGCAACTTTGTCTTTCCTGTAAACAATAGACATTATATTCCTTCTCTTTTAGCCAGGTAAAGACTGATTTGTCTTTTCTTATTATCTGCTAAGCCATTACAATTATAACTAGCTATACTTATTTCACCACTTACCATAATGAGATACATGTTTCGATTATACTTACCATAATATATGTTTATATGTAAACTTACCATTAAAAAGTACCATGATAATTGAGTGTCTATATAGCTGTACCATGATATTCGCACTGTTAAGCATACTGTAGCTGTGACTTAGTAAACCTCTAATTGTCCTCCAATATTCCACCCACTAAAACTTTCCCCCATCCCAAGATGGGTAGTCGTCTCAGTGACTGGCTGACCATCCCTGTGGTTCCTAGGGCTTATAAGAGATAGGGCCCATCCTTTAAAAAGAGCACATGGTGCCACCTACAGTACAGAACCAGATTCACCGCCAACATTATTTTGAACGCCTTTGCCTTGGTTGCACTGCATCGAGTTACTTAAAAAATATATATATATTGAAACATTTTTAATTTATTCCCACAATTGACAAATAATATGCTTAATAATATAAGCACTTCTACAAAAGATTATTACATATAACAAGGGCTGGCAGAAGGAATTCTACATTTTTGAATTCTACAGATTTGGGATGCATGCACTCACTCACCCCATCCCTTCCAAACAAACACCTCTGCCCCTCTCTACCCTTCCACCCATAGATCGACCTACATCCCTCCCCCCAATTACATAAGTAAGTAGTACATTTTACTAGCTTGATTGAGCCTCCGCCATGTATATCTCACTAAGTCAGGACATTTAAGCCTCCATATATCCACTAATTTGAATAGGTCTGGCAGGAGGAATTATAAATTTTTGTCAACAGATGTGGGATGCATACACTCGCTCACCCCACCACTCCCAAACTAACACCTCTGCCCCTCTCTCCCCTTCCACCCATAGATCGACTACACCACGTTCACCTTTCTGTCATGGCTCCATAGGCTACTTGCAGAAGACAAATAAAACAGACCTCTCCTTAGTGGGTGGGTCGCTCAGGTGGGTGTTTAGGATATAGGGTTGGCACCATTCCATCATGATAGAACAAAAATGAACAAACTACATTTTAAAATGTAAATTCCATGTCTGCACAAAAGTAAAGACTCACACTCTGTCACAAGTCCTGCTCACAGACACACATGGGCTCTGGCATTTGCAACAATTTTCCTTACTCACTCACTTAACTCAATCACACAAAACACACAGACACTCCATCTTCCTACACACCCGCACTCCCCTCACATATACACCCATACATACCCACATACTGGGCATGTTATGTCCTGTTTCTATTTGTAGCTTGTTGATTCTTGCCTAATTTCGGGCTTTCGGTACTTTTGTGTTCCAGTTCCTTGGGATTAGGATTTATTATTTCATGAATTGTCCTATCTTTTATCTATTTATAAATACTATACATAAAAAATAGAATACAAATTATTTTATAACATTTCCTAACTTCAATAATATAGTGTATTTATAGATCCTTTATTTTTATTATATTTTTTTATTACAATCCCTATCATTAATAGTGTTGGATTTTGTCTAGAATAGCCATGGAGTAGTCTTGGTGTCTCTGAACAATTGGTTGTCAATGAATAGCTTGTCGACTACAAGAGCTACACGTCTCCCTTTTAGTCTATTGTTTTTGAAAAGTGGATACAGTACTTTGCGTCGTTCTTCGATTTCCTTTGAGAATGGATTGTGCCTATTTTAAAGCCAGTGAGTCTTTTGTCCAGGCTTTTAAACATACTTTTATCTTTAAAGGATGCAAATCTGGCAACAATTGGGCACTCTTATCGCTGTCCTCTCTGTCCAAAACGATGTAAGCGTTCAAGTTTAATTTGGTCGACAGTGTCGCCTGGGATCTGCAGCACTTTAACAATGAATTCTTTCACCACACTCTGGATCTTCACCTTCATCCTCTTTAATTCCGGTAAGCACCAGATTTTTGCGCATTGATCTAGTCCGTGTATCAGTAGGGATTCTCTTAACAACTTGTTCTCTCTTTTAAGTTAATTAACGTCAGCTTCGATGACATTGACTGTACCCTTCAGTTTTTTTGTTTCTTTTTCCAGTATCGCAGCTTTCTCATCACTCATTTCAAGGCTAGCCTTCGTCTCTTGTATATCTTTACGGACTAACTCAAGGTCGCCTAATTTATCATTTATAGATTTTAGCAGTTTGGTTTCCACGCTTATCGTACAGGGTGGTGAAAGTAGGTCATTCGTGTCAGTAGAAGAGTCTCCGCCATGTTTTTATGTTGACTGCATTGGTAGTGTTTGTCTATAAAATTCTCTAGCCTTACAAGTTGTTATGAGTTATTATCCAGTTTGGATGTTGTTGCCCACGAGTGAGCAGATCAGCGTAAAAGTACTATTATTTGGTCTGTTTTAAGGACATATATTTATAAACTTTTTCAATAGGCATTCACGAGGCATTCTGCACCGCCATTTTCAGTCCGCCATATCAGCCTTTGAAAACTCTCTTGGTAAATACTATAGTGTGATCTGCAGCTTATCATGAGGTATTCTAACTCACGTGAGCAAAAACTTGAGACTTTCTTAACATTAGTGATTGCACACCACACCCTTCCACCCTCGCCTTACCCAAGGTTGCCATCCGGTCTAGGCAATGTATTGAAAAACCAGCGAGATGTACTGTACATTACAGTGCATGTTTGATGGCACTCTCAGACCCTCAACGTTCTCCTTGCAGAATCATTAATGTGTTGTTCACTGATGATCCAGGAATACTAGATATGGTTTCATGTGAATCTCCCTGCCAAGAGCTCAAAGTCATATCAGATGCTGAATCTATATTCAAGTTCAATGGTTGCTAATTGGTTTAGTTCTGAATCTGGGTATAGATGGACCATATTTTGATCCAAAATGTCTGGAATGTATCCATAAGGTCTGTAGAAACAGATTTGTTTAAAGTGTGATGGTACGATGGCTGTCACGTTCAGGCCTGATATTTATAGGCTGGCGTGTTTAGTTTCGTTTTGGTGTAGGGTTTTTTTGTTCTAGGTGTTGTGTTTCTATGTTGGGGTAATGGTTCCCAATTAGAGGCAGCTGAGTGTCGTTACCTCTAATTGGGAACCATATATATGTTTGTAGTTTTCAGAGGGGTTTTTGTGGGTTATTGTTTGTTCATAGCTTTGTTGGTTTTACGTGTTATGGTCAACGGTACGCTCTTCGTTCGTTTTGTTTTGCCAGTTACGTTATTTAATAAAGAATGTATACTGAATACCTCGCTGCGCCTTGGTCTGTCACTTCAGAAGATCGTGACAATGGCAGTCTAAAGCACCTTTAGATATGATGCCAGGTTTATTAGAACTAAATGTAGCTTCTATACTGTAGTAGTCAGTGGCAACAGTCAATGTGAATTTCATGCTGGTCAGACAGCGCTGCAGTGGATAGCAATCGTTTTATAGGCTCTTGACCATTTCTGCTATTTTGCGTTATTGTTTTACGCTGGTCTTAATCTTTTTGTACATAATGTCTCCGCCATCATTTCCTATGACCGAAAACAGCTTCTGGACATCAGAACAGCTATCACTAACATCGATTTGAATCACAATTTCTACTTCAATGAGTCGGCAGCTCTGGGCATTCTGCTTACTCCACACCAGGCCATAATCCCTGGGAATCGAAAGAGGAAGTGATGGTCAAGAGAGGCAAACGTGCTGGCATCCTGATGAGACTACATTGGCAAGCAAATAAGCCGCCTCTGCACTGTTCTATTGGAGTACGTACAATCACTAGATTGCACAATCGCTTGAGACTATCCTATCAATGGGACCAGAAGAACTGTAATATTCGATGTTTCTCAGCAACCTGGCTGAACATGGACATGAATCATATACACTGTATGTGTCTCAATTTGCCATCTTTATATAATTTCTCATTCTCCTAAATTCCCTGACAGAATTGATGAAAGTCAAATGGAGAACATTCTATCCTAAAGATGCATGTAGTCATCCATCTAGTCCTGTCTGATCACAGAGCATGAGGTGATAGGACACAGGAATTCAAAGACAATGTTTGATTTATTTATCATTTATCAAGTTTATTGTATAGTATGTTTTATTTACAAACCTTACTACAGTGTGTCACACCAAATTTAGCAACAACTGCACAGAATTCATTAGTTATGTGCCGATTTCAAGTAGAGTTCGCTTTAAAGTTGGATGCAGAGGTCAGGTTTTATAACTTAGCTTTCTTCAGTCCTGCATATGTTGTTTTGACCTTATTGATATAGTGTATCCAGTGTTAATGTAAAAATAAAACCATACACGACAACACAGAATAACACCAGCAACCTTAATAAATAATTATGTTTGAATTCCCTTTCCAGCCTAGCCATAAACCTATGGGCTGTAATGTATTTGGTTAGAATAACTGTGGTCCCCCTATCTCCTTCTCTCTCTCTCTCACTGCAGCAGCAGTTTCTATCATATCCCCCATTCCGAGAGAGAGAGACCCCATTTACTTTTGGGAATAGAAACTAAAAAAGATTGAATCCTGTAATCTATAATTCATTGAGGTCAGGGACCTCTAGAGAGACTGCATCGTCCCCCCTATCTGGAAGGTTGATTTGCTTTGTTTTCACCTTACTCTTCACCTTCTGTTGTGGTTGGGCTGTGGTTGTGTTGTGGTTGGGCTGTGGTTGTGTTGTGGTTGGGCTGTGGTTGTGTTGTGGTTGTGTTGTGGTTGGGCTGTGGTTGTGTTGTGGTTGTGTTGTGGTTGGGCTGTGGTTGTGTTGTGGTTGTGTTGTGGTTGGGCTATGGTGCTGCTAACACATGACACCCTAGAAGCTATCATTTTTTGTTTGAATCTACTTGATTATAATTTCCAAACATATGCATCAATGCAGTATCAGCAATGCCCATCAGGTACTAGACCAGCCAGCCAATCCAGCTGCTTTTTAAACTGACTTTTTTCCCCCTGATAATATCTTTAACTTTCCTTCAGTCCAATTACAGCGCAACATAATGATGACTGAATTGTTAGTGCCTGATGAATAATCCCAGTGAATTGAATGTTGAGATTAGAAGAATCTTTGCTCTTGCCTCAACTATTTTCTTCACCAGAGAGAGGAGGGAAGTGAGAGAATGCCTGTCACTTTGTGTGTTTATAATCAGTGCTTGACTTGGACTGAAATAGGTGCCGGTACTCATTTTGGGAGCCGGTACTGTTTACATTTAGGTGCAGGAGTGCCACAATACTTTAGAGCTAATATTCTATAAGAGGAACAGGAACTCAAACAGTAGAACATTTGAGGTGCTGGTAGTCAGCTCCGGTAAGCTCCTGCCCAAGTCAAGCACTGTTTATAATTACATATTATCAGTTTGAAATAGGTCAGGCTTTCAAAGATTTTCTCTCTGTCTCTTCATAACTCATTGTTCTCACCTTTATTTTGAGTTTGAGTCTCCCTTATCCATTAACTTCTTAGGGCTAGGCCCCCTTTTTTCTCCATTTCCGCCTGAATGACGTGCCCAAAGTAAACTGCCTGTAGCTCAGGCCCTGAAGCCAGGATATGCATATAATTGGTACCATTGGAAATAAACACTTTGAAGTTTGTAGTAATGTTAAAATAATGTAGGAGAATATAACACAATAGATATGGTAGGAGAATATCCAAAGAAAAACCAACTGGATTTTTTTTGTTGTTGAGAGAGACCATCCTCTTAGAATTGCAATAGTAAGGTATATGAAAATTATATGCAATTCATATGGTTCCACAGGGTGTCAGCAGTCTATGTTCAAGGTTTCAGGCTTGTAACTACAAAAACAAATAAGAAATATCCGTTTTAGTACAGGGACACAGTCTTGGAAATTTGTGTTTGCGCGCGAACCATGAAGACAGTACACACCTGCTAAAATCGGTTTCCTATTGAACAAACTTCTTTCCGTAAAGATATTATAGTTTGATTACATTATAGGGTATCTGAGGAGTAAATAGAAATGTATTTTGACTTGTTGAAACAAAGTTTAGGGGTAGATTTTCGGATTCCTTTCTCTGCATGTTGAACAAGTGGATTACTCAAATCGATGGCGCCAACTAAACAGAATTTTGGGGATATAAAGAAGTATTTTATCTAACAAAACGACACTACATGTTATAGCTGGGAGCCTTTGGATGACAAATCAGAGGAAGATTTTAAAAAAGTAAGTGAATATTGATTCGTTATTTGTGATTGTATGAAAGCTGTGCCGGTGGAAATATATTTTGATGTGGGGTGCCGTTCTCAAACAATCGCATGGCATGTTTTCGCTGTAATAGCTACTGTAAATCGGACAGTGCAGTTAAAATAACAAGAATTTAAGCTTTCAGCTGATATAAGACACTTATATGTACCTAAATGTTTAATATCCATACTTTTTATAAATATTTATTTGAATTGCGTGCCCTCCAGTTTCACCGGAAGTTGTACCACTGGCGGGACGCATAGAGAGTGCTGTAGTAGCTTGTCTTGAATTATCAACATGGAAGGGGCACTGAGAGGGCTTGTCCACCACGCATCACCATCTAACATCACTGCTACTGTTTAGACAAGTGGAAAATGGGGTTGGGACAATGAGAGACTGAGGTAGATGGTATGTAAGGAGGATGAGAGAGGGAGAGAGAGGTGTGTCTGGACGATAGGCGATAGGTTGAGAGAGGGGTGTGAAGGATGGGACAATAGCGTAGAGGGGTGTGGAGGACGGGACAATAGGGTAGAGGGGTGTAGGATTGATGGGAGAGAGAGGTAGAGGGTGTGTAGGGAGGATGGGAGAGTGTGGTTGAGGGGCATAGGGAGGCTGGAAGAGAGGGAGGTTGGGAGAGTGGAGGTGAGGGGTATAGGGAGGTTGGAAGAGTGGGGGTGAGGGGTGTAGAGAGGTTGGGAGTGTGAAGCAGAGAGATGTAGGTAGCATGGGAGAGAGTGGGAGATAGATCTGGTTTGGGCAGCAGCAGGGTCTGGGGTGTGGAGGATGAGAATGTATGTGGTGGAGAAGAAGCAGGGTCTGGGGTGTGGAGGATGAGAATGTATGTGGTGGAGAAGAAGCAGGGTCTGGGGTGTGGAGGATGAGAATGTATGTGGTGGAGAAGAAGCAGGGTCTGGGGTGTGGAGGATGTATGTGGTGGAGAAGCAGCACTATGTGGGCCGGCCCATCCCTGGCTAATAGAGGAGGGAATGTGCTCTTTCGTTAAGCCTGGGAGCCTCCTGCTCTACAGTAAACCTCTCTGGAAGTGTTCTGTGTGGCTCCAGGCGCCAGTCAGCGAGACAGACTCCACAGCCTCCCTCTCTCTCTCAATCCATTTTGTCTTCAGTAATGCTCCAGGAGCGTGTTTGCCATGCTGCAGACTCATAGTTAGTTGTCTGAAATGTGGGCAGTTATATCCCAGAAGTGATCCCTGTCTGGAATATATAAACGCCATGTGAATTGAAACTGTCGGAGGAGTTTGGTTATGGAATTTCATTCTTTTCTTACCGCACTGCAGAGGAGACCTCCTTTCATGCAATCATATAATATTGTCTCGTTACTCCCTTTTGAAGAGACAGGTTGTCAGTTCAGTGGTTTTACTGAATGCAATCCTTCTGCATCATTAAATTAAATCACTGAGCAGCGGGACAAAAGAGCTAGAGCAAGGAGAAGCATTTAGACAATTTACAGTATGACTCCTCAGTAACCCTTCCTCTGTAGCAGGGAGTACAGTAGGCACAGGGATCTAGAGATACAGCCGTGCTGCATCATGTCTTAATCCATGACGATAGAAAAAAGCCCTTGTTGAAAAGTATTTATTTATTTATTGAGTTCTCCACCGTCCAAACAAAAGCCTTATCATCATTTCAGAATCCCAGGCCTTCTCCAAATCACCCTTCATGATCAAAATTGCCTGTAAAATGGCGGTGAGCAGCGATTATAATTAGGCGCTAGACGGGACTCATTTGGTGGTATTTGGGGGCATTGTTTGTCATTACCTTCCTGCTGGCCTGATGGTGTGGAGAGAGGTGTCCACTGGGCGAGCGGTACACCCAGGGCTGTGGCGGTCTCGAAATTTTGTCAGCCGGTGATTGCATATTGAAGATATTGGATGAACTGTCCACATTTACTTTTCGTCAGCCAACAAGATGAGTAGGCCTAAAGAACACTAAAAGCACTAGCCTATGTCAATCTACTATCCCCCATAGTACAAAAGTCAACCTATTCTATTCTGTGCGAGAAATAAATATTCCAGTCTGGGACAGTTGTGGGATGCGCTAGATCCCAAATTAACGTAACTACTAGCATCAAAAAAAAGTTTTTATGCAATGTGGCTGACGCAACAGATCAGAACCTTTAGCTTAAAATGTTGATACATTATTAGGCTATTTCTTCTCATTATAAGCGCAGCAATGCGCCCATGGTAGTAGGCTATAAGCTTGAATGTTCCATTAGCGGAAAACACCATTATCAAAAGTGATCGCATGTAATGCTTTTATTATAAAGGTGCATTTTTATGGTGAAAATGATCATTCCCGAACTTGAAACTCACACACTGCTTATATATGCCAGTTAGGCTCTGCACCCCTTGTAAAGCGGATTAATGTGCTTAATTTTAGGAAGTTATTTGGCCACTTTAGTTGTGATACAAACCTTATTAAAACATATAGGCCTATGGGCTAGGCTACATGAGGTGTGCAACTATGATTCTCACAAGTCGCAAAAAAAAAGGCATTGTTTCTTAAGCTGGGCATCATTCACAAGTGATAATATATCATTCACAAGCGATAGGCTAATATTGTCACCCATCAGACTATTCTTGATTTAATCTTGTCTTTACATATACTAAATAATATATGTGTGACATTTGTTATGATTTAGAATGGAACATTATCATGCACCTGTATCGAAACGGGGGCAGCGGGAAAAAATACATGTCATCTATGTATTTAAATATCGAATGGAGGACACTTTTCCCTGTGGTTTATTTTCATGCCAGCCAGGTAGGCTATACTCCTGTTGTAAATATAAGCAATGTGGTTAATATTAGGAAAGTTGATAAATAAGTAAAGTAGGCCTAGCCTATAGAAAGCTTATGGGATCCTCTTTTTATTAGCGGCCATAACTCTGTTTTCTCCCGCAATTGCATAGCCTATGGAAATGTTGCGCAACATGAGCTCATGGGCCCTCATGAAGTGTTTGATTAGATTTTCGAATACATTTGCATTGATGTCAGAGTGATTAGAGGGACAATAGAGTGCTGAGTACCAGGCAGTTAGCACGTTTGGTAGGCTACTAATGACCAGCAGCAACATCAGAGTTAGGAGAAGCCTAAAAACCGTGACTAAACGGTATTGTGGAATTTGACTGCCTTCATGACTCGTGACCGCCGGTGTGGCGGTATTACGGTCACCTCAACAGCCCTAGGTACACCCTGCTTGAGATCACTCTGCACCTGCTAAACTATGGCTAGCGCTATCTGGGATCCTTGGAATGTCTCTACCCTAAACCCTAACATTAACCCTTACCCTAACAATAACTCTTACCTAACCCTAACATTAACCCTTACCTTAACCATTTTAAATGTCAACTTTAATGGGGTGACGTCAGAGGTGGGACATCCCAAGGATCCCGTTTAGACACATACTAAACTATCAGTCCCAACCTCACACAGAGATAACTGCAGAACTCCCATTTCCTGTCTCTCTTCTGTTTTTACTACTACTTTTACTACTACTGCTTTCACTGTTTTTACTGTGGCTCAACTGACAGGTGGATATTGATGTATTTAAGTTATGCTTGAGCAGTTCTGTACTGATTGTGTGTATTCATCAGAATCCAGTTACCTCTGTCATGCTTCCACCTGTCACCAGAGGGTGGCAGAGATGGTCCTAGAGACATTAACAACACTCAGGTGTGTCCATTTAGTCATTATGATTTCCCTGTTAAAAGAGGTGTGTTGTCTGTTGTCCTTTGCAGAAGCTTGAATTGTTTACTCTTTGTGCGTGCTATCGTTTCTAAGTAAAATATTATGTTTATCCTTAACCACTGATTCCTCGTCTGGTTTCTTTTCTGCACCTGGGTCCAACCTTTCCATGTCACAGCAAGCTTCTGCCCAAACACGGACCCAACAGAGATCACCCAGATCAAGAATGTTGTAACCCACCAAGGAGCACTGCTGGGGCGGCAGCAAGAACAAGTCTTGCAAATATCAGAGACCCACCGGGCACTTACCGACTAAAATCAAATCCAACTTTATTTGTCACATGCGGCGAATACAACAAGTGTAGATCTTACCGTGAAATGCTTGCTTACAAGCCCATAACCAACAGTGCAGTTCAAGAAGAGTTAAGAATATATTTACCAAATAAACTAAAGTAAAAAAATAAAAAGTAACACAATAACAATAACAAGGCTATATACAGGGGGTACCGGTGCCGAGTCAATGTGCGGGGGGTACAGGTTAGTCGAGGTAATTTGTACATGTAGATAGGGTTGAACCACAGTCCAACCTCAAACCAGGAGGAGCCAATGTCCAAGTCTCATTGCCCAGTGCTACAGGCGTCACCGTAGTTCCTCCAGGGAACCTGGAGCGGATGACGGCCACCTGGGAGGATGCAAGGGGTTCCTCATTCAGTGTTCTCTGGTGTTCGAGTTACAGTCCTCCTCGTTCCACACCGGTCGGGCCATGATCGCCTACATTATCTCTCTACTCTCGGGCAAGGCCCTGGTGTGGGCAACGGCAGAGTGGGAACAGCAGCCACTATCTTGCAGCTCAATTCTAGCCTTCATTGTCGAGCTGTCACGAGTCTTTGACCACCCAGACAGCGGACGAGAAACGGCCAGCCGACTGTTCAACATCCACCAAAGGGCCAGACCTGTGGTTGACTTCACCATTTAGTTCTGTACCCTGTACCCCCTGTACTTGCTTTGGGCACAGGTGGAACAGGCCGCAACAAAGGATCCCACATCCTCAATCATGTTGGCCCACCAGAATTTCCACCCCAGTTATCCAATTAACCCCTGGATGCCCAGTTAATTTAGAGGAGTGTCCCCATTGTAGTACTCGGGAACGGGCTGATTGCGGAACGTAAAGTCTGTTAGTGGGTCCACTGCTGGGGTCAGGTTCTCGGGTCTGGTTCTCGTGGTCTCAATACTCCATATCACAGGGGCCAGAATGTGGGAGCTGGGGATAATGGGCTCGGATTCCCTCTCTTCATTAGAGACATTGTGTTGGCGGGACAGGGCATCTGCTTTCTGATTCTTGGATCCCGGGTGATAGGCTAGTGTGAAATCAAACCTGTTAAAAAACAGAGCCCACCTAGCACAGAGCCCACTTTATCACAGGGTTACCACCATTCCAAGGGCTTACCACTATCCTGGTGGTCGTTGATCGGTTCTCCAAGGCAGCCCATTTCATTACCTTACCCAAGTTGCCCTCAGCGAAGGAGACTGCTAATCTCACGATTACCCATGTCTTTCAACTACACAGACTTCCCCAAGACATTGTATTGGATCCTGGGCCCCATTTCGTTGCACTCTATTTGAAAGCCTTCAACTACCTGTTGAAGGCCTCGTGAGTCTCTCTTCGGGATTCCGCCCACAGTAGAATGGGCAAACGGAGCAGGCCAACCAGGAGCTGAAGATGTTCCTCCGCTGTTTTGTCTCCACCCAGGCCAGCAACTGGAGCAAGTTCCTCGTCTGGGCGGAGTATGCTCACAACACACTGCCGAACTCATCCACTGGACTATCGCAGTTCGAGTGTCAGTTCGGGTTCTTTATCCTTAACCACTGATTCCTCATCTGGTCTCTTCTCTGCACCTGGGTCCAACCTTACCACGTCACAACCTCTCCAGTCTCATGGTATGGAGATATTGTCAAAAGAGCCTCTGGTGTACCTAAAGGGTTTTTCTAGGTTTTTCTAGGGTTGTACATCATTGAAATACCTCTCTGGTGAATTGCTGGTCTTCCTACTTTAATCCACACCTTTACAGTATGTCATTTTCCCATATTGACAGTCAATGGTTGAGCCTTTTCTTATTGAAGACTTCATTTGGAAATTACACTTTGCATTCAATTTATATGACTCTCTCCTAGAGAGACAATCTTGGAATACCAATATCTACATTTCTTAAAATGTTTATATAATTTCTGGCAGATTAATCATCTAATCGCCTTTCAGTTTATTTGTAGAACCATCTTCAATAATTTAATCCGCTAACCATAGAACATGAAGGTGGACCTTAGCAGGTTTTTATCTTCGCTGAAGGGGTGACAAATGACATTGTGAGAAGTGTCCTTTCTGGTATAACTGCTGCAGAGCAGTATAATTTTTTAATTTTTTAATTTTTTTAATTTAACCTTTATTTAACCAGGTAGGCTAGTTGAGAACAAGTTCTCATTTACAACTGCGACCTGGCCAAGATAAAGCAAAGCAGTGCGACACAAACAACAACACAGAGTTACACATGGAATAAACAAGAGTACAGTCAATACCACAATAGAAAAAAAAGAAAGTCTATATACAGTGTGTGCAAATGGCGTGAGGAGGTAAGGCATTAAATAGGCCATAGTAGCGAAGTAATTATAATTTAGCAAATTAACACTGGAGTGATAGATGTGCAGATGATGATGTGCAAGTAGAAATACTGGTGTGCAAAAGAGAAGAAAAGTAAATAAAAACAATATGGGGATGAGGTAGGTAGATTGGATGGGCTATTTACAGATGGGCTATGTACAGCTGCAGCGATCGGTTAGCTGCTCAGATAGCTGATGTTTAAAGTTAGTGAGGGAAATATAAGTCTCCAGCTTCAGTGATTTTTGCAATCCAGTCATTGGCAGCAGTGAACTGGAAGGAAAGGCGGCCAAAGGAGGTGCTGGCTTTGGGGATGACCAGTGAGATATACCTGCTGGAGCGCGTGCTACAGGTGGGTCATCCCCTTCTACTGTAGAGTAGAAGGGGATGATAAAAGCTTCCGTAAGGTCCCTCTCAGCATTCTGAACTCACTGAGGCTAAAGAAACTCACACAGCCATGAAATGTGCACAGAGGACAAAGAAAAGCAGATACTTAATTTCACAGTGTATGGATTCCCCTGACTTACCTTACAAACACATACACACAATGGAAGAGATAGAGCTCAATCATTGGCTCCTTTGAGAGGAGGCTCCTCGTCTCCTCCATTAATTTTCTCCAGCAGTAGATCTAATCCCAATCTTGTAAAGTCTCTGCAACATAGCAGCCGCTGAATGGCTGTATCCATGACTGCCTCATGTTCTGACTGCTTTCAAGCCTCACTAATGCGATTGAGATTCAATAATTTCTTTCATTTTCTCTGATGCTTTGTCTAACTGGGTCTGGAGCAGGACCAAAATAGTTCTACTGATGCAGGCAGCACAGTGCCTTTACCTGGCTGTCACTGTTCAGACTCCATCAAGCAGGGGTTGAGTTTAAAAACAAAATCCCAAACCTTTCTTCAGCCACTCTAATGTGCTAGTGACAGTGTAACACTGTGAACTGTCTCTCATAATACAGTTGAGGTAATACAAGTCAAACTTGTGTGACAAGTCAAACTTCATGTTTGTCTAACTTCCTATATCCCATAGCTCTGTCAACTCCAGGGTATGATAATGATGTATTGCAATGATTAAGTACATACACAACAGACGTCAGGTTGTCATGAAATATTATTTGATATTTGTAAACTTTGTGAACTGTGATTTTTATGGAATTGACAGTGTAACATTATCCTTATTAACAGGAAATTGGCATTATAGTAGGCTCAACTAGAATTATTGAGTTTGCCTAGAATTTTCAGTCTTGTGCAGGGCCTATTGAACAGTAAAGTATTCCTCTGTGTCACTGTCTCTGTAGTCCAGCTGGAATGCAATCCTACCAACAAAGGTATGATCTGTTTGATATGCCAAGATAACTCATGTTATCTATTTTAAAATATAAACATTCAAAGCTACACACTCTAAAGTGGCTGTTGGCTGACTTGAACCAATTAATAGTATCCTAGCAACAGCAGTCAATATGTTTCTTAGCAACACCATTTGGATATGCATAAATGATATTTAATTCAAAACGGGTTGGTCTAAACAAGCTTTTTTTATTTTAACTTTTATTTCACCTTTATTTAGCTAGGCAAGTCAGTTAAGAACAAATTCTTACTTACAATGATGGCCTAGGAACAGTGGGTCAACTGCCTTGTGATTGGTTGAGATGCGTTCTAAGCCATACTAAAAAACTTGTTTAGCATGTGTAAACCTATGTCGCAAAAATGGGCATCTTGTTTTCAGTTCCATCTGAGAAATCCCTGCGGATCCACTGTCCCATCAGCCCAGCCAGACAATCCATTAACTTCATCTCCACTGCAAAAAGCATCGAGACGTTATTTATCATTGCTTCTAGCCTAACATATGGTATGCAACATACAAATGTTGCTGTCTGTCTCTCGACGTTTGCAACATTGTTTAAATATTGACATTTGATCTCCACTGTCCTGTTGAGAATGAACGTGTCAGAACAAGGCAGACGTATTTTCTCAGCCAGTCGAAGTCAAATTCAGCATCATTTGTATGTTTTATGGATACACTAAACAGAAAGAAATGTGAATAGAAAAGCAGGTCAAACAAAATGAAATGCAGCTAGTTTGCTGTCTTACCAGCTAAAGTTTTTTTATTTTTAACTAGGTAAGTCAGTTAAGAACACATTGTTATTTACAATGATGGCCTAGGAACAGTGGGTTAACTGCCTTATTCAGGGGCAGAACGACAGATTTTTACCTTGTCAGCTCAGGGATTCAATCTAACAACCTTTCGGTTACTGGCCCAATGCTCTAACCACTAGGCTACCTGCAGCCCCAAGGTGAATGAAGTGATTGTTAGCCTTAGTAGGCTAACTACGGTAGTCGGCTCCGCCTCGTACCTATGACCGCAGCACATCCGTGCTAAAAAAGTAGTTTAGCACGCCCTCTTGTGTATAATTGCTTTAGCAGGGCCTTTGAATGAAGTATTTGAGGAAGCCAAAGCTCACACATTATCAATAAGGAATCATCAGGCACCGTCCTCTTAGAATTCATAAAAATATGAGCTTCCAGGAGGTTACTGTATGTCTAGATTTTTCATAATCTTATAGGAGTCTACTCTGAAAGGGATAGAAGTGGCAGATATCACTCAACTCAATTCAGGTCTCTCTGTCTCACACTGCATTCAACCCTCATTAGGTCTCATTTTCTGACTGACTGTCGGACTGACAGACTGCTGAAAGCCTTTATCACACAGTGACTCTCTCTGAGACCCTTCCTGTGTGTGTCTGTCTCTGGAGGTAGACCCAGTTAATGAAGAGATCATAGTCCTCTTTATCACCAGGCCCTTCAGCTCACACACACAGAGCAGGAATTAGACCTTTATCGCTCGTCTTCTGTAATCAGCCCACAGCAGCCAGGCTTAATGTTATCTATTAATGCTTTCTCTCTCCCTGTGTAATGACCAGTGGAGGCTGCTGAGAGGAGGACGGCTCATAATCATTTCTGGAACGGAGCAAATGGAATGGCGTTAAACACAAGGAAACCATGTGTCTGATGGTTTTTGATACCATTCCACTTATTCCGCTCCAGCCATTACCACGAGCCCATTCTCCCCAATTAAGGTGCCACCAACCTCCTGTGGTAATGGCCTAGAGTGATATGATCTTCAGCCGCCTTTTCATATGGATGGCTCTGAATTGAATTAGAGATTTGGGGAAATTAGCTCTATTCGCATGCATTTCGAGGTTGTGGCTATTTCTCTGGGCCAGCCATTTGATAATCAGTTTTCCAAATACAAGTAATTTTCCTCAACCCCTCATCTGGAGCTGGGAATCCTGTAACTTGTCAATGATGCAGGGCTTTGAACCCACATCCTTTTAATGGGCTGCACTCTGCTCACACACTCTATCCTGCCGATCTCAGCGTAATAGAATATGGACCTGTGGGCCAACACTGTAGTATTCACCCTGCCTGTGTTACTATCACACTACTAATAGACCTCTCTGTCTGTCTCCCCTGGAGGACCGTTCAGCGGGCGGACCATTAGTGCAGTACACAAGGCCAACCACAGGCTTCATGTATCATATGTTGCTCTACTTGTGTGTCTAATGCACACAAAACATGACTGACGTAATATCAAATGATCTGAAGCTAATTTGTATACTAAGATCAATCAAATAGTCTCTGTTTGTGCAAACAATCTTAAAGGGCAATTACACCACTTTTCAACCTCATTTTCATTATCTCCAGTACAATGACCAGTGTCTACATAACTGGGCGTGGATCCGGCGCCGACAGAGATGGCAGCCTCGCTTCACGTTCTCAGGAAACTATGCAGTATTTCGTTTTTTTATGTATTACTTCTTACATTGTTACCCTGGGAAATATTAAGTTTTATTACATACAACCGGGAGGAACTATTGGATATAAGAGCAACGTCAACTTACCAACATTACGACCAGGAATACGACTTTCCCAAAGAGGATTCTCTGTTTGTTACCCCAACCAGGACAATAGACTGGATAGCACCCGGCGACTCAAAACAACGGCGGCGCCGGAGAAGAGGGAAACGCGCCAGTCTTTTGGTCAAGCTACGTTGACGGGCGCATCGTGCACCTCTCCCAGGTATTTTAATCGCCAATGTACAGTCTCTGGACAACAAAGTAGACGAAATCAGATCGAGGGTTGCCTTTCAGAGAGACATCCGAGACTGCAACATTCTTTGCTTCACTGAAACATAGCTCACTCAGGACACGTTATCTGAGTCGGTACAGCCACCTGGTTTCTCCACGCATCGCGCCGACAGAAACAAACATCTATCTGGTAAGAAGAAGGGTGGGGGTGTGTGTCTTGTGATTAACGAGACGTGGTGTGATCATAACAACATACAGGAACTCAAGTCCTTTTGTTCACCTGACATAGAATTCCTTACAATCAAATGCAGACCGCATTATCTACCAAGAGAATTCTCCTCGATTATAATCACAGCCGTGTACATCCCCCCTCAAGCTGACACATCGACGGCACTGAAAGAAATTCATTTCACTCTAGGTAAATTGGAAACCATATATCCTGAGGCTGCATTTATTGTGGCTGGGGATTTTAATAAGGCTAATTTGAAAACAAGGCTCCCGAAATTTTACCAGCATATCGAATGTGCCACCCGGGCTGGTAAAATTCTGGATCATTGTTATTCCAACTTCCGTGATGCATACAAGGCTATTCTCCGCCCTCCTTTCGGCAAGTCTGACCATGACTCCATTTTGTTGCTCCCAGCCTACAAACAGAAACTAAAACAGGAAACGCCCATTCTCAGGTCTGTTTAACGCTGGGCCGACCAATCTGATTCCATGCTGCAAGATTGCTTTGAGCACGTGGACTGGGATATGTTCCAGACAGCATCTGACAACAACATTGATGTATACGCTTATTCGGTGAGCGAGTTTATTAGCAAGTGCATTGGTGATGTTGTACCCATAGCAAATATTAAAACCTTCCCCAACCAGAAACCGTGGATTGATGGCAGCATTCGCACAAAACTGAAAGTGCGAACCACTGCTTTTAACCAGGGTAAGGCTACCGGAAACATGACTGAATACAAACAGTGTAGCTATTCCCTCCGCAAGGCAATCAAACAAGCTAAGCGTCAATATAGAGACAAAGTAGAGTCACAATTCAACGGCTCAGACACAAGAGGAATGTGGCAGGGTCTACAGTCAATCACGGACTACAAAAAGAAAACCAGCCCGTTGCGGACCATGACGCGTCCTGCTCCCAGACAAACTAAACAACTTCTTTGCTCGCTTTGAGGACAATACAGTGCCACCGACACGGCCTGCTACCAAAACCTGCGGGCTCTCCTTCACCGCAGCCAATGTGAGAAAAACATTTAAATGTGTTAACCCTGAAGGCTGCCGCCCAGATGGCATCCTGGCCGTGTCCTCAGAGCATGCAGAACCAGCTGGCTGGTGTTTTTACGGACATATTCAATCAGTACCTATCCCAGGCTGCTGTTCCCACATGCTTCAAGAGGGCCACCATTGTTCCTGTTCCCAAGAAAGCTAAGGTAACTGAGCTAAATGACTATCGCCCGTAGCACTCACTTCCGTCATCATGAAGTGCTTTGAGAGATTAGTCAAGGATCATATCACCTCCATCCTGCCAGACACCCTGGACCCACTCCAATTTGCTTACCGTCCCAATAGGTCCACAGGCAGCAATCGCAATCACACTGCATACTGCCCTAACCCATCTGGACAAGAGGAATACTATTGTAAGAATGCTGTTCATCGACTACAGCTCAGCATTTAACACCATAGTTCCCTCCAAGCTCGTCATTAAGCTCGAGACTTCCTGACGGGCCGGCCCCAGGTGGTGAGGGTAGGAAACAACATCTCCACCCCGCTGATCCTCAACACTGGGGCCCCACAAGGGTGCGTTCTCAGCCCTCTCCTGTACTCCCTGTTTACCCTTGACTGCGTTGCCAAGCACGCATCCAACTCAATCATCAAGTTTGCTGACGACACTACAGTGGTAGGCTTGATTACCAACAACGACGAGACGGCCTACAGGGAGGAGGTGAGGGCCCTCGGAGTGTGGTGTCAGAAAAATAACCTCTCACTCAATGTCAACAAAACAAAGGAGATGATCGTGGACTTCAGGAAACAGGAGAGGGAGCACCCCCCTATCCACATAGAGGGGACAGTAGTGGAGAAGGTGGAAAGTTTTAAGTTCCTCGGCGTACACATCACGGACAAACTGAATTGGTCCACCCACACAGACAGTGTGGTGAAGAAGGCGCAACAGCGCCTCTTCAACCTCAGGAGGCTGAAGAAATACGGCTTGTCACCAAAATCACTCACAAACTTCTACAGATGCACAATCGAGAGCATCCTGTCGGGCTGTATCACCGCCTGGTACAGCAACTGCTCCGCCCACAACCGTAAGGCTCTCCAGAGGGTAGTGAGGACTGCACAACGCATCACCGAGGGTAAACTACCTGCCCTTCAGGACACCTACACCACCCGATGTCACAGGAAGGCCAAAAAGATCATCAAGGACAACAACCACCCGAGCCACTGCCTGTTCACCCCGCTATCATCCAGAAGGCGAGTTCAGTACAGGTGCATCAAAGCTGGGACCGAGAGTCTGAAAAACAGCTTCTACCTCAAGGCCATCAGACTGTTAAACAGCCATCACTAACATTGAGTGGCTGCTGCCATCATACTGACTTAAATCTCTAGCCACTTTAAACATAGGAATTGGATGTAACAATGTATCACTAGCCACTTTAAACAATTTTGTATATAATGTTTACGTATCCGACATACTCATATCAAATGTATACACTGTACTCTAAACCATCTACTGAATCTTGCCTATGCCGTTCGGCCATCGACCCATATCTCTAGCCACTTTAATAATTATAATTGGATGAAATAATGTATCACTAGCCACTTTAAACAATGCCATTTATATAATGTTTACATATCCTACATTACTCATCTCATATATATATATATATGTGTATATACTGTACTCCATACCATCTACTGCATCTTGCCTATGCCGGTCAGCCATCGCTCATCCATATATTTATATGTACATACTCGTATTCATTCCTTTACTCTGGTGTGTATAAGGTAGTTGTTGTGAATTTGTTAGATTACTTGTTAGATACTACTGCATGGTCGGAACTAGAAGCACAAGCATTTCGCTACACTCGCATTAACATCTGCTAACCATGTGTATGTGACAAATAAAATTTGATTTGATTTATTTTCAATCCATTGCATTAACCATTATCTCTTGCTTATACTGTCCCTAAATTACACCCTGTACTTGTAAACAACATTGTATCACTGTTTAGATTTTTTAAAATGAAAATACTGCCATGCTTGATTGCTGTATGGTCTACTATATTAATGCTCTCAGTATTACTCAGTATTACTTTGTTGCAGACTGCAGTATATTCCTTTATAGAATCCATAATCTCCTCTCTGCATAATCTCCTCGTTGGCCACGGCACCAACCCCAGATTCCGTTCCATTCTGTCTGCATCTTTACTATACCAGCTCAGCAATGTCCATAATGTGCAATTTGAGAACAAAGTTATAACTCTTCGAAAGTATCAGACAGCCTCTTCGTAGATTCTCTAAAGTCACACAGTAGGCTATATTTCATATCATCAAGGAATGATGAGACTTGGATTAATGTTCATTCTTTGGTATGCAATCACCAGAAATGCCAATACAAAGTCTTAGATTCAGCACATTAGCTCATTTGTTCTTATCAGACCAGTATGAAAACTGTTTCTGAACCTACAGCTGGCATTGGCTGAGAAAATGGAATTCGATATTCACTTTCTGTTTTCTTGGGCCTGTTTACATTTTTCTGTGATAATTAATTATAAGGCTGATGTAACAAAATGTTCCAATTATCTCAGAAATCGTATTGTATGTCTGATTACAAGAGCTGACAATTAAGTTTATCCAAAAGAACATAAAGCTTGTTTGACAGCACAAACCATTTCCCCACAATGGCAAAGCAGGAAGAATATTGTCTATTTCAACCAGTGAAATTAAACTGACCATAGATGAGTACGGCCAAGGCTGCATCTTAGCTGACTACTGCCTATATTTCGCTTTTTCTCTTAAGCTTAGAGAAAGTGCCTGTCTTCAACCTTGGGGGAAAACAAATTGTTCTAAAAGCACTCTGCAGGAAGGAAGCTTTCAGAGGCAGTGAAAGACATGGATAGGGACTTATCTGATATGTGTTCAGATGTGCAGAAGGGTGCTAAGGCTTCTCTCATCCTCTATCTCCTCCCCCCTACACCTCTCTCTATCTCTCCTCTCACCAGGTGTACGAACGAGGGACCAACGTGGAGCAATTTGTTACCCGCTTCTTGTTGAAGGAATCAGCCAATCAGATCCATTCTCTGCTGAACTCTGTGGAGAGTGCTGTGGACGCCATTGACGAGCAGCACTGTAGTCAGTCAGGGTGAGTTGTGGAGTGAGGAGGACAACATTGCTGTGTCATGTCATTATGAGTGTGAAATTTAGCCTGGAAGTCCCCCAAATGGAAATCACTCAGGTTCCTAGCAATGTGCCTTCTCTGGCTACTGTGATCCACCCTCATCCTCTCTCTCTCTCATCTCTCATCCCTCTCTGGGGCAGCCGGTAGCCTAGGGGTTAGAGCGTTGGGCCAGTAATAAAAAGGTTGCTGGATTGAATACCCGAGCTGACAAGGTAAACATTTGTCGATCTTCCCCTGGGCAAGGCAGTTAACCCACTGTTCCCCGGTGCTGAAGACGTGGATGTTGATTATGGCAGCCCCCTCCACCTCTCTGATTCAGAGGGGTTGGGTTAAATGTGGAAGATGCATTCAGTTGTACAACTGACTTGGTATCTCCATTTGTCTGTCTGTCTTTCACTCCCTCTGTATAGGTACGCTACTAAGGTCAGTCAACGGGTTCCAGAGAAATGTTATGAGAACCCAGTGCCTGACTACCCTCCTAACAACAGAGTCAGTGCTGCCAAGGATGCTGCCCCAAGGAACGTCAACACTGCTACAGGTGAGGCCTCTATGCCTGTGTCACACACAACATACACTGGCATAGACCTACAGTATGAAGTCTCTCACTGAAGAAGGTGTGTATGGATTGGAGTCAATTATCCAGCCCCTTCTACAATCTGCTGATTCATTTAAGTGATGTACTTTACCTCCTGTCTCCCTCTCTCTCCCCTAAGAACACCAAACACCCTTTCTCTCCCCTTAAAACACATCACATTTAAGCAGAATGTAGACATGTCACCTGAACCAAATGCAATGTAAAAAAAAAATCTGAATGAAGTGTGACATACTTTTCAGTTGCATTTGTGATTAGCTTGGAGACAAGCCTGGTGGCATTACTCAAGCAGAATTGAAATCAAAAGCATTGTTCTCTTCAGGCAGAGTGTTTTATTTCCCATTTTCTACATCCTCAATCAATCATCTACAGGAACATGGAGATGTGACTAGTGGCTCCAGCTCTCCCACAGAGAGGATGAGGATGAGGGAGGGAGGGAGGAAGGAGCGGCTGTACAATGACACAGATATGCAGATCAAAAAGTCAAATACATGATACTCTGCATGCAGCCATCACTTCAGTTAGAGTTGGTTCTGCAGTGAGCCGCTGTAAAGCAGCACATGTAGGCCTATGGGTTTGAGTAGCAATATCAGTCTACCAAAACCAGTGTGCATATGCCAGACACCCTCATTTGTAGATTTCTTCATTCATTCAGAACCACAATGACATTTCAGCTGTTTCATGCTTCTGTCAAAGATAATTCTGGAATATATCAATTTAAAGCAGCTTGCATAACGTACAGCATTCAGAGCAATTACAGAATAAACAAAGAGTGCACAATCAGCATGCATCATGCATGCAGTAGAAAAGCATTATGTACTGTAAGTAAACAATGGTTTGGGAGTAGACCAAGTGCTGAAAACGAACCTTTCAATTGGGATAAATACTCCCTTTTCCCCTGAATCCATTCCTGAATTTCAATTAGAGAGTGGCTTCACTGAAAAGCAGAGTTAGAGCTTCTGGCTATGGCCTCACAAATTAATTCCAGTCAAACTGCTCTCATTTAATAACCGGCTTTATAGAATTACATTAGAATGACATGGAAACCATAGAAACTGTCTATTGAAAGGGGCAATTTTGAGTCCATTACTTAAGCCTGACACCAGTTAAACATTTCCTACAGACACTCATAAACCTGACAGTTTGGGCAATAAAAGCCAGTATTACAGCTGTCAGTAGCTGGAAATAGGGCCTTGATTGGTGCCAGCTTGGTCTGGCCTGTCATTTATTTTATCAGGAAGAAAATATTGATCAATACTTCCCTGTGCCCCCTCCCCCTCTCTCTGTCTTTCACTCTTAGGTTCACTCATTCTTTCCTGACTATCCCTCACACTTTTATCGAATATATTTTTTTTTTACAGTTGTTCCTGCTATATTGCAATATCCCTATTTTGTTTATCATGGCAGACAAAACATTCTCGTTGCATAATCTGTCTTTGCTCTCTGTTCACTGACTTGCCAGTGAAAGTGCTACATTTAAACATTCATGCTGATCAGATTTGTGGAACTGCCTCCTTGCAGGAGTATATGACACTATGGGAGAAATGCTGTTTTTAAATGAGCCATTGTTCATTGTTTAATGTTACCTGAGGCAAGCCACACTCCACCATGCATTTTGACAAGGGTGTGCTTGTGTGTGTGAGTGAGCAGGCACCAGTGTGTGGAATGAAAATGTTCCTTGCTCACAGCCTATCTGCAACTGCCATATGTTGGACAGTATGCTGAGGCAGCTGCACATGGAGATGGCTGTCTGTTGTTAGCATGGCCAGTCAGGAATAATGACTGCTCTCCTGTGTATGACAGAGGGCATGCTCAAACAGCATGGACAGCCATTCAGCCCCAACTGACCAAATGTGCCTGCTATGTGCATGCTTCAAACGTCTCTATGGTTATGGCTGGTAGGTTCCAAAATGCCACAGCCCCTCTAAGCTCTGTGCTTCTGTGGTAGGCTCATTAACACAGGGGGAAGTGTCATCCTTTAATTGGCTTGGCACCTTGAGAGGTGATGATTTTAAAGAGCAGGAAGCCCTTTTCCACCACTAATTGGTTATGTTGCATCACATAGAGGGGAGAAGAATGGAAGGATTAATATTATTGGCCTTCCTATTCATTTCTGCCTCACTGAGGCCTCTTATCACAGGGCCTCTCAGTGTGTTTCATTCTATTGTCATTGTCGTCCTGGCTGGGCCTTTACTGCACACACTATTATCCAGGGTGACTCACAAAGGCAAAGCTAATCACAAGAGCCAAGTGCGTTAGGATAGAATGTGTTATTGCTTTCTACACAGAGCTGAAAAGCAATAAAGGCCTCTCCTCTGCTGAGACACTACGTATATATTTCAACGTCAAACCTTGAATAGACATGATTTTTCCTGATTAACACATTTGATTCCCTATTTATCAGACCTGGTTGGAACTCTTTAATTGCCTCAAATATTCATAGACTCTGGAGGAAAAGATCTGTACCACAAAATGTGTTGAGTGCTGAGAGTGTGTTGGGTTCAGGTGTTGAATGCTGGGAGTGTGTTGGCTTCAGGTGTTGAATGCTGGGAGTGTGTTGGCTCTGCTTTATCAGGGGTGGTGGAGGTGAGGAAAGAGACGCTGGAGGCACAGATCAACCGACTAGCTGAGCTGATTGGACGCCTTGAGAACAAGGTAAGAACACCCACCCTGCTCAAAAAAAGTATTATAATACAATACAAATATTACACTGAACAAAAATACAAACGCAACATATAAAGTGTTGGTCCATGAGCTGAAATAAAAGATCCCAGAAATGATTTCTATCAAATTGTGTGCACAATTTTGTTAACATCCCTGTCAGTGAGCATTTCTCATTTGCCAAGATAATCCATCCACCTGACATGTGTGGCATTTCAAGAAGCTGATTAAACAGCATGGTCATTACACAGGTCCAGCTTGTGCTGGGAACATTAACAGGCCGCTCTAAAATGTGCAGTTTTGTCACACAACACAATGCCACCAATGTTGCAAGGTTTGTGGGAGCGTACAATTGGCATGCTGACTGCAGGAAGTCCACCAGAGCTGTTGTCAGAGAATTGAATGTTCATTTCTCTACCATACGTTGTTTGAGAGAATTTGACAGTACGTCCAACAGGCCTCACCACTGCAGACCATGTGTAATCACGCCAGCCCAGGACCTCCACATCCGGCTTCTTCACCTGCGGGATCGTCTGAGACCAGCCACCCGGACAGCTGATGAAACTGTGGGTTTGCACAACCAAACAATTTCTGCACAAACTGTCAGAAACCATCTCAGGGAAGCTCATCTGCGTGCTCGTCATCCTCACCAGGGTCTTGACCTGACTGCAGTTTGGCGTCGTAACCGACTTCAGTGGGCAAATGCTCAACTTCGATGGCCACTGGCACGCTGGAGAAGTGTGCTCTTCACAGATTAATCCCGGTTTCAACTGTACCGGGCAGATGGCATGTGGGTGAGCGGTTTGCTGATGTCAAAGTTGCGAACAGAATGCCCCATGGTGGCGGTGGGGTTATGGTACGGGCAGGCATAAGCTACGGACAACAAATACAATTTAATTTTATCAATGGAAATTTGAAAACACAGAGATACTGTGACAAGAACCTGAGCCCCATTGTCGTGCCATTCATCTGCCGCCATCACCTCATGTTTCAGCATGATAATGCACGGCCCCATGTCGCAAGGATCTGTACACAATTCCTGGAAGCTGAAAATGTCCCAGTTCTTCCATGGCCTGCATACTCACCAGACATGTCACCCATTGAGCATGTTTGGTATGCTCTGCATCGACATGTACAACAGTGTGTTCCAGTTCCCACAAATATCCAGCAATTTTGCATAGCAATCGAAGAGGAGTGGGACAACATTCCACAGGCCACAATCAACAGCCAGATCAACTCTATGTGAAGGAGATGTGTCTCGCTGCATGAGGCAAATGGTGGTCACACCAGATACCGACTGGTTTTCTGATCCACGCCTCTACCTTTATTTTTAATCCATAGATTAAAGCCTAATGAATGTATTTAAATTGACAGATTTTCTTATATGAACTGTAAAATCTTTGAAATTGTTGCATGTTGTGTTATCTTGCAAAATGCAGTTTGTATTTTCTCTGCGTCTCTCCAACAGTACCATGGAGAGATGCACTGGGCATGTACAAGATAAATGTTACGCGCCCCTGCCTTTGGCAAAGTGGACACTGCTTATCATGGGGCAGCATCACCACTTACCTTAATAGCCCATATGCCACTGTGTGAATATTGTTTTTAGCAGAATTATGTGAGGTGATATGTGTTGTTGGAGGTGCGTCTTGGTCAATTTAGCTTGTAAAATGCCACCCTCGTCAATCTGCTGCCCTAAGAGGCTGCCTAATCATGCCTAATGGGCGGGCCATCCCTGGTAGAACCAATCTCTAGCACATCCCATGGTTGCTCGTTAGCGCATCTCCAACAACACATCCAATCTGTGCTGCACCTCCCAGGCAGGGCTCAAAATTAAAACATTTCTAGCACTGGTGCTCCCTACTTGACACTTGACACACTGCTCGCTTAACCCGGAAGCCAGCCGCACCAATGTGTCGGAGGAAACACTGTACAGCTGGCGACCGTGTCAGCGTGCATGCGCCCAGCCCGCCACAAGTAGTCACTAGAGCGCGATGGGACAAGGACATCCCGGCCGGCCAAACCCTCCCCTAACCCGGGCGACGCTTGGACAATTTTGCACTGCCTCATGGGTCTCCCGGTCTAACCCCGCTGCGACACAGCCCGGGATTGAACCCAGGTCTGTAGTGACACCTCAAGCACTGCAATGCAGTGCCTTAGAACGCTGTGCCACTCGGGAGGCCCAGTGCTCCCTACTTTAAAAAGCTAGGAGCACAACATCACATTTTGGAGTGCCCCAAAAAAATGATTGTACAATGTTCAATGTTCACTTCTGTTTTTTGTTTCTACCTGTTGTTTTTGCACTCACCTGGTTTCCCAGGTCCCCATTTTTTGTCCCTCAAGTCAAATCAAATCAAATCCAATTTTATTGGTTACATACCCATATTTAGCAGATCAGGGTTCGGGAGTAATGGATTATATAAGGGATTACAAAAGAACGGTAATCTGTTACATTACCAGCAAAAAATATTGTAATTAGATTACAGATACTTTTGAAAAACTAGATGATTACTTCGAGGATTACTTTTAAATTCAGAAAGGATGTTTGTGAAAAAAATATTTTAACACTACTGTTTTCTCAATGACATTCAAATCAGCATTGAAAAAAGGTGCAAGTTTAAGTTTGTTCCACCTGAGCGAGTCTGACCACAAGTCAGCGACCACTATGATGACACACCAAATGTGTTTGATGGATCGCGGGAAAAGAGCAGGAACAGGCTTTTGTAGGCTACAGTCCAAACTATGTCTTCCAATGGTGCAACTGCTTTCGGAATCCAAAGATTTTCCAACTTGAATAAACGCATGGAGTTAAGGATCACAGCAGTGGTGTATTCTACGGCGATACGGATATCACTTATTATGGATTGATGTGAATCACACTGCTGCTCTCTCATTTAGCAATTTACGCCTTTACGGATTGTGGTTGTTGTGGATGGCTGTTCACAAATCTAAATGTGTATTTGAACCCAATAATGGTTGAATTCAAGAAGTTTAAGCTGACTATCATTCATTGTTTTTGAAACCAGTGGACAACCAGTGAAAAATGCGCTCTTGCAACAGCTGCACAGTGCGGATTCCAGCCTATGGAATTTGAGATTCTTCAAAGTGGCCACCCTTTGCCTTGATGACAGCTTTGCACACTCTTGGCATTCTCTCAACCAGCTTCATGGAATGCATTTCAATTAACAGGTGTCCCTTGTTAAAAGTTAATTTGTGGAATTTCTTTCCTTCTTAATGAGTTTGAGCCAATCAGTTGTGTTGTGACAAGGCAGCGGTGGTATACACAAGATAGCCCTATTTGGTAAAAGATCAAGTCCATAGTATGGCAAGAACAGCTCAAATAATCAAAGAGAAATGACAGTCCATCATTTCTTTAAGACATGAAGGTCAGTCAATCCGGAAAATTTCAAGAACTTTGAAAGTTTCTTCAAGTGCAGTTGCAAAAACCATCAAGAGCTATGATGAAACTGGCTCTCATGAGGACCGCCACAGGAAAGGAAGACTCAGAGTTACCTCTGCAGGATAAGTTCATTAGAATTACCAGCCTCAGAAATTGCAGTCCAAATAAATGCTTCACATAGTTCAAGTAACAGACACATCTCAACATCAACTGTTCAGAGGAGATTGCGTAAATCAGGCCTTCATGGTCAAATTGCTGCAAAGAAACCACTACTAAAGAACACCAATAATAAGAAGAGACTTGCTTGGGCCAAGAAACACGAGCAATGGACATTAGACTGGTGGAAATCTGTCTTTTGTTTTGAGATTTTCCAAATTTTAGATTTTTGGTTTCAACCGCCGTGTCTTTGTGAGATGCAGAGTAGGTGAACGGATGATCTCTGCATGTGTGGTCCCCACCGTGAAGCATGGAGGAGTAGGTGTGATGGTGTGGGGTTGCTTTCCTGGTGACACTGTCTGTGATTTATTTAGAATTCAAGGCACACTTAACCAGCATGACTACTACAGCATTCTGCAGCGATACGCCATCACATCTGGTTTGCGCTTAGTGGGACTATCATTTGTTTTTCAACAGGACAATGACCCAACACACCTCCAGGCTGTGTAAGAGTTATTTGACCAAGAAGGAGAGTGATGGAGAGTGCTGCATCAGAAGACCTGGCCTCCACAGTCACCCGACCTCAACCCAGTTTGGATGGTTTGGGATTAGTTGGACCGCAGAATGAAGGAAAAAAGCAGCCAACAAGTGCTCAGCATATGTGGGAACTCCTTCAAGACTGTTTGTCAGGTTGGTGTGTGTAGCTGGTGCATAAAGTCAGGCGCAGGAGAGCAGAGATGAGTGAACAACGTATTTACTCAATACGGCACAAGGTAAATAGTTACAACGTGCCCAAAACAAACGGGCGAAAATACCAGCCGTAATAATTTACCGACAATGAAACAGAAAACAATCACGGACACAAACATGGGGGGAAACAGAGGGTTAAATACATGAACATGTAATTGGGGGAATGAAAACCAGGTGTGTGGAAAACAAAGACAAAACAAATGAAAAAATGAAAAGTGGATCGGCGATGGCTAGAAGACCGGTGACGTTGACCGCCGAACGCTGCCCGAACAAGGAGAGGAATCGACTTTGGCGGAAGTCGTGACACTGTTGGAAAAGCATTCCAGGTGAAACTGGTTGATAGAATACCAAGAGTGTGCACAGCTGTCATCAAGGCAAAGGGTGGCCACTTTGACGAATTTCAAATATAAAATATATTTTGATTTGTTGAACACTTTTTTTTTGGTTACTACATTTTTCCATGTATTATTTAATAGAAAATGTCTCCACTATTATTCTACAATATAGAAAATAGTAAAAATAAAGAAAAACCCTTGAATAAGTAGGTGTCCAAACTTTTGACTGGTACTGTATATGTAGTAGAAAGTGATGGGTTAGAAGAAGCCTACATAACCAAGCCCTAAAGTAAAATCTAACATCCATATATGGCCAGCTATGTAAACTTTAACATTGATTTATCCTGCAATAGATGTCGTTCAATTGGTAAAATACATTGTTGTCTTCTCTTAGGGGGAAAGTAATCTAAAAGTAACTTAATGTAATCATATTACGTTACTGAGTTTGGGTAATCCAAAGTTACATTACTGATTACAATTTTGGACAGGTAACTGTGACGGCTTACATTTAGAAAGTAACCTACCCACCCCTGTAGCAGATGTTATTGTGTGTGTAGAGAAATGCTTGTGTTCCTAGCTCCAACGGTGCAGAAATATCAACAATACACACAAATCTAAAAGCAAAATAATGGAATTATGAAATATATAAATATTAGGACGGCCTATGTTGGAGTGGCATTGACTAAAATACAGTAGAATAGAATACAGTATATAGCAATGAAATGAGTAAAGCAGTTTGTAAACATTATTAAAGTGATTAGTGTTCCATTATTAAAGTGACCAGTGATTCCATGTCTATAGGGCAGCAGCCTTTATGGTGCAGGTTTGAGTAACTGGGTGCTTGCCAGCTAGTGATGGCTATTTAACAGTCTGATGGCTTTGAGATAGAAGCTGTTTTTCAGTCTCTCGGTCCCAGCTTTGATGCACCTGTACTGACCTTGCCTTCTGGATGATAGCGGGGTGAACAGGCTGTGGCTCGGGTGGTTGATGTCCTTGATGATCTTTTTGTCCTTCCTGTGACATCGGGTGCCGTAGGTGTCCTGGAGGGCAGGCAGTGTGCCCCCGGTGATGTGTTGGGCAGAATAAACCACCCTCCCGAGAGCCCTGCGGTTGCGGGCGGTGCAATCGCCGTACCGGGCGGACAGGATGTGCTCAATTGTGCATCTGTAAAGGGTTGTGAGGGTCTTAGTGGCCAAGCCAAAGGCCTACTATGGTTGTGTCATCTGCAAACTTGATGATTGAGTTGGATGTGTGTGTGGCCAGTCATGGGTGAACAGGGAATACAAGAGGGGGCTGAGCACGCACCCTTGTGGGGCCCCTGTGTTGAGGATCAGTGAAGTGGAGGTGTTGTTTCTTACCTTCACCACCTAGGGGCGGCCCGTCAGGAAGTCCAGGACCCAGTTGCACAGGGCGGGGTTCAGACTCAGGGCCCCGAGCTTGATGATGGCCAAGATGGAACTATGCTGGTACTATGCTGTTGAAGGCTGAGCTATAGTCAATGAACAGCATTCTTACATAAGTATTCCTCCTGTCCAGATAGGGCAGTGTGGAGTGCAATGGCGATTGCATTGTCTGTGGATCTATTGGGGCAGTAAGCAAATTGAAGTAGGTCTAGGGTGACAGGTAAGGTAGAGGTGATAGGATCCTCTCAAAGCACTTCATGATGGTACAAGTGAGTGCTACGGGGCGATAGTCATTTAGTTCAGTTACCTTTGCTTTCTTGGGTACAGGAACAATGGTGGACATCTTGAAGCAAGTGGGGACAGCAGACTGGGATAGAGAAAGATTGAATATGTCCGTAAACACTCCAGCCAGCTGGTCTGCGCATGCTCTGAGAACGCGACAAGGGATTCCATCTTGGCCTGCAGCCTTGTGAGGATTGATCAAAACAATCTTGAAGCATGGATTCCGATTGGTCAGACCAGCGTTGAATAGACCTTAGCACGGGTATTTCCTTTTTGAGTTTCTGCCTATAGGAAGGGAGGTGTAAAATGGAGTCGTGATTTGATTTGCCAAAGGGAGGGCGGGGGAGGGCCTTGTAGGCATCCCGGAAGAGAGAATATCACTGGTCAAGTGTTTTCCCAGTGTGAGTACTACAGTCAATGTGTTGATAGAACTTCGGTAGCGTTTTCCTCAAATTTGCTTTGTTAAAATCCCCAGCTACAATAAATGTGGCCTTAGGATATGTGATTTGCATAAACTCCAGTGTAGTTCCTTGAGGGCCGTTGTGGTATCGGCTTGAGGGGGAATATACACAGCTGTGTCTATAACCAATAAGAATTCTCTTGGGAGGTAATACATTTGATTGTAAGGAATTCTAGGTCGGAATTTTAGGTCGGGTGAACAAAAGGACTTGAGTTTCTGTATGTTATCAGAATCACACCATGAGTTGTTAATCATGAAACATACACCACCACCTTTTTTCTTCCTGGAGAGTTCTTTATTCTTGTCTGCAGGATGTACTGAGAACCCAGCTGGCTGTATGGACAGGTGCCAGTATATCTGGAGAGAGCAATAATTCAGTGAAACAGAGTATGTTACAGTCCCGGATGTCTGTCTGGATGTAGAACCTCGCCCTGAGCTTGTCTACTTTATTGTCCAGAGACTGAACATTAGCGAGTAATATACTCGGAAGCGGTGGATGGTGTGCCCCGCCTCCTGAGTCGGGTTAGAAGTCCATTCCGAATACCTTGCCGGCGGCGTCTTGGAGCAGCCACTGAGATAAGTTCAATTGCTCTGGGGGGTGCGAACAAAGAATCCAATTCGTGAAAAACGTATTCATGGTTGTAATGCTGGTGAGTTACCACCGCTCTGATATCCAAAAGTAATTTCTGGGCTAATAATGTAAGAAATAACACACAAAAAATACAAAATACTGCAAAGTTCCTTAGGAGCTAGAAACAGAGCTGCCATGTCTATTGGCGCCATCTATTACCCTCCAGCACTGACATTGAACATCCCAGGTCTATATGAATTCTAGCTACTTCTGAAGTACATGTTGTGCCCTAGAAACAAATTTGTAACTTTGTAAATACATTTGTTTATTTTTTTAATTTTTTTTTATCTTCATACAAATACTTATCATTGAAATTAAAAAGACATTTGTTGAATATTAGGTTTCTACATTACGTAAAAGCACAAATTTGAGATGCATTACATTGAAAATTGTACACTGCCTTTTTAAGTGTCAAGTTTGTGACTACAACATGTAAGTGATCAGTCATTCATGTATTCATTGCTATGATCATTGATCTCCTGAAGAAGCTAACCCTTTTCCTTTCTTACTGTGCCCCCAAATGTTTGGATATACTACTGGTAAAGTTATCAAGTTGCTAGCTAATGAGGGAATTAACTTGACTGAAGAAGATGTAAAAAAGGGTTTTTAAAAAAAGGTCAAGGGCCACAAAGTCCAAATTGTCTATATTGTAAAAATTCATGAAAATTCTTAATTTAAGGTTAGATTTAGGCTTAAGGTTTGCAGTGTGGTTAAGGTTTAAAAAATCTGATTTTAATAAGATAAATTGTAGAAATAAGTGGGGTTTATGACTTTGTGGCAGTGGGAATTAGTGACAACCTTTTAGAACGGCCCTCGACATGGCTTATGAATGTAAAATGCTTCCCCCCCAATCCGCGATAGGAAGATAGGAGAGGGAGAGCGAAAGAAAGAGACAAAGGAAGCAATTATAGAGCCCTGACATCCAAACTATTGCAATATATCTTGCTATTTCTTTCACTCATCCCTCCCTCTCTCTCTTGCACTCTTCATCTCCCCCATGCCCTCTCCTCTTCTCCACGCTGTCTTCCCTGACTCATTCCTTCAGGCTCTCTCTTTGTCTCTCTCTCTTTCATTCTCTCTCCTCTCTCACTCGCTCTGCTCTTTGTCTCTCTCCGTTGCCCATGTCTTGTATGCAGTGAGCATGGTAGACTAATGGAGTCTCCAGTTAATTCTGTTGTATCTGACAGGCAGGCAAGTTCTTATTGCAGCAGCTAAGAATAGCTGAACAGTTTTCTTCCACGCTCAATGAAGCGCCCCTGAGAGAACAAGGAAGGCGCTGACAGATCCTCGAGCAGGGTAGCCTAGTCTTTAGAGCGTTGGACTTGTAACCGGAGGGTCGCAAGTTCGAATCCCTGAGCTGACAAGGTAAAAATCTGTCGTTCTGCACCTGGACAAGGCAGTTAACCCACTGTTCCCCAGAGACGTGGATGTCGATTAAGGCAGCCCCCCCGCACCTCTCTGATTCAGAGGGGTTGGGTTAAATGTGGAAGACACATTTCAGTTGAAGGCATTCGGTTGTACAACTGACTAATAATGGTGTCTTTGACAGATCCAAGTGAAGATTCCTAAAGGGAGGATTTTTAGGTCTTCCTAGGCAGATCTTCTGTTTCACAGGGCTAGGAACGAACCTGAAACAGTCAACTGTACTGTACGTCTGGCGGGATGGATTTGGTGGAATCAGACAAACGTTCCCTCGCAGAAAATATGTATTCGCAGTGGGCTGGGCTGTTTGCCACAAGTGCTTATTATCCATGTTATAGGAGAGGGACTATACAAATTTATGGATGTGGAAAAAATGTATCACAAAAGGGTTTCGAACAGAGTGAGAATCTTGTTTACTGGATGCCGTTATGACTAACATGCATTGCACAAATTAAGTTGTCTTCTGCCTCACGAGTCCCATCAAAGTAGTAGTCCCCCTCAGCTACATCCATGCTATCTCCGTCTGTGATTGTAGTCATGAATGTACTTTTCTGGATTTCTCCTTCAAACGAGGCATATGCTTTACATTAGTTAGTCCTACACAATGTTACTTATTTGCACGCACTGAATGCCCTGATTTCTATAGTTATGTCTGATCTAGTCATTGTATATTTTCTGCAGGATGATTTTAACCAGAGGTGACCTCAAGCCCATCCCAAAAGTGTGAAGGATCCTTGTCACCAGAGCTCGTGTTGTCTGTAGAATGCTGTGGAATGCTGTAGAGTGCTCGCCTGCTGGTTCAGGAAGCATCATTCCTTTCCCCATTGTGTCATTATAAATGCCTCAATCACCGTGGCAACTGGAGCTCCTGCTTGCTTTCTTTCTCCAGCAGCCCTCATATTGCGACAGATGAAGGATCTTAATTTGATCACTATTTTGTTGCTGAGAATTTTCCTGCACAGCAGGAAATACAAACTTGTAGTGTATTTTCAATAACCCAAATTATTGTCTTTTCACTTTTTTGAAGCTGGTGTACAAAACCGGAAGTAAAAGATACAAAAAAGAAACTTAAGAACAAGAAGCATAGAAATAGCGCACATAGAACAGATCTACTGCTTCTTAGACTTGCTTTCAACGAGAATGACAAATCTATAACTCAAATTTCTATTTAAATTTGGTCGGGTCGTTACATATTGCAGCCTTAATTATAATCCACATAATAATTCACACTTCCTGTTGCTGCAGGATTATTTTTCTGCTGTAATTTAGCAGACTGGCTCAAATTAAGATCCTACATCTGTACAGTATCTGGTGCTGTATGAAAGATAATCCAGGGTCTCAACCCACATTCAGACACATCTGCGTTAAGTCTGTTCATCATTATGCACCAATGTACACTCAGTAAGACATTTTTCGGAAGGAAACTACTATACAATAAAGTGTTTCACTCCACTCCCACCGGATAGATGAGAGTAACTTCAGAAACACCACAGAATGTGAATTTTACATGAGTTTTCAATAGTTGCAGTCCATAACTTACTCATCACAGTTTGTCTCATGTAATGTATTGGCTCTGTCCTATGTGGCCTTCTGTAAACTAGACTTCAGATGAATAGGCCACCGAATGCCTGCATTGCAAATGCCATTGTAACTTGACTCAGTTGATCCAGACCACTTTCTCCTATCACTGCTTTAAATTCTGCTTTAAATTCTCAGAAACAAAATAGTGATCAAATTAAGATCCTTCATCTGTAGCAATTTGAGGGCTGCTGGAGAAAGAAAGCAAGCTGGTGCTCCAGTTGCCACGGTGATTGAGGCATTTATAATGACACAACGGGGAAAGGAAATGATGCTTCCTGAACCAGCAGGCGAGCACTCTACAGCATTCTACAGACAACAAGAGCTCTGGTGACAAGGATCCTTCACACATTTGGGATGGGCTTGAGGTCACCTCTGGTTAAAACCATCCTGCAGAAAATATACAATGACTAGATCAGACATAACTATAGAAATCAGGGCATTCAGTGTGTGCAACTGAACCCAAAAACTATATTTTGTTTTTTGTTTCATTAGTCCGTTGTTGATATACAGTAGTCCCAAAATGTTTTGTATGTCATCAAGTTTTCAAGATATATAACATTCTAAATACAGCCGGTAGGATGCTGTCTTTCCGTATTTTGAAAGTTATACATTTTGAAAACTTAATTGCTGACATTCAAAACATTGTGGGACTATTTCACCAATGGACTAATGAAACAAATACCAAAATATAGTTTTGGGGTGTAATTTTCCTTTATGATGTGATTGGAAATATAGCTCTGTAATACAGTGCTGGATTTTTCTGGGCTTTTTCCTGCAGTCGGAGATGCTCATCTCTGATTAAATTCTCTGTGATTCCATATTAAATGTTATCTAAGGCCCTTCCACATTATACTATGTGATAATTACCCACTCTGCAGTGTAACATTTTCCTCTACAGATCTGTGAGTATATTAGCTAGCTAAGCGATATAGCGTGTCGCAGTATTCAAGACAGATTTCTGCTCAAATAGAAAGCAAGCCTTTCCTTCATTACATAGCAAATCTGTTCTAGAAACAAATAGGGGGATAGTTTGACAGTTTGAAGGGAACTCCATTGTTAACTGTAATAAAGGGGTCATAAAGCAGCAATAAAAGTATAATTCATGGCCACCTTAGTTACTGCAGTTTTTATTCACTTCTCAGCTAGTTGCTAACTACTTGAACTACACACTACTTTTTTTGAAAAAATAAAATGTAGATGATGTAAGCAATATTTTTCTTTATTTTTGGGGCTTTAGACCTGCCTAATTCTCGCTTGAAACACTTTTTGTGTGCCTAACTCTAACTTTTTGTGTTTTATAAGCTAAATTACACATTCTGTTAACATCTGACTCCAGAGTAATTTGTTCTTGCAATTTGTAGTCTATGACATTTTAGATATAGATATGATACCTTTTCAGTAAGTAGTTTGGATGTAGTTAACTAAAGTTACTTTGAAAAAGTAGTTAAGTAAACTGTATTTTTATTAAGGGTAGCTGTAGTGTAGCTTAACTTATTTCAGTGTGAAGTAATTGGTAGCTTGGTAAACTACATTTTCAGAGTAGCTTCCCCAACACTGATATTCATTCAACTTAGTGATCAATTATCATCAGAACAGTATCAAGACAAGTCTTGAGTCTGATTAAAAGAAACATGCTTTATTTCTGTACAGTTGCAAATAAGAAATGTGAGGTGGAAAAAAACCTGCCCACCTGGGTGTGTGGAGTGCAGAGTAGGGTGCCTCTGTTCCACTGTTCCAGTGCAGCTTAGGCTTAACACTAATCCACTTGTGGTTCTTGTGTTTTGGTTCTTGTTGCAGACAGTTTGGTTTGACCTGAATCAGAGGCTAACAGACACTGATGGCACAGCCAGCGCAGTAAGTAGCATATTTATGCCTGAGAGCCTGGTAGGGGGGCACGGTTTGGCTGTGGCACTGTGGGGGGGCTTGCTGCTCCACCCCTAACTACCCCTCACAACCCCTCACGACCCCCAAGCTGGGAGCTCCATTCTGAAGCTCCCAGCTTGCACAGAGAATCATTGACATCTCATATCCACCTCCTTTCAAGCAGAAAGCAGCCAAGAAGATTACTTATCTCCCTGCATGAAAAGCATGAGTGCATGTTATTTATTTTTTCTTATCAAAGTGGTCAGACTCAGTGCTTGAGTTCAAATTATGTATTTTAAGTGCCTCCCATGGGTGGTTATTTGACCCTGAAACCTCAGGGCAAGCATACATTCTGTTCATATTGTTGTTATGCTTCCATATTACAGTTTTTTTCAATTGTTTACACACAATTTTGAAAACCGGGTTCTTTTTTTCAAAATATAATCACAATTATCCAAACACCACACTCAATTTGCATAATTCCTAGATTGTTTGCAAAATGACACACTTCAGTCAAAACATACACACTTCAGTCAAAACATATACACATATTTGTGAAAATGCTATTAGCTTTCATTTAACCAACACAGTCCTCAATGATCAGACACTATTGCAGCCAGTTTCACACTGCTGTGATAAATAAAAAATACAATTGTAAAAAAACAAATTTTAGGAAATAGCATGTGCTAGATTTTTGGCCAGACATTGTTATGTAAGGGATAATTTAGATGAAAAAAAATAGTGACAAACCCACAACATTCTTCATGATTAGTTTGAGATATAGGAGAATGTACACAAATAGGCCTACTATAAACTTACCAAGCACTGCACAACACTGATGCTGCAGACTGAATATTTAAAGTATTTATTTCAATACTTACAGTATTTCTTACCATAATCAGTTACAGTAATCAACCAACAATGAAATCAATGAAACAAATAAAATCTGTAGACAAATAAAAATTACTGCATGAAGTACATACACTTTGACTCTGAAGAAAAACTACTGTAAAAGCAACAAGAATACTGTAACTATTCATCATCTCTCCGTCTGGCTGGATCAGGCCATAAGATTTCATCCACATCACAGGCTATGTCTTCATTGGCAAGGCACCGTTGGAAGAATCGCCTCGTGTGACGAATCCACCCCTGCACAGAAGCTGCTTCGATATGATCACAGGCCTGCTCCATGGCCTGAATGAGGGGCAAACGGTCATAGGGCCGCAGGTCGTATACCTTCCACCGCCATGCTGAAAAAAACTATTCTATTGGATTCAGGAAGGGGGGAGTATGGGGGAAGGTATAAGACTTCAAATTCAGGGTGCTCATGGAACCAATTCTGGACCAGAGCAGCCCGATGGAATGAGACATTGTCCCAAACGACAATGTACCGCATCTGGTCCACTTGGTTTAATGCTGTGACAATCTCGTGCAATCTGTCAAGAAATGCAAGTATTAGATTTGCATTATAGGGTCCCAGATTTGCATGGTGGTGGAGGACACCATTTTGTGTAATAGCAGCGCAAAGGGTGATGTTACCCCCTCGCTGCCCTGGCACATTGGTGATTGCCCTGTGTCCAATTACATTTCTCCCTCTTCTTGTTTTCGCAAGGTTAAATCCAGCCTCATCCACATATATAAATTCATGTCGAATTTCTGCAGCATCCATTTGCAAGACTCTCTGAAACACAGTAAAAGACAATAGGATGCTATTCAATATCTATTGCACAGTATTTTTTTTGTGCCAGAACATTATGAGCAGTGCACAATACCACACCATAGTAAGATGAACAATACATACCTCCACATACTCATTGCGCAGATGTTTCGCTCTCTCTGAATTTCTGTCAAATGGTACCCGATACAGTTGCTTCATGTATATTTGATTTTTCTTGAGGATTCGACCTAATGTTGACAAAGAGACTCGTTGGATGTTATTGAAAATATGGTCATCATTGATGATATTGGCTTGGATTTCTCGCAGCCTGATACAATTATTGGTCAAAACCATGTTCACAATGGCGGCCTCTTGTGCACGAGTGAACATAGGGCCCCTTCCACCTTGGTGTCCTCGACCCTCAATCCTATGTAAAACAAATATATAAAAAAATACACATGCAGCCTACTGTCAAATGTCACAGTAAACAATATTGATGATAAGTACAGCAAGCTTCAGTTTCAATGTACTGTGTGGTTAGCTTACCTGTTTTCTCGATGAAATGTCCGAATTACTGACGCAACAGTATTTCTGCTGAGATTTGGTTGAACTCTTTGTCCAGCTTCCATCAGTGTCAGTCCATGGTTGATAACATGGTCAATAAGTGTTGCACGGATTTCTTGAGTCAAATTTGGTCCTCGTCTTCTTTGTTCAGGTTCTATCAACTCTTCAAGTCCTTCTCTACCTCTACCTAGGCCTCTTCCTCTATCTCCTTCTTCCTCTACCTGGGCCTCTTCCTCTACCTCCTTCTCCTCTTCCTCTACCTCTACCTCCTTCTCCTCTTCCTCTACCTCCTTCTCCTCTTCCTCTACCTAGGCCTCTTCCTAGGCCTCTTCCTCTATCTCCTTCTCCTCTACCTCCTTCATCTCCTCTTTGAGCTCCCCCTCTCATTCTCACTCTTCTTCTTCTTCTTCTAGCTCCTTCCATTTTTGTTGAAGACAGGTGAACTCACCTACTACCTTTTATAGCACACCTGAGTGCTGCGTTTTCAAATTAGCACATGTGTGCTTCCACACCTGGTGGATGTGATTATCCAATTCGTTCATTAGTGTGGTCATTGGCAATCCGGGGCTTTGTAATGACAAGGAAGTAACCTCAAAATCCTTATCTGTGTCTAAGGTGTGAAAATGTGTGTAGAGTTTTACAAATCACTGTGTGTAATGTTTTGCAAAAAGGGTGAAGCAGACATTGTGTGTAATGTTGTGCAAATCTGTGGAGGTGTTTTGCTCATTGGAGTCGAATTTTGCAAATTGTGTGGAAATTTTTATTTTAGTGTGTAAACAATCGTAAAAAACTGTAACAATTGTTAAATAATTTGAACAGTTTCCTACAGTATAGCTAAGTTATTTATCTTTCAATCCAAAACATGCTTAACCAAAAAACAAAATACTCATATGTTGCTTTACAGTTTGTGTAGTCTGCAACAAGCATACACTCCAAATGCCAAAACGGTATTATGCTCTTATGACCCTTTCATTATTATTTTTTACTGAAGAGGCAAAAGTTTCTCCATCTGGTTCTTGAAATATATATCCCTCCTTCAGCATGCCTGTATGTGATGTGGATGCAGTGGCCTGTAGAACTGTCAATATGAGTAAGATGGAGAGATAGAAGTTCACACAGGGACAGTCAGAGATCTGATGGATCTCAGGAATAATACAGGGACTAGTGTCTTTATCTGAGCATCAGTGCAGCTCCCCTACTCACTCCTAGGGTCCTACTGCAGCAGTCCACTGGCAGCACCTGCTCTGAATCTGAACCAAGCCGCCCGGATCCTGCCTCTGATTGACTTCTGCCTTATTGATGCTTGAGGGATCCAAGCAAATTGAATCATTCCTTTTCTCCCATTAATCCTTGTCAGCGTCTAGAGCTATCATTTGCTCCCACAAATAGGATTAGAGCAGGCTTCACCTGTCAGCTGGGCCAGTCTGATTGGTGTGGAGCTGCATGTGCGCTTGTGTGCCCAGAGCTCAATAGGGGCACATTAGTAGGCCCGACGGGTATTCTTAAAGTGGGAGAGAAGATTGAACCTTTTGACCCATCATACTCTCAGCAGGGTTTTCTTAGTGCTGTGAGCACTACTGCAAGTGATTCACTCAGCATACAATCAAGAATAGAAAGATTGAATCTAAAGTCATGTTTTCTACAACAGCATGCACAGTATAGGTGCCAGAGTTCACCATCCACATTTGAAATGCCTTGAAATAGCTTACTGAGTATCCTTTCTTGCAATTGCTCTTAGAAAGCGTTTTGTATGGCATTTTGATATTAATGCGGTACCATTGCTGTATGTGTATTATGCAGTGTTCCTTAATGCAAATGCCTGAATCGTTCCAGTAATTTCCCCCTCCTCTCCAGCACCCAGGTCACACATACACTACCGTTCAAAAGTTTGGGGTCACTTAGACATTTCCTTGTTTTTGAAAGAAAAGCACATTTTTGGTCCATTAAAATAACATCAAATTGATCAGAAATACGGTGTAGACATTGTTAATGTTGTAAATGGCTATTGTAGCTGGAAACAGCTGACTTTTAATGGAATATCTACATAGGCGTACAGAGGCCCATTATCAGCAGGCATAACTCCTATGTTCCAATGGCATGTTGTGTTAGCTAATCCAAGCTTATCATTTTAAAAGGCTAATTGATCATTAGAAAACCCTTTGCAATTATGTTAGCACATCTGAAAACTGTTGTCCTGATTAAAGAAGCAATAAAACCAACCTTCTTTAGACCTGTTGAGTATCTGGAGCGTCAGCATTTGTGGGTTCGATTACAGGCTCAAAATGGCCAGAAACAAAGAACTTTCTTCTGAAACTTGTCAGTCTATTCTTGTTCTGAGAAATGAAGGCTATTCCATGTGAGAAATTACCAAGAAACTGAAGATCTGGTACAACCCTGTGTACTCTCCCTTCACAGAACAGCACAAACTGTCTCTAACCAGAATAGAAAGAGGAGTGGGAGGCCCCGGTGCACAACTGAGCAAGAGGACAAGTACATTAGAGTGTCTAGTTTGAGAAACAGACGACTCACAAGTCCTCAACTGGCAGCTTCATTAAATAGTACCCGCAAAACACCAGTCTCAACGTCAACAGTGAAGAGGCGACTCCGGGATGCTGGCCTTTTGATCAATTTTATGTTATTTTAATGGACAAAAAAAATTAGCTTTTCTTTAAAAAACAAGGACATTTCTAAGTGACCCCAAACTTTTGAACGGTAGTGTAGATATGAGTCTAGGTTCTGATTATTAGCTCTTTGATATCCCTTAGTCTCTATTTAATTACATTCTTCCAATGTACTGTGCCACAGCTAATGATGCTCAGGCTTCTGTTTTCTTGCTGTATTGTGAATTTCAATAGTCAAGCATTTTCATTTTACATATTGATTGCCTGCTTAGAAATTGCAACATTTGTACATGTTTGCCTAGAGGGGGTGGCAATGTTGGAAAATATTTGTTATTTACTTTTATTTACATAAAATGGGGGTGTGGCTCATGCTCTCAAGATGCACTCAGTATGCAGCAACCCCATTATTGACACTGATTTATCTGGTTTGACTGTGAGGAAAACAAAAGGCCAGTCTGCCTTACCTGAAAGACCACACTGTATTTCTCTTTCCATTATAATGATATGCTGTACCTGGGACAGAGCAGTGCTGCAGACCTGAGTTATCTGACCTAACTTCAGCCAGTACAGTGGATACTGTGTATAGCACTGACCACAGTGGTACTTCTGACTGACCTTTTTCACCCTGGGTGCAGCCTGGGTAGTACATATTTTCATCCACTCTCCAATTTTTTGTTCCATAGTGTGAAACTCAACAGCTAAGTAGTGAGGAATCGGAGCGTTAGAGGGACTGAGCAGTAGTTATTGCTCACTGTCTTGTGGGAGTGACCAGTGCTCAAACATGCACTGTCTCCATCGGGAGAGAGTCAGAATCATTGCTCTTGTACATCACACCACAGTGTATCTATTGTGTCAGCAGTTTCTTTAAGGGTTTCAAATGCATTTTCACAGTTGTTAAAAGTCTCCTAGACCACACACAGCTTTATTTTATATTGGCAGACCTGAAATCACTGGCCCTTGTCGATATAACCACTGTGCCATGAGGGATGGAGAGAAAGACACAGGGAGAGAGAATCATTGGAGAAAGATATGCAGCCAAAGCTCATTTGGAGGGTGTTATGGTGCGAAGGGATGCACCACTGCAGAAAGATAATTGTCTCTCTAGGACAGGGATCCCCAACTGGCAGCTTATGGGCCGAATTTGGCCCTCCAAGATGTTTTTCTTTTTATATATTTTTTTCTTTCATTAATGGACATAAAATACTGTAAAAACATAATATAGAGACATACAGTGCATTTAGAAAGTATTCACACCCCTTGACTTTTTCCACATGTTGAGTTACTGCCTGAATTTAAAATGGATTACATTTAGTTTTATTTTTTGTCACTGGCCTACACACAATACCCCATAATGTCAAACTGCAATAATAGTGTTTTACATGATTTTTGAATGATGCCTCATCTCTGTACCAGGGAGGTTTTCCAATGCCTTGCAAAGAAGGGCAGCTATTGGTAGACAGAGTGAAAAGAAGAAAAATCGGCCAACGGCTGAATCCCGAGTGGCGCAGCGGTCTAAGGCACTGCATCTCAGTGCAAGAGGCGTCACTACAATCCCTGATTCGAATCCAGGCTGTATTACATCTGGCCATGATTGGGAGTCCCATAGGGCGGCGCACAATTGGGCCAGCGTCGTCCGGGTAAGGCCGGGGTAGGCCGTCATTGTAAATAAGAATTTGTTCTTAACTGGCTTGCCTAGTTAAATAAAGGAGGGTGGGGGGGTTTCCATGGATTACGGTGCAATTCTGTGATTCCCCTCTGAAATCTCCCCCAACTTCTTCCATACCCTATGGGGGACACATTCCCGTACATACATTCAAACTCTCTCTCTTACACACACACACTCATATACACAGCCATACACTATTATGACATGATATTCAATGGATTCCTTACTGCCTTCATTATTCCATGTATGACTGCATGTGTTCGTGTGCACACACATGCCTACATATAGATATTGCCCTGAGCCATACGCACACACAAACCCTTGTACAATCACACACAAACAGAGAGAGAGAGAGAGAGACACACACATTAAATAATGTAGGTAATAAAGAGTGAGAAGGAGGGTGAATGGATGGATTTTTTAATACGGCCATTGATAAGGCCTGGTTTCTTTATGGCAGTGGTGGTCAAGATATTTCATATCAAACTAGCTTATAGAGTCAATAACCATTTGTGAAATGTCCCCATAGTAATGATGACACTTTATAGATCTCTCCACAGACAATTACAATTTTATGGAAACTCATGCTGAGATACAGTTACAAGGATTTCTAGTTTTGTTTGAGTTTTTGTCTATGCCACATGCTGTGTTGTTAAAACCAGCCTAGATGACAAATGAAAGGCACACAATTGAATCAACTTTAATTTAGCATGATGGGCCTAGCCCTTATTTTAGGCAGCCTGGTAAATGCTGCATGTGCCTTGGTAATAGTTGATTTATTCTCCATCTGGAATGGAAGAGGAAATGTAATAATAGTGCTCTGGTTTGAGGTAAGATGGGTAATTTACTGTTTCTGATTGAGTTTTGAGTTTATTATCAGTTTTTTGCCCATTTATTGCCCTGGCCCAGAGGGGATGATAACTGTGGTTTGGAATGGTCCTGTCAGACAGGAGTTTCTAATGGCTTCAATTAGTTTTTATCTTTCCCACCCGCTGAAGCACCACATGTTGGACTCAGCTGCTAACTAAATAATGAAGAAAAACAACCAACTGTAGATGTAAGCAGTTTGATTGCGTTTGTCACAGTCCCTATGTCACATATCAGAATAATGTTAGGCATAATTAAAATTAATGTATTGTATAGCAATCACCCAATCAGTGACATAAATACATACAGTATATTATATAAATTATACTTTTTTAAAACAGAAAGAACATGATTTAATGGCAGGAGTTGGAGCTGGAGTTAGGGTTGTGGTTGAGGGTTAGTGTTGAACCAGGATGTGGACATGAATATAGGTTTAGGGTTAGGGTTGTGGTTGAGGCTAGGATTAGGGTTAAACCGGGATGTTGACATTAAGGTAAGGTTAGGGTTGTGGTTGAACAGGGAAGTGGACATGAAGCTAGAGTTAGGGTTATGCCAAGATTAGGATTAGGGTTATGCCAAGATTAGGATTAGGGTTAATGCTTGGTTCTAACTAACAACTGCTGCATCCAAAGTAGTTATTTTGCAAAGATCACAACCAAATGTAATCTTAGCGACTGTTCAAGCAAGAATCAAAACATCATTTTATGCATATGAAAACCCCAAAAAGTGGTTTTCGCAGATAGCGATGGCTTTCTTACTGCTGCCAAGAGTCGCATGCATCTGTGCGTGACGTCAGTGTGTCGTGTACTGGAAAAGGGTCTATACCATGGCTATACAGAACACTGCAAGCTCTCCGTTTGAGCAGGGTTCCCCAACTGGTGGCTCGTGGGATGAATTTGGCCCACTGGGGCATTTTATTTGGCCCTCCAAGTTTTCTGAGCGAAAAAATAATAATATATATATATATATTGTTTTTAGAATTTATTTTCATTGTTAGATGGGAAATACTGTAAAAACACCAGAAATTCAGCTCCAAATGATTTACATTTTGGAAATCTGTTCCCAAGTATTCCCACACATAATAGAGAGTCTATAAATGTACGTAAGGTTTGAAATTACTGTGTTTTAGTCAAATATTATATGTTTGGGCTTCTTGCTGTCAATTTGCAGTCTACTAATTATTTGTAATTATGTTCCAGCCCCCCGAACATTTGCTCAAGAAAAATAGGCCCCACGGCTGAATCTAGTTGATCCCTGCCATAGAGCATTCCCATCACATTGTATTTTTATTTTTTATTTATTTTTATTCAAGTTTTACTAAATGTACATAAAAGATTTTACCATATTCCAACAACCCTCCCTTCTTCCCTCCACACAACACATCCACCCCCAACCACCGCAGTCCCTTCCCTACCCTTCCGCCCTACCTCAGTCCACCCACCTCGATTCCCTGTGATAGATGTCATGGTGAGACATGACATCTATCACACTCATCATTTACATTTGGATATATTTCAGGCAATCTGGATTTGGAAAAATGCACTCTATGTAAAACCTTAAATTGTTTGAGACCAAGACGAGCACAAGATGTAGTGGAGCGTACTCTACCAATCGTCTCATCCCACCACTCCTGTGTAAATTCAACACCCATTTCCCATTCCCAAGCAGATTTAGTTTTGTTGGTGGAGTGTTGGTCCAATTACATAATACACAGATAGATTTGAGAAATTACTGCTTTCTGTCGAGGTAATAGAGTCAATATGCCTTCCCAGGGTTGACAAGGGGGTGGAGCAGGGAAGCCAGAAAATTGGGAGGAGACACAATACCTAATTTGAAGGTAATGGAAAAAGTGAGATGGAGGCAAAGAGTATTTAGAGGCCAGGTTGGGAAAACTAGAAAAATCTATTTACGATAAGTCTTGGAAGGACTTAATACCTTTCCTTGTCCAGTGAGAGAAAGAATTATCTATTAGGGAAGCGGTGAATAAGTGATTCTTATCAATAGGATCCATGGTAGATGCAGAGGAGAATTTAAAATGCCGTCAAAACTGGTACCAAATCTTAAATGTGGAAAGTACTGCAGGATTGCCAGTTTAGCGAGATGGGGAGGCTGGGAGAGAAGAGCAGAGTAAAGCAGGAAGAGAAGCAGAAATACAAGAATGTGCCTCTAGGTGGCACCATGGGGTATCTGGAGCACGTAACCAGAATAGCAATTTCTGAAAGTTGGCTGCCCAGTAATAATATAAAAAGTTGGGTAGTGCAAGCCCTCCACTAAACTTGCATCTCTAAAGTAAAGATCTCTTGACTCTGGGTACCTTTCCTCCCCAGATAAATGTGGTTTTAAAAACAATGCAATCGATTGAAATAAATAAAGGAATTTGGGTAAATGGTTCCTTTTTACAGAATTAATCCTTCCTATAAGTGATAGTGGTAAGCTACCCCATCTCTGAAAATCAGATTTCATTTGCGTAAGGAAGGGAGCAAAGTTTGCAGAAAAAATAGCATGTAATGAACAAGTTACGTTCACTCCAAGGTATTTGAAACCAGAGTGGCTAAGCTGAAAAGGCAAGTCTGTCTGCTGGAGCTGTAGCGCTGCTGGATTGATTTGGAAGCACTCGCTTTTCTGGAGATTCAGGTTGTAACCGGAGAAAGAGAAAGTTCTCCAGAATAGAAAGGATAGAAGGTAAACAGGTTACAGAGTTATTTACATAGAGAAACAAATCATCGGCATATAATGATAGCCTATGTTCAACTCCTTCCTGTGTTACATCTTGGAAAGAGGAGGATGCCCATAAAGCTACTGAAAGGGGCTCAATGGCGACAGCAAATAATAAAGAGGAAGATGGGCAGCCTTGGCGTGTCCCACGTTCCAGGGCAAAATAATCAGAATGGGTGTCATTGGTACAGACGAGATGGATCCATGAGCTAAATTTGTCCCCAAATCCAATTTTTTTAAGATGCCTTCTCTGCATCTAGGGAGATTACCACCTCAGGGGAGTTAAACATTTTTTTAAATGTTAAACAGTGTCCGAATATAAATAAAATGAATATCTGTGCTTTATAAAAAGTCCTGGTAAAAACTACTTCCAGACCCCTCGCTTTCACCTTCGCAAGCACCTTTACATCCACATTAAGGAGGCTTAAGAGCCTAAATGAAGAACAGGAAGTGGGGTCTTTCCCCTTCTTAAGGAAAAGCGCTATTGAAGCCTGTGTTGGGTAGGTGGCAGCGAGCCATGTTTAAGTGACTCGTTACACATAGATAAAAGTAAAGGGGCTAACTTGGTATGGAATTTCTTAAAGAACTCAGTTGGAAACCCATCAGTTCCTGAAGCTTTGCTGCTCTACATTGACTTGATAGACTGAATAACTTCTTCAAGGCTGAGAGGAGAATCAATGTCATCTGCAGTTTCAGCCTCAACTGTGGGAGTCTCCAGTTCACCCAAAAATGTAGTCATATTGGCAGTATCTGATGGAAATTCAGACGTACACAGGGAGGAGTATAAAGATTTGAAGGTGTCATTTATCCCCGTAAGGTCAGAAATCAAGTTATGAGAGGAATCTTTAATTTGGGGAATCAGACGGGTAGCAGCGCTGCGTTTAGTAACCGTTCTGCATCTGTAGTGAACAAGAGATTTAATTCAGATTGTAAGTTCAAGCGTTGGTTATATAGCTCTGGGGATGGCGTCAGAGCATATTGATGGTCTAAGTCAAGGATGACTTTAATGAGTTGTTCTAGTTTAACTTTCCGAGTTTTGTTTAAATGAGAAGAATAAGAAATTATTTCTCTTCTAAAATAGGCCTTAAGTGATTCCCATAAGAGAGAATGAGAGGTTGAGCTTGTCTGATTTGAAAAAATAAAATGATCAATAGAAGTGGAGATAACGTTACAGAAGTCTGCATCAGACAGGAGAAGAGAATTGAAGTTTGTCCTGATAGGACTATGTCGAGGGCTAAAGGTGTATGGTCAGAAACTACAATGGATAAATATTCAGAAGATTGGGAGCATATACATTGACCAATACTACAAGTGTGTGCCAAATGGTGCCAGTTATGATTGAATATCTCCCATTACTGTCTGAAATAACATTAGTAGTAGAGAAATGTATTATTTTACTAACCAAAATTGCAACACCTCTGGCTTTGAAGTTAAAGTCTGAAAATCTGACTGAACCTGGAGTTTTGTAGCCTTGAATGATCTTTAATGCATAAATGGGTCACTTGTAAAGATACCTTTTAGCTTTTTCAAATGGGAGAAGACCCTAATCCTCTTGACAGGATTATTCATTGTCTTAGTATTCAAGGATAAAAACATTCTAGGATTAGGCCTACCTATTCCAATGTTACTATTATTAGTACTGTTAGCCATCTAAAATATTGAAAGGAAAAAGGTGTGAAAACAAACCAAGTATTTGCAAAAATAACAGAGAAAACTGATGAAAAAGGCACAAAAAAATATATTAATTAAAATAGGACCAAAAAAGGTCACTCCACCTCCCACCCAAATCCAAAGTCTCTTTCCCTAGCGAATGGAGACAGCAGGTTGACGTTTGCGCAGCTTCTGTACATATAAACAGAAACCCTTCCTTTCCTAGCAGGGAGAGGCTCCATAGCACGAGTAGTGAAATACATTTGAAAAGGCATTCACAAAATGCTAAAGTAGGTCAACAGATAACCAAAACAAAGTCAGAAAACCCAATAACAGTAAAACGAAACTGTCCTGACTCAGGGAGTCTTCAGTCAGTGCAACACGTGCAATGTGTCTTAAGGATGGCCAAATAAGTGTCCCGCAGTATGTTACCCTGTTACAAAAAAGAAAAGGGGCAGAGTGTCTGTACATGTATGAATGATCAATACCTTCGACTTTCAGGGTAGGCTAGGCTATGCAAGCTAACTGGCAAAAGAGTACGTCATAGATCCAAGATACGGCTCAGAAGTGACTGTCGAACCAACACTGGGCGTCCTCGTGGGAGTCAAACTGTAGCTTCCCTCCGGCATGTTCAACATGGAGACGAGCAGGTTAGCTGGTCTCTGCCCTGCCTCTGGAGGATGCACTCCTTGTCACTGTAGTAGTGAAAACGGACGATAAACACTCTAGGCTTGGAGTTGTCGTCTCCGCCCGCTGGGGAGGGGCCAATGCGGTGGGCTCTGTCCAGCTTCGGGGGTGATGGAACTATGGCAGGACTGAGTCCCCTCCTTCAAGTTTCTCTGGTATACCAACAACCCGAAGATTGCAATGGCGAGAAAGCGATTCCAGGTCATTGGTCTTGTCAATCAGATTTTGGAGCTCAGACAGGCGACCGTTTTCCCAAGGGATACTATGCGGTCACTGTAGTCACACAGGTCATGTTCAAAGCCGTCAAGTCGTTCATCTGCAGCGGCTCGGACACCATCCAGGACGGCGGAGAAGGGGGCCAGAGCAGCATCAATGGTAGTTTTGAGCTGGGTGGCAATGGTAGCTGTAATTTCCGAGACCAGAACCATACGGAAGTTCTGATGATCTGTGTGGAGAATCCGTAACGGTTGGACTGGAGTCGGCGCCATTACTATTCACGTTTGCCATCGCGGTTGAAACGTTAGTTACAGGTGTTCTGCTCCTCAGATCGTGTGACCATTTGAATCAAAAAGGTAACTTACAAACTCATCAATCAAATCTGATATGTAAGAAAGTGGAATGCAAAGTAAAAATGTGGCAAATTTAACTCATGCATACGAGCCTCGTCCACGAGCTTCTTCTCCATTCACATGCTAAAGCAGAAGCCCCCATCACATGATCTAATGGATTTCATTACCTATTTTTCTGCTTTTATCTCCCTCTTTTTCTCAACCCCTCACTTTTTCCTTCTGTCTTTCTTTCTTTCTGTCCAGTCCCTGTACCTGATTCGTCAGGAGATGACGGTATCCCAGAAGCAGCTGGGAGAATTCTGTGAGGCCCTGAAGCAGTACCTAAAGAATGTCTCTGCTGAAAGAGACTGCTTCCAGTGAGTCCACCTATTTAACTTTATCTGTGTATCTTTCATTGTCCATCTCACACAATACCTTTCGTGACCATTTGTCCACTGTGTGTGTTTTTCTACATGACTGATGTATTCACAACCTAACTGGTTATCTACCAGTGGAGGCTCTTCGGAGGAGGAAGGGGAGGACCAAACTCCTCAGTGAATTTCATAAAAATAGAAATGGTAACACATTGAAAAAGTTATCCTTTTTAGATTAAACTATACTAAATATATTCACGTCACCAAATAATTGATTAAAACACACTGTTTTGCAATGAAGGTCTTCAGTAGCCTCAACAGAACTCTGTCGGGTAGCACCATGGTGTAACCGGAGGACAGCTAGCTTCCTTCCTCCTCTTGGTACATTAACTTCAATACGAAACCTAGGAGGCTCTTGGTTCTCACCCCCTTCCATAGACTTACACAGTAATTATGACAACTTCCAGAGGACATCCTCCAACCTATCAGAGCTCTTGCAGCATGAACTGACATGTTGTCCACCCAATCAAAGGATCAGAGAATGAATCTAGTACTGAAAGCATAAGTTAGCTAGCACTGCAGAGCATAAAATGTGGTGAGTAGTTGGCTCAAAGACAATAGTTGAACAGTTTTCAACAAATGAGTTTCTTCAAAAATGAAGGAGAAGCAAGAGAGAGAGATTTCGTCATTTTTTTTCACTTTCAGTTTCCCTTACTTAGCTAGCAAATGCAGCTGGCTAGTTTAGTTACTCAAATACCTGGCTTAAACAGAGGGATGCTATGTTAGCTAGATGGCTATGACTATCCAACACAACACTGGAACTCTTCCAAGTTAAGGTAAGCTTTTGGATTTATTCATTTATTGCCGGTGTAACTGCTTACTGACTATACACTGTAATGTTACTGCATAATTGTAGCGGGTTTACTGACACATTAGTTCTATTAGCTATGTTGACTAGGACGTTACTTTAGCTAATATGTAGGCTGTGTGTAGAGGTTATGATATGGTTTGGCTAGAAACGTTTTTTACGCCTGGTCACAAACAGCTTACAGTGGGGAAAAAAAGTATTTAGTCAGCCACCAATTGTGCAAGTTCTCTCACTTAAAAAGATGAGAGAGGCCTGTAATTTTCATCATAGGTACACTTCAACTATGACAGACAAAATGAGGAAAAAAAATCCAGAAAATCACATTGTAAGATTTTTAATGAATTTATTTGCAAATTATGGTGGAAAATAAGTATTTGGTCACATACAAACAAGCAAGATTTCTGGCTCTCACAGACCTGTAACTTCTTCTTTAAGAGGCTCCTCTGTCCTCCACTCATTACCTGTATTAATGGCACCTGTTTGAACTTGTTATCAGTATAAAAGACACCTGTCCACAAGCTCAAACAGTCACACTCCAAACTCCACTATGGCCAAGACCAAAGAGCTGTCAAAGGACACCAGAAACAAAATTGTAGACCTGCACCAGGTTGGGAAGACTGAATCTGCAATAGGTAAGCAGCTTGGTTTGAAGAAATCAACTGTGGGAGCAATTATTAGGAAATGGAAGACATACAAGACCACTGATAATCTTCCTCGATCTGGGGCTCCACTAAGATCTCAACCCGTGGGGTCAAAATGATCACAAGAACGGTGAGCAAAAATCCCAGAACCACACGGGGACCTAGTGAATGACCTGCAGAGAGCTGGGACCAAAGTAACAAAGCCTACCATCAGTAACACACTACGCCGCCAGGGACTCAAATCCTGCAGTGCCAGACGTGTCCCCCTGCTTAAGCCAGTACATGTTCAGGCCCATCTAAAGTTTGCTAGAGAGCATTTGGATGATCCAGATGAGGATTGGGAGAATGTCAGATGAAACCAAAATAGAACTTTTTGGTAAAAACTCAACTCGTCGTGTTTGGAGGACAAAGAATGCTGAGTTGCATCCAAAGAACACCATACTTACTGTGAAGCATGGGGGTGGAAACATCATGCTTTGGGGCTGTTTTTCTGCAAAGGGACCAGGACGACTGATCCGTGTAAAGGAAAGAATGAATGGGGCCATGTATTGTGAGATTTTGAGTGAAAACCTCCTTCCATCAGCAAGGGCATTGAAGATGAAACGTGGCTGGGTCTTTCAGCATGACAATGATCCCAAACACACCGCCCGGGCAACGAAGGAGTGGCCTAGCCAGTTTCAAGGTCCTGGAGTGGCCTAGCCAGTCTCCAGATCTCAACCCCATAGAAAATCTTTGAAAGTCCGTGTTGCCCAGCGACAGCCCCAAAACATCACTGCTCTAGAGGAGATCTGCATGGAGGAATGGGCCAAAATACCAGCAACAGTGTGTGAAAACCTTGTGAAGACTTACAGAAAACGTTTGACCTCTGTCATTGCCAACAAAGGGTATATAACAAAGTATTGAGATAAACTTTTGTTATTGACCAAATACTTATTTTCCACCCTAATTTGCAAATAAATTCATAAAAAATCCTACAATGTGATTTTCTGGATTTTTTTTCCTCATTTCGTCTGTCATAGTTGAAGTGTACCTATGATGAAAATTACAGGCCTCTCTCATCTTTTTAAGTGAGAGATCTTGCACAATTGGTGACTGACTAAATACTTTTTTTCCCCACTGTATGTGTTGTTCATTGAAGCCCACAAACGAAGGGAAAAGGTGAATTTGTCCAATAGAAACTCTTGTTTGCAACTGTTGGAGGAATGATTACACCCTAGATAAGCTAGATGCAGGCAAGAGTGTGCAAGGCAGTATTGAATGTGTCACTGTCTGTCCATGTGTCACTGTCTGTCATCAAATTTTTCTCTCGACCTGTGTGCACCTACATTGTAAACTTTCATTCGTAGGCTAGGTTGTAGCAATCGTGATGGGTATAGGGGAAATTGTAGTATCATGTAGTAGCCTAAACCTATCGATGTTACATTGAACTGGGTGAATGGAATATGCATGACAGTCATCTAACATGCTGTTATCCAACATGAAAAAAAGGTCCTCCCTCATCATAAACGGCACTGACAACCTTGTTATCTACTGACCATGCTCAAGTACTTTACCAATCTTCAATATACAACTTAATAGACAGATGCCCTGACACATTTCTTTGTTAACCCCGTTGTGATTGTGTCATGCCTTTACAAATCCTCACATTTGTCTCTGGCATGATGGGCCATGCCTTCATAGAGATGGAGGATCTTAATTTGAGCCAGTTTGTTACAGCAGGAAAATAATCCTGAAGCAACAAGAAATGTGAATTATTATGTGGATTATAATACATTTTTGTAGGGGTTGATTCATTTTTCGAAAGGGAAAATAAAGTCTGTAATGTCAAAATGTGAAATTACAAACTTCAGAAGCCGTTTTAAAACTCAAATACACTACAAGTTTTAAAAGTAAAGTACTCCTGCAACAGGGTGATCAAATTAAGATCCTACATCTGTAATGCTTATTTTGTCACAATGCTCCGCAAGGTACTAATCTCATCTCAAATTATAATGGCAGGAAGGCTCGGGGAGGAAACTCAGAGAGAGCATGAATAGATATTCGAAAATAATGGACAAATAAGTCAACATTACAGTTGACGGAGATAGGGAGAGACAGAGCGCCTCTGAGTGTTGGTGTATACAGGTTATGGATGGTTGAGGGAGCATCTGGCTGAGAAAGGATGTGCTGGGAACTGAAGAGGCAATCAGACTGGATAAACCTGTTTAACACACTGTTGTCCTCTGCCTCTCCACAACCATCATCAACCAGGAGGAATCTCCATGTGACAAGGGACGATGAAGTGGAAAATAGGGCTGAGCAGATTAGAGAAACCTGGATTTAGGTGGACAGAGCCTCTCAGATCGTCTTGCTCTGAGCTGAGGTAATGTGCGGCAGCCTACAGCACAACCTCCAAATATGCTTTAGAGCACTGCTGTCGTTGCAAGGAAAGAGCTGATTTGTAGAGAAGATGACATGTATATCCACTATTACTACTGCTGCCTGTAGCACAAATGTATCTTCTTTCCAATCAATGTAGCAGCAGATTCTCAAGCCTAGGGTGTGTAAGACTCAGTTCAAAAGGACAAGTTCCTCTACAGTCGGTTTCTGAGCGACTCCCTGGAGCCAAGTCCAGAATATAGGCTGGCTGCTGTCATCAGCATTTTGTAGTCTCATCATAATACACGTAGGGATGGTGAATAATTGATCACTGAGGAATTGGGCTCTGACTGTACTGTGAATAGACTTTTCTCTCTCTCTTTCTCACATTACCACTATTTAAGTCTGAAACTTTATTTTCCTCCCTCATGTCTCTACTATTGGTTCCTATAAGTGCTTCTATATGGTACTAATACATCCTGCAAATTAAGAATATGTCCTCCTTTTTAAGTCCTTGAATTTACACATACACACAACCCACAGACAAACCCCCAAACATTGACAAAGTTATGGGAAGGAAGCACACGTGTGGATGCACAGACACACACTCAAACACCCTCCCCTTGTACACATCTTTCTTTTAGATGGACACACATTGACTTGGACATGTTTTTTTTTTTCGGGTTTGAAGAATGTGATTGTGGAGCCTCGCACAGCAGCGGCCCGTCAAATGAAACAACGCAGTGGTCTGATCTAGATGTGACCTCAGACAGAGAGCTGTCAGCTGTAATGGAAGCATTCAGCAGGTCAATAAGACGTGTCAGGAGTCTCTCCAGTTGCGAGCTCCACTGTGATGGAAGGAAACATAAAACCCAGCTCATACAGTAGAACTCTTCTACTGCACTAAACCCCTGAGACACAATTCAGCCGTCTGAACCACTACTGCCCTCCAGTGGAGGATTATGTGTGGGAGTGAGTGGAGCTGAAGTCAAGTGACTATGGGCTTCTACTATAATGGTTGACTATGGGTGTTTATTATTATGGTTTATGTGGTGTGAAAGTGTTTCTGTGCTCAACTACCACACATCACTCTCTGACGTCTGTCTGCGTAAGCTTATTGGCAATTTACTGTTTTTATTAAAATATTTTATAGTTCTCCACTGTTCCAATGTCCACTGCCCATTATTGACTTGCCAGTGTCTTACTCTCTCTCTTTTTTTATTCCTTTCTTCTTCAGTGTGACTGCAGTGCGGCTGCCAGATGGGCTCTCCTTCGTGGTGTATGAGTTCTGGGATGGAGAGGAGGAGTGGAAAAAGTAAGTTCTAAAACAAATATGGAATCAATAATGCACAATTTCATATGTTGGTGTCTACAATTTTGTAAGCACAGTTCTCATATGAGATATGTGTATTTTTTTACGCAATTGGGTAGATGATTACAGAACAGCAGTCATTGCTTAATGTTTTTGTTTAAATGTTCATACAAAGCTAACATCTGGAGTCAGACTTTGGTTAAGCAGACTCCAGAGGTACAGAGCTCTATCACGGCAGTCACTGAATAAGGCTGAGATACTATAATTACTTATTGATGTTTTGGGGGATGTGTTGAGGCTGTAACGAGTCTCTATCTTTTAAGTTCTTTATTCATATTTTACTGTTCACAATATCATCGATGGGGCGTAAGAGAACTGAAGGAGTGAGCGTGTGCGCGTCTGTGTTTATATGTGATCTCATGCCCTCCACCTCTGTCCTCAGGCACCTCCAGACTGCATCCTTCAAAGCCTTTCAACATGTTAAAGTTGACACTCTGTGCCAGCCTGAGGCTGTGTCCACTGTTGCTGTGCCAGGTTAGTCTCCTGAGAGAGCTGGCATTGAGCACAATCCCCTGCGTAATGCTGGCATAGTGCCGTGTATCTGGGATGGGGAGCCCTGATAGCGATGGAACCTACTGGGGGAGATAACTGTTTGAAGTAGAGCAGTCAGGGAAAACACATACCCTGATATTTATTATATTTACTTATTGTTATTGGTATAAATGCATGTCATAGACTTACCTCAGGCTAACCTGAAAATGTATGACATTCAATTTGAATGATATTATGCAGTGTATCATCATTGTATTATCACATTGAACAGAGAAACACTAGACCTGAGTGTGAATGTGTTGTAAATTATTGATCTATTCCTGAGCTGCTTGTCTAACTGAACTCCCCCTCGCTCTCTCTCCCTGCAGCCGCCTGGTGCAGCCTGAGCAGAGACTGATGGGGGTGGGGACACATCACCTAAGTCCACAACACCCCTATCCTTAGCTCCCCCATACCCCCTTTACCTCACTCTCACCCCCACAATCCCTCTCTTTCTCTCTTTTGTAAGTACATGTTTACACAGTGTCTGTTTGATATTGAGGCAAAATGGAAGGCATCAATTGCAGTGAATATTAAACAGTGCATTAAAGCGAGATTACCTCCATCCAATGCATTTGATCATTGTATCCTTCACCCTCAAGTCATTGTAGAAATGAGGTGAACAGTTAACCTGCTTTTGAGGCTCTAGTGCATGTCATCCATTTTGACTAAAAGACATGAACCTGCTGCTGCTAATGATAGAGTAATAGAGACCTCAACATTCATCTCTATCAAGCGGTGAAGGTTAGTTAAATTTTGTTGTGTTAAGAGTACTTGTATGAATCAGCAATGGATATATTAGCTGTTAACGTCTAGTCAAATTATATGAAAACATGATCTATTATAATTATATTTGTATTGACGTCTTTAGTGGTACAGTGGAAAATTCTTCAGAAGAAGTGGTTACAACAAAAGCAGCAAAACTTGTGGTTTTCTGCAGACAACAACTAATCTCAAGCCTCAAACATCAGCATATGGTTGAGGTTGTAGGATTTCCAATAATGGAGTGGCTGCAAATCCGACTTTTCACAGGATCTTTTCTTTCTCAGGACCTTTAGTTCCGAAGCTTCTGGGAATGTGTTTTTTTTTACCTCTAGTTCACGCACTAATTTTTGTGGTCTCCTTACCTTCACATTTCTCACTGATGATCATTGGTCAAGTTTTACTGGTGTAACGTCCATGCAGCATCTGCATACCAACCATCGCAATCAGTTTCATGGGGATATGCATTTTGTTCAGTGAGCAAATTTTAGAGCAGTTGGTGTTAACTGTAGCATAGCCTACAGAGACTGTGCATAAAGTAGAGAATAAACACATGAGCAGAACGTGATCCACACATGCACAGAAGCTTTAGGACCTTTAGTCGAGGGAATAAAGATCTGGGAAAAGTCAGATCCGCAGCCACGGCCCTCCCATAAACACAGAGTCATCCGATTTTAAATATCTAATGCACAGCCACATATTACAATCACAATGTTCATTGCAATTGAGCAAAAAGGATATGTTTCACACGCCTATCAAGCAAATGATAGTAACAGAAAATATTTCAGAAAGAATGTTCACCCACCAACCCAGTTGAAGAACCTCTTGTGCACATCTAGGAGCATGACCAGTTCGTCCAACTCCAACAACCTGAAATCAACATGATCCAACAGACCCAGTCGAAAAGCACAATGTAAATTAATGAAATATAGCAATTACATATATTTAAAGTATGAGTGTATTACAAATGATCACAATAAGTGTTTTATCTATAAAGAATAATGTACGAATCACTCATCTTGATCTACCTTTAGAGGGTGGAATCTTTCACCCACTTCTCCATTGAATTTCTTAGCACATGGTGGTGGCAAGCTTGTCCTTAACCAATTGGGGCATATCAAACCCTCACTCCCCCAAGATCAGATTATCATCTCAGATAATTACATGTAAGTAAGAACAAAGACTGCCCTTGTTCACTGTAAAAATACAACTTTGTTTACTTGGCTTTGATCATAACTAGGACCACCACTGAAATGAAATTAACTCATGTCCAGTTCTATCTCTGGTGCTAGGCCACATTACACTTTTCTCTGAGAGAACCCTAGACTTCTCAGTGTTAATACACCCGTGATATTAATAAATAATAAATAGCACGCATCACATTAGCCTCAGCATCAATATTACAGAGCAAGAGCATGGCTCCCTTGTTGACATAGACTTGTGGGGAAATTCTACTGGAAAGATTTATCCGTAGCTTCCGTTGGGTTCTGTATGAACAGGTCAGAGCCAGTCAGAAAATGCCAATTCTATTTCTGTAACATTCCTGGCTGTTCCCTAAACTGTGCAACCAATTCTTTTCTCCCCATCTCTTGAGTGCATGTTAAAATGAATGTCCAGTAACTTATTTTCTGTAGTATTTAGCCATGCTACTTTCACTGGGTTTTGTGGATTTCTAATTTTTCTTTTATAGTATTCCTATAAAAGGACAGACAAAACAAATATATGAATAGAAAATGGCGTACAGAATGAACATTCACTTTTATGGCAATGTTTAGAGAAATACTAATTCTTATACTTATGTATGTTTCAGTAAAATTGCTTTCTCTCTGAGTGTAGAGACTTATTGTAGGGATGCAAGTGCTATATTTTGTCTTAAAACTGTTGAAATTCTAGATAATGTAGAATGATAAAACTCAATAAAATGGAAATACACCATGAATCTGTTGCTTCATTGCTTTACATTTCTGGAAAGCATTCACACAACATGTAGTATGAAGACTAATGAAAAACAAATGCCAGTGCATATTTCCTATAAAACATTTTACTTCTGATAAACATGTCAATACAATGAAACATTGACATAATGTACACAAAAGGCAGAATCGTAACTTGAGATAGCAACCTACGTGAGAATACACCATTTATGTTCATTCAAAATATCAGCAAACACCACACACACAACATTTACAAAAAGTGAAAATAACTCACTTTCTCCCCCCCACCCACCCCCCCACCCCCATATGACATGTTCACTCTATGGCCATCCTTTCATTATGGCTGTAAATACTTTTTTTTTTTTACGTATTATGTAAACTTCCATTCAGATTTCCTTCAGTGTATTGGACAGTGAGCAGAACACATTGTGCAAATGAAATAATACAAAAGTAAGAAGAATAAGAATAGAAAACTCTCCCCCTATTTCTACCCAGTCAACAAATCTCACACAATGAAGACATGTACCAGTTAGGGTTAGATCTTATTGAGGAGCTGCATGATGGCGATGGTGGTGCTCTGTCCAAAGATGAAGGCTCCACAGATCAGAGTGATCATCCCCCATGTTGTTAGGACCACTCTGAGAGGGAATGGGGAAGGGGGAGGGAGAAAATAAAGGAGAAGAATTTAGTAAATGAAAAGAAGGATTTGGATGGATGAATGGTTTGAATGAGTGACCATGATTGGTTTAAACTCACCGTGTTTTGAAAGATACTTGCTCTGACTGCATGGCAAATACTAGACATAGCCCTGCACACAAGCAGATAAAGCAAACATACATTATCTCTGCTGGTTCGATTCACATACAACTGTGTGGGAGAGAGTGAAGGTGTGAAAGGGGGATAATGTTCCCACCTGGGAAGATGAAAATGAAAAATGCGCTGATTCCCCCAATGATACTGATAACCTTGCTGATGTCTGGGATGAACATGGCAATGAGCAGGGTGACGGTGATCCAGGCTATAGTCAGCCACACGCGGCTACAATTCTCATACGACTCCGTCACAACGTGGAAGCGCCGACGGAAACTCAGCAGTGGGTCCTGAATCACGGACCTGAGTGCAGAACATTAGAGACACTGCAATGAAACTCACTGGGTCAAACAGACAAATTTACAAACAAGTTCTTTATTTTGGCTTAAATGTTCTGATTTAATGGCCAATGAATGCTATGTAATGCCCATTATTAAATGATTTCCAGCCATCATGTTACCTTCCTAGCAGGAGGATGATGGGGTAGATTGTGATGATCGAGATCCCAAAGAGCAGTCTTGCAATGATCATGAGGACATCGTCCCCTGTGTATGACATCAGAATATCTGCTGCAACATCCTTGCCAAATGTCAGGTATCCGTAAACACCTGAACCAGAAAGGGAGGGGAAACACATTCAAACACCAACTTTACCTAAAAGGTTCTTCAGCTGCCCCCATAGGAGAACCCTTTGAAGAACCCTTTTAGGTTTCAGGTTTAACCCTTTATGGTTCCATGTAGAACCATTTCCACAGAGGGTTCTACATGGAACCCAAAAGGGTTCTACCTGAAACCTAAAAGGGTTCTCCTGTGGTGACAGCCGAAGAACCCCTTTGGAAGAGTCTACTATAGTATAGTCACTGTGTTCACTACAATCACTTAGTGTTATGAGCCGGAGTATTGAAGGGATGAGTCTCACCAGTTAGGGAGTAAATGACCAGGCAGAAGAACATGGACACCACAGAGATGAACACCCAATGGGACAGGCTTTTGTTCTCCATGCTGCTGTAGATGGCTATGCAGGCCTCGTGACACTGGAGCACAGAATGATACAGAACAGAACAGAACATGGCAGGCTCAGAATGCAAAGCTCAGAAAAACATGACTACATAGACCTGTGACAGACTTGAGTCCCAACATTTCATGTAATTCTGGTGGCCAGTTAGTCTCAATGTAAGGGCCAGAGATTTGTATAGCATGGGGCTCCACAGCTCTTAATGATCCCAATCATAGAACGTCAGATTCTTTGTCACAAGCTGACAATTCAACTATATACATTACACTAGCAAGGTTCTTCCAGGTTTCCTCTATCAAATTTTACTCAACATTTCTCCATCCACCTTCCTTCAGGATTCCCTTTCTCTTTTTTTCTCCAGCTCAGTAATCAATCAGCCCGGGGGTGCAGGGGCTCAGGGAGCTGGGCTTTGTCTGCCTCTCTCCCCACTTCCCTTTTATTACATTTCTGACAATCCCCCTGTGTTTCCTTGGTTACTCAGAAGATTACAAACAATATCTCTGAAAATGAGTAATATTTTCCTCCAATCTTCCCCAAGTTAAAATATTGAACAGGGAAAAAGCTCTCCTCTGCCGGATAGCCTGAGGCTCTGTTGGACAGTGATGACCGACCACTCCTCAATAGACAGCTCCTCATTTGACCAGAATTTGGGGTAAATGCCAGACTTTTAACCATTGGCTTCATAAAGAAAATAAATCTAACCTCACAAGTGACCATTTTGAAAACCAAACATGTTTGAAGCCGTACTCACCTGAAAGCCAAAGCAGATGGTTGGGATAACGCTGAACATCGAAGCCCAAGAGCTTACTCTACAGAGAGACGACAAGAAAACTTCAGAGTGGCTCTTAAAAGGGCCTTTTCAACAGGACCTAATCTGACCTGAGGCAATTTCAGTCTTTTACAGTTTCTGTCAATCACACCGACACATTACAATGTGTGGGCTGAGGGCTCGGACTCCACTCCCAGACAGTCAAAATGTAGTTCAATGAAAATACCTTTAACAAGGGAACAAGGACTAAAAGCTCCTTATATTAAAGAGCATCTTAGATCCTGATCTCACAGACTTCTTTACAGGTTACATTTAACTTGACAGCATTTTCCAACTAGCATATAGGCCTATGCTGAAGGCCATCATATAGGCCTATCATAAAATCATATCGATATTGTTCACCTCACTCAGACTATGCAACAAGGACAGAAATTGCTCAAAGGTCAACCTAATATGAATTGGGATTACAAGCACTCACCCAGTTGTGTACAAGGGGGATATATGCACCTCCCTGCTCTCTCTTGTGTGATATTTCACAATGATGGCCACTGTTAGGTATGTAGCCGCCAGAGTACCTAAAACACTTCAAGGAGGTTGAGCATAACATGAGATTGAATATGGCAGAAACAGCCACACAAATGTTGCAATGTTCTGCACAAAGTAGCCTGGGTTTAAATCTTTGCAATGCAGTACATTGCCCATAAATGACTCACTCACCTGATGTACTTCTGAATACTGATCTCTTTAGGGATGGAGAGAGGGAGGATGAGGAAGACACACAGGAGGATGAGGGTGAAATGTGGGTGTGTGTACCAGTGGTATGGCATATCTGCCTCGGGCAATCCAGTGATCAACTCATACAGGGAGATGCATACTGCAACACAAACACATAAATTACATAAATAAACATGTATCAGATACTGTATATGAAGTTGAAAATCTATATCATTAACCTATTTCCAATGATCATCATTACATAACGGGAAGTGGGGACAGGAAAATCTGATGATTTCAAAGGCTCCAGAAGAAATAGTTCAGGAAGGAATGACTTTATTATGAAACGGTAACATAATCCAGTAAGAGATAGTTAGGGAGTCATGCAGGAGTCATGCAGTCGGGGAGAAGCATGAAGATACTCACGTTTCTCCAGCTGGTCTGACACTATGACCAGGAAGGCCACAGAGATCATGAAGAGGTTGAAGACGAAGACGACCTCACAGAGCTGCCCGATGGCAGGCCCACACACATCCTTCACCACGGCCTGGTACGTGTTCTGACCACTGATGGAGGAGGAGTAGCCCAGGATTACCAGTCCACTGATGAGGAACACCAGGGACACCTGGGACGGAGGAGAGAGGAAGATACAATCAAGAGGTTGCTGAGTGGGAGAAGAGAGATGTGATTGAGCCAATAATAAGAGAGTAGGTCTATAACGGATTAGTCTGGCTGACACCAAACTCCGTCTTCGTGATTCATGTCAGCCAGGCTAATAAAGGATAACATGGATGAGGGGAAGGGATAACCAGAGGGAACTTCATAGAAAGCTGAATTTAGTGTGTACAACTGCTGAGAATGCTGTGCTTGATATTGATTATATACAAAATAAAAAAAAATAGAAATTGTCAACATTGATGCTATTATTTGATTAAAAATATGTAGGCTACCCAAAATGTATCAATTACGCGAGCTATCCGGCTCTTGGCATGTTAACCCCTCCTCGACGACACTACGGTGGTAGGCCTGATCACCGACAACGATGAGACAGCCTATAGGGAGGAGGGCAGGGAACTGGCAGTGTGGTGCCAGGACAACAACCTCTCCCTCAACGTCAGCAAGACAAAGGAGCTGATTGTAGACAACAGGAAACGAAGGGCCGAGCAAGCCCCTAATTCACATTGACGAGGCTGTAGTGGAGCGGGTCGAGAGCTTCAAGTTCCTTGGTGTCCACATCACTAAGGATATATTATGGTCCAAACACACCAACACAGTAGTGAAGAAGGCACGACAACACCTCTTTGCCCCTCAGGAGGCTGAAAAGATTTGGCATGGGCCCTCAGATCTTCAAAAAGTTCTGCAGCTGCATCATTGAGAGCATCTTGACTGGCTGCATCACCGCTTGGTGTGGCAACTGCTTGGCATCCGACTGCAAAGCGCTACAGAGGGTAGTGCGGACGGCCCAGTACATCACTGGGGCCGAGCTCCCTGCCATCCAGGACCTCTATACCAGGCGGTGTCAGAGGAAGGCCCTAAAAATTGTCAAAGACTCCAGCCACCCAAGTCATAGACTGTTCTCTCTGCTACTGCATGGCAAGCGGTACCGATGCACCAAGTCTGGAACCAACAGGACCCTGAACAGCTTCTACCCCAAAGCCATAAGACTGCTAAATAGTTAGTTAAATAGTTAACCAAATAGTTATCTGGACTATCTGCATTGACCCTTTTTGCACAAACTTTTTTTGACTCATCACATACGCTGCTGCTACTGTTTATTAGCTATCAATTTATTCTTAGTTATATGTACATATCTACCTCAATTACCTCGTACCCCAGGTTCTGGTCCCCAATGTTCCCTCTAAGCTACGCATGTGTCTAGGAGCGCAGCCCTTGCAGAGAATCACAAAATTGAACTTCACTCAACTTTTTACAGTTTTCCCCGTTAGTTAACACTATCAACGTTTCCCTTTACTGTTGAAATTGTGATCGAATCAATGCAATATTAGCGACTTTCAATGCAACATACCGAAACAAAACGAACTATGCAAGACTTAGTATGCAAAACTATGCAAGAATTTTTTTTGTAGGCAGAGCCCATCGGTAAAGGATTATTTTGCATTGACAGGCACGACTCAGGCCCATACTCTACACAGACTGGTGCGCCATAACCAATCAGAGCTGCAGTAGGCCTATATGCAAATAGACCATTGCCATATATGGATATGTACCATTCACTTTGAACTGGACTGTTTTACAGCATGAGCAGTCGCGATTATTATGCACTTGTTTTGAGATCAAAGCGAGAGCTGCATGTAGCCACGTGTGCACATTTGTTCATATTCTTTGCTAGTTAGTGAGTTATTAGCCCAGTTATAGCTAATGTGTAGTCAGCAATGAGGGAGTGATTGCTTTCTACAAGAGCACAAAACCTGTACATTTCTAGCCATCTTTAAAAAGAGAGTCAGGTAAAGAGCTTTTTTTATGCCTTAAAGGGGCAGTGTTGTATTTTAAAACAGGCTTGAATAAGCTAAGTAGCCAATAGGCAGAGGGTAGTATACTTTGTATGATTCTCTGTAATAATGATATGGGAATAATAATAAATTGTATTTTGTAACAAAATGTTCAGTCACCTTCTTGCCTGAAGGACAAATGGATAAATAGGTTAATGTCAAGCCCAGCATGTTTTTTTCATGGAATGCAGTGGCGGTTCTGGGAGGCAGTGCCCTGTGACAACAATTTTGGACCCCTTGTGGCCCCCTAAATGTGGAGTATGAAATAATTTTTGCTATCGTTCTTTTTTTACATCCGTTATTAGACAGTGGCAACGCGGAACACTAATTAAACCCACACATTTACTAGAGGGACATGGTCTTTTGCCTGCTAATGCCTGCAAAGCAGTGAAGAAAACGATATGACAACAATAATGTCTAATGTAACTGGCCCCTCTAACAGTACAACTGGCCCCAGCTTGCCCCCCCCAGTTGAAATGGTCTAGAACTGCCACTGGTGGAATGTAGGCCTACATTGAACACCACACATTGGCTGCTACTGTAGGCTGAATGATAGAACCTATTTTAAAATGTTGTGATGCATTTTCTCCATCGTTTATTATGGTAGGCCTACATTATGATCAAATAGCCACAGTAGCCTACTTGGACACTGTCAAAACAGTAAATTAATGGGGGTACAGCGTGCTGGAAGTTGCAACGAATTTTCACAACCTGAAGTTTGCTCAGTGCCAAAGAAAAACGAGGGAACATTGCTGGTACCCCTTGTATATAGCCAAGTTATCATTACTCCTGGTGTATCTATTATCACGTGTTTTACTTTTCTATTATTTCCCTATTTTCTTTCCTCTCTGTATTGTTGGGAAAGCTCATAAATAGACTAGTCATTTCACTGTTCGTCCACACCATTTGTTTACGAAGCACGTGACGAATACAATTTCACTTGATTTGATTCCCTAAACGAATCACCAACCAATTCTAGATGGTTCGTCCTACACAGTAAATGACAAGGCTACATCAATAGGTTTCGAGTAGGCCTCATATATATATATATATCGTTTAAATTACGTTTTAAAACAGGAGGTGGTTAAAATGACGTTTAATAACAGGAATGCATCAAATGAAGTAAATTGTGTTACAGGGGTCAGTAAAGTCACTTACCATCTCCACTGCGACCGCGGAGCGAATTCCCCCGGCTTTCTCGAAAGCCCATGGGAAGTTGAGAAGTCCCGCACCAAGCGCAGATTTGAGCATGATGAAAATTGCGCCCATAGATCCAAGTCTTGGGCCATCCGTATCGAACGTGGGCTTGGCCAGCAAGCTAATGCTTTCTCTCGCCAACTCTTCCATGCTTTATCAGACTTGCTCCAAACTCTCCGAAAAACCTCTGCGACTCGTGCCAGGCTGTGTGTTCACAGGAATCTGCTCAATAAATAAAGGTGAATTAGAAAGGAGGCTGGAGCAAGGATTGGTCCGCTTATTTTGATTTCATAGTCAAAACGGAGAGTGGAAAAACAGAAAACGGCTCATTTTTAGTTTCTGAATTTGAGAAACAAATTGTTAATCAACTTGTTCTCTAATTTATCTCATTGATTGTTTCAAAGTTGGACATGGAATAACGTAAAACAAATAACATTTATGACATTTTGGGATTTTGTTTTTCATTTTGTCCATACCTGGAAGTACACTCCCACTCATAGAATATTCATGAGTCTTAGGGGGGGGTGTTTAGAGCCTAGGTTGGCAGCACAAAGAAAGGCTTAGACTGTGTGTGCCAGGAAGATAAAAATACTCATGTTAGCTAAGATCCAGAACTTATTATGAAGTTAGCATGCCAATAGAACAAACTCAACAAAGTTCAGCTGACTAGCTAGCCCTACCTGGTTACTGGCTGTAGTCATGCTAGTTAGTAGTAGCTAGTGGAAGTAAGTTAGTCCCTCAACCTGCAACAAGATTAAGCTGCCCGGCCAGAGCTATCTGCTATGGAAAGGTCAGATTTCTCCATTACTTTCTGTTGACACAATTTAAGTTAAAGGTCCACTGTATTTACAGGGATGGCTTCATTTAAATGTGCTGAAAACCCCCAGGAAGCTGCTGAAGGGAGGACAACTCATAACAATGTCTGGAATGGAGTAAATGGAATGGTATCAAAGACATGGAAACCATGTGTTTGATGAGTTTGATTACCATTCCAAATAGTCTGTTCCAGCCGTTACTCTGTTCCAGCCGTTACTATGAGCCAATCCTCCCCAGTTAAGGTGCCACAAACTCCTGTGCTGAAAACCCTATTGAATGAAAACTCCATGAGAAAATCTGTTGGCCAGCAAGTGGGAGGGTTTTCAGCAGTTGAATTAAATGTATTCAGTGCATGCAAAAGAGCCACGCATAAGGTAAGTCTGAATACCAACTACTGAGAAGTGTGTAGGAAAGGTGTACATTTCCTAATTAGGAATTAGGAATTGGCCCATAAGTGAATACATACTTGATCTTCCTTGAACGTATGTGTGTAAGTAAGTGGGGGCGAGGAGAGGAGTGTGGTGGCCTGGCTGGTCATTTGTTAGTGGGCTGTAGCCTCAGGCCTTTGCCTCAATTCTCTGACCCCTCACCTCTCTTAAAATGATCCAGTGCTTGAGTATTCAACATATGTCTGTGGCAGTAATTCTGAAAAACGTCTTTATGTTTTAGCAAAGAGAACAAATGGGAATATTTCTGCAATCAAAAGGAAATATTTATAAGGTACAGACCACACCTTCAACTGTATATGTTTAAGATATTTAATGGAGTGATTGACAGACAGGAGTTGGGGCTCAACATTACCCGCTTTGTATGACACTTGAACTTTGCATGTCATGTGTCACGTGTCTTGGTCACAACCCTTCATATCTAGTATCCATCAAAACAATGTTCGCAATGCAAATTCTGGGAATTTCATTAATTTGGACATTTGCTCAGTACTTGAAGGGTGAATAGAAAAACTCTTACATTAGACCTCTTTAAAGGTGGTAGCACATTACTGCCATCTAGTGGATGACATTTTACAACACGGGGGTTATTCTGTAAATACACTACAATTCAGCCATATTTGAGACTTTAACCCATGTCAGGTAATATTGGATACTTTATTGTACATACATAAGAAAAGTAATACAGCCTGTGTCACATTTGACACTTCATCCAAAGTGCTTTACCATAACATTTTAAAACAGGCTAAAAACAGGAAATGATAGCTGAAGTGGATGGTGACTGCATTTGTTCTGTAGTAAATTGGGGCAGTAGAGGAATCATTTGAATTCTGTGAGAGGGATGCAATACCGATACTGATATTTTCCTTGCCAAAAAAACGATACCGATAACCAATATTTACAATTTTAGCTGCCTTTTAAGCATTCTAGTACAGTTAAATAGTTAACACACACACATGGACGCAGCGGTCTAAGGCACTGCATCTCAGTGCAAGAAGTGTCACTACAGTCCTTGGTTCGAATCCAGGCTGTATCACATCCGGCCGTGATTGGGAGTCCCATAGGGCAGTGCACAATTGGCCTACCGTTGTCAGGGTAGGCCATCATTGTAAATAAGAATTTGTTCTTAAGTGACTTACCTAGTTAAATAAAGGTTACACACACACACCACACTGACCAAAAAGTTATTTTGTTGCCATTTATGTATGTCCCCATTACCAGTAAAACATAATCAAAACCTACGTCAAATAAGCTTGTTGACCAATCAGGACCTGAATATGAAACCCATCGACAAACATCTATCCACTCTCTCCCCCCACATCCACAACCCCCATACAAGTGCAATCTGTCAACTTTCAGCAAACCACACATGAAGCAAATGTAAACATAAGAAAATATATATATTTCACCTTTATTTAACCAGGTAGGCCAGTTGAGAACAAGTTCTCATTTACAACTGCGACCTGGCCAAGATGAAGCAAAGCAGTGCGACACAAACAACAACAGAGAGTTACACATGGAATAAACAAACGTACAGTCAATAACACAATAGAAAAGTCTATATACAGTGTGTGCAAATGAGGTAAGATTAGGGAGGTAAGGCAATAAATAGGCCGTAGTGGCGAAGTAATTACAACTTAGCAATTAAACACTGAAGTGATAGATGTGCAGAAGATGAATGTGCAAGTAGAGATACTGGGGTGCAAAGGAGAAGAAAAAAAATAACAGTATAGGGATGAGGTAGTTGTATGGGCTACTTACAGATGGGCTATGTACAGGTGCAATGATCTGTAAGCTGCTCTGACAGCTGATGCTTAAAGTTAGTGAGGGAGATATGAGTCTCCAGCTTCAGTGATTTTTGCAATTTGTTCCAGTCATTGGCAGCGGGGAACTGGAAGGAAAGGCGGCCAAAGGAGGAATTGGCTTTGGGGGTGACCAGGGAAATATACCTGTTTGAGCGCGTGCTATGGGTGTGTGCTGCTATGGTGACCAGTGAGCTGAGATAAGGCGGGGCTTTACCTAGCAAAGACTTATAGATGACCTGGAGCCAGTGGGTTTGGCGAAGAATATTAAGCGAGGGCCAGAAAACGGATGGCACTGTAATAGACTGCATTCAATTTGCTGAGTAGAGTGTTGGAGGTAATTTTATAAATTACATCTACAAAGTCAAGGATCGGTAGGATAGTCAGTTTTACGAGGGTATGTTTGGCAGCATGAGTGAAAGATGCTTTGTTGTGAAATAGGAAGACGATTCTAGATTTAATTTTGGATTGGAGATGCTTAATATGAGTCTGGAAGGAGAGTTTACAGTCTAACCAGACACCTAGGTATTTGTAGTTTTAAGTCAGGACCGTCCAGAGTAGTGATGCTAGACTGCCGGGCAGGTGCGGGCAGCGATCGGTTGAAGAGCATGCATTTAGTTTTGCTTGCATTTAAGAGCAGTTGGAGGCCACGGAAGGAGAGTTGTATGGCATTGAAGCTCGTCTGGAGGTTAGTTAACACAGTGTCCAAAGAAGGGCCAGAAGTATACAGAATGGTGTCGTCTGCGTAGAGGTGGATCAGAGAATCACCAGAAGCAAGAACGACATCATTGATGTATACAGAGAAAAGAGTCGGCCCGAGAATTGAACCCTGTGGCACCCCCATAGAGACTTCCAGAGGTCCGGACAACAGGCCCTCCAATTTGACACACTGAACTCTATCTGAGAAGTAGTTGGTGAACCAGGCGAGGCAGTCATTTGAGAAACCAAGGCTGTTGAGTCTGACAATAAGAATGTGGTGATTGACAGAGTCGAAAGCCTTGGCCAGGTCGATGTACAGTGGGGCAAAAAAGTATTTAGTCAGCCACCACTTGTGCAAGTTCTCCAACTTAAAAAGATGAGAGGCCTGTAATTTTCATCATAGGTACACTTCAACTATGACAGACGAAATGAGAAAAAGAAATCCAGAAAATCACATTGTAGGATTTTTAATTTATTTATTTGCAAATTATGGTGGAAAATAAGTATTTGGTCAATAACAAAAGTTTCTCAATACTTTGTTATATACCCTTTGTTGGCAATGACAGAGGTCAAACGTTTTCTGTAAGTCTTCACAAGGTTTTCACACACTGTTGCTGGTATTTTGGCCCATTCCTCCATGCAGATCTCCTCTAGAGCAGTGATGTTTTGGGGCTGTCGCTGGGCAACACGGACTTTCAACTCCCTCCAAAGATTTTCTTTGGGGTTGAAATCTGGAGACTGGCTAGGCCACTCCAGGATCTTGAAATGCTTCTTACGAAGCCACTCCTTCGTTGCCCGGGCGGTGTGTTTGGGATCATTGTCATGCTGAAAGACCCAGCCACGTTTCATCTTCAATGCCCTTGCTGATGGAAGGAGGTTTTCACTCAATCTCATGATACATGGCCCCATTCATTCGTTCCTTTACACGGATCAGTCGTCCTGGTCCCTTTGCAGAAAAACAGCCCCAAAGCATGATGTTTCCACCCCCATGCTTCACAGTAGGTATGGTGTTCTTTGGATGCAACTCAGCATTCTTTGTCCTCCAAACACGACGAGTTGAGTTTCTACCAAAAAGTTCTATTTTGGTTTCATCTGACCATATGACATTCTCCCAATCCTCATCTGGATCATCCAAATGCTCTCTAGCAAACTTCAGACGGGCCTGAACATGTACTGGCTTAAGCAGGGGGACACGTCTGGCACTGCAGGATTTGAGTCCTGGCGGCGAGTGTGTTACTGATGGTAGGCTTTGTTACTTTGGTCCCAGCTCTCTGCAGGTCATTCACTAGGTCCCCGTGTGGTTCTGGGATTTTTGCTCACCGTTCTTGTGATCATTTTGACCCCACGGGTGAGATCTTGCGTGGAGCCCCAGATTGAGGAAGATTATCAGTGGTCTTGTATGTCTTCCATTTCCTAATAATTGCTCCCACAGTTGATTTCTTCAAACTAAGCTGCTTACCTATTGCAGATTCAGTCTTCCCAACCTGGTGCAGGTCTACAATTTTGTTTCTGGTGTCCTTTGACAGCTCTTTGGTCTTGGCCATAGTGGAGTTTGGAGTGTGACTGTTTGAGGTTGTGGACAGGTGTCTTTTATACTGATAACAAGTTCAAACAGGTGCCATTAATACAGGTAATGAGTGGAGGACAGAGGAGCCTCTTAAAGAAGAAGTTACAGGTCTGTGAGAGCCAGAAATCTTGCTTGTTTGTATGTGACCAAATACTTATTTTCCACCATAATTTGCTAATAAATTCATTAAAAATCCTACAATGTGATTTTCTGGATTTTTTTCCTCATTTTGTCTGTCATAGTTGAAGTGTACCTATGATGAAAATTACAGGCCTCTCTCATCTTTTTAAGTGAGAGAACTTGCACAATTGGTGGCTGACTAAATACTTTTTTGCCCCACTGTATACGGCTGCACAGTGTTGTCTTTTATCGATGGCGGTTATAATATCGTTTAGGACCTTGAGCGTGGCTGAAGTGCACCCATGACCAGCTCGGAAACCAGATTGCATAGCGGAGAAGGTACAGTGGGATTCGAAATGGTCGGTGATCTGTTTGTTAACTTGGCTTTCGAAGACCTTAGAAAGGCAGGGTAGGATAGATCTGTAACAGTTTGGGTCCAGAGTGTCTCCCCCTTTGAAGAGGGGTATTACCGCGGCAGCTTTCCAGTCTTTGGGGATATCAGACAATACGAAAGAGGTTGAACAGGCTAGTAATCGGGGTTGCAACATTTGCAGCGGATAATTTTAGAAAGAGAGGGTCCAGATTGTCTAGCCCAGCTGATTTTTAAGGGTCCATATTTTGCAGCTCTTTCAGAACATCAGCTATCTGGATTTGGGTGAAGGAGAAATGGGGGAGGCTTGGGCAAGTTGCTGTGGGGGGTGCAGGGCTGTTGACAGGGGTAGGGGTAGCCAGGTGGAAAGCATGGCCAGCCGATGAAAAATGCATCTTGAAATTCTCAATTATCGTGGATTCTAACTTCCCTGAAAAGTTGCATATCGCGGGGGCTATTCGATGCTAATGCAGTACGCCACAGGATGTTTTTGTGCTGGTCAAGGGCAGTCAGGTCTGCAGTGAACCAAGAGCTATATCTGTTCCTGGTTCCATTTTTTTTGAATGGGGCATGCTTATTTAAGATGTTGAGGAAAGCATTTTTAAAGAATAACCAGGCATCCTCTACTGACGGAATGAGGTCAATATCCTTCCAGGATACCCGGGCCAGGTCGATTAGAAAGGCCTGCTTGCTGAAGTATTTTAGGGAGCGTTTGACAGTGATGTGGCCTGGTCGTTTGACCGCAGCCCCATTACGGACGCAGGCAATGAGGCAGTGATCGCTGAGATCCTGGTTGAAGACAGCAGAGGTGTATTTAGAGGGCAGGTTGGTCAGGATGATATCTATGAGGGTTCCTGTATTTACGGATTTGGGGTTGTCCCTGGTAAGTTCATTGATAATTTGTGTGAGATTGAGGGCATCTAGCTTAGATTGTAGGACGGCCGGGGTGTTAAGCATGTCCCAGTTTAGGTCACCTAACAGTACCTGTTCTGAAGATAGATGGGGGGCAATCAATTCACATATGGTGTCCAGGGCACAGCTGGGGGCTGACGGTGGTCTATAACAAGCGGCAACGGTGAGAGACTTGTTTCTGGAAAGGTGGATATTTTTTAAAGTAGAAGCTCGAATTGTTTGGGCACAGACCTGGATAGTATGACAGAACTCTGCAGATTGTCTCTGCAGTAGATTGCAACTCTGCCCCCTTTGGCAGTTCTATCTTGTCGGAAAATGTTATAGTTAGAGATGGAAATTTCTGGATTTTTGGTGGCCTTCCTAGGGCCAGGATTCAGACACGGCTAGGACATCCGGGTTGGCAGAGTGTGCTAAAGCAGTGAATAAAACAAACTTAGGGAGGAGGCTTCTAATGTTAACATGCATGAAACCAAGGCTTTTACGGTTACAGAAGTCAACAAATGAGAGCGCCTGGGGAATGGGAGTGGAGCTAGGCGCTGCAGGGCCTGGATTAACCTCTAATCACCAGAGGAACAGAGGAGGAGTAGGATAAGGGTACGGCTAAAGGCTATAAGAACTGGTCGTCTAGTGCGTGTTCGAAACAGAGAGTAAAAGGAGCAGGTTTCTGGGGCGCGGAAGAATAGATTGAAGGCATAATGTACAAACAAGGGTATGGAGGATGTGAATACAGTGGAGGTAAACTTAGGCATTGAGTGACGATGAGAGAGGTTTTGTCTCTAGAGATATCATTTAAACCAAGTGAGGTCACCACCTCACTTTGAATTAAACAGATTTAATCAAATGGCAGTTGAACAAGAGTGAGCAGTTTAGTATGAGGGGGATTAAGTAGTTGATTTGGCAACCTGACATCATGGCATTGGTGCCAACAGTAAAACAACTCCCCCCAATGTATCCTGGAGAGAAAGAGAGAAAGCATGGGGCAGTTGAGGAATCATTTGAATTCTGTGAGAAGAACGCAATATATTTAAACACACAGCTAACAAGTAATTGTCTGATATGGACAACCAATTTGAAAGTGTCCAGGGGTGTTCTTTAGGTAATACAACACAACATGCGAGAAATTGAGAAACACATCTTGAGAGCATCATGCCTAACAGGAAGTGTAAATAAGGGACTTTCCTTGAAGGATGGGGAAGGAGAAGAGGGTCTCAGCTGAAGTCCAAGAATTCTGATATATTGTGTCCAATTGTTCCTCAAACAGGCCTGCAGGTGCCATCAACCAGCCTGCATACCATCTGTGAGGATTGTCAAGACAGAGAGTAATAGAGGGAGAGTTAACTGTTCATTTGAGTTTATTTATTCCACTTGCTTTGGCAATATTATCATGTTTCCCGTACCAATAAAGCTCCATTGAATTGTGATGGATAATCACTGTTGAGCATTCCATTTAAAATATTGTAAAACTGTTCTAGAGTCATATTGTCTCAGCACAGTAGGGTACAGCAACAGGGTGTTGTAAGAGGCAGTAGTACAGGACCTTGAGAGCATCATGTCCACTGGATAGAACTGAGTGACTGAACTGTGTGTGTGTTTGATCGAGAGATACTCAAGTGACCAGTTTATTCCGTTCACGGAAATGGTTCGCTCCTACAGATAGCGAGTCCTGTGGACGTGGCTTTCTATATAAAGCAGGCAGACTGGCATCGAGGCATTCAGTTACTGTTCGACTGAACGTTAGAATGGGCAAAACGAGTGACCTGAGCGACTTTGAGAGTGGTATCAGCGGTTCCAGTTTCTTAGAAACAGCCGGCCTCCTGGGCTCTTCACGCACGACAGTGTCTAGGGTTAACAGAGAATGGTGCGACTAACAAACATCCTGTCAGCGGCAGTCCTGTGGGTGAAAACTGCTTGTTGATGAGAGGTCTAAGGAGAATGGCCAGAATCGTGCGAAAGCTAGCAGGCGGGCCACAAACAGGCAAATAACGGTGCAGTGCAATAGTGGTGTGCAGAATGACATCTCAGATCGCACAACTCATCGGTCCTTGTCACGGATGGGCTATTGCAGCAGACAACCACACCAGGTTCCACTCTCAGCTGGTTGGTGTGTTTACGGACATATTCAATCGCTCCCTATCCCAGTCTGCTGTCCCCACATGCTTCAAGATGGCCAACATTGTTCCAGTACCCAAAGAAGGCAAAGATAACTGAACTAAATGACACTCGCCCCTTAGCACTCACTTCTGTCATCATGAAGTGCTTTGAGACTAGTCAAGGATCATATCACCTTACCTACCACCCTAGACCTACTTCAGTTTGCATACCGCCCCAACAGGTCCACAGATGATGCAATCGCCATCACACTGCCCTATCCCATCTGGACAAGAGGAATACCTATTTAAGACTGCTGTTAATTGACTACAGCTCAGCATTCAACACCATAGTACCCTCCAAGCTCATCAATAAGCTTGAGGCCCTGGGTCTCAACCACGCCCTGTGCAATTGGGTCTTGAACTTTCTGACGGGCCGCCCCCAGGTGGTGAAGGTAGGAAACATCTCCACTTTGCTGATCCTCAACACTGGGGCCCTACAAGGGTGCATGCTCAGCTCCCTCCTGTACTCCCTGTTCAACCATGACTGCGTGGCCATGCACGCCTCCAACTCAATGTATGTACATCTCTCTCTATATATATATATATATATATATATATATATATATATATATATATATATATATATACACACAGTATTTTATACCATCTATTGCATCTTGACTATGCCGCTCGGTCATCGCTCATCCATATTTATATGTACATATTCTTATTCCATCCCTTTAGATGTGTGTGTCCTAGGTAGTTGTGGAATTGTTAGATATTACTGCACTGTCAGAACTAGAAGCACAAACATTTAGCTACACTCACATCTGCTAACCATGTGTATGTGACCAATAAAATTAGATTTATCTAAAAACAATAAAAAAATCCCCTTCGACAAATCCCGGTTCCATGCTGATGGCAGAGTAAGGATGAGTCCATGGCCCCATCCTGCCTGGTGTCAACAGTACAGGCTGGTGGTGTAATGGTGTAGGGAATACTTTCCTGGCACACGTTAGGTCCCTTAATACCAATTGAACAACGTTTGAACGCCATACCTTGTAGAATCTATGCCCCAAAGAATTCAGGCTGTTCTAGAGGCAAAGGGGTTGGGGGGGTCCAACCCAGTACTACCATAGATAGGCGAACCTAATAAACTGGCCACTGTGTGTGTGTGTAATATATATTTATTTGAGAGTAGGGATAGTGTGTGTGTGCGGGGGAATCAGTAAACAAATAATATTAAACTGTTTCCGTATCATTGATCACCAACCCCCCCCACAGTTGGTACGTATGTAATCTATGTTGGTGAAGTATACCCATAACAATAAAAAGGCTGATTTTAACTTACTGAAGTTCATGATGATCAGCTGAGATGCCATACTGTATGTTTCTCCTTCAGGAACACTCAGAACACACACATACATACATACATCAGCAGACTGTATCTTAATTGGATATTGTGTGTAAGCAATAGCTAAGTTAGCTATGCAAAGTGCCACATAGTTACAGTAAATAGTTACCTGCTGTTCATTATTACTCAGTCAAACACCATCAGCCGGCAGAAGAGCTAGCTACTGTAAGTTAGCTACAGAAAGTAATGGAGAAATCTGACCTTTCTGCAGCAGGTAGCTCTGGCCAGGCAGATTCACTACCAGCCAGCATGACCGTAGCCAGTAACCAAGCCATTTTTAGTTTCTCCACTCTCCGTTTTGACTCGGAAATCAAAATAACAAAACATACATGGACCGGGTCATAGGTCAATGAGAGTTTAATTAGGTCAGCCAGTCCAAAAAATGTAATTGATAATTTGCTATGTGAGGCTTATTTGAGGTAATAGAAGTTTTGTAATGGTTAGGTTGTTATGGATGCATTGATATAAGTGGATGCACGTGGCATTTTGGCAAATTTGAAGAAAAACAACTTTTATATCAGAGTTGTGCCTGTTGTTCACACCTGTATCTGCCCTCTCCCGCCTGCCTTCCATCTTTAAGAACATGTACTGTATTTCCATTGTTAGAGGTCACTGTCTTGTCAATATAATAGATCATCTTTGCCTTTATGAATTACCACATGTACAAACTGTTAGTGCCCAATATTAATGACTTAACTAGAATCCTTAATTGAAACAATAAAAGCGCCCTTGGGGCTAGAGAAATGTAACCACTCTCAAATTCATAGAGCTATGGATGCAAGCACTGACCATCCATGATATCAAATGTATAATTTTAACCATGTCGAGGCTATACAGTATGCATTTAGGTTGTTTAAAAACATTGACGTAACACGTGAGGCATTTATAAATGGGTATATGTATCATAAGGACTTAATTAACATGGTCATCACTAAGGAATTAACATGATCCACACACCCTTGAAGAGTGCACGACCGTGTCTCGTCCCCCTCAGGAGGCTGAAAATATTTGGGATGGGCCCTCAGATCCTCAAAGTTCTACAGCTGCACCATTTAGAGCATCTTGACTGGCTGCATCACTGCTTGGTATGGCAACTGCACTGCTCATGACCGCAAAGCGGTACAGAGGGTGGTATGGAGTGTGGATGGCCCAGTACATCACTGGGGCCGAGGTCCCTGCCATCCATAGGGGTATACTACGATTGAAGCTAGATCTACTCAGGCTTTTATAAATTTAGCTAGCTTCACGTTCCAGTTCAAGCTTCATCCATACTAGAAGGTGGATATTGATCATGCAGCTACCGCTAACTCAAGCAAGGTTAAACAGCAGGACTTCTAATAGCCTTTTTCATACCATAGCCTGCTGAATTTGCAAGAGAATTTCTTTCATTTTGGCAATAATGAAAATGTGGTACTGCCTTGCCCCTGGGTTGATGTTTCAGCATTGTCTCAATGAAGAGTTTGCACACAGTTACAAGCCTGCTAGAGTTAGTGGAAGTCGAACAAGCAATATCCACCGTCATAGAACAGATGAAGCCTGAGCTGGAATGTGAACATAACTGAAGCGGACTAGCTTTAGAAAACCCGGAGTATATCTAGCTTCAGTCGTAGAATACCCTTCAGGTCTGTGGTGGTAAAGCCTGTAGGTATGAATTTGCTGACTGTCATATTCAGAGATGTCAGCAGGGGAAATCATTGGCTACTTTTCCTGGCTGCTGGGAACCTTCCAAGGGAAAAGAGGGCATGTGATTTCACACCACAAGATTTTTTAAATCCATTCAACCACAGATCACAGGGTCAGTTCCCATGTTCTCCAGGTAATTAGCATCCATTGTGGGCTGTCATCCGAGAGGGACCAGTGACATTTTCACAGGCTATTCTCCCCCATTAAAAGTGGATCAAGCTGGGGATTTAGCAGGACCGCCCGGCCCCCATCACCTTTAAATGGAATTAGTCTACTTCACAACCAAGGACGCGACTGAATGGGCGACAAGGCGACTGATCCTCAGACAGCTCTGATGGAATTTGAGGCAGGCTATAGTGGGATGGGGAGTTTCAGCATCTCTGGTATGCGATTACACTACCGAGATCATTTGTGCACAGTTATTCTGATATGTGAACCACTAATCAAAATGCAGCTCTGTAGAAAATCCCAAAAGGTGCATTCACTCTTTTCATATATAACAATGACACTGTGAGACAGAGTTTCAAACACCCAAGTACATGAATGCAAGAGTTGTCCTTAGAAAACTGTCTTGACTTTGAGGTAAAATATTTGATCGTTGATCAAGAATGTAGCCACTTAGGAAGACAGCTATTTTACCAAGAGGGATTGTAAACCACTCACTCATTCTGACAGATCATGACAAGGCCATTTATCTTGTTTTAGCTGAAGAACAGTTTCAACAACAGTATCTGAAATTAATCTTCAGTTGCCACAAATATGTTAATAGCACACTTAAACCACTTTCAGGGCTCAAGTGGTTTATTGTGAAGATGGGTCCATGTTCATAGCCATCTGTTGTGTAGATCCATCGAGGCACCCAGCTACATGGCTCAATGCCAAATAAATGGGAAAGATAAACACCATATCATTTCATCAATTCAGATGCTGCCTATCATTCCTATGCCATTTGGGATGGGGCAGTATATAGATGACTGATGCGTGGGTCATCTTCGACATTAGAACACTTTTGAAAGCTTAAACTTCTGATAAATTTAGACTAAGGTCTCGCATGTCGCAGCTTTCCTCAACATACTTTAACACAGATTTGCCAACTGTTAAATTTCTGAATGCAAAACATTACAACAATAAACAAGGGACCCAAGGATTACACTTTATAATTCATTTGAAAAGTTTGCCAATGCTACTCCATTGACAGTTAAATCATGATGGATATTAGAATGCCTCAGAGCTCATTATACAAAAACAAGACAACCAATTAAGCAACCAATAATCGCCTGAACAAACAGTCCTAAATAAGGATATCAGTATATCAATTGTCCAGTTAATCTGACTTTAAAAAAAACACAGGGAAGATGAGGCCAATCGGGGGACGACGCAGATTCAATAAATACAAAAAGTGGAAAGACATTTCAATCAAACTCCATTTGGTCAGTGGAATGAAAAGCTCCTTTGAAAAGCGGAGGCAAGATCCTGTGGAAAACAATTGACTGAGTTTGTAGGCTGCATATTTCAAAGTCAAACAAACTGCCTATGAATGTTCTTCATCCAACAGCCACAACTCAAACGCAGAAGCACACACGGTCTCAACATCTCAGGGGAGCATAGTCTTCCAGAGTTCAGGGCCTTGTGTACTTTGGCCCAATAGTCTGTGGTGGTTGGGAAGGCAGCCTCACACTGTGGGGTTCTTGCCTGTTGGTGCCAGTTGTTGCTGCTGCTGTTGCTGCTGAAAGTAAGTTGGACGTTTGACTCTGGGTTTCCGTCGTTTGGGCTTGCTTTTGGATTTGGTGAGCTGCACCACAAAGAAGGACAGCACAACCATGGCTCCCAGGAAGGCAAACATGGGGATGGTCTGGCCCACTTCCTGGTTGTAGCGTCCTGGCATTATACCTGGGGAGATGACATGGGTGTCAGGGGTCACTTAGTAACTCTGGAGGCAGGAAGCAGCACATATTAGCATTGTCAAAATGGACAATGACTAGACAAAAAAACATCTCAGATATTCAAACAGCTTGTGTGCATTTTACAAACGGACTCAGAACACAGTACATCTGAAACATGTGCTGTTGAGCAGGTGATAATGCTACTCGGTATGTATTCTCACCTCCAGGGATGTCCCAGGCTCCACTCTCCCCAGGAGACAGAGGCCGGACCTGAGGTCTGTAGTTTCTGATGTTGGGCAGCACCACTTTGTCCATGTCAATAGATAGCAGCTTCTGGTGCTTCCATAGGTTACTGTGTAACAAAGCCATGGATGTACTTATCAATGTGGAGGAGATTAACAGTGAGTGTATTCAAAATAATCTCCCTGTACGTTTGATAGAAAACGAAAGGAAAGGCAGGAGATGGAAATTAACAAAGGAGTAACACTTCAGGGGGTAGGAACATAGTTACATGGCTTAGAGAATTGGCACACACCTGGGTGCCGTTTCGTTAAGTGGCTGTGGCTTGGACCATGACAGGTGAGGGCAGGCAGGGAGTGGGCGTGGCTTTGGGTCTCCCAGGTGAGCCTCCAATACCTTTGAATACCGATATAGATGATTACCTGTGGAGGAGGAGAATAGCTGCTAAGTGTGTAAAGCTGAAACAAGTGCTGAGCTGGATATGTTTGAAGGCTTAGTGTTTGTCTTACCCTCCAGTCTCTCTGGCAGGTGGTGGTCGGAGCCAGCGGGAGGAGCCACCCTGCTCTTGGAGTGGGTGAGACTGGGAGGTGTCAAGCTGTAGGAGGTGTACTGCAGGAGAGCATCCAGTAGCCAGAAACAATCTATGGGGGGGGTTTACACAACGGTCAAAACCACACCAACTGATAATTCCAGATAAGTTTAAATCATTACATTTTCAATAACTGACAGTTTCTCAGATATGGTTTTAGGTATCTGAAAATGCAGGTGGGGTCTTTACCTTTCTGCCTGTGACTGTCATCTATACAGTTTGAGTCTCCGTAAAGGGCTATCCGACCTCCCCATTCAGACGGTGTTTGGTACATTCCCAGTATGGGAACACCCTCCACAACCACAGTCTCCTGCTTCAAGACCTCCAGCCCTTAGGAAGAAAAAGAAAGAAATAAAGAGAGGGGGTGAATATGTGAGAAAGACTAGAAAGGAGAGAAACACAAGAATATACAGCAACATCTCCATGGTAACAGCTGTCAGGTGTATTGTGGAAGTGGGTGTTTGCAATACCTTGATCCTTTAGGGTCTTGGCAATCACAATCCCTTCTTCTGGAAACTTTGCAATACTGCAGCCTGATGCATAGTACACTGAGGAGACAGACGAGTTTAAACATTACACTAAATAATATTAAATAAATAACATTTATTAATCCATCTCACCTTGATTCATTTTCTAGATTTACACACAAATGAGTGACACAGCGAGTGAATAAGGGTTTGTGAGCACTTGTGTGTTCTTACTGTCGTGGTCTGCCATGGTGAAGTCTCCCTCATAGAGCCCATCACTGAAGGCCATCCCCCATACAGAGATCAGATCATTCAGAGCTGGCACGTTGGCGCCCCCTGTGTCTGGCATCCACCATTGCCTGAGGAGAACATATTCAACCCATGAGAGGGGATACAAATGAAAGGCAAACTCTAAAACACATGGGTTAGCTGACAACGTCACGAAAACTATGCCCACGCATCGATGGGGCAGTGTGTTGCTATGATTCTGGATGGTCAGATAGCGAGCAACAATGACAAGAAGCTGCCATGGGGGGAATTGTAGATGGCTCATTTCAGCTTGTCTCTTGTTATTGATACCATGACTTGTTTTGAGGTGTTTTGACTGATGTCATGTCTATGCTAATATGCTGGGCATTGGCACACATTTCAGCAAATAAACACCTGTTTCAAATAAATGCTGGGTCTAAATTAATTGTTTATGAGCTTACCATAGACATAGCTCTGAAGCGCAAAATCGGGGGTATATGATAAGGCAGCCTAGTCTTTTCAAGTCAGATCTGCGATGGATTTCTTATTATGTTTATACTGGTCCTACTAATCACAATAAAGTGTGGTAGTCTAACATTTTATTAAGCAAAAACGGTGTGCATTAAGGAAATGGATGCCTGGTTTAGTTCCTCAGCAGTAGGTGACTCCTGAGATTGGCGGCTTTCTCACACCTGATTTTACACCCCATCAGCACTGGCATTCGAACCGGCAACCCTCCGGTTGATGTCCCACTCCTCTAACCTTGAGGCTACCGCCATCCCCTATTGACACAGGCTAGGCCGAGGCTTGATGCCCGGTCTGTCCTTTGATGTTTTAATGAGGACTTTAGGAGAGAGATTCAGAGAAGCAGTGGGGTTATAATACCTACCTGGTGTTTTCATCGTAGAACTTTACTTTCCTCATGACAGAAATGTTGTACCAGTCACTGAAGACGATGAGAGACAGTCCCATATCAATGTCTCGCCGCAGCTTGGTTATCTCCTCTGGAAAGTACTCCTCTTCACTGTCCACCATCATCAATGTCCCTAAACACACACAGGAAATGTCAGCCCGAGACCAGATACAGAAAAACAAGCTCTGCTATGCATGCAGAGCCACTGGAACTATTGCTGTAAGCAATGACAGGGTGATAAGCCATTCATTCATGTGCTGCTCCCCCATATCCAGCTCTAAAATATATGTTAGATCACAATCAACAGAAAGATAGCAAACATACTCTCACCATATTGACTAGCATCAAAGCAGGTGATGGGTGCACCCAGAACCTCCACAAAATAACCCATACTCCTCAGGTGCTGGTACATATCCCTGAAGTTGGTGTGAATGTGATCTCCATTCCTACAAATGATTCAGATAAATCCAATATCAAGACACCAATCAAAAAAAAAGCAATGACTGTAAAGGGGAAAAAGGTATGGCTTGCGCTTATATGGCACCCTCTATAGGCATGTTTTAAGAGTTGCACTGCAATGACCCCAAACAGCCAGTACACCCAAAACAGCCTAATCTTCTCTCTTAAAACTAAACAGTGGTACAGAGCTAAATAGTTGCCCAAAGAACTCACCAGTCCAGTGGGTCATTCTTCATGCGCAGGTTATCTCGAGGGAAGTAGCCAGGCGGATAGCGCAGGTTGTGGTACTGGTCCCACAGAACCCTCTTACTACGAGGAGGAGTGGGCACTATCTTCACCTTGACTGGCAATTTAACCGTAGAGGTCATCTCCCCATCCACCTCAGACTGAGGAATTAGACAACAATGAACATTGAACCATTGACCCAGGATACAGCAAGCTACTTTGCTAGTAGGTAGCTTGCTAACTCTAACAGTATTATCTAAATATTGTGCTCTCTGGTTATAAATCTACATTAGAGGATGGCAGTGTGAGGTTACAGAAATCACATTAAAAACATTTTTTTAAAGTGAATGGTGAGATATGGTAACTACGGGAAACATATCCTGGTTGTTACTCACATTATTCCTAACAGGCGAAGACACGGTCACCATCACATGACCCTGGGCAATCCCCTCCCATGATGCAGATTTCTTGGTGACAGAGATGGAGACTGCCAGGTATCCAGCCCAGGGCCAGAGGACTGGCGAATAGGAGACTGCCACATCAATGTGGTCACCATTCTGTGGTAGGTAAGGCTGCCAGATGGGCTGGAGAGCACAAGAAAGGAGAATGTCAGCCAACAGGAGGATGACAAAAACAAAAATACACAGCATGTCAGATCAATTTATATCATTCATGTTTTGACATGATACCTAAAGCCTTCAATACAAAAGCACCTTGTCCAAAATCCTGCCAGTCACACCCATGCCATTGAGGATGGTGACGTTGACGATGGTGGGCATGCCACCGTAGTAGATGGGCTGGGAGCAGTAAGGCCACATGTAGGGGCACTCAGTCAGGTCGATGTAGCTGGGACTGAGACTAAAGACAAACAGGATCAAATCAACATGATCAGGTCAGAGTTATGAAAGAGAACCCCTGGACATTGCTAGAACCTTTCAAGAAGTTAAAAGAGTGAACATATAACAAAGTGAATACTATGTAAAACAAAGTGTACGACGAGCATGCAGAGTGTGTGTAGTACCTGGCCTGGGGTTTGTAGCTGTTAAGGATCTGGAAGGCTCTGAGGAGGTCCAGTTTTCCGTGGCCCTGTTCAAACATGTTGACTCCAGGGAGCCGCCGTGCTGAGGCGATCAGAGCCTGCTTCATACTGGCTGGGTTCACCAGCTCTCTGTTCAACACCGTGCTGTAGGAGAGACACAGCTGGGTTAACAACTATTACACTTCCTGACGGGCCGGCCCCAGGTGGTGAGGGTAGGAAACAACATCTCCACCCCGCTGATCCTCAACACTGGGGCCCCACAAGGGTGCGTTCTCAGCCCTCTCCTGTACTCCCTGTTCACCCATGACTACGTGGCCAAGTACGCATCCAACTCAATCATCAAGTTTGCTGACGACACTACAGTGGTAGGCTTGATTACCATCAACGACGAGACGGCCTACAGGGAGGAGGTGAGGGCCCTAGGAGTGTGGTGTCAGAAAATAACCTCTCACTCAATGTCAACAAAACAAAGGAGATGATCGTGGACTTCAGGAAACAGCACCCTCCTATCCACATCGACGGGACAGTAGTGGATAAAGTTCCTCGGCGTACACATCCCGGACAAACTGAATTGGTCCACCCACACAGACAGTGTGGTGAAGAAGGCGCAACAGCGCCTCTTCAACCTCAGGAGGCTGAAGAAATTTGGCTTGTCACCAAAATCACTCACAAACTTCTACAGATGCACAATCGAGAGCATCCTGTCGGGCTGTATCACCGCCTGGTACGGCAACTGCTCCGCCCACAACCGTAAGGCTCTCCAGAGGGTAGTGAGGACTGCACAACGCATCACCGGGGGTAAACTACCTGCCCTTCAGGACACCTACACCACCCGATGTCACAGGAAGGCCAAAAAGATCATCAAGGACAACAACCACCTGAGCCACTGCCTGTTCACCCCGCTATCATCCAGAAGGCGAGGTCAGTACAGGTGCATCAAAGCTGGGACCGAGATACTGAAAAACAGCTTCTACCTCAAGGCCATCAGACTGTTAAACAGCCATCACTAACATTGAGTGGCTGCTGCCAACAATCTCTAGCCACTTTAAAAATAGGAATTGGATGTAACAAATGTATCACTAGTCACTTTAAACAATTTTGTATATAATGTTTACATATCCGACATTACTCATCAAATGTATACACTGTACTCTAAACCATCTACTGAATCTTGCCTATGCCGTTCGGGCCATCGACTCAAATCTCTAGCCACTTTAATAATTATAATTGGATGAAATAAATGTATCACTAGCCACTTTAAACGATGCCATTTATATAATGTTTACATATCCTACATTACTCATCTCATATGTATATACTGTACTCCATACCATCTACTGCATCTTGCCTACGCCGATCAGCCATCGCTCATCCATATATTTATATGTACATACTGTATTCATTCCTTTACTCTTGTGTGTATAAGGTAGTTGTTGTGAATTTGTTAGATTACTTGTTAGATACTACTGCATGGTCGGAACTAGAATCACAAGCATTTCGCTACACTCGCATTAACATCTGCTAACCATGTGTATGTGACAAATAACATTTGAATTGATTTGATTAACTGTGCATTATGTTTCAATGATCAATATGTTTCAATGATCAATAAAGATGAGGAATAAAAAGCTGAGGTCCACAGGAAAAAATAACAGCATCAGACCACTAGTCTTTCTGTTAAATTGTAACTGCATCTTGAACCGGAAAACAATTATTGCAATTCATCAGCCGATAACTCTTAGTCGGTCACTAACACTGCAAATGAGATGTTCATGGTCTCTTAAAGAAATGCTGCTGAGTAAGGTGTCTCCTACAGAAACGGCCTCCTTCAGAAACTGCAGGACAAGCAGACTAACTTATCAATCAAATGCTTTAATGCTACTAGGCCTATACACCAGACAGCAACGTCTCTCTCACAAAGTTTGACCATGAATAATGAGTGAGTGAGTGAGTGTTGTGGAGAAAGTGGGGGAGCGCTAAGAGCATGCGGGAGGGAGGGGCCAGGGGAAAAGGGAGGTGTAGACAGCCAGGCAAGGAACAAGCGACAGACCTTTTCATACGAACATCAATTCACCTGTTAAGGTACAGATTGTGAGAACTCACCTCACGAGTAGGGTCACAGCGCCTGCCACAACAGGTGATGCTACGCTGGTTCCTGAGAGAGAGCGGCAGCCCTCCTTCATCCCTGAGCCCCTCACCCCAGAGCCATAGGTCACAATGTCAGGCTTCACTCTGCCATACCCCCCAGGCAGCTCCTAAAACAGCAGGCAGAGAGAATCATGTTGAATAAAAGGTGAGTATTGGGGAAAGAGAGAGGAGAACATGGGAGAAAAAAAAGACACTTGCAGTGAAGCCGCTCAACATTTACTTTACATTCAGTCATCTAACAGACTCCAATTCAGAGTGACCCACAGAAGCAACCAGGGTCAACGCCCTGCTTAAGGGCACGTCAACAGATCTCCCACAAGGTCAAAAACCTTGCTCAAGCTCCCAACCGCCAGGCCACCAGCCCTCCAAGATCCCCCCCACAGTTCCCTGAGAGCTGCCCCTCAACCATATGAGACCCCCAACCCCCCCGAGAAAAAAATCATAAAATAAGAAAAATGTGTGCGTTTGAATGCAAGTGTGTGTATATGCATAGGTACACGCATACAAACACTTGCACGGCATCAGCCTCAGGCAAACAGGCATTAGATAAGTGTCATTCAAATCTATTTTTCTTTACTTATCTTTGACCGTCATTTTATCCCCCGCCCAGCAACTCCACTCCCACTTGTCTCCAAATCCACATCCCAACCCTCAGCCCATCCCATCTCTGATGGCCACCCTCTTCAGATTTTCTTTCAACTGCGATGTTTAACATACAATTTGAATCTAATAGTATCCACAAATTGCGAGTTGAAGATAAATACTTTTACTTCGACCGCAGCAGTCTAAGGCACTCCAGACCCGAGTTTGATCCCAGGCTGTCACACAGCTGGCCGTATACTTTCCTATTTTTATTCCTGCGCCAGTTTTGATCCTTTATATTGGATAGACCAGTTCCCTACCAGTTAATGCGGTCATCAATTGGTTGTAATCTTGAGCAGACCATCCCATACAATTCTGATAACTCTACCATCCCAATTTACAATATAATTAAAACAATAGCTTTTAAAACATATTTTTCTTAAATACCGCTCTTTTATCAACCAGCACATTTGAGTTCAACCATACATTTGTTCTATCTTTTCAGGGGGATGAAATTGAAATTGTAACCAGCTCTGCAATGCTTGTTTGAAAAAGGTTTAATTTTCAATTAATCGAAAATGAGTAATGGCAATCTGCACAAAGGCATAAAGGCCATTTTTAAACAATGGATGAGCTTTTCTTAGTAATCTACTTGAGAACCATTTAGGGTTAATGTAAAACTTTTGTATGAGAGAAACTTTTTGATTAAGGTTTAGTGCTTTTTATATTTAATAATCTCAACCCACCCAGTTCACATTCATTATATAGATGGGCACGCTTTATCTCGTCTGGTTTAGCGTCCCAGACAAAGCTAAATATTTTTTGCTCATATTATTTGAAAAACAAATCATCAGGAGTAGGCAGAGCCGTAAGTGAGTAAACTGAGATACGACAATGTTTGCAATCCTCATTTATATGTCCCACAAAAAGTGCCATATGCTGCCATACGGTTTGAACACATCCAATTCCTCTATCTCAGTGTTTTCTTATGGCTGAGTGTCAGAGACAGGGGCTGCAGATCACAGGGTTAGATGTCTAGTGTGGGAGTGATAACAGGTAGGCGGGGAACAGAGTTCAGTGTACTCTGACTGTGAAAGGTAAGAGTACACAGAGACATTTGAGAGGTTATTCAGGGTTATGCTGTGAGTGAGACGTACCCATGTAGTCATCCCCCGCGAGGAGAACCTGGCAATGTTGTCCTCAAAATCTATCCCACCGACCCCAATCACATCCATCTGATCCGCTGGATTGTTCAGGGTGCTAGGATACATATGGAATTGTAATTATTATTTTCCATACATTTTCATCTTGTTTTCCTTTAAACTAATCTGTATCTTGTAATAATCAATGCTACGCCCTTTTGACCACCACACCTCCTCTCGGTGTCAGAACACACCCATATAGTGGTCCATCGTTCCCAATGGCAGAGACCATGATCACTCTGTTTGCAGTCAGCTCCCAAACCTGGCACACACAAACACACATTTTCAGCAAAATAAACTTTTAGAAAAGTAAATCAGTTTAAATGCTTTTGAGATTCTTTATTATTCACCTTATCAACAAAGGGGTGGTCCATGAAGTCTGGACCACCGATGCTGAGGTTTAAGACCTCAATCTTCTTCAGAATGGCATAGTTAAAGGCATCCAGGAACCAAGATGTGTAGGAGACCTGATTGTTGGTGAACACTCTGAAGATGTGAAGCTCAGAGTCAGGGGCAAAGCCCTGGCACTCTCGCATGCTGGCAATGACCCCTGCCACAAAGGTACCATGTCCCAGCCCTGGAGAGAGGACGAGACCAAACTTAGTGTCAATGGCCACAGCACAGAATCAGATCACATCAATAAAGCACAGGGAGAGAAGAGGGTTCACTTAGTACCCATGATCTTACCATCATCAAGTGTCTTTTCATTGGTCCAGTTGGTTCTCTCTTTCACGTTTTTAAAATGTGGATGTTTTTCGATGAGTCCTGTGTCAAAAACAGCCACCTTCACTCCGGAACCTACACAGAGAATACGGACACTTAGAATTAACCAGCAAATAAATGCACACAAACTACAAATGCAAGATGTACACAAGACACGTTAATGTAAACGACCACAAACACACCCATTCAACTGTTTACACACAACCTGTTATTAACCAGGCAAACACAGTGCCCCCTGCTGTCTGTGTCCTCACCGGTGTGTCCCATCTGCCAGAGGACATCAGCCTGCAGTATCTGGGCCACGTGTCGGGGGATGGCTCTCAGTAGCCTCCGCCTGGAGTGGCGGCCCGTGGCGTGCCAGAAGCCCGAGGCCAGAGACAGGCTAGTCCGGCGCAGCGGCCGGGACGACTGCCACTTCTGGGTCCAGCGGGTGACGTTGTTGCAGGGTGCCCTGGGGTCCGGCACTGACGGGCAGGGATGACAAGAGAGGAAAACGTCAAGAACAATTGTTGCTGAAAAAGGCCAGGAGTGAAAAACAAACATTTATAGTGTGTGCACAATATGGAGAGAAATTGATAGCTCCCCAATGTGATATGAAATCTCTATTCTGCATACAGTGAAGTAACCTCTTTTGTTCTCATTTCCAAAAATCTGGATGTTAACGAGCTACTGAATTTAGTTTATCATGAAGAATACATGAGCTCGTTGAACTTGATTGGGTTCCAAATGAAACTGCACTGTGACCAGACCATTACAATATTCAGAGACAAGATACAGGAGATGGTGGTGGGTGACTAACAAGCACCACTGATCTAATCATGTGAAATGGCCCTATTGCAGTAACAGTCTTTAGTGACACCGACAGAGCTGCTGATGTCTCCACTATGAAGTGTAATTATATTACACTCTATTCTCTTACAGTCACTCCAACAGAGATGATGACACTGCCTCTGCCTATTCATAATTATTACCACCTCTAAATGGATCCAGGAAGTCAATCTGTGGAGATAACTTTGGTCTGATTAACATCAATGGAATAAAACATCACTGAAAATGATTAAATGGTTCATCAACTCGCATCACGCAAGGAGAGCGCTGTGATAAAGTGCACTCCCCTTCCATCAAGTTCATTTTCAATGTCCCCTTTCAATTAAATCATTGGTGGCAGTTAGTGGTACTGGTGTTGGTTTGCAGTACAGCATGGTCATTGTGGTGGTGAGTGATTCCTGCACTACAGATGCAAACACAGAAACAGAAAAACATGACCGGAGGGCAGCTATATGACTTGACACACACGTGGGATACGGGGACAGTCCATTTGACAAAGCGTAGAGTATGTGGATCAGTTAAAACAAGAAAAGCAGGGCTGAGTGGAGACTTACAGTCAGGCATATACTTGAGTGTGCGGAACACCTTGCGCTGGGGCGTGACCCTCTTTATGTAGGGGTGGTCCTCCAGGGGGAGCAGGCTGCTGTGAGAGGCCTGGCGGATCTGCACCACTTCAAAGTCACTGGGGAAGTCACTGGCTGGGTTCTCCCGGAGCACAATGCGCCAGTCCAGGGCTTCGGCACTCCGCAGAGCACTACTGATGAAGTGACTGCGTGCCTTGGCTGTAAAGTAGCCATTAAATGCCACAATGTACTCTGGAAAAAGAGATAACAGGATAATCATTAAACATCTCCAAGGTAGTCGTGCTTTGGCTGTGGGACATTCCAATGTCAATGGATTTATATGTGGCATTGCCATTTGGGGATAGAGATATAGGTAAAACGAATTACTCCATTGGTTTTAGTTGTCCATAAATCTCAGGATTTGCCATTCGTCACTGTAATATTCTCTTGTTTCTAGAAAACAAATTGCCCAGTGACATCTCTGGGCTGGTACAGTGATACCCTTCAAGTCTGCACTTCTCTTACAGGACACAATAGTGCAGCATTATACTAGCAGTTCCTCTGCTGTCACAATAGGGAAATACAAAGCCCTATTAGGTCTGACTGACAAACAACTTTAATAACATCTAACTAGACTACACAGTTCTTGGGAATTAACACTAACCATTGAGCAAAAGAAAATAACCAAAAAAGTGAAATAAAATAGCCCAAAAGAACAGCAATGGACCACAAAAGGAGGCCTAGAATCAAATGATACTGAATAACTTTCAGATAGCTACATTGTGCCATTGTACAATTGCACAGACCCCTGGGGCGTGGCACCATGGTAGCTTAACTTTCATGAATTTAGTACAAATGTGTTGGCAGAGACAAAACTACAAGCCAATTCTTTATTGACTCTGCACAAGGCCCGTCACATGACCATGACCGCTTAGCCCAACCACTCTGTCATGATGACCCCTCGCTCTGCTTCACAATGCACTGCTCTCACTGGGTCAGTAAGAATTCATTGAAAAATAGGGCTGCGGAATATAAATACCATGTTATATTCTGGCATGGTGCTCTGCCAGCAGGGCTGCACAGACATGCATCCCAGACAGACTACTCTGACTGGAGCACTGGACATTTAAGAGGAAGGTAGGTACGCTCTGGGACAACAGCCAATGAATACTCCTCCCAACAATGAAGGATCCAACAACAGTTCAGCTAAAGCCCTCAAACTCAACTCTGGCCATGTCTAGACTTGACAGTTCATGCAGATTTAGTTTTCTGATCATGGAATTCCGAACGTGTCATGCATCTACACCTACATTTAAATGAGTCTACCGGCGCTATATTCAAATACCAGCACGCATTCTACAAACGGTGGAATAGGCGAAGTATGACAATACCGCAACAACTGATGGCAGTAGCTAACTACTGTAGCTAGCCAGAAAGCAAGCAAGCAAGGCTAAATGGATTGCAAACAGGTTAGCATAGCTCTATTTTTCTAAATATTAGCTAGATGGCTAGCATTTATGAGCCCAGCAAACACGTTCCTCACACGCTAGGAAAATACTTCCTCCAAAGTTAAAATGAAAAGGTGCCTCTCGGTCCCAAAACACACGTTTGAGACTTGTGGTAATGCTGATGACGTCGCCCACCTTGCGAGCTTTCGGGAGCCTGATTGCGTCCAGACGGAGGAGAAATCCGCACAGATCTGTACACAATCAGCCCACAAATTGACTTGTGCGTCTAGACCCGTCTTTTCAATGCGATCTTCCTATTCTGATTGCAGAAGTCGCATGTAAGTGTCAAGAGTAGACATGACCTCCGGATCTCGAAGCCAGTTCCACTGATTTTTTTATTGTATTGTTCCCCTCTAATCAGGAACTGATTTAGTGGATGCAATTAATTATCAGGTAGAACAGAAAACCAGCAGGCTCCGGACCTTGTAGGGTAAGAGTTGAATAACCCTGGGCTAAAGTCTGCCAAGCCATGTGGGAACCTCCAGCCAGGTAGAGTAGAGAAGCTTGACTGTGATCGTCCTGCCAAGTTCACGTTGTGTTATCGGTCTGTGGTCAATGAGCGACAATTCATTGAACAAACACCATAAAACAGAAAGATAAACTTGACTTACATGTCATAAAGAGAAAAGAGAATGTGGCCTGAATAGCTCAAACATCCTTTGGCTTTGACCCAAATAATGACAAGACAAGGTGTTGTTAGGGAATGGTGAGTATGGACTAAGGACCTTGTATGTCACTCAAGATTTTTCAGTAGAAGTTCCATAGTAGTAGCCAAGAGGCAACCCTCCGTATTAGCTGCCTGGCATTGGTGTTCTAGTATGCAAACTACAGTAACATAGCTTACCATGTTTGACTACTTTGGTGGAAAACTTCAGTTTCACAGTGAGACTTGAGCAGTTGGAACTGTGGGTCCCATCAGGGTGGGAAGAGTAGATGGAAGAGGATGCAGCCCCATCCCCCACTAGAATGAACCTGCCACATAGCAGAATCAATAGTATGGAGAACCATATAGGCACCAGGGTCATGGTCCAATCTTTCCTTATCTGTTCACTAGAAATAGTCTTTATCCCTCCAAGCCCAGAGCAGGTCTCCTAGCAGCCAGGAGGGATTGTTAAACATATAACAAGACAAAAATATGGCTATGGCAATCATCAACAAAGTAGTTCATGTCCAGCGCTCATAGGTGCCCTTCTTGCACACGGCTTGAGCATCTTTCATTTCTTTCTGCGTTTCCTCTCCATCTTTAAAGTCCAGTGTGTTGATCAGTACTTCAGCCAGGAAACTATTGGGGATCCATTTCCATCCACAGAGGCAGATGAGGACGGTGGTTGTGTAGTCTAGAGAGTTCACCTGCAGATCTTTTCCTCAAATACCTGGAACGAAATGGAAGACACATTGTCATATTAAGGATATAATAAAATCTAATGCACACATATACTTCAGCAACTTCATACTTTCCGTTACCCAATCAAATCAATCTATACTGAACAAAAATATAAACGCAACATGTAAAGTGTTGGTCTTATGTTTCATGATCTGAAATAAAAGATCCCAGAAATTGTCCATACTCACAAAAACACTTATTTCTCTAAAATTTTGGGCATACATTTGTTAACATCCCTGTTAGTGAGCATTTTTCCTTTGCCAAGATAATCCATCCACCTGACAGGTGTGGCATGTCAAGAAGCTGATTAAACAGCATGGTCATAACACAGGTACACCTTGTGCTGGGAACAACAAAAGGCCACTCTAAAATGTGCAGTTGTCACAATGCCACAGATGTCTCAAGTAGAGGGAGAGTGCAATTGTCTTGCTGACTGCAGGAACGTCAACCAGAGCTGTTCCCAGAGGATTGAATGTTAATTTCTCTACCATAAGCTGCCTCCAATATCATTTTATCAGTACACCCAACCTGCCTCGCAACCACACCAGCCCAGAACCTCCACATCCGGCTTCTTCACCTGCAGGATCAATGAGGGGATGGAGGGAGCTGAGGAGTATTTATGTCTGTAATAAAGCCTTTCTTGGGGGAAAATAACTAAATCTGATTGGCTGGGCCTTGCTCCCCAGTGGGTGGTCCTACGCCCTCCCAGGCCCACCCATGGCTGCGCTCCTGCCTAGACATGTGAAATCCATAGATTAGGGCTTAATTTATTTAAATTCACTGATTTCCTTATATAAACTGTAACTAAGTAAAATCTTTGAAATTGTTGCATGTTGCATTTTTGTTCAGTATACTTACAGTTGAAGTCAGAAGTTTACATACACTTAGGTTGGAGTCATTAAAACTCGTTTTTCAACCACTCCACAAATTTCTTGTTAACAAACTATAGTTTTGGCAAGTCGGTTAGGACATCTACTTTGTGCATGACAAGTAATTTTTTCAACAATTGTTTACAGACAGATTATTTCACTTATAATTCACTGTATCACAATTCCAGTGGGTCAGAAGTTTACATACACTAAGTTGACTGTGCATTTAAACAGCTTGGAAAATTCCAGAAAATGAAGTCATGACTTTAGAAGCTTCTGATAGGCTAATTGACATAATTTGAGCAAATTGGAGATGTACCTGTGGATGTATTTCAAGGCCTACCTTCAAACTCAGTGCCCCTTTGCTTGACATCATGGGAAAATCTAAATAAATATTTTTAGACCTCCACAAGTCTGGTTCATCCTTGGGAGCAATTTCCAAGTGCCTGAAGGTACCACATTCATCTGTACAAACAATAGTACGCAAGTATAAACACCATGGAACCACGCAGCCATCAAACACTCAGGAAGGAGATGCGTTCTGTCTCCTAGAGATGAACGTACTTTGGTGCGTAAAGTGCATATCAATCCCAGAACAGCAGCAAAGGACCTTGTGAAGATGGCGGAAACAGGTACAAAAGTACCTGTATCCACAGTAAAACGAGTCCTATATCGACATAACCTGAAAGGCCACTCAGCAAGGAAGAAGCCACTGCTCCAAAACCGCCATAAAAAAGCCAGACTACGGTTTGCAACTGCACATGGGGACAAAGATCGTACTTTTTGGAGAAATGTCCTCTGGTCTGATGAAACAAAAATAGAACTGTTTGGCCATAATGACCATCGTTATGTTTGGAGGAAAGAGGGGAGGCTTGCAAGCCCAAGATCACCATGACAGCATCATGTTGTGGGGGTGCTTTGCTGCAGGTGGGTCTGGTGCACTTCACAAAATAGATGGCATCATGAGGGAGGAAAATGATGTGGCTATATTGGAGCAACATCTCAAGACATCAGTCAGGATGTTAAAGCTTGGTTGCAAATGGGTCTTCCAAATGGACAATGACCCCAAGCATACTTCCAAAGTTGTGGCAAAATGGCTTAAGGACAACAAAGTCAAGGTATTGGAGTGGCCATCACAAAGCCCTGACCTCAATCCTATAGACAATTTGTGGGCAGAACTGAAAAGGCGTGTGCGAGCAAGGAGGCCTACAAACCTGACTCAGTTACACCAGCTCTGTCAGGACGAATGGGCCAAAATTCACCCAACTTTTGTGGGAAGCTTGTGGAAGGCTACCCGAAACGTTTGACCCAAGTTAAACCATTTAAAGGCAATTCTACCAAATACTAATTGAGTATGTAAACTTCTGGCCTACTGGGAATGTGATGAAAGAAATAAAAGCTGAAATAAATCAATCATTCTCTTTACTATTATTCTGACATTTCACATTCTTAAAATAATGTGGTGATCCTAACTGACCTAAGAGAGTGAAATTTTACTATGATTAAAATGTCAGGAATTGTGAAAAACTGAGTTTAAACGTATTTGGCTAAGGTGTATGTAAAGTTCTGACTTCAACTGTAGATTCTACGTAGCCTAGTTTTGGAAGGGTAAACCAGTGTACAATGTAATTTCAGTAGTTACAAGGCGACATAAAATCCGAAGGACTTGTCAAAGGGACCTCTAAGCATTGGTAACGCTCTTTTGATGTATTGGACTTCCACTCTTGCAAGGAAACTACCAGAAATCTGGGAAAATGCCAAAACTCAGCCACCGCTTGGCCCCAAGGGAAATCCCTCATCATTGCGATAGGTCAGAAGCCATAAAACCTAACCCTCTAAATCACAGACCCTGGACAGGTGGGGTTTAATTTCCCTTTGGGGTCCTGAGGTATAGACCCTTCAGTCACGACCCCTCCAAAGACAAAACACCACCAAAAAGCAGTTACATTATAACACTTAGGCAGCCTTTTCCTGGAATATATGGACAGCTCTCTCCCTCCCATCATGCACACCAGATGGGCCTTTCTGAGACCCAAACAACTAGCTCAGGCTCCGGCTGGGAACAGTCTGCTGGGTTAAAAATGGGGCTGTAAAGGCTTGGACACACTGGTAGCATTAGCCGTCCCGAGAGTACTTCGCACACTGAACTGAGTGCCAAACGTAATTAGTCAGACGTCCACCTGCGAGTGGTCCCTAAAACACACCATGCCGAACAAACAGAAGATCAACATTCGGTGTTGTGTGTGTGTGGTCCATTAAGTCAGATTAGACTAGAGCCACTTGTGTTAACATGAGAAAACAACAAACCTCTGGGCACCTCATCCCCTTCTTAGAACAATTGTCCACAAAAATAAAGATGAATCAGAACCATGTGGGTCAAAACTTTATTTTGCAAATGAACTGGGACAAGAGTCATGTTCAAGTTGTTAGAAGTTACATCCCAAACATATAGAACACAAATGTCTCTTAGCCTCCCACGCATAGGCTACGAAAACTGAAACTAAATAATATAAAAACTAAATAGAAATGTTTTTCTAAAACCTTAAATAAAAACAAGTAAAATGGATCTGAAAACTAATAGAAATAAAAACTAATATTTAACAAAACTATAAATGGAGTTGCTGCGGTTCTGTATTTTCTGGAAACTCAATTTGCCTGGCTAAAGATATACATTTCTGCGCATGTGCAGGATATTTTGTCCCGTAGCTGCTGCCCACTCCGCTGCCTACGTAGCTGTTGCTCAGTACTCAGCTGCTGCTCTACACTAAGTGCTTTGCACTTTTATCGAGTTCCCAGTTTATTTGAACTCACTAAAGTCAGATTTCCCAGTTTGTGGTTTCCAGTTGTTTTGAGCGCGGCATGCTGGATTGACAGCATGGCCAATGTTGAATGTTTTTCCTTTTAAGCTTGGAAAAGAGACCCTTAGACTTAGGACCACACCCACTCCACTGAATAGCAGGCTAGTGATTGCTTTGCAATGCTTGCAGTTAGCCACCGATTCCTTCCAAAGTACTCATTGTTGAATTTGCAATTTCCAACTTGTGTAATGTTTATGTCCAATGGCCGATGAGCACCGATACATATTACATATAATTCCTCTAAATAAATTATCAATTACCTTGAGCCTTCTTGGTTGGGCACTTCTAATGTAACTATTTGGCAACACCCAAGGGGCTTGAATTTTCTAGCTCTGCCCATAGATGTTGCACTGATGTAGTGTCCCCATGAGTGAGAACACTGAGCCAATCACGAGAACATTACCACCCTTGCGCTCCTTATTTTCTGCTGGCTGCCCCACAACTACAGAAAGTACTGAGCTAGGCTGAAACACCTGCATTTTGGAGTTGCATTACTCAAGAAAGCAAAAAAGAGACAATGTTTGTATGCATCTTTATTAACTCAATGATTTTTTTTATTCAGTCTTGTGTGTAGAATAGCTCAGCATACTCATTGATAGCCCCTACTTTACTGAATTTGCGCGAGACATTAAAATACCAGAAATCGCTAAATACAGCACTGCGATAGACAAAATATTTTGATTGCCGATGCACGGTTCTGACTGTGTCTGGTGGCCGATATGCCTGGGTGTGACCTTCCCATCTCTCTCCCGCCTAGCCCCGTCTTTATTTGCTGTGAAAGACGCAGTTTGTGTTCTTGAAGTAGGCTACGGAAAATAGCTTCCTACGTTGCAAAAAAAATACTTAATCTTAGGTTTCGACACCGTGATTCGACGGGTAAGGAGTTGATGAATCGATTTGAGTCGACTCTCCATCACTAATTATACTTCACTCCAGCTGAAATCTTTTTTCATAAGGGACCAGGGTAGTGAGCTTGATTCCCGTGACCATCCATAACATGTATACACGCATGACTTTAAGTCGTTTAATAAAAGCGTCTGCTAAATGAGATATTATTGTTGTTATTATTATTATTATTATTATTATTATCTACATAGCATACCGCTACCACACCACAGCTGCGTTTGCTAAAACGCACTGAAGTTCCCAACAATACGCTGTTCGCAGAGCGATGCTGTACAGCTCACGGTTGCCAGTCAACTAATTAATTAAGCATTTTAATAAAATACATTCCATTGGCTAGCTAGCCCGCTATTAGATAGCTAGCTAACTAGTTATCTAGCCCATAGTAGCCGACAGTGTCAACATATCCATGTGTTTCTCTCGTATCGCGAAACGCAGCTAGCCTAGCTAACTAACACACACGCTAACTTGCAAGTATTCTGCTATCTTAGCTAACGTTATCATTTTACCTGGTTGAAAGATATACTCACATTTAATTTGCCAGTCGCTTGACGCCAGCCTGAATCATTTAATATAATATTTTATGGTGTTGGCTAGTGAGATTGGTAGCTGGCTTGGTCTCAAACAAAAGCAATAACTTCACTACCGCCTAACACTGACGTTCAGATAGCTAACTATCATCACTCAGCAGCAACAGAGACGCCTCTACGCCAGGCTACAACATTAGCTATCCAGCCCTGCCTACTGGATGGGATGCAGATCGCACTTCTTCTAAATGAGGTTGAACGCGGTTGGCATCCAATTTGTTGCATTACCGCCACCTACTAGACTGGAGTTTAACTCCCTTATACTTTACTTGAAATAGAAAAATGTACTAAATAAATACCCTGCCATCTAACACTAGACTCACTAATTTCAAAATTATATAAAATAAATGTACCCCTCCCTACTCCACGAATTAAATGTATTTATTCCTACCTCGTGCCATCACCCTAAAAGGATGGGACATCACCACATTATGTAACTCTCCTGCTGTCAAGTCCTGCACACCCAAATACATCTCTGCATCTGCCACCATAACCTCAATTTTCTGAGACTTCTGATCCATTCCTGCAGTACCATTAATAACCATTGCTATAAATGCTGAAAATCAAATCTTACTGAAACTTATTTCACTTTTTGGCCTATCCCTCAACCCATCTTCCTCTACTTTCTAAACTGCTCAGCAAATGACAACATCTGCTCTACTCTAACCCTGGAAACCTCAACGTGCCTCTCTGCAACGGGACATTTCTGATCCCCAGCTCCATGGGCACCCCTACAATTAACACATTCCACTACTTTCCCCAATACTACACATTCCTTTGTCTCATGCCCTTTTGCACATTTCTCACACCTTGGACCCTCCCTCCTACACACTGCTGCCACATGCCCATAAGATTGACACCTGTAACATCTTAACGTATTCGGCACATACGCTTGTACAGGATAAATTATATACCCTAGCTTCACTTTATCAGGCAAAGATTCAGCTTCAAAACTCAAAAGAACAGACAATGACTCTTGTGTTTCCCCACTCTCGCCACCCTGTCTGCGTTGCATCAAACGCCGAGCATCACATTCACCCGGAATCTTTGCCTTCAACTGGTCAACGTTTATATCTACTGCTACCCCAGTCATCACTCTTTTCGTTGGTGCTTTTTTTTATTGAGAACGAAACACTTCACTTTACTTACCCCCATTCGTTTTACTTCAAGCGCATTCTTCCTCTGCCCAACACAAACACAATTATCTCTAGACCACTTCTAGATACCATCACCGATTCCACATGACCCAACTCTTTTTTTCACCCACCGTGAAACCACAAATGGATTAGGCCAAACGGCAAGAATCCACTTTCTCAATAAACTTCACTCTTACTGTCACAGACGATTCTTCATCCAGATCCTCGGTGCATACCTCGATCTCCGATGACTTTACCGCACCTACCACCTCCGATACTTCACCCTCATTCACTTCCATTTCTCCTCCTGTCTTCAGCTCCCTCTGATTACACTTTCTACCATTCTTCTTTGACACACCATCTCATTTTTTTCACAATTTTTATCCGACTCAAGCTCACGCTCCTCTTCCCTCACTCAGACCTCTTCTCCCTCCTCCGTTTGTCTCGGCATTGCTTTCCACATGCGAATAATTAACACTAAGCATTACCCCATAGAGGCGCCAGCTTCCCGTCGTCTCAAGACTCTCGCCTGCTTTGCTAAATGAACAATACACTATATTTGTGGTAAGAAGTGCTGTATGTAAATAGCGTATAGTTTTCTAGTCTTATTTGCCTGAATAACACGACCCAGCTCAACTTTCTTCCGCCTCGAGTCCAACGCTTCCTCGGATCACTTTGCCACCGCAGTCCATCCCTACTCCCCAGTGCCGAGCAGGTGGGCTCAACATGCAGATTGCACCACATTACATTTATTTTTTATTTAAGTCAGTTAAGAACAAATTCTTATTTATAATGACAGCCAAGGAACAGTGGGTTAACTGCCTTGTTCAGGGACAGAACGACAGATTTTTTTTACCTCCTTGTCAGCTCCGGGATTCGATGTAGCAACCTTTACGGTTACTGGCCCAACGCTCTAAGCTACCTGCCGCCTGGGACAATGCATAGGTATACTGTATTCAAATTATTTATTGGCTACATTTAAACTACTTATCAACACTAGTCTATAAAGTAAACATATTGCACACATCAACTGGTAAACGAGATAAAAGCACAATTTCAGAGGCTTGGATTTTCTTATGCATTGATCCTTCGAGCCATAGTGTTGATATGATGAAGTGGAGGATTTCTTAGGGTTACCCAATCTGAAATCAACCAGTCATAGCAATGCTGCTCCTTGTTGTTAAGTCTTTAACATTCTTAGTTAATTTAATTAACCACGTAACAATACCTACCTATGATGAAACATGATAGATCACAATCAATCTTACATTGCAGCAAAACCCTTTTGTCATATTTGTGGAATGTTGTACTAGGACTGCCAAACAAAAAATCTATAGGACTCACACATGGGAGACCACAATGATGCCGAATCGATCAAAACACGGGGAAATCTGACAAAGCATGCGACACACTCGGTGTGAATAAGGGTGCGTTTCTTCACTTTGGTATGAACATATGGCTGATTGTTACAAGAAACTATCTAAGCAAGTATCACGAAGACTGATCATTGATGAAAACTGATTTAAATGACTATACTTTTTTTTTTTAAGTAGTCAGGTTCGAGTTTATTTGGCACATTTGCATAAAACATGACTCATTGAACCAGTTCACCATTAGTTAATGTAGAATAAACAATATGTTGTTATCACTAATTTAAATGAACAAGAATATTCAAAATACATAACAATTGTACTCAGAAGACAGTGATGAATTGACTATTTCAGAAAACGGTCAACAACATTTATACATGTATAGTACATATAGAAAAGGTGAAAGGAAACACTTTAGGAAAATGTTCCCATTCTGCAACAACCGCTTGCAAATACTATTTAGTTATTCATTGACCTGGCACACATTGCACACTTTACAATTAAGTGTTCTATTTTTAAACATTTGCTTCATTTCAACATGTTTTTAAAATTCTCTTTTGGTCCAGCAATTGTGTTTTTGTGATACACAGGGAATTTAGAATCTCAAATGTGCATTAAAACCAAACCTTTGTTAAAAATAAATGTAAGACAGTGGTGTTTCAAAAGCCAAATCAACAGGTGACTGAAACCATGGCATTATTAGTTCTGTAGGGTGGAAATGCATGTTATAGATGCACAGTGCATTCGGAAAGTATTCAGACCCCTTGACTTTTTCCACATTTTGTTACGTTACAGCCTTATTCTAAAATTGATTACATATTTTTTCTTAATCTATCTACACACAATACCCCATAATGACAAAGCAAAAACAGTTTTTCTGAAATGTTAGCAAAACAGAAATATTACATTTACACAACTATTCAGACCCGTTATTTTGTTGAAACACCTTTGGCAGCAATTACAGCCTTGAGTATGACGCTACACGCATGGCACACCTGTATTTGGGGAGTTTATTGATAGGCAGAGCCTCTCAAGCCCTGTCAGGTTGGATGGGGAACGGTGCTGCACAGCTATTTTCAGGTCTCTACAAAGATGTTCAATCGGGTTCAAGTCCAGGCTCTGTCTGGGCCACTCAAGGACATTCAGAGACTTGTCCCGAAGCCACTCTTGCGTTGTCTTGGCTGTATGCTTAAGGTCGTTGTCCTGTTAACCCCATTATGAGGTCCTGAGTGCTCTGGAGCAGGTTTTCATCAAGGCTCTCTCTGTCCTTTGCTCTGTTCATCTTTCCCTCGATCCTGACTAGTCTCCCAGTCCCTGCCCCTAAAAAACATCCCCACAGCATGATGCTGCCACCATGCTTCACTGAAGGGATGGTGCCAGGTTTGCCTTTTGGCAAACTCCAAGTGGGCTGTCATGTGCCTTTTACTGAGGAGTGGCTTCCTTCTGGCCACTCTACCATAAAGGCCTGATTGGTGGAGTGCTGCAGAGATCGTTGTCCTTCTAGAAGGTTCTCCCATCTCCACAGAGTAACTCTGAAGCTCTGTCAGAGTGACCGTCAGGTTCTTGGTCACCAAGAAGGCCTTCTCTCCCAAGGCCTTCTCTCCCCATATGCTCCTTTTGGCCAGGCGGCCAGCTCTAGGAAGAGTCTTGTTGGTTCCAAACGTCTTCCATTTAATAATGATGGAGGCCACTGTGTTCTTGGGGACCTTCAATGCTGCAGACATTTTTTGGTACCCTTCCCCAGATCTGCGCCTCGACACAATCCTGTCTCGGAGCTCTACGGACAATTCCTTCGACCTCAGGGCTTGGTTTTGGAAAACATTTATTTAATCCATTTTAGAATTAGGCTGTAACGTAACAAAAAGTCAAGGGGTCTGAAAACTTTACAAATGCACTGTATGCTGCATGACACACACAGTTGAACAAAAAAAAGTGTCTACTTACAGAAACATGCACATAAATGACAACAATACAAATGTAATTAACAACATTAATTGGCATTTCATGTGACGAAGCGATGCTATTAAAATTGAGTTACCATTACGTCAACAGGTGACCAAGTGAACTATGTGGGGGGGGGAAGAGACCACTGCACTTGACTGTGTGCAACGATTTACAAAACAAATAACAGCAGTAGGACCGACAGTGTAGATAGAGCATAATGTAACATTATAGAAATACCAAAAGAGAGACTGAGATCAGCTGACACGGCTCTGTTGAATTTCCATTATCTTAAAAAAAATGTACTTAAAAATACCAGCGCTTCTCACCGCAAATGACTTAAGTACATAATGACCACATCATACCAATTGCTTACAATGGTTGTTCTGGTTGGGGAGTACGAAAAGGTAAACACAAAAGTATCTAACGAGAGCAGTTTTAATGAAGACATAAAACCTACAGCCTGTCAACACTATAACCAAAAGAGGTATATATATATTTTTTTTTTTAACACACAATTGCTTTTTGAAGCCCTTCAAAACACTTGAATGACCCCTCAAAATGAAGTTCTAGAAACCGGAAACAATCAGTTAAATGTGATCAGGTTCTTGATCCATCCCTTGAATATAATTAGAATAAGTGCATTGACAGGCTATAACAAGGTACACTAAAAATAAAACTTTGAAGTATTGAAGATAATTATTTGAAAGAACAATGTAAAATACGTCATCACAATACTGCAGATTTGTTTTTAAGCATATTTTATGGCAATTATTCTTGATTTTTAAAAGACTTGACAATAGAGAACAAGTGCGAGATTTAAATTGGTCTCTCCCAACAGCCGTCTGTGAGCTCTGACTGGCAAAGCATCCACAATATCACCAATGTTGTCAATCTACTAACTATACGGTTTGTTCAATGACAATTATGGAAAAAAAATACAATAAAAACAAGACATGCCTAAATTACTCAGAACAAATTGGAAAGACATTTGATATAACAAACTAAATTAATACTGAGCCATCAACCAGTTCTCCATCAGTTAGCGATCTATTGGATCGATTCTCCATCAGTTTGTTAAATTACACATCCGTTGACGTGTATCCTTCATTACAACAGGGCTGTCCATCTCAGACTGTGTAGCAGGACCAGGAAAGTGCAGAGACAGGACAGGACTCGATCCGAATCAGTCCCCAGTCCCCACAATGACAACTATGCAAAAGCGCTGGCTCATCTTTCCTTACTTGAGTTTCCAGTCAACCTCCCATAGTCTTTCAAGATCACAGTTCAAAAAGAATCCCAAAATGAATAGAAACAACTCCTACATTAACAGATTATAAAAACTGAATCCTGGCAAGAAAAAAAATTCATTTTCAAATCATGAAAGCAACTGGTCAGAATGCAATAATATTGGATATACTAGACTTCTAAACCAAAATTAAATAAATAAATGTTTATTTTGGCCTTCATTAACCAGGTTTCCATCCAACCGGATAAAAAAAAAAAAAAGTCACGACAGGCCTGATGGAAACAGCACATTTTTCTGTAAACTTTCCAAATGTCGACAAAGTAATATTACGCTACACAAGGTAGGATATTTTTGTCAGTAAAATTAATTATCAGAGAAATGTAGGTGGAAATGCTTTTATGTGCAAATATTGATAGAATAACCATCATATCGAAGTAATCTTGGAGTCACATGATGACATGTGTTGTCCTCCCACTACAACTCAGGAAACCATGCAGTTTATTAGGTGACAGATGTAATAAATTATGATGAACTTCACAGGGTGGTGAAAGTGCAAAGTGATGAGCTTGATGCTCCATTCCAATAAATATTGAGGTTCTTATTCTGGTGACATGATGTCCATAATAATCTCATCATGTAGGCTATACCTGCAGTACCAGAGTGGGCACATCCGCTATATAACATTTTTGGTGACAAAACCATCAGAGTTGAAAATGCAAAGGAAACTCATTTAACTTTTATATGGGAATTTAACCACAAAAGTAATTTTTATGTACACTACGTCATCAAGTAAAGCCTTTCCTCCGCAACAAGTACATTTCCCGGAAACACATCTCTGGTGGGAAAATGTGCATATTGTTTTTATTCAATTTTTTTGAATATTCACAAGAAAATATGTAGTCAATTGGATGGAAACCTAGCTACTGACATACTTGTGTTTTAGCACAAAGTATCACCATTTTTTTCCGTATCTCAGGATATATTCAATACATGACCAAAGGTATGTGGACACCCCTTCAAATTATTGGATTCGGCCATTTCAGCCACACCCATTGCTGACAGGTGTATAAAATCAAGCACACAGACATAATCTCCATACACAAACATTGGGAGTAGAATGGTCCGTACTGAATTACTTTTAATGTGGCACTGTCATAGGATGCCACCTTTCCAACAAGTCAGTACATCAAATTTCTGCTCTGCTAGAGCTGTCCCGGTCAACTGTAAGTGCTGCTATTGTGAAGTAAAAACTTCTAGGAGCAACAACGGCTCAGCTGCGAAGTGGTAGGCCACACAAGCTCACAGAACGGGACCGCATAGCGCGCGTAAAAATAGTCCGTCCTCGGTTAAAACACTCACCAGAGTTCCAAACTGCCTCTGGAAGCAACGTCAGCACAAGAACTGTTAGTCAGGAGCTTCATGAAATGGGTTCCCATGGCCGAGCAGCCGCACACAAGCCTAAGATCACCATGCGCAATGCCAAGCGTTGGCTGGAGTGGTGTAAAGCTTACTGCAATTGGACTCTGGAGCAGTGGAACCACATTCTCTGGAGTGATGAATCACGCTTCACCATCTCGCAGTCTAACCAACAAATCTGGGTTTGGTGGATGCCAGGAGAACGCTAGCTGCCCCAATGCATAGTGTCAACTGTAAAGTTTGGTGGAGGAGAAATAATGGTCTGGGATGTTTTTCATGGTTCGGGGCTAGGCTTCTTAGTTCCAGTGAAGGGAAATCTTAATGCTACAGCATACAATGCCATTCTAAACGATTCGGTGCTTCCAACTTTGTGGCAACAGTTTGGGGAAGGCCCTTTCCTGTTTCAGCATGACAATGACAAGTGCACAAAGCGAGGTCCATACAGAAATGGTTTGTCGAGATCGGCGTGGAAGAACTTGACTGGCCTGCACAGAGTCCTGACCTCAACCCCATCGAACACCATTGGGATGAATTGGAACACAGACAGTACCCGACCTCACTAATGCCCTTGTGGCTGAATGGATCAAGTGGATCTAGTGGAAAGCCTACCCAGAAGAGCGGTTATAGTGGAAAAGGGGGACCAACTCTATATTAATGCCCATGATTTTGGAATGAGATGTTTGACAAGCAGGTGTCCACATACTTGCTCATGTAGTGCATCTCCACCAAAGCAAGTAACCCACTGTTCTTGTAACATGAATTCACAGCAAATAATCAAGAACGAGTACAGGAACAGCATTTTAACACCCCTTCCTAAAACTTAATTCCTAGAATTTTGTTCAACAGATCCATTTAGATGGACAACTTCAAGTGACCATTTCTACGGAAACAATATAATCATGACAACAATAAATAAATGTGAGAGACACAAGGACAGGAAAGAAACATTAGGGAATAGGAATCTAGGAAAAAAGGGTGAAATATGAGGATGTTTTTCTTGCTGCCTCAGTGGCACTATGGCCTAGGAGCTGAATTGCTGTTCCAGGCAGCTTCTGGTAAGTCCCTGCTTGTGGTCTCAATGAGACACACAACATTATGAGTTTCAACATTGCAACCCACGTAACTATTGCTCAGCCATTGTATTGTTGTTGGTAGCGGCGGTTGAGCTCACGCAGCTCTTTCTCCCGAGCACGACGAGCCTTGTTGGACTTAGTGGAGCGGCTGGAACGTGTGGACTGGGCAGACTTGGTGCTGTGACAGCGTGATGAGGCCCTCTTCAGGAGGTTTTGGGAGATAGAGCGCTGCAGGTTCTTCATGGAGGACGACGCGGCCATGCTGACGATCCAGGGGTGTTTCAGAGCCTGGCCTGCTGTTAACCTCTCACTGGGATCAACAGTCAGCACACGGTCAATGAAGTCCTTTGCCAGGTTGGACACACTGGGCCATGGCTGAGCAGGGAGAAAGAAAGAGGTTTAAATGTTGAGAAACTGCAAATGTCTATGCACTAGGGGGGGTGGTCGATTCAAAGTAATAAATTAACAGTCAATTTCTCTAGCACACTGGTTTGAATCCAGTTAAATTTTGGGGCATGGCTATAATAAACAATACACACAAGAGGGCAGCAGAGTGTAAAGCAGCTACAGTTTAATATTGCTGTACTGTAAGGCTCTGTAAACCTACAGGCTACATGTTAATAGCACAGTAGTAACTTCACAATGTGAACTTAAAGGCCAATTCTTTTTTTGTAGAGTAACAGATGGCAATGAGATATTGAGTACAATTTCTGAACCCTAGGATCTAAGGGAAAAGACATGGCCAAGCATGTCTTGCGCTCGTTCAAAGCGCTGCCCAATGATAAAGGACAGGGGGTGATTTGCCCTCAGACTACAACATAAACATGAGGTCTTTTATAAAGGAAGAATAGCTACACCCATGTATGTTACCCCCACTGAGAAGCTGAGCCTGTCTGATTCAGAGTATAAGAAAGGCCCCAAAGCGTACTGTGGTTGCTTCCAGGAACTCCAGCCTTAAGCTACGTCACAAAGTCACGAAGGGGGGTCGTGTTGGAAGTTCAGAGATGACATGAGCATTACGCCCAGTCGAGAAACACAGACACATGTTTTTTATTAAAATGAAACCAAAGACATAAGCAACTGTCTGCAATGCATCCAGTATGAATTTAACATAAAAAAACAACTAAAAGAAGTCTAACTTTCGTTCTGATTCTCTGCTGGGATTCAGGTGTTCAACTCTTTTGGCATGATTGGGTAGCTTTCTAACTGTGAAGAATCGGTCTTTACTACAGCGGAGTCACTAAGCACACTCAGGTGCCCTACTGTACACTTGTTTCTACCTCAGTCAGATGTTACCAGGGCTGTTGCAGTGAACATTATACGTATAATGTTGAGTCAATCATCTGGACGCTAATGGCCTGGTACTCGGGACTCTATTGTCCCTCTAACTACTATGACGTCAATGCAAATTCAATCAAAAATCACATCAAAACAGTATGTGGTTTTAAAACTTACCTAACTGTGATCAATTTGAATAAAGTTCAACAAATCGGTTGAAACAGTGGAAAACGTAGTCTTTGTGAATGTTTCAAAGCCCAACACAACACTCTAAGGTGAGGATTAATTCAAAATCAACCATATGCATATTAGAGCTTATGCATAGGTCTATATATGAGCCCAAGCCCCCCCCCAAAAACTGAATTAAAATAATGATTGTGCCTATACAATACATAGCCTAGCACATATTATGCAATGCAGAAAGAAAAATATATATATATATTTAAGATGTCTTTGGTACATAATTACAATTAGTGAATTTGTATTTGATTTTGAATAGCCTAGTAATAGGGATTGTTTTACATTTTCATAATTAATAGGCTGACATTACCATTAGCTACAGAATCTCTCACCACGGTGTGTTTCCATCTCCTCCCCTCTCTCCTTCATTCCTTTCTCGAGCACGCAGTGAGAGGGGCTGTTAACAGTTCATTAAATATGTTTGTTGTGAAAACAGGTTACTATTGATGTTCCCGAACAGATTTCACTTGGTTTCCCAAATTAAGCATTGGGTAGCTGCAGGAACAGGGTAGTAGAGCCCATGGTATAGAGAGTTTGGGAAGAATGGCACATTTCAAGCAGTGAGAGGCTGCATGCTCCTCAAATAGTGGTTAATGTGTGGAGTGAAATAATCAGAGTAGCCTACCCCGGCATCAGTGAAAAACAAACCTGCGGGTAAGTGGCCTCCATTCCCTATTCGACTGCAAACAGACGACATATTTTCCCCCCGGCCCATTTGATAATGGACCATTATAAATCGAAACAAATTTGACATATTAGTAAAGACAGATTAAATTGAGAATAGTCTGATGGGATGAGATTAGCGTGTGCAGCCTGAAGCAAAGAACAGATTTTTTTTTACTTTCTCAAATCAACAGCCTCTAGTCGCATCATGCAGCCCATATATTTTGATTTATAAGACAATTCTAAGTTTTGTACCATTCACAACTAAAGTTGCCAAATAGATTTAGAGTTAACATATAGGACCTGTTTCAAATGATCACTTTTACACTCAACATAGCCACTTCATATGCACACTCGCTCCGGAATTGGGAAAAATATCCCTTTATTTTATTTAGCTAAGTTATATTCTTCTTGCTATAATGGTGTGGGACTTAAAGCATATCTTGTCTGCAAAATGAAGTAGCCTACAGGCTATGGCATGGCGCATAGCCAGATAACATACATTAGGCCAACTGTTCTTCTGAAATACATTTGTGTCATATCATGTTTCTTTAGACTGGACTAAAATAAATAGATTTATTGTGATGGTGTATATTAAATAGATGTATTCAACTTTTTTAAATGTAGATATTCCAAAGGCTCGCATCAGTAGCTTGTACGCTTGGAGGCCTGAAAATGCTAAACGTGTTTATGTTAATTACCAGAAGACCGGCAGTCTTTTGCATGACAGTAACCAGCTAAGAAAATGTCATGGCCGCCACAGATGTTACACCTTCTGAACTGTAAACTGCAGCATTTCCAATCACCCAGCAGACACCCAATATACATGTTTTTAGACCCACAGATAAATCTCATATGAGCTTAATATACATGACACATATACAGCTCACAGATGTTACATCCCCACACCAACATGAGGCATTTCTGATAATTACCATTATGTCCACTACTCCAAAACAATCTACTCAAATATTTGTTTTGAAATCTACAGTGCCTTCAGAAAGTATTCATACTCCTTGACATATTCCAAATTGTGTTGCATTACAGCCTGAATTCAAATGGTTTAAATATATTTTATTCTCACCCCTCTACAAACAATACTCATGATGGCAAATTGAAAACATGTTTTTAGAAATGTTTGTAAATCTACTGAAAATTAAATAGAGAAATCTCATTTACATACAGTACTAGTCAAAAGTTAACACACCTACTCAATATCAGGGTTTTTCATTATTTTTACTTTCTACATTGTGGAATAGTGAAGACATCAAAAATATGAAATAACACATTTGGATGAAACTGGCTCTCATGAGGACAGCGACAGGAAAGGAAGACCCAGAGTTACCTCTGCTGCAGAGGATAAGTTCATTAGAGTTAACTGCACCTCAGATTGCAGTCCAAATAAATGCTTCACAGAGTTCAAGTAACAGACACATCTCAACATCAACTGTTCAGAGGAGACTGCGTGAATCAGGCCTTCATGGTCAAATTGCTGCAAAGAAACCACTACTAAAGGATACCAATAATAATAATAATAATAATAATAATAATAATAAGAGACTTGCTTCGGCCAAGAAACACAAGCAATGGACATTAGACCGGTGGAAATCTGTCTTTTTGTCTGATGAGTCCAAATTAGATTTTTGGTTCCAACCGCCGTGTCGTTGTGAGGCGCAGAGTAGGTGAACGGATGATCTCCGCATGTGCGGTTCCCACCAAGAAGCATGGAGGAGGTGTGATGGTGTGTAAGGGCTATTTGACCAATAAGGAGAGGGATGTAATGCTGCATCAGATGACCTGGCCTCCACAATCACCTGACCTCAACACAATTGAGATGGTTTGGGATGAGTTGAACCGCAGTGAAGGAAAAGCTGCCAACAAGTGCTCAGCATATGTGGGAACTCTTTCACTGTTGGAAAAGCATTCCTTATGAAACTGGTTGAGAGAATACCAAGAGTGTGCAAAGCCGTCATCAAGGCAAAGGGTGGCTACTTTGAAGTATCTCAAATATAAAATATATTTTGATTTGTTTAACACTTTTTTGGTTACTACATGATTCCATGTGTGTTATTTTATAGTTTATGTCTTCACTATTCTACAATGTAGGAAATAGTAAAAATAAAGAAAAACCCTTGAATGAGTAAGTGTGTCCAAACTTTTGAATAGTACTGTAAGTATTCACACCTCTGAGTCAATACAGTGATTATAGCTGTGAGTCTTTCTGGGTAAGAGCTTTGCACATCTGGATTGTACATTTCCATTTGCACATTATTATTATTTTAAATGATTCAAGTTCTGTCAAGTTGGTTGTTGAACATTGCTAGACAGCCATTTTCAAGTTTTGCCATAGACTTTCAGGCCCAAACTTTAACTAGGCCACTCAGGAACAATCAATGCTGTCTTCGTAAGCAACTTTAGTGTACATTTGGCCTTGTGTTTTAGGTTATTGTCCTGCTGAAAGGTTAATTTGTCTCCCAGTGTCTGTTGGAAAACAGACTAAACCAGGTTTTCCTCTAGGATTTTGCCTGTGCTTAGCTCTATTCGGTTTCTTCTTATCCTAAAAAAACTCCCTAGTCCTTGCAGATGACAAGCATACCCATAACATGATGCAGCCACCACCATGCTTGAAAATATGAAGAGTGGTACTCAGTGATGTGTTGTGTTGGATTTGCCCTGCAATTTCTTTGCCACATTCTTTGTAGTTTTACTTTAGTGCCTTATTGCAAACAGGATGCATGTTTTGGAATATGTTTTATTTTGTACAGGCTTCTTTCTTTTCACTCGGTCAATTAAGTATGTATTGGGGAGTAACTACAATGTTGTTGATCCATCCTCAATTTTCTCCTATCACAGCCATTAAACTCTGCAAATGTTTTAAAGTCACCATTGGCCTCATGGTAAAATTCCTGAGCGCTTTCATTCCTCTTAGGCAACTGAGTTAGGAAGGACCCCTGTATCTTTGGGGTGAATGGGTGTAATGATACACTGTCCGAAGTGTAATTAATAACTTCATCATGCTCAAAAGGATATTCAATGTCTGAGGCATTGGAAAACCTTTGAATTTTGAATGAATTTGTAAACATTTCTAAAAACATAATTCCACTTCGACATTATGGGGTATTGTGTGTAGGCCAGTGACACAAATCCTCAATTTAATCCATTTTAAATTCAGTCTGTAACACAACAAAATATGGAAAAGGTCATGGGGTGTGAATACCTTCTAATGGCCATGTATGTACCAGTACATCGACTGGTATTGGTACCCTCTGCATCACTCACTAATATGTGGTGTGTGTCAGTGTATGTGTGTGCACTGTCCAAGTAAAATTGCCCAAGTAAAATTTCCCCTTGAGTATACCATATAACGTTATCAACACATCAAAGGAGGACTGCTCGATAGGGGTTTGTAGAACTATTGAGAAGTAGAGAGGACAAATTAGTAAGAAACAGAAAATAAATGGATGAAGAGGGTGTAACGTCATAGGTACTTACCTCCCCAGAAAAGCTGTACTTCCCCTTGAGGATCTGACGGTAGAGGCGCATGCGGTTGTCATCCTCAAAGGGCATGGTTCCACTCAGAAGAATGTATGAGATGACCCCTAGAGCCCACATGTCCACAGCATTGGTGTATGGCTTTCGTACCAGAATCTCTGGGGCAATGTACTCTGGTGTCCCACAAGTGGTCTTCATCAAGCACTCATCCCCCTTCTTACGAGTGCTTGCCAGCCCAAAGTCAGTGACCATAATCTTAGAGTCCGCCCCGGGGTGATAGTAGAGCAGGTTCTCAGGCTTGAGGTCACGGTGGGTGATGCCAAGTGTATGTAGATACTTGACCCCATCCAGTACCATCTGTAGGACACGTGTAGCATCACGCTCTGTGAAAGAGCCACGGGCGATGATACGGTCAAAAAGCTCTCCTCCTGTAGCCAGCTCCATCACCATGTATACTCTCTCAGCTGTCTCAAACACCTCCATCAGCTGGATAATGTTGGTGTGGCGTACACGCCGCAGGACACACAGCTCTGACTCACATACCTCACGTCCCTCTCTGTAGCGCGTCTCTATCATCTTGATGGCGTAGGGCTGCCGCGTGCTCTTATGCTCCACTCGCACCACCCGGCTGAAGCTACCTCGGCCTATCAGCGCCTTAATGTCATATTTGGCTGTGACCCGTGGGTCAAACTTAGCTCTGTACTTGGCTACCTTGTTTCTGCGTGGGTCAGAGGCCTCTGGTTGGCCTGTATCTGGGGGTGCCTGGGCGGCTGGGAAAGCTGCCTGTGGCGGGGGAGAGCCTGTTTTGTCCCCTCTCATTTTACTCCCACTGCCGTCGCCTCGGATGAAATGTTTGTAGATGTCGGTCTGGAGGGGATCCACCTTTTTGACCAAGTCTAGCTGGACATCTCCAGGTGGCTCAGGGAGGACCTTGCTCGTCCTGCACCCCATCACATCACAATCCTGTCCCGCTGGGACCAGCAGGACATCCTCATCGCCCACGCAACATCCAAGCACTGAAAAGCATCAAGCCACAGCAGGCAGCTAATGTTCTTGAGGAAATGCTGCAGTGGCCCACTTAACCAATCACTGTGGCAGACCACTCAGAAAACAGACTTTGCCACACTGTAGTAGACTGATGAAATGGGGCAATTCTGAAAGAAAGAACACAGCGTAAACAATTATACATTAGAAATAAATTATTGTTCAATACCAAGCTCAACAGCAAAAAATGGTGCATCCTGAAAGATTAGAGCCATCGACTGATTTGACTAAACATTTGCTGTGGCAATGTATCACGTTCTACCTAAACTGAAAACCGTTGACTATACAAAATAAAATCAACAATTTTGCTAGTAGAATCAACACTGGGCTGTCTGGTAAACGTTCTTGAATCGGGCCTACCAAGATTGCCTATTAAAAAAAAGTCGGCATGTGTTGACATATCGCTAAATAACGGTTCAACCCCCGGTATTTTGCCTGCTGCCAATGGCGGTTTTGGCAACTGACGCCATGTATCAAATATATAATGTATTCACAACTGAGAAAATGATACAACGTTGTCGTAAGCTGCACAATGTATCATTTGGTGGATGTAACCAGCAAAATGACTTTGTCCGCCATGATGATTGTAACAAACCTAAATGACGATAGAAGCCTAGCATTCCTCTATAGCATGAACTAAAAGTATAGGCCCTAAAAGTTGTTTGAATGTTTGTTTGGGATTTGAAACAATTTGTAAGATAAAGCTCGTGAAGTTCCAAGCCATTATAGTACATTTTATCTTGATCGAATGTTACAAAAAATACATTTATACCTCGTATGAGTACATTTAATCCTAATATGTACTCTGAAGCATCAAAACAACATAAAATCTCACCTTATATCAAAGTTAGCTAATTAGCTAGTTACATACTACTGCGGGAGTGACAAGGCAGGAGTCCATAACTTGCCAAAGCCAACCTCCTCCTCACCCCACTCTCAGCTGTTCTCTCAATTGTTTTGGTTCGGATTTTTAAAAGTTGAATCCAGATCATAAAACGGCAGACTGCTCCCTTATGGCTCTGATAACGTTTAAAGTAAATTGCAACAAGTTAATTGCTTCATTTTGCGCGTAAAGACAACAACACCGTGGCAAAAAAAGCAGATAGAAGCGCTCGGTCGTTCGCTTCATGAAACGCTGTTCTTGAGTGGGACCACCTTTTTTCCTGCAAACTTCTTTGTTGGAACGACCTCCTCGTCGGCTTGTTTCTACCCCAGAAAATCCTCACGGTACTCGTGAGGTCACTTCCTGGATACAAAGAAAGTACCGTACCAACGGATACATTTTGTTCATCTAAAATATTACAGTAACAACTGTCAAAAGTGTGGAAAATACATGCAACGTTGAAATCGCTCTTGAACTACAGTGTAGGGCAGACCTACCTGGAGTTATTTTCCTGCTAACTAACTCTGTCATAATTTGATTTCATCATCGGCTAATAGAATAAGTGTTGATGTGGGTAATTCAATGTATTTAAGAATTTTGTTTTCTCTTGATGCTGCAAGGTCTATATCAAATCTAGGCTACTTGAAATGTGATCTGGTGTAAAGACCTAAAGCCTAAACCTCAGAATGTTGCTCAATAAAACCAGAATAGGTTAGCTACATTTTTATTTTGCTTATTAATGTCAATTGTAAACTAATAAACATTGCTCTGCTTTTTCATTTTACCATACAGATCCAAAGGATGGCGCTATATGCATGTGATATACAGTCGTGGCCAAAAGTTTTGAGAATGACACAAATATTAATTTTCACAAAGTCTGCTGCCTCAGTTTGTATGATGGAAATTTGCATATACTCCAGAATGTCATGAAGAGTGATCAGATGAATTGCAATTAATTGCAAAGTCCCTCTTTGCCATGCAAATGAACTGAATCCCCCCCAAAAAATTCCACTGCATTTCAGCCCTGCCACAAAAGGACCAGCTGACATCATGTCAGTGATTCTCTCATTAACACAGGTGTGAGTGTTGACGAGGACAAGGCTGGTGATCACTCTGTCATGCTGATTGAGTTTGAATAACAGACTGGAAGCTTCAAAAGGAGGGTGGTGCTTGGAATCATTGTTCTTCCTCTGTCAAACATGGTTACCTGCAAGGAAACACGTGCCGTCATCATTGCTTTGCACAAAAAGGGCTTCACAGGCAAGGATATTGCTGCCAGTAAGATTGCACCTAAATCAACCATTTATCGGATCATCAAGAACTTCAAGGAGAGCGGTTCAATTGTTGTGAAGAAGGCTTCAGGGCGCCCAAGAAAGTCCAGCAAGCGCCAGGACCGTCTCCCTAAAGTTGATTCAGCTGCGGGATCGGGGGCACCACTAGTACAAAGCTTGCTCAGGAATGGTAGCAGGCAGGTGTGAGTGCATCTGCATGCACAGTGAGGTGAAGACTTTTGGAGGATGGCCTGGTGTCAAGAAGGGCAGCGAAGAAGCCCCTTCTCTCCAGGAAAAACATCAGGGACAGACTGATATTCTGCAAAAGGTACAGGGATTAGACTGCTGAGGACTGGGGTAAAGTCATTTTCGCTGATGAGTCCCCTTTCCGATTGTTTGGGGCATCCAGAAAAAAGCTTGTCCGGAGAAGACAAGGTGAGCGCTTTTCCTACATGATGGAGCACCTTGCCATAAGTGGCACGGGGAGCAAAACATTGATATTTTGGGTCCATGGCCAGGAAACTCCCCAGACCTTAATCCCATTGAGAACTTGTGGTCAATCCTCAAGAGGCGGGTGGACAAACAAAAACCCACAAATTCTGACAAACTCCAAGCATTGATTATGCAAGAATGGGCTGCCATCAGTCAGGATGTGCCCCAGAAATTAATTGACAGCATGCCAGGGCGGATTGCAGAGGTCTTGAAAAAGAAGGGTCAACACTGCAAATATTGACTCTTTGCATCAACTTCATGTAATTGTCAATAAAAGCCGTTGACACTTATGAAATGCTTGTAATTATACTTCAGTATTCCATAGTAACATCTGACAAAAATATCTAAAGAGACTGAAGCAGCAAACTTTGTGAAAATTAATAATTGTGTCATTCTCAAAATTTTTGGCCACTACTGTAGATTAGACCAGTGGTTCCCAAACTGTGGGGCGCAAGCGGTCGTCGGGGGGGAGGAACTCAGTCCAGCTTGAAAAATACTTTTGAAAAGTTGTGTAAAATGTGTAGAAGTCCAGGAAATAAGCTTTAAACCTGCAAAACAAGACAGGTGTGAACAGTTTGTGTCACGAACAGCGCTTGTGCCCAAATAGACGTGGGGCGTGCGCACACTCAGGGGTGCACAAGATGTTCCCCAATGCTGGAAGGGGGCCCCCAAGTTAAAATGTTTGGGAACTCCTGGATTAGACCACTATCTCTCACCGTTTTCCTTATGATTATGGCAACTACCCCTTCATCTGTTGTATTCCTATTACATTTTGGGGAGGACATTTTTCATACTTCACGCTTCTTGCTGAGCTTGTGTTTAACTGGCTACATGGGTGACTTTTGAATTAGAATGTTCAGATAAACAATTCTACCAAAAAGGGCAAGGCAATGAAAAGCCTATGGTTTTTATAGGGTCAACGAATGTTATGAATTGTGTTGGATTAGTTGTAAACGATTGCCTCCCGCCCCTGCAGCGAGGACCTCAACATGACAGCTGCACATATGCACAGGCCATGAGCAGAGCAACAGGCCCAACCCCCACTAATACACCCACCCAAGCCCCATCCTTGCGACTTAAGAGGTCTGTATCAGATGCTCAACATGCTCTGCTCACACCTACTGTAATGGTCTGAGCCTAAACCACACGAAAACAACACTATGGAACACAAATCTTTTCCTATCTCACCCTGGAATATACAAGGTCTGAGGTCATCTGCCTTTGGCCTAAAGATCAGGAACCTAGACTTCATCAAATAAATAGGAAATACAGACATTGTCAACCTACAAAAAATATTTTATGGAGGAGACAGATCCACTGGTTGCCCTCTAGGTTACAGAGAGCTGGTAGTCCCATCCACCAAACTACCAGGTGTGAAACAGGGAAGAGACTCAGGGGGTATGCTAATTTGATATAGAGCAGACCTAACCCGCTCTATTAAATTATTCAAAAAAGGAATATTTTACATCTGTTTAGAAATTAATAACGACATTATCTCTATAGAGAAAAATGTCCTCATGTGTAATACCTACTGTACATTCGGAAAGTATTCAGACCCCTTGACTTTTTCCACAATTTGTTATGTTACAGCCTTATTCTAAAAGTGATTAAATACACATTTTCCCTCATCAATCTGCAGACAATACCCCATAATGACAAAACAAAAACAGTTTTTTGGGGGGCAAATCTATAAAAAATTAAAAACTGAATTACCTTATTTACATAAGTATTCAGGCCCTTTGCTGTGAGACTCAACATTGAGCTCAGGTGCATCCTGTTTCTATTGATCATCCTTGAGATGTTTCTACAACTTGATTGGACTCCACCTGTGGTAAATTCAATTGATTGGCACACGCCTGTCTATATAAGGTCCCACAGTTGACAGTGCATGTCAGAGTAAAAACCAAGCCATGAGCTCGAAGGAATTGTCTGTAGAGCTCAGAGACAGGATTGTGTTGAGGCGCAGATCTGGGGAAAGGTACCAAAACTTTCCTGCAGCATTGAAGGTCTCCAAGAACATACTGGCCTCCATCATTCTTAAATGGAAGAAGTTTGAAACCACCAAGACTCTTCCTAGAGCTGGACGCCCGGCCAAACTGAGCAATCTGGGGAGAAAGGCCTTGGCCAGGGAGGTGACCAAGAACCCGATGGTCACTCTGACAGAGTTCCTCTGTGGAGATGGGAAAACCATCTCTGCAGCACTCCACCAATCAGGCCTTTATGGTAGAGTGGCCAGATGGAATCCACTCCTCATTAAAAGGCACAAGAAGGCCCACTTGGAATTTGCCAAAAGGCACCTAAAGACTTGCAGGAAACAAGATTCTCTGGTCCGATGAAACCCAAGATTTACCTCTTTGGCCTGAAAACCAAGCGTCACCTCTGGAGGACACCTGGCACCATCCCTATGGTGAAGCATGGTGGTGGCAGCATCATGCTGTGGGGATGTTTTTCAACGGCAGGGACTAGGAAACTAGTCAGGGTCGAGGGAAAGATGAACAGAGCAAAGTTTCATCGTTGATGAAAACCTGCTCCAGAGCGCTCAGGACCTCAGACTGGGGGCGAAGATTCACCTTCCAACAGGACAACGACCTTAAGCACAGAGCCAAGACAACGCAGGAGTGGCTTCAGAACAAGTCTCAGAATGTCCTTGAGTGGCCCAGCCAGAGCCCGGACTTGAACCTAATCGAACATCTCTGTAACGACCTGAAAATAGCAGTGCAGTGATGCTCCCCATCCAACCTGACAGAGCTTGAGAGGATCTGCAGAGAATAATAGGAGAAACTCCCCAAATACTTGTAGCATCAATCTAAGGAGACTCTGGGCTGTAATCGCTGCCTAAGGTGCTTCAACAAAGTACTGAGTTAAGGGTCTGAATTCTTATGTAAACGTAATATTTCAGTTATTTGTAACAATTTTGCAACAATTTCTAAAAACCTGTTATTGCTTTGTCATTATGGGGTATTGTGTGTAGTTTGGTGAAGGGAAAAAAAACTATTTAATACATTTTAGATGAAAGCTGTAACATAACAAAATGTGAAAACTTTAGTCTCTCGGAGCGTTCACAGTCAACTCACTGACACCCCTATCAGATCACAGCAATATCACAGACTACTTGAACAGAGCAATACTCAATCATCAGGCATCAAAGTATCATGAAATGTTATAGATGGAAGGAAAGTAGTGTAGAAAACTACCAACAAAAATAATTAGGCAACAAATTCAATCCCCTTTAGACAACACATTTCACTGTAATAGTGAAGGTTTAAACTTGTCAGTAGAAAACCTTAACAGTATATTTGACCTCTCAGCTTCCCTATCAAATCTAAACATTTCAAGCAGGGGAGGTAATGGAGAACATATGTGCTTGATGAAGTGCAGGTGTGCATAATGATGAAAGCCAGGTGGGCATAATGATGATTCCCAGGACCGGTGGTTAGGCCGGAGTTGAGGAGCGGGAGTAGACGTGACAGTACACGTCAGGGATTTAGAAAATCTATCCACAACCACCAAAATGGTGGTGAACCGTCAGAGGGGAGATCAGTGACAAAGTCAATGGATAGATGAGACCAGGGACACTGAGGTATGGGAAGGGGAAGTAGTTTCCCTGCTGGAGCGTGTATGGGAGGACTTAGTTTGGGCACACACAGAACAAGAGTTGACGTAGCAAGTAACATCCTGCACTAAGGTGGGCCGCCAATACTTCTTGGAGAGTGATTCTATAAGTGATTCGTCAGAATCAGCTTAATGTAATTGAAGAATCCAAAGAATCAAACCACTTCTGGGAAAATTGGAAAGCACTAAACAACAACACAAAGAGTTATCTATCCAAAACAGACATGTCTGGATAAACCACAACTCCAATATTTTTGGCTCTATAACAAAGAATAAACAGCAAACAACATATACATGATGAAATACACATTTTAGAATCAACTACTAAAGACTACCAGAACCCACTGGATTCTCCAATTACATTGCATGAATTACAGGACAAAACACAAACCCTACAACACAAAATGGCCTGTGGTGTCAATGGTATCTGAAATGAAATTATAAAATATAGAGATAACAAATTCCAATTGGCTATACTTAAACTCTTTAACATCATCCTCAGCTCTGGCATCTTCCCAAATATTTGGAACCAAGGACTGACCACCCCAATCCACGAAAGTGGAGAGAAATTTGACCCCAATAACTACAGTGGGATATGTGTCAACAGCAACCTTGGGAAAATACTCTGTATTATCATTAACATCAGACTCATAAATTTCCTCAGTGAAAACAATGTACTGAGCAAATGTCAAATTGGCTTTTTACCAAATTACCAACGACAAACCACGTATTTACCCTGCACACCCGTATTGACAAACAATCAAAACAAAACAAAGGCAAAGTCTTTTCATGCTATGTTGATTTCAAAAAAGCTTTTGACTCAATTTGGCATGAGGGTTTGCTATACAAATTGATGGAAAGCAGTGTTGGGGTGGAAAACATACAACATTATAAAATCCATGTACACAAACAAGTGTGCGGTTAAAATTGGCAACAAAAAATAGACACATTTCTTTCCACAGGGCCGTGGGGTGAGACAGGGATGCAGCTTGAACCCCACCCTCTTCAACATATACATCAACGAATTGGCGATGGCACTAGAACAGTCTGCAGCACCCAGGCTCAACCCTACTAGAATATGAAATCAAATGTCTACTGTTCGCTGATGATCTGGTGCTTCTGTCCCCAACCAAGGAGGGCCTACAGCAGCACCTACAGTGCCTTGCAAAAGTATTCATCCCCCTTTGCATTTTTCCTATTTTGTTGCATTACAACCTAATTTAAATAGATTTTGATTTGAATTTCATGTAATGGACATACACAAAATAGTCCAAATTGGTGAAGTGAAATGAAAAAAAATAACTGGTTTCAAAAAATTATATAAAATTACCAACGGAAAAGTGCTGCGTGCATATGTATTCACCCTCTTTGCTATGAAGCTCCTAAATAAGATCTGGTGCAACCAATTACATTCAGAAGTCACATAACTAGTTAAATAAAGTCCTCCTGTGTGCAATTTAAGTGTCACATGATCTATCACATGATCTCAGTATATATACACCTGTTCTGAAAGGCCCCAGAGTCTGCAACGCCACTAAGCAAGGGGTACCACCAAGCAAGCGGCACCATGAAGACCAAGGAGCTCTCCAAACAGCTCAGGGACAAAGTTGTGGAAAAGTACAGATCAGGGTTGGGTTATAAAGAAATATCCAAAACTTTGATTGTCCCACAGAGCACCATTAAATCCATTATAAAAAATGGAAAGAACATGGCAAAGATAACCCTGAAGGAGCTGCAAAACCTCACAGCTGAGATTGGAGTATCTGTCCACTTCAAGTCATACACTGCACAGAGCTGGGCTTTAACGGAAGAGTGGCCAGAAAAAAAGCCATTGCTTAAAGAAAAAAATAAGCAAACACATTTGGTGTTCGCCAAAAGGCATATGGGAGACTCCCCAAACATATGCAATAAGGTACTCTGGTCAGATGAGACTAAAAATTACCTTTTTGGTCATCAAGGAAAATGCTATGTCTGGCGCAAACCCAACACCTCTCATCAGCCCGAGAACACCATCCCCACAGTGAAGCATGGTGGTGGCAGCATCATGCTGTAGGTATGTTTTTCAAACTGGTCAGAATTGAAGGAATGATGGATGGCGCTAAATACAGGGAAATTCTTGAGGGAAGCCTGTTTCAGTCTTCCAGAGATTTGAGACTGGGACGGAGGTTCACCTTCCAGCAGGACAATGACCCTAAGCATACTGCTAAAGCAACACTCGAGTGGTTTAAGGGGAAACATTTAAATGTCTTGGAATGGCCTAGTCAAAGCCCAGACCTCAATCCAATTGAGAATCTGTGGTATGACTTAAAGATTGCTGTACACCAGCGGAACCCATCCAACTTGAAGGAGCTGGAGCAGTTTTGCCTTGAAGAATGGGCAAGAATCCTAGTGGATAGATGTGCCAAGCTTATAGAGACATACCCCAAGAGACTTGCAGCTGTAGTTGCTACAAAAGGTGGCTCTACAAAGTATTGACTTTGGGGGGGGGTGAATAGTTATGCACGCTCAAGTTTTCAGGTTTTTTTGCATCTTCAAAGTGGTAAGCATGTTGTGTAAATCAAATGATACAAACCCACAAAAAATCTATTTTAATGCCAGGTTGTAAAGGCAACAAAATAGGAAAAATGCACGCCACTGTAGATCTTCTGCACATATTCTGTCAGACCTGGGCCTTGAACATAAATCTCAGTAAGACAAAAAAATAATTGCCTTCCAAAAAAGGTCCAGTTGCCAGGACCACAAATACAAATTCCATCTAGACAACAGAGCCCTAGAGCACACACAAAACAATACCTACACTACCGGTCGAAACTTTGAGAACACCTTCTCATTCAAGTTTTTCTTTATTTGTACTATTTTCTACATTGTAGAATAATAGTGAAGATATCAAAACTATGAAATAACATATATGGAATCATGTAGTAACCAAAAAAGTGTTAAACAAATCAAAATATATGTTATATTTGAGATTCTTCAAAGTGGCCACCCTTTGCCTTGATGACAGCTTTGCACACTCTTGGCATTCTCTCAACCAGCTTCATGAATTAGTCACCTGGAATGCATTTCAATTAACAGGTTCGCCTTGTTAAAAGTTTATTTAATTTGTGAACTTTCACAAAGCTGTGAATGATCTGAGAGACAAGGCAAGGAGGACCTTCTTCTCCATCAAAAGAAACATAAAATCGACACCAATTAGGATCTGGCAAAAATACTTTATGGTTGTGAGGTCTGGGGTCCGCTCACCAACCAAGAATTCACAAAATGAAACACAAATTTGAGACTCCGCATGCAGAATTATGCAAAAATATCCTCTGTGTACAACGTAAAATACCAAATAATGCATGCTGAGCAGAATTAGGCCGATACCCGCTAATTATCAAAATCCAGAAAATAGCTGTTAAATTCTACAACCACCTAAATGGAAGCGATTCCTAAACCTTCCATAACAAAGCTACAGAGAGATGAACCTGGAAAAGAGTCCCCTAACCAAGCTGGTCCTGGGGTTCTGTTCACAAACACGAACAGACCCCACAGAGCCCAAGGACAGCAACACAATTAGACCCAACCAAATCATGAGAAAACAAAACGATAATTACTTTACACATTGTTAAAAGTTTATTTAATTTGTGAACTTTCACAAAGCTGTGAATGATCTGAGAGACAAGGCAAGGAGGACCTTCTTCTCCATCAAAAGAAACATAAAATCGACACCAATTAGGATCTGGCAAAAATACTTTATGGTTGTGAGGTCTGGGGTCCGCTCACCAACCAAGCAACACAATTAGACCCAACCAAATCATGAGAAAACCAAACGATAATTACTTGACACATTGGAAAAAACCCAGAGCAAACTAGAATGCTATTTGGCCTTAAACAGAGAGTACACAGTGGAAGAATACCTGACCACTGTGACTGGCTCAAAATTAAGGAAACTTTGGCCATGTACAGACTCAGTGAGCACAGCCTTGCTATTGAGAGAGGCCGCCATAGGCAGACCTGGCTCTCAAGATAAGACAGGCTATGTATACACTGCCCACAAAATGAGGAGGAAACTGAGCTGCACTTCCTAACCTCCTGCCAAATGTATGACCATATTAGAGACACATATTTCCCTCAAACTCGCATATCTATTGGGTGAAATTGTCACAGTGTGCGCTACTGGGGTTGAAATCAGGTGCAGGAGAGCGGAAGGTGTCGTAAAGGCGCACACTTCAATGGCATAGGCAACACAAAATAAAGAACACACACTGCGTCAAACTCTCCTAGGCCACAACTAAAGTGTCTAGCGCGACGACTAAACACAGTCCACAAATGTCACAACAATGTACAATAATAAATACGGGTGAACAATCGTTACCCGGTGAACCAAGCCTGGTTCTACACACAAATGTAACATAGAAATAATTCCACACAACGACATGATGAAATGCAGAGGAATAAATACATGCCGTAATTACTGGAATGCAAACCAGGTGTGAAGTGAACAAGACAAAAGCAAAGGAACAATATATAACTGAGCGGCGATGGCTAGAATGCCGGTGACGTCGACCGCCGAACGCCGCTCGAACAAGGAGAGGAGGCAACTTCGGTGGAAGTCGTGACAGAAATGCCACAGTGTGCCATCACAGCAGCAAGATTTGTGACCTGTTGCCACAAGAAAAGGGCAACCAGTAAAGACCAAACACCATTGTAAATACAACCCATATTTATGTTTATTTATTTTCCCTTTTGTACTTTAACTATTTGCACATTGTTACAACACTGCACATAGCCATAATATGACATTTGAAATGTCTCTATTCCTTTGGAACATTTGTGAGTGTATTATTGTTTGTTTTTTATTGTTTATTTCACGTTTGTTTATTATCTATTTCACTTGCTTTGGCACTGTAAACATTTGTTTCCCATGCCAATAAAGCCCTTTGAATTGAATTAAGAGAGAGAGAGAAGATTTACCAGACCACACGTGTGCCTAATAGTTTGCCATGTTTTTACCCTGCTGTTCCTCAGGTTGACAGCTGTCTTTTAGGCCTGGTCCTGCAGTGCAGATGTGGTCAGAGACCTGAATAATAGATGGGAGGTTAACAGTTAAACATTTCTGGTTGAGTGCTCTTCTGTCCCCCTGATAAAGATTCTTTGCTCAATCCCTTCAAAAGTATTGACACTCATGTTCTCTCTCCTGCATAGCAATGTCCACCACATTCTCCCTGTCCTAGTCTGTCTATGCCCTCCCTCTTCAAACTCCAAAAAGGTAAATATCATCTGTTAAATCCGATTTTGCTGACTGCTGTGAATTATTTATCAACATGGAGAGAGAAGCAGCTCTATTAAAAGCTCTACTGACTGTTTCTCTCTCGCTCAATTATTCTCATGATGATCATTTTTACTCTGTGTATCTATCTGTCTCTTGGCAGATGGATAGCACTACAAACGTAACGAGTCAGAGTTGGTAGATTTGGTACACTGACTTTTGTCAGATCCCCTAAACTCATTGTGTTTTCTGTGGTTCTATTTCTGCTCTACAATCTCATTTTCTGTCCCGTCCAATGGCACTGGGGACTTCCCTAGCAATGCAGGCTGAAGAACTGAGGAATATTATTTGGCTGATTGCTCTTCTGCCCTGATTTAAACTTCCATAACGATCAAGGACACGGAACTGTGATTGAATGGAAACTATTCTCTGTGAATGTTTAAGTTCATTCCTGTCATTTCCCTCTCTCAGCAATAGTGAGGGATCCAAGGCAGAACACAAAAAACAGTAGTATATTTTAACATAATTTCAATAAATAATGTTAAGAATTTAATGCCTGTTATGCATTTTATTGATTACCACTTCAGGAGCTTATTCTCCACTCCCCACTGCTCATTTTGTGTTCCAGCATAAACACTTAAAGAAAGTGCTACTTGAACCGTTATGTAATATTGTGAACAATCCTTTTCTAAGCCATTCTCTGTAAGTACCTTATCTTTTGAGAAGTTCTCTTTATACAAATATTAAACCTATTAAAGCAGAACGAATGTCCCTGAAGACAGGCTGTTAAACATAAAAATCTATCATCCAAATTTGCCCAAGTACATGCATTCAACGTTGGATATCTCGTGGAAGGATGAATTTGTATGAATACAATTAAATTATATAAACCATTATTTGAATATGTTGGTAACCCGTTGCATAAAAGTGATAATGCCTTCGAAGGCAGTGTTTGGAGGATATATTTGCATGGTTTCGTCTCGGGCCTAACAACACTCAAATCAAATCAAAGTTTATTTGTCACGTGCGTCGAATACAACAGGTGTAGACCTTACAGTGAAATGCTTACTTACAGGCTCAAACCAATAGTGCAAAAAAGGTATTAGGTGAACAATAGGTAAGTAAAGAAATAAAACAACAGTACAAAGACAGGCTATATACAGTAGTGAGGCTATAAAAGTAGCGAGGCTACATACAGACACCGGTTAGTAAGGCTGATTGAGGTAGTATATAGATAGCCCGGTTAGCCCGGTTATATAGATAGCCCGGTTAGCCAATGTGCGGGAGCACTGGTTGGTCGGCCCAATTGAGGTAGTAAGTACATTAATGTATAGTTAAAGTGACTATGCATATATGATAAACAGAGAATAGCAGCAGCGTAAAAAGAGGGGTTGGGGGGGGGCACACAATGCAAATAGTCCGGGTAGCCATTTGATTACCTGTTCAAGAGTCTTATGGCTTGGAGGTAAAAACCTTTTGAGAAGCCTTTTTGTCCTAGACTTGGCACTCCGGTACCGCTTGCCATGCGGTAGTAGAGAGAACAGTCTATGACTGGGGTGGCTGGGGTCTTTGACAATTTTTAGGGCGTTCCTCTGACACCGCCTGGTGTAGAGGTCCTGGATGGCAGGCAGCTTAGCCCCAGTGATGTACTGGGCCATGCACACTACCCTCTGTAGTGCCTTGCGGTCAGAGGCCGAGCAATTGCCGTACCAGGCAGTGATGCAACCAGTCAGGATGCTCTCGATGTTGCAGCTGTAGAACCTTCTGAGGATCTCAGGACCTATGCCAAATCTTTTTAGTTTCCTGAGGGGGAATAGGCTTTGTCGTGCCCTCTTCACGACTGTCAGCACATCCTCTGTACCTGCGTTGCTTCCTCTTGTAAATAGCGGGGATGTCAGCCCTGTGGGGTGTTTGGAGAATGTCTTGTGCTTCCTCCTTGTTGTAGAAAAAATCTTTGTCTAATCCGAGGTGAGTGATCGTTGTCCTGATGTCCAGAAGCTCTTTTTGGCCGTAAGATTCGGCTGCAGAAACATTACGTACAAAATAAGTTACAAATAACGCGAAAAAAAACACATAATAGCACAATTGGTTGGGTGCCTGTAAAACTGCTGCCATTTCGTCCGGTGCCATTTTCATCGTGACAATATATCCTCAAAACACTAGCTTCTCAGGCATGATCACTTATGTGACCATATTAAAAATGTATACTAGATATAAGTATAGTATAATGCTCTCAAACTGTTATTTTGTGTCCCACTGAGTGTATACGCTTTACAGAGTATAAAAGGACATTTTCTCTGTAGAAATGTCAATATTAAAGTTTTCTGATTGTCACGACTTCCGCCGAAGTCGGACCCTCTCTTTGTTCTGGTGGCGTTCGGCGGTCGTCGTCACCGGCTTACTAGCCATCGCCGATCCATTTTTCATGTTCCATTTGTTTTGTCTTTGTTTTATACACACCTGGTTTCAATTCCCCAATTACATGTTCATTATTTAACCCTCTGTTTTCTCCATGTTTGTGTGCGTAATTGTTATTAGATATGTCAGTCCATTTGGTGGGCTTGATATTTGTTTCGACGTTGTATATTTTGAGTAAACTACGTTGCGTTGCTCATCTCTGCTGTCCTGCGTCTGACTCTTTTGCACTACTACACCAAGCCTTCTGACACAAATTAACAACTTTGTAATCGTTGCTAAAGAGCTGACCAATTTTATTTGTGTAGAGATCATAATACAGTGAGCCAAATAAACAAACACAATAACAGTAACACAATATTCGTCAGGTACAGATTTGAAGAAAAAAATTGTCACAGAGGAAGAAATCGAATCAAATCTGAATTGTATTGGTCGTATACACATATTTAGCAGATGTTATTGCGGGTGTAGCGAAATGAATGTGTACAGGCAATGGATTTTCCATGTCATAGACATTGTGTGCATTCCTATCATCCCTCCTCAGCACCCTCCTCCACACACACCTCTCTCCCTCTGTTCGATCGATTATTAATCACTGTTTCTCTGAGAGCAGAGCAATTGCATGCGTACTGCTGCCTAGCATGATTTCCACTGGGACTCTTTCAGGGACCATTCCCATCTCAGTTGGAAATTAGAATATGATTACAGAGAGAAATTAATCACAGCTTTATACTTCCTACACACACGCACACACAAACACAAGCACGCATGCACGAGCACACACACACATAGCATCCTGTAGGGCAGGCAGTGTAACCCCTCATGGGCTCTTGTGATTGGTGTTTTATGGCGATCATAAAAACACTCTGCTATAAATCCCTCTGGACAAATCTCTGGACATTATGCAGTGGGATAAGTTACATACATTGACTCATGCTAATCTATACTCAGATTTCAAGAACAATTCAGAATCATTAAATAATAACTCAAATGCTCTTTTACTGTCATGTTGTTTTTTTATATTTCAACTTCCATTAAAGATAGATATATGGAGAGAACGTAAGATGGGAAAAACAAGAAAAGTCGAACTGCTCATCCAGTCACTGAATCCTCCAGGGAACCAATCTTACGTTGAAATGTCATGTTTCAAGTGTTGTAATGGTCTTACGACATTTTGAAAAGAGACAATATCATAACATGCAGAAACAGGAGGAGGGTGAGCAGAAAATTGGATGAACGGGACTTCCAGCCCCTAACATACCCCTGTTTTTTGTGTGTCTGGATCCAACAGAGAAAGAGGTCCCTAGGGGGGAAGTGAGGCCATAGGGTTAGAGAATATTGATCTGAATAGAGTGGCACCCTACATGCAGACCAGAGGGAAGGAGTATGTAACAAACAACTATTCTGCTTCAATTCAAGGGAAGTCAGTGTTTTGTTGGGGGAAAGATATGGGCAGGGTCAAAACTCTCAATAACCAACTACATTATGTTTTCTGTGGCTGACACAACAAGGATTTATGCTGAACATTGCCCTTTGCAGGTACAAACAGAGAAGATCATTGTGTAGATTGCCTCTTGTAGACTGGAAATCTCTGGTGTTGTTATTGGAGATTTTGAGAGTTTGATTGATTTGAAACAATTAGTTAAAGGTCAAACAATCACTTGACCAATACCCTTTCTATCAAATGTATATTCAACACAATTACTGGCAGAACAAAAACAAAAATCTCTTGACTTGTTCATTGGATCAATTCACCACGGGTGACTGGGACATGTGAAAGCATAGCATCCAGTTTACCAGCCATCTAAACCTGTGTTTTAGTGTCGGATCAGGATGTATATGGGAGAGAGGACAAAGACTGAATAGTGTTTGTGTGTTATGTATCATTGTGTGCAGTACTGTACAATGGCCCAGTAATAATCTCTGCATTGCTTTTCTTGTCTTTTCAAGGTCAGTCCACACACTGAGGAGCCCATCTCCTTCTCCTCCTCTTTTATTACTTAGCCATCTGTCCTCTTGACACGTACACAATATATACAAATGTATGTGGACACCCCTTCAAATTAGTGGATTCGGCTATTTCAGCCACACCAGTTGCTGACAGGTGTATAAAATCGAGCACACAGCCATGCAATCTCCATAGACAAACATTGTCAGTAGAATGGTTTTACTGAAGAGCTCAGTGACTTTCAACGTGGCACCGTCATAGGAAGTGGAAGTCAAATCAAATCAAATTTTATTTGTGTTATTGTAAAGTGGAAACGTTTAGGAGCAACAACAGCTCAGCCACAAAGTTTTAGGCCACACAAGCTCACAGAAGGGACCGCGTAGTGCTGAAGCGCGTAGTGCATAAAAATTGTCTGTCGTTGGTTGCAACACTCACTGCCGAGTTCCAAACTGCCTCTGGAAGCAAAGTTTGTCGGGAGCTTCATGAAATGGGTGTGCAGCCGCTGTAACCTCTCCCTTCTAGACTGGGAGGGTTTCTACTCTGGAGGTCGTAGCAAATCACTCACTGGGCAGAGTTTCAGTGGGGCAAACTTAGGTTTCTTTATTTATTATAAAGCAGGGGAAAGGGAAAAGGGAGAAAACTGTAACTTAGGTAACTCTTCCTTCTTCTGGTTGCTCCTTGTGGCATCAGTTTACTCCTGGAAGGGAGGCAGAAGAGGTGTAGGATTAGTCAAGGTGGTTCATCTTACTCACGTCCTTAACTAGGCCTCTATCTCTGAGAGGGTGGTTGGGTTCCGACTGGTCCAAGGCTTGGGCTGGGATACATCCAACACTCTGTATCTGCTCTCTTCTCCTGCGTCTCCCTTCCTCTACTGTGGCTTCTTTGTTCTCTTTATGTGGCTACTAATTGGGCCCAACAGTCTGCAGCCGAGGCTCCCTGTCAGAGGGGAAATGGTGCACACCTGTGTTAGAGCTGTCCTTGGTCCTGAACACCACTGTTTAGCCCAGACCTTGTGTTGTCCTCTGATGGTGCTCTCCATGGTGCTGCAGGTGAGGGACTGGGTTTCCTTCTGGCCACCACATACCCCCTTTCCCAGCTCCAAGCTCCTGTTTGGAGCGCACACTCAACAGCAGTCATGCCTCCTGGACATGGCATCAGCATTTGCATGAGACTTCCCAGCCCGGTGTTCCACTTTAAACTGGAAGTCCTGCAACTGAAGAAACCAGCGTGTGATTCGTGCATTTTTCCCTCTTGTTTTGAGACATCCATTTAAGCGGGGCATGGTATGAATGTATGGTAGTAACCAAGTAGCCCCAGGAAGGTCCATACCTGTTTCTTGGTTTGAGGCCGGGGTCAGGTGAGTATGGAATCAACCTTCTTAGGTTAGGGTTTCACATTTCCTCGGCCAACAGTGTACCCTAGATAGTTGGCCTCTTCTTGGGCGAGTGAACACTTGCTTGGGTAATGCTTGCAAGACAGCTTCTAGATGGTGAAGATGTTCCTCCCAACTCCTGTCGTGGATAACAATATCGTCCAGACATGCAGCCGCATATTGCTGGTGGGGACGGAGGACTCTATCCATGAGTCTTTGAAACGTGGCTGGTGCCCCATGGACCCCAAAAGGAAGAACCTGGTATTGAAAGGCCCCCTCCGGAGTGGAGAAGGCGGTTTTTGGTTTGGCTTGGGGGGGTTAGAGGTTCTTGCCAGTACCCTTTTGTCAGGTCGAGGGTTGTGATGAATCGTGCAGGCCCCAATCGCTCGATCAATTCATCTATCCTTGGCATAGGGTAAGTGTAAGTGATTAATGTTAAAGACAAGTCACGACAGAACACTGACCTCAACCCCATTGAACACCTTTTGGATGAATTGGAACGCCGACTGCGAGCCAGGCCTAATTGCCCAACATCACTGCCCAACCTCACTAATGCTATTGTGATTGAATGGAAGCAAGTCCCCACAGCAATGTTCCAACATCTAGTGGAAAGCATTCACAGAAGAGTGGAGGCTGTTAAAGTAGCAAAGGGGGGACTTAATGTTCGATGAGCAGGTGTCCACACACTTTTGGTCATGTAGTGTACCTTCTGTTCTCTCTCTTTCTGCCCCCCCAACCTCTCTCTGCTTTGCATTCTCCATTCCTCTTCTCAATCTCCATCTGCATGATCTCTCCTTTCCTATCCCCTCTCCTTTCAGACAATGACTTGAGACCTTGTACACAAAGGGGAAAGGAAAGGAAAAATTAATCAAAATTCTCTCTGTGTTGCTCTCAGATTTATAGACTGCTGAAATGAGAGGGAAATTCTGAAAGTAAACTCCAGTTAGCCCCTTGGGCACAGTTTTAATAAGCAAGTGTGTGCTTGTTTTCTTTGGAGCTGGTAGGGGCAATATCAGGATTTCCTGAGTGATAAATCACCTATTGTCTTCCTGAATTTATTAAGTGAACATTGAGAGGGATTTTCAAGCAGCAGTAATCCATCATGGGGGGATTACCTCTTGGAGAACGCAATAGACCTGCTTTACATGGTGTGAAAACTACGGTTACTGTATAGCATATCCTTGACAGTTATGGAATTGTTATGTGTGCAAAAGTGAGCTTTGTCGAGAGAACATACATCTCTCCTGTTTGGGTGGGTCCGTGTTACTTTGTCTGAATTGATTTGAAAAACAAAGACATCTTTAACAACTGTTATTTCAATGCCATTTTCATAGAATGGGTATATTTCAGGCAGACACAGCACCCACATGAGAGCTATACACCACATGAAATTAATATTGGTGGCACCACAGCTAGCTAATTTAGGCAGGGTTGCTACTTCTCCAGTTAAGCTTTATACATTTGTAATGACATGGTGGGTCTAATCAGCTGCTATGGATTCAAATGCAATTTTAACATAAGTGACATACAGTGCGAGAAAGTATTCACGCCCCTTTTTACTTTTCCTTAATTTAAAATTGTTTGTAGAATATGTTTGAAATTAATAACAAATACAAGTTTAAATGTCTTGGGTCAATAAGTATCCAACCCCTTTGTTATGGCAAGCCTAAATAAGTTAATGAGTAAAAATGTGGTTAACAAATCTCATAATAAGTAGCACGGACTCATTCCTTGTTCAATAATAATGGTTAGAATGATTTTTAAATGACTATCCCATCTCTGTTTTAGATTCAACCACAGTAACACAACAAAATTATACTTTCTGAAGGCACTGTAATTGTAAAATACCACTTGTTATGTAAAAGAGTAGAAATTAGCAATTATTTGTTTTAGTGTATGGTTATCATGACTCAGGATATGACCCAGATGGCAGACACTGGAGGCGGATAGTACAGTTCTCAATAATTTATTATTCACCACGTGAAGGGAACCTTGGGAGAGGTGAGTGCTGAGAGCCAGGATGCTGTAACCCCTGGATGAAACGGCGGTAGAAATGAGCAAACCCCAGGAAACGTTGCAGCTGCACTCTGGATATGGGTTGAGGCCAATCCACAACTGCTCTCACCTTGTCAGGATCCATCTGTATATGTCCTGCAGCGATGACGTATCCTAGGAAGGAGATGGTGGAGCAATGGAATTCACACTTCTCCGCTTTAACGAAAAGCTGGTTCTCGGACGTGGAGGACGTGTTCTTGAGCTGAACGGGAAAAGACAAGGTTGTCGTCGAGGTAGACAAACACGAACCGGTTCAGCATGTCCCGGAGCACATCGTTGACCAGGGCCTGGAACACCCGCAGGAGCGTTGGTCAGTCCGAATGGCATAACTAAGTACTCATAGTGCCCGCTAGCCATGTAAAAGGCTGTTTTCCTCTCATTTCCCTCCCATATCCGAACCAGATGGTAGGCGTTCCGAAGGTCCAACTTAGAGAAGATGGTCGGTCCCTGAAGAATAAGAATAACCCTGCGCCAGCGGGGGAGGCCAATGGACGAATACTCCCTGCAGCGAGCGAGTTCTCAATGTACTCCTCCATAGTCTTGGTCTCCGGGCCGACAGAGAGTAAAGCAGCCCCCGAGGATGTGTAGTGCCCGGGAGAAGGTCAATGGCGCAGTCGTAGGGTCAATGCGGATGGAGAGACGTAGCGTGGGCCTTGTTGAAGGGTCCAGGTACTCCGCGGGATATGGCGGAGAGATCTGAGGCTTCTCTCAAGCCTGTCCCGGGGACAGCTGGGCCGACTTAAGACAATGAGCATGGCAGAACGGGCTCCAACCCACGATAGAACCAGTAGCCCAGTCGATCAGGGGATTGTGCTTCTGGAGCCATGAATATTCCAATACCATGGGTACATGGGGAGATTCTATGAGCAGGAACTGCATACACTCACTGTGATTTCCTGATACACGTAGGTCGATCGGAATTGTAGTGCGTGTGACTCTGCCAATAGAGCACCCATCCAGTGCTCTGACGTCCATGGGAATGAAGAAGGGTTGAGTGGAGATGCCCAGCTCCGACACCAAGGTAGCTCCGACACCCTCACCCCCCGTAGCCCAGGCAGGTGCCCTCCCGGACATGAGCGTTACGAGGTACGCAATCCTCGAATGGTCGGAGGGGAACGACGAAGGCTGCAGCTCGAAGATGAGGAAGCACTGGGAGAGAAATGGCCTGGCAGGTTTTAGAATCTCCAGCGTAGTGCTCCGGAGGAGGTAAGCGGGGTTCTCGGGACACTGGGGTAGGCTGGGAAGAAGAGCCGCTGGTGGCGGGGTTGCTGAGATTCTGGGGGAATTACTGGTGTGGCTTGCTGCCTTGTAGGGAATCCGCGGAATTGCTCCAGCAATGTATCGAACGCATGGTCATGGCGTTCTTCCAGGGTATGGAGTCCCTCCATAAGGCATTGCAGTAACTCCTCGTGTCTTCCAATGGTGGCTCCTTGCTGGGAGACAGCATTGTGGAGCTGGTCTGAGTCTGCTGGGTCAGTTATGGCCAGTTCGTACTATCACGACTCAGGATATGAGCCAGATGCAGACATAGGAGGCGGATAGTACAGTTCTCAATAATTTATTATAACACGGGGCAAAGGGCAGGTCGAGGACAGGCAGAGGTTCTTAATCAGGTCAGAGTCAAGCAGGTACAGGACGGCAGGCAGGTACAGGACAGCAGGCAGGCTCGGGGTCAGGGCAGGCAGAGGTTCGTTATCAGGTCAGAGTCAGACAGGTACAGGACGGAAAGCAGGCCCGGGGTCAGGGCAGGCAGAAATGGTCAGAACCGGGAAAACTAGGAAACATACACTTGAGAAACAGGAAAACGGGAAAGCACGCTGGTAAGACCTGACAAGACAAGACGAACTGGCAACAGACAAACAGAGAACAGAGGTATAAATGCTCAGGGGATAATAGGGAAAATGGGCGACACCTGGAGAGGGGTGGAGACAAGCACAAAGACAGGTGAAACCGATCAGGGTATGACAAAGGTTTCATTTTGTGGACGGAGTTGGCCATTCTACTTCAAACTTTCAGGCTTAAAGAGAATAAAACTCTCATTATTCAGTAGGTCAGCTTGCTCCCAAAGCCCAAATCCCAAGTTACACACTTGATGTTGTTCACTGGGGCTGGAGCCAAGGTTTCCAAAATACCCCTAGCTGAAAACGGAATCACTCTCATCTTCAGCCAGTGGCTTCATAAAACATAACCTTAATTGAACCTCTTGTCGACGGGTGGGGTTTTCTGATAGATCAGAACAGCAAAGCCACAGAGAGGAGGGTAGCAAGAGCCAGAGTTATGATCAAACACCCTTGGTTGTCCACGATCAATCAGTCTGTGTTAGGATTACTGCATGCAGTGGTTTTTGCAGGGGAGCACTGGCCGTGGGTGGGGAGGGTGTGTGAAGAACTACTGATCTACAGGGTTGATCTCTTACATTTCTTAACAGCAAAATTTGATCCATAACTGCAATAAACAGATCAGAGAGATAGAGGTTCCAGATGTGAAGCCTGATATATGTTTGTACCTTGAGAGAGGGATGTGTGGATGTTGCATTTTTTATGTGTCAAACATAACATCTCATTTTCTAATATGATCTGCGCATGAACTACAATGCTCTATGTTTACATTCTGTACATGTCAGCATTTGTCACACGTCATGAATTAATAATCTGTCTGTATTTACAGTCTATGGTATAGGAATATGGTGCGTGCTGGGACAAAGTCTCCTCCATTCGTTTAACTGGATATGTTTTTCTGTCTACTGAGGCAGCTGGGAGGCATGAAATATTAATATATAAAGTCTTCCAAATAACTTGGAGCAAGTTTTGCATACCTCCCATCTTTACACCAAATCTCAATCTGAAGTCCTGTAGTTGTGCAGGAAGGTACCGTATATGTCCAAATCTCAGTCACTGAACACAAGTGAACACTCAGTGTACTAAATCCATCAACTAACTCGCAACACCAACATTTCCATTTGATATTTCATCCACTAAAGGACATCTTTGAGGCCGTCATTAGTTGGCTGGCTTAAGTACACTGAGTAGAACATGTAAAACCCACTGAAAGTAAATGCAGATTCAGCATCAGTCATCACCATTTTATTGATTATTTATAAATGTAGCAAAAGATACTTCATACAGACAACACATAGTGAAAGTGAAAAGAACAATTTGAACCAATGTTGACTCAGTCAAATAAGACTGGAACACCTTGAGATACATGGTTTCTGTACAAAAGATAAGCTTCTACTGAAGATTGTCAATACACACTATTCAATTGAATAACATATATCGGGATGTTGTTCTCCCAAGCCCAGTATCTATGAACTTGGTCCAGTGTGTGGTATGTCCACAGTGGAAAACCCCATAGATGAATGTCCCTCAGAGGCTTATTCATCCCCGGGGCTCTAAATAAGCATTCTTTGATGGGCCGCCTTTAGGATGACACTATCACATATTCAAAGGGAGTAATATATAATCTGTTGAATTTGCACCCTTCGTCTCATCTGCTTCTATCTTTGAGAGACGTATGGTCAATGTAGTACAATGAGATTACAGACAGAATGGTTTCTTCCTTTTCAACATATCATAAAAAGAAAGAGTGCACAGTTGTACATGCCTATCATACAGTCACAAGCATATAACACAACACTTTTGTTCTATTAAAACTGCTAGTTCAGAACTATACAATGCAGGTACATTAACATCATATCTATGCAAAGAATAATGATGCTTATGAGCTGATGTATACAGGAATGAAAAAGCCTTTTGTAAAGCAAGATAACGGAGAGGCAGGCATAAAAGGCATAGCTTTTATTCACCAAGTGTTATTACACTGGCACAATGCACACAAGCAGATACATACACACACACACAAACATACGAGCACACACACAGACACATACGCACAGACACACGCTCGAACGCAAACACACACAATTTTGAAATAGAGAGTTTGACAACAGCCTAAAATGTGTTATCCACTAACCTAAAATGTTGCAGTGTTAGCTGTTGTTATAGCCAGACAATATTCTTTAAATATTTAAATTTAGTTAATGATCAACTAAATCCACTTGATATATTTTAGAATGCAGATGAAAATAGATTTCCTTCAGGTTTTCACTGCTTCCTTGACCATCCCACATAACTTTGCTGCATTAACAAACAAGACTAATTCCCAATAAAAAATGCAAATCCACTGCAAATCCAAATTGACCGCTAAAGCTGTTTAGTAGGGCAAAGCAAGTAGAAAACATGAACTTTTTAAAAGGTACAGTAACATTTCCAACATAGTACTTTATCTCAGACGTACATTCAATTAGTACTAGGTTTTAAACGCAGCTAACTTTTCATGTCATGGAGTCAAACAGGGGTTATTCTCATGGTGTTTAGTATTATAAAACAAAAGTCCCTTAGAGTAAAACCTAGCTTATTTCTATACCGTTCCTATTCCCCCAGGGTCTCTGCTTGATATGTACATAAACATTAATATTAATAAAATACATTATGTACACGTTCATCCATATTTCTTCAACACAAATAACTAAATATAATTCTAGGTTTGTCTAGACTTGAGCTAGACAACATACAATAAGAAGTGATGTTGAATGTAAGTTAAGTGGTTTATCTGTTCATAAACACTGTATTAAACACAAAGGATGACTGCACAGTTGAGCAGTGGCAGCGAACTGCCTAGACCTGGGTATATTTCATTATGCTTGCCTGCAGGTGAGCTCTATTGTTTTAGAGTTTTTACTCTGAGTAATCCTCTCAGTAATCCTCAGTGAGTCCCAAACGGGAAAAAAACATCCCACAGTGCTCTCTGATTGAATAGCAACCTGATAAACTTAGGATGCAGTGTTTGAGACGTTGCTGTTAATTAAGCCTTGCCTGGTAAGGCTTGAAGACTCTGTCTTGGGTTCCAGATGTTTGAGGTTTATGTGCTCATTTACATTCTAACCTCAGCTCTCCCAGACAGCATCCCCCTGGAACCATACTATTCAACTGAACAGTTTAATTCCAAAACACTGTATATCCATTTTCAGAAATGTTTGTAAATTAGCTTTTTTCTTTTCAAGAACTTATGAAAGAGTGGTGTGTTTCTTCCTCATCTTATAATGACATGGGGTTGCTAAATTACAGAAATGTGTTTGTTTGAAACCTATCACTAGATGGTTTTATTTCAGAGAGACAAATAATACATTTTGGTTGCAAAACAAGATATACAGTGGGGTCCGAAATAATTGACACACTTGATAAAGATGAGCAATGAGACATGCTAACCTCCCCTGTTATTGGTAATGGTAAGAGGTTAGCATGTCTTGGAGGTATGATCTTTGACTCTCTGTAACTTTCTCAATCATCATTAATCACAATTCATTAAGGATTAGTAATCATGGTAAGTGTTTAGAAACATATTCTATTCTTATTTATAATAAAAGTGACTTGAAAATGACACAATACATTATTTACCATTCATTTCTACTGGGCACAAAATAATCTAAAACACAACCAAAACTAACTGCAAACGCATCCAACAAGATTGTAGTCACAAGCCTGATGCAGTCATTGCTAGGAATATGGGAACAAATACTACATTTTTGACTACTTTCTTTATAAGAATCTTTAGGGATGTCAATCATTTTGACCCCCACCTTTTTGAGAAAAAAAAGGATTACTTATTAAACAAAATCTCTTTCTCTGAGCAATTGTGTTAGTATAAAATAATATAATTTCCCAATTTTCTGGAGCATACAATATAGCTCATCATTTGAATTATTTATTTTATACATTCATTTTATACTTTATCAAGGCTCTCAATAATTTCAGACCCCATTGTATCCATCTCCCTCTCAGAGAAAAAGAGTAGCACTGCAAGGTTTTACACATTCAAATGTGACATATAATTACATTTTTATTAAAGAACTGTAGAAATGATACAATTGGGACATTAATATTTAAAATATATATATATTAAAACATTTATCAATACCGTAATATGAGAACCAGGCTCTGGTTAAAATTGGTGCACTATATAAGAAATAGGGTGCCATTTGGTATGAGGCCTAACTCTAACCAAGCTCTATAGCATGAGGTTATTTATTATGTGTTGAATTTATTTGTTAAATATACAAGATACGAACATTCCATTCCAGCTAAACAATGGATACAGTGGCTTGCGAAAATATTCACCCCACTTGGCATTTTTCCTATTTTGTTGCCTTACAACCTGGAATTAAAATAGATTTTTTGTGGGTTTGTATCATTTGATTTACACAACATGCCCACCACTGTAAAGATGCAAAACATTTTTTCTTGTGAAACAAACAAGAAATAAGACAAAAAAATGAAAACTTGAGTGTGCATAACTATTCACCCCCACCCCCAAAGTCAGTACTGGTTGAGAGAATGCCAAGAGTGTGCAAAGCTGTCATCAAGGCAAAGGGTGGCCACTTTGAAGAATCTCAAATATAACATATATTTTGATTTGTTTAACACTTTTTTGGTTACTACATGATTCCATATATGTTATTTCATAGTGTTGATGTCTTCACTATTATTCTACAATGTAGAAAATAGTACAAATAAAGAAAAACCCTTGAATGAGAAGGTGTTCTCAAAGTTTCGACCGGTAGTGTAGGTATTGTTTTGTGTGTGCTCTAGGGCTCTGTTGTCTAGTTGGAATTTGTATTTGTGGTCCTGGCAACTGGACCTTTTTTTGGAACGCAATTATTTTTTTGTCTTACTGAGATTTACGTTCAAGGCCCAGGTCTGACAGAATATGTGCAGAAGATTTACAGTGGTGTGCATTTTCCCTATTTTGTTGCCTTACAACCTGGAATTAAAAAATATTTTTTGTGGGTTTGTATCATTTGATTTACACAACAAGCAAACCACTTTTTTATTGTGAAACAAACAAGAAATAAGACAAAAAAACGGAAAACTTGAGCGTCAATACTTTGTAGAGCCACCTTTTGCAGCAATTTCAGCTGCAAGTCTCTTGGAGTATGTTTCTGTAAGCTTGGCACATCTAGCCACGGGGATTTTTGCCCATTCTTCAAGGCTAAACTGCCCCAGCTCCTTCAAGTCGGATGGGTTCCGCTGGTGTACAGCAATCTTTAAGTCATACCACAGATGTCACGACTTCCACCGAAGTCGGTCCATCTCCCTGTTCGGGCGGCTTTCGGCGGTCGACGTCACCGGTCTTCTAGCCGCCACCAATCCATCTTTCATTTTCCGTTGGTTTTGTCTTCATTTTTTACACACGTGGTTTCCATTCCCATGATGACATGTTCCTTATTTAACCCTCTGTTCCCCCCATGTTTTTGTGCGTGATTATTCGTTGTAATCTTGGTCCGTTGTTTCGTGTGATATATTCACTACGTGTATTGTTATTCCTATTTTGAGTAAAGTTTATGTATACTCATCTTTGTTGTCCTGCGCCTGACTCCGCTGTACCTGCATCACCGAGACTCATTACAACAGATTCTCAATTGGATTGAGGTCTGGGCTTTGACTAGGCCATTCCAAGACATTTAAATGTTTCCCCTTAAACCACTTGAATGTTGCTTTAGCAGTGGGGATGGTGTTCTCGGGGTGACGAGAGGTGTTGGGTTTGCGCCAGACATAGCGTTTTCCTTGATGGCCAAAAAGCTCAATTTTAGTCTCATCTAACAAGAGTACTTTCTTCCATATGTTTGGAGAGTCTCCCACATGCCTTTTGGTGAACACCAAACGTGTTTGCTTATTTTTTTCATGAACAGTTGAAGTTGGAAGTTTACACACACCTTAGCCAAATACATTTAAACACACTGTTTTTCACAATTCCTGACATTTAATCCTAATAAAAATCCCCTGTCATTGGTCAGTTAGGATCACAACTTTATTTCAAGAATGTGAAATGTCAGAATAATAGTAGAGAGTATTATTTATTTCAGCTTTTATTTCTTTCATCACATTCCCAGTGGGTCAGAAGTTTACATATACTCAATTAGTATTTGGTAGCATTGCCTTTAAATTGTTTAACTTGGGTAGCCTTCCACAATCTTCCCACAATAAGTTGGGTGAATTTTGGCCCATTCGTCCTGATAGAGCTGGTGTAACTGAGTCAGGTTTGTAGGCCTCCTTGCTCGCACATGCTATTTCAGTTCTGCCCACAAATGTTCTATAGGATTAAGGTCAGGGCTTTGTGATGGCCACTCCAATACCTTGACTTTGTTGTCCTTAAGCCATTTTGACACAACTTTGGAAGTATGCTTGGGGTCATTGTCCATTTGAAAGACCCATTTGCGACCAAGATTTAACATCCTGACTGATGTCTTGTGATGTTGCTTCAATATATCCACATAATTTTCCTGCCTCATGATGCCATCTATTTTGTGAAGTGCACCAGTCCCTCCTGCAGCAAAGCACCCCACAACATGATACTGCCACCACCGTGCTTCGCGGTTGGAATTGTTTTCTTCGGCTTGCAAGCCTCCCCCTTTTTCCTCCAAACATAAAGATGGTCATTATGGCCAAACAGTTCTATTTTGTTTCATCAGACCATGTGCAATTGCAAACCGTAGTCTGGCTTTTTTATGGCGGTTTTGGAGCAGTGGCTTCTTCCTTGCTGAGTGGCCTTTCAGGTTATGTCGATATAGGACTCGTTTTACTGTGGATATAGATACTTTTGTGCCTGTTTCCTCCAGCATCTTCACAAGGTCCTTTGCTGTTGTTCTGGGATTGATTTGCACTTTTTGCACTAAAGTACGTTCATCTCTAGGAGACAGAACGCGTCTCCTTCCTGAGTGCTATGACGGCTGCGTGGTCCCATGGTGTTTATACTTACGTACTATTGTTTGTACAGTTGAACGTGGTACCTTCAAGCGTTTGGAAATTGCTCCCAAGGATGAACCAGACTTGTGGAGGTCTACAAAGAGGCAAGAAGAGTTTGAAGGTAGGCCTTGAAATACATCCACAGGTACACCTCCAATTGACTCCAATTATGTCAATAAGCCTATCAGAAGCTTCTAATGCCATGACATCATTTTCTGGAATTTTCCAAGCTGTTTAAAGGCACAGTCAACTTAGTGTATGTAAACTTCTGACCCACTGGAATTGTGATACACTAAGTTATAAGTGAAATAATCTGTCTGTAAAAAATTGTTGGAAAAATTACTTGTGTCTTGCACAAAGTAGATGTTCCAACGACTTGCCAAAACTAAAGTTTGTTTACAAGAAATTTGTGGAGTGGTTGAAAAACTAGTTTTAATAACTCCAACCTACGTGTATGTAAACTTACAACTTCAACTGTATACTGAGATCATGTGACAGATCATGTGACACTTAGATTGCACACAGGTGCACTTTATTTAATTAATTATGTAACTTCTGAAGGTAATTGGTTGCACCAGATCTTATTTAGGGGCTTCATAGCAAAGGGGTGAATACACATGCACGCACCACTTTTTCGTTTATTTTTTTCATTTCACTTTACTAATTTGGACTATTTTGTGTATGTTCAGTACATGAAATCCAAATAAAAATCTATTTAAATTACAGGTTGTAATGCAACAAAATGCCAAGGGGGTGAATACTTTTGCAAGGCACTGTACATAGCGTTTTGCAACAAAACCAATTGTAATACACATTTAAAATCTATGAATACAAAATCTGAGGACAGTAGTATTGTACAGACATATAAAGTTATCTATAGAGATAATATGTGTGTACGAAATGAATACACTACAGATGAGGAGATGCCAATCTGAACGTGCAGCTAGAAATATAGCCAACTCCTTTTAGTACAGAAAAGAATATGAGTGACTTCATGGTACTGTCTGTTTGTACATGTCCTCTATGAGTTCCCCCCTTCCCTTCACCCTGGTCGTGTCTATAGGCTAGGCAACAGCAGCAGAAAAGACAGACATGAGGGGAGCAAGAAGAAGGAGGCAGGACCTGGACAGTGTGCTTTAAGAGACTCCTGGTTAATCTCTTCCTGGTTGGATGGGCTCAGGGCATCAGCATTGGCAGCTGGTTGGTTACGACTGGAGCACATGTAATACAGGTTTCCAGAAAACTGCATCTTCTTGGACTCCTGTCGCAGAGACTCCCAGACAGCAGAAGCCTCATCCGGACACCAGGCCATTGCCACGTTTGCACAGTCATGAAACTCATCCCAGGACCTGTAGGGCGTGGAACAGAGATGGTCACATACAGTGCATTCGAAAGTATTCAAACCCCTTGACTTTTTTTACAGCCTTATTCTAAAATGTATTAAATAAACCATTTTCCTCATCAATCAACTAAACAAACATCAATACCTTATTTACATAAGTATTCAGACCCTTTGCTATGAGACTCGAAATTGAGCTCAGGTGCATCCTGTTTCAATTAATCATCCTTGAGATGTTTCTACAACTTGATGGGGAAAGAGAAAGGGGGATACCTAGTCAGTTGTACAACTGAATGCCTTCAACTGAAATGTGTCTTCCGCATTTAACCCAACCCCTCTGAATAAGAGAGGTGCGGGGGGCTGCCTTAATCGACATCCACATTTTTGCCACCCGGATTGAGTCCATCTGTGGTAAATTCAATTGATTGGACATGATTTGGAAGGTACACACCTGTCTATATAAGGTCCCACAGTTGACAGTGCATGTCAGAGCAAAAACCAATCCATGAGATCGATGGAATTGTCCGTAGAGCTCTGAGAGGATTGTGCCGAGGCACAGATCTGGGGAAGGGTACCAAAAATTGTCTGGATCATTGAAGGTCTCCAAGAACACAGTGGCTATCATTATTAATTGGAAGAAGTTTGGAATCACCAAGACTCTTCCTAGAGCTGGCTGCCAGGGGTAACTGAGCAATCGGGGAAGAAAGGCCTTGGTCAGGGAGGTGACCAAGAACCCGATGGTCACTCTGACAGAGCTCCAGAGTTCCTCTGTGGAGATGGGAGAACCTTCTAGCAGGACAACGATCTCTACAGCACTCCACCAATCAGGCCTTTATGGTAGAGTGGCCAGAAAGAAGCCACTCCTCAGTAAAAGGCACTTGAAGGCCCGCTTGGAGTTTGCCAAAAGCCACCTAAAGGCTTGCAGACTGTGAGAAACAAGATTCTCTGGTCTGATAAAACCAAGATGGTACTCTTTGGCCTGAATCCCAAGTGTCACTTCTAGAGGAAACCATCCCTACGGTGAAGCATGGTGGTGGCAGCATCATGCTGTGGGGATGTTTTTCATCAGCAGGGACTGGGAGACTAGTCTGGATCGAGGGAAAGATGAATGGAGCAAAGTACAGAAAGATCCTTGATGAAAACCTGCTCCAGTGCGCTCAGGACCTCAGACTGGGGCGAAGGTTCACCTTCCAACAAGACAGCGACCCTAAGCACAGAGACAAGACAACGCAGGAGTGGCTTCGGGACAAGTTTCTAAATTTCCTTGAGTGGCCCAGCCAGAGCCCGGACTTGAACCTGATCGAACATCTTTGAAGAGACCTGAAAATAGCTGTGCCGCAATGCTCCCCATCCAACCTGACAGAACTTGAGAGGATCTGCAGAGAAGAATGGGAGAAACTCCCCAAATACAAGTGGGCCAAGCTTGTGCGTCATACCCAAGAGCCTCAAGGCTGTAATCGCTGCCAAAGGTGCTTCAACAAAGTACTGAATAAAGGGTCTGAATACTTATGTAAATGTGATATTTTAGTTTTTTCTCATTTCTAAAAACCTGTTTTTGCTTTGTCATTATGGGGTATTGTGTGTGTATTGTGTTGTTCCAACTCTTCCCGTAACACCACTCATAAACATCTTAGATTCACATTCCCTGTGTATAAGTGCAGAAAGGCTAAACTTGCACTGTATTTTGATATGGGCCCATGGTCTTAACTCAACCCTTAAACAGCACATCTGTTGGGGGCTTAGGGCATCTGTTTATCGTACACACAGGAGACCTTGAGGAGAATGGGTGAAACAAAGAGGAAGCAAAATGCAACCTTGCAAAGTCCCAGAGTCACATGTGCAGTAGAAAACAGCAGAGTAACAGCAGGTGAAGGGCAGCTTGTTAGTAATATCTGCCTGCAGTCTATTTTCTGATTGAAATAATAAAGGATTGCTGAGGTGTTAGATTAAACACTTGATCTGAAACATACACTGCATGCTAACGCATAAACAAACCAAGCTCACGGCCCAGGAAACAAGGACATTACCTGTTCTACTAACAACAGATTTTCCTTAATTTTATTCTATACTCAAGGTAAACTCTCCTATCATTCCATAGAGAATACTGACAGTGGTGCAGCCTTGGCCTAGATGCAAATCTGAGACTTTTATCCAGTAGGGAAAATACTGTCTCTACTAACTGCCTTTCCCTAAAAGATTTGACCATATTCCTAGGAACAGTGTGTGTGTGTGTGTGTGTGTGTGTGTGTGTGTGTGTGTGTGTGTGTGTGTGTGTGTGTGTGTGTGTGTGTGTGTGTGTGTGTGTGTGTGTGTGTGTGTGTGTGTGTGTGTGTAGATGCGTGTGTGTGGATGCGTGTGTGTGTGTGTGGATGCGTGTGTGGACGCGTGCGTGCGCGCAAAAGTGCAGTCGTGCGTGTGTGCAGACGTATATATACACACGTACGTAAGAGTAAGATTACTGAATGGCAGGATTAGTACCTTAATTGTTACCTTAAGGAATATGACCAAAATAATAACATAATTGTAATGACCACTTTATCCCTGACGATAACAAGTGTGTCTACAGTTCCGCAATACTGAACAACAACTCCCGACAGGACCTTCCTACATTGATGCAACAATGTTTTCTGGGAATGGGTTGATCTTGATGGGGAGATGTATCTTTCAGGGGGGTCATACCCTAGCTCAACACCAACCATTTAAAATGGCTACTACAATTATTCAAAATCAGATTAAAAGGCAAATGCAGTTTAGAACCCTCAGGACTTAGGACCATGCGGACGCCCGGGAGCGGGAGGGAAGGATGTTTATGGCTGGCTGGCTTTAGAGAGCTCATAGATGGAGCTGTAGGCAACAGCAGGACTTGTTCTCTAAACAGTGCTGAGGTAAAGATGACTGTATTTTGGCTAGGTAACTGCTGTTTGACTTGATGTGAAACTGAACTAGAGTGTAACCCCGGTGCTGAACTTGTGCGTAGCAGCTAATGTGTTTGTAGAATGTTAAGTCCCTTTTATTGACTGAGGCAAATGAAGATACAGCAACAAGTTGATCATGTCTGGAGTAAAATTTTGCTTGTTTTTGATATTCTCCAACTTGCATTTTAGAGTTTTTAAATGTGTAGAAATTTAGTAAATGAGCTTCGATTTTATAAAAATTCCTTGACATAATATTAAGATGGATTACAGACGCATGTATAAATAGAATGGAAGACAGAGATGGATAAAGAGAGACCCTTAATATTTAATATATTTAATTAATTTAATATGTATATGCCTCCAGCAAATGGGAAGTGCTGTCAGGATGTTAGAGAGAGCTGGGGCATAACCTAAGAAGAAAAGAGAGCGATAATGAAATAGAGGTAAAGATCTGGTGAAGCCCATCGTTCAATGATATTTAAATAATGGGTCACAGTGTTCGGTCAATTTACACATTTCAGAGTGTGTGTGTGTCTATAAATAACATATAGATGAGGGGATTTGTATCTACTGTAAGTTCAGAATTATTGGTCTTGCTTCACCTGTCAGTGACTGTAGGGCTATAATGTGTGTGTGTGTGGGGGGCTTACTTGCAGATGGTGTGTATCTCCTGTGTGTCCTCATCTTTCTGGGCACTGTCGGTCAGGCTGTCTCCCAGAGCCATCAGACACTGAGCAAAGCCCTTATAGATGGAGTGACACCTCCTGGTGGAGGCAGCAGAGCTGGGACAGGGGCCGACGACTGGACGGAGACACAGAGACATACAGTATACCATCAGCACTCTTTGTATCCCTGGCTCACAGTGGGGAGAAATGAGCATCAGGAGAGTTCAATATTGCCAAGCACAGGACTTCTGAGTGTTTTTTGTAAACGTGTTTGATTACTTTAAACAAGCGGCAACAAAGCTCTGTCTTATACAAGGCTTGACAAACCTTGGATTCTCTATAGCTGGATCCTCCATATGTACACTACATGACCAAAAGTATGTTGACAACTGCTTGTTGAGCATCTCATACCAAAATCATGGGCATTAGTATGGAGTTGGTCCCCCTTTGCTGCTATAAGTCTCCACTCGTCTGGGAAGGCTTTCCACTAGATGTTGGAACATTGCGGGGACTTGCTTCCATTCAGCCACAAGAGTATTAGTGAGGTCGGGCGGTGATGTTGGGCAATTAGGCCTGACTCGCAGTCGGCGTTACAATTCATCCCAAAGGTGTTCGATGGGGTTAAGGTCAGGGCTCTGTGCAGGCCAGTCAAATTTTCCACACCGATCTCGACAAACCATTTCTGTATGGACCTCGCTTTGTGCACGCGGGCCTTGATATGCTGAAAGAGGGAAGGGCCTTCCCAAAAACTGTTGCTACAAAATTGGAAGCACAGAATCATCTAAAATGTCATTGTATGCTGTAGCGTTAAGATTTCCCTTCAGTGGAACTAAGGCGCCTACCCCGAACCATGAAAAACAGCCCCAAACCATTATTCCTCCTCCACCAAACTTTACAGTTGACACTATGCATTGGGCACTATCTGCCAAACCTAGATTCCTCCATCGGATTGCCAGTTGGTAACGCGTGATTCATCACTCCAGAGAAGGTGTTTCCACTGCTCCAGAGTCCGGTCTTGCTTTACCCCACTATAGCTGACGCTTGGCATTGCGCACAGTGATCTTAGGCTTGTGTGTGGCTGCTCGGCCATGGAAACCCCTTTCATTAAGCTCCCAACGAAAAGTTATTGTGCTGACGTTGCTTCCAGAGGCAGTTTGGAACTCGGTAGTGTGTTGCAAACGAAGACAGATGATTTTTACGCGTTACGCACGTCAGCACTCGCCGGTCCCGTTCTGTGAGCTTGTGGCCTACCACTTCGCGGCTGAGCCGTTGTTGCTCCAAGACGTTTCCACTTCACTTACAGTTGACCGGGGCAGCTCTAAAAATTTGACAAACTGACTTGTTGCCACATTGAAAGTCACTGAGCTCTTCAGTAAGGCCATTCTACTGCCAATGTTTGTCTATGGAGATTGCATGGCTGTGTGCTCGATTTATACATCTGTCAGCAACGGGTGTGGCTGAAATAGCCGAATCCACTAATTTGAAGGGGTGTCCACATACTTTTGAATATATAGTGTATCTAAAGCTGTACATCTTCAGCTCTCCTGACATTGAGAAACATGGTTATGTTCCTTTGTCAGGCTATTTCAGATAGAGTACTTAAGTCCTTGAAATCAGCATGGTTTTACACAATCCAAACTAATTGAATCTGAACAGCATGATGCACTGTGCCAACAACCAACCTTGAAGGTGCACACTCCAGAAAGTCCATGTGTGAAAAATAAGTTTGGAAGGAAAGTGGCCCTGAAGGATGTTTTAGCTGAAGCATATCAGAGGGGGTACAGGCTGTAGTGTGAGTGACCCAGGAACAACTTAATTTCAAGATCGCATTTAGGCTACATATGAATCATTTTAATGTAAAGCAATTAGTGCCTGTAAGCCGTGTGAATATATATATTTTTTAAAGTGAGTCATGAACCCACTCAATAACCCCAAACTGCTCCCTTAGAGTGCTCTATCTCTTCATCCCCTCTCTCCTCCCCTGCTACTCCCTCCCACGGTAATCCAACCATTTAAAGGCGAACCCTCAAAGAAGCTAACGGGACTAAGTGAGGTAAAACTGAGGATGGTAATTGGGTTAGACAGCAGATCACCGGGGCCTGTATCCACAAAGCGTCTCAGAGTAGGAGTGCTGATCTAGGATCAAGTCCCAACCTGTCTATATAATCTTATTCATTATGATCTAAAAGGTTAAACTGATCCTAGATCAGCACTCTTACTCTGAGAGGCTTTGTGGACACGGGCCCAGAATTCTCTTCTGGTCCCTTGGGATAAACATGATTAATATTTAATAAATATGACTTTTTTTCCTGTTGATTTCGGGCAATGTTTGGCAGTGGGGGTCTAAAGATTATTGGTTTCACTCATCCTCATCAGAATTTTATGAAGACCTAGAGAGAGCAGAGAGATAGACAAATGAGTGAATAGAGCCAAGAGAGATAGGGACAGTATAAGGAACTAGAGGGAAGAGGAAACCAACAAATGCGCTGTCTATTGAGGAAGTAAAAAAAAGTCTATGTTGGTTTGAAAAAGACCACGGTTGTCCAGCCCAGTGGTTCCTCATATAAGCACGTTGCTGCATTGTGTGTTGCTACTTTCCACAATTGAAATGTGTCTTAATTGAACTCCAGCATTATGCTATGTCCCAGCGCCATGCACACCACGCCACGCACCATCCCATGTCCCAGTCTGGTCTGGTTCAATAAGCATCCTATACAGGGCAGCAGATACTGTAGGCTGCTTTTGAGCATACATGTAAATATTTGATAGCATGACAGAGCCTGGGGGAATCCATAGAGCATTCCTATAAAAAAGCAGGCAGTCTCAAGTCAGACAGACATGACTGGTGAAGAAACCATAGACCTAACTGATGTAGTTGTTTCAGCCTAAAAGAACATTACATTACTTTTCTATCCATTCTGGTGTATTTTCATCACACTGGTTGACTAATTGACCAAACTCCCCCCTCTCCATCAATAAATATTGATGAAGACGTGCACATCTAGCTACGCGTTCGTTGAAGGTTAGGAATCTAGTGATTTTTCTGTGCAGATCTTTTCTTTCAAGATTATTGGCGTCATTAGAAAAAAAACAGAATAAAAGTGCAGATATCGATATTAAAAGGATAGAGGGAAAAGTTCTATATGTCAGGCGTCACAGCCATACTGTCTCTAGCACTACGTACAGTATAGACAACTGGATGCCAAAGGCACTGTCTATTTTATTTTCCTGTCATTACAGCAATGTTCCAGGGGGCTTGTTACTGGAGTTTCTTTGACTCACAGTGCTACTGCACATCAGAACTACCACAGTGGAGCCTTTGCTTCACTGTATTGACCTTCCTTTTCCACTTGAAGCCTCAGTAATGAACTAGCCTGTAAACCAGGGTAAATAGCTTTTTTTCTTCTTTTTTTTAAGACTTTCTGGGAACACAATATCTGTAATCTGTCCTGCTATATAATACAGAGTAAAAATGAAACAGAACAGCATAACGAGTTGAACTATGCTTTACCAACATAATGTTTTGTATATGTTGTCTAACATGTACTCCCTTAAAACATCAATGTAGCAGGATATGTTTTGAAGTTTGGAGGAAATACACACATGAAAAACAGAATAAAGTTGTATTTATAAAGGTCCATTCTGCGTCACTCCATATATAACTAACCTCTGGAAGCATAAAAACAGAATAGACAAGAGAAAAATTAACAGTGCCCTGTAATATGTGGGTAACCCCAGGTGTACGCACAATGCCGTCCGGGGTATGCCAAATAAAATGTGATACATTTTTTTTCTTCACATTTTTTCTCGCCTGAGTAGCCTTGTTTCACTGCCAAAAATAAAGTTAAACTATCTAGTGTTCAGTGAAATAACAACACAATGTCAAATACAGGTAGCCAAGTCAAATAATTAACATCCAATCACATTAGATGGCTTAATTAAGATGACTTTCAAGTAATAAGACATGTATAAAAGCAACAGATACCATTAATAAGAAGGGTCTAGAAGCGTCTTATATGGTGAGCTACCGAATGGCTAGGACAGGCAAGCCCCATACTATTGTGGAGGACTTAATTCTTCCTGTTGCCGCGGATATGGCTGGGACAATGCTGGGAGAAAAGGCCAAAAAAACTATACAGACAATTACTCCATCAAACAACACCGTTTCACGACGCATCAGTTACATGGCAGGAGATGTTTGAAACAATTAATGCTTCGCATACAAGCCAGTGAATTCTATGAGTTACAGCTGGATGAGTCAACAGACGTGGCGGGCCTGGCACGGCTCCTAGTATATGACCGTTATGTTTATCGGGGGTCAATTAAGGAAGACATCCTCTTCTGAAAACCACTGGAAACCATGACAACATGAGAGGATATTTTTAAAGTACTGGACAGCTTTGTGACTTAGTCCATTTAGTCAAGATGTGTTGGTATCTGTACTAATGGCGCAAAAGCCATGACAGGGAGACATAGTGGAGTGGTAACGCGCGTGCAAGCAATTGCTCCCGACGCCACTTGGGTACACTGCAGCATCCACCGAGAGGCTCTTGCTGCCAAGGGAATGCCTGACAGCTTGAAAGACGTTTTGGGCACTACAGTGAAAATGGTTAACTTTGTTAAAGCAAGGCCCCTGAACTCTCGTGTATTTTCTGCATTATGCAATGATATGGGCAGCGACCATGTAACACTTTTACAACATACAGAAGTGTGCTGGTTATCAAGGGGCAAAGTATTGACATGTTTTTTTTAATTGAGAGACAAGCTTAAAGTTTTCTTTACTGACCATAATTTTCACTTGTCTGACCGCTTGCATGATGACGAGTTTCTCACACAACTGACCAATCTGGGTGATGTTTTTTCTCGCCTGAATGATCTGAATCTAGGATTACAGGGACTTGCCGCAACTATATTCAATGTGCGGGATAAAATTGAGGCTATGATTAAGAAGTTGGAGCTCTTCTCTGTCTGCATTAACAAGGACAACACACAGATCTTTCCATCATTGTATGTTTTTTTGTGTGGAAATGAACGCAAGCTTACGGACAATGTCAAATGTGATATAGCAAAGCACCTTAGTGAGTTGGGTGCGCAATTACACAGGTACTTTCCTGAAACAGATGACACAAACAACTGGATTTGTTATCCCTTTCATGCCCTGCCTCCAGTCGACTTACCGATATCTGAACAAGAGAGCTTCATCGAAATTGCATCAAGCAGTTCTGTGAAAATTGACTTAATCAGAATCCACTGCCAGATTTCTGGATTGGGCTGCGCTCAGAGTATTCTCCCTTTTTAAGACACTGATGCCCTTTGCAACCACGTACCTATGTGAGAGTGGATTCTTGGCCCTAGACTGTGTTGAAAATGATTTAAGACTGAGACTCTCTCCAATACAACTCAATATTGCAGAGTTATGTGCATCCTTTCAAGCACACCCTTCTCATTAACCTGTGGAGAGTTATTCACAATTTTCGATGAACAAATAAGGTTTTATATGTAAGATGGCTAAATAAAGAGCAAAAGTATTGATTATTATTATATTATTATTTGTGCCCTGGTCCTATAAGAGCTCTTTGTCACTTCCCACGAGCCGGGTTGTGACAAAATCTCACACTCATTCTTATGCTTAATAAATGTATTGTATAGTGTGTATGTGTGGCAGGCTTACAGTGATGGCAAAAACAATATTTGAGTGCTAGAGGGGGTATGCAGCTGGAGGTTGAACATTTGAAGGGGTACGGGACTATAAAAAGTTTGGGAACCACTGGTCTAGGCGACCCACCCGGCAGACTGACGGGCTGAGTCTTTCTCGGCACATGCATGTATATCTCTATTCATGAATATGCAGCTGTTGTCAGGCGCAGTGCTGAACTAGCTGAATTGGTGCTGATGTCTGCTGTACCAGTGCTGTAGACCATTCTTTCTCATGTGTCAATTTCTGAATGATGCACACCCTTCTGATGATCCCATACACAAAATGTGTTGACACCTCTAAAAATAAAACAGGACTTAGACTTCAGAGGACCATTTAGGTGTACATTATGATCTCACTTCACTTTACTTCCTACAGCTGGTTGTTTACTGTGTTCTTGTAGAAAGTGGGGAAATGCCTGAAGAAAACACCACAGATCTCAGTGGCCTCTTCGTCGTTGCAGGTAACCTGTTGTTTATTTTAGCTTACCAAAAAATCTAACTAAAAAAAATCTAACTACCTTTCCTCATATCTTGTATGAAATAGTTGGAGAATCAGTGGAGTAACCCTTAACAATAAGTTGTTCTAATACCTGTGTAGTAACACTGACATTACGGCAGGAACTTACATAATGCTTAAGTAATTGTCATTATGAAACTAACACTAATTAGATACCAATCAAAATCTAGCATAATCTAGTGTCAGTGTGTAGCCCGTGGCACCTAGCTGGTGAGCATGTAAAAAATTAGGTGGAACTCTCCAGTAGCAGCGTTTGTTCCACCCAGAGCACAGGGAACAGAACATATTCCCTGTCACGAAAGTCTGTTGAACTTTTGGTAAGCTAACTTTTGTTTATTTTTCTGTGAATACTTTACCACTGTCACGTCCAGGCCTGAGTTGACAGGCTGGCGTGTTTAGTTTCGTTTTGGTGTAGGGTTTTTTCTGTTCTAGGTTGTGTATTTCTATGTTGGTGAAATGGTTCCCAATTAGAGGCAGCTGAGTGTCGTTACCTCTAATTGGGAACCATATATATGTTTGTAGTTTTCACTAGGGTTTTGTGGGTTATTGTTTGTTCATAGCGTAGTGTTTAGTATATGTTATGTTACGATCGTCGTCGTCGTCGTCGTCGTCGTCGTCGTCGTCGTCGTCGTCGTCGTCGTCGTCGTCGTCGTCGTCGTCGTCGTCGTCGTCGTCGTCCGTTCTGTTTATTATTTTCCCAGTTATGTTACGAAAATAAATATGTATACTGGAAGCATCGCTGCGTCTTGGTCTGTTCCTCTTGAAGATCGTGACAACTACGCTGTTACTCAAGTAAACGACAGCCCTCGAAAACAATGATTTATGTTGCAGTAGCCTCTGCCAAGTCCCCAACAACTGGATGTTCCGGTATTCAGGGGAAATGGAAAGAGCCTGTGAAGCGACTTCCGCTTTTGGACATTAATAAGGCGACAATCCATATTACTAACTCCTCCACATTTACTGGATTGGTTGAACAGTGCAGAAGAGTTGTTTTCTTATCGCCAAGACCAGTATGTAGGGGATATAGTTTCAGACGTTTCTTTTACGCCTGCTACGTTAGGTTAGTGTTGCAGTCACGTGTTCGATGCTGTAATCGAGGGAAGCGTTCAAGGCTGTTGCGAGAAGCGGCTTTGACGCCATGTTTGTTGTTGTGTGGGCAAGGGACAGGGTATGGCCTACCAAATTTAAAGGTATGTGCTTTTAACCTTTGGAGAACATATTAGGAGGGATCTTAGACCATTCCTCCATTCTTATGGGGCTCTTTTGCTTCCACTGGTCCTATGGCCTTTGTTAAGGTCAACGGCATCCTGAACTTTATCAAGTACCAGGACATTTTAGCCAAAAAACCTTGTTGCCTCTGCCAGGAAACTGACACTTGGCCATAAGTGGATCTTCCAGCAAGACAATAATCCCAAGCACACATCAAAATCCACAAAGAAATGGTTAATTGACCACAAAATGAACCCCATTGAAAACCTGGGGTTTGAATTGCAGAGGGCAGTCCATAAGAGCAGGCGAAGGATATCAAGGATCTGGAAGGATTCTGAATGGAGGAATAGTCTAAGAACCCTCCCAAAGAGTCAATTTTTTTGGAGCATACAATATAGCTCAGTATTTGTATTATTTATTTTATACATTATTTTTTGCTAATCTTTATTGTCGGTGCCAATAATTATGGACTATTTAATTCAGAGTGAGATGTACATTACACTGGCCTGGGTGTTTTCTAACGTCTGCTCCACACACATCCACTGGGAAGACAACTCCATCCAATACAAGGTGCTCTAGAGACAGGAACCATTTGCCAAGTTATTAGACTGATATATCCACCACATCATTAGTACCACCCTCACAGGGACTAGAATTTGAACAGAAGTCCTCATTCTTCATCTGTGGGTGGCGCTCATAGGTCTGTGGCTCACTGTCTAAACAGACTCCATCGTGTCTCTGATTAGTAGTAGCTCAGTGTTTTTTTGTCTGAGCAAATATTCAGCATGTCACTGTCTGAGCAGCAAAGCCAAAGATTTTTGTCTGACCAGGTAACTGCTGTTGCACTCTCTGACACTGAGTGGGTGGAAGGCTGGAGAGGTTTACTATGGCACTATGGTAACTCCATCATTAAGGGCAACAGCCAGGCTAATGAACCTGCTGGTGACAGCATTGCGTGCGAGAGGAATAGAGGGACTGAATTCCCACTGCAACCTGCATGCTGGGAACAATAAGAAAGTGAGTGAGAAAGACAGATGGAGAGAAAGAAATAGAGAGAGAGAGAGAGAGGGGAGAGGGAGAGTAGGGAGTAGGCTATGCATAGGATCGGCATAAAAAATCAAGCCCTGATAATTAGCTCTACTAGACTAACTCCCATTTCCAAATGAATGATTAACCTCTCCGATTTTTCCATTTGGACCTCAGTTCCCATCACAGGGGAGAGGAGGGAAAATAATACAAATCCTACATCCACAGAAAATACATTTTCCCATAAAGGACAATAGTGATGCAGAAAGGCGCGAGACGGAAATGTGAAGAGATAGAGATTACATAGATACTGTGCTCCAGAAAGACAAAGGTTTGGTAACATAATTTGTATTTTCTGAAGCATTATGAGAAAAGAGAGGTGGAGCAACTTGGTGTAGTCTTGGTTCAACTGTAATCTGTTCTAATGAGGGTTGAAGCCAAGCAGGTCACACTGAAATGAGTGGATTAGTGATGCTACTGCCGGCAATCATGTTCATTAGGACCACCAGTGCTGCTGTGCAAGATGTCCTGTAGGTGTGTGAAAATAATTGGTCAAAATGTAGACCTAGGAAGACTGCATGAGGCAAATTATCTGCCTGTTGGTTAGTACAGAGAGAGGGTGAAAGGGAGGGAGAGAGAGAGAGGGAGGGAGGAAGAGAGAGTATGAGAAATAGGCTTTACTCAGAGAGCAACCTTTCACATCAATGTAAAGAAAAAGCCCTCTCAGACATTAAATCCAGTCCAGCTCCATAAGCCTTTCTGTCTCTTGAATGCTCTTCCTGACTTTCCCTCTCTCTCTAAAGATCTGATAAATCTGTGGGAAAAAAAGACTTGCCAAGTAACTATTTCTTTGGCTCAGAAGAGCTAAAAGGATATACAAATTGCTTGAAGGGCACTGACGAAGAGAGAAAAGATATTTAATGTGCAAGCTCCTTTCATATTCCTTCTTTAGCACGCTGTTTAATAAACACAGACACAGACACACACTCAAACACCCAAACACGTACACACACACACTTTAACAAAATGAACACAACACATGGACACACAGAAACACCACACACAGTCACTCTAAATCTCCTCCAAGTCCATGCCCCATGGGAGTGTTGTTGCCTATGGAGGTGGAGGGTGGAGGGAGCTGTAGCTCGCTGGATCCCCCTCTTCTCCTGTCCCTTCCCCACAGCAGAGTCTGAGCGCTGAGCTGAGCGCTACCTTTGATAACAGGCAGATGAGACATAGCTGCTCTAATAACACTCACTAAATGTGTTCTGCTTCGGAAAAACAGACAAGAAGAAGACATAGAAGCCAATGAGATGGGACTGCCTTTTGAATACAATCAGTGATTGAGATGGTTAAGATATAAGGGCTCAATAATTCAGTCTGACAAAAAGAAAAACTACTCAGATACTCACAAAAAGGTCAAAAAATAGGCTGTGAAAGCGGCACGAGAATCCCATCTGTCATACAATGTGTCATAATTGAAGTTGATAGACCCCAGAGTTGTATCAAACTAACAGATGTCATACAGTACATGGTCAGATTCACAACAGTAAAATAGAGAGTACATGAAGCCCTATGTAAGAGCAAAACTAGACCCAAAATCAGTGTTGAAGTTAAAAGATGATTTCTATCTGTGATAGAAAAGGTGGTAATAATGGAAACTTGTGTAGCAAGATTCCATCTCTTGCACTTCATTTAAACTTGGTCGCTTAGGTTACATAAGGGCATGTGCCCTCAAAGACAACAGTTGAAGGATAAAGTTAACTCATGATCCGCTCTCCTTTCCTCCAAGCCCTCCTTTTTCCTTTCCCTGTTACACCTTCTGCTCTACAAACACCAATATCTACTTTTTCTGAAATTTCAAAGTGGCACACAACATCACCGGTCAGTCATGTTAATATTAATATAGCATCACACGGCTCAGCCCTGACCCAGCAAGCTGAGAACATTCCTATAACATCATTGGGACATGACTAAAAAAGCCCTTACAACTTTACCTCTGATGGCTGAGTGCCTATCTGTCTACTTTGGCCAACTCTATCACTGACTTGTTTGGCTATGCAATGATGTAGTGTTGTGGAGTGCAGAAACAGTCAGGCTACCTCAATTCAGCTGTGCCAAGAGCATTATTCCTTCCACAGCGCCATCATTTGCATCAGGCAAATTATGTATCAGAAAGAAATGTTGGTTGGTCCTCTGCATAATGATCAATATGTTGCAATAGAAGAGTTTCATCTCTATGGAGAAATCATGAGTAATTAAAATCTATCTCTGTTCATCTCTGAATCTTGTGTGCAGGTGAAGGGGTGGGATGTAAGTAGGCAATGGGACACATGCTACACTCAATATGGGCCTTTTAAAATGTGATATGTCCCCTACTATCCTCCTTAAAGCTGAGCAATGGAATGAAATTCAGGATGATTCATCAGGCAAACTGCTTCATGCTTTAACATCAAATCTAATGGGCCATTATTTATATTAAATACATTTAATCAATGTTAGATACATTTACGGAATTTAACGACATCATGATGAGATATAACCTGGAATCCTACATGTGACTATCATAAAGAAGCAAGATGGAAAAATAATGAAACTGCTTAAAACATTCAGGACTGCCGCACGCAGCTGCATTTGTCCTTGGGATGCAGCATTAAAAAACATGAAGAACCCAATATTTTTCTAAGTATCTCTGAAAGATCATGCTAATTTAGGATTTTTGGTCTGTTCTTTCAAATCTAGAAATAATTGGCTAGATTTTATATTTTTACAACTGCAGAATATGCAAATATCCTCCTCCAAAAATAATCATTAGAATTTATATGAAAACATTATGTAAGATAGTCATCATACAGAGTTAAGCAGATACTGTACGCAGATGCTTTAACATTATGTGATTGTACACAAAATATATTACATAATAACTGGCAAGGGATTTCCAAAGAGCTTTCGATGTCAATGCACTTATACGGAATGGTTTCCTGGTCTCTCATTACATTCACCTACCATCCTTACCATGGATCGCTTAAACTGCATAATACATGTGTGTGTAATGTATGTGTTCACCTAGGCCATGTCTTATGGTTGGGGCACAATGGAATAATTGAGATTACTTATGGGACAGGTGTACTAATTAAAACTGTATGCAGAAGACATAAGTTGCTCTTATACCTACACTACCGTTCAAAAGTTTGGGGTCACTTAGAAATGTCCTTGTTTTCCATGAAAACATTCATGAAATGAGTTGCAAAAGGAATATGAAATATAGTCAAGATGTTGACAAGGTTAAATAATAATAAATAATGATTTTTAATAATTGTGTCCTTCAAACTTTGCTTCGTCAAATAATCCTCCATTTGCAGCAATTACAGCCTTGCAGACTTTTGGCATTCTAGTTGTCAATTCCTGAAGCACCTCCCACAAGTTGGATTGGCTTGATGGGCACTTCTTATGTACCATCTTTTATTTTTATTGGCCAGTCTGAGATATGTTTTTTTCTTTGCAACTCTGCCTAGAAGGCCAGCAGCCCGGAGTCGCCTCTTCACTGTTGAAGTTGAGACTGGTGTTTTGCGGGTACTATTTAATTAAGCTGGCAGTTGAGGACTTGTGAGGAGTCTGTTTCTCAAACTAGACACTAAAGTACTTGTCCTCTTGCTCAGTTGTGCACCGGGTCCTCCCACTCCTCTTTCTCTTCTGGTTAGAGACAGTTTGCACAGTTCTGTGAAGGGAATAGTACAGTGTTGTACAAGATCTTCAGTTTCTTGGCAATTTCTCACAAGGAATTGCCTTAATTTCTCAGAACAAGAATAGACTGATGAGTTTTAGAAGAAAGATCTTTGTTTCTAGCCATTGTGAGCCTTTAATTGAACCTACAAATGCTGATGCTCCAGATACTCAACTTTTTTTGCTTCTTTAATCAGAACAACAGTTTTCATCTGTGCTTTCATAATTGCAAAATGGTTTCTAATGATCAGTTAGCCTTTTAAAATTATAAACTTGGATTAGCTAACATAATGTGCATTGGAACACAGGAGTGATGGTTGCTGATAATGCGCCTCTGTACACATATGTAGATATTCCCTAAAAAAATCAGCCATTTATTTTTCCAACATTAACAATGTCTACACTGTATTTCTCATCAATTTGATGTTATTTTAATGGACAAAAAAATAGCTTTTCTTTCAAAAACAAGGACATTTCTAAGTGACCCCAAACTTTTGAATGGCAGTGTAGGCATATTAAAAGTACCTATTCTACTTCTGCAATTACAAATCTGCTCTCAAATATATTGTTTTGCAATTGCTAAAGTACTGTAACAACATTTTAATATTAGTGTTGTTACATTCAGTGTTACTACACAGGTAAGAGAGTTCCATGGTGGACTCCCTATTCTCCCAAGGGGACCAAGATGTTTAAGTAAGTACATAGGTAAGAGCAACTTACTGAAAAAGATTACCTAAAATAAATATTGGAAACAAGAACATGAGTGGATGGATCCACAAAAAGAAAAAACCCATGAAGCTGCAACTAGCTCTCACAGTCTCACGTCAGAATTAGACGTTCATCCATGTTTCTCACAGTGGGGGAAAAATTACCCAATTGGTATACTTGAGTAAATGTAAAGACTCCTAAATAGAAAATGACTCAAGTAAAAGTGAAAGTCACCCAGTAAAATACTACTTGGGTAAAAGTATTTGGTCAAAAATTATTTGATCTAAAAGTATCAAAAGTACATGTAATCGCTAAAATATACTTAAGTATCAAAAGTAAAAGTACAAGTATAAATCATTTAAAATTTCTTATATTAAGCAAACCAGACGGCATGAATGTATTTTTTTATTTATTTACGGATAGCCAGGGGCACACTTCAACACTCAGACATCATTTACAAACTAAGCATTTGTGTTTAGTGAGTCTGCCAAATCATAGGAAGTAGGGATGACCAGGGATGTTGTCTTGATAAGTGCGTGAATTAGACAATTTTCCTGTCCTGCTAAGCATTCAAAATTTAACTAGTACTTTTGGGTGTCTGGGAAAATGTAAGGAGTAAAAAGTACATTATTTTTTTTAGGAATGTAGTGGAGAAAAATAAAGGTTGTCAACAATATAAGTAGTAAAGTAAAGTACAGATACCCAAAAAACTACTTAAGTAGTACTTTAAAATCTTTTTACTTAATAAGTACTTTCCATCACTGGTTTCTGAAACGTCAAATTTCGAAGTTGTTGCAAACGTCAAATTTTGTAGTGTTTAAGGTTAAGTTTAGGCATTAACTCAGAAATCTTAAGGTTAGGCATTAAGGGTTAAGGTTTGGGATAGGCTTAAAACAAAACTCTCAAAAATAATATTGCTGCATTAAAACTTGCAACCAATGGAATCAGAGGCAAATTCCTACTCGATGGTAACAGCGCTCACTGTTGCCCCTAGTGGACGGTTACCACATCCTCTTCCGACATCCTCAGACATGGGTGGATGTCGAATAATGACTTGTATCACGGGTGACCTGGCTGGAATCAAAGGCTGCAGGCACATTGCTTTGATCCACATGGCTAAAGAGATGGTTACAAACAGTTACAAAAAATTGTCAAAAAATGGTTTACTTAGCGACAGTTATGTAAAGCGATAAGAAAGTGAGTGAGAGAACACTCAGATCTATGCATTTAATGAACTTCACCCAAGCAGCTAACATGTCTAGTGCCCTAAGACTGAAAGTTCTGGCTGGGTTTGCCAAGGCCTCCCGACCACAGGGTGCCAGGCTAGCCATCCCAGCTCAGAGGCACTGTGACAAGTGGAGGCTCCAAAGCACACAGAGGTAATGCCAACAACCTGGCTGGTTATGCCAGCACAGTTCTATGGGGCAACAGTTTTCATCTCCTTTTTCTCTGTGCTGTGTTCATGAAGCACAGGGTTCTGTTGTGTTCACTCGTCTAACTCTTGCTGATTAGAGTAGTCTTAAACTGCAGAAGAATGTACTGGAAAATCTAGTACATTTCAATAAATATACTATTCACAGATGGAGTCTTCACGCAAATATAATGAGTAAAAATGAACTGACTTCCTGGAAGTTATTAAGCATATGTTGACAGAATGGAAGTTCTGACACAAAGCAAAGCACTCAGTGAGACAGTGACAGAACACTCTGACACTCCGATAAGAGCCTTTCCCCATGCGGTTCATTCTATGACTACTGAGCATCAGCATCCCTCTCACCCTCTCTGTGTTTCTGTGTTCTTCGAACTGGCCCAGGACCATGGTAGGCCATTCTCCATCTGACTAATAAATGAGCTTCCTGTGCACATTGATCCCTCTCCCTCTCATATGGAGAGTAAGTGGGAGGCTCATTGTAATGGACACAAGCGCACTGACCCACTCTGGGAGTTAATTTGTTTTTATTGACTAGAACACCTGAGTTTCCAGTTGTAACTTATCAGGGTTACCACAGGCTTCCACAGAGCTGAAGCTCCATGCTCACTCCACTCAACAACAGATGGGAATAGGGGGACGATTACATCACTGTCCAGCCCTAGTGTCCACTGCACACACTCTATCTGACCTTTGCTCGGCCTTTACTCCTTGTTCTCTTCTCTATGATCTGACCTCTGAAGCTACCCTATAACTGTTCATCTCAGCCAAACGTATAGCATAAAAACAGATCGGAAGAGTTACCTGACTATCTATGCCCATACCTCAGAGTTAGGGTACACAAACCCCGCCCATGAGAGCATCTGCTGCCTACACGGAACAAAGCACCAGAGACATAAGTTGCAGCAACCTTGGGCACATTGGGAGCCAATGGAGTTCTCTTCTTCCTCAATAGCCCTCCAAGCACACAATACATACAGACACTGGCACAAAGTCACAGCTGGATCCCACCCGATGCATTAGTGCTAGAGGAAGGAAGTTCCTGTAACTCTTCAAAACAGAAGTATAAGTCGGTCTACCTATGAATATTGATTCTCAGCCTTGGCTGAGGGTGGAGTGTTGAGGGGTGTCATGCACGGCTGCTGTTTCATTTCACAGCGTTTGTTTAGGGACTCCACGCCACTCTTAAGTCTGTGCTGGAGAGAGGAGACAGGGAGAGGGTGAGGGGATGAGGTAATTATTGGGACAGGGCTGATGTGAAGTTGTGGAAAGCTTAGAGGGGCTGTGTCTGATTAATCATATGCACAATTCAGGTGGAGAAATTAAATTCCTCTCCATGCCTCCCCGTATGCTCCTTAATTACTAAACTCCTCAGCAACCAAATCAGAAAGTTAATTTACAAACAAAGGATTCAGGAGAGGCACTTTATATTGCCTTAATTGTGAGGTGTTGGAGCTATGTTGATGAGATGACTACAAAGTTGCAGATTATCCATTGAAGGAGATGGTAGATGTACCACTGGTGATCTGATAGATATTATATGCAAAGGCTGAATAAAAATGAGGAGGACATGGTTGGTGTGTGAATGTGTGATATGGGTGTGAACCATGAATTATCATGGGGAAATGAAGATGAGTAATGAATTGTCACGAAGAGAGAGGAAAGGATATAAAGTGGATGCAATTCAACTAAAGAGCATGAACCTGATTTAATGGGGAAGTAATGTCTGCTTCATATGCTTGTGTACTGCAGTGAAAGGCCTTTAGAACACTCTCAAACCACAGAGGCATACATTGAGAGAGAATCCTGTTATTCATACATTTTTCTCTCAATGGCTGGTCTAACATAGCCTATAGCAGGGTTCCCCAAACATGTTCCAAAGTATTCCTATGCATAATAGAGAGACATCATTTCAAATCATTTGTAGACTGGAAAAGTGACCATAAAAAGCCCCAACAGGTATGTTATTTGACAACAAAAAAATAATTTCAAACCTTGCTGACGTTTGTATATGATCACATCTGTTAAGGCTTCTTGTGTTCTGGACCCCTGACCATCCACTCAAGTAAAATGTGTCCTGCGCCTGAATCCAGTCGATCCCTGGCCTATAGTATGTTTGGGCGATGCACAGTCGACGCTGTATGAATATAAAGGACGACTACTCACGGGACAGATAATACTTTCTTTCTAATATTATGCAGAATGAAGGCTTCCAATACTGAGCGACAGGGAAAAGTACAATAACAACCTCTTGGGATAATCCTTCCAAAGGTTGTGTGGTGTGTGTGCTTTGTTTTTTTACCAATAGGTTTCACACGAAACTAAGGTTGAGGAATGGCTATGATCCGCACTGACCGAAAGTAGGACTATTCTGCTTGTGAGCCACACAGGTTCAGATGAGATACCTGTGCTACTTTATGGGGAAGGCAAATGCGATTCATTCATGATTATTTCCACTGGCATCTTTCCGCATTCAATTCCCCAATGAATACTAGGCTATTACATCAGCCACTCCTTTGTGAGGAATACGCTGAGGGAATCGAGGTGACGGGTTGAGTTGTCCCGAGAGAGCATACAACTATTTCAGAATACAGACAATATAATGCGTAAACTATTATAAGAACTAGACAGTGCACATTTGTTCTTCTAGATTTGGTATTCACTCACGCCACACACGCTGACGCTTCGACTGCGCTTGGGAATGTAGTGTAATAGGCTACCCAAGAACAAAGCGCATGTGAATTCAAATCTATTACAATGGTAGACGACTAATATAATACTATATAAATGGGACCTACTATACACACACTATACAATACGAACAAATATGGTAAAACGACAAAAAAAAAGCTTGTCAATTGTTTACTTGTCTCATCTCTTTGCAATCATTTAACTAATCTTAATCTGTAACCTAGTTTTACGTCAGCAAATATTCTAATTATCCATTCAAACATTTATATAAAAAAACATTTTGAACTCACTAATTTTGTACCTAGGTACCGAGAACATGTGGAATATTTTCTGATGTCCACTTTAGCGCGACTCGTTCCCCTATAATTTAGAGGTGTATTTAATAAATTCCACCCAAGAACCCCACATAGTACGAAGAAATTGAACATTAGTTATTTCTATAGAAAAAAATATAATTTCTAAGTGAACACTTACTCAGATGGAGAGCAAGAGGCAAGAAAATACACGCGTAATTCACGAGGGATACCATTCTGCTCAGGCCACCCAATTCAGAAAAAAAGACGCGTCTGAAACAAGTAAAAATCCGCGTCAGTGTTACAATCCGTTTGCTGAGCACAGCTACGTCGCTACATAGGTGAGAGCGTTGCTCAGTATCATGTTCATGAGAGGAGCGCCTACTCTTATGTATGCATCTCTACCGTGTATCTAGTGTGCGTGAGGGAGGGCGCATTTGCGCGGTGTAGGGCAGACAAAATCTCGTCTCCACCTATCATGACCCATTAGATGGATACCGATATGTACAGGAGAAAAGTGTTACTTTAACCTCAATGTGGCAATTAACCCATGTTCATCCTCATGGAAAAAAACATGCTCATGTCAAAAAGTTAACATCTTTAGTTTTACGCGCGCTTTTATGCACCCGCTTCAAACAACTCCTATGTGGAAGGGGGATTCGTGCTATTATCTTTACCACAAAATGTAACAACGTAAATGTGGTGCCCTTTATGTGGAATAACGGGCACTATGCAATGCATTAACCATTTTATTTTTTATTCCAAAACGTTTAGGGTAAAAGAAACGAGTAAAATATACAACAATTCAAGCACAGGGAACAAAACACGATGGAAATTACAAACGATCAAAATGTGTAATACACAAAACATGATTTCAATGTTTTTGCAAACTAGGAAAAAATATTTAGATTGTATATCGTTTATGTACAAGCTTACTATTATCAACATTCATGTCTGATTCTTGTTGCTTAACCCTGATCAATATGAAACATAAGTCAAACTAATAGCTTCGAAACCATCCCGCTTTTACATTTCAGGTCAAACAACTGCTTTTCCAGTTACCAGAAATCCAGACATGTAACTTAATACAATAAAACATGGATCATCAACCTCCTCCACCACGGACTGATTCGTCCTCACTCTCAACCTTGGACAAAATAAAGACATTACGTCTGCTTTGCACAGCTTTGTGGCTTGGTAATACAGATGGCTTATAACCTTGAATAGCAGTTTGCCTTTTTATGCATGGTTCTCCAGAGCATACAGGCATACCTAGCGTTTTGTCAATCAATCAGCAGCTGAAGATGACCTAGCAACTACATAGTGTTCACTGATGAAACTCAAATAATTGAAGCAAAGAAAAACTGTAGTTGGGAATCAACTTTCAACAAGTCCTGTCAAATAAATTGGAACACCAAAAGGTGCTTATCAAACCAACCACTACTATGGTAAAACTAAAACATAACTCTGACCTGGTAAAATAAGCATGTCTCAGGACTAGTGTGCAGGAGTGGCAAGAAACACCTCCAAGCTTAGTTCACACTGCCCTATGTCCCCCTCATTCTACTTTAGGTCTAAGAAAGGAAACGATGGCACCAGAACGTTCATAACAAATAACTGTCTTTGAAATTTGATGGCAAGACATCAATAGCAGAGATTGACTGATTGATCTTGGAATTGGTAAGAAAAGATGACCATGGGTTTAAACATTTCCCATCACTCCTACAGTAAAGTGGAATTACATAACCAATAATTGAGACATATTCTAGCCAGATTCTCTATTGTCAAATAATGTTTGTATACCTAATGCAAAGATGCTCTTCCTGTGCCATTTGAACCCTTGTTTGCAAAAGAAGACAGTGATAAGTGTGCGTAAAAACACAGTAACGCACTCTTTTACAGTCAGGCAAATACGGTTAATTTACACAATTGTTTCAAATGGCATAACAACATCTAAAAAGGTAGTGGAGGCCAAATCCCCATCAGTGAAGTACAATAAGGCACTTACTATAAATGTTTTGTTCCTGCACATGAAAGGTTTGAGAGGGAAAACCAACACGTCTTATTCGCATGACAATCAACTGACCAGTGGCACAGTAGGCATTGTGCAGTTGACATTCATAATGCAACCCAACATTGTGGAGTTTCACAGGTCTGTACCTAGATAATTACACCATTTTAACTTGATTAGAAGACAACTACTTTTTAATACATTAAGCCATGCTCCCAGTTTTGTTGAACTTTCCAACTAGACTTTGCAAGTTGCCTAGAAAGCATGCTAAAAAATATTAATATCGTTGCATTCACACAAAGGGCTGCCCTCTAAAGAACAGGAGAAGTACATCAGGTTTACGAACATAACTTGGATATCCTGATGCAAAAATGAGGCCAGTATAAGTAAGAATTTGTTAGAAGCATTTTCTATGGATTATAACTACTTCAATAAGTCAAGCAAGTTCATGAAATCATACAAGTCTTACAAATGTTAAGGACTGTTGGTATATAAAAAAAACAGGGCAAAGAAAAATGTTTTTTTTTTCCAGGGAAATTAGTGAATTTCGTTGAGGTGCCATCAAAAGAGTTGACCTTATGAAGCTATACATGTGGACAGCCCTTTTAGTTTCTAAGACTCCACAAGCATATTCCTGTCCTACATACATAGTAACACGGAAATAGCAGAGTAAGGAAATACTAACAGTGTAGATTGAAAGCCTACTGTATAAGTCCCTCAAAGCAAATGAGCATTCTGAACTAAAGTCAGAACACTGGATTTAACAGAATGGTTGAATATACAGAAAACATAACATAAAGGGCTCATCCATCTGTAACGTCTGTCTACATTTAGGATAGGTATTTCTCAAACAGCCTCTTGTGGATATGACAGGGAAAAGACAAATAGAAGGTAATGGCAAGGTTCATAGTACTCATGAACAGCGGGTTTCCCACTGAAAAAAATCCTTCAAGTCCAAAAAGCGCAAACCCAGTCTGTTCTTGTCATTTCTACACATAAAAATGGATGATAAAACAAAAATGTTCCATTGCGATGTACAATGCATCAAAAAGTGTTGAGGGTACAGAAAGTGCAGAGCCATCAGAAAGTATTCAGACCCCTTGACTTTGTCCACATTTTGTTAGGTTATAGCCTTATTCTAAAGTGGATTAAATAAATGTCCTCAGCAATCTACACACAATAACGACAAAAACAGGTTGACATTTTTGCAAATGTATTAAAAATAAAAAAAAAACAAATACCTTATTTACAAAGGTATTCAGACCCTTTGCTATGAGACTCGAAATTGAGCTCAGGTGCATCCTGTTTTCATTGATCATCGTTGAGATGTTTCTACAACTTGATTGGAGTCCACCTGTGGTAAATTCAATTGATTGGACAAGATTTGGAAAGGCACACCTGTCTATTTAAGGTCCCACAGTTGACAGTGCATGTCAGAGCAAAAACCAAGCCATGAGTTCGAAGGAATTGTCCATAGAGCTCCGAGAGGATTGTGTCGAGGCAAAGATCTGGGGAAGGGTAACAAAAAAATGTCTGCAGCATTGAAGGTCCCAAGAACACCTTGAATGGAAGAAGTTTGGAACCACCAATACTCTTCCTAGAGCTGGCCATCCGGCCAAACTGAGCAATCGGGGGAGAAGGGCCTTCGTCAGGGAGGTGACCAAGAACCCGATGGTCACTCTGACAGAGCTCCAGAGTTCCTCTGTGGAGATGGGAGAACCTTCCAGATGGACAACAGTCTCTGAAGCACTCCACCAATCAGGCCTTTATGGTAGACTGGCCAGACAGAAGCCACTCCTCAGTAAAAGGCACGACAGCCCTCTTGGTTTGCCAAAAGGCACCTAAAGACTCTCGGACCAAGAGAAACAACATTTTCTCAGAAACAAGATTGAACTCTTTGTCCATCACGTCTGGAGGAAACCTGGCACCATCCCTACGGCGAAGCATGGTGGTGGCGACAGCATGCTGTGGGATGTTTTTCAGCGGCAGTGACTGGTATACTAGTCAGGATCGAGGCAAAGATGAAAATAGAGCACAGTACAGAGATCCTTGATGAAAACCTGCTCCAGAGTGCTCAGGACCTCATCCTGGGGCGAAGGTCCCCCTTCCAACAGGACAACGACCCTAAGCACACAGCCAAGACAACGCAGAAGTGGCTTCGGGAAAGTCTCTGAATGTCCTTGAGTGGCCCAATCAGAGCCCGGACTTGAACCTGATCAAACATCTCTGGAGAGACCTGAAAGTAGCTGTGCAGCAACGCTCCCCATTCAACCTGACAGAGCTTGAAACTCTCCTAATACCGGTGTGCCAAGCTTGTAGCATCATACCCAAGAAGAGGGTCTGAATACTTATGTAAATGTAATATTTAAATGTTTCATTTTTCATAAATTGCAAAAAAATTTGCTTTGTCATTATGGGGTAATGTGTGTAGATTGATGAGGGAAAAAACTGTCAAATTTTAGAATAAGGCTGTAATCTATCAAAATGTGGAAAAAGTCAAGGGGTCTGAATACTTTCCGATGGCACTGTACATCATGCTCACATCTCTTTAACTACAGCTCTGCTCCCCTCAGCACATCAATGAAACTCACTGCACTTTGTTCTAACTGAGTGGGAGCAGAACAGGGAAGCGAAGGGGCTCCATCATTGGGCGCCAAGCACAGAACTAGTGATTGACCAGGCCCTGAAGCATCATCACCAGGCGCCGGGCTCTCTTGCTGAGAGGACTGTGTGGGTCCGACTGCAGGAACTGGAACAACTTCTGTCGGACCTGGGACAGTACCGCACTCATGTGGTCCCTCGTCACCGGATCACCATGGTCCAGGTTCATCACAGCATCCTCCAAGTAACTTATACAGACAGAGAGAAGGTTACATGGGCTTTTAGAAGACTCAAATTGTACCGTTTAAGCCAATAGTGTTATTGGCTTGCATGTCCCGACAAAGTTGCCCTAATTACCTTGCAGCCAATGGCAAAAATTGATATGGCTAGATTAAAACAGTAAACGCAGTGGAGTGACCCTGATCGCCCAGCAGCACTGTCCTGTTACCCAATCCAGTGGCTCAACCCAAATTCATCGCATCAGATTGTTCCAATTTTACATCTGCAGACCAAATCCAAAGCATTTAAATCCTCAAAGCACAGTTCTCTCAATGGTAATCTTGAGGCTTAAGAGCCATTAACTTCAGGGATTGCTGGGGCGCTAGCGCCCCAATCCCGACACTACCAGGTGAAATACAAGGCGGCAAATTCAAAATCCGAAAGTTGAATTATTAAACATCCACCAATATACAAGTGTTCCATACTCATCAAAAGCTCTGTTTCTTGGCAATATCACAGCGTTGTCAGATTTCAAAAAGGCTTTACGGTGAAAGCAGCACATTTTATTGTTTGAGGGTAGCACCTCACATTTTTCCCATAGCCATGAATCGATTAGCCATCATGGCACACACATAACACATTTCACAGCGAAAACAAATCAATTACCTGTTGAAGAACTTCTGCTGAGGTCATGCCCTTATATGGTCATTTTCATGAGGGAGGGGTTCCCAATGAGGCACTCTGTCAAAACCACTTTTTCCAGGACAGAAATTCCTCTGGGTTTCGCCTGCCATATGCGTTCTGTTTCACTCACAGACAAATGGTTAACACTTTTGGAAAATTCAGAGTGTTTCCTATCCAATGGTACTAAATATGTGCATATCCTATTTTCTGGGCCTGAATGGGAGGCATTTTACTTTGGGCACGCCAGGCTCTCCAAAACCGACCCCTCAGCTGCCACTCCCTAACAAGTTAACCTCCCAACGCTCAAAGGGACAAATTTCCCTCTAATTTCAGCAAAGCCCTACACATATATATTTATACACACACACACACACACACACACATACACACATATACATATCACATACCTTGGACAACAGCCCAATCATGTCTCGTCTCTACTGAGACGGATATGCCCTTAAAAGCCCTTGCAAAGTTACACTGTGACAGTCCTTAAATTTTGAGGTCAAAATAAGTTTATACAACAGATATCTCTGTTAAAAAGGCATGGAGTGTTTGAAAAAGGCCCTTCAAATGTACAGCCTCAGCCACAGATTCAGTCCCACAGATGGTGTCGAACTCTCAACAGCTGGCCAGTATCAGGCTGATAGATTAGGGTGCAATTCAAACTGGATTAAGACTGATCATTTGAGCTCTTAAAGAGCAGTAAAGGGACTTGGCAGTGCATTGTCTGGACAAGTTTTCATATTCATAGGCCTGTCATGTTCCTATTTACACACATTTGTTACGTGGTCTAAACGGAAAAAAGCATTAGAGCTGCAGTTTGACACAGCTCAACATGGAGGAAATGTGACTAAGGTTTGTCAGTCAGCATGTTCCTTGAGGGAGGCATGTAAAAGAGAGCACAAACCTGATTAAGAGCAAACAAAATATTTAAATCTCAAGCTGTCCATGGCCGGTTTATTACATCCAAGGTGTGTTTAAAAATTAAAATTGATGCGTTTTGATATTAAGAACACCTGCTCTTTCCATGACATAGACTGACCAGGTGAAAGCTATGATCCCTTATTGATGTAATTTGTTAACTTGTTAGGGAGTGGCAGCTGAGGGGTCGGTTTTGGAGAGCCTGGCGTGCCCAAAGTAAAATGCCTCCCATTCAGGCCCAGAAAATAGGATATGCACATATTTAGTACCATTGGATAGGAAACACTCTGAATTTTCCAAAAGTGTTGACCATTTGTCTGTGAGTGAAACAGAACGCATATGGCAGGCGAAACCCAGAGGAATTTCTGTCCTGGAAAAAGTGGTTTTGACAGAGTGCCTCATTGGGAACCCCTCCCTCATGAAAATGACCATATAAGGGCATATGAATGCAGTACCCATCGCTTCCTTTAGATGTCAACAGTCTCGAGACAGTGTAAAATTTAATTTTGGATGAATTAGACCAGAGAAGAAGAGCAAACCAGGAAGTGACCTTTTTATGTAAACAGTACCCAGTGCGCGTTCCGAGAAGGCGCGCAGTGTCTTTACCGCCTTTATCGATCAGTTTATATTCGGTTGATTTATAATAGTAAATATACGTAAAAGTGTTCCTAAGGATACATTTAAAACTATGTTTGATTGTTCTTGGACAAGTTTATAGGTATAAGATGAACGAGTTTGCGTCACGTTTCAATGGACTAGTGGAGGCTGTCGCTTTCTGATTATAACGTCCGAACCAAATGGAGATTTATGGATAAAATACATTACTTTTTCTAAGAAAAGAACCATGGATTGTCTTCGTTGGACACTTAGGATGACCTCAGCAGAAGTTCTTCAACAGGTAATTGATTTGTTTTCGCTGTGAAATGTGTTATGTGTGTGCCATGATGGCTAATCGATTCATGGCTATGGGAAAAATATGTGAGGTGCTACCCTCAAACAATCAAATGTGCTGCTTTCGCCGTAAAGCCTTTTTGAAATCTGACAACGCTGTGATATTGCCAAGAAACAGAGCTTTTGATGAGTATGGAACACTTGTATATTGGTGGATGTTTAATAATTCAACTTTTGGATTTTGAATTTGGCGCCTTACATTTCACCTGGTAGTGTCGGAATTGGGGCGCTAGCGCCCCAGCAATCCCTGAGAGGTTAAATCCACTTCAATCAGTGTAGATGAAGGGGAGGAGACAGGATAAAGGATTTTTAAGCCTTGAGACAATTGAGACATGGATTGTGTATGTGTGCCATTCAGAGGGTGAATGGGCAAGACAAAAGACTTAAGTGCCTTTGAACAGGGTATGGTAGTAGGTGCCAGGTGCACCAGTTTGCGTCTAGAAAGCTGCTGGGTTTTTCACGATCAACAGTTTCCTGTGTTTCCAGACAACTTATGACATGTTCCTGTGGGTGCGCATGCGTACCTGATCTTGAGCTCAGAGCGTGTGGCCAGGTTAGTGGACAGCTGCTGTATGAGGGACAGCAGCACTGGCTGGATGAGGGGGCAGGGATGCTGGCCAAACACCTGCTGGGAGTCAATGGTCTCGCACACATACAGAACCAGGTTCAGGTCAGAGGCTGACAGGGCCTATAGAGGAGGAGGGTTGGAGGAGAAGAGACAGATCAGACGCCACAGGTATCTTTAAATGATGCCCTCTGACATCCACCACCCATCACAGGCTGTGAGCCTGTGATGGGACGGGTAGAGGTGTATCAGGGAGGCAGAGGGGAGCAGGACTCTCACCTGTTGGAAGGCCTGGTTGAGCTGTCCCTGCTGCAGCAGCTGCAGGATGCTGGCTTGCTGGGCCTGGTAGTCCAGGTGTGCGGTGGGGACAGGCGTGCCTGCAGCAGAGCGCATGGCCTGCATGATACTGGAGTTCACAGCTGCCTGCTGCTCCTTCATGGCCATACTCACCTCACCCTTCACAATGCGCTGCACCTGGGTCAGGATAGAGTCCTGCAAGCTGGACACAGGACCGAACCGGCACCGTTATATAACCAAGGGACACTATCAAAACATTAAAATGGTTGAAAATGTGTAAATTCCTTAACAGACATTTTTTAAAACACTTACAAAAAGTTATTCAGTCCAACCTAAAAATCTATAAACTCAAGTGCCATGAAATTAATTGCATCGCAAACTGTGGTTCAATCGAATTTATGTACTGAAATTAATCCAGGATTAAGGTGTTAGTTTCTGCTCAACCAATCCATTACACAGCCACTCAATATGGCAACCCAAACTGCTTGCTAAGGCATCTGTTTGGGATGTCTGAGCAATCTCTAGTTGCTTTACCAATCACTAATACAAATAAAAAAAATAGAGCTTTCCGTTGGGCGTTGGTTGGACTTACTTTCCCACCGTCATGTGGAGCTGGTGCTGGACCTCAGAGCGGACACTTGCTGTGATGGTGGTGGCCAGCTGATCCGTTGAGTTCTGGAACGTGTCAATCATCTGTTGCAGCTGGCCAATCATAGGATCCCGTGCTTCCTGCTCATGCTGCTTCCTGTTCTTCACATGAGTCTCCAGTTGCTGGATATCTACAGAGGAAAACAAACAAACATCCTCAGTACGACACAAAGATCTGTCAGGCATATTCAGATATGCTGTTAGCATAATATAAAATCAGCTGAATAAACAAACATAGCAAATGTTTATCAATACATACAAAGCCCAATGCTCTTCTTGAAATAAACATATGATAAATGCGAAAAGCTAAAAATGAGGCTAAGTTCTTGACCTTCCTCTCGTGGTACTGCATAAAGCTAAGAAACAGCCTGGAGTAGAAACGCTGAGGGTTAACAGTTGGTAATAGGATTGTCTTACACTCATGGGTGCCCTGCTTGAAGCTCTCATTGATCTGCTGGAACATAGACTGGCAGCCCCTCTCAAACACAGGCAGCACAATGCCCTGGAAAGCATCCTTGTAGGCAGCCTGGATAGGCCCCTGCATTGCCTCAGCAGCTGCCCGGCCGATAGCATCTGTGGTGTTCTGCACAGGAAGGGATAGAGGGATAAAGACGAATGCTTCAGGTAATTTTTGTGTGTGCATTTTGAATAAGAGAGCGCTGAATAAGTGAACTTTACATTCCTTGATCCAATGACCAACCTAGGCTCTAGAGCAGTTACCAAACTTATTTTGTCCCACGACCCCATTTTAATATGAGATAGCCGTGGAAGGAAAGACGTGTTCCTGAGAGTCTTAGCTTTCAGAAAATTGGGTCATTACAGCTTTTAGCCTCAACCGTTCAAAAGTTAACCAAATTTGTAGGTGAAAAAAACAGAACCGCGAATAGCAGACACAAGGTTACTCACGTGGCCGCGGTTCTATGAACTAAGCTCCGTATTATAATTTTGTATTTATTTAACTCGCAATCACATTTCCAACCCTAAGCTTGAGAAATGCTGCTCTAGAGACCATGATGATCTGAAAGTTGCCACTAACCTTTGACTTCACGACTTTGCTAACGTTCTCCTTCAGTGCTGCCTCCACAGCCGTCAGTTTAGCAGCAATGGTGTTACTCATCTGGGCAGTGACAGGTTCCAGGCTCTTGGTGATAGCTGTGAAGTAAGTCCAAACAGTTACCTCTCAGTGATTTTACACAGTGAAACACTTATTTGATTAAAAAAAACATAGAATATGTTATAGGACAAATGAAGGAAGTGTACTAACTGGGAGGAACAATCTTCTTCATCTCCTCTCGGAGAGTCTTGTCCAGCCGGTTACAAAGGGTGTTACTGAGACTTTGACCCAGCTGCTGCGAGAGATGCTCTTGGAGCTGCTGGTTACGGTTGTGTCCCTCTGCTAGGATTCTCTCCATTCTCCTCTCTGAGAATCAACGCCGGGTCAAGGATCAAACACAGAGGAACTTGTGTGGTGGGCTTATGCAACAAAATAATGGTCTTAACTTGTTAGGGCTAGGGTCCTTTTTTCAGAATTTCCGCCTGACTGACGCACACAAAGTAAACTGCCTGTTACTCAGGCACAGGATATGCATATAATTAGTAGCATTGGATAAAAAACACTGACGTTTCTAAAATTGTTAAAATAAATGCCTGAGACTAACACAATATGGCAGGCAAAAATTCATTTTCTTTTTAGGTCCCTGGCTCTTATAATGGAAAGCTGATGCAACAAAATAATAGTCTTAATTAAGCACCTGTCTAGAAGACTAAAGGTTCCTGGTTCATTAGAATTTAAATCCATTCTTATTTTTTATTAATTTTACCTTTATTTAATCAGGTAGTCAAGTTGAGAACAAGTTCTCATTTACAACTGCGACCTGGCCAAGATAAAGCAAAGCAGTTTGACACATACAACAACACAGAGTTACACATGGAGTAAAACAAACATACAGTCAATAATACAGTAGAAGAACAAATCTATATACAATGTGTGCAAATGAGGTAAGATAAGGAAGGTAAGGCAATAAATAGGCCATGGTGGCAAAGTAATTACAATATATATATATAATATATATTTAAACTACAATATTTGCATTCATAACACTGCCCCTATATATTGCAGTGATCACGGTTGGACAGATTTTAATACCTTCCTACCGTTCCTGTACCATACCGGGGTATACGGTACTTCCGGCAGCGCACACAAAGGGGTGGTATTTCTTTCCAAACCCCAAAAATATATATATAAACAATTATGCTAACAAAGTACTAGTGAATTCCTATATCGGACACTAGATAAATGCTAACAAGTGTGAGCAAAAATAAACAGATTCCAAGAACAGACCCTCCAGCTGAAAGTCACAACTATCTCAAAAGGTTTGCTGCAAAGCACAAAACAAATATTAGACAGCAAGGATCTTGATCCAGGAGGGGATTGTTTGTCTCTGCTGTAACCAAGAAGCTTGATCTTACAAGCTAGCCACTTAGCTAGGAAGTTAGCCAACCAAATGCATAGCTGAATGTATTAGATCGTAAAACTTATAAACTATTTAGCAGGCAGTAATGAATTTCAAGTGTAACTTGATCACCTCTCTTGAGCTGCACAACAGTAGATTGTCACGTCACGAAAGCTTCTGTTTGCTCCTTGTCGCATGCTCTTTGTAAACAAAGCAGCTGCTTTGCGGAACGGCTCATCTCATATATAATTTTCGTTGGTACCAGAAAAAAGGGAGGTCTAGGAGAAATTGTAATTTGTAACATATCCCAGTTGTAAGGATACGTTCGTGCTCCTGCTGGCTGACCATGACGTGCTCTACATGTGCTATGACAGAGCTCTGCACGAGGTCCATGTTGCCCGTCACTCTCTGCAGCAGCTCCAGCTGACTCTGATGGAGCTCCGCTATCTCCCTCTGCTGGTTACGCAGCAAAATCAGGAGCTCTTCCAGCACCTCTGGGTTCATCTGCTACAGGTCACATCAGACGACAGAGAGAAAAGTTTTTTTTATTTCACCTTTATTTAACCAGGTAGGCCAGTTGAGAACAAGTTCTCATTTACAACTGCGACCTGGCCAAGATAAAACAAAGCTACACAAACAACAGAGTTACACATGGGATAAACAAACGTACAGTCAATAACACAATAGAAAAGTCTATACACAGTGTGTGCAAATGTAGTAAGATAAGGGAGGTAAGGCAATAAATAGGCCATAGTGGCGAAATAATTACAATTTAGCAATTAAACGCTGGAGTGATAGATGTGCAGAAGACTAATGTGCAAGTAGAGATACTGGGGTGCAAAGGAGCAAAAAAAAAAATAACAATATGGGGATGAGGTAATTGGGTGGGCTATTTACAGATGGACTATGTACAGGTGCAATGATTGGTAAGCTGCTCTGACAGCTGATGCTTAAAGTTAGTGAGGGAAATATAAGTCTCCAGCTTCAAAGATTTTTGCAATTCGTTCCAGTCATTGGCAGCAGAGAACTTCAGAAGCTCAGAAGACCATGACGTCTAAGCAAACCAGCTATACTGTATAATCTTCTTAACCCATGTGGATCAGTTGGTAGAGCATGGCGCTTGCAATGCCAGGGTTGTGGGTTCGATTCCACGGGGGACCAGTGTGAAAAATACGCACTCACTACTGTAAGTAGCTCTGGATAAGCGCATCTGCTAAATGACAAATGTAAACCAATGGTATTGCTGAAAATCACGTATAATGGGTGTACATCCTGGTGCCAGCGTCATAATCACAACTCAAAGAAACAGCCATGATCCCTTACCTGATGATGCTGCTCAGGCTGCTTGGACTGAGAGGCATGAGATGCATCCCTGAAAAGAGAGAAGGCAGAGAGGCCATTAGACATTGAAATAAAATAACAGAAAATGTTAACCATGACTTATCACCCACCCATCGTCTTTTTTTACTCTTCCTCTTTAGTTTAGGGGAGCCTCTGGGAGAACTCTTCCACTCCTTCACTGGCAGTCTTTGAGACGACCTGGCTCCACAGTTCCCTGAAGACGACTCTAGACTGGCCACCTCATCATCATGGTCACTGTTACAGGAAAGGAAAACAAGAGGTGCAGGATAAGTGCCCACAGTTAGTGATAAGCAAGACTAAGGCATGGGTACAAAACACCCTACAGGTTTAGGATGAACATTATTAGGTGCTACACATAGGATTATTTTTGTATTGTAATTTCAGACAATTTCCATAATATATCTGGCACTAATAGTGGAATGATGGTGTTTCACAGTATTACTTACCCGCCAGTGTTGTGATTGGATGTGATATTCACCTGTTGATTTCTCCTGCCGGATTGGCATCTGTTGTCAAACTGGGAAATCTGTTCTAACTTTGTGGCTGTGTTATCTAGTGGAAATGGCTAATTTCCTGGTTGCAAAATTCTACACTGTTCGCTCAATTTCAGTTAGTGAGAAAACTAGCAGTGTAGTCAATCACTGTACCATCTAAATCACTGTAAAATATATTTTCAATAAGAAAAAATGTTTTTACAGCTTTTTGAAGCTGATCAAAACTTCAAACAGCAGTTTTTGTCCTCCAGCTTCAAATTAGGGCTGACCCCATTTAGTCGACTGGTCGATTGTTTGGTCGAAAGGCTGTTGGTCGATCGAGATTTAGTGGAGCAGTAGCAAATAAAAAATGAATGGTGTACAAGACACCTGTCTGATTCGTGCCTGTGAGTGAGTGGAATGATCCATTGTTGAGGCCATGGGCCTGGCACAGTCCATCAGTCTAAAACATTTGCTACAGAAATTGTATATAGTTATATTACGTAAGAACAATGGTGCAGCACAAATAAAAATAATATTTTATAACAAATGTGCTTTCTCCCACATTGGATAGTGCTCATTGCCCACGGTTCTGAAACTCATCAGTGCGCTGTTGAAATGGCTCCTTTTCCTAGACCATGTTGCTATGGGCATAATAGCAAAGTTGACCAGAATATTAGTGTTGAGGACAATGCAACAGATTTAGGAGATGAGAACACAGCCCTAGCCTTAATTGTCTAAGAAAAGTGAGGAGAGAGGAAAACCCAACTTAAATTAGGTCTATTAAATAAATAGCCTAACTTAAACATGCCTGGCTTTATAAATCATCCATATAGATAGATATATCTATCTGTGTTCTCATTATTTGTTCCGTTGTTGGTTAGGGCTTGCAAGTAAGCTTTTCACAGTAAGGTCTACCTACACCTGTTGTATTCGACGCATGTGAGGAATAAAATTAGATATCTACAGAAATATAGACAGATCCTGATTCTGTTGAATGATTGAGTGTGTGTTTAATAGGCTACTGATTCCGTGAGCACCAAGCCTCAGGCAACCACAACACGTCGGACAAACAATTCCACTAATTTGTCTGTTTTTAATCTTTGCTATGCTGTAATACAGGCTATACATTTTATTTCTCGTTATCCCAGCCTCTTTGGTATTATTTATGAAAAAATATATATTAACACTAACAAATTGTCAGAAATCTTTTTACTTATAATAATAGCATCCCTTCTACTGTATCAATCAAATATTTATTTGTTCATGTCGTTACACAGCAAAGGATTCATTCATGATTTGCAATGCAATCACGCTAATTTGTTTTAAAATAAAATAGTGACCATTGAATAATTTGCGTAAACAATAAATCATGGCTTTAGAAGCTTCTGATAGGCTAATTGACATAACTGGAGTCAATTGTAGGTGTAAAGGTGGATAAATTTCAAAGCCTACCTTCAAACTCAGTGCCTCTTTGCTTGACATCATGGGAAAAATCAAAATAAATCAGCCAAGACCTCAGAAAACAATTGTAGACCTCCACAAGTCTGGTTCATCCTTGGGAGAAATTTCCAAACGCCTGAAGGTACCACGTTCATCTGTACAAACAATAGTACGCAAGTATAAACACCATGGGACCACGCAGCCGTCATACCGCTCAGGAAGGAGACGCGTTCTGTCTCCTAGAGATGAACGTACTTTGGTGCGAAAAGTGCAAATCAATCCCAGAACAACAGCAAAGGACCTTGTGAAGATGCTGGAGGAAACAGGTACAAAAGTATCTATATCCACAGTAAAATGAGTCCTATATCGGCATAACCTGAAAGGCCGCTCAGCAAGGAAGAAGCCACTGCTCCAAAACCGCCATAAAAAAGCCAGACTACGGTTTGCAACTGCACATGGGGACAAAGATCGTACTTTTTGGAGAAATGTCCTCTGGTCTGATGAAACAAAAATAGATCTGTTTGGCCATAATGACCATCATTATGTTTGGAGGAAAAAGGGGGAGGCTTGCAAGCCGAAGAACACCATCCCAACCGTGAAGCACAAGGGTGGCAGTATCATGTTGTGGGGGTGCTTTGCTGCAGGACGGACTGGTACACTTCAAAAAACAACAGATGGCATCATGAGGATGTAAAATGATGTGGATATATTGAAGCAACATCTCATGACATCAGTCAGGAAGTTAAAGCTTGGTCGCAAATGGGTCTTCCAAATGGACAATGACCCCAAGCATACTTCCAAAGTTGTGGCAAAATGGCTTAAGGACAACAAAGTCAAGGTATTGGAGTGGCCATCACAAAGCCCTGACCTCAATCCCATGGAAAATTGGTGGGCAGAACTGAAAAAGCGTGTGCGAGCAAGACCGCCTACAAACCTGACTCAGTTACACCAGCTCTGTCAGGAGGAATGGGCCAAAATGTACCCAACCTATTGTGGGAAGCTTGTGGAAGGCTACCCGAAACATTTGACCCAAGTTAAACAATTTAAAGGCAATGCTACCAAATACTAATTGAGTGTACGTAAACTTCTGACCCACTGGGAATGTGATCAAAGAAATAAAATATGAAATATATCCTTCTCTCTACTATTATTCTGACATTTCACATTCTTAAAATAAAGTGGTGATCCTAACTGACCTAAGACAGGGAATTTTTTTACTAGGATTAAATGTCAGGAATTGTGAAAAAGTTTAAATGTATTTGGCTAAGGTGTATGTAAACTTCCGACTTCAACTGTATGTATGTATGTATGTGTATGTATGTGTGTGTGTGTGTATATATATATATATATATATATATATATATATATATATATATATATATATATATATATATAGACCTGAAGCTTACAATGTATTAGCATAGCCTATGTTACGTTGGCTATGACATGCTGTGGTTTGAGTGTCTTATTGCCTATTGGTCCACATAAACTCAGCAAAAAAAGAACGTACTCTCACTGTCAACTGCGTTTATTGTCAGCAAACTTGTATGAACAAAACAAGATTCAACAACTGAGACATGAACTGAACAAGTTCCACAGACATGTGACTAAAATAAATGGAATAATGTGTCCCTGAACAAAGGGGAGGTGGGGGTCAAAATCAAAAGTAACAGTATCTGGTGTAGCCACCAGCTGCATTAAGTACTGCAGTGCATCTCCTCCTCATGGACTGCACCAGATTTGCCCGTTCTTGCTGTGAGGTGTTACCCCACTCTTCCACCAAGGCACCTGCAAGTTCCCAGACATTTCTGGGGGGAATGGCCCTAGCCCTCCGATCCAACAGGTCCCAGACGTGCTCAATGGGACTGAGATCCGGGCTCTTCACTGGCCATGGCCGAACACTGACATTCCTGTCTTGCAGGAAATCCCGCAGATAACGAGCAGTATGACTGGTGGCATTGTCATGCTGGAGGGTCATGTCAGGATGAGCCTGCAGGAACGGTACCACATGAGGATGTCTTCCCTGTAACGCACAGCGTTGATTGCCTGCAATGACAACAAGCTCAGTCCGATGATGCTGATGCTGCCCCAGACCATGACGGACCCTTCACCTCCAAATCGATCCCGCTCCAGAGTACAAGCCCCAGTGTAACGCTCATTCCTTCCACGATAAACGCAAATCCGATCATCACCCCTGGTGAGAAAAAAAACGCAACTCGTCAGTGAAGAGCACTTTTTGCCAGTCCTGTCTGGCCCAGCGACGGTGGGTTTGTGGCCATAGGCGACGTTGTTGCCGCTGATGTCTGGTGAGGACCTGCCTTACAACAGGCCTACAAGCCCTCAGTCCAGCCTCTCTCAGCCTATTGCGGACAGTCTGAGCACTGATGAAGGGAATGTGCGTTGCTGGTGTAACTCGGGAAGTTGTTGCCATCCTGTACCTGTCCCGCAGGTGTGATGTTCGGATGTACCGATCCTGTGCAGGTGTTGTTACACGTGGTCTGCTACTGCGAGGACGATCAGCTGTCCGTCCTGTCTTCCTATAGCACTGTCTTAGGCGTCTCACAGTATGGACATTGCAATTTATTGCCCTGGCCACATCTGCAGCCCTCATGCCTCCTTACAGCATGCCTAAGGCACATTCCCACAGATGAGCAGGGACCCTGGGCATCTTTCTTTTGGTGTTTTTCAAAGTCAGTAGAAAGGCCTCTTTAGTGTCCTAAGTTTTCATAACTGTGACCTTAATTGCCTACCGTCTGTAAGCTGTTAGTGTCTTAACGACCGTTCCACAGGTGCATGTTCATTAATTGTTTATGGTTCAATTAACAAGCATTAGAAACAGTGTATAAACTCTTCACAATGAAGATCTGTGAAGTTATTTGGATTTTTACAAATCATCTTAGAAAGACAGGGTCAGAAAAAGGGTTGTTTCTTTTTTGCTGAGTTTATTTCATTATCATCATTGTGTTCTATACTCTGTATTTGATGTATTGATGAAGGGCTCATCTGTAAAAGTATTGATGCAGGGTTTACCCCCGGCTAAAATTAAGGTTAAATAAAATTTGTCAACTGAATTTTTTTTAAATCCTCAATAGTGGTAGACTCATATGACCTCTGGGAGCCAACTCCAAAGAGACCATATTCAAGTCCTCCATCCCCCACTCATTAAAATGTAGGAAATGGTTCCTCCAGTCTGACCCCTGCTGCTGTATCTGGCTCCACTGTCTCTGACTCCACATCCACCCCCGCCTGGTCATCTAGAGGTGAGAAGAGGCCTGCCCAGAAGCAGAGGAGGGCCAGTGCACCAGCGGCAACTAACACCGAGCGAGAGGACCGGTGGCACACTGTGCTAGAGGATGATGTTTTGTGTGTAAACTTAAATTGTTTATTACCATAGCATTTTGTATGCTCTCTATAGTTATGTATCAATTAACCAATTTGGCCACTTGGGTATATTTGTGCAAATTCGTGAGGGACACCAAGGAGACTTCATACTAAATATTATGTAGCTCACACACGGTTGCCCTGTTGAGGACAACATCTAAATTATCCCCAGCTTCCTATCTCAATGTATGGCTTTTCTTTTGCATTTCAAAGAAGAGCCAACAAAAATAAAAAATAAACATGTTTTTTTTGTTTGTTTTATATTTTTCCAGATCTGTGGTGTTATATTCTCCTACATTAATTTCACATCTCCACAAACTTCAAAGTGTTTCCTTTCAAATAGTATCAAGAATATGCATATCCTAGCTTCAGGTCCTGAGTAACAGGTAGTTCGATTTGGGTATGTCATTTTAGGCAGAAATTGAGATGAAGGGTCCTATCCAGAAGAAGTTTAATCAATAGAAAACAGAAATACCTTAAGTATTCAGGCCCTTTGAATCGAAATTGGTTTCAGGTGCATCCTGTTTCCATTGATCATCCTTGAGATGTTTCTAACTTGATTTGAGTCCACCTGTGGTAAATTCAATTGATTGGACATCATTTGGAAAGGCACACCTGTCTATATAAGGTCCCACAGTTGACAGTGCATGTCAGAGCAAAAACCAAGACATGAGGTCGAAATTGTCCGTAGAGCTCTGAGGCACAGATCTGGGGAAGGGTACCAAAAATGTCTGCAGCATTGAAGGTCCCCAGGAACACAGTGTCCTACATCATTCTTAAATGGTAGAAATCTGGAAACACCAAGACTCTTCCTAGAGCTACCCGCCCGGCCAAACGGAGCAATCTGGGGAGAAGGGCTTTCGTCAGGGAGGTGACCAAGAACCTGATGGTCACTGAGAGAGCTCCAGAGTTCCTCTGTGTAGATGGGAGAACCTTCCAGAAGGACAACCATCTATGGTAGAGTGACCAGATGGAAGCCACTCCTCAGTAAAAGGCACATGACAGCCCATTGGAGTTTGCCAAAAGGCACCTTAACTTCTTAGGGAGCAGCTTCCGAGGTGATGGTTTTGGAGAGTCTGGCGTGCGCAAAGTAAAATGCCTCCCACTCAGGCCCAGAAAATAGGATATGCACATAATTAGTACTATTAGATAGGAAACACTCTGAAGTTTCTAAGAGTGTTAAAATATTGTGAGCAGAACGGATATAGCAGGTGAAAACCCAAGGAATTTCTGTCCTGGAAAAAGTGTATTTGACACATTGCCTAATTTTGAACCCCTCCCTATTGAAAATGACCATATAAGGGAGTAAGATTTCAGTACCTATGCTTCCACTGGATGTCAACAGTCTCTAGACAGTGTTTTGATTATGTTTAGTTGCTCTGGATGGTAATAGAAGAAGAATTGGGAAGTGGTCACCAGATGTAAACAGAAGAGGATCTTGGCGTTCACGGGCTTGCTTGGCGCTGTGGTTTTTTCCTTTCCTATCGCCCAGTTTATAATCCGGTTGAAATATTATACTAAATATACATAAGTGTTCCTAAGGATACATTATCAATGATATTTGATTGTTCTTGGACAAGTGTATAGGTATAGTTTGAACGAGTTCTCTTCACGGTTCAATGGGCGAGTGGACGCTGTATTTTCTGATCATAACGTGCCAACCAAACGGAGATGTATTACTTTACTTTTTCTAACAAAAGAACCATTGGATGTCTTCGTTGGACACTTGGGACGCCCTCAGCAGAAGTTCTTCAAAAGGTAAGGGATTTGTTTTCGCTGTGAAATGTGTTGTGTGAACCGCGATGGTTTATGAATTTATGCTAATGAAAATATTGTAAGTGCTACCCTCAAACAATCAAATGTAGTGCTTTAGCCGTAAAGCCTTTTTGAAATCTGACAACGCTGTGATATTGCCAAGAAGCAGAGCTTTTGATGACTATGCAACACTTGTATATTGATGAATGTTTAATAATTCAACTTTTGGATTTTGAATTTGGCGCCTTGCATTTCACCGGGTAGATGTCGGGAGTGGCGCCCCACCACTCCCTAAGTAGTTAAGGACTCTCAGACCATGAGAAACAAGATTCCCTGGTCTGATGAAACCAAGATTGAACTCTTTAGCCTGAATGCCAAGCATCGCGTCTGGAGGAAATCTGGCACCATCCCTACGGTAAAGCATGCTGTGGGGTTGTTTTTCAGCAGCAGGGACTGGGAGACTAGCCAGGATGGAGGGAAAGATGAACGGAGCAAAGAACAGAGAGATCCTTAAAACCTGCTCCAGAGCGCTCAGGACCTCAGACTGGGGGCGAAGGTTAACCTTCCAACAGGACAACGACCCTAAGCACACAGCCAAGACAACGCAGGAGTGGGTTTGGGACAAGTCTCTGAAAGTCCTTGAGTGACCCAGCCAGAGCCCGGACTTGAATCTGATCAAACATCTCTGAACACGTGAAAATAGCTGGGCAGCGACGCTCCCCATCCAACCTGACAACTTGAGGATCTGCAGAGAGGAATGGAAACAACTCTCCAAATACAGGTGTGCCAAGCTTGTGCCGTCATACCCAAGAAGACTCGAGGCTGTAATCGCTGCCAAAGGTGCTTCAACAAAGTACGGAGTAAAGGTTCTGAATACCTATGTAATTATGATATTTGTAAGATTTTTTGACCAACCGAGAACAGACGACTCTTGGTTGACCAAGATTTCTTTTAGCCGGGGACAGACCTACTTTAAACAGCAGTAAAAACATTTTTTTGACTGAAAACATTTTTCACAGAGATTTAGATGGTAAAATGACTCCCTATGCTATTCAGTGCTAGTTTTCTCACAAAAACTGAAATTGAGCAAACAGTTAGAATTTTACCAACCAGGAAATTAGTGATTTCCACTAGATAACACATCCAGTCAGAACAGCTTTCCCAGTTTGACAACAGATGCCGCTCCGACAGGAAAAATCAATAGGCGAATATCACAGCCAATTACAACACTGATGGGTAAGTAATACTGTGAAACACCATCATTGCACTATTAGTGCCAGATATTATGGACATTTTCTGAAATTACAATGCAAAAATATCCTATGTGTAGCAGCTTTAAATCAGAATGAAGTTTACCTTTACAAGCAAACTTCAATCAATCAAGCACTGACCTCCAAAAAACACAGCAAATACTGCAGCCTTCCAGGGTAATTGAGAACTGAAGGGGAGATCCAGAGATGTCTATCTTACCTCTGTTCTGCACTGGCGTCCTGACTGTCATTCTGGGTTAAGTGGTAGGTGCGTCTGTGGTATGGAGAGGACATGTGTCTGTCCTTAATTTCCTCCCTTGAGCTAAGAGAAACAAAGAGACCCGTGTATGCTCTGTGGTTTCTTGCATAGGTAAAGGCATTGTGCTTATGTCAGTGTGTGTGACCTTACCAGTCTCCCAGGCCATTGTCCCGCAGGCTGTTGCGTGTTTCCCGTGTGATGTCAGGAGCTGCAGGCCACGGGTGGCTCACATTGTTGTCTGAGCACGAGGCAGCGGCAGCAGCATTCTCCTGTGACAGGGCGTTCTCCAGTAGTGAGGGGGTGTTACTGAGCCTCTGTTCCGCCTCCACGGCTCCTACTACAGCACCCAGCTCCAGGGGCAGGTGGCCGTGGTCTGAGTTGTTCCGGTTTCGTGGAGAGAGGAGGTGAAGAGCTGAGGCTGCAGAAGCCATGCTGTCTGTGTGGAGGGCTGGGAGAGGTTCTCGAGATTCAGCTCCAGACACCCCCCCCAGGCCTCGCTGCAGCGTCTCAGAGGCGATCTCAGGAATGTCCTGGGACATGGCCGTGGAGGCAGATGAGATGACGTCCGGAGAGCGGGCCCGGGTAGGAGAGGCCTGCTGGATCAGCATAGGCTCAATGACCTGCGGGTCCAGCGAGAGGGGCGGGTTTGGAGAGGGAAGCCCCTGTAGAGGGCGGAGGGGGTAGGTGAGGGGGAACATGAGCGTATGAGGAGTGGTCTCTTGTGGAAGAGGGTACATCTTTATGAGACAGCAGGGAAGACCAAAATGGAACAGGGAGTAAGGATAATGTCACATACGATGGACAGGGGCGAAAGGTCTTGTAAGTTGACATGAACACGTTACTTTGGCCCCTCAGACTCTCCAATTGTGTGGCACACATCCTGCATTCTAACTGTGTGTAATGACTGCATCATGCTGTAAGTGTGTATGTGTTCGCGCGTGCATGTATGGCCTACCGGCATGTTGTCCCCTAAGCCTGAGATGAGGATGGAGTTGCTCTCCACAGACATCTTAGGGCTCTGGGTCAGCTCCTCACCTCCCCTGCAGACATTAACCTCACTGGAGTCAGGGACGTCAAACCACAATCGTATGGCCTGCTCATTCTAGTCAATTATAAATTCCTCCCCTCTTATGCACTCTTCAAGTTGACCTACCTGGCACCACTGTCAGAGTTGCTGCTCATGGCTGTCACTATGGTCAGGCTGCTGGCACTGCTGCCTGGGGAGGCTGGGACCTGGGGGAGAAGGGCAGAAACAAAATGAAAACCAGGATCAAGATCCAGGAGTAATCTTCCTTCCTTGGATATTTGCTGTAATTTTGATAGAATAGAGAGAATTTGTTAAAGGACATACTGAAGCACTGGGGGTCATGAAGGCGTCAGGGGTCATGAGCTTGGGCATAGCAGCAGTGCCGGAGGGGGACAGGAAGTCAGCAAGAGCCGGAATCTTGCGGAGATCATTTTCGGAGCCGCATCCAGACTCCTTATCAGAGCTCAAACCTTCCCCACACATGTCTGTCAAGTGATCTGAAAAACCTAGAAAAGTACAAAGATGGATTTTAATCCATGAAAAATTGGGATAACGTTTCTAAAATCTCACTTAAAATGAGAAGAGGATAGTTTTGGTTTATGAAGACTAACAGTTTTCCTAACTCACCAAAGCCATTGTTTGAGTTCGAGTGAGGCAAGAACAAGGAGGAGCCAGAGCCAAGGTTTGGCTGGAACCAGATCTGCACATCTTGAAGGGACCTGTGGGCAGAAGAATACATAAACACCCATATGGGTGTATGAAATTGGATACTACATTATTTCAATGCAGACCTCTTAGTAAATATGGTAATAATGACTCAATGAGGACACTCACTTTGTGTGGACACAATATAGCTTGATTTGGATCCCAGCTTTAGATTCCATTGGGCCCTGGTTTCCATCTAGAGATAAAGGGAAGAACAAGTCTTAATAAAACATAACCAAAAATATGACCCATGGTAATTCAGAGTTATACCAGCCCCTCGTTAGATCAGGTAATAGTGGTAACAGGTATAAAAGAAGGTGAACCCCACCTGCAGTCATACTCTCGCTCTCCTCGTCTGGCGGGAGGACCTCCGTGTGGCACAGGCGGCTGTGGCTGACATCCTGAACACCGAAGCTAAGCACAGGGTGTGTGAGCAGGAACTCCGACACGGCTGTGAAGCTGGCTCTGCCTTTTTCCTGGTCCTGCAACAACTCCATCACATACAACACCTAGAGGGACAACACAAGACAGGGTCAATTACTCATTATACTAATACCCAACAGGACTACAGTTGGTAGATAGATCACAGTGACACAGCAGGACATAAATGTTATTCTGACCTTTCTCTGTACATCACTGAGGATGAGGCATTCTGCAGACAGGTCCAGAGTGGCCTTCAGACAGGGCAGGACTGAGGAGTTGAACGGGTCTGGAGAGAACCTAGAGGACATGTACATAGGCTCTTGTTAAAACGGGTCCAGTAACAGACAACTTGCAAGCATGAAAGCGCAGTGAAATACACAGGTAAAAACAGTCAGACCTGATGGTCTGCAGGCATGTCCATGACACTGTGCACCACATCTTCAACTCCTGGTTCTGATCAGCTCCAGTAATCAGAAAGCGCCAGAATGGAACACTAGAAAGGCAAAAGGGGAAGAACATGTATTAATCTCTCATGGGTGCTTAAGAGAAAATAACTGATTGCATTGGGTAATGCTGTAAAGATGTCACCTATACATGTGTCTACATAACCATGTGGAACTCAAAATGAACATGTATTATTTTAAATTTTAAATGAGACTACATTTTTTTAAATCAGTGATAAACACAACCCCCCCTAAAGTCACATTCCCTAAATCCTCCCAACGCCTGTTAAGATAAAGAGTAAAGCAGCAGTAGGGAACAGTAGTGACTTACTCTGGGTCCTGTTTCTTGTGGTTGTCACAGAACAGCAGGCAGGACAGGGGGTTCCCGTTGTGGGGCTGCCACTCATGTAGACATCTGTGGAAGAAGCCGGGGAGAGGACTTCACAAAGGAAAGTAAAAGTAACCATAGAGAAACAGATGAAAAGTAATGGCAAGAAACAGCTGGAATGTTCAAGAATATAATTGAATAGTATAAAACTTTGCAAGTGAGTAAATGGTCTACCTTGGCTGGTCCTGTCCTTCAATGTAGATTTGCCAGAACTTTACATATCCATCATGACTGGCTGTGGCCAAGACTGTGCCATCCGGTGACAGGGCACCTTCACTGATGCGCTGGAGAAAAACAGAAACACCCCAAACTCAATTTCCACACTAAAAACCAGCCTGTAAATAAGTGCTTCCATACTGGAAACAGACCATGTGATTACTAAATGATTTAAATGCCCTACATCTGTATGTCCTTTTATAGTTATAACTCCGTCCTTCAGGTCAATGGCATCTACTGGCCAGGCGCTATTGTTGCTGCGGAGGATCTCCAGATCCCACACTTCAGCCTGGAGAGAAAAGACAGGACAATCAGCTGAAGGGAGGGAGTAAAGAAAATAGTACAAATGGAGGAGGCAGCGGCACTTGTAAATAGTCTGGTTATGTGTAAACAGGGCATACAGTGCCTTGAGGAAGTATTTTCCCCAGTCTGCTTTTTCCACACTTTGTTGTGTTACTAAGTGGGATTAAAATGTTTTTGTTTACATTTTTTATCAATGATCTACACAAAATACTCTGTCAAAGTGGAAGAACATTTTGAACATTTGTAAAACAAAAGAAAATAAAACGCTAATATAACTTGATTAGATAAGTATTCAACCCCGAGTCATGTTAGAATCACATTTGGCAGCGATTACAGCTATGAGTCTTTCTGGGTAAGACGAAGAGCTTTGCACACCTAGATTGTGCAACATTTACCCATCATTCTTTTAAAAATTCTACTACCTCAAAATTGGTTGTTGATCATTGCTAGGCAACCATTTTCAGGTCTTGCCATAGATTTTCAAGCAGATTTAAGTCAAAACTGTAACTCGGCCAAACAGGAACATTCGCGGTCTTCTAGGTAAGCAATTCCAGTGTACATTTGGCCTTGTGTTTTAGGTTATTGTCCTGCTGAAAGGTGATTCTCTCCCAAAGTCTGGTGGAAAGTAGACTGAACCAGGTTCTCGTCCAGGATTTTGCCAGTGCGTAGCTCTAATCATTTTTTTTTATCCTGAAAAACTCCCTAGTCCTTAACGATTACAAGCACACCCGTAACATGATGCAGCAACCACTATATGCTTGAAAATATGGAGAGTGGTACGTCGTAATGTGTTGTACTGGATTTGCCCCAAACATAACCCTTTGTATTCAGGACAAAGTTAATTTCATTGCCACATTTTTGCCACACTTTAGTGCCTTGTTGCAAACAGGATGCATGTTTTGGAATATGTTTTATTTTGTACAGGCTTCTTTCTTTTCACTCGGTCAATTAAGTATGTATTGTAGAGTATCTGCACTGTTGTTGATCCATCCTCATGTTTCTACTATCAGAGCCATTAAACTCTGCAACTGTTTTAAAGTCCCCATTGGCTTCATGATGAGATCCCTGAGGGGTTTCCTTCCTCTCCGGGCAACTCAGTTAGGAATGACGCCTGTATCTTTGTAGTGACGGTGTATTTAAACACCATTCAAAGTGAATTTAATAACTTCACCATGCTCAAATGGATACTCATTTTATTTTATTTTTTACCCATCTAACAATAGGTGCCCTTCTTTGAGAGGCATTGGAAAACCATCCTGTGGGTGAATCGGTGTTTGAAATTCACTGCTTGACTGAGGGACCTTACAGATAATTGTATGTGTGGGGTACAGAGATGAGACAGTCATTCAAAAATCATGTTAAACACTATTACTGCATGCAACTTGTGACTTGTTAAGCACATTCTTACTGCTGAACTTATTTAGGCTTGCCATAACAAAGGGGCTGAATACTTATTGACTAAAGACATTTCAGCTTTTATATATTTTTTTATTCATGTGTAAAAATAAATAATTCCACTAATATTATGGGGTATTGTGTGTGGGCCAGTGACACATATCCATGTAATCCTTTTTAAATGCAGGCTGTAACAACAGAATGTGTAAAAAGTCAATGGGTGTGAATACTTTCTGAAGGCACTGTACATACTCTGTCTTCATGCAGCAGGGCCAGGGTCTGGCTGACATCCTCAGGGTTCTCTTCATTGTCCTCTAGGATGAAGGGACACCAGATCAACCTCCTATTGGAGTTCAGAGGTGTGTCCTCAGGCCTCCGGACGTGGACGATGACTTGATCCCTGGGAAGCATGTGGGTTAAGGTGCATAACACCACAGCTGTACACACATCACACTATCATATACAATGTGCTTTTAATGATCAAGACCAGGTAAATGTATATTGTTACATGAAACAGTAGGAATGAACCGTGGGAAACTTTATTCTAGAGTTAAATGAAGAGGATACAGGATCTTGCTGCTGTGGCAGGTGAGCTGCCAGATGACCAGGTTGCCGGCCTCGTCAACACATCCCAGCAGGGTGGAATCCAGGTGGGCGAAGGCCAGGTCTGTGACTGCACCAGTGAAGCCCTTCAGCAGGGTGCGCTCTGCCGAGCCCAAGCTCAACACACGGATCATGGCCTGGTTGTTTGCTCCTGCACACAAGTACAAAACATGAGTTTGCGAGCCAACTTCTGTCACCTTCAGAACCAATCCAGACCATTTGGTTTTACATGGATAGCAGAGTTAAATACCAAGGGTCCAAGGCATAGTGAAGAACTTGGGAAAAACACAATATTGGTTGAGTGTATGTTCTACCACAGATTTCTCAATAACCTCCAGTCGCTTGTAATTCTGTCATCACTATAAAGTTAAGTGATTTGATGACAGGCAGAGGGAGATCAAGATTCCAGTCAAAGAAATAGAACACAGGGGTCTTGGCAGTCACACAGCCAAAAGCAACTACGTTTCTTATCCACTGTTAATCGAACAAATAGACCTTCCTTTAACCTTTGCAACACCATGCATTTCTCGCTGTAAATGCCAAGAGCAGGTTTCTAAAGCGCACTTTTTGAGGCTGACAGAAAGCAAAAAATATTCTAAAAAAAGGTGTTTGTGGTTTCCAAGGCGTACACATCTGAATGGGTAAGAGTAAGAGTAAGCAGAGTAAGCAATGTGTATTTCCAGAACATGAAATGGAAAGAAAATGGTCAGATCAATACTGATAAAGAAAATAAACAAATCGAGACGTGATCTCTTTAAAAGGACCGTCTCACAAGAAATCATTCTTCCATTCTCACTACACGCTACTCAAAATGTTTGGAACAAATAAAGGGAATCGTTCACAAACACTGGCGCATTTTAAGATCCGATGACAGTCTTGGTAATGTGTGTTTTCGGCAGGAATGGGCATTTAAAATTATTTTACTATTTGAATAATATAAATCATTCAAAGTGCATTCGGAAAGTATTCACACCCCTTGACTTTTTCCACTTTGTTACGTTACAGCCGTATTCTAAAATGGATTAAAAAAAAAAAAAAAAATCCTCAGCGATTTACACCGACACAATCCTGTTTTGGAGCTCTATGGACAATTCCTTTGACCTCATGGCTTGGTCTTTGCTCTGACATGCACTGTCAAGTGAGGGACCTTATATAGACAGGTGTGTGCCTTTCCAAACGATGTCCAATCAACTGAATTTACCACAGGTGGACTCCCAGCTGTAGAAACATCTCAAGGATGATCAATGTAAACAGGATGCACCGGAGCTCAATTTCGAGTCTCATAGCAAAGAGTAGGAATACTTATGTAAATAAGATATTCCTTTTTTGAATTTTTATACATTTGAAAACATTTCTAAAAACCTGTTTTCGCTCTGTCATTATGGGCTACTGTGTGTAGATTTATGTTATTTTTTATTTAAAAATCAATTTTAGAAAGGCTGTAACGTAACAAAATGTGGAAAAAGTCAAGGGGTCTGAAACCTTTCTCGAATGCACTGTATTTGGATTTCTGGACACATTTTATACATAGAAATTTACATATATCATTAACCAATCACAGCCCTCCTTTAGGATTTCACATTTAGTAAATCACCAGCAGAGGGAGTTCCCTTTGAATCCATTTTCCCATACACTGTTGGTGGTGCCCATAAAATGTATAACTTCAGAATTAGCAGAAAGCCCACTGGAAATCTGATGTACTTGTAGAGTATACTGCTAGAAACAATGTCAAAATTAACTAAAGCAAAACAGGTAGTTTTGAGAAATTCATAAATAAGTTGAATAAATGGTATGTGAAAATGTTATTTCAGAATCTAGACATACTCTATATATATATATGTTAGAGCACACTACGGAGTATAATGACACCAAGATGTTGTCTGTATCATGTACGGTTCACAGATCAGAGGCGGCATGTATAGGTCTAAAAAGGCCTAAAATTGCCAGTTTCATCATGATCTTCTCAAAAATGGTTTGTGATACAAACGAGAAAAGTATGTTGAATATTCCTATGTAGGAATTGCCAGAACAATCAGAGATAAAAAATATTTTCTTCTCCCGCTGGTGTGGAATTGCCCCTATTGTTAAAACGAGAGGCCACATAGATCTTTAATTTAAAGACCCTCGCTGCCTTTCGTCTGAATGTTGAGTTTGATCTGAAACCATTCCTATGAGTTTGCTATCCATTTGAAATAAAACTGTTTATGCTTATTATGATGTAGGCAATGTGATTTTGCCATCGATTGTAAACTAGAAAAAGACATTTACTTAAGTAAATGTGATGTCCCAGCAAATCTTAATAGTGGTAGTGACGGGGCTTTTATCTTGGCTCATCGCGCTCTAGTGACTCGTGGCGGGATGGTGCCTGCAGGCTGACCCAGTTGAACGGTGTTTCCTCTGACACATTGGTGCGGTTGGCTTCCTGGTTAAACTGGCGGGTGTTAAGAAGTGCGGTTAGGTGGGTCAAAAATCACATTTCAATAGACGAATGCATCAGTACCTATGCTGTCTATTATATCTGCAACAGAAATTAGTTTACAAGGATATGTTCCCTGTCAACTGGCTACTGTAGGAAAGCTACAATCTAATGAAACATTTGTTACATACATTTGCCTTTTAGCCCATATATGTCATCCTATGAAGTGGACATGTTACACTCACTAGTTTTTCCCCCCTCATTTAAATAAATAAATAAAATATATACACACACACACACACACACACACACACAGTGAGGGAAAAATGTATTTGATCCCCCATTTGCCCACTGACAAAGAAATTATCAGTCTATAATTTTAATAGTAGGTTTATTTGAACAGTGAGAGAGAATAACAACAAAATCCTGAAAAAAGCATGTGAAAAATGTTATAAATTGATTTGCATTTTAATGAGGGAAATAAGTATTTGACCCCTCTGCAAAACATGACTTAGTACTTGGTGGCAAAACCCTTGTTGGCAATCACAGAGGTCAGACGTTTCTTGTAGTTGGCCACCAGGCTTGCACATCTCAGGAGGGATTTTGTCCCATTCCTCTTTGCAGATCTTCTCCAAGTCATTAAGGTTGAGGCTGACGTTTGGAAACTCGAACCTTCAGCTCCTTCCACAGATTTTCTATGGGATTAAGGTCTGGAGACTGGCTAGGCCACTCCAGGACCTTAATGTGCTTCTTCTTGAGCCACTCCTTTGTTGCCTTGGCCGTGTGTTTTGGGTCATTGTAATGCTGGAATACCCATCCACGACCCATTTTCAATGTCCTGGCTGAGGGAAGAAGGTTCTCACCCAAGATTTGACGGTACATGGCCCCGTCCATCGTCCCTTTGATGCGGTGAAGTTGTCCTGTCCCCTTAGCATAAAAACACCCCCTAAGCATAATGTTTCCACCTCCATGTTTGACGGTGGGCATGGTGTTCTTGGGGTCATAGGCAGCATTCCTCCTCCTCCAAACACGGCGAGTTGAGTTGATGCCAAAGAGCTCCATTTTGGTCTCATCTGACCACAACACTTTCACCCAGTTGTCCTCTGAATCATTCAGATGTTCATTGGCAAACTTTACACAGGCATGTATATGTGCTTTCTTGAGCAGGGGGACCATGCGGGAGCTGCAGGATTTCAGTCCTTCACAGCGTAGTGTGTTACCAATTGTTTTCTTGGTGACTATGGTCCCAGCTGCCTTGAGATCATTGACAAGATCCTCCCGTGTAGTTCTGGGCTGATTCCTCACCGTTCTCATGATCATTGCAACTCCACGAGGTGAGATCTTGCATGGAGCCCCAGGCAGAGGGAGATTGACAGTTCTTTTGTGTTTCTTCCATTTGCGAATAATCACACCAACTGTTGTCACCTTCTCACCAAGCTGCTTGGCGATGGTCTTGTAGCCCATTCCAGCCTTGTGTAGGTTTACAATCTTGTCCCTGACATCCTTGGAGAGCTCTTTGGTCTTGGCCATGGTGGAGAGTTTGGAATCTGATTGATTGATTCTGTGGACAGGTGTCTTTTATACAGGTAACAAACTGAGATTAGGAGCACTCCCTTTAAGAGTGTGCTCCTAATCTCAGTTCGTTACCTGTATAAAAGACACCTGGGAGCCAGAAATCTTTCTGATTGAAAGGGGGTCAAATACTTATTTCCCTCATTAAAATGCAATTCAATTTATAACATTTTCACATGTATTTCTCTGGATGTTTTTTGTTGTTATTCTGTCTCTCACTGTTCGAATAAACCTACCATTAAACTTATTGACCATTCTTCCGGCACCGACAGAGATGGCAGCCTCGCTTCACGTTCTCAGGAAACCATGCAGTATTTTGTTTTTTTATGTATTATTTCTTACATTGTTACCCCGGGAAATATTAAGTTTAATTACATACAACCGGGAGGAACTAGTGGATATAAGAGCAACGTCAACTTACCAACATTACGACCAGGAATACGACTTTCCCAAAGAGGATTCTCGGTTTGTTACCCCAGCCAGGACAATAGAATGGATAACACCCGGCGACTCAAAACGGCGGCGCCGGAGAAGAGGGAAACGCGCCGGTCTTTTGGTCAAGCTACGTCGACGGGCGCATCGTGCACCTCTCCCGAGTATTTTAATCGCCAATGTTCAGTCTCTTGACAACAAAGTAGACGAAATCAGATCGAGGGTTGCCTTTCAGAGAGACATCCGAGACTGCAACGTTCTTTGTTTCACGGAAACATGGCTCACTCAGGACACGTTATCTGAGTCGGTACAGCCACCTGGTTTCTCCACGCATCGCGCCGACAGAAACAAACATCTATCTGGTAAGAAGAAGGGTGGGGGTGTGTGTCTTATGATTAACGAGACGTGGTGTGATCATAACATACAGGAACTCAAGTCCTTTTGTTCACCTGACATAGAATTCATTTCAATCAAATGCAGACCGCATTATCTACCAAGAGAATTCTCCTCGATTATAATCACAGCCGTGTACATCCCCCCTCAAGCTGATACATCAACGGCACTGAAAGAAATTCATCGGACTCTATGTAAACTGGAAACCACATATCCTGAGGCTGCATTTATTGTGGCTGGGGATTTTAATAAGGCTAATTTAAGACCAAGGCTCCCGTAATGTTACCAGCATATCGAATGTGCCACCCGGGCTGGTAAAATCCTGGACCACTGTTATTCCAACTTCCGTGATGCATACAAGGCTATTCTCCGCCCTCCTTTCGGCAAGTCTGACCATGACTCCATTTTGTTGCTCCCAGCCAACAAACAGAAACTAAAACAGGAAACGCCCGTTCTCAGGTCTGTTCAACGCTGGTCCGACCAATCTGATTCCATGCTGCAAGATTGCTTCGAGCACGTGGACTGGGATATGTTCGAATAGCATCTGACAACAACATTGATGTATACGCTGATTCGGTGAGCGAGTTTATTAGCAAGTGCATTGGTGATGTTGTACCCATAGCAAATATTAAAACCTTCCCCAACCAGAAACCGTGGATTGATGGCAGCATTCGCGCAAAAACTGAAAGCGCAAACCACTGCTTTTAACCAGGGTAAGGCTACCGGAAACATGACTGAATACAAACAGTGCAGCTATTCCCTCCGCAAGGCAATCAAACAAGCTAAGCGTCAATATAGAGACAAAGTAGAGTCACAATTCAACGGCTCAGACACAAGAGGAATGTGGCAGGGTCTACAGTCAATCACGGACTACAAAGAAAACCAGCCCGTCGCGGACCATGACGTCCTGCTCCCAGACAAACTAAACTTCTTTGCTCGCTTTGAGGACAATACAGTGCCACCGACACAGCCCGCTACCAAAACCTGCGGGCTCACCTTCACCGCAGCCAATGTGAGAAAAACATTTCCAATGTGTTAACCCTCGCAAGACTGCCGCCCAGATGGCATCCCTGGCCGTGTCCTCAGAGCATGCGCAGACCAGCTGGCTGGTGTGTTTACGGACATATTCAATCAGTCCCTATCCCAGTCTGCTGTTCCCACATGCTTCAAGAGGGCCACCATTGTTCCTGTTCCCAAGAAAGCTAAGGTGACTGAGCTAAATGACTATCGCCCGTAGCACTCACTTCCGTCATCATGAAGTGCTTTGAGAGATTAGTCAAGGATCATATCACCTCCATCCTGCCAGACACCCTGGACCCACTCCAATTTGCTTACCGTCCCAATAGGTCCACAGACGACGCAATCGCAATCACACTGCATACTGCCCTAACCCATCTGGACAAGAGGAATACTTATGTAAGAATGCTGTTCATCGACTACAGCTCAGCATTTAACACCATAGTTCCCTCCAAGCTCGTCGTTAAGCTCGAGACCCTGGGTCTCGACCCAGCCCTGTGCAACTGGGTCCTGGACTTCCTGATGGGCCGGTCCCAGGTGGTGAGGGTAGGAAACAACATCTCCACCCCGCTGATCCTCAACACTGGGGCCCCACAAGGGTGCGTTCTCAGCCCTCTCCTGTACTCCCTGTTTACCCATGACTGCGTGGCCAAGCACGCATCCAACTCAATCATCAAGTTTGCTGACGACACTACAGTGGTAGGCTTGATTACCAACAACGACGAGACGGCCTACAGAAGGGAGGTGAGGGCCCTCGGAGTGTGGTGTCAGGAAAATAACCTCTCACTCAATGTCAGCAAAACAAAGGAGATGATCGTGGACTTCAGGAAACAGGAGAGGGAGCACCCCCCTATCCACATTGAGGGGACAGTAGTGGAGAAGGTGGAAAGTTTTAAGTTCCTCGGCGTACACATCACGGACAAGCTGAATTGGTCCACCCACACAGACAGAGTGGTGAAGAAGGCGCAACAGCGCCTCTTCAACCTCAGGAGGCTGAAGAAATTCGGCTTGTCACCAAAATCACACAAACTTTTACAGATGCACAATCGAGAGAATCCTGTCGGGCTGTATCACCGCCTGGTACGGCAACTGCTCCGCCCACAACCGTAAGGCTCTCCAGAGGGTAGTGAGGACTGCACAACGCATCACCGGGGTTAAACTACCTGCCCTCCATGACACCTACACCACCCGATGTCACAGGAAGGCCAAAAAGATCATCAAGGACAACAACCACCCGAGCCACTGCCTGTTCACCCCGCTATCATCCAAAAGGCGAGGTCAGTACAGGTGCATCAAAGCTGGGACCGAGAGACTGAAAAACAGCTTCTACCTCAAGGCCATCAGACTGTTAAACAGCCATCACTAACATTGAGTGGCTGCTGCCATCATACTGACTTAAATCTCTAGCCACTTTAAACATAGGAATTGGATGTAACAAATGTATCACTAGTCACTTTAAACAATTTTGTATATAATGTTTACGTATCCGACATACTCATCAAATGTATACACTGTACTCTAAACCATCTACTCTATCTTGCCTATGCCGTTCGGCCATCGACCCAAATCTCTAGCCACTTTAATAATTATAATTGGATGAAATAAGGTATCACTAGCCACTTTAAACAATGCCATTTATATAATGTTTACATATCCTACATTACTCATCTCATATATATGTGTATATACTGTACACCATACCATCTACTGCATCTTGCCTATGCCGGTCAGCCATCGCTCATCCATATATTTATATGTACATACTCGTATTCATTCCTTTACTCTTGTGTGTATAAGGCAGTTGTTGTGAATTTGTTAGATTACTTGTTAGATACTACTGCATGGTTGGAACTAGAAGCACAAGCATTTCGTTACACTCGCATTAACATCTGCTAACCATGTGTATGTGACAAATAAAATTTGATTTGACTGAATCTCTTTGTCAGTGGGCAAACGTACAAAATCAGCAGGGGATCAAATACTTTTTTCCCCCTCACTGTACATACATACATAGTTTATATACACAGAAGTTTACATACACCTTAGCCAAATACATTTAAACTCAGTTTTTCACAACTGACATTTAATCCTAGTAAAAATTCCCTGTCTTAGGTCAGTTAGGATCCCCACTTTATTTTAAGAATGTGAAATGTCAGAATAATAGTAGAGAGAATGATTTATTTCAGCTTTTATTTCTTTCATCACATTCCCAGTGGGTCAGAAGTTTACATACACTCAATTCGTTTTTGGTAGCATTGCCTTTAAAATTGTTTTACTTGGGTCAAACGTTTTGGGTGAATTTTAAGTTGGGTGAATTTTGGCCCATTCCTCCTGACAGAGATTGTGTAACTGAGTCAGGTTTGTAGGCCTCCTTGCTCACACACGCTTTGTCAGTTCTGCCCACAAAATGTCTATAGGATTGAGGTCAGGGCTTTGTGATGGCCACTCCAATACCTTGACTTTGTTGTCCTTAAGCCATTTTGCCACAACTTTGGAAGTATGCTTCGGGTCATGGTCCATTTAGAAGACACATTTGCGACCAAGCATTAACTTCTTAGGGAGCAGCGCAAGTGACCGTTTTGGAGACCCTGGCGTGCCCAAAGTAAAATGCCTCCCATTCAGGCCCAGAAAATAGGATATGCACAAATTTAGTACCATTGGATAGGAAGCACTCTGAATTTTCTAAAAGTGTTAACATTTTGTCTGTGAGTAAAACAGAACGGATATGGCAGGCGAAACCCCGAGGAATTTCTGTCCTGGAAAATGTGGTTTTGACACATTGTCTCATTTAGAGCCCCTCCCTTATGAAAATGCCCTTATAAGGGCACATGAATGCAGTACCTATCGCTTCCTCTGGATGTCAACAGTCTCGAGAAAGTGTTCTGATTCATTTTAGATGCTTTTAGAGCAGAGAAGAAGAGGAATAAGGAAGTGTCCCCATAGATGTCCTTACAAGTGAATGCGCGCTCCCGGCAGGCACGCTCTGTGTTTTTTTCCCCTTTATCGCCCAGTTTATATTCCAGTTGAAATATTATGCTATTTATACATAAAATGTATCCTTAGGAACACTTTACAATGATGTTTGATTGTTCTTGGACAAGTTTATAGGTATAAGTTGAACGGTTCTCTTCACGTTTCAATGGAGGAGTTGACGCTCTATTTTCTGATTATAACGCGCCAACCAAACAGGAGATTTATAGATATAATACATTACTTTTTCTAACAAAAGAACCATGGATTGTCTTCGTTGGACACGTTGGAAGCCCTCAGCAGGAGTTCTTCAACAGGTAATTGATTTGTTTTCGCAGTGAAATGTGTTGTGTGAACCGTGATAGCTTATGAATTCATGGTAATGGGAAAAATATGTTAGGTGCTACACTCAAACAATCAAATGTGGTGCTTTCGCCGTAAAGCCTTTTTGAAATCTGACAACACTGTGATATTGCCAAGAAGCAGAGCTTTTGAGGACTATGAAACACTTGTATATTGGTGCATGTTTAATAATTCAACTTTTGAATTTTGAATTTGGCGCCTTGCATTTCACCTGGTAGCGCCCCACCGCTCCCTAAGAAGTTAACATCCTGACTGATGTCTTGAGATGTTGCTTCACTATATCCACATAATTTTCCTACCTCATGGTGCCATCTACTTTGTGAAGTGCACCAGTCTTTTATGGCGGATTTGGAGCAGTGGCTTCTTCCTTGCTGAGCGGCCTTTCAGGTTATGTCGATATAGGACTCGTTTTACTGTGGATATAGATACTTTTGTACCGGTTTCCTCCAGCATCTTCACAAGGTCCTTTGCTGTTGTTTTCGCACCAAAGTACGTTCATCTCTAGGAGTCAGAACTCATCTCTTTCCAGAGCGGTATGACGGCTGCATGGTGTTAGTACGCAAGTATAATTGTTTGTACAGACGAACGTGGTACCTTCAGGCATTTGGAAATTTCTCCTAAGGATGAACCAGACTTGTGGAGGTCTACAATTTTTTTCTGAGGTCTTGGCTGATTTCTTTTGATTTTCACATGATGTCAAGCAAAGAGGCACTGATTTTGAAGGTAGGCCTTGAAATACACCTCCAATTGACTCAAATGCCATGACATCATTTTCTGGAATTTTCCAAGCACAGTCAACTTAGTGTATGTAAACTTCTGACCCACTGGAATTGTGATACAGTGAATTATAAGTGAAATAATCTGTCTAAACAATTGTTGGAAAAATTACTTGTGTCTTGCACAAAGTAGACGTCCTAACGTACTTGCCAAAACTATAGTTTGTTAACAAGACATTTGTGGAGTGGTTGAAAAACGAGTTTTAATGACTCCAACCTAAGTGTATGTAAACTTCCGACTTCAACTGAATATACAGTGGGGCAAAAAAGTATTTAGTCAGCCACCAATTGTGCAAGTTCTCCAACTTAAAAAGATGAGAGGCCTGTAATTTTCATCATAGGTACACTTCAACTATGACAGACGAAATGAGAAAAAGAAATCCAGAAAATCACATTGTAGGATTTTGAATTTATTTATTTGCAAATTATGGTGGAAAATAAGTATTTGGTCAATAACAAAAGTTTCTCAATACTTTGTTATATACCCTTTGTTGGCAATGACAGAGGTCAAACGTTTTCTGTAAGTCTTCACAAGGTTTTCACACACTGTTGCTGGTATTTTGGCCCATTCCTCCATGCAGATCTCCTCTAGAGCAGTGATGTTTTGGGGCTGTCGACTGGGCAACACGGACTTTCAACTCCCTCCAAAGATTTTCTATGGGGTTGAGATCTGGAGACTGGCTAGGCCACTCAAGGACCTTGAAATGCTTCTACGAAGCCACTCCTTCGTTGTTCGGGCGGTGTGTTTGGGATCATTGTCATGCTGAAAGACCCAGCCACGTTTCATCTTCAATGCCCTTGCTGATGGAAGGAGGTTTTCACTCAAAATCTCACGATACATGGCCCCATTCATTCTTTCCTTTACACGGATCAGTCGTCCTGGTCCCTTTGCAGAAAAACAGCCCCAAAGCATGATGTTTCCACCCCCATGCTTCACAGTAGGTATGGTGTTCTTTGGATGCAACTCAGCATTCTTTGTCCTCCAAACACGACGAGTTGAGTTTCTACCAAAAAGTTATATTTTGGTTTCATCTGACCATATGACATTCTCCCAATCCTCATCTGGATCATCCAAATGCTCTCTAGCAAATTTCAGACGGGCCTGAACATGTACTGGCTTAAGCAGGGGGACACGCCTGGCACTGCAGGATTTGAGTCCCTGGCGGCGAGTGTGTTACTGATGGTAGGCTTTGTTACTTTGGTCCCAGCTCTCTGCAGGTCATTCACTAGGTCCCCGTGTGGTTCTGGGATTTTTGCTCACCGTTCTTGTGATCATTTTGACCCCACGGGTGAGATCTTGCGTGGAGCCCCAGATCGAGGAAGATTATCAGTGGTCTTGTATGTCTTCCGTTTCCTAATAATTGCTCCCACAGTTGATTTCTTCAAACCAAGCTGCTTACCTATTGCAGATTCAGTCTTCCCAACCTGGTGCAGGTCTACAATTTTGTTTCTGGTGTCCTTTGACAGCTCTTTGGTCTTGGCCATAGTGGAGTTTGGAGAGTGACTGTTTGAGGTTGTGGACAGGTGTCTTTTATACTGATAACAAGTTCAAACAGGTGCCATTAATACAGGTAACGAGTGAAGGACAGAGGAGCCTCTTAAAGAAGAAGTTACAGGTCTGTGAGAGCCAGAAATCTTGCTTGTTTGTATGTGACCAAATACTTATTTTCCACCATAATTTGCTAATAAATTCATTAGAAATCCTACAATGTGATTTTCTGGATTTTCTTTCCTCATTTTGTCTGTCATAGTTGAAGTGTACCTATGATGAAAATTACAGGCCTCTCATCTTTTTAAGTGAGAGAACTTGCACAATTGGTGGCTGACTAAATACTTTTTTGCCCCACTGTGTGTGTGTGTGTGTGTGTGTGTATATATATAGCCGTAATGATCGTATCATACCAAGCAACAAGGGATGGTAATGGATGGTTCCACACCAGAGGAGGCTGGCTCATAATAATGAAGGAAATGGAGTGAATGGAATGGTATCAAATGTGGAAACCCAGTGTTTGATGAGTTTGAGACCATTCGATATTTTACTATTCCTTTCCTCCACATTTAAAAAACTTCCACCTGCCACCACTGTTCCAAACTCACCTCGGATGGCATATGCCAGGTATGCGTTAGAGACTGCAATGAGGTTGCCGTAGTAATACTTGTGCTCCCAGTCGTACTTGGCAACAGGCTGGATTTTTACCTGCATGGAATAGGAGAGAGTCAAAATTAAAAGGACCCATATACTCACAACTGAGAGCAACACTGAGTCAAGAAAATGTTATATCTTTCCTCATGTTAACACAATATTCAAACAATGGTAGTAAGCTCAAAACAGTGCTTGGTAATACATTTCTTAGCTACCTAGAGATATCTAGACTTGAGACAACCACCCTTGCCTAAAATAATTGTCTTTACATTGTTTGTCTGAGAACGTTGGTGTAATCACCCCGGTGACCTTTTTCATGTTCTCAAGGACAGTTGAGGGCCCAGTGCAGCTGTTTTTATCTCAATACTAAATCATTACTCTAACATTTAAGAAACGTACAGTAATAGTTTCCCATCATTTTTTTTAAATGGTAAAAAAAGCTACAAAAATTGTTTTACTTCTTAGGGCTAGGGGCAGTATTTTGAAGTTCGGATGAAAAACGTGCCCAAAGTAAACTGCCTGTTACTCAGGCCCAGAAGCTAGGATATGCATAGAATTAGTAGCTTTGGATAGAAAACACTGAAGTTTCTAAAACTGTTAAAATAATGTCTGTGAGTATAACAGAACTGATATGGCAGGCAAAATCCATCCGGGATGTCTGAATAAGTCATGTCACACTGTTTTCAATTGGCATGCTATTCAATGCAGGGGATTTTAGCTCCCAGATTGCAGTTCCTGTGGCTTCCACTAGATGTCAGTCTTTAGAAAAAGGTTGGAACGTTCAATCATGAAAATCAAGGGAGTAAGACCACTAGTTCCTGAGTTCACGTCATGTGTACTGTTGTGGATTTTGCGCGTAACAGGGAGTGCGCGCTAGGTTTTTTTCCCTCTTCCATTCAGCAGGTTATATTTCGTCTGAAATATTATAGTGTATATTCATTTTAGGGTATCTGAGTATTGATTACAAATGCTGTTTGACTTTTTCCGGCGAACTTTATGGGTACTTTTGGGATATCGTTTGTCTGCATGGATGAAAGCCTTTGGGCTGGTGGATTGCTGAACAAAACGCGCCAACCAAACGGAGCTATATGGATATAAAGAGGAACTTTATCGAACAAAAAGGACCTTTTATTGTGTAACCTGGACGCTTTGATATGCCATCAGAGGAAGATCAAAGGTAAGCGACTTATTTTATGCTATTTTTGAGTTGTGTGACACCTCTGCTGGTTATGTTATTATGCTAATTGAGTTTGAGTGGGGGTGCTGTCCTCAGACAATCAAATGTTCTGCTTTTGCCGTAAAGCCTTTTTGAAATCTGACAATGCTGATAGATTAACAAGAGTCTAAGCTTTTGTATTTTCATTAATGTTTGAAATGAGTATTTTTGTAATTTGAATTTGGCGCTCTGCATTTCACCGGATGTTGTCAAAATCGATCCCGTTCTCGGCAACTTTCTTTAGTTGTCCAGCAGCCAAAGGCACAATCCTAGTCATATTTGCAGCCCATGCTAGTTGTTGAATCTTTAGATATCTCCTCCTCCTAAAAATCAAATGACTATTTCCAACTTTGTCATGATGCCACTTGCATTTCCAACTTTTTACAAGTGTTTTCCCACTAATTGCATTTGTTACCTTTGCGTGTACAACCGTGTGCACATCGCTGCACTTATCAAACGTTTCCCGCGAATGAACGCAAAAAAAATAAATCCATTAAAATGGAACATATCTTTTCAACGGTTTGGGGTAGAAACCTGGTTTTTAGTATAATAATTGTGAAACCATGACATTAACAACGCTGAATTCAGAGTGCATATATGGCATCCAGGATGCACTAGGCAGGCATACATATTTTAAAAGATAGCTATTGACTTTGGAAAAAGTGGCCAGCTGGAAATAAGTCTAACTGCCTATTTGGCCAACGGCCGTGGCTTAGTGAAAACAAGAAAAAAATCCATAATCAGTCGTTCTCTATCAGGAAATAACACTTTTACACGGTTTGTTATATCAGCTATTGTACAAATATAAAACAAAACACTGGAAAATAAAATTGACTGCACTGGGCCTTTAATCCTCTAAGTCTTACCTTGTTGCTGCCACGTGCCTTGCTGTCAATGCTTGAGTCTCGACTGGCCACAATTTCAACATTGTTGGACGTGATGGGAATGCAAGTGGAGCCATCATCCCCAGAGAGGCAGCTGGTGAAGAAACCAAATATAATGTTAACAAACTGGATACTTGATCTCCTGAAGAGATCTAGATTGAACATGGGTTTCAACATTCAATCAACCCAAATTGTTCACACAATACTGAATGTGCATTTCTGTACCTGAGAAATCTCTGTTCAGGCAGAGATAAATACTGTACAACAGAAGAGGTAACTTTATTACTTACATGATCTGACACTCTTGGGTGTTCATGTTCTCTGAATTAGGGCCTGTGGATTCAGCCATGGTTGACCTGTCGCCTGCTCCTATAAGGTCTGCTCCCAGAAGTCCATTCAATTCGCCATTGAAAGATGTTTTGCTTTGGTTCTCACTTGGAGAGGCGTCTACGGAAACAAACACCTGTGAGTAACTCAGTCCCCCTAACTTTGGATATCACCAAGAATTATGATAAGTAGTGAACACGATTGCCAAGCGACATTCAGGGGTAAAGCCAAAAGGGGATGATAATGTTCCTCGTGTAATTTTACATGCTACCAGAAAAACAATTATTGTACTGAGCCTCGAGGACTGATGTTTCCTCGCCTCCAAAAGAACCCAGGCAACCTCATGCCTTACGATTTGGTACCTGGTGCTTAGACCTTGAAGACCCTCAGTTCCATTACACATAAGAGTCATTGGACGAAGGCGTCCTCTGGACAGGAGAGTTTTGTTAAAAGCCCCGGCGCCCTGTCTGAACATTAACACACATCGCTCGCGGTATGGTTTTGGAAGCATGAGGGCCTTCATTTCACAGAGAAAACATTTTCAAAAAACAAAAAAAGGTTACATTTATACATACCTTTATAGGGTTAGGGTTCGCACACGGCCATACTTCCATGTTACAGTGCTTGTTTAAGTTAAACTAGATGTTAGACAGAGTGGACTACCTGTTCTAATTAGCTGTGCGTCTCCAAACACCTGCGTGTAAACGGAAGACTGATACCACAAACATGCTGTCACTGAAAAATAATGTCAGCTGCAACTATGTTAAATCTGGTTAAAACAGTAAATTTGTATTTTGCATTTGTGAAATTATTTTGTGATATGAAAGTTAAATGGATTTATGTTTCTAGAACAGTGCTGCAATTGAGAATCGATTTACATTTAGATTGAGTATTTGGCTGTTTTGGCTTCCAAAGCCCATTCGTCTTTAAACAGAACATGTAAAGTCCTTGGACCATAAGGAGTAATGTTAGGCGGGGTGTTAGGGGACAAAATGAAACTTTGGTTCTCCAGTTATACTTTGTATTACATGTTAGAGAGAAGCTTCTCAGGAACACAGAACACTATTTCACAGGGATAGGACTTACCATTATTTTCAAGTTATCGTAAAAAGGTTGGGGACAGGTCAAAATTTATCCCTAGTCAATAATGGCAGTAAGTGGCCTGGCTAGATTGTTAAATTCAACACATTGTCCACTATCTCATGATAGGAGGGTAAATAAAAGTAGAAATTAAATACGATATTATGCAAATTAGTCCGTATGGAATACATAATTACAGTAATTTAGACCCATAATTTAAGGTAGGATGGTCATATTAACAATTTGAAACAATTTATGAAATCATCATACCTCTGCATTAGATAATTATGAACAAAAGAGCGAGAAAATGTTTAATTGTCAAACGGCAGCCAAGCATCCACTATCATGTCAACAGAATAAGACCCTCGCGACTTTTATTGGAAAGGAGCATCAAGCTCATCACCTTGCACTTGCGCAACAAGTTCATCATAACTTATCCATCTGTAGCCTAATAAACGGCTTGCTTTCCCGACAAGTCGTAGTGGGGGGACAACACCGCATCTCGTGACTCCCAAGTTTAATTCGATATGGTTATGATATCAATATTTGCGCATAAAAAAAAAAAAAGAGTTTCCGACAATACTTGCATAATTCATTTTACCGACAACAAGATCCCACCTTGTCTAGCGTATTTTGTTTTTACGACATTTGGAAAGTTAACCGGAAAAAAAGTGTTTCCATCAGGCCTGTCATGACATTATCTGACGTACTTTACTCGCATAAAAAAGGTTGGACGGATGAATAACAGAAGCGAAGGAAAAATGTTTTACCTTATGTTTCAGTCAAAAGACACCCGATGACAGTGAAACACCCTCAGGAATTACCCATACTTATTGGCAACACAATGTCACATCGATCTTACTCTGATAGGTTGAGGAAAACCCATTGCAAAGAGCAAATATGAACAAACCAATTTGACGGGTTTCACAAAAAGGTCTGTCCCACATATTTGCACGTTCTAACATGATGACTAAACCGTCCGCATTGCGTGCGAGAGTACTGTAAAATACATTTACACACGTTATTCAATCATTTCATCCAAACTGCTCGCGAGCGTCTGCATAACAGCGCACCTTGATGCTCTGCAAGTCCCGCGTCTCCCATGGTTTTTACGAGCATATTAACCCACGACGGTGTTTGAAAGTTGAAATTGGTCCACACTCCAATCCAGTTGGTGGCGGTAATGCACCTTAAAGTTAGTTGCCAACCACCATAGGAAATCCACAGAAGGATGAACAAGGAGAGATTAATCAAAAGAGAAAAAAAACTATATAGGTTTCCAATTTTATCTGTGGATTAATTGTCAAATTAGAGAGCACATGATTTTGTGTGACTAAAAAAGGGTCAAATTCTACAGATCCAGACCAAGAAAGGACCATTTGCATTTCAGGTAAAAATAAAAAAGTCCATGAATGTTTTTTGTGTGTTTCAACCTGTGCGCAAATTAATATAGTTGGTTTTGAACACGCCTGGTGGGCATAGCCAAAATCAACTAGTGCTGTCACCCAGAACGTTGGATAATGAACGTAACCTTATTCCTCTGAGCAGAGTAACGGCTCAGGTTACATACGTAACCCAATGTTCTCTTTCATATTCGTAATGGGTTGCCAAATTACCTAGAGGTCGTTCGGACAGCACAATTTAACTTAGTCCAGATGAGTCCCTGGGACATCACTGTATCCACCACAGGATGCAACAAAATATAATTACTCAACAGGGTAACATAGAATTTCAACTGTGGTATACAACCGTACACACAAGCAAGCTGAAAGCTAGAATTTACATGATTCTTCATTTGGGTGCAACAGCACCAAGAGTGGAAGGCCTCTGTATAGAACAGCCATCTCACGGATGGTTGAAAAGTATGTACGTACAAGGTTGACGGTACGCTAACTTATCTGGGTTGAGAGAGCATGCCGTGTCCAGAACCACAGACCCCAGTGATGGTGTGGACAGAACATTGAGTCTGCAGTACTTCAAGAAAGTCATGGGCGTTGCCCAACTTGCAGCAGCATAGATAGAGTCCAGGGAGGCCCCACTGAACAAGGCCCATGAAGTGGCCATACCCATAAATAATTGTGCTACCACGCTGTCTGGAGTTGGTCTACCTGTGGCAGCATATGATTTTGACATGGCATTGATAATCCAATGTGCCAGTCTCTGCTCCCCCCCGTAACACACAAAAAGCTGTTCTGTTTGGCGAACAGTTCTTGTTGCAGCAGGATAGGCACTGTGTGCAACTCATGACTCTCCTGTGAGCAGTGGGGAGGCAAGTGAAATGATTAAGCCTCTAGAGTACGTGTCAAACTCATTCCACGGAGGGCCGGGTGTCTGCAGGTTTTCGCTCCTCCCTTGTACTTGACTGATGAATGAAGGCAACTAATTAGTAAGATTCTCCCCACACCTGGTTGTCTAGGACTTAATTGAAATGAAAAAACGAAATCCTGCAGACACTATGCCCTCCATGGAATGAGTGACACGCCTGCTTTTATTAGCCCATAGAAACATGGGCTAATTTCTCAATAAAGAAATCAAAAAGAAGTTTGTTGTGAAGTGTCTGTCCTTTATCTGAGAGAAAACTTACAACCCTAAACTACTTCAATTAATTTGTTTTTTTACTTCTACCGGGGTACCGTCAAACGAGTCAGAGGCTTGTGTTTGTCCTAGAGCAAAACAACCAACATGTACGTACGCGCTCGGGAGAGACTCACCTTTCCATAGATTGGGCTACACACTAATGACCAAACTGTTCCGACTAAGTTTGTGAGAAAAAACATTTTCGGGATGTCTCATGGTCTGACAAAAGCCGCTGTAGTCCTGCCACCTGTCACTTCAGATGCGGAAGGGCAACATCGGCGGATGCGGTGATTGAGACACAGCCAAAGCAAAAAACATCCAGCTTAAACAGACAGATTTTGATGGGTATCTGTTTATTATGCTAATTAGAATTATGTGGGGCTTCCCTTCTGCCATAAACTCTTGGAGGAAAGTCTAAATGACAGAAATTGGGCAGGAAGAAGGCGATTCTGCATGGTCGACATTTCACTTGTAGGCCGGCCTGAATTGTATCAATTACCAAGGAGGGCAACCGTGTAGCTACAAGGCGGTCACGTTCAGGGGCCACACCAACAACTTCAGTATGCTGGTTTGGGGTGCCATGCTAGCTGTTTGCTTGTGACACAAAGTCAGCTCGAAGAGGGAATTCCCTTGGGAGGTTGTCAGCTGTATGTCTGAAAACCAATGATGCTGTGGCCAATGTGGAGAAAAATGTAGAACCGATGCGCACTCCAGACTGATCTTCATCAAGATCTGAGGGTGCAAGTGAATTGCTGGAAAAGCATACAGCAGCTCCCTTGGCCATCTGTGCGATAGAGCATTGACGCTGAGTGGGCCTGCTGTACCCTTAACAAAAAAACACATAGGACAATGCAAAGCGAACAGTCGGCGATGGCCCTTCCAAATCGATACCAGATCATCTCCACTACAGTGGGATGTATCCTCCTGTCTGAAAGAGGGCCTCCCCTGGGGAGGTCTGCTGGCTGATTCTCCACCCCCGGCAGGTGTATTGCTCTGAGGTACAGTGTCTGTTTGCACAAAGCGTGCAGCCACGCTTGGGTCATCTGTCCGTTTCAGTACGTTGTCCTCTCAAGACTGGGAGGAAGTGCCAAAATGCAAGGGGAACGGCCTTTAGCTCCAGTAGGTTGATGTGAGCTGGTTTCCATTGCGCTGACCATACACCAAGGAACCCTGACAGGTTCAATACCGCTCACCAACCCTGTCCCTACATCACTGCTTTTCCAGGGATTTCTGAGCACCATTTGCAAGGTGTTGTTTTCAAGACACCCCTGAAGCGTGGGAGTCGCTAACAAAATTGTAGAGCGTAGCCTTGTGTTAGAGTGTAACACCCATTTATTGGCCGTAGATCTCTTCCAGCTGGAAAGGTGGTACTCGAGGAAACAATGTTACGCTAGAGAATTGGTCCCATCAAGACTCTGCTTGCTGTGGTACAGAGGGGACTCTGTTTGCATAAAGTGGCGTGATCAAGGCGTTAGCTAGCCGTGGTTCAACTTGCTAACGTAATCGTACATTTGGCAAGCGTAACGTCGTTAAGATAACTAACGTAGCTAGTAAGCTACATTAACTAATAGGCTAGCAACCATGGTCAGCTAACGTTAGCTTAACTAGCCTAACTCGCAGTCAGCTAACTTAGCTAGCTAATATGTTCGCAAATTGTAAATTAGCTAGCTAATGTTAACTTAAACTTTTTCACAAGTCATTAGCTAACTAGCTAGGTACGAATGTGAACATACTGAGCTAGCTCGCATTTTGCAGCGTCCGTCCATAACATTTGATGGGAAGCTAACTAGAACTTTGTACAAAGCTAGGTAGCCAAGTTAATAGAATTAGCTTGCAATGCGGCCTAAAAGCGCTTTTCATTCCAGTTAAACTTACCAACGCTGTTCCCGGGTCGGTCCAGCTTTAATATATCACGAAGATGCTGGGTTGCACCCTCTATATCTATGTTTGAATTTGAAGCCATAGGTAAGGGATGGGGGGAACTGGGTAGTCAGAGGGGAGCAAAATTATTTATATTTTCGTTCTTTGCTGTCAGTGTTCAATTCGTTTGACCCAACGCCACTAACCGTCTAAACTTCCGCTGGGTGTTCATGCATTTCTCTCCCAAGCAAAAGCTAGTGCGCTGTATCGTTCCTAGGATACTGTCTGTTCTACATTCCACCCCAAATTGTGGTGGCATTGCAGCCTGACTACCCTTCTGTCTGTTTAGCGAAAACGTTCCACTCCTAGTACTTCGTGTCATATGCCTAAATTGGTTTAGCAAATAGCAGTACAGGAGTGGAATGATAGCTGAACAGTCCGGAACCAAGACTAGTGGCATGGCATCTACAATATGTATCCAACCATAGCTTGGTTTCCATGCAAATTGAGACAGATTTATTTGCGAATATTAAAAAATCTGCATATAACAATATGCGCATTTCCCCACCAGAGATGTTTATATCAAACGGACTTTTGCGAATAAAAGGCTGTTCGTGATGACGTAGTGCACATAAAAATAACTTTTGCCGTTAAATTCCCATATACCGAATGAAAAATACATGTTAAATGTGTTTCCATTGCATTTTCAACTACGTTTGGTTTTGTCACAAAATCTGTTGCGTTTAATAGCAAATGTGCCCACTCTGGTTTTGGCACATGCGCTATATCCAACAGCTCGCTGACCAACATTATGAGATTATTATGGATAAGAGCGATATTTGTCAAACGGTAGCCAAGCATCGATCACCATGTCTCCAGAATACGACAATCGATATTTATTTGAATGGAGCATCACCTTGCACATTCACCACCCCATCATGACTTCTATTTAATCTGTAGCCTAATCAACTGCATGCTTTCCCGAGTTGTAGTTGGAGGTCCACACAACATATCGTGCTTACTAAAATATGATCGTTATTATATCAATATTTGCGAATAAAGGCGTTTCCAACGCAATTTCTCCCATAATTAAATGTACCTACACAAAAATATCCCAGAATGTCTAATGAACAAAATGTCATTCGGCATTTATAAAATTGTACCGGCATTTCATGTTTCCATCAGCCCAGTCATGCCTTTTTTTCATTCATCTGGTAATTGCAGATAAATTCAAACACATTTCGTACAAACACTGAATTGGAGTGTGGAGCTACCAAGTCAGTTTAACTGAATGGATTCAACTGAAATGTGTCTAAATGACACTAATAAAATATTGCCATATCATATGGAATTACATTCCATGCACAGAAAACCACATGAAATGTTATTGGTAGTGTACACATGCAGTATTTTGCAGATGTTATCATGGGTGTAATGATATGCTTATGTTTCTAGCTCCAACAATGCAGTAGTACCTAACAATACAAAACAATACATGCAAATCTCAAACATTTTAAGAAAGGAATGAAGAAATATAGAAATGAATATAAAAATGAATGCCAAGAGTGTGTAAAGCTGTCATCAAGTCAAAGGTTGGCTACTTTGAAGAATCTCAAGTATAAAACCTATTTTGATTTGTTTAACACTTTTTTGGTTACTACATAATTCCATATGTGTTATTTAGAACTATGTAGAACTAAGATCAGATATAGCCCTCACCCCAGACTTGACTGCCCTTGACCAGCACAAAAACATCCTGTAGCATTCTGCATTAGCATTGAATAGCCCCCACGAAATGCAACTTTTCAGGGAAGTCAGGAACCAATATACTCAGTCAGTAAGGAAAGCTAATGCTAGCTTTTTCAAACAGAAATTTGCTTCCTGTAGCACTAATTCCAAAAAGTTTTGGGGCACTGTAAAGTCCATGGAGAATAAGAGCACCTCCTCCCAGCTGCCCACTGCACTTAGGATAGGAAACACTGTCACCACCGATAAATCTATGATAATCTATAATTTCAATAAGCATTTTTCTACGCTGGCCAACATCTCAGCCCCCTGCAGCAACTTGCCCAAGCCCCCCCTGCTTCTCCTTCACCCAAATCCAGACAGCTGATGTTCTGAAAGAGCTGCAAAATCTGGATCCAGAAATCAGCTGGGCTAGACAATCTTGACCCTCTCTTTCTGAAATGATAAGCCAAAATTGTTGCAACCCCTATTACTAGCCTATTCAACCTCTCTTTCGTATCATCTGAGATCCCCAAAGATTGGAAAGCTGCCACGGTCATCCCCCTCTTCAAAGGGGGAGACACTCTAGACCCAAACTGTTACAGACCTATATCTATCCTACCCTGCCTTTCTAAGGTCTTCAAAAGCCAAGTTAACAAACAGATCACCGACTATTTCGAATCCCACCGTACCTTCTCCATTATGCAATCTGGTTTCCGAGCTCAGCCACGCTCAAGGTCCTAAACAATATCATAACCGCCATCGATAAGAGACAGTACTGTGCAGCCGTCTTCATCGACCTGGCCAAGGCTTTCGACTCTGTCAATCACCGTATTCTTATCGGCAGACTCAATAGCCTTGGCTTCTCAAATGACTGCCTTGCCTGGTTCACCAACTACTTCTCAGATAGAGTTCAGTGTGTCAAATCGGAGGGCCTGTTGTCCGGACCTCTGGCAGTCTCTATGGGGGTGCCACAGGGTTCAATTATCGGGCCAACTCTTTTCTCTGTATATATCAATGATGTCGCTCTTGCTGCTTGTGATTCTCTGATCCACCTCTACGCAGACGACACCATTCTGTATACATCTGGCCCTTCTTTGGACACTGTGTTAACAAACCTCCAAACAAGCTTCAACGCCATACAACACTCCTTCCGTGGCCTCCAACTGCTTTTAAATGCAAGTAAAACTAAGTGCATGCTCTTCAACCGATTGCTGCCCGCACCCTCCCGCCCGACTAGCATCACTACTCTGGACAGTTCTGACCTAGAATATGTGGACAACTACAAATACCTAGGTGTCTGGTTAGACTGTAAACTCTCCTTCCAGACTCACATTAAGCATCTCCAATCCAAAATCAAATCTAGAATCGTCTTCCTATTTTGCAACAAAGCCTCCTTCACTCATGCTGCCAAACATACCCTCGTTAAACTGACTAACCTACCCATCCTTGACTTCGGCGATGTCATTTACAATATAGCCTCCAACACTCTACTCAGCAAACTGGATGTAGTCTATCACAGTGCCATCCGTTTTGTCACCAAAGCCCCATATACTACCCACCACTACGACCTGTATGCTCTTGTTGGCTGGCCCTCACTACATATTCGTCGCCAAACACACTGGCTCCAGGCCATCTATAAGTCTTTGCTAGGTAAAGCCACGCCTTATCTCAGCTCGCTGGTCACCATAGCAACACCCACCCATAGCACGCGCTCCAGCAGGTATATTTCACTGGCCATCCCCAAAGCCAACACTTACTTTGGCTGCCTTTCCTTCCAGTTCTCTGCTGCCAATGACTGGAACGAATTGCAAAAATCACTGAAGCTGGAATCTTATATCTCCCTCTCTAACTTTAACTATCAGCTATCAGAGCAGCTTACTGATCACTGTACCTGTACAGTACACAGCCAATCTGTAAATAGCACACCCAACTACCTCATCCCCATATTATTACTTACCCTCTTGATCTTTTGCACCCCAGTATCTCTACTTGCACATCATCATCTGCACATCTATCACTCGTGTTAATGCTAAATTGTAATTATTTCGCCTCTATGGCCTATTTATTGCCTTACCTCCCTACTCTTCTACATTTGCACACACTGTACATAGATTTTTCATTTTTTTATATTGTCTTACTGATTGTATGTTTGTTTATGTGTAACACTGTGTTGTTGTTTTTGTCGCACTGCTTTGCTTTATCTTGGCCAGGTCGCAGTTGTAAATGAGAACTTGTTCTCAACTGGCCTATCTGGTTAAATAAAGTTTTGATGTCTTCACTATTATTCTACAATGTAGAAAATAGTAAAAATAAAGAAAAACCCTTGAATGAGTATGTGTGTCCAGACTTTTCTCTGGTACTGTATAAAATTTACCACAACTGGACTCCAATGAATTCGGAAAGTATTCAGACTTCTTCCCCTTTTCCACATTACAGCCTTATTCTAAAATAGATTTAAAAAACTATTTTTTCATCAATCTACACACAATACCCCATAACAACAAAATGAAAACAGTTTTTTTTTAAATGTAAATACCTTATTACATAAGTATTCAGACCCTTTGCTATGAGACTCGAAATTGAGATCAGGTGCAACCTGTTTCCATTGATCATCCTTAAGATGTTTCTACTTGATTGGAGTCCACTTGTGGTAAATTCAATTGATTGGACATGATTTGGAAAGGAACAGACCTTTCTATATAAGGTCCCACAGTTGACAGTGCACGTCACAGCAAAAACCAAGCCATAAAGTCGAAGGAATTGTCAGTAGAGCTCAGAGACAGGATTGTGTCGAGGCACAGATCTGGGGAAGGTCCCCAAGAACACAGTGGCCTTTTTCTTTGGAGTGGGGGTAATTTTACTCATTTTTCTCCCCAATTTTGTGATATCCAATTGGCAGTTAGTCTTGTTAGTCACTGCAACTCCCCTACGGACTCAGGAGAAGCAAAGGTTGAGAGCCATGTGTCCTACGAAACAAGACCCTGCCAAGCTGCACTACTTCTTGACACACTGCTCGCTTAACCCCGGAAGCCAGCCGCAACAATGTGTTGGAGGAAACACCATCCAACTGGCGACTGAAGTCAGCTTGCGGGCCCCCGGCTCGCCACAATGAGTTGCTAGAGGGCGATGGGACAAGGAAATCCCGGCCAGTGCACCGCCTCATGGATCTCATGCTGCCCCACTAGGAAACCCCGGCCTCCATCATTCTAAAATATATGAAGTTTGGAACCATCAAGACTCTTCATATTTATTTTATTTCACCTTTATTTAACCAGGTAGGCAAGTTAAGAACAAGTTCTCATTTACAACTGCGACCTGGCCAAGATAAAGCAAAGCAGTTTGACACATACAACAACACAGAGTTACACAAAACAAACATACAGTCAATAAAACAAATCTATACACAAAGAGTGCAAATGAGGTAGGATAAGGAAGGTAAGACAATAAATAGGCCATGGTGGAAAAGTAATTACAATATAGTAATTTAACACTGGAATGGTAAATGTGCAGTAGATGAATGTGCAATGTAGAAAAAACTGGGGTGCAGAGGAACAAGATAAATAAATAAATACGGTAGGGGATGAGGTAGTTGGTTGGGCTATTTACAGATGGGCTATAAACAGGTACAGTGATCTGTGAGCTGCTCTGACAGCTGGTGCTTAAATCTGGTGAGGGAGATGTGTCTCCAATTTCAGGGATTTTTGTAGTTCATTCCAGTCATTGGCAGCAGAGAACTGGAAGGAGAGTCGGCCAAAAGAGGAATTGGCTTTGGGGGTGACCAGTGAGATATACTTGCTAGAGTGCGTGCTACAGGTTGGTGCTGCTAAGGTGACCAGCGAGCTGAGATAAGGTGGGACTTTACCTAGCAGGGACTAGATGACCTGGAGCCAGTGGATATGGCGACGAGTGTAAAGCGAAGGCCAGCCTACGAGAGCGTACAGGTCGCAGTGGTGGATGGTATATGGGGCTTTGGTAACAAAACGGATGGCACTGTAATAGACTGCATCCAATTTGTTGAGTAGAGTATTGGAGGCTATTTTGTAAATGACATCACCGAAGTCGAGGATCGGTAGGATGGTCAGTTTTACGAGGGTATGTTTGGCAGCATGAGTGAAGGAAGCTTTGTTGCGAAATAGGAAGCCAATTCTAGATATAATTTTAGATTGGAGATGTTTGATGTGAGTCTGGAAGGAGAGTATACAGTCTAACCAGACACCTAGGTATTTGTAGTTGTCCACATAATCTAAGACAGAACCGTCCAGAGTAGTGATGCTGGACGGGGGGACAGGTGCGGGCAGCGATCGGTTGAAGAGCATGCATTTAGTTTTACTGGCGTTTAAGAGCAATTGTAGGCCACGGAAGGAGAGTTGTATGGAGCTGACCGCCCGGTCAAACTAAGCAATCGGGGGAGAAGGGCCTTGGTCAGGGAGGGGATCAGAAACCTGATGGTCACTTAGAGAGCTCTAGAGTTCCTCTGTGGAGATGGGAGAATATTGCAGAAGGACAACCATGTCTTCAGCACTCCACCAATCAGGTCTTTATGGTAGAGTGGCCAAACGGAAGCCACTCCTCAGTAAAAGGTACATGACAGCCCGCTTGGAGTTTGCCAAAAGGCACCTAAAGGACTCTCAGACTCTGAGAAACAAGATTCTCTGGTCTGATGAAACCAAGATTGAACTTTTTAGCCTGAATGCCAATCATCACTTCTGAATGAAACCTGGCACCACCTTCCAACAAGATAACGACCCTAAGCACACAGCCAAGACAATGCAGGAGTGGCTTCGGGACAAGTCTCAATGTCCTTGAGTGGCCCAGCCAGAGTCTGGACTTGACCCTGATCGAACATCTCTGGAGAGACCTGAAAATAATTGTGCAGCGACGCTCCCTATCCAACCTGACAGAGCTTGAGAGGTCTGCAGCGAAGAATGGGAGAAACTCCCCAAATACAGGTGTGCCAAGCTTGTACCGTCATACACAAGACTTGAGGCTGTAATCGCTGCCAAAGGTGTGTCACGTCCTGGCAATAGAGAGCCCTCTGGGTGCTCTATGTTTAGGTCAGGACGTGACTAGTGGGTATTTCTATGTCTATGTTGGTGTTGTGTGTGTGGTTCCCAATTAGAGGCAGCTGTTTGTCGTTGCCTCTAATTGGGAATCCTATTGAGTTTGTTCTCTCCCCACCTGTGTTTGTCGGTTATTGAATGTTTCTGTTAGTTTTTGTGCGCTACGTTAGTGTCCGGTCTGTTAGCGCTTTGTTTTTGTTTTACGTTTCACTTAAAATAAAGATGTGGAACGATATGCACGCTGCGCCTTGGTCCGTCCTTTCCAACGATCGTCACAAGGTGCTTCAACAAAGTACTGAGTAAAGGGTCTGAATACTTATGTAAACTTATGCGATATACGTTTTTTATTTGTAATCATTTTGCCAAAAATTCTCAAAACCTGTTTTTGCTTTGCCATTATGGGGTATTGTGAGTAGATTGATGAGGGCACAAAAAAACATTTAATCAATTTTAGAATTAGTCTGTAATGTAACAAAATGTTGAAAAAGTCAAGGGGTCAGAATACTTTCTGAATGCACTGTATATGATGGCGTGTATAGACATTATGGACAGTATATGAATATTAAATGTTTGTACAGCAGTAGTTATATAGGATGAGTCTTGATTATAATACAGTATATACATCTGAAGTGGGTAAACAGTATGTAAACATTATTAAAGTGACCAGTGTTCAATGACTATGTGCATAAGGCAGCAGTCTCTAAGGTGCAGGGTTGAGTATCGGGTGGTGGGCGTCTAGTGACAGTAGTTCAGGGCACGGTACTGGGTGGAGGCATGGTGGAGTCTGATGGCCTGAAGATGTAAGCTGTTTTTCAGTCTCTTAGACCCAGCTTTGATGCACCTGTACTGTCTCCACCTTTCTAGATGGTAGCAGGGTGAACAGGCTGTGGTTCGGGTGGCTGAGGTCCTTAATGATCCTCCTGGCCTTCCTATGATACCAGGTGCTGTAGATGTCCTGGAGGGCAGGCAGTGTACCTCCGGTGATGCGTTGGGCTTACCGCACCACCCTCTGGAGAGCCCTGTGTTTGCGGGACGGTGCAGCTGCTGTAGGTGATGATTCAGCCCGACAGGATGCTCTCAATGGTGAATCTGTAGAAGTTTGTGAGTGTCTGTTGCGCCTTCTTCACCACACTATCTGTGTAGATGGGCCATTTCAGGTTCTCAGTGATGTGCATGATGAGGAACTTGAAGCTTTTCACCCTTTCCACTGTCGATGTGGATGGGGGCGTGCTCCCTCTGCTGTCTCTTGAAGTCCACAATCCTTTGTTTTGTTGACATTAAGGTTATTTTCCTGGCACCACTCCACCAGGGCCCTCACCTCCTCCCTGTAGGCTCTCTCGTCATTGTTGGTTATCAGGCCTACCACTGTTGTCGTCTGCAAACTTGAAGATTGAGTTGGAGACATGCGTGGCGAGGTGGGTAAGGTGGAATGATATGATCCTTAACAAGCCTCTCAAAGCACTTTATGTATGACAGAAGTGAGTTCTACGGGGCGATAGTCATTTAGTTCAGCTACCTTCGCTTTCTTTATAATCCGTGATTGTCTGCTGTCCCTGCAACATACTCATGTCTGAACCATTGAATTGCGACTCCACTTTGTCTCTGTACTGACATTTTGCCTGTTTGATTGCCTTACGGAGGGTATAGTTCGATTGTTTGCACTTGTACATGTTCCCATTCACCTTGCCGCAGTGAAATGCGGTGGTTCGCGCTTTCAGTTTTGTGCGAATGATGCCAACTATCCACGGTTTTTGGTTTAGATAAATTATAATTGTCGCAGTGGGAACAACATCCTCTATGCACTTCCTGATGAACTCAGTAACAGTCAGTATATACGCCAATGTTATGCTCAGAGGCAGCCAAGAACATATCCCAAACCAAGTGATCAAAACAATCTTGAAGCATACAGTGGGGAAAAAAAGTATTTAGTCAGCCACCAATTGTGCAAGTTCTCTCACTTAAAAAGATGAGAGAGGCCTGTAATTTTCATCATAGGTACACTTCAACTATGACAGACAAAATGAGGAAAAAAAATCCAGAAAATCACATTGTAGGATTTTTATGAATTTATTTGCAAATTATGGTGGAAAATAAGTATTTGGTCAATAACAAAAGTTTATCTCAATACTTTGTTATATACCCTTTGTTGGCAATGACAGAGGTCAAACGTTTTCTGTAAGTCTTCACAAGGTTTTCACACACTGTTGCTGGTATTTTGGCCCATTCCTCCATGCAGATCTCCTCTAGAGCAGTGATGTTTTGGGGCTGTCGCTGGGCAACACGGACTTTCAACTCCCTCCAAAGATTTTCTATGGGGTTGAGATCTGGAGACTGGCTAGGCCACTCCAGGACCTTGAAATGCTTCTTCTGAAGCCACTCCTTCGTTGCCGGGCGGTGTGTTTGGGATCATTGTCATGCTGAAAGACCCAGCCACGTTTCATCTTCAATGCCCTTGCTGATGGAAGGAGGTTTTCACTCAAAATCTCACGATACATGGCCCCATTCATTCTTTCCTTTACACGGATCAGTCGTCCTGGTCCCTTTGCAGAAAAACAGCCCCAAAGCATGATGTTTCCACCCCCATGCTTCACAGTAGGTATGGTGTTCTTTGGATGCAACTCAGCATTCTTTGTCCTCCAAACACGACGAGTTGAGTTTCTACCAAAAAGTTATATTTTGGTTTCATCTAACATTCTCCCAATCCTCATCTGGATCATCCAAATGCTCTCTAGCAAATTTCAGACGGGCCTGAACATGTACTGGCTTAAGCAGGGGGACACGTCTGGCACTGCAGGATTTGAGTCCCTGGCGGCGTAGTGTGTTACTGATGGTAGGCTTTGTTACTTTGGTCCCAGCTCTCTGCAGGTCATTCACTAGGTCCCCCGTGTGGTTCTGGGATTTTTGCTCACCGTTCTTGTGATCATTTTGACCCCACGGGGTGAGATCTTGCGTGGAGCCCCAGATCGAGGAAGATTATCAGGGGTCTTGTATGTCTTCCGTTTCCTAATAATTGCTCCCACAGTTGATTTCTTTAAACCAAGCTGCTTACCTATTGCAGATTCAGTCTTCCCAACCTGGTGCAGGTCTACAATTTTGTTTCTGGTGTCCTTTGACAGCTCTTTGGTCTTGGCCATAGTGGAGTTTGGAGTGTGACTGTTTGAGGTTGTGGACAGGTGTCTTTTATACTGATAACAAGTTCAAACAGGTGCCATTAATACAGGTAATGAGTGGAGGACAGAGGAGCCTCTTAAAGAAGAAGTTACAGGTCTGTGAGAGCCAGAAATCTTGCTTGTGTGTATGTGACCAAATACTTATTTTCCACCATAATTTGCAAATAAATTCATAAAAAATCCTACAATGTGATTTTCTGGATTTTTTTTCCTCATTTTGTCTGTCATAGTTGAAGTGTACCTATGATGAAAATTACAGGCCTCTCTCATCTTTTTAAGTGAGAGAACTTGCACAATTGGTGGCTGAGTAAATACTTTTTTTCCCCACTGTAGATTCCAATTGGTCAGACCAACTAAGAAAACAAATAACGTGTCCATCTCAAATATGCTGAACCCCTTCTTTAACCTTGCTGAAGGTCAATAAAGGTTACCAATAAACAGAATGGTCATACTTTTTATACGTCTTTTATTTCTGTCACAGGAATAGAATATCTTGTAGTCTGTGAATGATAGCAGAACTTAGAGACAGATGCCTGTAATCTTCTTTATTGAAGCAGTGACACCAGGAAAAAAATGTAACCAGTAGCCCCAACAGATAGAGGAAAAGCATTAGTTATGCAAGTCCTTGATTGACAGCAAAAAACAGTAACAATAGAAAATTATAAACTGCAAACCAAATATAAATAGAAAATAATAAGAACACACTCCATTACTAGTCTACCTTTACTGTTAAAATATTATAGCATGAGAGAACTCTTGGTGATTTCCTTGTCACACAACAGGCAAGAACTGTTTCTCTGTATGTAATTAAAAGGTGCAGTACTTACTGCACCACCCTTCTGGCAACGAGACTGCAGTATAGCTTACACTCCCCTCCATATGTATTTGGACAGTGAAGCTAAAATAACAAAAATTGGCCCTAAACTCCATCTAGGATTTGAGATCAAATGTTTCATATGAGGAGACTCATATGAGGAATGTTGCCTTTTATTTGAGGGTATTTTCATTCATATCTGTTTTACCGTTTTAAATTAAAGGAATTTATGTATCTAGTTGCCCACATGTAAAGTATTTTGAGAAATTCACTTATAGAGTATTAAAGTAGTCAAAAGTTTGGTATTTGGTCCCATATTTCTTGCACTCAATGAATACATCAAGCTTGGGACTCTACAAATTCTTTGGATGCATTTGCAGTTTGTTTTGGTTGTGTTATGTTTTGCCCAACTGAATGGTGAATGATAACTGGAGTAATTATTTTTAAAGTGGGTAAATAAGATGTTTCTGAAAACTTTAAATGAATCCTGATAATAACATGTTTAAGAAAAAACATGAATGAATCGTGGAACAATGAGCGAGATGCCATTCAGAGGCTACATCAAAACATGCTAAACTCTCACCATTACCAATAACAAGGGAGGTTAGCATTTTTGGGGGGGGGTATGACTTTTGTGCCTCTGTAACCTTATCACTCATCATTATTCATGATTCATTCATGATTGTCCATAATCATGGTAGCATCCACATGAATGTAGAAGTGTTCAGAAACATCTTCCATTCTTACTTACTATAAAAGGGACTCCAAAATGGCACAAGACATTATTCACCATTCAAAATGCATCCAAGTTTGTAGTCACACTCTTGACTTAGTGATTGCGTGCAAGGAATATGGGACAAAATACTATAAACACTATTATTTAAGTTAATTTGTACAAATACTTGACTTCTTCAAATGTGGGGACTATATACACAATGTTTGAATTTCTAAATGGTAAAACAGATACAGCATGTATGAGAATATACTCAAATAAAAGCTGACATTCTGTACTGTCGCCTAATATGAAAGTATCAGTATCTGGTGTAGCTGCATTAAGTACTGCAGTGCATTTCCTCCTCATGGACTGCACCAGATTTGCCAGTTCTTGCTGTGAGGTGTTACCCCACTCTTCCACCAAGGCACCTGCAAGTTCCCAGACATTTCTGGGGGGAATGGCCCTAGCCCTCAGATCCAACAGGTCCCAGACGTGCTCAATGGGATTGAGATCCGGGCTCTTCGCTGGCCATGGCAGAACACTGACATTCCTGTCTTGCAGGAAATCACACACAGAACGAGCAGTATGGCTGGTGGAATTGACATGCTGGAGGGTCATGTCAGGATGAGCCTGCAGGAAGGGTACCACATGAGGGAGGAGGATGTCTTCCCTGTAATGCACAGCGTTGAGATTGCCTGCAATGACAACAAGCTCAGTCCGATGATGCTGTGACACACCACCCCAGACCATGACGGACCCTCCAACTCCAAATCGATCCCGCTCCACAGTACAGGCCTCGGTGTAACGCTCATTCCTTCGACGATAAACGCGAATCCGACCATCACCCTTGGTGAGACAAAACCGCGACTCGTCAGTGAAGAGCACTTTTTGCCAGTCCTATCTGGTCCAGCGACAGTGGGTTTGTGGCCATAGGCGACGTTGTTGCCGCTGATGTCTGGTGAGTACCTGCCTTACAACAGGCCTACAAGCCCTCAGTCCAGCCTCTCTCGCCTATTGCGGACAGTCTGAGCACTGATGGACGGATTGTGCGTTCCTGGTGTAACTCGGGCAGTTGTTGTTGCCATCCTGTACCTGTCCCACAGGTGTGATGTTCGGATACTGATCCTGTGCAGGTGTTGTTACATGTGGTCTGCCACTGCGAGGACGGTCAGCTGTCCGTCCTGTCAACCTGTAGTGCTGTCTTAGGCGTCTCACAGTGTCCAAACTTTTGATTGGTACTAATATAATATATATACACACACACACACACACACACACACACACAGCATAAGGTCAGTCAATCAAGAAGTTGTCAAGATGTTTGAAAGTTTCTTCAAGTGCAGTCGCAAAAACCATTAAGCACTATGATGAAACTGGCTCCCGGGAGGACCGCCAGAGGAAAGGAAGACCCAGAGTTACCTCTGCTGCAGAAGATAAGTTCATTAGAGTTAACTGCACCTCAGATTGCAGCCCAAATAAATGCTTCACAGAGTTCAAGTACTAGACACATCTCAACATCAACTGTTCAGATACTGCGTGAATCAGGCCTTCATGGTTGAATTGCTGTAAAGAAACCACTACAAAAGGACACCAAAAAGAAGAAGAGACTTGCTTGGGCCAACAAACACGAGCAATGGACATTAGATCGGTGGAAATCTGTCCATGTCTTTGTGAGACGCAGAGCAGGTGAACGGATGATCTCCACATGTGTGGTTCCCACCGTGAAGCACGGAGGAGGTGGTGTGATGGTGCTTTGCTGGTGACACTGTCTGTGATTTATTTAGAATTCAAGGCACACTTACTCAGCATGGCTACCACAGCATTCTGCAGCGATACGCCATCCCATATGGTTTGCGCTTAGTGGGACTATCATTTGTCTTTCAGCAGGACAATGACCCAACACACCTCCAGGCTGTGTAAGGGCTATTTGACCAAGAAGGAGAGTGATGGTGCTGCATCAGATGACCTGGCCTCCACAATCACCTGACCTCAACCCAATTGAGATGGTTTGGGATGAGTTGGACCAGAGTGAAGGAAAAGCAGCCAACAAGTGCTCAGCATATGTGGGAACTCCTTCAAGACTGTTGGAAAAGCATTCTTCATGAAGCTGGTTGAGAGAATGCCAAGAGTGTGCAAAACTGTCATCAAGGCAAAGGGTAGCTACTTTGAAGAAGTCAAATATAAAATTGGATTTGGACACTTTTTTGGTTACTACATGATTCCATGTGTTATTTCATAGAAAATCACAACTACAATGTAGAAAATAGAAGAATAAAGAAAAACCCTTGAATGAGTAGGTGTCCAAACTTTTGACTGGTTATATATATATATATATATATATATATATAGGCTTCACAGTCCAAATACATATGGAGGGGAGAGTATACAACCATAATTGCTGTAAAAAACACAAAAATAAAAAGGCATAATTTGATGGATGCCTGTTCCCCCTCAAGCTTCTCCAAAAGTATTCTGATGGCACAAAGCGCTCCCAATTGTCAAGAGCACCCTTCAATTCATTATTGGCTATTTCTGCGTTATTATCCCAAAAAGACAGATCTAGGGAAAAAAATTGGGAACCTTGTCCATATACACTGAGTATACAAAACATTAGGAACACCTGTTCTTTCCATGACAGACTGACCAGGTAAAAGCTATGATTTCTTATTTATGTTACTTGTTAAATTCTCTTGTGGATGAAGGGGAGGAGACAGGTTAAATACATTTTTTTTTTTTTTTACATTTTGTCTGCATCTTGCTTGAGAAAATCAGTGATAGAGCAGATCATAGAAAACACTGTGCTATAGAACTACTGACTAGAACCTAAATTGTTTTCCATAAAATGCTGAGACAATTAAAATAATAGTGAGGAGGTAGGTGTAAGGAGAGAAAGGCAGAGGAACAATGAGCTCAAATCATTAAGAAAAAGTCAACTTTTATTGTGTATCGTGGCTTTAGTACTCATTGTCACAGAGAGCAGTGAGCAGGAAATTGAAAACTTGCTGGTCTGAGGGGAGGGTGTCTTATTGACCATATTTTCTATGATTCTTTGGATCGCTGTAGCAACCTGATATGACAATGAATGTTAATATAAACTTAACAAAATAAGCTAAATGTAGTTGTATACACCAAGGCAAGCCACAACACAAAGGGGAGTAAGAGAAAACAACAGGATCTAAGAAATGTTGAGTCCGAACAGAAAACTAAAATGGAAGAGAAAATGGTGCAGGTAGGTTGGTATTTGTTTTTCCTTTTCTGGCATCTTCAGATATTCAAGCTCCCCAGCATCATGCAGGTCAGCGTAGGGCAGTGTTTCCCAACTCCAGTCCTCACATACCCCCAACAACACATTTTAGTTGTAGGCCAAGACAAAAACACCTAATTCAACTTGTCAAGGGCATGATGATTAGTTGACAAGTAGAATCAGGTGTGCTTGTCCGGGGCAACAATAAAAATATGTCATGTTGGGGGTACTCGAGTAAGGAAACCCTGGCGTAGGGAACGAGACTGATGGTTCTGCGAGCTCTCAGCAAAGAAACATCTCAATTCAGTTGGAGGCATGTAGCCTATGTGCCTGTAGGTCTCTGTGATTGACATCTGGAATCCGGGATAATTTCTCTAACAGGTATGGAAGATACAGAGGGAAGGTTGGGCATTTAAGGTGTCGCTGCAAGAGGTCCCCCATCCTCAGCCTTCCCTCATATCCCTCCTGCACATCTTTGGTGTCCTTAGCCGAAATTGTGCAGAGCGAGCCGGAACATGTCATTGGTGCATACCCAGGCATCATTAATGTTTTTCAAGATGAAACTCTGATGAAATCCCATGACGGGGTCCTCATCGGCCTGTAACACAAAGACAGAGCTTAATCAAGTCACAGTTCTGTGGCTGTGAATCCAATCCACAGTTGGGTGCATCTCTGACAAGGTTTGATTTTGGCTGTGTCGAAGCAACACAAACTGCTTGCACACAACAAACATTCCTGTTACTCCACTCTCCATTAACTTATCCGGAGTGGCCACGTTGCTAAATTCTCTGGATGCCTCTTCCCGATTAGCTAAACAACCGAAGCTTCTGCACGTGTGGGATTCTCTACTTTACGCACAGTCTGTACTCGTTCGGCTGCCCAGAGTACAAGCTACTCTGGCGAATTTCAGTTATGATGAAGAATGGTGCTTGTTAGATCAAACCTAAATAAATGTTAGCAAGAGCACATAATGACAGTATTCTACAGAACAGAACAGAATATAATAGCATTGTATAACCTTACTGTGAGACAGCACGCGCCATAGGCAAAACTTGTGCTTTGATTTGTTAACACAATCTGCAAAAAAATTCATTGTACATAATTTAAAATACTGTACATAATTTAAGAAGATGTATACTGAACAAAAAAACGTGTTGGTCCCATGTTTCATGAGCTAAAGATCCCAGAAATGTTCCATATGTACAAAAAGCTTATCTCTCAAAGTTTGTGCACAAATTTGTTTTGAGGGAGCGTGCAAATGGTGACTGCATGCTGACTGCAGCAATGTCCACCAGAAATGTTGCCAGAGAATCTAATGTTAATTTCTCTACCATAAGTCACCTCCAACGCGGTTTACGTCCAACCGGCCTCACAACCACAGACTACGTGTAACCATGTCAGCCCAGGACCTCCACATCCGGCTTCTTCACCTACGGCCTCGTCAGAGACGAGCCACCCAGACAGCTGATGAAACTGTGGGTTTGCACAACCAAATAATTTTTGCACAAACTGTCAGAAACCCTCTCAGGGAAGCTTATCTGCATGCTCTTCATCCTCACCAGGGTCTTGAGCTGACTGGAGATCAACTCTATGCGTAGAAGATGTGTCGCGCTGCATGAGGCAAATAGTGACCAGATACTGACTGATTTTCTGATCCACAACCTTACTTGTTTTTTTAAAGGTATCTGTGACCAACAGATGCATATCTGTATTCCCAGTAATGTGAAATCCATAGATTAGGGCCTAATGAATTTATTTCAATTGACTGATTTCCTTATATAAACTGTAACTCAGTAAAATTGCATTTATATATTTATTCAGTGTAAATGCATATTACCATGAAATTGATTTGAGGTAAAATGGATGGCATGGACGGTTCACCAGTAAAATGTGAAGAATTATCATTCACAATTTACAGTGAGAAGTGTGAAGGGGGGGTGAGCACAACAATGTGTCCGTAAAGTAGAGGTAAAGAAACACATCCGGAGAACGAGATCTTCTCTGGGGAAGAGGCTTCCAGGGGGAAGGGATGTGGGAGGAATGGGCGGTTACAGTCAGTCTTGCAGTTAGCCTCATCCTAACTTAAGCAGTGTTATTGTATGTGACAAACCCCAATTCCTGATCAGGCTATACCAGTCAAACAGAGCACAAGCAGGTGTGAACAAGCACTAATGGAGATAGAGCCACAGACAAAAAGCAAGTAATCCCTTCATGTGTCAGCGGAGACAAGACTTACATAACTCTGTAAGGTTTACTGCTCAGTGATCATGATGGCATTGGCTCCTTCAAATGACACGTTGGTGTTCTAAAAAGCTTCTAACAATCAGCAGCTTGCAAGTTCAAGGTCCACAGTGCAGATCAGAGCTAGCATATGTAACAGTATAGCTTCCGTCCCTCTCCTCGCCCCTACCTGGGCTCGAACCAGGGACCCTCTGCACACATCAACAACTGCCTCCCACAAAGCATAGTTACCCATCGTGCCACAAAAGCCACGGCCCTTGCAGAGCAAGGGGAACAACTACTTCAAGGTCTCAGAGTGAGTGACATCACCGATTAAAACGCTGTTAGCGCGCACCCCGCTAGCTAACTAGCCATTTCACACCGGTCACACATAATGCCATTATTGCGGCTGAGACTCGTTGCGATAATTGGACAACACTGAATGACTACCAGTCAAACAAGCCAGCCTTCACTATGATCTAGGTTCAGAGTCAACAAACAAACCACATGGATGTCCCAGTTCATAGGACATTTCCCCCCTCTTTAACCAGTGTAAAAAACATATATGGTGAGTAAATTTATTTTTTACCTCCCTGAACACACTGTGGTCTCTCATAATCAAACTCCAGTATGAATAAATCCCTCTATGACATGAGATGAGTAAAAGCCCAACTGAACCATGGTCAGTCAGAACACATATCCTTACTGACAGTAAGTAGGGAGAAGATGGAGCATTAGACCACAGACAGATCAAGTGTTGTGCAGGGCAAGCCTGAAGAACCCAATCATTGCTGTAATTGTTCATCAAAAAGGTATACTAAAAGCCCAGGACCTGGTCATCATCTGCCTGAGAGACAGACACATACAATAACCCTGACTTGTAAAGTACTTATCTACCTCACACACAAACATACCCTTGTTTTTTATAACACAGGAAGGCCTGGTCCATGGCCTCTTATATTTGCTTAGGCAGATTAATAACAGCATAGCTATTTATCAACTTGGTGAACAAATGGCTTGAAACTGTGGTGAAGCTGAAAACAGATGTACCTAGCTGTGCTTTTAACAATGAAGTTTGATCAAACAGACAGAACCGAGACTCTTCATTTAAAGCAGGTGGGGATGTCTAGAACGCTAACTATTCAGTTGTTGGTTTAAGAAACTGCCAATATTGATTTTTACAGTGATAGAATGAGAAATACTTACTTTTAGTTGTCCTACTACCATACTCATTATGCAGCTGTCAGGGGTGGGCTGGTGGTCTTGTGCTGTTATACTGTGAGCTATTTTTAAGAAGGGGAGAGTCTGAAAAGAAGAAATAAGAAACATGACAGATGTATCAGAGACAAGCACATTCTACCAGGATGTCTACTTGATATCCTGTTCAATCAGTACACTCCTTACATACTATTGAGGCATTCCATTCTGTCATGCTCAGGTCAAATATTTTAAAATGGCACTCACAGAAAGTTTCTCGACAATCGCTGCCTTTCCCTGGAATTGCTGTCCTTCCCACGTAAGGCATGACGCATCAATCTGTTAAAAGGAAAAGCAGAGGATTGAGTTTGTCAGCAGAAGACACATTGGTGGTATATTTAGGGTGGAAGGATGTGAGCTGTCCCCGACTGCCAAATATTTTAAAAGCATGACTAACTTTTCTACGCATTCTCAAGGGTGTGAGGGAATATGTAATAATTTAGGCAAGTTCCATGTGGAAGAAGAATAGAAGAACGGGCTCTCCTGCTATTATCTTATTCTTTGATGAAAATCTAATTGTTTGAGGCCAAATAAGATGAAATAAGATTCTCATGAAACCAGTTTTAACCATGGCAGCAACAAATTGACTTAGAATACCATAATGCACCTGCAACTGTCATTCTGAAAAAATGAACTAAGATACCTAGTTTATGGCAGTGTATTATTTTAAATACATATCACATTTTCACTCCAAATTGTCATTACCGAAATGCTTCTGGATTAAATTCTCAGGTCATTTTATAAAATTTGACTTATTTGAATAAAACATTGTGCTATAGTTTGTCCATAAATTATAAAAAATGTTATACCATTTGAGGTTTACATTAAACTTTTATATGTGTTAGGTAAAAACACAGTCTCTCTCATTACCTCAACAGAGTTTTTGTAAAAACTCAAATATTATTTAATAAAGTTGTATTCACCCATGATCTAGAGTAGTCAGATGAGCACAAGTTCATTTAATTTACTCACTTATATGCGGGAACGAGGATTTTATTATCAAACACCCCCGTTATGACACTTGACCTTCACATTAGCAAAATCACTAAAAACCTAAAATTGGGAAAAACTTAAGATAACCATTACCTTACCAACATGGAGGCATGAATGGTCTTTGAAGATGTGGTCTATTGTTTGTGGACTCATAATGGCAGTCTCCTATTATTTGCAAATTGAACTAAGGGCCTCTCATTACTGAAACACATCTCATTACCATATAATTTTTAGGTCCATTTCGGTAATGATAATAAGCTATTTCTAATGTATAGTCAATTGGTGTGCTGTGCTGGTAACTTTTATTATTTACTAGGACCACAGCTTAAAGCTATTGTATATATTTTTTTGTAAAACATCTATTATTTGACTAAGGTTGTCAAGAAATATGGGTGTATAAACAGCATTTAATTTACTTAAAGCCACAATCTGGAGTTTGTGCTTCAGCCAAGACGAACCCCTCCACTTAAAGGAGGATATCCTCCATTTTGCCATGTGTACATGTTTTAGCACTTACCTACACTCTTGTTTGATATCCCAAGACAGTTTTTGCTTCATATCCCACATATTTCGATATTTTATAGCAGGGGTTAAAGTAGAATTAATTTCTTCCGGGTTTGGATCTGCTTTAGGTGATCGCAAAAAAAATGCATGGGCCTAATCATAGAATTACATATAGGAATACCTATCAATTCAATAAGATCTCTGTGGGCCTAGTTGTAAAGATTTGTCATTTAATTTTTAAAATGTATACCTTTTATTGTGGCATAAACACAACCAGTCATGATGTTTTCATCTGATTGTCAAACAGTCACTTCAAATGGCTCCTTTACTAGCCTACCTGAGCACCTTCATCCACTACAACATATCACCAGCCTCCAAACAGTGGTGAATGGAAAGAGACCTCTGTTAGACAAAACACCAAGAAGTCTAAAGAGATTCAGTAACACAATACTTCATCCACTCACATTTAACCATGGAAAGAGGTCTGGGAATATGACTGAATATAAACAGTGTAGTTATTCCCTCCGCAAGGCAATCAAACAAGCGAAATGCCGGTACAGGGACAAGGTGGAGTCGCAATTCAACGGCTCAGACACGAGACGTATGTGGCAGAGTCTACAGGAAATCACGGACTACAAAAAGAAAACCAGCCAAGTCACGGACACTGACGTCACGCTTCCAGCCAAACTAAACACCTTCTTTGTCCGCTTTGAGGATAATTCAGTGCCACCGTCGCAGCCCACTAACAAGGACTGCAGACGGCATCCCTAGCCGCGTCCTCAAAGCATGTGCAGACCAGTTGGCTGGTGTGTTTACAGACATATTCAATTGCTCCCTATCCCAGTCTGTTGTCCCCACATGCTTCAAGATGGCTACCATTGTTCCTGTACCCAAGAAGGCAAAGGTAACTGAACTAATTGACTACTGTCCCGTGGCACACACTTCTGCCATCATGAAGTGCTTTGAGAGACTAGTCAAGGATCATATCACCTCCACCTTACCGGCCACCCTAGACCCACTTCAGTTAGCATACCACCCCAACAGGTCCACAGACGACACAATCGCCATCACACTGCACACTGCCCTATCCCACCTGGACAAAAGGAATACCTATGTAAGAACACTGTTCGTTGACTACAGCTCAGCATTCAACACCATAGTACCCTCCAAGCTCATCATCGAGCTGGAGGCCCTGGGTCTCAACACCACCCTGTGCAATTGGGTCCTGGACTTTGACGGGCCGCCCCCAGGTGGTGAAGGTAAGAAAACAACATCTCCACTTCGCTGATCCTCAACACTGGGGCCCCACAAGGGTGCGTGCTCAGCCCCCTCCTGTACGCCCTGTTCACCCATGACTGTGTGGTCATGCACGCCTCTAACTCAATCATCAAGTTTGCAGACGACACAACAGTAGTGGGCATGATTACCAACAACGACGAGACAGCCTACAGGAAGGAGGTGAGGGCCCTAGGAGTGTGGTGTCAGGAAAACAACCTCTCACTCAATGTCAACAAAACAAAGGAGATGATCTTGGACTTCAGGAAACAGCAGAGGGAGCACCCCCCTATCCACATCGAAGGGACAGCAGTGGAGAAGGTGGAAAGTTTTAAGTTCCTCGACATATACATCACAGACAAACTGAAATGGTCCATCCACACAGACAGTGTGGTGAAGAAGGCGCAACAGCGCCTCTTCAACCTCAGGAGGCTGAAGAAATATGGCTTGTCACCCAAAACCCTGACAAACTTTTACAGATGCACAATCGAGAGAATCCTGTCGAGCTGTATCACAGCCTGGTATGGAAACTGCTCCGCCCACAACCGTAAGGCTCTCCAGAGGGTAGTGAGGATTGCACAACGCATCACCGGGGGCAAACTACCTTCCCTCCATGACACCTACAGCACCCGATGTCACAGGAAGGCCAAAAAGATCAAAGGACATCAACCACCCTAGCCACTGCCTGCTCATACCGCTACCATCCAGAAGGTGAGGTCAGTATAGGTGCATCAAAGCTGGGACCGAGAGACTGAAAAACAGCTTCTATCTCAAGGCCATCAGACTGCTAAACAGCAATCACTAAGTCAGAGAAGCTGCTGCCTACATTGAGACCCAATCACTGGCCACTTTAAAAAATGTATCATTAGTCACTTTAAACAATGCCACTTTAAATAACGCCTCTTTAAATAATGTTTACATATCTTATATAACTCATAGCACACGTATATACTTAATTTATACCATCTATTGCACCTTGCCTATGCCGCTCTTCCATATACTTACATGTACATATTCTCATTCCCTTTAGATTTGTGTGTATTAGGTAGTTGTTGGAGAATTGTTAGATTACTTGTTAGATATTACTGCACTGTCAGAACTAGAAGCATAAGCATTTCGCAACACTTGCATTAACATCTGCTAACCATGTGTATGTGATGAATAAAATTTGATTTGACATATTTCCAGCATCCAAACAGTGGTGAATGGAACGAGACACCTGTTACACAAAACACCAAAAAGGGTCATGGCAGTTGCGATTGTCATTAGGCCAGAATTTACGCGTCAACTGCTGTCCACGTATGTCTCTGTGTCGGTCACTCATCTCTGACTTGGCATTATGTCCATTCACAACATTTTCAAGCCTCTGACATGCAGTAATGATAAAAAGTGTGTAATAGACTATTTTTCTTGATATTTTGTTTTAATTATTGTAATAGGCTCATGTTTTACCGGTACGGCGTACCCCCACTATTTATTTTGCCGGGATGCCGTACCGCCTTACTTTCACCCGCTTTACAGGCATATCATGTTATTCCATTTGTCCATGGGATGCCATTCAATTTAGAAATGTTACCTTTATTTAACTAGGCAAGTCAGTTAAGAACAAATTTTTATTTTCAATGACAGCCTAGGAACAGTGGGTTAACTGCCTTGTTCAGAGGCAGAACGACAGATATATACCTTGTCAGCTCGGAGATTCGATCTTGCTACCTTCTAACCACTAGGCTACGTGCCCGCCCCCAATTTTCTAAATACCTTAGAAAATAAGGGATATTTTTGTCAATTGCATTAAGATCAGTGATTTTAGTATTATGCAAGTCATTTGGGCTTAACAAATGACACCGTTTGATGAAGTATTGTGTTACTGAATCTCTTTAGACTTCTTGGTGTTTTGTGTAACAGAGGTCTCTTTCCATTCACCACTGTTTGGAGGCTGGTGATATGTTGTAGTGGATGAAGGTGCTCAGGTAGGCTAGTAAAGGAGCCCTTTGAAGTGACTGTTTGACAATCAGATGAAAACATCATGACTGGTTGTGTTTATGCCACAATAATAAAAGGTAATACATTTTAAAAGATAAATGACAAATCTTTACGACCAGGCTCATAAAGATCCTATTGAATTAATAGGAATTCTATATGTATACTACTGTTCTTAAGTTTAGGGTCACTTAGAAATGTCCTTGTTTTTGAAAGAAAAGCAAATTCTTTGTCCATTAAAATAACATCAAATTGATCCGAAATACAATGTAGACATTGCTAATGTTGTAAATGACTATTGTAGCTGGAAACAGCTCTTCAGTTTCTTGGCAATTTCTCGCATGGAATAGCCTTCATTTCTCAGAAGAATAGACTTGACGAGTTTCAGAAGAAAGTTATTTGTTTCTGGACATTTTGAGCATGTAATCGAACCCACAAATGCTGATGTTCCAGATACTAGTCTATAGAAGGCCAGTTTTATTGCTTCTTTGATCAGAACAGCAGCTTTTAGCTGTGCTAACATAATTGCAAAAGGGTTTTCTAATGATCAATTAGCCTTTTAAAATTAGAAACTTGGATTAGCTAACACCACGTGCCATTGGAACACATGAGTGATGGTTGCTGATAATGGGCCTCTGTACGCCTATGTAGATATTCCATTAAAAATCTGCCGTTTCCAGCTATAATAGTCATTTACAACATTAACAATGTCTATGCTGTACTTCTGATCAATTTGATGTTATTTTAAAATGTACCAATTTTTTTTTTGCTTTTCTTTCAAAAACAAGGACATTTTCTAAGTGACCCCACACTTTTGAACGGTAGTGTATGTTGCTAAAGTTAGTTAGCCTTGGTTAAAATTGTGATACTGAAGTCCCAAATAAAATCTACTTCAACCCTGGGTAAAATGCATATTGTCTGATCAAATACAAAACAATATTTATGAAATGGATACCTACAGATCCTAATTTTAGTGATTCAAGAAGAATAAGATGCGTTTATGTGCCAGTTTCATGAGAATCACCCTGCTACCAATAGGGGGCACACAAACAATACATTGAATCAAGAATGCTCACTAACCAGAATGTAAAGAAAAGGGCACAATCAACAACTTGCTTGTTCTCACGATTGATAAACGGACATTACAATAATTTGAGCAGATTAAAATATGTTACTATATGCTGTATATTACACATCTTATTTAAATATATTATGCTTTAGCTTGTAAGTGTCCAAGTAGTATGCATATTTGCATGTCCTCCACAGTCTAACTTGATGCTTCAGACCCTGTTTCTTTGGCCCAAAAAGTTCCTCAGATGAATGCTTGTCAAAACTTGTTTGATCTAGCATCAGTCTCTGAAAGACATAAACCAAGTAAAGGTTTGAACAGTTACATTGAAATAAGGCAAGACTATGGTACATGTATTGATTGAACAATCTTTACTTTGGTTAGCGTTTCGGATAGAATTATCAGGAAGCATTTGCTCACAGGAATGGAGATATGATACACTACTTTTCTATTTGAATAACTGAACCTTATATTAACAAATATTTAATTAATTGTTGAAAATCATTACTGAATGAGTCGTTACAAATGCAGAGCAGGTGGATAGACGGTTGAAGGTGGAATAATGGGGCATTCATATGCTCGTAGGAACTGGGAAGTTGTCAGTCCGACACGATTGTGTTCTGTAACTGTTAAAGTCGGACCAATTCTTCAACCAACAATATTTTAGCTAGCTTGATAAGATAGCTTATGTTGCTAATAATAAAGTTAGCTAGCTTGGTTAACATTGACAATATGGTCAAACTAGCAACATTATCCACATTGATAATTTTGTAACGTTAAAAAACAGATGTAGTCATCCTTTGGTTGAAAGGTGAAAAGTTGCAACTTGGGTAACAACATTTTCTCAGTTTCCCATTTGTAACGCTCACTTGGGAGGGCCATTCAAGTGAAACTTCCCATTCCTAACTCCAAACTTCCGATAACTCCCGACAGCATGTGAACGGTCCATAAATACAAGGGGCTGACAAAAGGACAGAGTAATTATGATAAATATTCATTGGTACAGATTCACATTCTGAGACTCACATATATTGCTCCAAGTTGGGTCCTGTCAGTGTCAAAGAGCTGGTAGTAATGTTGCACAAAGCTGGATCCTATCTGTTCCCAAATTGGCTTTTCCCCCATTCTGAATCACCTGGCAACAAGCACTAGTGGAAGAGACATTCTTATGAGTACAGACAATCCAATGATATAAACTAAACTCAAGAAACATGGTCAAGAAAGACCAGGTAGAGCAGAGGTTGGCAACAGGTGCCCCTCAAGTGATTTTTAAAGTTATTTATTGTATATTTTTGTAAAAATAAAATAGAGACTAAAATCACCAGGAATTCAGCCAAAAATTGGTTTAATTTAAGAAGTCTATTCCCAAGTATCCCCCCGGTATGAAATGATTGTTATTTTCAAATACAATACTTTTTTAGGCTTAGTTGTAGTCAACTGGCAGTATACAAATTATTATATTAAGAGTGCACGTACAATTATCCCTGATCTGCCCTACCCTACGTAGGAAATACCTTTTGGAATTGAGTGCTTCAACAATACATTCACAGCACACAAAAAAACCACTGTACATGCGCTCCTAAAAAAAGAAATAGCACTGTAGATAGCATATTATTCTTTGGGTATTTTTCCCAGTTACACCCAGATGGTGTTCATACCTATCCTGACCATACTAGTTAACGTTAGATGGTCTTGTTTTGATAAGTGCGACATCATTGACACAGCGCGTGTCACGCACGACAACTTTATACGAGGCTTGCATACCAAAGTTATTCACAATAACCTAGTAAATACTCCTTTAAGTCATGCTTCTCGGACTGTAATTACACAAATGTTATATCCAATCGTTTGACATTTCAAAGAAATCTAGTTATCTAGCTCAGTTAGCTACCCATTTTTTTTTTACTTAGCTACCAAGTTATACCAGCTAGCTAACGTTACTAGTAACTAATTTACCGTGATCGTAAGCTGAATTCTAAAAGGACAGCTAGCTACTTCACACAGTCCGCTCAATACGTTATTTGAGTGAGAATATCAGCATGAACAATGTCGGGCTCTTTTGGCTGAACTCGCCAACCAAACTGGCTAACTCACGGTTTATAGCTCCCCTGCTCAACGATTTACGATCAGAGTTGAGCAGCGACGACTACGGCAGACCGGAGCTAGGACGTCACATAACGATTGATTTCAGCACCCAAATAGCCCGTAATTACACAGCACAATGGTGTATAATTGCGGGCTATTCTTTAGGTGCTGAAATAAGTCGTTTTTTATTTAAACTTCACTGTATGTGACGTTGGATCGCGAGTTCGCCCACACTAGTCGACCATTGAGTTGAGCGGCGAGTTTAATAGGCTAGGCTCATAGATAGCAAGGCTAATAACAAAGATCAAACGTTGGTTGCCTGGCTAGCTAGCAGTCATGTATGGCTTAGCTAATAAAATATAAATCACGGCTCTAGAAAATATAATCACAGTGAAGCTAGATATACAAATTGAATGGCACGTGGTTTCGGCTGCTAAAAATACATTTTGAAACCTTTTTTTGTTTGTTTTTGACCGGGGCCCAGACAGAACATAGGCGTGTCTTAGTTAGCACTTTTGGCGAGCCAGCGCCTGTCAAAAAAGGTACATCAACTAATTCCGTCTGAAACATAAAACGATACTGTTGTTGCCAGAAGACAAAAAAATTCTCATTCAATAGATCATGAAATTCTTTATACAAACAAACAACTTACCGCGGACCCAAAACCCGTGCCCCGGCTCCCAGTTATGGCGATTACACCCGTTTATGGCGCATGCTCAGGACAATAATCTGTCCTAATGCTATGCGGGAAAGGGAAATTAAGTTTTTCAATCTATTAGGCTGGTAGGTTTTAGATTTTCCACAAACACACCATTTTTTTTAAACACACTTCCCTCGGCATACAAAATATGGTACCTCTTATTCAGCCCGCTTTGATGAAGGTGAACTACATTTGCTGTGTAAATTAGAAGGATGGGTAGAAAGGGCATGGATCAACATTACACAGGGTTTTAGATGGGGACATCCACAAGATGGCACAGTTCTATAATGGTATACTGCACCGGTGATCAATTTGATAGACTGGCGAATATCACATGAGAAGTATGTGAAAGCTTAACTTTGGAATTATGATGTGGTTACATCAACTCTACATTATTGACACTGATTGTGGGAAACACATTTGATTTACAGATCATTTCAATATAAACAATTACTTTGAAATGATAGCACAGAAAAAAATACAGTAAGATGCCTGACAGCTGACACTTTCTGAAAGTGCATCAGTCCTGTTGTGGTGCAGGCCCAGCCCTGGTCACATCCGCTACCAGGAGGTGCTGCAGGGCCAGCTCTGTGTCCATTTTTTGTTGTCTGCTGCTCTAGCTCTTTGGGAATATGGAAATTCCATAGTTAGGTTCTAGTCCAGTGTGGTAGAGTAAAGAGAGGGGTCAATGTTCTTGAAGGCAGCCACAGTCACCTCTGTGAATCACAAACACAATGCCCCTGATGATCCTTTCAAAACGAATCATTACTAATGCAAATGTCTGTGAACAAGGGGTACAACACGTCTTTGCCACAGGTAACAGTCAGTAATGGCAGTCTATGTCTGTTTCTTGTAAAGGTTGTGTTTCAGTGTGGTAGTAGCAGCATGGATTGGTGCTATTGTACACATACCTCTATAAAAAAGGGAGCGCAGAATTATGTGGACTGAGGTGTTAAACTATGGACGGGACCCCAAAACTATAGGTTATTACCTCTGTACCTCTTGTGGGGTGGCAGGTAGCCTAGTGGTTAGAGCGTTGGTCCAGTAACCGAAAGGTTGCTGGATTGAATCCCTGAGCTGCCCCTGAACAAGGCAGTTGAATTATTATTTACAAAGTTGTTCTTGACTGACTTGTCTAGTTAAATAAATGTTTACAAAAAAATGTATAGTATCATTTGTGTTGACGAATGCCCTCTAATAATCTATAAACCCACTCCCCAGGCTTTTCCCCATCTTGGCTCTCCACATGCTGGTGCAGAAATTCTGGAAGATTGCTGCTCTCATCTCTCTGAAGATAAATACATTTAGAATAAATATTACAGAGTCAAAGAGTGTGTGAAATATAAACTGTTGTAACAGTTTACCTTCTCGTCCTCAATGACCTTCTCCTTCAAAACCTCCTTGATGTTTCTCATATCAGCCTTCTTTAGCCTATGGTTCTTCAACTGGTCCTCATAGCACAGATATATGGGCACATCATCAGAAGTACCCTGAGTCGACACAGGCTGAAGACATTTTGACCATGCCATTCTTTTCGGAAATGTGTTGTTGATGTTCAGGCAGTTAGAAAGTTCAGCAGGGAGGGAGGTTTACCAGTCCAGTGAAAGACTTTACGATCTTCTGCTAGCAGGATATCCAGACACCGCTTGCTCTGCCCAACGCTCACTACCTCCCAGCACGTCTGTAATCACACAGTTGAGTAAATGTTCTGATCTAAAACTGTTGATAGTGATTCCGTCACAAAGCAAAACTCTACAGTGGCTTGGTAAAGTATTCACCCCCCTTGGCATTTTTCCTATTTTGTTGCCTTACAACCTGGAATTAAAATAGATTTTTTGGGGGGGGTTTGTATCATTTGAATTACACAACATGCGTACCACTTTGAAGATGCAAAATATTTTTCCTTGTGAAACAAACAAGAAATAAGACAAAAAACGGAAAACTTTAGCGTGCATAACTATTCACCCCCTCAAAGTCAATACTTTGTAGAGACACCTTTTGCAGCAATTACAGCTGCAAGTCTCTTGGGGTATGTCTATAAGCTTGGCACATCTAGCCACTGGGATCTTTTCCCATTCTTCAAGGCTAAACAGCTCCAGCTCCTTCAAGTCGGATGGGTTCCGCTGGTGTACAGCAATCTTTAAGTCATACCACAGATTCTCAATTGGATTGAGGTCTGGGCTTTGATTAGGCCATTCCAAGACATTTAAATGTTTCCCCTTAAACCACTCGAGTGTTGCTTTAGCAGTATGCTTAGGGTCATTGTCCTGCTGGAAGGTGAACCTCTGTCCCAGTCTCAAATCTCTGGAAGACTGAAATAGGTTTCCCTCAAGAATTTCCTTATATTTAGTGCCATCCATCATTCCTTCAATTCTGACCAGTGTCCTAGTCCCTGCTGATGAAAAACATCCCCACAGCATGATGCTGCCACCACCATGCTTCACTGTGGGGATGGTGTTCTCTGGGTGATGAGAGGTGTTGGGTTTGCGCCAGACCGTGTTTTCCTTGATGGCCAAAAAGCTCAATTTTAGTCTCATCTGACCAGAGCACCTTCTTCCATATGTTTGGGGAGTCTCCCACATGCTTTTTGGAGAACACCAAACATGTTTGCTTATTTTTTCTTTGAGCAATGTTATTTTTTCTGGCCACTAACGTAAAGCCCAGCTAAAGTGGTCCTATGGACAGATACTCCAATCTCCGCTGTGTAGTTTTGCAGCTCCTTCAGGGTTATCTTTGGTCTCTTTGTTGCCTCTCTGATTAATGCTCTCTTTGCCTGGTCCGTGAGTTTTGGTGGGCGGCCCTCTCTTGACAGGTTTGTTGTGGTGCCATATTCTTTCCATTTTTTAATAATGGATTTAATGGTGCTCTGAGTGATGTTCAAAGTTTCAGATATTGTTTTATAACCCAACCCTGATCTGTACTTCTCCACAACTTTTTCCCTGACCTGTTTGAAGAGCTCCTTGGTCTTCATGGTTCCACTTGCTTGGAGGTGCCCCTTGCTTAGTGTTGTTGCAGACTCTGGGGCCTTTCAGAACAGGTGTATATATACTGAGATCATGTGACAGATCATGTGACACTTAGATTGCACACAGGTGGACTTTATTTAACTAATTATGTGACTTCTGAAGGTAATTGGTTGCACCAGATCTTATTTAGGGGCTTCATAGCAAAGGGGGTGAATACATATGCACCCAACACTTTTCCGTAATTTTTTTTTTTTTAAACAAGTTATTTGTTTCATTTCACTTCACTGATTTGGACTATTTTGTGTATGTCCATTACATGAAATCCAAATAAAAATCAATTTATATTACAGGTTGTAATGCAACAAAATAGGAAAAACGCCAAGGGGGATGAATACTTGTGCAAGGCACTGTAAATGCTATAGGCATTACTACCAACAATACCATAGTACAAATGGGAAGGGGAAAAACACTGAAAACCTAGAGAAGTTTTTCCTATGTGATACCTGCTCCCATTCAGGGCTCTCTAAAGCCATCCAGTTCTCCCTGGAGGCTGTGACCTGCTTGTGCACCTCAAGCAGTGTGTCATATTCAGTTTTTCTGCAGGGTCTCCATATGGGAAATGTGCAAATAGAGATTCCAAACTAATTGAAGTGAGTCTGCTTTGGTTGAATCAAACATTTTACTGTAATGTACTGTACCTCGAGCAAGTTCTCTTTGTGGGTATGGTCCAGCGTCTCCCAGTCACAGTGGGGCATTACATCTCCATACTCAGCATGCGACCGATTTAGCTCCACCTCGGCTTTAGTCAGGTCCTCTCGACACACCTTCAGAGCTAATTTCTCTTTAACTGGGTCCTATATTTCCACTTCTGATGGAAAGGAACGGGTGTTAAGAGTTGACATAACCCTACAAACTTCTCTTCCATCAAGACAGTTGATTAATCTTTTTTTTTTCTTTTCCTCTGGTTCCTCGTCTGGTCCATAGCTCATGCTGCTGATGTTGGCGATGAGCAGCGTGCGAGCATCACATTACTCTCTGTACATTAGATACTGAGCGGCCAGGTCTTCCTGCAGACAACACACCTGGGAAGAACAAGACAAAGAGCGAAGAAGGAGGGTTCAGATCATGCATGGATAACATGAGACAGTGCTGCTCAGAGGTATTTTCAGAGCAGCAATGGTGTGATTGAGACTGACCCTAGTTGGTAAGCACTGTACCTGGTTCTACAGGGAACTTTCTTTCTCCCTCATGTTTTTAATAAACGTTTGAAGCTGTTGGATCTCTTGCTTCAGGCCCCAGAGCCCTATACTACAAAATCAGGTTTGAGGACTTAGCACGGTAACTTTGGTCAACTCCGAGTTCAATTCGGGATCACCGGTACCACGAGTGGCCCACCTTTTACCCAGGTATATTTCTATGGCAAACAAATCTTTCAGAACTAACCTGCTCCCGGCTGCTCCATTTATCCTTACTGAAGTGTCTGAGACACGAGTTGAGGACAAATTAAATCAGATACCCTCCCTCTCGTAAAGATTGTGTCATCATCCCCTTCATTTTAGAAACTGATTAAATAGTTATTTTGTGTGTAGAAAAATAGTAATGTTAAAATACCTATCACATTACACATTTAGTAACAACAGCATTTGCTTTCCAAACTGTACTGTTTTTTGCGACTGTCAGTTTAACTAAATTTAGAAATTTGCGAAAGTTAAACTGACAGTCGCAACCAACCATAGACATATAAACCATATATGGCAGTTCCCATTCAAGTCAAGACTGGCAGCCATTGCTAGTGTACTCATGAGTTTAACAGTTAAATTGCCAGGGTTAGAGGTTCCAACCCCATTCTATGGCTGATATGTCTTTGGCCACAACCCAACAAGCTGGCAGACGAGCAATATCCACCATTGTAGTACGGATGAAGCCTGATCTGGAATGTGAAGCTAACTGAAGCTGGCTAGATTTATAAAAGCCTGAGCAGATCTAGCTTTCTTCGTAGTATACCACTCAGATCTCTGCCCTTTCCTCCTCTCGCAGGCCCAGGATCCAAGATCAGGAAGGCCAAGAAAATCATCAAGGACCTCAGCCACCCGAGCCACGGCCTGTTAACCCCGCTACCATCTAGAAGGCGGACACAGTACAGGTGCATCAAAGTTGGGACCGAGAGACTCAGGCCATCATTTTAAATAGTCACCACTAGCCGGCCTCCGCCCAGTACCCTCTCCTGAACTTTAGTCACTGTTACTAGCTGGCTACCACCAGGTACTCAACCCTGCACCTTAGAGACTGCTGCCCTATGCACATAGTCATTGAACACTGGTCACTTTAATAATGTTTACATACTGTTTACCCACTTCATACACTACATGATCAAAAGTAAGTGGATGCCTGCTCGTCAAACATCTCATTCCAAAATCATGGGCATTAATATGGAGTTGGTCCCCCCTGCTATAACAGTCTCCACTCTTCTGGGAAGGCTTTCCACTAGATGTTGGAACATTGCTGCTGGGACTTGCTTCCATTCAGTCACAAGAGCATTAGTGAGGTTGGGCACTGATGTTGGGGTGATTAGGCCTGGCTCGCAGTCTGCGTACCAATTCATCCCAAAGATGTTCAATGGTCAGGGCTTTGTGCAGGCCAGTCAAGTTCTTCCACACCGATCTCAACAATCACCTCTCTTTGTGCACGGAGCCATTGCCATGCTGAAACAGGAAAGGGCCTTCCCCAAACTGTTGCCACAAAGTTGGAAGCACAGAATCATCTAGAATGTCACTGTATGCTGTAGCGTTAAGATTTTCCTTCACTGGAACTAAGGGGCCTAGCCTGAACCATGAACAGCCCCAGACCATTATTCATCCTTCACCAAACTTTACAGTTGGCACAATGCATTGGGGAAGGTAGCATTCTCCTGGCATCCGCCAAACCAAGATTCGTCCGTCAGACTGCCAGATGGTGATGCGTGATTAATCACTCCAGAGAATGCGTTTCCACTGCTCCAGACTCCAATGACGGTGAGCTTTACACCACTCCAGCCAACGCTTGACATTGTGCATGGTGATCTTAGGCTTCTGTGCGGCTCCTCAGCCATGGAAACCCATTTCATGAAGCTCCAGACGAACAGTTATTGTGCTGTCGTTGCTTCCAGGGCCAGTTTGGAACTCGGTAGTGAGTATGGCAACCAAGGACAGATGATTTTTACGCGCTTCAGCACTCAGAGGTCCTGTTCTGTGTGCTTGTGTGGCCTACCACTTCCCGGCTGAGCCGTTGTTGCTCCTAGAAGTTTCCACTTCACAATAACAGCTCTTACAGTTGACCGGGGCAGCTCTAGCAGGACAGACATTTGACAAACTGACTTGTTGTAAAAGTGGCATCCTTTGACAGTACCACGTTGAAAGCCACTGAGCTCTTCAGTAAGGCCATTCTACTGACAATGCTTTTTGTCTATGAAGATTGCACATGGCCGTGTGCTCGATTTTATACACCTGTCAGCAACATTGGTGACTGAAATAGCTGAATCCACTAATTTGAAGGGGTGTCGACATACTTTTGTATATATAGTGCATATATAGTGCATTCGGGAAACTATTCAGACCCCTTGACTTTGTTGACATTTTGTTACGTTACAGCCTTATTCTTAAATTGATTAAATAGTTTTTTCCCCTCATCAATCTACACACAATACCCCATAACGACAAAGCAAAAACAGATTTTTAGAACTGTTTGCAAAAGTATAAAAGAGATGTTCGATCGGGTTCAAGTCCGGGCTCTTTCTGGGCCACTCAAGGACATTCAGAGACTTGTCCCAAAGCCACGCCTGCATTGTCTTGGCTGTGTGCTTCAGGTTGTTGTCCTGTTGGAAGGTGAACATTCGCCCCAGTCTTAGGTTCTGAGCGCTCTGGAGCAGGTTTTCATCAAGGGTCTCTCTGTACTTTTCTCAGTTCATCTTTCCCTCGACCCAGACTAGTCTCCCAGTTCCTGCCGCTGAAAAACATCCCCATAGCATGATGATGCCACCACCATGCTTCATCGTAGGGATGGTGCCAGGTTTCCTCCAGACGTGACGCTTGGCATTCAGGTCAAAGAATTCAATCTTGGTTTCATCAGACCAGAGAATCTTGTTTCTCATGGTCTGAGAGTCCTTTAAGTGCCTTTTGGCTAACTCCAAGTGGGCTGTCATATACCTTTTACAGAAGAGTGGCTTCCGTCTGGCCACTTTACATTAAAGGCCTGATTGGTGGAGTGCTGCAGAGATGGTTGTCCTTCTGGAAGTTTTCCCCATCTCTGCAGAGGAACTCTGGAGCTCTGTCAGTGACCATCGGGTTCTTGGTCACTCTCCCTGACTAAGGCCCTTCTCCCCCCGATTGCTCAGTTTGGCCGGACGGCCAGCTCTAGGAAGAGTCTTGGTGGCTCCAAACTTCTTCCATTTAAGAATGATGGAGGCCACTGTGCTTTTGGGAACCTTCAATACTGCAGACATTTTTTGGTACCCTTGATTTGTGCCCAGACACAATCCTCTCTCGGAGCTCTACTGACAATTCCTTCGACCTAATGGCTTGGTTTTAGATCTGACATGCACTGTCAACTGAGGGACCTTATATAGAAAGCTATGTGCCTTTCCAAATCATGTCAAATCAATTTAATTTACCAAAGGTGGACTCCAATCAAATTGTAGAAACATCTCAAGGATGATCAATGGAAACAGGAAGCACCTGAGCTCAATTTCGAGTCTCATAGCAAAGGGTCTGAATATTTACGAAAATAAGGTATTCCTGTTTTTTATTTTTTCAAAGAAATCTGTTTTCGCTTTGTCATTATGGGGTATTGTGTGTAGACTGATGAGGAAACAAATGTATTTAATCAATTTTAGAATAAGGCTGTAACGTAACAAAATGTGAAATAAATTGAAGGGGTTTGAATATTTTCCGAATGCACTCTATATACTGTATTCTATTCAAGGCTCATCCTATATAACTACTGCTGTACACACCTTTTATATTCATATACTGTCCATAATGTCTATACACACCATCATATACATCACATACATTATATATATATATAGAGATAGTTATATTCCGGACTCTGACATTGCTCGATGTAATATTTACATTTTTCTTAATTCCTTTCTTTTTATTTTGGGGATTTGTGTGTATTGTTTTGCATTGTTAGGTATTACTGCACTGTTGGAGCTAAGAACATAAGCATTTTGCTACACCCGTGATAACATCAGCAAAATATGTGTACGCAACCAATAAAATGTGATTTGGTCTCCTTCTCACACTGCTCTGAGACCAGAACCAGATGAGCACGGAGGGGCTCTAGCTCATGGATCTGGTCCCATAGGTATGCTGCAGAAATAGACATTGCAGTCAAATCAAATCTAACATCCTATAAGCATGAAATATGTAAGCCCCTCTCATACTTTCATTCATCCTTGTTGTGCTGTCCAGGCTCACATTCACCATAACAATATAGGCCTATATACCACAATCACAAACATTCCATGCTGCAATGCTACACACCAAATGTGATTTCATAAAAAAATGTATGTAAGACTGTAGTGGCTTGTACGTTTTGAATTCCTCCCTGTATGCCTGCATATATGACAAAAGGGCAGATTTTGTGACTTGACAACCAAGTGAAAATGAATCTATAGGCTGTACTCCTTATTTGTAGTTAGGTAATTACCATGTAGCAAAGCCATGAAAATTATATGGATAACCTGTATAAATTAAATGGCAGATGGATGGGACGTAAAGTTTGACTTTTGGCAGAAGTGGGACAAGAGCCTGCAGCTCCCTCTACAGGTAGCATTCAAGCTGCTCCAGGATCGTGGCTTCCCCACAGCGCCACAAAATTCATCACCACATCTGTAGCACATGATTTATCTCAGTAAATCCTTCAACAACTTTAACCATATGTCATGATACAGTGCATATCATTTGTAAAATACCCATGGTTCCTGATCTCTCCACCTGAAGTACTGTGTCTCCTCCCCTGCTGAACAACTTGCGAGGAGACATGGGCAGGCGAGGTTGAGCCAACCTTACAAAATAATTAGCAAGCGAGGGGAAAGAATAGTTTAGTATGTGTCCATATCGCTAAATCACAAAATCACGTTAGCTAACTGCTAACATTAGCTATCTTACTCTGTTTTATACTAGCCTCTATTGATGAGCCAGGACCTGAAATTGCCGCCCAGTTCTTTTTCAGCGTCATGTTGTTGACAGTCTGAGAAGTGTGATGAAATCTAATACTATTAGCTAGCTAGCTAGAAACATGTATTATTATGATTAGCTAGCATCATAGCTAGATACATCGCTAAACTATCTGAGTGAGCTAGCAAGCTAGTTTGCTAAATTAGAGGCCACTTGCCGTTCAACGGACGATAAATGTGGTAATCGAATACCTTTTGGGTCCACATCTGATATGTTTAACGTTAGATTAAGCAAACAGGAGCGCTAGTTAGCGAATACATTACTGTAATAGCATGTCAACCCCTCTTCCATTCAGCTAGCTAGTTGCTTCAGGCACCCGGATGCATTGTTACGTTAACAACAATGTTGCCATGGATATTAAGGACCCAGGAAGGACCCCAAATAGTACTTTTGTATCCCTGGAGAACCTTGCCAAAGAGAAGTTGTAAAACAGTATATGCCTGTTTTATGAACATTTTAAAATCTTGTCCATGTTCTGTTATAATCGGCACCCGGCACAGCCAGAAGAGGACTGGCCACCCCTCACAGCCTGGTTCCTCTCTAGGTTTTCTATCCTAGTTTTTGGCCTTTCTATAGAGTTTTTCCTAGCCACGGTGCTTTTACACCTGCATTGCTTGCTGTTTGGGGTTTTAGGCTGGGTTTCTGTACAGCACTCTGTGACATCAGTTGATGTAAGAAGGGCTTTATAAATACATTTGATTTGATTTTGATATAGTAATGTAGTGAAGCGTCAATGTCTGGAACAGTTTAACAAAATGCTTTTTTTGCTCCCTTGAGTTTTCAAACACTAATCTACCTCAAATACATCTATCAAGCAAACCAATTTCAGAATCAGCTTAGGGAAAGGCAATGCTCTCGAGTTGAAATGGATGCAGCTGGCAGTTTGTCTGGCTCAATTAGTAAGTAGAATACTAGTTGTAGTGGTCCGTTAGTTTCTTCTTCAAACGACAGAGCAGCGGAAGAATTCAGTTTGAGGTGTCAGACAAACTGGCTGTGACTGGCACACATCATCCACTAACATTGCATTTTTAAAAATCTGGATTAGTTTGAGAACCATGTGAGACACAAAAACTTAATGAATGCATGCCAGAATGTAAATATAATGAGGAATTGCATTGCACAAATGGCTTCTTATCTGCTATAATAAGACTTGCGAGCTCAATATTTTCCTGGGGTCTAATCCTTAGTCCAAACAATTGCAACGGAGTTTCTATTGGACAAATGCAGGTAGGTCCATCCCCCGTTTCATTTGCTTCCGTTTAAGAAACCCTTTGCAACATAATCGGCGTAATAAATACGCCCCTGGTCCTGACCATTAACAAAATACGACCGCATACAACCACTCGAAAACTACATTTCCTAGCTTCCTTTTCACGGACTCAGGCGGAAAAAAAATGACCAAAGAGGGGTTCGGAGCGGGGCTTCTGTAGTTCTGAAAATCTTTCAGCGAATAGCCCTGTATTCAACTACAGTACCCACACGTCACTGTCAGTCCCACTCTAGAGCGTTGGTTAGCCAGGGATATCACACCACTGTCTATCTCACTCTCTCCCTGTGTCAACGCATTGACATAGCTAGTAGAAGACAATACAAAATAAAACATTTTAAGCCGAAGATGGCAGAGCTTGGAGCGGGGAGCCTGCTGTTGGGGGATCCTGCTTTTAATTACCAAGAGCACGAGTTAAATGAGCGATTGAAGCGGCTTTACCCGGCCGTAAATGAGGATGAGACCCCCTTACCCCGATCATGGAGCCCCAAGGATAAATACAGCTACATCGGGCTCTCACAGAACAATCTGCGGGTGCATTACAAAGGTAAAGTTATACAGAAGTGACAACTGGTATAACATTTAGTACCTAGATGTCTCGAATCTGTCATTTACGATAGACTCTCCTGAGGTTCAGCGTCGTGTCTCTGTATGCTATTATGTGTATGCAATCTCCCTGATCTAGTTTGAGCTGCCTCTGTCCCTCTTTGCTTTGTTTCACAATAGCAGAGCGGAATGCCCATTGCCCAAATGGTTGACAGTGAATTCGCTAACCATGACAAGCACATCCGTTTCTTTGACTAACGTTAAACTCCACGGTCTCTTTGTTTACAGTGATTTTTTTCTTTACAAGTTGGCTAGCTACCTCTCATATTTGATCATAATCGAAATATTAACCTAACTATAAATTGTGACAGCTAACTACCATGTCACAATTCATAGCTAGGTACCTAGCAATGACAAGCGACGCACACTAGTTCGCTAGCGTAACTAACTGGCTAGTTAGCTAACCACGTTATCCAAGCCAATGTTAATTCCACGCCATCGCTGTTAGCCAATGCAGTAACTAGCTAAATAATAGCACGTAAACATTAGCTAACTAGTACTATCGACATGAACCATTGTTTTATATATATAAGTAGCTAGCAATATAAAATGTAGCTACTAACGTTAATGTTAGCTAGCTAAAACGAAACTGTGACGTTAGCTAACTTAGCTATGTAGCTAACTATCGCCTCTTCCTCTGGTTCTAGCTAGCTAAAAACATCTTCATACAGTTGATATGACCCATGATAAGACGTTAGACTGTGTATTTTGTGATACAATAAGCACCAATTTAGAACAGGGAAATATTGTGTTCTGTTGGCTTGCCATTTTATGAAATCGTTCTCTGTGGCTGGACTATTATTCTAAATCATTATACATTCTGGATCCAACTACTGAGCATAGCTAAGGATTCCATAGAGATCTTAATGCACTGAAAAGAACAACGTCCTCTACCATTTCCTACCCAGCCAGCAGCTACATTTCCAGTTGCGACAAGGGAGGAGGCCTGTTGTGCATAAAGACCTGCACATAGATCAGATGGTATTTATGCAGGTAGTTCAGCGATTTTTTTTTTTTGATTTTTTTTTTACCACAAACAACTTGTTGTGTAGCAGACAGTAGCCCGGGTGTATAAATACAATTTGTTCAGATAGTTATTTAAGTATTCTGCACAAAATCAAAAGTAGGACTTGACAGCTATCCATCTAGAAATCATCATGCTATAATGTGTGTTGTGTAATCATAGAAAGAGTAACATGCTACATGTTTAGTCCACTGTCAAGTCTAATCCCACGACAGTGCTATTCATAGTCATTATAGGACCATAGTCTGTGCTTAACACAAGATCAGGAAAACAAAAATCACACCTCATTAATAGACAGACCAAGGCCCTGGTCAGTGTAAGGTCCTGGTATTAACATAACTTGAATATACAGAAATAATAGGCTAGTTTTACAATTCTCTTAACATTAGGTGGCTGTGGTGGTGGTGCTGGATTCAGGCCTAGGTACACTGCTTTGGTCAATTGTTGTCTGGAGTTGAAGGTTGATAAGGATTTCATGACAATTTGTGACTGATAATTACATAATCCCATTAGTTGATGGTGGCTCAAAAGCTGTGTGTTTGTTATTTAGGCTGTGTTACATGGTTGGTCGTGTAGAGGGATTGTGGGACTATAGTACAGTCGGATGGGGGACATTTTGAAGGATATCTTTTTTTGTGATGTATTTTTAATTTAGTAATAATAATTGTCAGCAAACATGAATACACCATTAGGTCTAGTCTGTCATCTAAAGTTATAGGCTTGTTACTCCCCCTAAAAACACAGAAGCCACTGTGTTGTGTCAAGCCACTGAGTTGTCAGTTCCTGTAACTTTTTTTCACCCTGGTGATTTTTATGCTATTTTGACCAGTGTGCCAGTTTCCCTTTTGGTACTGTTGATTATACATGGTGGAGCTGGAGGTGTGAGATATCTCAGGATTGCCTATATCTCAAGCCTAGATATATTAAAGAGTTGTATGTTTGCAAGGCCTGCACAGTATAAGTTCCACTGATTCATGTAAGGCCCTGAGCTATACTGAGGAGACGTTGTCTTATGTCAGGTGGCGTCGCTCCTACGTGACCCTCGTCCCTCAACCTCAGTACAGGCATAATCTGACATAAGGCAATGCTGTGGAGACTAAGGCTTGTATAGTCCTGTTAGGCTACGTTTAGACAGGCAGCCCAATTCTGATCTTTGTTCCACTAATTGGTCTTTTGACCAATCACATCAGATCTTTTCACATCAGAGCTTTTTCAGAGCTGATTAGTCAAAAGACAAATTAGCGGAAAAATGATCTGAATTGGGCTGCCTGCCTAAATGCAGACATTAGCCATCTGGCCCATAAGGCCCTATAATTAGGCCTGAGTAATAATGTCTATCTTCAGCCTAGACTATTTACATTTAAAATTCTTGTTTTTCAAACCTGCATGTATTTTTAACACCTTGTGGTCCTCTCTGACATTTTAGTTTTATAGGCCCTATATCCCTGACCTTAATTGTTAATGAAAAGGGGGCCATCTTTGGCTACTACGTTGTTTCATAATTTCTATTGATAATGAGCTTACGTCCTGTTCTCATCATTGTTTCTTTTTAGAAAATGGCATCAGCTTACCTGCTGAATTAAAGAGCCCATAGCCTAAGCTACAGTATTGTCTGATTCATCAGTGTGTTTTATGAAGTGGTGGTATAGGATTTGGATTTGTGTACCATAGTCACCCATTGTAAATTATTGGTCGTTGTACTTTTTGTGTGTGATTTAGCCTGTATAGATTTCTGCAGGTTTTCTATTTTATGCCTAAAGGTTGTATAGTGTTATTGTGTAATTATTTAGCCTGTAGGACACATGGCTGACTGCGATTCCTTTAAGCATGCCCTGCGATTCTTTTAAGCTGATTGTAATGTTTGCTCGTAGAGAGGGGTTTCTGTCGTCTGAAGAACCAATCATGCATGTTCAGTCAGAGGTGACATCACCAGATTGTGTGTTGGTTTCCCCCCAGTCTCTGTGTGAAGCTGTGATGCAGCTTTTCCTCCCATTTTCTTTAGTTTTTTTCTGTTTCCTTCTGTTTTTTGTCTATTTACTTATTGTCTTCTGTCATGGGTAGTACTGCGCTACATTCTTGTTTCGACCACTGACTTGACCATGAGGGAGTTCCTTTGACTCTGGACTGGGGACTTAGAGAGAATCCATGAGCTGTGTCAAAAAAGAATCGAACCAGTAAAAACACGGTGGAGTAAAACTCCCCACAATATGGTCAAAATTTGCTCTATAACCAGACCTGTTGTTTACATAGCAAAGAATGGTGCACGTTAATAGCCATATTTGAGTATGCCTACATTATGCTCTAATAACATGTTGTTAACCAACTACTAGGGCCTCTGTGGATGTTAAACAACATTTGGCCTCAAAAAAAATTGTGTGTGTGATTGACGGAGACAGCGAGAGAGTCTCACTCCCAGGACTGTGTGGCTCTGCTGAGTGCTGTATGTTGAGGTGGTGGTAGTTGGAGCTATTTATAGACACAAGTGTGTTCATGTGTTGTATTTATTATGGCTGTTTGTCTGGTCATATAGGGGGCCTGCTGGGCTTTGGTTACAGAAAGGAGAGGGCTGAAAATAGAAGTGATTAATGTTGCTGATGAAATCAAAGGTGATGATAATAAATACACTGCTTCTCTATTAGTCGTAATAACTGTGGCAAAGCATGACTGGTTGATTATTGGATTTGTACAATATGATCATGAAGATGGCTGTGCTTTACTGACAGGGACACAGTACAGAGGAGAGGTACAGTACCACTTGCATACAGTGTATTCAGACCCTTTCCCTTTTCCAACATTTTGTTACATTACAGCCTCTTTCTAAAATTGAGTAAAAATTGTAATTTAATCAATCTACACACAATACCCCATAATGACAAAGCAAAAACAGGTTTATAGAAATGTTTGCAAAAAAAGAGAACTGAAATATCACTATTACATAAGTAATTCAGACCCTTTACTCAGTACTTTGTTAAAGCACCTTTTGCAGCTATTACAGCCTCGAGTTACTTGGGCACACCTGTATTTGGGGAATATCTCTCAAGCTCTGTCAAGATGGAAAGGGAGCATCGCTGCACAGCTATTTTCAGGTCTCTCCAGAGATGTTAGATCGGGTTCAAGTCCGGACTCTGGCTGGGCCATTCAATGACATTCAGAGACTTGTCCCGAAGCCACTCCTGCGTTGTCTTGGCTGTGTGCTTAGGGTCGTTGTCCTGTTGGAAGGTGAACCTTCACCCCAGTCTGAGGTCCTGAGTGCTCTGGAGCAGGTTTTCATGAAGGATCTCTCTATACTTTTCTCTGTTCATCTTTCCCTCGATCCTGACTAGTCTTCTAGTCCCGGCTGCTGAAAAATATCCCCACAGCATGATGCTGCCTCCACCATGCTTCACCGTAGGGATTATGCCAGGGTTTGATCCAGACGTGATGCTTGGAATGCTGGCCAAAGAGTTAAATCTTGGTTTCATCAGACCAGAGAATCTTGTTTCTCATGGTCTGAGAGTCTTTTAGGTGCCTTTTGGCAAACTCCCAAGTGGGCTGTCATGCGCCTTTTTTACTGAGGAGTGGCTTCCGTCTGGCCACTCTACCATAAAGGCCTGATTGGTGGAGTGCTGCAGAGATGGTTGTCCTTCTGGAAGGTTCTCCCATCTCTACAGAAGAACTAGAGCTCTGTCAGTGACCATCGGGTTCTTGGTCACCTCCCTGACCAATACCCTTCTCCCCTGATTGCTCAGTTTGGCCGGGCAGCCAGCTCTAGTAAGACTCTTGGTGGTTCCAAACTTCTTGCATTTATAAATGATGGCCGTTGTGTTCTTCGGGATGGGACCTTCAATGCTTCTCATTGAGCATGTCTGATGCTTGAAGCTTATGGTTTGATGAAATAAGACAAATGCCTCGAAGGCGCCAGAGATCTAGATTACCAGAAGAAAAAACATAAACCTGGCCCAACCATTCTCCTCCTGCTCCAGCTAGCTTTCGCAGATTTTTCCATTACTCTCATGAAGTTGCAGTAATAGGCTACACGAGGAGTCTGCAACGTTTCTCATGTGGAATGCCAATTTCTTACCATTTTATTTATTTTCTATTTTTGTGGGCTATTCTTTTACCCCTTTTTCTCCCCAATTTCGGGATATCCAAATGGTAGGTGGTACCGTACAGACTCGGGAGAGGCGAAGGTTGAGATCCATGCATCCTCCGAAACACGACCCCGCCAAGCTGCACTGCTTCTTGACACATTACTTGCTTAACCCAGATGCCAGCCGCACCAATGTGTTGGAGGAAGCACCGTACAGCTGGCAACTGAAGTCAGCGTGCATGCGCCATGGCTGCCACAAGGAGTCACTAGAGCGTGATGGGACAAGGACATCCCAGTCGGCCAAGCCAATTGTGCGTCGTCTCCATGCGACACAGCCCGTGATCGAACCCGGATCTGTAGTGACGCCTCTAGCACTACCATTTCTACCATTCTGCGTGCCAGTTGTGGTTTTCATATGCACATTTCTGTGAAACAGTATAAATTAAATTAAAATGTCTTTATATCTCAAATTCATTGTAATGTGGGTCATCAAAATTCTATCTAAATGAAAATTATACAAACCTAAAGTAATTTTTTGCCATTGCCAACTATGTAAAAATAGGTTACATAAAGACAACAAATAAAAACATTGCAGCCTACAGGTAAAAAAATATCCTGATAAAATTAAATATCGTATTAATCACATTGGCTACACATGGCCTGTCTGTAACAAACTGGAAACGTATCAACTGCGACTGACCGCCTTGATTCGGTCTTATGTAGAAACATTTGAAATTGTGTTTTTTACATTGGATAAAAGCAGAGACGCAGAGCTACAAAATGGTATACCATACACTGCATTTGAGGATCAATGGGAAAGTAATTCTGCTTTTGAAAGTTGATCAACTTGTAACCCCACTTTTGAGAAAATGGCCCCCGAATATTTTTTTGGTACACCTACTGGAGAGTTCTTCTTTGTCAACACCCTCTTCAGCTTTGTTCACACCCTCATACGCCAGCCCCACCCATCTCTTTAAGAATTCACGTGAGGTCGTGTGCTAAACAGTGAGTGGTGTAGTAAAGGTTAAGACTAATTGGTAAAGGTAGTAGCCTACAATAAGGAACAAATCCAGGTTAACTACTTAGGGAGTGGTAGGGCGCTAGCTAGATGACACTCTTGTCTAAATTGGTACTGCAAAATGGTTACGTGCATAGTAGAAATATCAAAACATACAGTTTAAGTCGGAAGTTTACATATACACCTTAGCCAAATACATTTAAACTCAGTTTTTCACAATTCCTGCCATTTAATCCTTGTAACAATTCCCTGTCTTAGGTCAGTTAGGATCACCACTTTATTTTAAGAAGGTGAAATGTCTGAATAATAGTAGCGAGAATTATTTATTTCAGCTTTTATTTCTTTCATCACATTCCCAGTGGGTCAGAAGTTTACATACACTCAATTAGTATTTAGTAGCATTGCCTTTAAATTGTTTAACTTGGGTCAAACGTTTCGGGTAGCCTTCCACAAGCTTCCCACAATAAGTTGGGTTAATTTTGTCCCATTCCTCCTGACAGAGCTGGGTGTAACTGAGTCAGGTTTGTAGGCATCCTTGCTCGCATACGCTTTTTCAATTCTGACCACAAATTTTCTATAGGATTTAGGTCAGGGCTTTGTGATGGCCACTCCAATACCTTGACTTTGTTGTCCTTAAGCCATTTTGACACAACTTTGGAAGTATGCTTGGGGTCATTGTCCATTTGGAAGACCCATTTGCGACCCAGCTTTAACTTCCTGACTGATGTCTTGAGGTGTTGCTTCAATATATCCACAACATTTTCCTTCCTCATGATGCCATCTATTTTGTGAAGTGCAGGAGTCCCTCCTGCAGCAAAGCACCCCCACAACATGATGCTGCCACCCCTGTGCTTCACGGTTGGGATGGTGTTCTTAGGCTTGCAAGCCTCCCCCTTTTTCCTCCAAACATAATGATGGTCATTATGGCCAAACAGTTCTATTTTTGTTTCATCTGACCAGAGGACATTTCTCCAAAAAGTACGATCTTTGTCCCCATGTGCAGTTGCAAACTGTAATCTGGCTTTTTTATGGCGGTTTTGGAGCAGTGGCTTCTTACTTGCTGAGCGGCCTTTCAGGTTATGTCTGTATAGGACTCGTTTTACTGTGGATATAGATACTTTTGTACCGGTTTCCTCCAGCATCTTCACAAGGTCCTTTGCTGTTGTCTTGGGATTGATTTGCACTTTTTGCACCAAAGTTGTTCATCTCTAGGAGACAGAACGCGTCTCTTTCCTGAGTGGTATGACTGCTGCGTGGTCCCATGGTGTTTATACTTGAGTACTATAGTTTGTACAGATGAGCGTGGTACCTTCAGGTGTTTGGATATTGCTCCCAAGGATAAACCAGACTTGTGGAGGTCTACAATTGTTTTTCTGATTTTCCTTTGATTTTCCCATGATGTCAAGCAAAGAGGCACTGAGTTAAAAGGTAGGCCTTGAAATACATCCACAAGTACACCTCCAATTGACTCAAATGATGTCAATTAGCCTATCAGAAGCTTCTAAAGCCATGACATAATTTTCTGGAATTTTCCAAGCTGTTTAAAGGAACAGTCAACTTTGTGTATGTAAACTTCTGACCCACTGGAATTGTGATACAGTGAATTAGAATTTAAATAATCTGTCTGTAAACAATTGTTGGAAAAATTACTTGTGTCATGCACAAAGTAGATGTCTCAACCGACTTCTCAAAACTATAGTTTTTTAACAAGAAATTTGTGGAGTTGTTGAAAAACGAGTTTTAATGACTCCAACCTAAGTATATGTAAACTTCTGACTTCAACTGTATATGCATACAATTAGTGGTAAAGTTGCTGAGCAGCAGGATAAAAAAATAAATAGTAGCAGCAATGTATGTGTGTTAGGAGAGAGGCATGTGAATAGAGGCACTGCAGATAGTGCTGATGCCTGGGAACCCGCCCCCAGTGATGAACTGGTCTGTCCGAACCACACATGGGAATATATATTCGTAGAGCCTGTTTCTGTCCTGCCCTTGACTTTGTTGCAGGGCATGTGATGTATTTTTTATTTCACCTTTATTTCACCTTTATTTAACCAGGTAGGCTAGTTGAGAACAAGTTCTCATTTACAACTGCAACCTGGCCAAGATAAAGCACAGCAGTGCGACACAAACAACAACACAGAGTTACACATGGCATACACAAACATATAGTCAATAATACAATAGAAAAAATCTATATACAGTGTGTGCAAATAAGGTAGGTAAGGCAATAAATAGGCCATAGTGGCGAGATATTTACAATATAGCAATTAAACACTGGTGTGGTAGATGTGCAGAAGATGAGTGTGCAAGTAGAGATACTGGGGTGCAAAGGAGCAAAAAATAAATAACAGTATGGGGATGAGGTAGGTGGATGGGCTATTTACAGATGGGCTATGTACAGGTGCAGTCATCTGTGAGCTGCTCTGACAGCTGGTGCTTAAAGCTAGTGAGCCTCTTTGTTGCAAAATTCCCTGATCTTCTCAAAAAGATAGTTTGTCTAGCTTTGTCCAGTCCAGGTGGTGCTTGTACAGGCAGACCATCTATGGGAGGAAGGATGTCAGCGTTGCGCAGCAGCTGAAACCTGGTCCCTTCTGAGTCCATACACTCCTTGGCGACAACAACACCAGGCTACAGAGCATCAAATATGTAAAACAGGAAATAACAAAAACAATTGACATTACAACCTTGCATAACATCAATTCTCCTCCCAAGTTTAGATAAGAAGAATAACCTCATACAATGCAATGAAAATTATATTCACATGAAGTGCTGGTACTGCTTGATCTGTGGCAGCGGCCTGAAGTACAGGTGTTGTTACCAGCCATAGCTTTCCACCAGCACCGTACCATACTCCAGTCCAACCAGCTGTTAGATGTTAACCCTGTCTCAGTGCTGTCCTTCACAACACCAGCAGTGTTCACTCTGGTCTTTCTGAAGCGCTACTTGATGAGGCCGAAGCACCATTTGGGGGTTAACTTGGTGTAGTCTGTGATCAGGAAGTGAAGGTCCAGACTGTGGTGGAGCTTGTGCATGGTCCACCAGGCACAATACCAAAGCACAAATTTGTTCTTGTTTTGGCCACTGCAGTTATCATAATTCCGGTCCACACGTGTTTCCCCAACTTTCCCCAATGACTGCGCTGCTGACATACCTTCATCAATCAAGTAGTTGACTTGTGGTATACCTTCATAGCAGACACCAAACAAGCCACACTTGTGAGGAGTTTAAAAGTAGATGGGATGTGGCTGCATAGAGTTGGAAGGATAGTGCACCTGCAAACAACAAAATAACGTTAATATAAATTAAAATGAATTGTCTCACCCCTGTCACACTCACTGAGCTGTGTAAAGAGACTGAGTGTGTATCTATCCATCTATGTCCTTAATCAGTATAAAGGAGGACATATTGCTTACTTGTTGAGCAAAATCAAAGCTGTAATGCATCCTGATGTCTTTGCTTTCTGGTTCAGTAGGGGCCCCCAGAGACAACTGCAGGTCTTGACAGGTGGTCTTGCAGTCAGCAACCATTTTCTGGTAGACAGACCGCTCACTCTGAACAAGTGCTTGCTTGGGCCAGCTCTCTTTTTGATGGGAGGCATTAGACCATTGTCCTTGTATGACTGATGGAGGAGAGTCCGGCGTGTACTACTGATGCTGAAAGACAAATTCCAGATACAAATATTTTAGCATTATTATACAATAGATAGCAGTAATCACCATCAGACACACCTGGTTAACGTGATGGGTCATGTAATCATCTGGCAAAGTGAAAGATTGTCATAGCTAGCTAAAGTTAACTAGCTAACATTGAACCTATTTGCTTAACATTAGGCTATAACCAGCAATGCAAATGGCTTTCTGAGATAATATTACTCTACAGATCATACACGTAATGTTAGCTAGCGAGCCAGCCATCTAACGTCAGCTAGCTAACAGTACACTAGAACTTGGGATCTTTTGTTTGGCTGGCTAGCTAGCTAGCCAATAAAACATAATTCCAATCCATAGAGTACTAGCAATACAAACTGATTGTCATAGCTGGCTAAAGTTAACCAAGTAGGTTCAATGTTAGCTAGCTAACATTAGGCTATAACTAGCAATGCAAATGGCTTTCTGAGATATTCCATGTAATTCTAGCTAGCGAGCCAGCCACCTAACGTCAGCTAGCTAGCTAACAGTAAGCTTTAACTTGCAATGAAAAGTTTCTGACAAAATTAGCAACTTATAATATCTGAAACTGTAGCTAGACTCTTACCCGTATACATGGATCAACGCTTCACGGCAGACTGCAACCCCTTTCATTAAATAAGACTTGTGTCGTTTCCGTTTTGTTTGTACAGCTTGCTCGGCCCGTTGTGTCAAGTCACTCTGGCTCACATCGTCTGATTCAGTTTCAGATTCATAGAGCCAGTGTGGCATGATCATCCTCCTGAAAGTAGTACATCACAACTTTTTCCCACTGAGGTTTGTCAATAGCAATGTTGTTGAGCGCAGTAGCAACACATTTGCAGTTCTCCATGGCTAACGTTAAAACTTCAGTAGAAAGGATTATCTACTCATTACGAGCAGCTCATTTTATAGACCGAAGATGCTACATGGCAGACCAATCCGAACTCATCTCTCGGCATGGCCAACCCATTCATTATCTCAGCCAGTCATGGCTAGTGAGAAGGTTCCTGTCTTTTTCTGTGGCTAATGGAAAGATAAACTTTTGAATGAATATTCTATAAGAGGAACAAGAGCTCAAACAGTAGAACGTATTAGGTGTCGGTACTCAGCTCCTGTGTGCTCCTGCTTAAGTCAAGCACTGCTTCTTATCCCTTGCGCAAATAGGCTACAGCTGTGTCTGTCCCAAGCTCACTGGTGCACAGAATATTTTATACAAAGTCGCAAGTTCGCTAGCAAGCTTTGGGCAGGACCCAAGTTAATAGTTGTGACTTGTTTCAGGAAACTAGGTGTATGTCGCAAGTCACGACTTCACAGGAGAAAGTTTGAACTTTTTTTTAATCAAAATGCTATAGTTCACAGCCTTCTTGAACATTTGAACTTTCATGTGCCTTAACGAACTTGTATGCCATCTGTAAATACGAATAAAGTAGTTCAACTACGAGCCTAGTTGACACCTCACAAGTCCTCAACTGGCAGCTTCATTAAATAGTACCCACAAAACACGAGTCTCAACGTCAACAGTGAAGAGGCGACTCCGGGATGCTGGCCTTCTAGGCAGCGCTGCAAAGAAAAAGACATATCGCAGACTGGCCAATAAAAAGAAAAGATTAAGATGGGCAAAAGAACACAGACACTGGACAGAGGAACTCTGCCTAGAAGGCCAGCATCCCGGAGTCGCCTCTTCACTGTTGACGTTGAGACTGGTGTTTTGCCGGTACTATTTAATGAAGCCGCCAGTTGAGGACTTGTGTTTCTCAAACTAGACACTAATGTACTTGTCCTTTTGCTCAGTTGTGCACCGGGGCCTCCCACTCCTCTTTCTATTCTGGTTAGAGACAGTTTGCACTGTTCTGTGAAGGGAGTAGTTCACAGCGGTGTACAAGATCTTCCGTTTCTTGGCAATTTCTCGCATGGAATAGCCTTCATTTCTCAGAACAAGAATAGACTGACGAGTTTCAGAAGAAAGTTCTTTGTTTCTAGCATTTTGAGCCTGTAATCGAATCCACAAATGCTGATGCTCCAGATACACAACTGGTCTAAAGAAGACAAGTTTTATTGCTTCTTTAATCAGAACTACAGTTCTCAACTGTTCTAACATAATTGCAAAAGGGTTTTCTAATGATCAATTAGCCTTTTAAAATGATCAACTTGGATTAGCTAACACAACGTATATTGGAACACAGGAGTGATGATTGCTGATAATGGGCCTCTGTACGCCTGTGGATATTCCATAAAAAATCTGCTGTTTCCAGCTACAATAGTCATTTACAACATTAACAATGTCTACACTGTATTCTTGATGGACAAAACATTTGCTTTTCTTTCCAAAACAAAGACATTTCTTAGTGCCCCCAAACTTTTGAACGGTAGTGAATGTATAAATTAACTTCATGCTGCTGATTTTAGATAAGGGAAATTCCACAATAACGGCCTCTGATTTTTTTTCACTTAATGTACGTATACCAAAGAAAAAACATTGATTTCAAGGTATAACAAACCATACAACGCTATACACAAGGACTTCTTTTAACAATTTATACAACATTTTACTAGAAGAACTGTGCAGATGCAAAGTTTAGTAACAGAATTTCAGTAAAGTCTCCCTCTGTCTTTTGTGTGCACTTTTTCCAAATAGATCTGCTCCAAATGTTAAGATTTAACAATGTCTGCAGAAAGAATTGGGTGTCAGGTATGACATGGCACATTGACTTTGAAAAAAATCTCTTTAGGTTATTGAAGTACAGTAAGTGAATTGGATTTACACCCGGTAACGGAATTTCATCATGGGTCCCCGATCTGTACGACAAAGAAATGCATAATTATGGATATAAATGTCATTCTCTTCATGGTGACGTATCCTAAAAAGGTACACAAAGTTATAAATATGCAATATCCTCCTTTGCATATTTGGGTATTATTCTACACTGGTTATTATTTTTTTATGAGCTCTGCCCCCCAAACAAGACCAAATTTTGTTGGACCGGACCATATCTTAACCAATCATAAACATCTATGTTTCACAAGTTAGGACATCAATGCACAGCAAAAAGCGCTCAGTCGGGTACAGTGCACCACAGAACAGTAGATTTGGTAACGGAATTTTGTTTTAATCACTTAATAATTCATCAATTCTAATTGATAGGTTTATCTTGTTACTTCTGTGAACTTTCATTATCCTCCCTTTATGAAGGGCAGAAAAGATATGTGGTAACGATTTTGGTAACGGAATTTCAAGGCACAACGAAGGCAAATGTTTCTAAATTTACAGAAGGCAGAAACATTTCCCAGAAACTAAGTGTTTGTTTGATATTAGTTGGCAGGGTTCTTTACTTCAACATTGTTTTTTGAGTTATTTCTAATACCTTTTTTAAGACTTCTTCTTGTGGATGTTTTCTAAGACTCATTTTACATCTGTTTGACTAGATATCAAAGCCTTTGCTTATTCAACATTTTTAGGATGGAAAATGTTAGAAAAATGTATATGCCTTAATTTAAAAAAGAAAAAGAAATTGGTGTGTGTGTGTGTGTGTGTGTATATGTGTGTATATATATATATATATATACACACTATTAGCTTTCATTTGACATGCTCCTATGAACTTCACATGTTGGTGCTCATGGAAATGACCTTGCAGCTGCAATCTCTAACTTTATGGTGACCTGACCAAATTCACATAGAAATCTGAGTTATAGATCTGTCAATCTCATTGAAAGCAGGTCTTAAAAGCGGTAGATATGTTCTATGTGTTGCGTCTTTTACTTTCGGTTTTGTACACCAGCTTCAAACAGCAGAAAAATACAAGATATTTGGTTATTGAAAATATATTTCACAGCAGTTTAGATGATACAGTGACTCTCTACACTATTCATTGCTTGTTGTCACATAAACTGAAATTAGGCTAACTGTTATTTTAGCAACCAGGAAATGGCAGAGTGATTTCTGCAAATTTCGAATCTTTAAGCGTGCATGTTTACGCCTATGAAGGGAACATTTGAAGAGCTATCAGATTTCATGTCACAGAATTTGAGTATGAATTTGCATGACGATTGTTATTGTAAATTGAGGTAGGATTGACAGGGATATGGTTGAGTTTTGAAATGGTTTAGTAATTCGTACAGTATGAGGGTTTTCAGGGTCCTTGGGGAGAGAAGCCATTTTCAGCACATTTTTTCTGGTTGGATTAATGCACTCTTGACATTGACCTTTCCAGGTTGACAAAGCAGTGGGTTGTTTGTGTGGTGTACTATACTGACTGTAACACAAAGTTTTGCTCCTTTTGTAGGTCATGGGAAGAATCACAAGGATGCCGCGTCTGTGCGTGCCACTCACCCCATACCAGCCGCCTGTGGGATCTACTACTTTGAAGTGAAGATTGTCAGCAAGGGCAGGGATGGGTAAGGGTTTGCTGATACTTGGTACTCCTACTGAATGTTCTGACCTCCCACCTTTTTCATTTTATCCTCGTGGTTTGTTTACCCATGTTAGCTATTAGCCTCTAAAGCAGTTGAAAATGCTGTGTAGAGAAACTAAAGAGAGCAGTAAATAACTGAAGGCAATTTGGGGACTGAAAGGATTTCAGCTGCTATTGACTCATCAGACTGACTCATGTTGTCTAAACTGATAATGTTGTCGCTGACCTTTGACCTCCTGTTGTTGTCTCCAGGTACATGGGGATTGGTCTGTCTGCCCAGGGGGTCAACATGAACAGACTGCCTGGTGAGTATGAGGGAAGGTGGTGGCAGACGGGAATGTTTAGATTGTAGGATGTGTGGGTTTTGGAGGTCATAGGGTTCACAGCTAGAACCCTGCCCATAATCTTTGCTTGTTTGGTTAAATATTGAAGGACAAGGAGTAGTAGTCAGTGTGTGTAAGGTTTGCTTGTTCGGCTGTAATAGATTGTGAACAACTAAACCTGTGTTATCACAACTCAGACGTTGTTAATCTCCAGAATCTATATCCAGATTTGTTTCCAGATGTATTGTCAGGGCTCCCTAGTGCTGCAACGGTCTTAGGCACTGCATCTCAGTGCTTGAGGCGTCACTACAGACACCCTGGTTAGAATCCAGGCTGTATCACAACCGGCTGTGATTTGTAGTCCCATAGGGCGGCACACAATTGCTCCAGCGTCGTCCAGGTTTTTCCGGTGTAGGCCATTATTGTAAATAAGAATTTGTTCTTAACTGACTTGCCTAGTTAAATAAAGGTTATATATAATTTTTTTTAATTATAAAACTCTAGAGAGCCTGGAATGGATGGATCTAGATTTAATGTCACATTGAAACCATGACTGACTGTTACAGAACATGCCTGGACATGCTTAGACTAGTAATGAGCGATGACATTTAACATGCAAAATACCACCCAATAATTTTTTTTCCTCCACATAAAAGCTTCCTGTGTCTGACCTGTATGAAGGTCAGGTGAAAGTGGAGCTGCCACAGACAGGACGGCTCACATTCATTGAAGAGGAAGGGAGAAATACATTTGTTATTGTTGTTAATTTAGTAATCTTCTCAAGGCCATTTCATTCTCAATACAGTATTTTCCTCAATCATATATTCCACAATACAGTTATGTTTAGCCTACTATAGAATAGTCAGAACATATATCAAATTGGTCAGTCTGTAGCACTCCTGGTTCAGTGAATGAAGCCATCCAAGCAGAAACACTCTCATGCCAGGGCCTGATGAGATTGGATGTAACCAAACAGGCTAGTAGATGAGTGTTTGCCACCAAACACGGAGGAGAGTACAGAGCAGTATCAGTGTATGAATACAGGGCCATCTGCACCCTGGCATCTGCACCCTGGTCTGGCCCACTGTTCAGCAGTAAATAGTTAATCAAACACTTTTCATTTCATCACCAGTTAAAGGTGCACTATGTAGAAATTGCTCCCTCATTTCTTGGTTGCTAAAATTATAATAGTTTGTCTAATTACAGTTTGTGACAAAACAAGCAAGTATAGTGTAGAGTGGCTATTCCCAAACTGGGGTGCGCGTACCCCTAGGGGTGCTCCAAATAAAAATGTGATTCACATTTTCAAACAGTCTGTTTATATTTTCCAACGGGGCTATACATTTGGGTTAGGTTTTTTTCATGCCTGAGTAGCCTCGTTTCACTGCCAAAAATAAAATGAAACCATCTAGTGTTCAGCGAAATAACAACACCATGTCAAATTACAGGTAGCCTAGTCAAATAATGAACATCCAATCACATTAACTGTGACTTGGTCTATAAAAAAGTGGTCAGATGAAGCAGATGCTAAACTACAGGACTGTTTTGCTAGCCAGACTGTAATATGTTCTGGGATTCTTCCTAATGGCTTTGAGTAGTACACCACATCAATCTCTGGCTTTATCAATAAGTGCATCGAGGAAGTCGTCCCCACAGTGACCGTACGTACATACCCAAATCAGAAGCCATGGATTACAGGCAACATTCGCACTGAGCGGGACTAACACCGAAGCTTATAAGAAGTCCCACTATGCCCTCCGACGAACCATCAAACAGGCAAAGCGTCAGTACAGGACTAAGATCGAATCGTACTGTACCGGCTCCGACGCTCGTTGGATGTGGCAGAGCTTGCAAACTATTACAGACTACAAAGGGAAGCACAACCGAGAGCTGCCCAGTGACACAAGCCTACCAGCTAAATAACTTCTATGCCCACTTTGAGGCAAGTAACACTGAAACATTCATGAGAGCATAAGCTGTTCCAGACTACTGTGTGATCACGCTCTCTGCAGCCGATGTGAGTAAGACATTCAAACAGGTCAACATTCACAAGACCGCAGGGCCAGACGGATTACCAGGACGTGTACTCTGAGCATGCGATGACCAACTGGCAAGTGTTTTCACTGACATTTTCAACCTTTCCCTGTCCGAGTCTGTAATACCAACATGTTTTAAGCAGACCACCGCTGTCCCTGTGCCAAAGAACATTAAGGTAACCTGCCAAAATGACTACCGACCCGTAGCACTCACGTCTGTAGCCATGAAGTGCTTTGAAAGGCTTGTCATGGCTCACATCAACACCATTATCCCAGAAACCGTAGACCCACTCCAATTTGCATACCGCCCTAACAGATCCACAGATGATGCAATCTCTATTGCACTCCACACTGCCCTTTCCCACCTGGACAAAAGGAACACCTATGTGAGAATGCTGTTCATTGACTACAGCTCAGCGTTCAACATCGTAGTGCCCTCAAAGCTCATCAATAAGCTAAGGACCCTGGGACTTAACACCTCCCTCTGCAACTGGATCCGTCCCCTCCTATACTCCATGTTCACTCATGACTGCACGGCCAGGCACGACTCCAATACCATCATTAAGTTTGCCGATGACACAACAGTGGTAGACCTGATAACCGACAACAATGAGACAGCCTATAGGGAGGAGGTCAGAGACCTGACCGTGTGGTGCCAGGACAACAACCTCTCCTTCAACGTGATCAAGACAAAGGAGATTGTGGACTACAGGAAAAGGAGGACCGAGCACGCGCCCATTCTCATCAACAGGGTGTAGTGGAGCAGGTTGAGAGCTTCAAGTTCCTTGGCATACACATCTCCAAGAACACCAAGACAGTCGTGAAGAGGGCACGGCAAAACCTTTTCCTCCTCAGGCGACCGAGAAGATTTGGCATGGGTCCTCAGATCCTCAAAAGGCTTTACAACTGCACCATCGAGAGCATCCTGACTGGTTGTATCACTGCCTGGTACGGCAACTTCTCTGCCTCTGACCGCAAAGCACTACAGAGTGTAGTGCGAACGGCCCAGTACATCACCGGGGCCAAGCTTCCTGCCATCCAGGACCTCTATACCAGGTGGTGTCAGAGGAAGGCCCTAGAAATTATCAAAGACCCCAGCCACCCTAGTCATAGACTGTTCTCTCTGCTACCGCACGGTAAGCGGTACCGGAGCATAAAGTCTAGGTCCAAGAGGCTCCTAAATAAATTCTATCCCCAAGCCACAAGACTCCTGAACATCTAATCAAATGGCAACCCAGACTATTTGCATTGCTCCCCCCAAAAAATCTGGAACGCTCATGCTACTCTCTGTTGTTATCTATGCATAGTCACTTTAATAACTCTACCTACATATTACCTCAATTACCTCGACACCGGTGTCCCCTGTATATAGCCCCGCTATTGTTATTTACTGCTGCTCTTTAATTATTTGTTATTCTTATCTCTTATTTTTATTTTTATCTTTTATTTTTTTTTATGTATTTTATTAAAACTGCATTGTTGGTTAAGGGCTTGTAAGTAAGCATTTCACTGTAAGGTCTACACCTGTTGTATTCGGACATGTGACAAATAAGTTTTGATTTATAAAAACAACAGATACCATTTAATATGAAGGGGCTAGAAGAGTCTTATATGGTGAGCTACCGAGTGGCTAGAACAGGCAAGCCCCATACTATTGTGGAGGACTTAATTATTCTTGCTGCTGCGGCTATGGCTGGGGGAAAAGGCCCAAAAAAACTACAGACAATGCCTTCATCAAACACTGTTTCACGACGTATCAGTGACATGGCAGGAGATGTTTCGCATACAAGCCAGTGAATTATATGCGTTACAGCTGGATGAGTCAACAGACGTGGTGGGCCTTGCTCAGCTTCTGGTATATGTCTGTTACGGAGGGGGGGTCATTTATGGAATACATCCTCTTCTGCAAACCACTGGAAACCAGGACAACAGGAGAGGATATTTTTGAAGTACTGGAAAGCTTTGTGACATCAAATGGACTTTGGTGGTCAAGATGCGTTGGTATCTGTACTCAGGGCGCAAAAGCCCTGACAGGGAAACATAGTGGATTGTTAACACGCTTTCAAACACTTTTCCCAATGCCACTTGGGTACACTGCAGCATCCACCGAGAGGCTCTTGCTGCCAAGGGAATGCCTGACAGCTTGAAATATGTTTTGGACGCTACAGTGAAAATGGTTACTTTATTAAAGCAAGGCCCCTGAACTCGTGTATTTTCTGCACTATGCAATAATATGGGCAGTGACTATGTAACACTTTTACAACATACAGAAGTACGCTGGTTATCAAGGGGCAAAGTATTGACACCTTTTTTTGAACTGAGAGTCTTTACTGTCTTTACTGACCATAATTTTCACTTGTCTGGCCACTTGCAAGATGACTAGTTTCTCACACGACTGGCCAATCTGGGTGATTGTTTTTTCTCGCTAGAATGATCTGAATCTAGGATTACAGGGACTCCGCAACTATATTCAATGTGCGGGACAAAATTGAGGCTATGATTAAGAAGTTGGAGCTCTTCTCTGTCTGCATTAACAAGGATAACACACAGGTCTTTCCATCGTTGTATGATTTTTTTGTGTGCGAATGAACTCAAGCTTACGGACATTGTCAAATGTGATATAGCGAAGCACTTTAGTGAGCTGGGTGCGCAATTAGGCAGGTACTATCCCGACACGGAAGACACAAACAACTGGATTTGCTATCCCTTTCATGCCCTGCCTCCAGTCCACTTACCAATATCGAACAAGAGAGCCTCATCGAAATTGCAACAAGCAGTTCTGTGAAAATTGACTTTAATCAGAATCCACTGCCAGATTTCTGGATTGGGCTGTGCTCAGAGTATCCTTCCTTGGCAAATCGCGCTGTTAAGACACTGATGCCCTTTGCAATCATCTACCTATGAGAGTGGATTATCTGCCTTCACTAGCATGAAAACTAAATACAGGCACCGACTGTGTGTGTGGAATGATTTAAGACTGAGACTCTTGCCAATACAACCCAACATTGCAGTTATGTGCATCCTTTCAAGCACACCCTTCTCATTAACCTGTGGTGAATTATTCAACATTTTTGATTAACAAATCAAGTTGTATATGTAAGATGGCTAAATAAAGAGCAAAATTATTATTTGTGCCCTGGTCCTTTAAGAGCTCTTTTGTCATTTCCCACCAGCCGGGTTGTGACACAAACTCACACTCATTCTTATGTTTAATAAATGTATCGTAAAGTGTGTGTGTGTGGCAGGCTTAAAATAATGGCAAAAAACAACATATGAGAGTGAGCTGACCCTGGTGCTAGTGGGGGTACGCAGCTGGAAGAATCATTGTACCATCTAAACCGCTGTGAAATATATTTTCCATAACCAAGAATATTGTATTTTCAGCTGTTTTGAAGCTGGTGTACAAACTGAAAATAAGATGCAAAAGCAAAACTTAAGAACAGGCAATGGGAGATGAGCATAAAGTGCATGTAGATAATACATTCTTGCTTTACTCCATCAAGTACTCTCTCGCTCTCTCCCCCCACTCCCATGCACGCACGCACGCACACACACACACTGTCTCACACACATGAAGAGATCACTAATTGTTACAGTGACTGCTGTGACACAGGACAGGAGGGTGGGTATATTTCTGACTTGGGCCCATGGGAGCTATGTTTCCTCTTGTGCACTGATGCGATTCCCTGCCAATTAGATAATTTCTCCATGCTGCGCTGACCAATTGTATGACCCCTTCCTCAGGCTGTGTCACCTGCCTATTGGGTTCTCCATGGCGCCTGAGACCTTTGGAATGCTTTGGACTCATCCAGCCAATTCTACATGCTCTTGTTGACTACAACTGCTGTTCATTCACACCCTGCTCTGATATCTTCAAATGTATCTGTGTTACACAATGGTTGGAATAAGGTGGAAATGGGGTGCGATGTTGGTTTGGAGAGTTTAGTTGTATGAACATCGTTTACGAATATTTATTTTGTTACTGGGTTTCTAGTATGTTATATGCCAACAGACTTTTGTACATTTGTGTGGGTGGGTAGGTGGTTGTTTCGGTCCTGGCTGTAATAGTAAATTCCTTGTTGACCTCTGTGTATCTGATCCCATAGTGGAGCCCTGCCCATTTCATTAGCATGTAGGGAACACTGAGCCCAGCTTTAGGAGTAATATCCCTGTCGGCGCTGCTCCGCAGATTAATCTAATACCTCACAGTTCACACACGACCTACTTTCTCTGCGCCACTTTCTCTTTTTGGTTGGTGACAGACACTGATTGAGGCGACAATATACATTCTGCAGACACACACAAGCCTACACAATACAACCCCCCACACAAACACATGCACTGAAGATCTCTCCATACAGAGCTCCCTCTGCACATGCGGTCTACTCTCCTTCCCCTTCCCTATTGATGCCATGCACACACATGTACTGCTCTGTTTTGAGTATGACTCATCTGTCAGTGCTCCTATTCAGAGGCCAATGCCTCTCGCTGGCCACCCAGAGTATTGCACATGCTACACAGGACACAAGTGGGGATATCCAAATGAAAGAGACCATTTGTCAGGCTCAGCTCCTCCCGTGTCACTGTCTTTTATGGGGATAATATTGCTCATCACACTGCTGGCTCACCCATCTCACTCCTTCCCCTCTCTAATGTATGTGTGGCACTGCCCTAACCATTAACTGATGCATATTAATCTAGCTAGAAGTGAGATGAGAATGGTTACATGTAGTTGTAAGCTTATGGAAGTGTTGAGTTTCTCGATTGTTTCCACCATGTTGTTAATGTGTAATATTCATGTACTATAGGTCTAGATTTCCTTTCATCACTTCTGCCTTTGTCTCCTATCCTAGGGTGGGACAAGCACTCGTATGGTTACCACGGTGACGACGGACACTCCTTCTGCTCTTCAGGGACTGGCCAACCATATGGCCCAACCTTCACCACTGGAGATGTGATTGGCTGCTGTGTGAACCTAATTAACAACACCTGTTTCTACACCAAGAACGGCATCAGTCTAGGTGAGAACTGCACACCAACAGTGCAGGGGAATAAACATCCAAGTTAACTTTTATATGAAAATGCACTATGCTTCACACGTTTTGATATGTTTCCAGGCGATGTATACCATTCTGTTTACTTGACTGCAAATGATAACATTTTTAATATCTTCTACTCCATTAACATTTGTTTCTCTCTGTTTATTCTTCAGGTGTAGCTTTTACGGACCTCCCTGTGAGTATTATACTGAAATGTGGACAAATTGTATTCAATGTCAAGGACTTCTGTTGTTTTTACATGTGTGGTATATTGTATAGCAGGGGTCTTAAACCTATTTTGCCCAGGGACCCCCTCCAGTCAAACCGGCAACCCAGGGACCCCCATCTTACGTTAGCAAAACAATTTTTTTCACGTCTTATCATCAGGTGAGTGTTAATGGCAAGGAGAAGTAATCAATATTTGAAAAGGAATATATTTAGTAGAAAGTTTTACATTATTACCACCTCTCCACATTATAATTGTAAGAGGTGTAAACTCAGCCTGTTAGCTAGAAGGATAACTCCAAACTTATTTTTGCTATGAGCAGCTGTTTAACTGGTTAAACAGAGGTTAAAGGTCCAAGTCAAGAAAGCTTACCAGCAGCCAGCTGCACTGGTAGCCTATTCACAGGGGCTTTTTCAAAGCCTATATCAGATACTCCAGTGAATGTAATTGGCTCCAAATGAGTGTAATTTGCTGTAATTGAAACACAAAGTTAATATAATTAGAAATAAGATATTCTCCTCTTTTCTACTGTAGATATGTAATTCAAAATGTGTTTTCTGTTGTTGCTAGCGATATTCATAAAAACACTGTTGTATTTTTATATTGTTGCGGACCCCTGCAAGGACACCCGGTTGAAAACCCATGTATAGTAATCTATACTGTTTCCTTGACTTCCTCATCCGACACTCTTTACGGGTGCCATTTTAATAGTGTGTATAGTAGCCTTGAATATTATTTTTAATAGCATGACTGTCATCGTTAAATTTGGGTAATTCAGTAGCGGTAGCTTCCCTCTATCCATTAGTGATGATGATGATATGAATGTCCTATATTATTCACGGTTGCCATGCCAATGGCATCGGAGGGGATGGCTGCCGTTTTACAGGCTCCGAACCAACTGCTATTTTGTTAGTTTTTTTTCACATTGTTTAACTTTTTTTTTTTTAAACGTATTTTGTACATAATGTTGCTGCTACCGTCTCTTATGACTGACAAGAACTTCTGGACATCAGAACAGCAATTACTCACCTCGAACTGGACAAATATTTTTTTCTTTAACGAGTCCGACGCGAAGGAAATACTGCTTTCTTGGGAACGGGCCCAAATCGCCGTAATTTGCGTGAAGAAAAGATGGAGAAAAAGGGGGTGGAGATCGGGCTGCCTTCTGAGAATTCGTTGGCGAGTGAGTAAATCTCCACTACCATTCATTCTATTGGCCAACGTGCAATCATTGGAAAACAAAATTGATAATATACAATCAAGACTATCCTACCAACGGGACATTAAACTGTAATATCTTTCACCGAGTCGTGGCTGAACGACGACACAGATAATATAGAGCTGGTGGGATTTTCCATGCATCGGCAGGACAGAGAAGCTACGTCTGGTAAGACGAGGGGCGGGGGGGTGTGGTCAATAACAGCTGGTGTGCAATGTCTAATATTAAAGAAGTCTCGAGGTATTGCTCACCACTAGGCGCTCCTAGTGGACGGGGACTTTAATGCAGGCAAACTTAAATCAGTTTTACCTAATTTCTACCAGCATGTCACATGTGCAACCAAAAGGGAAAAAAACTTGACCACCTTTACTGCACAGACGCATACAAAGCTCGCCCTCCATTTGGCAAATCTGACCATAATTCTATCCTCCTGATTCCTGCTTACAAGCAAAAACTAAAACCGGAAGTACCATTGACTCGCTGGAAGTGGTCAGATGACACGGATGCTACGCTACAGGACTGTTTTTCTAGCACAGACTGGGCTGCGAGCTGCCCAGTGACTCAAGCCTACCAGACGAGCTAAATGCCTTTTTATGCTCGTGTCGAGGCAAGCAACACTGAAGCATGCATGAGAGCCCCAGCTGTTCCGGACAACGGTCTCAGTGGCCGACGTGAGCAAGAACTTTTATGCAGGTCAACATTCACAAAGCCATGGGGCCAGACGGATTACCAGGACGTGTACTCAAGGCATGCGCGGACCAACTGACAAGTGTCTTCACTGACATTTTCAAGCTCTCCCTGACCGAGTCTGTAATACCTACATGTTTCAAGCTGACCACCATAGTCTATGTGCCCAAGGAAGCGAAGGTAGCCTGCCTAAATGATTACCGCGCCGTAGCACTCACGTCGGTAGCCATGAAGTGCTTTGAAAGGCTGGTCATGGCTCACATCAACACCTGGACAAAAGGAACACCTATGTGAGAATGCTGTTCATTGACTACAGCTAGGCGTTCAACACCATAGTGCCCTCAAAGCTCATCACTAAGCTAAGGACCCTGGGACTAAACACCTCCCTCTGCAACTGGATCCTGGACTTCCTTACGGGCCTCCCCCAGGTGGTAAGAGTAGGCAACAACACATCTGCCACACTGATCCTCAACACTGGGGCCCCTCAGGGGTGCATGCTCAGTCCCCTCATGTACTCCCTGTTCACCCACGACTGCGTGGCCAAACACGACTCCCAACACCATCATTAAGTTTTCTGACGACACAACAGTGGTAGGCCTGATTACTGACAACAATGACACAGCCTATAGGAAAGAGGTCACAGACCAGGCAGTGTGGTGCCAGGACAACAACCTTTCCCTCAATGTGAGCAAGACCAAAGAGCTAATCGTGGACAACAGGAAAAGGCGGGCCCTGCAAGTCCCCATTAACATTGATGTGGCTGTAGTGGAGCTGGTCGAGAGTTTCAAGTTCCTTGGTGTCCTCATCACCAATGAACTATCATGGTCCAGACACACCAAACGAGGGCACTACAACACCTTTTCCCTCTCAGGAGACTGAAAATATTTGGCATGGGTCCCCAGATCCTCAATTCTACAGCTGCACCATCGAGAGCATCCTGACCGGTTGCATCACCGCCTGGTATGGAAACTGCTCTGCATCTGACCGGAAGGCGCTACAGAGGGTAGTGCGTACGGCCCAGTACGTCACTGGGGCCAAGCTTCCTGCCATCCAGGAGTTATATACTAGGCGGTGTCAGAGGAAAGCCCAAACAATTGTCAGACTCCAGTCACCCAAATCATAGACTGTTCTCTCTGCAACCGCATGGCAAGCGGTACCGGAGCGCTAAGTCTAGGACCAAAAGGCTCCTTAACAGCTTCTACCCCAAAGCCATTAGACTGCTGAGCAATTAATCAAATGGCCACCCGGACTATTTACCTTGACACCCCCACCTACCTACATGTACAAATTACCTCGACTAACCTGTACCCCCGCACATTGACTCTGTACCGGTACCCCCTGTATATTGCCTCGTTATTGTTATTTTGTGTTACTTTTAATTTTTTACTTGAGTTTATTTGGTAAATTTTTTCTTTACTTTTTCTTGAACTGCATTGTTGGTTAAGGGCTTGTAAGTAAGCATTTCACGGTCTATACCTGTTGTATTCAGTGCATGTGACAAAGTTTTATATGATCAAAATTAAAGACAAGTTCTTCCTATTATGGCCAGAGTTGGAATGTGCGCTTGCCAAGGTGTGCAAAGCTAATATTGTATATATCTGTGTTCACACCTTACCCTCTACCCACAGCCGAACCTGTATCCCACAGTGGGCCTGCAGACTCCTGGAGAGATTGTGGATGCTAACTTTGGCCAGCAGCCCTTTGTGTTTGACATTGAGGACTATATGAGTGAATGGAGGGCTAAGATCCATGGCATGATCGCCCGCTTCCCCATCGGAGAGAGACTGGGGGAGTGGCAGGCAGTGCTGCAGAAGTAAGGGATCCTTATCGACATTACACTTTTCACCTTAACAGACTACTGTGTCTTTCTCTACTACTGTAAGGCTAAACCATGTCTTTGATTCTTCCAGTATGGTATCCACCTACCTGGTGCATCATGGGTATTGTGCTACGGCCACAGCCTTCGCCAGGGCTACAGAGACCTTGATCCAGGAGGACCAGACTTCCATAAAGAACCGGCAGAGTGAGAACCACACAAAAACTCCACACTGACAGTACCACAGAAACACTGAGGACCAATCACTGTCATACATTTTCTCACCGTCATCCATTCAATCAGTTTTGAATGATAATATGCCTCTTTCTACCCACAGGAATACAGAAACTGGTATTGGCAGGGCGGGTTGGAGAGGCCATCGAAGCCACACAGCACCTGTACCCTGGACTTCTAGAACACAACCCCAATCTACTCTTCATGTTGAAGTGAGTAGACTTGAACCAACTATGGGACTCTTTTATGGGAGTGTTAATCTTAAGGTTACATTTAAGAAGTATTGGAATTGTAGGGCTTAAAGAAGCACTCTGCTGGTCTTGTAGTATCTTTGCAGGCTCAGGCACATACAACACAACCACAGGAGCATTTTGGCAGTAAAGCTCTGGCTTGCTGCCCAGCTGTGTGTTTATGGCACAAAGACATTAGATGCCATTAGTAAATACTGTGGTCTGCTGAGAGACATTTGGAGACGCAGACCCACAGCTAGGTGGCCATTTTTATGGCTCTCTTATAGAGGAAGAGAGGAGCTTGTTGTAGCAGTTACACAGAGAGGGAAGAGGGGAGGGGGCAGGGTAAGCACAAGGTCACAGTTGTTGCCGCCGAGGGAACTCCTGATTTGATTGGTCATGCCTGTTGCTCCATTTTGTCACGGAAGAGGAGTGAGCAGAACAGAACAGGCGCTGATCTGTTTGACGTTCATCCGGTCATAGTGACATGTATCCATGAAGCCAGATAGATACTCATACTCCGTAACCAGTCTGACTTGTTCCTGTTACATTTACACATTTCTGGGTACAAAGACATGATCTTACACAGCCTCACCTTTGCCGACTTCTGAAAGCAACTGAAGTTTTGCAGTAATTATAGTTGACAGTTTTCATTCAGACTGTTTTTGTTCAAGCAAGTGAGGATGCATGAGATGTGACAGTTAAGCAGAATGAAAGGTTTAATATCAGATGGTACAATGTATTCCAGGAGAAAGCATGTCAGACATTGTGACAGATTCATGGTTGCCCGTATCTCCCAGGTGTCGGCAGTTTGTGGAGATGGTGAACGGTACAGACAGTGAGGTACGATGCTTTAGGGTTCGCTCCCCCAAGTCCCAGGACAGCTACCCGGGCTCCCCCAGCCTGAGCCCCCGACATGGAGCCACCAACCCCAATCCGCACAGTGCAGGTAAGGGAAACACACCTGCAAACACACCTTCACATTTACCTATCCATCTGCCCAGTGTGTTAAAAACACAAATGAGATAAGCGAGAGTATTGTCTATCTATTGTATGTGTCTGTTTCACCCTGGCTCTCTGTCCTCTCCAGGAGCAGACAGCCCCACATGCAGTAATGGGGTCACCCCTCCCAACAAGAACAAGAGCCACAACAAGTATCCAGGCGTCAGCTCTGCCTCCTCCTCCTCTTCTTCCTCCCCTTCCTCTGTCAATTACTCTGAGTCCAACTCCACTGACTCCACCAAGTCCCAGCCTCACAGTGGCACCAGCAACCAGGAGGAGACCAGGTGTGTGGCAAGGCAAGGGTCTATGTGTTTGTTTTTTAGCGTGGTTGCGTTTTAACTGGTGTGGGAGAAAAGCAGACCATCTGCGATATTATGACGGATGACTGAACCTGTCCCTGTGTTTGGCTCCTCTGCAGTGACAGTGAGATGGAGATTGAGGCTGAGCACTACACTAACGGGGTGGCAGAGAACCCCTCTGCTCGGATCATGAACGGCACCTACAAGCACCAGGAAATCCTGCAGGCTCAGGACATCAGCCTGGGCAATGGAGTGGCAGGTACAGACGCTTGACACGTACGCACGCACACATGCTTACTGTTTTGATTGTCAGGCGCACACACTTTGCCCCATGTGTCAATGTCACAATGTTTTCTTTGTCACTTTTGTCTATCTCTCTTTGTCATTCTTTCTCTCCCTCTCTCTGACTGTCACTGTGTGTCTGCTTCTCTCTCTCTGTCTCTGTCTCTCTGTGTGTGTGTGTGTGTGTGTGTGTGTCTGTCTGTCTGTGTGTGTGTGTGTGTGTGTGTGTGTGTGTTTCCTTTCTGGCTGGCTGGATATCTGGGGATGTGTGTTTCTAAATTGAGCTCAAACATAATCCAGTCAGGCAGATGTTTGTGTCGTCAAGGTTGCTAAATGAAATAGACAGCAGCTTTTTTATTTTTATTTTTTAATTTTTTTATATACACAAGGTGTCTCACTGACATTATGAAAATGACTGAATGAAAGTGTGTATGTATGTCCATACATATATATTTTTTGTACCCATATTTTACCAGGATAGTTGACTGAGAACACTTTCTCATTTACAGCCACGACCTGGGGAATAGTTACAGGGGAGAGGAGGGCAGATCAATGAGCCAATTGTAAGCTGGGGATGATTAGGTGGCTATGATGGCCAGATTGGGAATTTAGCCAGGACACCGGGGTTAACACCCCAACTCTTACATAAGTGCCATGGATCTTTAGTGACTACAGTGAGTATGCTATTATGTGAAGTGTCAAATGCACTCTGTCTGTGGCTGCGCTTTGACCCTTGTGGCTGTGTGTGTCCTGGTAGAGGATAGCTGTGCCTCCAGACAGCTGTGTGGAGGGAACCAGGCAGCCACAGAGAGGATGATCCAGTTTGGCCGTGAACTGCAGGGCCTCAACGAGCAGCTGTGCCGTGAATACGGCAAGAACGTCACACACAAGAAGATGCTGCAGGTACCGGGGGGGGTCACGTCACGTCACACAATAGAAGACTGGCACACTGTGGGACACTGGCTGCGTTCACACAGGCAGTCCTATTCTAGTATTGTTTTTCCACTAATTGGTCTTTTGATCAATCACATCAGATATTTTCACATCTGATCTTTTTCAGAGCTGATCTGTTGAAGTGAAAAAAGATCCGAATTGGACTGCCTGTGTTAACACAGCCTGTGACATACGAATTGTATAATTGTCAACCACCGAATGGGGAAGGTTTGGTTTTTGGTTATACTGCAGTTTACACACTACTACTTATATATGACCATTGGAAAGTCTGTCCCTAGTATTGTTCTCTGACAATTAAGGTAGATCCACTGAAAGTGTTTGATGTTACCTCTGTATAAGACAGACCATTATACTGCTTCCAAATCATAGTCCTTAATGGGCTTTTACTGGTCCTGCTGTTTTCTTTCTTTCTCGCTATCTTCCTATCCCTTTCTCTCTTCTCGCTATCTCCCTATCCCTTTCTCTCTCTTTCTCGCTATCTCCCTATCCCTTTCTCTCTCTTTCTCGCTATCTCCCTATCCCTTTCTCTCTCTTTCTCGCTATCTCCCTATCCCTTTCTCTCTCTTTCTCGCTATCTCCCTATCCCTTTCTCTCTGTTTCTCGCTATCTCCCTATCCCCTTCTTTCTCTCTTTTATCACAGGATGCGTTCAGTCTATTAGCATATTCGGATCCCTGGAACTGCCCAGTGGGGCAACAGCTAGACCCAATGCAGAGAGAAAATATCTGCTCCGCTCTTAACAGCGCCATCTTGGGTAAGGCTAAGTTTCACATACAGTACATAATGTCATGAATACTCCGATAAAAATTACTTTCACTCACACAAGCTATTTTTCCTTATCTACAATATTTTTGGGGGGCAGTAACTCCCAGCACCACAAAAGTAATACGCTTGGTAGTGTGTATGTTAACTCTCTCTTCTAATGAATACACACTGCACATTTTCCCATGTACATGTTTGAGTCGCACATGCTTTATTAGCTAATGTACACACCCTGATGTTGTCTTTTGGCCCCTCAGAGTCTCAGAACTTGCCTAAGCAGCCCCCTCTGATGCTGGCTCTGGGTCAGGCCACCGAGTGTGTCCAGCTCATGGCCAGGGTCCGCTCAGGGTCCTGTTCCTTCGCCAGAGTAGACAACTTTTTGCACTAGCCCCAGTCCAGGTGAGTCTGGACAGACCCCAACCATGCTCCCCTCCCCTTATAGCACCACATCAATGCCCTGTTTAACTTATAAGGAATGTTTTTGACTACACATGGCCCATGCTGTTAGTGTCAAGTTGGATTGTAGGGTTACAGTTTGGAGTACAGTAATAGTGTTGGATAGATTACAATACAGTTCCAAAAATGTTTATTTCATTCCTAAGGCAATGTTCAGGACTGCTAAGAAGAGGTCTTTCCAATGGGTTGCCAGATGACTGAGGAAAGCATGTGTTTGAGTTGGTGTGTCGCTTGCCATTTGGCAGAAGCAGATGGACAGGGGAATGAGTAGAAAGCTTATTTTTAATTTAGTATTATCAAATACAAAATGTGTGACTCTATTTAAAGATAAATCATTATTATTCTGTTTATCTATTCATTTTCTAGTTTTATTTAGTCAGTTTGTTGTGCTCATCTTGGAAGAAAAAAAAAATCTAATTCCGTTTTTGTTTTTGAGTGGATTTCAATTCCCTACACAGTATTTTATATCATATCAAAGAAATTCACATTGGCATGCTTTGTCGTTACCAAGCAACATACTCTGGTTTCTTTCATTCAGAACTCAGGTATTCACAGCACATTTGTCATCTCAGTATGGGATATTGTAGACAGAGGTAGGTTTACCCAGCAGTACAGTGGCTCCAATTTAGGACCTGCATTTTTTTGGTTCAAATTCTTACATCTTATATGACTTAACTCCAGAAGCTCATTTAATTAAAGTTAAAGGTCTGAGTTGGCTTCTGAGAGTACACATGGCTGTAAGCCACTAACCTGCTAGTCACCTCAGAGCCCCACACAGCAGCATTCACCTCAGATCATACAATGATGACACTGATTAATTTGTGAGTTTCAATATAAGTGTAGTCCATTTCCAATCAAGTGTCTCCACTAGTTTGATTTGTAACATACAGTAACAATACACAGACATACAGTACTGTGGGTAATTTTGAATTAGGAAATCACTCTCTGGTTTTTGACTTGCTAATTATATTGAAGATATGAAGTCTGAATTAAAAAAAAAAAAAAAAGAAAAGAATATATATATATATAACATTTAATGATATATTGAATAAAAAAGTTAAACTGATTGCCAAATACAAGGCTTTTAATTTGACCTCCCCTTTTCTAATAACCAACGGCCCAGTGACACTTAATCCACACAGTCAGTCAGTCGTTTCATACCAGTGCTTTGACAGCCAGCCCATTGTCATATCATCGCAAACATGCTTATTTTCCCGCTTTCTTGCGGTTCTGTTTTTCCCACAACTAATGTGAAGCTGTCGCATTAATACATAAACTCTAAACACAGACTCGGTCACTTTTACAAACATGTGACCATAACTTTGTTAGTTTGTTTTTGTTTGTTTATTATAGTCACAGTTGAATATGTTTTTTGGTTGTTTTTCTTCATTACAGTATGTATTCTCCTATTTTTAACAGATATTCACATGGGACAGTTGTCGATCATTGATGTATTAACGCAGTATTTCACCCAGCCAGCCAGCAGGAGGCGCTCCACTGTGTGTTGAATGTAGTTTAGCAGATTATATTACGTTTGTGCTTCAGATTTGCTGCTGGCCACCATGATATTGATATTGACATCCCCTGTACCTGTAAGACATATTGCAATATGTTTCATTAACTTTTTTGACAATCCTGCAAAGCATGTTTGTGAAGCAAAGGGGTGGTGGGAGTAGAAATCATCAGCTTCTGTGCTGTTAGTGTTTGGTAGACTTTAATATGTTCACAAAGGCCATTTAGATTTATTAATTTTTTTACGCAATCATTACATTTGGACAACATCTCCTATCTGCATCATGGGCTTATACCTGCTAAAATATATATATAAAAACAAGAACCAATACCTTAACTTAATGTGAGGGTCCTCTATACGTCCTAACCCGGACAACGCTGGACCAATTGTGCGCCGCCCTACAGGAGCCCCAATCACGTCCGGGGCGGCAGGTAGCCAAGTGGTTAGAGCGTTGGGCCAGGTTGCTGGATCGAATCCCTGAGCTGACAAGGTAAAACTCTGTCGTTCTGCCACAGAACAAGGCAGTTAACCCACTGTTCCCCGGTAAGCCGTCATTGTAAATAAGAATTTGTTCTTAACTGACTTGACCTAGTTAAATAAAGGTTAAATAAAAAATGTAAAAATAAATATTGTATTGCAGTAGGAAGCAAAATACTTTTTATTTTATTTTACCTTTTTTTAACTAGGCAAGTCAGTTAAGAACAAATTCTTATTTACAATGACGGCCTACCCCGGCCAAACCCTAACCAGGATGACGTTGGGCCAATTGTGCGCCGCCCTATGGGAGTCCTAATCACGGCTGGTTGTGATATAGCCTGGAATCGACCGCTGCACCACTCTGGAGCCCTTTATCCCAAACCTGTTAAAGACTGACATACTGGGGCACATCATCTTTCAAGCATACCTATACACACTGTAACCCATGTTGGATGAAGGTTTTAGTTGTTTTAATTCATGTTGCTCAATTAATTAAATCTTTAGGTGGCGCTATCCATTCGCATGGGTTTACCGGTAATTCTGAACATACCTTCAGTGATAGGCTTTCAATATTGGAAGCAGCCAGCAGATAGATTTTGATTATATCTTATGACATTATAGCAAAGCGTGTATCTCTTGATGGCTTTCAAAAACAGCAAATGGCTTTTAAAGTCCTATAGCCACCCAAAATGTATATTTCCATTTTAAGATCATTCATTATGAAATAGAATGACTAATGTTTAGGCAGGTGTGCGTGGTGGGTGGGTGTGTGTGTGTGTGTGGAAAGATAATAATCTGTCGAGCTTCTCCTGGGACTTTTATAGACACACCTACACCTACTGTAGCAAACAATCTCCCTGTTCTCCTTTTACGTGTTAGGTTTTTCCATGCTTCAAATGGAGAGGCGAAGGGAATGGAATTAGGAATGAAAAACAAGCTGTGCACAATTTACTTCTATTATTATTTTAATTTCATATTGAGTTTAGCAATTGTGAAGTGAGTTACCCTCTACTTGGCATGAAACTTTTAGAACCTTTAAAACAATATATATATATAAAGAGATTATAATGATAATACAAATTTAAAAAAACATATGTACTAGAAACATGATAAAGAAATATTGTATTCTGTTTAATTTTGACAGAATTATTTTTATTAAAATACACATCCATAAGCATAGTTTTGGTCTCTTGTCATTATTTTGTGGATGTACTGCTTTTGAATGATGGTGACTTGAGGTTGACTGAAAAGTAAAAAAAAGTAGAGATATATCTCCTATCTAGCTATGGTACTAGTCAAAAGTTTACTATTTTCTACATTGAAATAACTGAAATAACACGTATGGAATCATGTAACTAAAGTGTTAAATAAATCTAAAATATATGTTGATTCTTCAAAGTAGCCACCCTTTGCCTTGATGACAGCTTTGCACACTTTTGGCATTCTCTCAACCAGCTTCACCTGGAATGCTTTTCCAACAGTCTTGAAGGAGGTCCCACATATGCTGAGCACTTGTTGGCTTATTTTCCTTCACTTTGTGGTCCGACTCATCCCAAACCATCTCAATTGGGTTGAGGTCGGGTGATTGTGGAGGCCAGGTCATCTGATGCAGCACTTATACATGATCCCAAATGTGTTATTTCATAGTTTATGTCTTCACTATTATTCTACAATGAAGACAATAGTAAAAATAAAAACCCTTGAATGAGTAGGTGTGTCAACTTTTGACTGGTACTGTATATATTTGAGAAAACATGGTTTCAACTGTGGCTTGCACCTGTATGGTTGAACAGAATATGCAGGAATATAGTATGTGGTAAATGGCTCACTAGAGCCCCCTACTGGACACCGGCACTATGAACGCTATGTAAATCAGTATTAAACTATTTTACTGGGCAAGTCGGTTAAGATCAAATTCTAATTACAATGATGGCCAAACCCGGACGATGCTAGGCCAATTGTGCACTGCCCTATGGGACTCCCAATCACAGCCGGATGTGATGCAGCCTGGATTCAAACCAGGTACTGCAGTGACACCTCTTGCACTGAGATGCAGTGTCTTAGACCACCGTGCCACTTGGGAGCCCAAGACTAAAAACTAAAGTGGAGAAATTATTAATTGATGAAGCACACTTGTCTACAAAATATAATAACTTGTCCTTGACACAAGTTTTTGTCAACAACTCAGGACACTACATGTTTTAATTGACAGTAAATTCAACAGAGGTTGAGGGGGTTAGTCAGAAGTGACTTGAGGGGCGTAATGTGTGGAGAGAGGAGGAAGCAGGTTATTAATGCAGAGACTAGGGATCATGTCCTGCAGAGAGCTGCACTCAACACTCATCTAGATCCTGAAATAATCAGTACATTATTAGGCTGCTGTCTCCTCAAATAAGGAGTGTATTGTAAATCAACTCTACTACTAAATCCAGGGCCAGTATATTGGACAACTAAATGAGCCTTAGACCTATTGTTAGAATCTAATTCTTATCTATGTTAGAATCTGCTTCTGGAGTTCAGTAGGCCTACCTGTTACCATTGTGGTGTTCTTATCAGATGCTTTCATTAAGGAGTCTTGAGTTTCAGAGGCAGCTGATCGATGATCCTGAGGAATGGAGGAGGGAGTCTTGAGGATGCTGAATGCTGAAGTTTATGTAGTGGTATAGGTCTCTTGCTGTCCATTTCATAAGAAAGTGAGTGGGAGAAACACAGAATGGAAACGGTCAGTTCAACTTATGCAAACTGACTAAAATAGCAAACATTATTATGGCCAGATTTTATGAAACACCATAGATGAAGAAAACATCCCAAAGAATTTTTAAACAATGTCTTGTGCTAAACAGTAGCCACAGAAATCGAATGAAAATTGCATATAATTGTTGTCATAGAATGTCCATGGGCCTGTGTGCTCTTTGCTGTCTCTCTCACTCTTCACAAGGGCCACTCTGCGCCCTGCTGGACAGTTGGATAGATCTGAGGACCTCATCATTTCCTTGTTGATGTCAATCACCTCTGACTTGACAGTAGTCTGGGTGTTGAAATTTGTTCTGGACCTCCTGCATAGAATAAATTACATGCATATAATATAAATTATGTAAAGAAGAGGAGGGCGTTCAGCGTAAGTCAAGTTGCAACCAAAAAATGTCAGCGTCATTGCAAAGGAAAAGGCGCAACACTTTCTCACTAAGGTTAAAAGACTAATGTTTAGGCCTTCATCAGAATAATCTCACAAAGGGAATGGACAAGTTCATATAGGGCATGGGGGAGAACTTTTCAGCTGGTGGTGCTTATGAGAGAGGGTGTGGTAGAAAATACAGGTTGAGCCTCAAGGTGAGGGATACTGTGGTTTGTCTTCACCTAGTGGTAAAATACACTCTTACCAAAAAGATTTGGGGTTTTGAAACTGCAGTAAAGTGCAGTGACTGTGGTATTTTGGAAGCAGTAATTGCAGAATTACTGCAGTAAATAAAACTTATTTTGTATTTGTATTTTCAGCATACTGCAGTTATACTGCACTCTTGACTGCAAGTTTTTGTTCGTAAGGGCAGAAATGGAACCAGTAAAACAATTGGGAAGACAGAGCAAGCATATTTCAACTGCAGTAGATCTAATTGATGTAAAACCATTACTGTATGTTAGGTATTGGGAAATGAACAACGGGGCTAAGCAAAACTAGGGATAACCACACATCAAAAGCATAGGCAAAATGGACTAACACAACTGGTTTAGACAATAGGTAGAGAGCTTTTTTTCATGAATGAACAAGAAGTACAAAGGAGGAGGGGGTGTCAATGGGCTAACACACTATAGTCCTTCTCTAGGTTAAGACCTCTGGGGACTGAAGGATCTGAGGAATGGATCCAGAATGTCTCTCTCGACCTTCGGTGTTTGGCAACATTGCTACCGCTTTTGTGTTCGCTAACTTTTTCAATTCCAAAATAACTCACAAAGCGAGTGTCCTCTCTTTGAAATGGGGGGCCATTCACTTTGTGTGATTATTCTGATGGGCTATTGTAGGCCGAAACCTTGCTTAAATAAAACAAAAACATTTTTATGGTAAGCGAATGTTGTGCCATTTCCCTTGCAATACATATATCACAAATGCATGGGAGATCAATTATTTCAATTAAGCTATTGTTTCAGGCACTAACCTTGCTACCTTCTGAAAGCCATGGGTGTAGAGAAACTCACAAAGAGCAAAAATGTTCCTCAGTTCCATAAAATGTAAAGGTCTGCATGCTCTTTTAATTAATCTTCATAACTCCACTGCAGTGGATTAATCAGCTAATAGGTAATTTTGTTGATATACTCTTGTCATACTGTGATTTGAAACATGGAAATATGTTAGAAAATATTTGCAATGTTTTCTTGGTGCCATATTAACTTTGTTTTGGGAGAGGATGATCGATTTACGCTGCAGCCAGTGAGTGACAATGACTGAATGATGAACGTAACCACGTAAACATGAAGGCAGATAAGGCGAGGATGTTGAAGCGTGTGTGGTAAACGTTACTTCATTGTTACAATCATGTCGTGGTTTATACAATGTAGCCTATAAAGTGTATACTGTGCCACTGCTGGAAAAAGTACCCAATTGTCATACTTGAGTAAAAGTAAAGATAACTGAATATAAAATGACTCAAGTAGCCTAAAAGTGAATAGCTGTAGGGGAGTACTTAGAGAAAAAGACACGTAGCCTTCTCTCATTCTTGAATACACTCTTTAACAGAAAGATACAAACATTCATTGTTCAGTCTGGGACATTTTTAGTGTCTGAGATATAATATAAACATCCAAAGTGATGGGCAAGAAGGACATTGCCATTATCTGGTTTTGCAATCACTTCTTGCCCTTGTGAGCACTAACTGCAGCTATACCAGCAGTAGATAATCATCCTAAATTAATAAAATAATGTCACAGGAAATTAAATGTCTATGAGAGGGACATTTTTATATCCTCCACAATTAAAGTTAATGACCCACAGGGGTCGCTGGGGGGTTGTATTGGTGGTGGTGGAGGCTGTGCTATTAGTTTGGGTCATGTGACTCACATTTGCTCATGTGGGCAGCAGCTTTTGGAATGTTATGAGACGGACACAATCAAACAGAGAGAGAGAATAAGTCAGTCAGTCATTTTCAATTTGTATGTTGAATTAGGTTCTGAACATTATTACATTCTGTATTGGATATTTGTTTTGTTTTATTTGTGATATATATACACACATACATGGGTTGTTTTATTTGTTATATATATATATATATATATACACAAGCACATACACATACACAGGTAACTGCCATAATAATGTTAACACTTGCGTAAATTAGGGATACAAAGTATATTGAAAGCAGGTGCTTCTACATGTGTGTGTGTGTGTCACCAGATCTCATCCCAATTGAACACTTAAGGAAGATTCTGGGGTGGTGCCTGAGACAGTGTTTTCCACCAACATCAACAAAACACCAAATAATGGAATTTCTTGTGAAATAATGGTGGCGGTTCCCTCCAATAGAGTTCCAGAGACTTGCCAATCTATGCCAAGGCGCTTTATATATATATATATATATATAAAGATATATATAGTACCAGTCAAAAGTTTGACACACCTACTCATTCAAAGGTTTTTCTTTATTTTTACTATTTTCTACATTGTAGAATAATAGTGAAGACATCAAAACTATGAAATAACACATATGGAATCATGTAGTCACCAAAAAAGTGTCAAATCACAATATATTTTAGATTCTTCAAAGTAGCCACCCTTTGCCTTGATGACAACTTTGCAATCACTTGGGTGATTGTGGAGGCCAGGTCATCTGATGTAGAACTCCATCACTCTCCTTCTTGGTCAAATAGGCCTTACACAGCCTGGAGGTGTGTTGGGCCATTGTCCTGTTGAAAAGCAAATGATAGTCCCACTAAGAGCAAACCATATGGGATGGCATATCGCTACAGAATGCTGTGGTAGCCATGCTGGTTAAGTGAATAATTGCACCAACTGTTGTCACCTTCTCACCAAGCTGCTTGGCGAAGGTCTTGTAGCCCATTCCAGCCGTGTGTAAGTCTACAATCTTGTCCCTGACATCCTTGGAGTGCTCTTTGGTCTTGGCCATGGTGGAGAGTTTGGAATCTGATTGATTGATTGCTTCTGTGGACAGGTGTCTTTTATACAGGTAACAAACTGAGATTAGGAGCACTCCCTTTAAGAGTGTGCTCCTAATCTCAGCTCGTTACCTGTATAAAAGACACCTGGGAGCCAGAAATCTTTCTGATTGAGAGGGGTTCAAATACTTATTTCCCTCATTAAAATGCAAATCAATTTCTAAAATTTTTCACCTGCGTTTTTCTGGATTTTTTTGTTTTTATTCTGTCTCACTGTTCAAATACACCTACCATTAAAATTATAGACTGATCATTTCTTTGTCAGTGGTCAAACATACAAAATCAGCAGGGGATCAAATACTTTTTCCCTCACTGTACATGTGAGATGAGTAGTGTAGGATATGTAAACATTATATAAATGGCATCGTTTAAAGTGGCTAGTGATACATTTATTACATCCACTTTTTATTATTAAATTGGCTAGAGATTTGAGTCGATGGCCGAACGGCATAGGCAAGATTCAGTAGATGGTATAGAGTACAGTGTATACATTTGATATGAGTAATGTTGGATATGTAAACATTATATACAAAATTGTTTAAAGAGGCTAGTGATACATTTATTACATCCAATTTTCTATTATTTAAAGTGGCTAGAGATTTAAGTCAGTATGTTGGCAGCAGCCACTCAATGTTAGTGGTGGCTGTTTAACAGTCTGATGGCCTTGAGATAGAAGCTGTTTTTCAGTCTCTCGGTCCCAGCTTTGATGCACCTGTACTGACCCTTCCTTCTGGATGATATTGGGGTGAACAGGCAGTGGCTCGGGTGGTTGTTGTCCTTAATGATCTTTTTGGCCTTCCTGTGACATGTGGTGGTGTATGTGTCCTGGAGGGCAGGTAGTTAACCCCTGGTGATGCGTTGTGTAGTCCTCACTACCCTCTGGAGAGCCTTACGGTTGTGGGCGGAGCAGTTGCCGTACCAGGTGGTGATACAGCCCGACAGGATGCTCTCGATTGTGCATCTGTAAAAGTTTTGAGTGTTTTTGGTGACAAGCCAAATTTCTTCAGCCTCCTAAGGTTGAAGAGGCGCTGTTGCGCCTTCTTCACCACACTGTCTGTGTGGGTGGACCAATTCAGTTTGTCCGGGATGTGTATGCCGAGGAACTTAAAACTTTCCACCTCCACTACTGTCCTGTCGATGTGGATAGGGGGGTGCTCCCTCTGCTGTTTCCTGAAGTCCACGATAATCTCCTTAGTTTTGTTGACATTGAGTGAGAGGTTATTTTCCTGACACCACACTCCGAGGGCCCTCACCTCCTCCCTGTAGGCCGTCTCGTCGTTGTTGGTAATCAAGCCTACCATTGTAGTGTCGTCAGCTAACTTGATGATTGAGTTGGAGGCGTGCTTGGCCACGCAGTCATGGGTGAACAGGGAGTACAGGAGAGGGCTGAGAACGCACCCTTGTGGGGCCCCAGTGTTGAGGATCAGCGGGGTGGAGATGTTGTTTCCTACCCTCACCACCTGGGGCCGTCCCGTCAGGAAGTCCAGGACCCAGTTGCACAGGGCTGGGTCGAGACCTAGGGTCTCGAGCATAATGACGAGTTTGGAGGGTACTATGGTGTTAAATGCTGAGCTGTAGTCGATGAACAGCATTCTTACATAGGTATTCCTCTTGTCCAGATGGGTTAGGGCAGTGTGTAGTGTGATTGCGATTGCATCGTCTGTGGACCTATTGGGACGATAAGCAAATTGGAGTGGGTCTAGGGTGTCTGGTGGGATGGAGGTGACATGATCCTTGACTAGTCTCTCAAAGCACTTCATGATGACGGTTGTGAGTGCTACGGGGCGATAGTCATTTAGTTACCTTAGCTTTTTTGGGAACAGGAACAATGGTGGCCCTCTTGAAGCATGTGGGAACAGCAGACTGGGATAAGGATTGATTAAATATGTCCGTAAACACACCAGCCAGCTGGTCTGCGCATGCTCTGAGGACGCGGCTAGGGATGCCATCTGGGCCGGCAGCCTTGCGAGGGTTAACACGCTTAAATGTTTTACTCACGTTGGCTGCGGTGAAGGTGAGCCAGCAGGTTTTGGTAGCGGGCCGTGTCGGTGGCACTGTATTGTCCTCAAAGCGAGCAAAGAAGTTGTGGGAAACAGTGTTTAAACCCTTTACAATGAAGATCTGTGAAGTTATTTGGATTTTTACGAATTATCTTTGAAAGACAGGGTCCTGAAAAAGGGCCGTTTCTTTTTTAGCTGAGTTTATATGCTGCCAGCACGCCCACAAGCGAGTCACAATGGGCGGCCTAAGCTGCACGCGGCAATTTACCGCTTTCTAGTGTACATGCCTCATAAGTATTTTCCCTCAGGCCACTACTCTACTACCAACACAAATCTATAACACAAAATACATGTGTACGTGTTTTTGTGGAAAGCATTGGAGTCAACATGGGCCAGCATCCCTGTAGAATGCTTTCGACACCTTGTAGAGTCAATGCTTCTAATTGAGGCTGTTCCGAGGGCAAAAGGGGGTGCAGCACAATATTAGGAAGATGTTCCTTATGTTTGTACACTCAGTTTATATTTCCACACTGTGGTTGGAATAATACTTTGACATTGTGAAAATTATGATAATGCCCTTTTAGTGTAAGAGCTATTTTGGTGGGTTGGTGACATCTGAATTTTGTTTATAGACCAATAAGAAAGAAAGTTCCAAATCTCTCTGCCAATAACAGCTAGTTTTCCCCTCCCCACTTCCAGACAATTCTAGTAAAAGTCTTAAGAATTTGCACTTTGCTAAAAAGCAATTTTAGTCTCTTTTTTTACAATTTTAATTGAAAACAATCACAGTTAGGTATCTATCTCTGTCAGCTTCTTCCGGCGCCGACAGAGATGGCAGCCTCGCTTCATGTTCTCAGGAAACTATGCAGTATTTCGTTTTTTTATGTATTACTTCTTACATTGTTACCCCGGGAAATATTACGTTTTATTACATACAACCGAGAGGAACTATTGGATATAAGAGCAACGTCAACTTACCAACATTACGACCAGGAATACGACTTTCCCGAAGTGGATTCTCTGTTTGGTACCCCAACTAGGACAATAGACTGGATCCCAGCCGGCGACTCAAAACAACTGCGGCGCAAGAGAAGGGGGAAACGCGGCAGTCTGTTGGTCAGGCTACGTCGATGGTCGCATCGTGCACCTCTCCCGAGTATTTTAATCGCTAATGTCCAGTCTCTGGACAACAAGGTGGACGAAATCAGAGCGAGGGTTGCCTTTCAGAGAGACATCCGAGACCGTTCTTTGCTTCACGGAAACATGGCTCACTCAGTACACGTTATCTGAGTCGGTACAGCCACCTGGTTTCTCCACGCATCGCACCGACAGAAACAAACATCTATCTGGTAAGAAGAAGGGTGGGGGTGTGTGTCTTATGATTAACGAGTCGTGGTGTGATCATAACAACATACAGGAACTCAAGTCCTTTTGTTCACCTGACATAGAATTTCTTACAATCAAATGCCGACCACATTATCTACCAAGAGAATTCTCCTCGATTATAATCACAGCCGTGTACATCCCCCCCTCAAGCTGACACATCAACGGCACTGAAAGAAATTAATCGGACTCTATGTAAATTGGAAACCACATATCCTGAGGCTGCATTTATTGTGGCTGGGGATTTTAATAAGGCTTATTTGAGAACAAGGCTCCCGAAATTTTACCAGCATATCGAATGTGCCACCCGGGCTGGTAAAATCCTGGATCATTGTTATTCCAACTTCCGTGATGCATACAAGGCTATTCTCCGCCCTCCTTTCGGCAAGTCTGACCATGACTCCATTTTGTTGCTCCCAGCCTACAAACAGAAACTAAAACAGGAAACGCCCGTTCTCAGGTCTGTTCAATGCTGGTCCGACCAATCTGATTCCATGCTGCAAGATTGCTTCGAGCACGTGGACTGGGATATGTTCCTCATAGCGTCGGACAACAACATTGATGTATACGCTGATTCGGTGAGTGAGTTTATTAGCAAGTGCATCGGTGATGCGGTACCCATAGCAACTATTAAAACCTTCCCCAACCAGAAACCGTGGATTGATGGCAGCATTCGCGCAAAACTGAAAGTGCGAACCACTGCTTTTAACCAGGGTAAGGCTAATGGAAACATGACTGAATACAAACAGTGTAGCTATTCCCTCCGCAAGGCAATAAAACAAGCTAAGCGTCAATATAGAGACAAAGTAGAGTCACAATTCAACGGCTCAGACACGAGTCGCGGACCACGAGGTCCTGCTCCCAGACAAACTAAACAACTTCTTTGCTCGCTTTGAGGATAATACAGTGCCACCGACACGGCCCGCTATCAAAACCTGCAGGTTCACCTTTACTGCAGCCAACGTGAGGAAAACGCGTTTAAATGTGTTAACCCTCGCAAGGCTGCCGGCCCAGATGGCATCCGTGGCCGTGTCCTCAGAGCATGCGCAGACCAGCTGGCTGGTGTGTTTACGGACATATTCAACCAGTCCTTATCCCAGTCTGCTGTTCCCACAAGCTTCAAGAGGGCCACCATTGTTCCTGTTCCCAAGAAAGCTAAAGTGACTGATCTAAATGACTATCGCCCCGTAGCACTCACTTCCGTCATCATGAAGTGCTTTGAGAGACTAGTCAAGGATCATATCACCTCCATCCTGCCAGACACCCTGGACCCACTCCAATTTGCTTACCGTCCCAATAGGTCCACAGACGACGCAATCGCAATCACACTGCATACTGTCCTAACCCATCTGGACAAGAGGAATACTTATGTAAGAATGCTGTTCATCGACTAAATTTTTATATACAAAGAGTGCAAATGAGGTAAGATAAGGAAGGTAAGGCAATAAATAGGCCATGGTGGCAAAGTAATAACAATATAGCATTTAAACACCAGAATGGTAGATGAGCAGTAGATGAATGTGCAATGTAGAAAAACTGGGGTGCAAAGGAACAAGATAAATAAATAAATACGGTAGGGGAGGAAGTTGGTTGGGCTATTTACAGATGGGCTATATACAGGTGCAGGGGTCTGTGAGCTGCTCTGACAGCTGGTGCTTAAAGCTGGTGAGGGAGATAAGTGTCTCCAGTTTCAGAGATTTTTGTAGTTCGTTCCAGTCATTGGCAGCAGAGAACTGGAAGGAAAGTCGGCCAAAGGAGGAATTGGCTTTGGAGGTGACCAGTGAGATATACCTTCTGGAGCGCGCGTCCTATGGGTTGGTGCAGCTATGGTGACCAGCGAGCTGAGATAAGGCGGGGCTTTACCTAGCAGGGACTTGTAGATGAGCTGGAGCCAGTGGGTATGGTGACGAGTGTAAAGCGAGGGACAGCCAACGAGAGCGTACAGGTCGCAGTGGTGGGTGGTATATGGGGCTTTGGTGACAAAACGGATGGCACTGTGATAGACTGCATCCAATTTGTTGAGTAGAGTATTGGGAGGCTATTTTGTAAACGACATCACCGAAGTCGAGGAACGGTAGGATGGTCAGTTTTACGAGGGTATGTTTGGCAGCATGAGTGAAGGATGCTTTGTTGCGAAATAGGAAGCCAATTCTATATTTAATTTTGGATTGGAGATGTTTGATGTGAGTCTGGAAGGAGAGTTTACAGTCTAACCAGACACCTAGATATTTGTAGTTGTCCACATAATCTAAGACAGAACCGTCCAGAGTAGTGATGCTGGACGTGCAGGCAGGTGCGGGCAGCGATCGGTTGAAGAGCATGCGTTAAGTTTTACTCGCGTTTAAGAGCAGTTGGAGGCCACGGAAGGAGAGTTGTATGGCATTGAAGCTCGTCTGGAGGGTAGTTAACACAGTGTCCAAAGAAGGGCCAGAAGTATACAGAATGGTGTCGTCTGCGTAGAGGTGGATCAGAGACCCACCAGCAGCAAGAGTGACATCATTGATGTATACAGAGAAGAGAGTCGGTCCAAGAATTGAACCCTGTGGCACCCCCATAGAGACTGCCAGAGGCCCGGCAACAGGCCCTCCGATTTGGCACACTGAACTCTATCTGAGAAGTAGTTGGTAAACCATGTGAGGCAATCATTTGAGAAACCAAGGCTGTCGAGTCTGCCGATAAGAATGTGGTGATTGACAGAGTCGAAAGCCTTGGCCAGATCAATGAATATGGCTGCACAGTAATGTCTCTTATCGATGGTGGTTATGATGTCATTTAGGACCTTGAGTGTGGCTGAGGTGCACCCATGACCAGCTCTGAAACCAGATTGCGTAGCGGAGAAGGTACGGTGGGATTTGAAATGGTTGTTAATGTGTTTGTTAACTTGGCTTTCAAAGACCTTAGAAAGGCAGGGTAGGATAGATATAGGTCTGTAGCAGTTTGGGTCAAGAGTGTCTCCCCCTTTGAAGAGGGGGATGACCGCAGCTGCTTTCCACTCTTTGGGAATCTCAGACGACACGAAAGAGAGGTTGAACAGGCTAGTAATAGGGGTTGCAACAATTTCGGCAGGTAATTTTAGAAAGAAATGGTCCAGATTGTCTAGGCCGGCTGATTTGTAGGGGTCCAGATTTTGCAGCTCTTTCAGAACATCAGCTAACTGGATTTGGGAGAAGGAGAAATGGGGGAAACTTGGACGAGTTGCTGAAGGGGGTGCAGGGCTGTTGACCGGGGTAAGGGTAGCCAGGTGGAAAGCATGGCCAGCCGTAGAAAAATGCTTATTGAAATTCTCAATTATTGTGGGTTTATCGGTGGTGACAGCGTTTCCTATCCTCAGTGCAGTGGGCAGCTGGGAGGAGGTGCTCTTATTCTCCATGGACTTTACAGTGTCCCAGAACTTTTTTTGAGTTTGTGTTACAGGAAGCAAATTTCTGCTTGAAAAAGCTAGCCTTGGCTTTCCTAACTGCCAGTGTATATTGGTTCCTGACTTCCCTGAAAAGTTGCATATCACGGGGGCTATTCGATGCTAATGCAGAACGCCACAGGATTTTGTGCTGGTCAAGGGCAGTCAGGTCTAGAGAGAACCAAGGGCTATATCTGTTCCTGGTTCTAAATTTCTTGAATGCGGCATGCTTATTTAAGATGGTGAGGAAGGCACTTTTAAAGAATAACCAGGCATCCTCTACTGACGGGATGAGGTCAATATCCTTCCAGGATACCCGGGCCAGGTTGATTAGAAAGGCCTGCTCGCTGAAGTGTTTTAGGGAACGTTTGACAGTAATGAGGGGAGGTCGTTTGACCGCAAACCCATTACGGATGCAGGCAATGAGGCAGTGATCGCTGAGATCTTGGTTGAAAACAGCAGGGGTGTATTTGGAGGGCAAGTTAGTTAGGATGACATCTATGAGGGTGCCCGTGTTTACGGCTTTGGGGTTGTACCTAGTAGGTTCATTGATGATTTGTGTGAGGTTTAAAGCATCAAGCTTAGATTGTAGGATGGCCGGGGTGTTAAGCATGTCCCAGTTTAGGTCACCTAGCAGCACGAACTCTGAAGATAGATGGGGGGGCAATCAGTTCGCATATGGTGTCCAGAGCACAGCTGGGGGCAGAGGGTGGTCTATAGCAAGCGGGGGCAGAGGGTGGTCTATAGAAAGCGGCAACAGTGAGAGACTTGTTTCTAGAAAGGTGGATTTTTAAAAGTAAAAGTTCAAATTGTTTGGGTATAGATCTGGATAGTAAGACAGAACTCTGCAGGCTATCTCTGCAGTAGATTGCAACACTGCCCCCTTTGGCCGTTTATCTTGTCTGAAAATGTTATAGTTAGGGATTGAAATTTCAGCATTTTTGGTGGTCTTCCTAAGCCAGGATTCAGACACGGCTAGGACATCCGGGTTGGCAGAGTGTGCTAAAGCAGTGAATAAAACAAACTTAGGGAGGAGGCTTCTCATGTTAACATGCATGAAACCAAGGCTTTTACGGTTGCAGAAGTCTGGGGAATAGGAGGGGAGCTAGGCACTGCAGGACCTGGATTAACCTCTATATCACCAGAGGAGCAGAGGAGGAGTAGGATAAGGGTACGGATAAAGGCTATAATGACTGGTTGTCTAGGACGTCCTGAACAGAGAGTAAAAAGAACAGGTTTCAGGGGGCGATAAAATAGATTAAAGGCATAATGTACAGACAAAGGTATGGTAGGACGTGAATACAGTGGAGGTAAACCTAGGCATTGAGTGGTGATGAAAGAGATAGAAACATTTAAACCAGGTGATGTCATCGCATGTGTGGGTGGTGGAACTGAAGGGTTGGATAACGTATATTGAGCAGGGCTAGAGGCTCTACAGTGAAATAAGACAATAAACACTAACCAGAACAGCAATGGACAAGGCATATTGACATTGAGGAGAGGCATGCTTAGCCGAGTGATCATAAGGGTCCAGTTAGTAGCGAGGCTGGTTGGGGACACAGCGATTCAGACAGCTAGCCAGGGATAGCAAGCTAGCAAAGGCTAGCAGGCCGGCTAACAAAGACGGAGGAAGTCTGTTTATAGCCTCCTTGTGTGTTTCCGTCGGTAGACCAGTCGTGATGGGTTAGTGGGGTTCCGTGTGGTGAAGGGGACCAGGCCAATTGGCAAAATAGGTAATAGTGGCCCAAGAAATAGTCCGATGGACCTGTTTAACTAGCAGCCGATATGCTCTAGGCAGCAAACGTTAGCAGGCCGGGAGTGGCTGATGGGATTCTTCAGCTAGCCGGAAGATGGGCTTAGCATAGGCTAGCTTCAGGCTAATTGGTGCTTGCTCCAGGACCAACGTTAGCCAATAATCACTCGGGTAGCAGCTAGCTAGCTGCAAGATCCAGGTGAAAATATCCAGAGCTTGCGGTAGGAATCCGGGGATATGGAGAGAAAATAGGTCCGGTATGCTCTGGTTTGAGTTGCGTTATACGAACGGCGAGAGCTTTTCCGAGCTAAAGGTTAGCTGATGTCCGCTAGCAAAGGTAAGCTAAATACTAACGTTAGCTAGTGAGCTGGCTAGCTTCTGTTAGGGAATTCCGGATTTGAGGTGGATAATACTTGAAAAAAAACCAGATCCGTACCACATTGGGTGAGGCGGGTTGCAGGAGTGTTTTTAAGTTGAGTTTTAGAAAAAAAAGATAAAATGATATGCGAAGAAAATATATAAAAAGATATATACACTGGACACGACGAGGACAAAAGACATCTGACTGCTACGCCATCTTGGATTCGATTGTGAGATGTTTAATATGAGTCTGGAAGGAGAGTTTACAGTCTAGCCAGGCACCTAGGTATTTGTAGTTGTCCACATATTCTATTTCGGAACCGTCCAGAGTGGTGATGCTAGTCGGGCGGGCGGGTGTGGGCAGCGAACGGTTAAAGAGCGTGCATTTGGTTTTACTAGCGTTTAAGAGCAGTTGGAGGCCACGGAATGAGTGTTGTATGGCATTGAAGTTCGTTTGGAGGTTAGTTAACACAGTGTCCAAAGAAGGGCCAGATGTATACAGAATGGTGTCGTCTGCGTAGAGGTGGATCAGAGAATCACCCACAGTGAGAGCAACATCGTTGATATATACAGAGAAAAGAGTCGGCCCGAGAATTGAGCCCTGTGGTACCCCCATAGAGACTGACAGAGGTCCGGACAACAGGCCCTCTGATTTGACACACTGAACTCTGTTTGCAAAGTAGTTGGTGAACCAGGCGAGGCAGTCATTTGAGAAACCAAGGCTATTGAGTCTGCCGATAAGAATACGGTGATTGACAGAGTCGAAAGCCTTGGCCAGGTCGATGAAGAGTACTGACTTTTATCGATGGCGGTTATGATATCGTTTAGTACATTGAGCGTGGCTGAGGTGCACCCGTGACCAGCTCGGAAACCGGATTGCACAGCGGAGAAGGTACGATGGGATTCGAAATGGTCAGTGATCTGTTTATTAATGATAAGTTTGCTGAAAATAAACGCAGTTGGCAGTGAGAGGACGTTTCTTTTTTTGCTGAGTTTAGTAGCACGTTCGATTGTGCTTCAAGAATTCAGCATAGCAAGTTTGTATGAAGGTCTGGTTATTAAATGGGTAAATAGTTCAATAGTAATATGCTCTAAAACGCTCTGTTGACAAAGAAACTTTGCTGCCCTGTTTCCAATTGTCCACATGGCTGGGAGAACCTATTCAAGAAAGTAAATACATTTTTTTTTTTTTTTTAAATACATGTAAAAAAAAAACTATGTATTATTAGCTAACTAGATAACTCTACAATGCAAGCTAACTCAAATGAGCTGCTAAATTAGCTAACTTAGCTAGTTGGTTGGCTAGCTATCTAACCAACTTTATTTACATACTGTATAGATAGATAGCTAAGTTAATGAAATATCACCAGCTACCTAACTTCATATTAGCTAGCTATCTTGATGTATTTATCACTGTAAAAAAACTAACTCCAAATGCATTTGTAGAAAGCTCGCTAACAGCCATGGAGGAGGGTGAAAGGATAACGTTAACGTTAGTAGTCCCAACTTTCAAAGTGAGAGAGTAGGCTATTCTGGAAAGGGCAGGTACTAGTAACATAATAATAATAATAACTAGTAACATAGATAATAGTAACATCATGTTCAGCGCAGTGTAATTTCAGTATAATGAAGTCTGTTTCTTGGGAGGTTTTCTGTCCTCTGATAAAGAAAGCTATGAAAGCCTGTCTACAGATGAAGAGGTCCCAATGAAGAGCAGTGTTTCTCAGTCCTGGTCCTGGGGACTCAAAGGGGTGCACATTTTTGTTTTTGCATTAGCACTGCACAGCTGATTCAAATGGTCAACTCATCATCAAGCTTCAATTGGTATTTATGTATTCATTTGTGACAGTATATTGTTTGTCCTTGTGTGTCCGTTCATGTTTTTCAGCATAAAAGTACTCTGCAGCCACTTAGTGTAGACACCAGATGAGGCCACACACACAGATTCATGTTTAAAACTCTCTTTGACTACCTTATTTTCTCAATAACAGTCTCTCTCCTTCACTTCATCCCTCTATCCTCTTCTCCCTAAATCATTTAGGTTATATCAGCTGTGTCGGTGAACCCCTCCCGCATCTGAACTGGCTACATAGAGGGCACAGCATGATCATAGGTGAGAGGTCACTTGGTCAGGTCAACAGGAAGTATTATTAAAAAGAGATGCTTTACATTGAAATACAGATAGAGGAGCAGTAGTCCCAGAGTGAATGATCCAAGGTCAGTTTTGCATTTCACCTCCTGATAATTATGATGACTGACAGTGTTAGATTTTTTTTTAAACACAAGGCTTAAACATGCTATTTCTCTCTCTCCATTTGTCTCTCTCTGCTGGTATGTTTTGATGTGAGAGAGGATGCCAACCCCCAGTCCAATCATCGCCACCTCACCCGCTCTTAAGATAACCTTCGGGCCGACTGGGAGCTCAAGGCTGGTTAGGAGACACCACTAGAGACACTATTATGTAATTGTGATGAACTGAGAGAATATCAGGGTAGAACTGTGATTCATTAATCATATGCTGCTTTCCCTTCTCTGTTCTTATCGCTTTCCCTTTCTGTCTTTTACACCTCTCGCCTCTTTCTTCCTCTGTTTTATAATGCACAACAGATGTGCAATTGAAGTAAAGATTGAATTTATATTTAGAATATTTATATTGCATGTATTTTTATAACACTTGGATAATGACCTTTCAATAGAGCTTTTCATATTCTCTACTGGTTGAAATTAAGTCTCTCATTTGATGAAATACTACACCTATCCTGTGTTTATCAGATCAATGCAGATTAAGGAAATTAGATATCGAAATGAACTGGTTTTAGAGTATTTACATGATGCATAGGATGTGTACTTTTTTTAAAATTATTTTTCTGTATATATGAATTACAAATCAGCCTTTAACTAGTTAAATCATGTTTCTAGTCTGTTGCATAGTTACAATGTGTAACCATTGATGTCCCAGGACCAAGACTGGTAAACACTGTTGAAGTGTATAATTGTAATACATACATGTAAACACATCATCATTCAAAGACTGGAAATGTATACTCCTGTTATTTGATATGACTGAAAATAATCTCAGACATTCATACCTGAACTGCACCTTTATTTGCCAAGGTAGAGTACATGATCAGTGATATATTAAATGTACAGGCTACAATGTGGGGAATCACATGCATGGTAATAACTACATGTGCAGTTGAAGTCGGAAATGTACATACACCTTAGCCAAATATTTAAATTCAGTTTTTCACAATTCCTGACGTTTAATCCTAGTAAAAATTCCCTGTCTTATGTCAGTTAGGATAACCACTTTATTTTAAGAATGTGAAATGTCAGAATAATAGTAGAGAGAATGATTTATTTCAGCTTTTATTCCCAGTGGGTCAGAAGTTTACATACACTCAATTAGTACTTGGTATTATTGCCTTTAAATTGTTTAACTTGGGTAAAACGTTTCGGGTAGCCTTCCACAAGCTTCCCACAATAAGTTGGATGAATTTTTCCTGACAGAGCTGGTGTAACTGAGTCAGGTTTGTAGGCCTACTTGCTCGCACATGCTTTTTCAGTTCTGCCCACAAATGTTCTCTTAGATTGAGGTCAGGGCTTTGTGATGGCCACTCCAATACCTTGACTTTGTTGTCCTTAAGCCATTTTGCCACAACTTTGGAAGTATGCTTGGGGTCATTGTCCATTTGGAAGACCCATTTGCGACCAAGCTTTAACTTCCTGACTGATGTCTTGAGATGTTGCTTCAATATACCCACATAATTTTCCTTACTCATGATTCCATCTATTTTGTGAAGTGCACCAGTCCCTTCTGCAACAAAGCACCCCCACAACATGATGCTGCCACCCCCGTGCTTCACGGTTGGGATGGTGTTCTTCAGCTTGCAAGCCTCCCCCTTTTGCCTCCAAACATAATGATGGTCATTATGGACAAACAGTTCTATTTTTGTTTCATCTGACCAGAGGACATTTCTCCAAAAAGTACGATCTTTGTCCCCATGTGCAGTTGCAAACCGTAGTCTGGCTTTTTTATGGCGGTTTTGGAGCAGTGGCTTCTTCCTTGCTGAGTGGCCTTTCAAGTTATGTCGATATAGGACTCGTTTTACTGTGGATATAGATACTTTGTACCTGTTTCCTCCAGCATCTTCACAAGGTCCTTTGCTGTTGTTCTGGGATTGATTTGCACTTTTCGCACCAAAGTACGTTCATCTCTAGGAGACAGAACGCGTCTCCTTCCTGAGCGGTATGATTTCTGCATGGTCCCAAGGTGTTTATACTTGCATACTATTGTTTGTACAGATGAACGTGGTACCTTCAGGCGTTTGGAAATTGCTCCCAGGGATGAACCAGACTTGTGGTCTACAATTTTCTTCTGAGGTCTTGGCTGATTTCTTTTGATTTTCCCATGATGTCAAGCAAAGACGCACTGAGTTTGAAGGTAGGCCTTGAAATACATCCACAGGTACACCTGCAATTGACTGAAATGATGTCAATTAACCTATCAGAAGCTTCTAAAGCCATGACATTTTCTGGAAGGCACAGTCAACTTAGCGCATGTAATCCTCTTACCTACTGTAATTGTGATACAGTGAATTATAAATGACAATCTGTCTGTAAACAATTGTTGGAAACATTACTTGTGTCATGCACAAAGTAGATGTCCTAACCGACTTGCCAAAACTTAGTTTGTTAACAAGAAATTTGTGGAGTGGTTGAAAAACGAGTTTTACTGACTCCAACCTAAGTGTATGTAAACTTCCGACTTCAACTGTATATACGACTTGCATCCTTGGCACAGTTATATTATGATCTACTCAACCCATAGGCTTCATTGTCATTCAGACTGTTTTGAAGTTGATACAACTGGCTATGATAGCTGAGGTTCAAAGCTAAGTTCTGAACTAATATGTATACCAAACATTTTAGGGTCCATACACAGATCGGCTACATAGCTAGCTACACATCCATAGGCATACAGGTATTTTTATCCTCCACTGCACAATAAGCAAGAAAATAGTTAGCTTGCTACGTTAATTCATCGATCTGCATTGCACGGTAAATATCAGCAAGGTGAGATTACAAAATTGTACATTCAATTTGCAGTAAATGCTTTAACTAGCTAGATTCTTTACATCCACTGTTTCACAAGACGACTGCCTGGTTTGCTGGTTGTTTCAGGAGTCCCTAAAACATTAAACAACCAGAATTACAATTTCATACTCATGTCACAACACCCATAAAGCTAGCCAGCTAGTTGGCTAATGTTAGCTAGTCAGCTATCTTGCTAAATCGCGATTTTTGTAAATTAACTTTATGATAAATAAAATATGTATATTTGATGTCTCGACATTAACATATTCCTGTCAACTGTAAATTTTTTGCATTATTCGTTATGACATTATAATCACTTACATTTGCTTCCATCTTAATATTTTTGTCAGCCATCTTTGCTGAAGAAAGTCTCCAGCCTTGGGTCGCATAGCATCAAATTCGTCATGGGAACCACTCGATATGATTGGTCATTGCCCAGCGGTCGCCGCTGGTGATTTGCATAAAGTTGGGAAAAGTTTATATTTTTCACCGCCACCTTCGCACTGCCCAAAGGTCCCCCGCCCTCTCCGCTTCTCACCGCTTTCCTTCCATTGAAATGAATGGGAAGCGGTGTTTCACCACACACCATCTTGTGCTAGTGTACATGGGCAGTTAATGTGTTGTGAAATCTTTGTATAACTCTTGATCCCCCAGAAATGGGGATCCATAAGTTGGCTGGATGTCCTTTGGGTGGTGGACCATTCTTGATACACATAGGAAACTGTTGAGTGTGAAAACCCCAGCAGCAATGCAGTTCTTGACACACTCAAACCGGTGCACCAGGCGCCTATTACCATATCCTGTTCAAAGGCACTTACATCTTTTGTCTTGCCCATTCACCCTCTGAATGGCACAAATATACAATCCATGTGTCCATTGTATAAAAGCTTAAAAATCCTTCTTTAACCTGTCTCCTCTCCTTCATCTACACTGATTGAAGTGTATTTAACAGGTGACATCAATAAGGGATCATAGCTTTCACAAGGTCATTCCATGTCATGGAAAGTGTATATAAAACACTGGAAATTACATTTTTGACTGCACTGGGCCTTTAAAGCATATTGAGATGGAGTGAGTGAGTGAGTGAGTGAGTGAGTGCGCGAGAGAGGTGGGGCAAGGCCAAGGGTAAAGGATTTGAAGTGAATTAGGCCTATGCAACCACAAAAAAAAACATCTGAATATTGTATTTAAAAAAATAATATTTAATTTGTAATTTCACAAACAGCATATCTCTATAAGACATTCACAGTATTGTACACCCTGACCCATCAGATTCATATAAACACTTTGTTCCTCTGTTTGGTTCCCGGTACTCAAAGAAATAGAAATGTCCTCTCCAGGATTCTCATTTACAAATAAAAGTACAAGAATAAGAAAAATACTCTCCATATTTTACACATTTATAAAATGTTCTTTTACAACAAAATCTCCCAGTGAATCAAAAAAAATCCCTTGTTTATATAATGTTTCATTTGTATCTATACATATACAATTACATACATGAAAATATTATTCAGTACAGTACGTGGTAGCTTTTCTGTTATAGAGGAGTGCAGATTTCTGTAAGTAGATTAAAAGACCATACTGTATCTGTGAAGGTGATTCTCTTGTATTTTCTACAAGGATGTCCAAGGACTATGTACTTGTGTTTCTTGGTTTATAAAGAGAACAAGCTTTAAAAATGCATCTTATGATGGCCTCTTTCAATAGATAATTGCCCCTCCCCTCTTATCAAAGTGAACATCTTCATTCTCAGGTTAATTAATGTATCATGCTACCTGGCTGCCACCTGGTGCAACAGTGCCAGTGACCCATACAACTGCAGCTATTGTAAAACAGTAATGACCAGGCCATAGGTCTTCATGCTCTGCTGGTTTTGTTGTGTCTTATTGGTCAATTCAATAATCTAAGTCAACATTAAGATGGGGAGTTAATAAACTTGTGTTATTCCAGTTGGTTCCAGAGTGAGTGCTGACCTACAGCTACATCATGTCCATGTAAAACACAATATTGTCCTTCTGGTGTGGTATGTCATCTGATTCTCCTGCTGTCTCTGATTCACTCCAGACATAAAGACACATCCAGAAACAGACACAGCCCATCAACTAGACTGGAGGTCGTGGGCATTGCTAGCTGTGAGGGCCGTCAGAGTTTTCCTTCAGTCCAGTACTAACAGAGGGTCAGGGGGCCCTTGTGTTCAGGTGTAGTGAGGGTCAGAACCATAAGCTTGGATGATTTTTTTTTTTAACCCCCCAATTTCAATTACGATCTTGTCTCATCACTGCAACTCACTCGGGAGAGGAAAAGGTCGAGTCATGCGTCCTCCGAAACATGACCTCCTTAACATCCGCACGCTTAACCTGGAAGCCAGCTACACCAATGTGTCGGAGGAAACATCGTTCAACTGATGATAAGTCAGCAGGCGCCCGGCCCGCCACAAGGAGTCGCTAGAGCGCGATGAGACAAGTACAGCCCCCCCGGCCAAACCCTCCCCAAACCCAGGCGACGCTGGGACAATTGTGCACCACCCTATGGGACTCCCGGTCATGGCCGGTTGTGACACAGCCTGGGATCGAACCCAGGTCTATAGTGACGCCTCGGGACCTTGTTCATAACCCTGCACCACTCGGGAGGCCAAGCATGTAGATTTTAGACCGTCTGCCTCACAGCAAGATGATACCCTAAACCTCAAAAGTAAGAGAAACTCTCTCCTCCTTCCTTCCCCATGCTCCTCTGGTTTAGATATCAAGGGAGTTAATTGTATGAACAAGGTCCCAATGTGCAGAGCTCTAGGCTTTTCAAACATGAAAGGAATTTCCTTATTTTACACAAAAACACAGCAGTCACAAGTGGGCCTGTAGACAGCTGGGTCTATGATAGGCCATGACCTTCTGGAGCAACAGCACTCCATGTTATTTCTGTTGTGTTACCGCTCTGTCAAATTTTCAGGGGAGAGAAACCTTGTCCTGAAAGAAAATGGAATTGGCTTCTCTAAAAGCAAGATAGCAAGTCTGACAGGGAAATTCTCCAGGATCTAATGTTTCATCCTGGGACCTCTGTAACTCCAAGAAACCCCTGACTTCCCTGAAGCAGAGACTATGAGAGAGGAATACGAAGCCAAACCACCTGACTAGGTTTTAGATTAGGAAAGTGTTTGGTGGCTGTAAAGTAAATAAAAGACGGTGGTATTCTCTTGAAAATGGTTCTGAGACAGATTCAATTGGTTAGATATACTGCTATAACGCATCCCCATTCCGGACGTCAGCGTGTAAACTTTGTCACTATCTGAAAGTCAAATAAATATGATGTACCTCTACATTGGGAGACAGGGGACCATATTTCCCTCCTATTTCCTATACTAACACCATGATGATTAACGGCACCATTACATATTTTCCTAAAAAAAGGTTATGATATGCATTAACTTTGTGTATCAAATTGTAGTAGGGATGTTGGTCAGAAGGGACCCTTGGATCAAAGCACACATTGTAAAAGCCTCACTTGACTTTGTTGTGTTGTGTGTACAGTAATACCATGACATTCCTCCTGGGGATGAGCAGAGGAAGTCCGGTATGTTTCGATGTGCTGTATGTGAATCCAATTCACAATGACTTCTGATCAGAGGAATAAAAGCAAAGACTGTCTATTATATTGACAATATTTGAGTGAACACTAACAATGGAAATACATGTCCTCAAAGATGGGAGGCGAGATCAGGTGGGACCATTCTAGCCAATAAGCGGGCAGATACGCGTGTGAACAACAGACCATAGAGATAGATAGAGGACTCTTGTATTTGTCTCCAATCTCCAATTTAAAGTAGTCAATTTTCCTCATTGGCTTATTGCCTCCAACTCATAAAAATCCCAACCCAATTGACTACTTTAAAATTGTGGAAGTAAAATGGTAAATGGTAAAATGGGTTATATCCATGACGAGTCCTCTATCTATCTCTATGACAACAGGCACTTCTCAGATATAAAGCCGTTTTTGGGTAAGTTGCCGAAACGCCATGTGCGTCCACTTATATCAGTGCATTCGTAACAACCTAACCATTACGACATTTCTATTCGATAAAATAACCCTCACTTAACAAATTATCAATTGCATTTTTTGATGACCAAATTCAACACTCATGCACCTTCATACAAACATTCCTCACTTTGTGGGCTTATTTTTGTGGACAGATTTTGCAAAACCTCTCACGTCGCCTATTCCTTTCTGATAAAAGCTATTGTCAGCTAAGCAGGCTAACAACCAGCAGCACAGCACAATCAGCAGTGATTGTCACAGTCACAGAAGAGAACACACTGTTTGGACATGCTGAGGAAGTATTGCAGAACGCAGGATGGGCAAGAGAAAAGGGGTGTGTTTGTTAATGTCCCACACAGACAGACAGATAGAATGTGAAATGTCTGCTTCTCCTTTTGCCAATCTTTACCTTTGCACTGACACCCAACGGCACTGTTTAGAATTAAAGTGAGAGGTGGTCTTGTTTGAAAGTAAAATATAAGTGATAAACATAAGGCGAGTTGTGCGGAAAGCCGTAAGGCACTTCCAGTATGGTGGTGGTGACAGCGATCATCATGTGTTTTGTAGTAAGTAGGCATCAGGATTCACACTACACTGACCACATAGTTCATTACATGACGACTGCTGGTTCCACAGTGTTTAGTTGCATGGAATACACATCAGCTGGATACTTTTCAGGTAAAGGCATCATCATTGCCTTCATCATTGTTGTGAGTTGTTTGCTGTTATGAGGTAACAATTAAAATTGTTGTTTTATGTTCAGATAACGTTCATCATGTGTTGGTTTTCTCCAATTGTGCATGTTTTTTTTGTCTTCTGTTATTAATGTCTGGGTTTTACAGTGTGATGATGTTCCCATCTTCTCTCATGCTCTCCTGGCTGCTGCTGGTCTTGGTGGGGCTGCCGTTGTGTGTCAGGGAGCTCAGGGAGGCCTTGCTGTCTGACAGAGAGCCGCTGCTGGGCAGGGACATGCTCTGGGGGAGTGGCCATTTCCCCAGTGACGAGGACAATGGAGACTCTCTGTGGCTGCCGTTACCGTTGGACACACATCGATGGGGCAGGTAAGGTGGCAGGCTGTCAGTCTCAATGATAAGGTCTCCGTCCTCGTCGCTGTCACCCTCCGCCGCGCTGTTACTGTTGCTATAGTGACTGAGACTCTGAGAGGCAGTGCTGGGGGCCGAGTCATGGGAGAAGGTGGAGCCTACGGATCCAGAGGAGCTGTTCCCCCCTGCCGAGACCTTGCTTGCCCGGGGCACCACGTTGTTGCGCTGGTTGGCCGGCTTCACCGTCACGATCAGGTTGTGGCTGTTGGCCACCATCATGTCTGTCACCTGGTCCAAAGACTTGCCGGCCACATCAATGCCGTTGACCTCCAGGATCTCATCGTTGACCCCCAGCAGGCCTGTGCTCTCAGCCAGGCCTCCACGCACCAGCCGCGAGATGAAGACACCAGGCACCTTCTCCACACCCTGAGGCGTGACCCGCATGCTCACCCCGTCCCGAATATAGAAACCCAGGGGCTTGTGGGTACCATGCTTGTGCAGGCGGACGCGTCGGTGTGTCTCGGGCAGGATGTCGACATCGATGATGGAGGAGATCTGGCGGAAGTCCTGGGGAAGGCCAATCATCAGGCCTGGTTTGGTCTTCTGCTGCGCCGGGCGCAACCCTGCCAGGCCTTTTTTCCTCCTCTGCAGGGAGTTGGTGGCAAAGACCACAGGCTCATCCACATCTACAGGACAGAGAGAGGCACAGACAAAAGCCATGTCAGACAGACATAAAATGACAAGGCAGCACCAGGGTCTCAGTTCATTCCAAATATGGACCATCAAATAAATGGTAGTATGCTCTGAGACAGTAAGGGCATCATGCTCAAGATGTCCCCTTCTCCTGTCAACAGCTAACAGCGGTAAGACATGGGTTAAACCTGGTCAGCTGGAGAGTGAAAGGATGGGAAACAGGTTTTAAATCTCCTCTAATCTTTTCTAATGCCTGTCAAGCCCTAACTTTAAGATGTGGAGAGTTCACCTTTCAACTCTCAAGAAGGAAGTCTAATTTCCTTACTATACAAATACACCTATTGATATAGAATGCAGTGGTCTCACTTTATCCTGCTGTATGTTTCTTTTGGCTTTTCTCTGGGGGGATTCGTTAAGATCAAATATTATGTCAACCATAGAGGCCCTGTGAAGATATATACTCATTTCAATGATGTCAACAATCTGACCTGAGATTTTTCAAAAACAGTGAGTCTCTATTCCACTGTTTTCATAGTTACCACTCCCAATACCTCTTAACCCATTTCTCCTCTCTGTCTGACTGTCTCACACACACACACACAAAACTTGCGCTGATTGAGAGCAGAGATTGCTGGGAACAGGAGAACAGTACTTCAGAACCTGCCCCAGAGACAGACAGACAGACAGTCAGAGATGGAGCAGGGGTAGTGGGGTATGTGTAAGGACACAGTGAGGATTTCTATAACTCTCAACCCCTACTGAGGGGTCAGAGGTTGTCAACCAGAATCAGATTGCATACCAGGCAGATGAATCACCGCTTCAGTCCCCACTGTTTACATTAAACAGACAGCCTAGCTCTATCATCACACCCACCTGACACATTCTCTGGTGTGACAGAAATAAACAAATGTGTTGTTTTTAGTGCTAGCTGGCAGGTAGCAGCACAGGGAGGAACCACTCAGGGCTCTGTTCTAAATGTGAAGCGACACTTGCTGGGGAGGAGAGAATATTTTAAGTTATTTTTAAACTGTGGAGAACGACGTGCTGTGTGATCCTGTTTCTCAGAGAGACACGGAGGAGAGGTCTGGATGTGGTTATGAGGAGCACTGCCTGCTGAGAGGGTGAAACATAGGAAGTCATCATCACCTTAGTGAGGCCATGGCAAAAGAAAGAGAGCTTTTCCCACACCCTGTTCAGTTAAAGCTTTGGGAGATCACTGTATGACTAATGTGTATCATGGAGGATGCAGTGGATATGATCCTCTCAATATCATTCATTATAAGTAACATTCAACACTGGTAAAAGCACACTTGGCTAGTAATTGCCAATAGGTTTTATGGATGACAACATTAAACAGATTTGACCAAAGCCACATGCTGTTGTATGAAGGGATGGATAAAATTGAGATTTTATGTATATCCAGGCTCAACTAGAGGGCATGAGACATGACAAGTGGGTGACAGTCTGGCCAGACTAGTTGTGAACCCTGACCTCAACACTATGAAGTGAAAACAAGCATATGGTCACAACAGAAAAGCTCTTCCAACATGGAGAATAGGCAGAAAACCCAGTATATTCACTGTATATACAGTATATATGCTAATACTATAAACATTTGACAGTTATGGAAAGTGTGTGTGGTATAGTTTACATTTCTCTGTACGTTTGTGTTAATAACATACATGTTTGTGTGCCTGGGTGGGTTTAACTCAAGTGTTTGTTTGTGTAGGTCTGTTTGTGTAGGTCTGGTTGTGAGTGTTCCACAGTGCTCACAGAGCTGTAGTCAGCCCTGCCTCCCTGTCCACCTTCATTAGTCTTATTGTCTGGACCCCCACAGAGAGCAGAGCAGCCTCTGTTATTAAACCCACTCATAGGCTGGAGGAGGCAGGCTGGAGGGAGAGCCAAACCGGAGAGCACTTGGGGGGGGGGGTTACAGACCAGGAGGGTTGGGTCTGCTCAATGATCTAGAGTAGGTGTCAATATATATATATATTTTTAAAGAGCCTGCAGTACAGGGAGCACTGCAATACCTTCTGAATGAGGCTTCCTCTGCACTGTGCACAATATCCCCACAGAGAGAAGGCCAGAGTTCATTACAATGGTCTGTAAATGAGTCTTGACATAACAGCTAACTCACACAGACATGCAGGTTAACAGAGATTGAGGGCAAGACCACAGCTACTGTCTATAGAGGAAAGGGGGAAATGCCTGCAGCTAGAAATAACCCATCTGGAGTAAAATGTCTCTAATTTTCAATATCTACTTCTCTTTCCCGCTCTCTCCTTCTCTCCCTGGTGTCTGTGTGGTTGTATCAGTACACAGTGTAAGGATTGCCAGCCCAGGGGTCTGTGTGGTTGTATCAGTACACAGTGTAAGGATTGCCAGCCCAGGGGTCAAATCAAATCAAAGTTTATTTGTCACGTGCGCCGAATACAACAGGTGTAGACCTTACAGTGAAATGCTTACTTACAGGCTCTAACCAACTGTGCAAAAAAGGTATTAGGTGAACAATAGGTAAGTAAAGAGGCAGTGAAAAATAACAGTAGCGAGGCTACATACAGGCACCGGTTAGTCGGGCTGATTGAGGTAGTATGTAGATATGGTTAAAGTGACTATGCATATATGATAAACAAAGAGTAGCAGTAGCGTAAAAGAGGGGTTGGCGGGTGGTGGGTGGTGGGACACAATGCAGATAGCCCGGTTAGCCAATGTGCGAGGGCACTGGTTGGTCGGGCCAATTGAGGTAGTATTTACATGAATGTATAGTTAAAGTGACTAAGCATATATGATAAACAGAGAGTAGCAGCAGCGTAAAGAGGGGTTGGGGGGGCATACAAAGCAAATAGTCCGGGTAGCTGTTTGATTACCTGTTCAGGAGTCTTATGGCTTGGGGGTAAAACTGTTGAGAAGCCTTTTTGTCCTAGACTTGGCACTCCGGTACCGCTTGCCATGCGGTAGCAGAGAGAACAGTCTATGACTGGGGTGGCTGGGGTCTTTGGCAATTTTTAGGGCCTTCCTCTTACACCGCCTGGTGTAGAGGTCCTGGATGGCAGGCAGCTTAGCCCCAGTGATGTACTGGGCCGTACGCACTACCCTCTGTAGTGCCTTGCGGTTGGAGGCCGAGCAATTGCCGCACCAGGCAGTGATGCAACCAGTCAGGATGCTCTCGATGGTGCAGCTGTAGAACCTTTTGAGGATCTGAGGACCCATGCCAAATCTTTTTAGCTTGCTGATGGGGAATAGGCTTTGTCGTGCCCTCTTCACGACTGCCTTGGTGTGTTTGGACCATTCTAGTTTGTTGGTGATGTGGACACCAAGGAACTTGAAGCTCTCAACCTGCTCCACTACAGCCCTGTCGATGAGAATGGGGGCGTGCTCGGCCCTCCTTTTCCTGTAGTCCACAATCATCTCCTTAGTCTTGGTTACGTTGAAGGATAGGTTGTTATTCTGGAACCACCCTGTGTGTCCGTGTGGTCTATGAGTTCTTCTAATGGGCTGAGCTATATTATTGACCAACTGGGCTATAATGTGGTTTAATGGTGAGTGAGATCAGAGGCTAATGTGCATAGTGGCTAGCTACAGAGATACTGTCTCCCTAGTGTAAATGTCCAAGTGTGTGTGTGTGCCTGCAATAGTGCCGATGTAAGGAACATCTGGAGCAGCGCAGGAACCATTGAAACCATCCCTTCACCAGGTCCTGTACCATCTATACTCCCACTTATCTTACAAAGGAAAGAACAAACACACACACAAAATGTACACATTTCTAGGTATATCTGTATGCAGAGCCTGTATTGTACAGACAACCTGGAAAATATTTGCCCTGTGGTGAGGGGTTGTGGGAGCCTCTAACACATTCCAGAACAAACTGCTCTGATCTCCTAGCAACGTATTCCCCCTGTGCTTCCCTCACTATATAAAATTAATCAACTACCCTCCTCTCTAGATCATGTGATCTCTGTAGGCTACTGCATTAATCACCTGACTCATGTTATACACTGCATTACGTTACTGCAGCACAGGAGAGAGTAAATTGAAGTGGAGGACATTGAAGTGAAGCCAGCAGTGGAGAGATGGGCTTCTAGTATTCACGACTCGACCTGAATTGGAAATAACTATGATACAGCTAGTCGTCTGCAGCCTTCAGTTAGAGACAGTGCTGATCCTCTCAGACATCTCAAACCTCTCCCACTGGATCCTACAGCTTTACCCCACTTCCCCAAACAACTCTCGGACTCTCACACACAGAGGACAAGGAGCAGAGGGCTTGGGAGAGTGGGAGTGGGAGAGACCGAGAGAGAGACAGAGACACAGAGACACCCATCAATGTGCCTCCTGCCCTTGTCTAGCCTGTAGTGACAGATCCCTCTGTGCTGCCATCCATGCTAACCTGGGTGGGTGTCCCCAGAGAATTCACTGTGTCCCTGTCCTCAGGACCTGGGGAAGGGGGTTGGTCTCCCAAGGAAAGCTACACAGAGAGGTGTGTATTAAGTATCTAAGGGTATGGAGTCAACATTGGTCTCTCTGCTCAGCCATAAACAGATTATGCTGCCTCTTTCAAATAAAATAGGGTGAAAAGGGCATTTGAACTGGTTTAGTTTGCCTCCATTTTGACACAATGCCTTCTTGTCTATAGTTCAGACAGACATGCTATTGCAGAATATGATAGCTTATTGACAGTGGAGTTACACCTCCAAACTGTGTTATTGCAGTGTAACTGCTTATTGGCTGCGAGTTTGCACTTCATAATGCTGTGTTATTGCAGAGTGGAACAGCTTATTGACTAGCTATACAGTGAGCGAGATCTGTTATTCTGTAATAACCTGTCATTGTGATGTACAGTGAGGGAAAAAAGTATTTGATCCCCTGCTGATTTTGTACGTTTGCCCACTGACAAAGAAATTATCAGTCTATAATTTTAATGGTAGGTGTATTTGAACAGTGAGACAGAATAAAAACAAAAAAATCCAGAAAAACGCAGGTGAAAAATTTTAGAAATTGATTTGCATTTTAATGAGGGAAATAAGTATTTGACCCCCTCTCAATCAGAAAGATTTCTGTCTCCCAGGTGTCTTTCATACAGGTAACGAGCTGAGATTAGTAGCACACTCTTAAAGGGAGTGCTCCTAATCTCAGCTTGTTACCTGTATAAAAGACACCTGTCCACAGAAGCAATCAATCAATCAGATTCCAAACTCTCCACCATAGCCAAGACCAAAGAGTGCTCCAAGGATGTCAGGGACAAGATTGTAGACCTACACAAGGCTGGAATGGGCTACAAGACCATTGCCAAGCAGCTTGGTGAGAAGGTGACAACAGTTGGTGCGATTATTCGCAAATGGAAGAAACACAAAAGAACTGTCAATCTCCCTCGGCCTGGGGCTCCATGCAAGATTTCACCTCGTGGAGTTGCAATGATCATGAGAACAGTGAGGAATCAGCCCAGAACTACACGGGAGGATCTTGTCAATGATCTCAAGGCAGCTGGGACCATAGTCACCAAGAAAACAATTGGTAACACACTACGCCGTGAAGGACTGAAATCCTGCAGCGCCCGCAAGGTCCCTCTGCTCAATAAAGCACATATACATGCCTGTGTAAAGTTTGCCAATGAACATCTGAATGATTCAGAGGACAACTGGGTGAAAGTGTTGTGGTCAGATGAGACCAAAATGGAGCTCTTTGGCATCAACTCAACTCGCCGTGTTTGGAGGAGGAGGAATGCTGCCTATGACCCCAAGAACACCATCCCCACCGTCAAACATGGACAACTTCACAGCATCAAAGGGACGATGGATGGGGCCATGTACCGTCAAATCTTGGGTGAGAACCTCCTTCCCTCAGCCAGGGCATTGAAAATGGGTCGTGGATGGGTATTCCAGCATGACAATGACCCAAAACACACGGCCAAGGCAACAAAGGAGTGGCTCAAGAAGAAGCACATTAAGGTCCTGGAGTGGCCTAGCCAGTCTCCAGACCTTAATCCCATAGAAAATCTGTGGAGGGAGCTGAAGGTACGAGTTGCCAAACGTCAGCCTCGAAACCTTAATGACTTGGAGAAGATCTGCAAAGTGGAGTGGGACAAAATCCATCCTGAGATGTGTGCAAACCTGGTGGCCAACTGCAAGAAACGTCTGACCTCTGTGATTGCCAACAAGGGTTTTGCCACCAAGTACTAAGTCATGTTTTGCAGAGGGGTCAAATAGTTATTATTTGCAAATCAATTTATAACATTTTTCACATGCGTTTTTCTGGATTTTTTTGTTGTTATTCTGTCTCTCATTGTTCAAATAAACTTACCATTAAAGATATAGACTGATCATTTCTTTGTCAGTGGGAAAATGTATAAAATCAGCAGGGGATCAAATACTTTTTCCCCCTCACTGTACATCACAATGACAGGTTATTACAGAATAACAGATCTTGCTGACCGACTGGCTGGCTGGCTGCTGGTGTTGTAAGGCTGCTGAAATCTAATCGCTCATTTCTGACCATATATACAAATGCTAAAAATGTCATGCATTTTTCTGCAGCACCGTTAGCCTTTTTTCTATTGTTTACGACAAGTTGGCACTACTCTGTATTGAGTGAGAACCCACCACAGCTGGCAAAAGTAGTGTTGAGTTTAGCACTATTCTAGTTGTCTGGGTTACTTTGAGAAAACAGTTAGCTAATTTCACGCTCTAAATCAGACAGACAGCAATGGTCCAATGACTTAGTAACTGTTCCGTCACATCACATAAATCTGACTGGGAAAGTCCTGCCTTAGGGGCAAACATAGGCACTACTACTCCCTCTTGCACTGACACCAGCCATGCTGGTGGGTCACTGAGGTGTAGGTTGTTTCTTCTTCACCCTCATTGTTCTTGTCTCATTCATTCTAGATTATGAAACCGATCGTCACCATGAACACGGGTCCCACTCTGAGCTCATTGTCCTACCCTGGCTGTCATGCTGGCCCAGGCATGCTGTCACAAATTATACCAGAGTGAGCAGGCTAGGCCGTGGAATGGAAAGCATGGCCTGGCAGAGGCAGCACCAGCGAGCCCCCGTCCTCCAGGGTAGGGGGTTTGAGTGATGGACACCTGACGCTGCCAGCAGGAAGCGGATCATAGTACTGTGGAGGCATCTCTTTGGCACCACATCTCCTGGATCCCCTTACAACGTCTGGCCACTGGTCGCATTGTAGCGCTGCTCCAAGAATAAACTATTCTTGTAGCAACATTCCAACAGCTGAGCTCTGTTGTTCATCAAGGTTCAGATAGGATCCTGTCTTTAAATAAAGATCATATATAGGATCCAGGAGTTATATTAATCCTGTGATCTAACTAGGAAAAACTCTAGTACGTTAGAGTTTTTTCCTGGTCAGGGCCTGCATCCACAAAGCATCTCAGAAAAGTTCCTAGGAATCCTGTTCAAACCTGTTTGAAAGTGGCAATCAGCAGTTGAAAAAATTATAGTGTCCTCCCTGCCCAAGTTTCGGTAAAAAGCTGATGGATGGGGCTGGAGATGTGCAACCACTCTCAAATGCATAGACAGAGCTATGGATGCAGGGACAGACCATCCATGATATCAAAATTATAGTTTCAACCATGTTTTGAGGCTATATTGTGTTTCACTAGGTATTTATAAGTTGTGTTTTTCAAGAATCAATATGTACATTCTAAAAATGGATGTAGCAACTGCAGATTGCGCATTTAAGACAAAAGAAACCTCCCAGCTCAGAGTAGGTTTTAGGATGATCTTAAGATACTGCTCAGACAAACTGAGCCAGGAGTAAAATCAACTCATAAAAGTTTCTCAGCTGGTAATCACGACAGTTTGAGGTACTGCAAAGGAAAGATAGTGATGACGCTCATTGACATTGTTTTAAATGATTGGGAATTGCGATAAGGCATCGCCAGCTGTGAAATGTATAGCACACTTCAGACAAACTACGGTGAATGTGACTGTACATCAAACGTTGCAATGGTAAAACATTTGATATCATTTCTGACTGACACAATCACTTTGCCTACTTTTTTAATTTGTTGGCGTGCATAATACATTTTTGTTGGACCAATTCTGATATTTTGAATAATGTGATAGGCATATGAATCATATTGTATATTGGTTGTTAAGAGGAATTTTGATAATATCACACAATTGTCACTCCCGTTTAACAAATCTAAATTGCTTTGGCAAAGTGGGCTAGGCATCAAGACACTTGCCGATAAAACATTTGAAAGGCCTATCATTTTTACCAAACACAATCAAAGTTAACATAGGCCCAAAATGCGTTCAATTGCCCAATTTAGGCATATTTTTAATAATGGGAGGGGGCACACTGACCCTGTCCTGAACCTGGAGGCTGAAGCCCTGCCATATGGTCACCATGACAACACCCCACTGTTTCCATCGCATGTAAACAGCAAGAATGGGGATTCGGTTAAACTTCCCTCTGCCATCTAGTAAGGAGCCTCAGCATAGCCTAACTAAACTAATACAGACAACACAGTATCAACACACAAAAACACACTTATATTCTGATTGAAAGACACTGGATGACAACATAGTCTGTTAGTGGAGCAGCAGATCACGTGCTGCACGGGAGGCCAGATCAGCAGTAGGCCACGTACCTGTGTGTGTATGAATGTATGTGTCTACTGATCAGTGGGGCGTAACTAATGGGGCTTGTCTTGGATTACCCTTTAAAATAGAGGGCAGTTCTAATCCCATCCTAGGATTATTACTGAGGCACAGACACAAGGGGGACCCTCTCCCTACACCACAAACACTGGGACCTGGTCTAGCCGCTCTCTATATAAACCCCTCTGCTTTATATCCTTCCCACCCCCACGGGACTAACCTTGATCACACTATAAACCTCTGGAAACTGGAGAACTATAGCTTTCACAATACTGTCTCAAACACAGCATCATTAATATATATGATCCTCTCCCCCTCTGTTTGGGAACAGGTAATGGGAGGTTTACAGTTGAAACTTCTCATTAGTTCCATGTTCCTTTGTCATTTTGGCAGCATTCTATTCTTGTCTTCTGTACCACCTGCTGCTGCCTATTCCCTTGTGACTGTGTAAACACTCAGCTGGATCATAAAACAGTATGATGTCACCATCAGTATGAGCCGAGTCATCCTCGTGGTAGGCGTACTGTAGTGTACTGTACATACGTACACATTCCATTCAGAATACAAAAATGGACTGTAGACAGCTGCCAATACCAGCAAGCATTCTTAACACCCTCGAATGCCCACACCTTCTCTCTGACCTCAACAGGCAGCATGCTCAGACTCACAACTGTCCCTTCAAAGGCCCTCTCCTCCTCTAGCCTCTGTTTCTATTTGTGGGTGCTCTGTTTTTATCCATCCATACTACTAGTCTCTGGAAAGACAAACACATCTGAAAAGGACTGTCCTGCTATATATATGATGCTCAGTAAACCACTGGCGCTTAGATTGAAGGTCGGATCACAAACCACTGAAATAAGACCAAAAACAGTCATGCCGTATGTGGAAGGAATCTCATCTTGTAAATCTGAGTGGGAAACTGGAAATGGAAAACTCTACTTTACTCTTTTACACTACAAAGTGGTTTACAGTTGCTCCATTGGTAATGTTACGATCAACTTGGAAACTGCACCTCTATATCAACTAGTCAATATTGCCCAGGCAACTGGTCAATAGCCCTGGGTCATACTGCCTTGTATTTACACCGCTGACAACCTATTGACCCTCAGTGGCATTGGGCATCTACCCACCTACCACACCAACCTGTGGTTCCTGTTTCCACGCCTCCAGTGTACCCGCTGCATGCCAGTACATTCCTGCCAGTGCCTCCACTCCTTCCCCGGCCTCTAGAGACACAAAAATGTAACAAACAAGCAACGCTCCAGGCTGGCTGTTTCACAGAAACAAGAAATCACAGCAGCTCTCAGAAATCTCAGAGGCTGAAAGACATGGAGAAAGACTTGGCTAGACAAGACATTCAGAGGCTGCCCTGAATAACAGTGGGTGATATGTGCAGGTGCTTTGTCTTCTGATCTGATATGGCATGCAAAACCCTGCTCAGGCACATACCAGAGAACCCTGCTCAGGCACATAACAGAGAACCCTGCCCAGGCACATAACAGAGAACTGTGCCCAGGCACATAACAGAGAACCGTGCCCAGGCACATAACAGAGAACCGTGCCCAGGCACATAACAGAGAACCGTGCCCAGGCACATAACAGAGAACCGTGCCCAGGCACATAACAGAGAACCGTGCCCAGGCACATAACAGAGAACCGTGCCCAGGCACATAACAGAGAACCGTGCCCAGGCACATAACAGAGAACCCTGCCCAGGCACATAACAGAGAACCTCTCGCTGCTCTGCTCTGCTTTCCTGATATAACCTTCTATCTTTCAATATCCAAACCTATGAATATTTGATTTCACTCCATCTGTAACGACAGTGGAGATTCTATCATGCAATTAAGTGTGCAAAGACACAGCAGGATTGGGGGAATGTCTCCTACAACCACATCATAAATACGTTCGCTCTCTGTCTTCCTCCCAGTCCTATACATAACTCAAATGCATTCTCAGGCGCGCACACACACGCGCACGCACACGCGTCTCCTCGGGGTATTGAGCAGCTGATGCAGCCTCAGTTGTGCGTGTGCTGGATAAACATAAGGGAATCTCTCCTACTCTGCTAAAAACAGCAGCACAGCCAATGGGCTTTGCACCAGCATGCCGACCCCCAGTGACACCTCTGATACATTACCTAAAGCACTCCTGCATGACTACATTGGAGCACGATTTGAATGTGCAAATTGTTTTGAATTTAGTAGTAGTGTGTGGTTGTGTTTGTGCAGGTAAGGGAGACGGGAGGTTGACTTTCAATGTTAGCCAGAGGAGATCTTCCTGGATGTGTCTTCAGGGCCTTCTCTGGAGGGAGTGAGCAGGGAGAAGGGAAAAGAGGGTTTTCTCCCTGCTCACTCCCTCCAGAGAAGGCCCTGAAGACACATCCAGGAAGATCTCCTCTACCTAACATTGAAACCCTTTCTTCCCTCTTTTCCCTTCTCCCTCTTTGTATCTCTATCCCCCCTTTTCCTGCGTCCTCTCAGTCTTTCTTTCGATGTGAGTTAGCTGAATAAACCCCTGCTTGTAAAGCAGTCTGCTGAAATAAATCTTCAATGAAGTAGATTTAGCAACCACACAAAATATATTATTTTCACTAATCCATGCTTCTCGGACTGCCAGCTATTGCCCAGCTAATTCCATAGACCTTGCTACTGGCTTCTTTTGACTGTACCGGGAGATTGAGGAGAGACATGGTAGCTGGCTAGTTGAGAACGGCAGTGGCAAGGATGGGCTAGACACCATAGGTGTTTTGTGCTGGGATTCTGGGTGAGGATGGAGGCGAGCGCTGAATCCCATCTGCTATAGAATCACATTAGCCAGCCTCTCAATGGCCACTCTGTGAGATGAGCTCATGCTAAAAGCCCCATCAATCTCATCAGTGTTTCAGTGGACCAGCACTCTGTGATATTAATGTCCCACAGAGGGAGAGTGGAGGAGGGAGGATCTGGTCAGAGACTTTAAATGGCTCCACCAGCACAATGTGTCCATCACACCAGTAATGTGTCAATGGACCAAAGCTCTGTCATGTAGCAGCCTCTGGGTGGAGGTTAGATAGGAGTCAATCTCTGGACAGCAGCTTAATGGGACATCAATAGCCAGACTGGCCAGTTGTGCTGGTCAGAGCGATTGACCACTCTGTGAGATGAGCGTGGTCTTAGACTAGCATCACCAATACTTACAGTCTGTTAGCATCACTACAACCTTTCCATTAAGATAGCACTGACAGAAATTTCACCCCCGTGTTGACTCAACATCTGATTTGATTGTCCATAGTCCTCTGAGGTTATAATTCAAATATGCCATGTGTACTGGACTGTATGGCAAGGATCAATAGTCTCCTTAAAAAGATGGTCTCTAGAGATGAAAGAAGAGAGAGTAAGAGTTGAGGGAAATGTGGTTGACTGAATAAAGTAAGTCAAGACCAGTTAAAGTGAATGAAGAGCACAGCTCTAGTGATTTGCTCTCACTTGAAAACAAATGAGAAATATGAAAAGCCATTACTGTGGAAAAATTACATTCCTTCCATGGAGAAGATGAAGCTGTAATCACGTAGCGCCAGGCCCTTAAAGTGTACAACTGTCACTGACAGTGATAAGCCCTCTTTGGAAATGTGCATTTCTGTTCCCCTCATGGTTTTATTAAATATATCCTCTGGGAAAGCCAAAGCTAACAGATATTGGCTAATGCTAGAGAGAGCAGGTAAAGAGAGTGAGAGAGCTGCTTTCTAATTCTCCTTTAAATAGAAAATGAGTATACTTCCAGGCAGTGGTGTAAAGTACTTAAGTAAAAATAAATAAAAGTACCACTTAAGTCATTTTTTGGGGGTATCTGTACTTTTACTTTACTACATTCCCAAAGAAAATTCTGTACTTTTTACTCCATACATTTTTCCTGACACCCAAAAGTATGCTTAGCAGGACAGGAAAATGGTCTAATTCACACCCTTATTAAGAGAACATCCCTGGTCATCCCTACCGCCTCTGAAATGGCAGACTCACTAAAAAGAACAAAAAAAGTGTGAGTGTTGGGGCGTTCCCCTAGCTATCCGTAATTAAATAAATTAGAAAATGGTGCCGTCTGGTTTGCTTAATATAAGGAATTGTTTACTTTTGATGATTAAGTATATGTTAGCAATTACATTTACTTCTGATACTTAAATATATTTAAAACCAAATACTTTTGGACTTTTACTCAAGTAGGATTTTACTGGGTGACTTTTACTTTTCTTTAGTAATTTTCTATGAAAGTATCTTTTTCCACCACTGCTTCCAGGTGTAACTCATGAAGATTTTCACTACCCACATAGTACATTCTTACACTCTTAAAAGGGAGGGGGGAAAAAAACACTAGCACATGCAGTAGTATTGCAGAGGGGTAAGAAGTACAGGCTCCTAAATTAAACTGCATTTACCATACGGTTAGTAAGTGGAAAGGCAGAATACAAACAGTGTAGTTATTCCCTCTGTATGGCAATCAAACAGGCAAACGTCAGTACAGAGACAAAGTGGAGTCGCAATTCAACGGCTCAGACGCAAGACGTATGTGGAAGGCTCTACAGACAATCACATTTTATTTGTCACATACACATGGTTAGCAGATGTTAATGCGAGTGCAGCGAAATGCTTGTGTTTCTAGTTCCGACAGTGCAGTAATATCTAACAAGTAATCTAACAATTCCACAACAACTACTTAATGCACACAAATCTAAAGGGGTGAATGAGAATATGTACACGTAAGTATATGGATGAGTGATGGCCGAGCGGCATAGGCAAGGTGAAATAGATGGTATAAAATACAGTATATACATGTTATATGAGTAATGTAAGATATGTAAACATTATTAAAGTGGCATTATTTAGAGTGCATTCTATAAAGTGACTAGTGATCCATTCCTTAAAGTGGCCAGTGATTGGTTCTCAATGTAGGCAGCAGCAACTCTGAGTTAGTGATTGCTGTTTAGCAGTCTGATGGCCTTGAGATAGAAGCTGTTTTTCAGTCTCTCGGCCCCAGCTTTGATGCACCTGTTATGACCTCGCCTTCTGGATGGTAGCAGTGTGAACAGGCAGTGGCTCGGGTAGTTGATGTCCTTGATGATCTTTTTGGCCTTCCTGTGACATCGGATGCTGTAGGTGTCATAGAGGGAAGGTAGTTACCCCCGGTGATGTGTTGTGCAGACCGCACCACCCTCTCGAGAGCCCTGCGGTTGAGGGCGGTGCAGTTGCTGTACCAGGCTGTGGTACAGCACGACAGGATGCTCTCGATTGTGCATCTGTGAAAGTTTGTCAGGGTTTTGGGTGAAAAGCCACATTTCTTCAACCTCCTGTCTGTGTGAGTGGACCACTTCAGTTTGTCTGTGATGTGTATGCCGAGGAACTTAAAAACGTTCCACCTTCTCCACTGCTGTCCCTTCGATGTGGATAGGGGGGCGCTCCCTCTGCTGTTTCCTGAAGTCCACGATCATCTCCTTTGTTTTGTTGATGTTGAGTGAGAGGTTGTTTTCCTGACACCACACTCCTAGGGCCCTCACCTCCTTCCTGTAGGCCGTCTCGTCATTGTTGGTAATCAAGCCCACTACTGTTTTGTCGTCTGCAAACTTGATGATTGAGTTGGAGGCGTACATGGCCACACAGTCGTGGGTGAGCACACACCCTTGTGGGACCCCAGTGTTGAGGGTCAGCGAAGGAGAGATGTTGATTCCTACTTTCACCACCTGGGAGCGGCCCATCAGAAAGTCCAAGACCCAATTGCACAGGGCGGGGTTAAGACCCAGGGCCTCCAACTTGATGATGAGCTTTGAGGGTACTATGGTGTTGAATGCTGAGCTAGTGTCAATGAACAGCATTCTTGTCCATGTGGGATAGGGCAGTGTGGAGTGTGATGGCGATTGCGTCGTCTGTGGACCTGTTGGGGTGGTATGCAAACTGAAGTGGGTCTAGGGTGGCCGGTAAGGTGGAGGTGATATGATCCTTGACTAGTCTCTCAAAGCACTTCATGATGGCAGAAGTGAGTGCCACAGGACAGTAGTCAATTAGTTCAGTTACCTTTGCCTTCTTGGGTACAGGAACAATGGTAGCCATCTTGAAGCATGTGGGGACAACAGACTGGGATAGGGAGCAATTGAATATGTCTGTAAACACCCCAGCCAGCTGGTCTGCACAGCCAGCTGGTCTGCACACGCTTGTTTGATCGCCTTGCGGAGGGAATAACTACAGTGTTTATATTCAGTCATATTCCCAGACCTCTTTCCATGGTTAAATGCAGTGGATCGCGCTTTTCATCCATCCACGGTTTCTGGTTAGGGTATGTTTAATAGTCACAGTGGGTACCACATCTCCAATGCACTTCTTTATAAACACACTCACCAAGTCAGCGTATAGGTTGATGTTGTTCTCTGAGGCTGACCGGGAACATATTCCAGTCCGCTTGATCAAAACAATCTTGAAGCGTGGCTTCCAATTGGTCGGACAAGCGTTGAATGGTTCTCGTCAATGGTACAGTTGAATTCGGAGGTTTACATACACTTAGGTTGGAGTCATTAAAACTCGTTTTTCAACCACTCCTCAAATTTCTTATTAACAAACTGTAGTTTTGGCAAGTCGGTTAGGACATCTACTTTGTGCATGACACAAGTAATTTTTCCAACAATTGTTTACAGTTGTTTATAATTCACTGTATCACAAGTCCAGTGGGTCAGAAGTTGACTTTTTGACTGTGCCTTTAAACAGCTTGGAAAATTCCAAAATGATGTCAGGGCTTTAGAAGCTTCTGATAAAATATATCAATTAGTCTGAGTCAATTGGAGGTGTACCTGTGGATGTATTTCAAGGCCTAGCTTCAAACTCAGTGCCTCTTTGCGTGACATCATGGGAAAATTAAAAGAAATCAGCCAAGTCTGGTTCATCCTTTGGAGCAATTTCCAAATGCCTGAAGGTACAACGTTCATCTGTACAAACAATAGTACGCAAGTATAAACACCTTGGGACCACACAGCCGCCATACCGCTCAGGAAGGGGAAGTGTTCTGTCTCCTAGAGATGAACGCACTTTGGTGCGAAAATTACAAATCAATCCCAGAACAACAGCAAAGGACCTTGTGAAGATGCTGGCGGAAACAGGTACAAAAGTATCTATATCCACAGTAAAATGAGTCCTATATCGACATAACCTGAAAGGCCGCTCAGCAAGGAAGAAGCCACTGCTCCAAAACTGCCATAAAAAAAGCCAGACTTCAGTTTGCAACTGTTTGGCCATAATGACCATCGTTATGTTTGGAGGAAAAAAGGGGGAGGCTTGCAAGCCGAAGAACACCATCCCAACCGTGAAGCACAGGGGTGGCAGCATCATGTTGTGGGGGTGCTTTGCTGCAGGAGGGACTGGTGCACAAAATAGAAGGAATCATGAGGATGGGAAATTATGTGGATATATTGAAGCAGCATCTCAAGACATCAGTCAGGAAGTTAAAGCTTGGTCACAAATGGGTCTTCCAAATGGACAATGACCCCAAGCATACAACAAAGTCAAGGTATTGGAGTGGCCATCACAAAGCCCTGATCTCAATCCCATAGATAATATGTGGGCAGAACTGAAAAGGCGTGTGCGAGCAAGGAGGCCTACAAACTTGACTCAGTTACACCAGCTCTAAGGAGGAATGGGCCAAAATTCACCCAACTTATTGTGGGAAGCTTGTGGAAGTCTACCTGAAACGTTTGACCCAAGTTAAACAATGCAATGCTACCAAATACTAATTGAGTGTATGTAAACTTCTGACCCACTGGGAATGAGACGAAAGAAATAAAAGCTGAAATAAATCACTCTAAACTTCTGACTTCAACTGTACATCCTGTTTGAGTTTCTGCCTATAAGACGGAAGGAGCAACATCGTGCCGTGGTCGGATTTGCCGAAGGGAGGGCTGGGGAGGGCTTTGTATGCATCGTGGAAGTTAGAGTAGCAGTGGTCGAGGGTATTGCTCATGCGCGTAGCTCAAATCAATATGATGGAAGAATTGATGTTCTCAAATTTGCTTTCTCAAAATCCCCAGCTACAATAAATGCAGCCTCAGGATGTATGGTTTCCAGTTTGCATATAGTCCAGTGAAGTTCCTTGATGGCCGTTTTGGTGTCTGCTTGAGGTGGAATGTACACAGCTGTGACTATAACTGACAAGAATTCTCTTGGAAGGTGAAATAGCCGGCACTTGATTGTAAGGAATTATCGATCTGGTGAGCAGAAGGACTTGAGTTCCTGTATGTTGATATGATTACACCATGAGTCATTAATCATAAAGCATACACCCCGCCCTTCATTTTCCCAGAGAGGTGTTTAACTCTGTTGGCGCGATGCATGGAGAAGTCCCGGTTTCTGAACCGATTCCGACAACATATCCCGTGAGAGTCATGTTTCTGTGAAACAGTGAATGTTACAATCTCTGATGTCTCTCTGGAAGGCAACCCTTGCTCGAGTTTCGTCTACTTTGTTGTCAAGAGACTGGACATTGGCTAGTAGTATACTCGGGAGCGGTGTGCACGTCTACGGAGCGGTGTGCACGTCTACGGAGCCTGGCCAGGTGGTCGCTTCGTCTGCCCCTTCTGCGACTTCATTTTCTTGGATCGCCTATTGGAATTAGCTCCATTGTCCTGGGTGGTGATCCAAACAGAGGATCCGCTTTGGGAAAGTCGTATTCCTGTTCGTAATGTTGGTAAGTTGAAGTTGCTCTTATATCCGATAGTTCTTCCCGGCTGTATGTAAAAAAAACGTACAATTTCCTGGGGTAACAATGTAAGAAATAATACATTAAAAACTAAAATACTGCATAGTTTCCTAAGAACTCGAAGGGAAAAACAGTCACGTCGCGGACACCGTTGTCTTGCTTCCGGACCGGCGTCTTGCTTCCGAACAAGCTAAAAGCCTTCTTCGACCGCTTGGAGGATAACACAGTGCCAACGACGCGGCCCGCTACCAAGGACTGTGGGCTCTCCTTCTCCGTGGCCGACGTGAGTAAGACATTTAAGCATGTTAACCCTCGCAAGGCACCCGGCCTAGACGGCATCCCAAGCCACATCCTCAGAGCATGTGCAAACCAGCTGGCTGGAGTGTTTATGGACATATTCAATCTCTCCCTATCCCAGTCTGTTGTTCCCACATGCTTCAATATGTCCACCATTGTTCCTGTACCCAAGAAAGCAAAGGTAACTGAGCTAAATGACTATCACTCCGTAGCACTCACTTCTGTCATCATGAACTGCACACTGCCCTATCCCATCTGGACAAGAGGAATACCTATGTAAGAATGCTGTTCATTGACTACAGCACAGCATTCAATACCATAGTACCCTCCAAGCTCATCATTAAGCTTGAGGCCATGGGTCTGAACCCCGCCCTGAGCAACTGCGTCCTGGACTTCCTGACTGGAGGCTAAAGACATTTGTCTTGGCACCTAAAATCCTCACAAACTTTTACAGATACACTGTATCTTAGTCTGCCGCTATGACATTGCTCGTCCTAATATTTGTATATTCTTAATTCAATTCCTTTACTTTAGATATTACTGCACTGTTGGTGCTAGAAACACAAGCATTTCGTTACACCCACAATGACATCTGCTAAACACGTGTATGTGACAAATACAATGTAATTTGATCTATAGCCACATACTGTACTTAGCCCGTTTAAAGCCTGATAGGTGTTCAGGTCTCTAAAGAGCATCCCCATGAAAACAGGAAGTGGCTCTGAGTGAACACATAGAGCAAAAGAAATCTGATTGTGTTTGCCTCCAGAGCCATTCAAATTAACAATCAGAGCTTTGTCTATAAAGTGAGGAGGCTTTTTCAGCTAATGAGTAATTAGCATGTGTGCTGGAGCTCCTGGAGCATACACGGATGCTGGCTTCCTCTTTATACAGTGCCGTGAAAAAGTATTTTCCACTTTCTGATTTTCTCTATTTTTGCAGATGTTTGATACTGAATGTTATTAGATCTTCAACCAAAACCTAATATTAGATAAACATTTGATTTACATGTATACTTAATAAAATTGCATTTATTGAATTAAGTTTATTTAATGAAATTATGCAACCCCCAATTTCCCTGTGTGAAAAGGTAATTGCTCCCTTACCCTCAATAACTGGTTGCGCCACCTTTAGCAAGACATAAATGGGACCCATCTGATCCAAAAAGTTTACTCATATTTGCCAAAAGGCACCTGGAAGAATGTTCTATGGACAGATGAGTCAAAAGTATAACTTTTTGGATGACACGGGTCCCATTATGCCAGGCAAAAACCAAACACTGCATTCCACAGTAAGAACCTCATACCAACTGTCAAGCATGGTGGTGGTAGTGTTCTGGTTTGGGGATGCTTTGCTGCCTCAGGACCTGGACATTGCCTTAATAGAAGGAAAAATGAATTCTGCTCTGTATCAGATGTAAATGTTGTGTTATTTGTTCACTCAGGTTCCCTTTATCTAATATTAGGTTTTGGTTGACGATCTGATAACATACAGTATCAAAAATATGCTAAAGTAGAGAACATTTGAAAAGAGGCAAATTCATTTTCACAGCACTGTATACAGAAAGACATTCACTGTGCAAGCTACGGCTTTGTTATTCAAATAGGCCTTTCTTCCAAACATATACTGCATATGGTGTAGATGAGAACAGGGAGAAAACAGGAAAACGGATTGGAAAAAAAACACATTACTATGAACTTCCGATAGCAGTCTCTTTCTCTCCTTCGCTTTCTATTTCGGTTTCAATTTCTCACTTTTCATCTCCATCTCTTCACGTCTGAGTTTCTCTCTTGAAGCCTTCTAGTCTCCCCTGTGGTCCTGGAAGATCTCATTAGCTGCATTCGTTGCTCTCCTGGTCTGTGCTAAATGCAAGGCACCCTCTGAGCTTCACTCCCCCAGCCCCAAACCTCTCAAATGGCATTACTATTTCTCTTCCCTTAAATCTACTATTGCAGCCTCTGTCACTCTATACATCCACCCTAGTCTCTCTCTATCCAGTGTTATTGCGCCCAGTTCCATCGCCACCTGTGTTGACCTCATCTCAGGCCCCAGCAGGGCACTGTGCTCCCCAGTCATGTCAGGCAGAGCAGGGCCTGGTGCTGATGCAGCAGGAGTCACTCCCACAGAGAGCCATGGATAGAGAGGCATTAAGCTGACTGACACATAGCACACTAAACCATTAGAGCTTCAGCGACCACACGGGGGGGTGAACTACAGGGCACATCTCCCCTCTCCTCTCTATACACAGCTGAGCACACATTTGTTTATTTGGATCCCCATTAGCTTATGCAGAAGCAGCAGCTATTCTTCCTGGGGTCCACAAACAAACACAATGACCAGTAACAAAACACTGATACACAAGAACAGTCACACAAATGTTAAATACAACAATATACAAACAATACAACATAAAAATAATGTGTATGTAACATGCTGACCACAAATGTACACATATGTGTTTTTCAATAATTTCATCCAAAACTGTTCGCGTGCGTCTGAGTAGCCAGTCGCTAAAATAGAACTTGGTTCTATTTTTGACGCTTGATGCACTGCAAGTTCCATGAGATGTTGTTTAATCAGTTAAAGATCATTTTGCTGTTTGCTTGAGTAATTGGAAGGGAGGTCCATGCAATCATGGCTCTGTATAATACTGTGCATTGCTGTGAATTTATTTTGGACTTGGGGACTGTGAAAAGACCCCTGGTGGCATACATTATGGGGTATGTATGGGTGTCTGAGCTGAATGTTACTTGATTATGCAAACAATCTTGAATTTTCATCACAGTAATATTTATCATAAAAGCTAGAAGTGAAGCAGTTAAACTTTCATCAACCCTCAACCAGGAAAGACTGGCATGAATGTTGTTGATCTTAGTTCTGTATGTGCAGTTAAGGGCAAGGCATCCTGCTCTTGTTTTGAGCCAGCTGCAGCTTTGCTAGGTCTTTCTTTGCTGCACTTGACCATATTACCGAACAGTAATCAAGATGGCACAATGCCAGAGCCTGAACAACTAGTATATGCGATTTTTGTGTCAAAAACGTATTTAAAGATCAGTTTATTATTAATCACCCATTCTGATACTGACTAACTCCTTATTTAGAATTTCAGTGAGCTCACTGACTTTGGGTGCTGACATGTAGAGTGTGGAATCATCTGCATGCATAGTCATTCTAGCTTCGTGTAAGATCAGTGGCAAATCATTTGTAAAAAAAGAGAAGAGTAACGGCCCAAGGAAACTGCCCTGAGGGACACCGCACTGTACATATCTGACGTTAGCGAAGCTTCCATTGAAGAACACTCTCTGGGTTCTATTGGATAAATACAACTCTCCAACCATGTGATGGCAGGTGATGTAAAGTCAAAACAAGCAAGTTTTTTCAATAACAATTTATGATCAATAATATCAAAGGCTGCACTGAAATCTTTATTTTATTTATGCATTTTTTTATTTAACTAGGCAAGTTAGTTAAGAACAAATTCCTATTACAATGACGGCTTACACTGAAATCTAACAATACACCTCCAACTATCATCTTATTATCCATTTCTTTTAACCAATCATTAGTCATCTGAGTCAGTGCATTACAAGTTGAGTGCCCTTTTCGATATATATGCTGAAAGTCACTAATAAACTTGTTCTCTGAAAAATAGCATTGTATTTGGTCAAACACAATTCTCTCCTTCAGTTTTACTATGAACATTCAACAAACTGATTGGGCGGCTGTTAGAGGCAGCAAAGGGTCCTTTGGCTTCCTTCCACGCCTGTGGACACACACTCCTTTAGGCTTTGGTTAAAGATTTAGCAAATAGAGGTGGCAATACAGTCTGCTACCATTCTCAATAGTTTCCCATTAAGGTTGTCTATACCTAGTGACTTATCAATATTGATGAATAACAATAGTTTTCAACCTCTCCCACACTAACTTCAAGAAATTCAAAACAGCAATTCTTCTCTTTCCTTATAAGATATTTTATACAGAAATACGATGGTTCACTGTTCAATGTTATCATTTTACTTTTGAGTTTTTCCACTTTACTAGTGAAATAGTAATTTAAATTACTGGCAAAATCAAAAGGTTTTGTTATAAATGACCATTACCTTCAATGTACGATGGAGATCTAATTTAAGGTACTCAAAAGCTTTTTCCCCATTGTATTTTGTCATTTATCTTGTTTAAGTAATATAATTTCTTCTTCTTCTTTTTGTTAAGTTTAGTCACAAAATAGAGATGGTTAACTACAATACCCATCTATCTCCTCTGACCTAGATAACATCGTGAGCCTGGCGGATAATTAAGTAAAGTGCTAATTGAGTCATCGATACCTTCCTGTAGCAATCACAAAGCAGCTCGATATGGCTAATAAAGAAGCATAATAATGGGAATTTCATGTAAGCTCATTTTTTTTGTTACAAACAGGATGGTATTCTAAAACTGGGAACAATAGCAGCCATTCTCCTCTTTCCAGATTAACATTTCCAACTGAATTAAGCAAACAAACAAAACAATAAAAAAACAGAACATAGAAAGACTTGACTATAAACAATGGGGGAGCAACTTTTAAGAGCATTAGTGGCACTTTTCCGGAATGCTGCCCTGCAGAATTGGATTTGATCAAACTCACTGACCGTGATGGGGCATTAGGGACGGAGGAATTGAGAGGGAGATAAAGAGATGGAGAGAGAGAGACAGACAGACAGAGAGGGGGAGATAGGTGATTAAGAGGGACAGAGAGCATGTGGTGGGGAAGAGAAGGGAGCATCTGAGGTTAGTGTGTGTGTGTGTGTGTGTGTGTGTGTGTGTAAGGCTAGGGGTGAGACCAGGGAGAGGAGCCAGCCCCAGCCTCAGCCCCAGCCCCGACCCCGGTTCCAGCCCCCTATCCCCAGCCCCAGCTCCAGTCCTTAGCCTTAGCGCTAACCCCAGCTCCATCCCTTCTCAGCGCTCTGCCTTCGCATTCCTGAGGGCTGGCCCAGCGCCAGACAGTCCTACCCACTGAGGCAGGCCAGAATGGCAACAATGAGCAGATCCCCAGACACTCATCCCCTCACAATACAAACAACGTCATCACCATTGCCACACTGACTGACTCTCATACCTCCACTATCAGTCACAGTAAGAAACACAGCTGTCAACAACATTACAATAGAGCCACTATCGCTAATGACTGCACAATAACATAAGACATAACATTTATTTAGTCATAAACACACACTACAGTACACTATAATTTACTGCTATCTCACCTTGAAGTTCCTTTTCATGATCTACAACTGAAACGTAAAAAACACACTAAGGACAGTGCCGATAACAAACAAGCATCAAGAGTGACAAGCCCACTTCAACACAACAGCCAACAGGCTTTGGAGCAAGAATACAGGGACTCCAACTGCAATAAGGTCAACATCAATAGCAGGAAGCTTTAACCAACAATGTAAGCTAACAATGAGGTTTCTCTTATAAATATCTATACTCTTAGCCCCCTCCCATCCCATCCCTCTCTCCATGATGCAGCCTCACCTCTCTTCTGGATGATGATCCTGAGCAGTGGGTTGGCTGAGGAGAGGGCTTTGTAGAAGTTGTCATCGTTGTTGATTGGCAGCAGGTCACCCTGGATGTCAGCATATCCCAGCAGCACTTCCACACCAGGGATGTGGTGAACGGTCTGCAGCAGCCGGTAAAACTCCTGAAAGCCACAGGTGCCGCTCTTCTTCAAAGCGAAACGTCTGTACTCCGCCTCAAACTGGAAAACAAAGGTCAGAGAATATTGTGTCATGAAAGCAAACTCATGAAGAATGGTGCATCATGACATCAATTTTACAACAAACAATTGGTCCAGACTCCAACATAAGCCGCGGCCATGACATTGCCATTCACTGCTAACCCAACAACTCACAATTCACCTATATTCCACCATAACTTTTCATTGTCTCGCATGCATTCTGCAGTCTTCAAAACATAACCTAGGTATTACTTTTACATCACAGAACTTGACATGTAGACATAGTCCAGTATGTAACAACTGGAGTCATGTTCAGAGACTTCCTATTAGATGCAGCAGGGACCAGGGCACAGCCCAATGATAACACAGTGGATTGTTGATCATTGTGAAGTAGCCGTGTAGCACAAATACATAAAGAGCGCTGTGGGGACAACACAAGATGTGAGCTGTGCTTGTCTGTGTGGAGATGCTGCCCTGCACGGCCAGTGAATTTCTCTCTGAGGTGCTTATCACATAGAAACACACACAGCAGGTTGTCACTCCTCTAACACGATGTGCAATCCCATCAATTTCTGGTGCGACTTACTTCCTCAATCACAAAGACAGGGAGACAAATATACGACAGATTGGCAGACGAAGTAGACAGATTACAGAGTAAAGGAAAAACAGGCAGGATTGGCAAACAGTGCTAGACAGTATAGAGTAGAGAGTACTGTATGGTGTGCCACCGGTTTAAAGTCCATTGGCTGTTTTTATGATAACATGATTGACTGGTTTGGGTGTCCAACCATATTTACAGTCAAACAAATAATGGGATATGCACTCAGTGATTTTGGGCTCTCACAGAAAATGAGTGGGTCTACTCTACGCTTCTTTTCCTCTCCATTGAAGAAGAATGCATTGCATGCTTTACTGAGAAGGAGGGGTGACTGATTATGCCATTTCCACCCAAAGACAGAAAAGAGAGGAAGCAAGGGGAAGATATCAGAACAAGGACATTGGGGAATAATAACATATTGTACGGGATACATTTGTACTGTAGTGAAGCAGTCTCTATAGTAATGCAAGGTCTCTTTCATGATCATGTGAAACGTCAATTGCTATGGAAATGCTGGGATGTGTTTTTCTATGAAAATTATGTTAAAGGTAATTATGATGCAATTAAACTCAGCAAAAAAGAAAACGTCTTCTCACTGTCAACTGCGTTGATTTTCAGCAAACTTAACGTGTAAATATTTGTATGAACATAACAAGACTCAACAACTGAGACATAAACTGAACAAGTTCCACAGACATGTGACTAACAGAAATTGAATAATGTGTCCCTGAACAAAGGGGGGGTCAAAATCCAAAGTAACAGTCAGTATCTGGTGTGGCCACCAGCTGCATTAAGTACTGCAGTGCATCTCCTCCTCATGGACTGCGCCAATTCCAGTTCTTGCTGTGAGTTGTTACCCCACTCTTCCACCAAGGCACCTGCAAGTTCCCGGACATTTCTGGGGGAGGAGGATGGCCCTAGCCCTCACCCTCCAATCCACCAGGTCCCAGACGTGCTCAATGGGATTGAGATCCAGGCTCTTCGCTGGCCATGGCAGAACACTGACATTCCTGTCTTGCAGGAAATCACATACAGATCGAGCAGTATGGCTGGTGGCATTGTCATGCTGGAGGGTCAGGATGAGCCCCCAACCATGACGGACCCCCCACCTCCAAATCGATCACGCTCCAGAGTACAGGCCTCGGTGTAACGCTCATTCCTTCGACGATAAACGCAAATCCGACCATGACCCCTGGTGAGACAAAACCGCGACTCGTCAGTGAAGAGTACTTTTTGCCTGTCCTGTCTGGTCCAGCGACGGTGGGTTTATGCCCGTTGTTGCCGGTGATGTCTGGTGAGGACCTGCCTTACAACAGGCCTACAAGCCCTCAGTCCAGCCTCTCTCAGCGTATTGCGGACAGTCTGAGCACTGATGGAGGGATTTGCGTTCCTGGTGTAACTCGGGCAGTTGTTGTTGCCATCCTGTACCTGTCCGGCAGGTGTGATGTTCGGATGTACCGATCCTGTGCAGGTGTTGTTACACGTGGTCTGCCACTGCGAGGACGATCAGCTGTCATCCCGTCTCCCTGTAGCGCTGTCTTAGGTGTCTCGCAGTACGGACATTGCAATTTATTGCCCTGGCCACATCTGCAGTCCTCATGCCTCCTTGCAGCATGCCTGAGGCATGTTCATGCAGATGAATCTAGAAAAAAAAAAAGAACCGCACACCTATATAGGCGAGGTGCTGGCTAGCGGAGTGGAAAACTTAAAAATGAAGAAAAGCCGCACACTCTAGGAGCTCAGATGCAAAAAATATTTTATGTCCAACGTTTCGACAGGCAAGCTGTCTTCATCAGGGTATAATCACAAACACTGCGTGATGACTCGTTTATATAGTGTCAAAGGACACACACAGGTGTCTGTAATCATGGCCAAATGTGGCCAAATATCATTGGTTAAATCTGAGATATTAAAATGACATACAAAAAACACAAATGGATAGCATACGATCATAGATTAAGGCTACATAAACCTACAAACAATCACAATGGCAAAGTCATAATCACAAGAATGGTTTCAGATCAAAGTCTATGTTGAGACCGAAGGGAGCGAGGGTCTTTAAATTAAAGATCCAGGCAGCCTCTCGTTTTAACAATGAATTGTCGAGGTCACCCCCTCTCCTAGGGAGGGTGACATGTTCAATGCCAATATAACGCAAAGATGAAATCGAGTGGTTTGCTTCCAAAACTATTACAGCTTGCAAACTATTACAGACTACAAAGGGAAGCACAGCCGCGAGCTGCTAAGTGACACGAGCCTACCAGATGAGCTAAGTCACTTCTATACTCGCTTCGAGGCAAGCAAAACTGAGGCATGCATGAGAGCATCAGCTGTTCCGGACGACTGTGTGATCACGCTCTCCATAGCCGACGTGCGTAAGACCTTTAAACAGGTCAACATTCACAAGGCTGTGGGGCCAGACGGATTACCAGGACGTGTGCTCCGGGCATGTGCTGACCAACTGGCAGGTGTCTTCACTGACATTTTCAACATGTCCCTGATTGAGTCTGTAATACCAACATGTTTCAAGCAGACCACCATAGTCCCTGTGCCCAAGAACATGAAGGTAACCTGCCTAAATGACTACAGACCCGTAGCACTCACGTCCGTAGCCATGAAGTGCTTTGAAAGGCTGGTAATGGCCCACATCAACACCATTATCCAAGAAACCGTAGACCCACTCCAATTTGCATACCGCCCTAACAGATCCACAGATGATGCAATCTCTATTGCACTCCACACTGCCCTTTCCCACCTGGACAAAAAGGAACACCTATGTGAGAATGCTATTCATTGACTACAGCTCAGCGTTCAACACCATAGTACCCTCAAAGCTCATCACTAAGCTAAGGATCCTGGGACTAAACACCTCCCCCTGCAACTGGATCCTGGACTTCTTGACGGTCCGCCACCAGGTGGTGAGGGTAGCAAAACATCTGCCACGCTGATCCTCAACACTGGAGACCCTCAGGGGTGCGTGCTCAGTACCCTACTGTACTCCCTGTTCACCCACGACTGCATGGCTAGGCACGACTCCAACACCATCATTAAGTTTGCAGACGACACAACAGTGGTAGGCCGGATCACCGACAACGACGAGACAGCCTATAGGGAGGAGGTCAGAGACCTGTCCGGGTGGTTCCAGAATAACAACCTATCCCTCAACGTAACCAAGACTAAGGAGATGATTGTGGACTACAGGAAAAGGAGGACCGAGCACGCCCCCATTCTCATCGACGGGGCTGTAGTGGAGCAGGTGGAGAGCTTCAAGTTCCTTGGTGTCCACATCACCAACAAACTAGAATGGTCCAAACACACCAAGACAGTCGTGAAGAGGGCACGACAAAGCCTATTCCTCCTCAGGAAACTAAAAAGATTTGGCATGGGTCCTCAGATCCTCAAAAGGTTCTACAGCTGCAACATCGAGAGAATTCTGACTGGTTGTATCACTGCCTGGTATGGTAATTGCTCGGCCTCCGACTGCAAGGCACTACAGAGGGTAGTGCGTACGGCCCAGTACATCAATGGGGCTAAGCTGCCTACCATCCAGGACCGCTACACCAGGCAGTGTGAGAGTCATAGACTGTTCTCTCTACTACCGCATGGCAAGCGGTACCGGAGTGCCAAGTCTAGGACAAAAAGGCTTCTCAACAGTTTTTACCCCCAAGCCATAAGACTCCTGAACAGGTAATCAAATGGCTACCCGGGCGATTTGATTTGCTTTTGAAGGTTGTACTGATTATAATGAGCTAAGCTATTTGCCAGCTATATGTGGCGCCATGTTTGTTGACATTATACAATGCATTCTGGGTGTCACATAATCTGTCAGACCAAATATGTTATAATGAGGTGAGGGAATGGTTCACTCATCTTTCGGGTAAACTTCCGGAAGTGAATGAAGGGAAGTGGATGATGTAGACGACACACCCCCTTCGACATGCATACTATAAACAGATTAAACTCATCTTGTCTCCTATTATTATCTTTGGTCAATGAGAAAAAAACAAGCATGGCGGCTACCCATCGTCTGATTACTTTCTATTTCTAGAAAATGTTTAGTTAATTCATATTGTAGTTTCTGTCAGACGAGAGTTATAAACATATGACCGCTTGTGTCATCTCAATCTTTCCTCAGTTAGCGCTAGAACAGATGTAGCCTACATTTTTACGGGTTTGGATGATTGTGTCATGCTGTAGCTACTTTTGTGAATGTCTGATCATCCCATCCTAAAATAAACTGGTCACATGCTGGACATAACTTTGTAAGGACTGTGTTTGTGCAAAATGTTTCTGTGAAAAAAAGTGTGGCCAGCTCAAATGCTGATTGTTGAATCAATCTAAAATGGACGTTCTAAATAAGCGTTCTAATCAAGCCTTCTAATCACACCGGTTTGATCATATGCAACAGGGACCACTGTAGAATGATCACACCCATCTGTTGGTACGTGTGAAAAGGTTAAGGATACTATAGTTATCACGTTTGACATTGGATTTATTTACTACAAAAAGGTAAGACATGTTTTTATTTTGATTCTGGTGCCGCTCTGCACACACCAGCTTGTTAGCTAGCTAGCAGGTCCAACGTTAAGCCAACTCTCTGAAGGTCAAAGACATTCAAAGTTCATTCTTTGAAGTCGCTCCTCAATAGGTATAATTCTGTGGGCCTAATTCAGATAATGCTTGTCAAAACAAGATGCCAAGCACTTCAAGCTAAGCCTCCTCCTTCACCCTCTCTCACTCTCTTCACACCTGCAACATTTCAGTTGCATTTTGCACCCTACACTTGTCTGACATCTATCCAATGCATGTGTAAACAATTATCGCTTGGCCAATCCATAGCAAGCTGCTCTATCCGCACTGATTGGTGAAGTAATTTAATATCGAGCTAAATATAAAAAAGAAATATAAATCAGAGTTTTAAAAAGGAACATAAAGGAACGATATAAACTGTTACTTTTTTTGTTTGAACCAGTTGAGAACTTTATTTTGCTGGTCGGTACAGAACAAAAAAGTATGGTTCTGTTCAGAATGAAACAATTGGAAAATAATTTAGATTATGATTAAATCCACTGCAAGTAATCAAGTGAGAATAAGTCTGTGTGTGTGTGTATGAATATAGAAAGTGATGGTAAATGTTGGAGAAAACAAGTGAGTGAGTGATGGACAGGTTAGTGTAGCGGATCCTACTCTATCCCCCACCATCCCAGGGCTCCAATGAGCAGAACAACTTTGCTGAGTCATGAGTGTCTGTACTCGTCTGGAGAAGCAAGCCTCCTGTAGAACCGTGTGAAAGGCTGGAGTGTTTTCTATTCATTATTAATTCATATATTCTCTCCCACCAAACAAATAGCTATTAGAGAGAATAAGAAGAGACTGACAATAAAGAGAGAACCTGTTTGCCTTCGAGACATTGCCTTCGATACATTTTAAGACGCTGCGCTGCAGCTGAGGCACATACTTGAGATACAAACATGATTAGAATAGAATCCACTGTCAACAAGTTGTTAAGAATCACTGTTGAGGAGAGACAGACAGTGAGGCTCTTGCACTGCACATTACACTGCACAGAATGCATGTATAGATATCTCCATTTAAACTTAACACCACAATCAGTAGCATATTGTTAGAATTTGACATACACACTAGTATGGTGCATTCTGAGCATACTAGATTGTTAAATATTCTGACCTGTAGCGAACAACAATAGTAAAACATTGAAAAAGTAATAATCAGAGTCATTAACTCTATTTAAAAATTTTCCATTAACGCAGTTACCATGTTTGCTCTTTGTGACAGAAGTCCATAGAGACACATGGGCTTTACTAAAAAAAACATCTGTGTTGCCAGGACAGACAATGTGTGTTCGAAATATTGTCCTCGCTATTATTTTTTATAAAAAGACACCTTGACAGAGTATAACTGACAGACGTTCAGTTTATTTTAATGTGCTACACTGATGATGATGATGATAAAAATAATAAACAAATAATCACCCTGTGTAGGCTGATAATGATACTACATATATAATGTATTGTCAATTGCCAATAAAACAATTTACAGGTAGGCTATGGCCTATGTGGTCTATTCATTTATGGTGAATCGGTGAATTCATTGATACTGGGCTTAATAAGCCATATGGTTTATCGCTACTAATACCATGTTTCCATGCATAATTAATCAGCCAGGCCTAATGTTATAATTAACAGCGTACAGCTGCGCTCTATACTGCAGCATAACAGCGCGCTACAACGCTTCAAAGAAACTACAACAGCAACGGATAGTGCACTTTCATAGCCGAGAGCGACAAAGCGAACTGTCATTGCCTCCTAGGCTACTACATATTTAAATAGAGGCAGACACGTTCCAAGCTGCTCCGTCTCAGAACGTCGTGGCGACAAAGGCACCAACATCAGTGTTTCCCGCTCTGATTATGATTAGTTACCTGGATTATTCCAGAGCGGAAGGCGTAATACGGACAGATCCAATTTATACAGCTTGATTTGGTTTAGCACTGAGCACCGCAGGTGTTAACCATGCGTGTGCCTGATAAGGTAACCTATCAGCAAATGCGGTCCACGAGTTCCACGGTAACCGCATTATGAATGTGAAATGAATAAACCAGCCACTTACTTTGCTCTTGACCTCGACCACATTGTCGGTGTTTTTCAAGGGGGTCCTCTGGTACCTTGACATGTTAGCGCGTTGAACCCCCGCGGATAGGACCATCCACAGGCTTTCCTCGAAGCAGGTTTAAGCAGGCAGTCAGTCACTTCGGACCATCCACAGGCTTTCCTCGAAACAGGTTTGAGCAGGCAGCCAGTCACTTTGTCGTAAGCGCATTTGCTCGCAGCACCATGGGGGCTGATAGACGCACAGGTACAGTCCTTAAACAGTCCAGGTTCTGTAGTAGGAATCAGATCTGTGATGGAAAATGTTGTCCTCGCGATGGGCAGAGCTACACTGCCTCAATAACAATGACGTCAGCTAGACACGCCGATTGAAGGCGGGGATGGGGTCGTGCGTGGGGTCAGCTGAAATGTTTCAATCGGTGTTGACCAGGAGGCATAGAGCAGGTGAGACAAGGTTCAATGACTCACATCTCTCCAATGAGTGTCAAAAGTAATTTTAAGGAAGTGACTAAGAACATAATCCCTATTATTCAACTCAATTCATGTGATGATGATATTTTCCTTGAGGTCATTCAATGACAAAACGGTCATGGACAGGATTTTTACAAAATATATAGATACAAATAGAAAAAGTGGCAGTGTGGTATTTAAACTATATAGGCCTATCCTTGCTTGTAATATCGGGAAATGGTCTTTGATGTCACCTGCAGTATTCTCACACTGTATATCATAGATAAAGACTTGGCAAAAACATTTCTACATATGTGTTCTACATATGGATTTATCTCATGGCTACCCAGACTATTTGCATTGCCCCCCCTTTTACACCGCTGCTACTCTCTGTTATCATCTATGCATAGTCATTTTAATAACTCTACCTACGTGTACATATTACCTCAATTACCTCGACTAACCGGTGCCCCCGCACATTGACTCTGTACCGGAGCCCCCCTGTATATAGTCTCGCTATTGTTATTTTACTGCTGCTCTTTAATTACTTGTTACTTTTATTTCTTATTCTTATTCATATTTTATTTTGTTATATTTTTAAAACTGCATTGTTGGTTAGGGGCTCGTAAGTAAGCATTTCACTGGAAGTTCTACACCTGTTGTATTCGGCGCATGTGACTAATACAATTTGATTTGATTTGAATATACTAGACTGTTTGTAATTAAGCAATAATAATCATAGTGATACTCATATTAACATCAATTACAACAAATAATAATAAAGAATAGGCAAATATGATTAATCACACTATACACTTCTCACTGGCTGTCCTTCAGGTTGTGGCAGGTGGCCACAAATTTGGCTGCTAAAACACAGCATTTTGTTTTTTTCACCAGGTATGTATTTAAGTTTGTCTTCATCGTTTAGGTATTCAAATTATTCATATTGTTTTATAATTTTGGGGAAGAATGTATTTCTTATGTCAGAATATCTGTCACAGTTTGACAGAAAATGCAGCTCTGTCTCTATCTCTTCCTGGAGGAAGCCTGTCCTCTCCACACTTTTACTCCTACCCACATCTACATACTGTATTATCTCAATTACCTCAACTACCTTGTACCCCTGCACATTGACTCTGCTGACTGCAGGAATGTCCACCAGAGCTGTTGCCAAAGAAATGAATGTTCAAATAAATGTTCATTTCTCTACCATAAGCTGCCTCCAATGTCGTTTTAGAGAATTTGGCAGTGCGTCCAACCGGCCTCACAACCGCAGACTACCATGCCAACCCAGGCCCTCCACATCCAGCTTCTTCACCTGCGGTATCATCTGAGACCAGCAACACGGACGGCTGATGAAACTGAGGAGTATTTCTGTTTAAAACTAATTCTGATTGGCTGAGGATGGCTCCCCCAGTGGGTGGGCCTATGCCCTCCCAGGTCCACCCATGGCTGGTCCCCTGCCCAGTCATGTGATATCCATAGATTATGGACTAATTAATTTATTTAAATTTACTGATTTCCTTATATGAACTGTAACTCAGTAAAAGTTAAATGTTTCATGTTGCGTTTATATTTTTGTTCAGTATATGAGTGGAGCCCAGTAAAAATGGATATCGGTTTCCCTGACATCTGGATCTTTTCTCGAATATCATTATTTTGTCTTTTTTGAGATTGACTGTAAGGGCCCATCTGACAGAACTGTTGCAGATGATCTAATTGTTGCTGTAACCTCTCTTTTTGTGGGGGACAGCTGCACCAGGCCATCTGCATACAGGAGCCATTATATTTCTGTATCTGTCACGATTATCTTCTGAAGGGACAGACCAAGACGCAGCGATGTAGCCAGAATACATGATTTAATGAAAACACGGGACGAACAAAACAATGAACGAAGAAACAAGACGTGAGCCCTAACGCTAAATACTAAACTGGACAAAGAGATCTAAACCTAACCACGACGGAAGAAACCTAACTAAACACGAAAGACAAGAACCTGAATTAACACGATAACCATGACAAAACATAATCAATAACCCACGAAACAAAAGTGCAACTCCCAAATATATATATGGTTCCCAATTAGAGACAACGAGACTCAGCTGCCTCTTATTGGGAACCATTATCCCAACATAGAAATATACACCCTAGAACACACAAACCCTACACCAAAACGAAACCAAAACGCTCCAGCCTGTCATCTCGGGCCTGGGCGTTACAGTATCGTTCTCTATCTTTAATCATGGTAGCATCCACATGAATGTAGACGTGTTTAGAAAAGTATTCTATTCTTATTTACAATAAAAGTGACTCCAAAATGACACAATACATTATTTATCATTAATTTCTCTTGGGCATAAAATAATCTTAAACACAACCTAAATAAACAGCAAATGCATCCAACAAGGTTGTAGAGTCACAAACCTGATGTAATCATTGCATGCTAGGAATATGGGATCAAATATTACATATAAGTGCATTTGGCCCAACAATTTTGGTCCTCTAAATTGGCGGGACTATGTACAAAAAGTGCTGTAATTTCGAAACGGTTCACCTGATATGGATGAAAACACCCTCAAATTAAAGCTGACTGTCTACTCCTTAGTTTTAGTTTGTTTTGTCTTTTTTGTTTTTTTGCACCAAAGAAAACAAGTGATAGACAAGACAGATAAAAACAAATAAAAAAGAAATGGGTCCAGGTGTGGTTGGAAGTCCAACGGCTTATATGAAAACCACACAACAAAAAAACAATATTCAATAAATAAGTTTAAAAAAAAAATGGTTTGTTTAAACACATAACAAAACCTACTAATTATAAATGTATAGGTGAATTGATAAGTAATAACACAATTTCTTTTTAAAGAATAATAATAATAGTCATTGTATCATTTCATTTCATGTGTCACTTTCCCAATACCTTTGGAGCTCAAAAAGATTTGAGCTCAAGTTGTTCCCTTGTTTTACTCTGCACCCTTGGGGAAATAAATGTGTATGTTTATTTCTGTGGTCTGTGTATCTTATCATTTCCTTTAATATTACGTCAGGACCACAAGCTTTTCTGAGTTGCAGGGCCTGTATTTTCCCCGATAGTTATTTTTGTGTTATTGGGGAATCCAACAGGTTCTGGTTGTCTTTAATGGCTGATTCAAGAATTTGACATTTTTCATAGATTTATTTTTGTTTTGAATTTGAATGTCTAAATATTTCTTCAAAATGAGTGTTCTATAGGTCACCATTTTGGATTGCCAATTCTTCTCAGTGTGGTTTGTTTAAGCAGCAGTAGCGATGCGTGGTTAAATTCACTGGGGAAGCCAAGCCAGGGGAAAAAATACATATTACAACCTACAGTACCAGTCAAAGGTTTGGACACACCTACTCATTCAAGGGTTTTTGTTTATTTTGTATTATTTAGTATTATTTATTTATTATTATTTTCTACATAGTTGCTTACCACTCCTTTTCTTTATTTTTACTATTTTCTACATTGTAGAATAATAGTGAAGACATCAAAACTGTAAAATGACACATATGGAATCATGTAGTAACCAAAAGAGTGTTAAACAAATCAAAATATATTTTATACTTGAGATTCTTCAAAGTAGCCACCCTTTGCATTGACGACAGCTTTGCACACTCTTGGCATTCTCTCAACCAGCTTCACCTGGAATGCTTTTCCAACAGTCTTGAAGGAGTTCCCACATATGATGAGCACTTGTTGGTTTCTTTTCATTCACTCTGTGGTCCAACTCATCCCAAACCATCTCAATTGGGTTGAGGTCGGGTGAATGTGTAGGCCAGGTCATCTGATGCAGCACTCCATCACTCTCCTTTTTCGTCAAATAGCCCTTACACAGCCTGGAGGTGTGTTGGGTCATTGTCCTGTTGAAAAACAAATGATAGTCACACTAAGCACAAACCAGATGGGATGGCGTATCGCTGCAGAATGCTGTGGTAGCCATGCTGGTTAAGTGTGCTTTGAATTATAAATAAATCACAGACAGTGTCACCAGCAAAGCACACACCATCACACCTCCTTCTCCATGCTTCATGGTGGGAACAACACATGCGGAGATCATCCGTTCACCTACTCTGCATCTCACAAATACAGGGCTGTTGGAACCAAAAATCGCAAATTTGGACTCATCAGACCAAAGAACAGATTTCCACCGCCCTAATGTCCATTGCTCGTGGTTCTTGGCCCAATCAAGTCTCTTCTTCTTGTTGGTGACCTTTAGTAGTAGTTTCTTCTTATTGTTATTGGTGTTCTTTAGTAGTGGTTTTCTTTCCTTTCAAGTTCTTGAAATTTTCCAGATTGACTGACCTTCATGTTTTAAAGTAATGATGGACTGTCATTTCTTTACTTACTTATTTGAGCTGTTCTTGCCATAATATGGACTTGGTCTTTTACCAAATAGGGCTATCTTCTCAATCCCAATCTTGTCACAACACAACTGATTGTCTCAAACATGTTAAGGAAAGCAATTCCACAAATTACCTTTTAACAAGGAACACCTGTTAACTGAAATGCATTCCAGGTGACTACCTCATGAAGCTGGTTGAGGGAATGGCAAGAGTGTGTAAAGCTGTCATCAAGATAAAGGGTGGCTACTTTGAAGAATCTTGAAGAATTTGATTTGTTTAACACTTTTTTGGTTACTACATTATTCCATATATGTTATTTCATAATTTTGATATCTTCACTATTGTAGAAACTAGAAACTACAGTGTAGAAAATAGTAAAAATAAAGAAAAACTCTTGAATGAATAGGTGTGTCCAAACTTTTGACTGGTACTGTATGTGTTGTGATAATTGTGTTGCTTGCTTTATAACCTGTTAGTTCATATTCCTTGACAACATCATACATAGACCTAAGGCCGAGGCAATATGAAAACAAAGTGGGCAGAATAAATTCAACCACACCATCGTTTCATCACAAAACCGGAAAGCAACTTCTGTCCTGTGTAGTCCACAAAACATATTACATGTAACAAACAGTTACATAACTTACAGCATGGTCAAGCAAGTTAATGTTACTGACATTTTTTTTAGCTACTAGACAACTATTGATTTAGAACCACAGAGAGTTACAGATGCAAATAAAACAGACTCTGCTTCCACTATTCCAGCACCATTTCAACTTCAACATTTCAACATCATTTCATTACCTATGCTTAGTCTAATACAGTAACAAATGAAAGATACCAAAAACTATTTAGTCCTACCAATGTAACCTAAATATGATGTGGCTGTCCCTGTTAACTACTGATTTCTGTGTGTGTGTGTGCAAGGGTGCAAGTAGGAAAAACATGTTGACTCATCCTACAGTACTTGTAGAGAAATGCCAATACCACCCTCTTTCATGATGCTTAAATATTCTATGACTCTTTCACACAGTACACACTTTTAGTTTTTGTTGTCCTAGGCTACCTGACTAAAATGCTTGCTCGCTAGCCTAACTTCCTTTCAATGGCAGTGATGCGCCAGGCCATTAGCCTCCTACATCTAGTTACATGTTGAACTTCCATACTCTCAGGCCAGGGGCACAATGTATGAATTCATGGTTGGATTATAATCACTGTTATAATCATTGGCCAGTACAGAGAATTAAGTTGAAAAAAGTCATAATCCCTATCTCAATCCATGGCTGATTTAGAGATGCAACAATTCAAGTTTTTTTTTGTCAATGAAGTTTGGCTTCAGATGTGATGTGATTGGTGTGAAACCACCAGGACCATTCACAGCTGAGCTCATTCAGTTTAGCTCAACGTTGATTGGCTATTATTTTATACTTTTTTTGTCAAGGGAGGCCAAATGCTCGCCGTCTTCCTTTGCATTCATTGCTACAGGGCGACAGCATCAGATAGATTGTCTACACATACTGAGACAGAGGGTGCGCTGTTCCGTTTGTTCAGATGCTTTCTCTCTCGACCATTGCTATTCAAACTTCCGTGATGCTTACAAGGCCCTCCCCTGCCCTCCTTTCGGCAAATCTGACCACGACGCCATCTTGCACCACAACGTCCTATAGGCAGAAACTACAACCGGAAGTACCTGTGCTTCGTACAATTCAATGCTGGTCTGACCAATCAGAATCCACGCTTCAGGATTGTTTTGATCACGTGGACTGGGACATGTTTCGGATAGCTCGCGAAAATAGTCTAGACACATACACGGGTACGGTGAATGAGTTCATAAGTAAGTGTTTAGGAGATGTAGTACCCACTGTGATTATTAAAACCTACCCTAACCAGAAACCGTGGATAGATGGCATGATTCGCACAAAACTGAAAGCGCAAACCATTGCATTAAACAATGGCAATGGGACTCTTAAAATGGCAGAGTATAAACAGTGTAGTTATTCACTCCGCAAGACAATCAAACAAGCTAAACGTCAGTATAGCGATAAAGTGGAGTCGCAATTCAATGGCTCAGACACGGGACGTATGTGGCAGGGACTACAGACAATCACGGACTACAAAAGGAAAACCAGCCATGTCGCCGAGACCGATACCTATGTAAGAATGCTGTTTATTGACTCTAGCTCAGCATTCAACACCATAGTACCCTCCAAGCTCATCATTAAGATTGAGGCCCTGGGTCTGAACCCCGCCCTATGAAACTGGGTCCTGGACTTCCTGACGGGCCGCCCCCAGGTGTTAAAGGTAGGAAACATCACCTCCACTCCGCTGATCCTCAACACTGGGGCCCCACAAGAGTGCGTGCTCAGCCCCCTCCTGTTCTCCCTGTTCACCAATGACTGCGTGGCCAAGCACGCCTCCAACTCAATCATCAAGTTTGCAGATGACACAACAGTAGTAGGCTTGATTACCAACGATGACGAGACAGCCTACAGGGAGGAGGTGAGGGCTCTGGGAGTGTGGTGCCTGGAAAACAACCTCTCACTCAATGTCAACAAAACAAAGGAGATGATCGTGGACTTCAGGAAACAGCAGGGGACCGCAGTGGAGAAGGTGGAAATCCTAAGTTCCTTAGCTTACACATCACTGACAAACTGAAATGGACCACTCACACAGACAGTGTGGTGAAGAAGGCGCTACATAGCCTCTTCAACATCAGGAGGCTAAAGAAATGTGGCTTGTTACCTAAAACCCTTACAAATTTTTACAGATGCACAATTGAAAGCATCCTGTCGTGCTGTATCACCGCCTGGTACGGCAACTGCATCGACCACAAACGCAAGGCTCTCCAGAGGGTGGTGCGGTCTGCCCAAACTACCCACACATACAGCACCCGATGTCACAGGAAGGCCAAAAAGATCATCAAGGACATCAACCACCCAAGCCACTGCCTGTTCACACCGCTATCATCCAGAAGGTGAGGTCAGTACAGGTGCATAAAAGCTGGGACCGAGAGACTCAAAAACAGCTTCTATCTCAAGGCCATCAGACTGTTAAATTAAACAGCCATCACTAGCACGTTAGAGGCTGCTGCCTATAGGCATAGGCTAGGAATCACTGGTCACTTTAAGGAATGGAACACTAGTCACTTTAATAATGTTTACATATCTGGCATTACTCATCTGATATGTATATACTGTATTCTATAATATTCTACGGTATCTTAGTTACTTAATAATGTTTACATATCTTGCATTACTAATCTGTATATACTGCTTTTCTATACAATTCTACTGTATCTTAGTCCGTTCCGCTCTGACATTGTTCATCCATATGTATATAGTCTTAATTCATTCCTACTTAGATTTGTGTGTATTGGGTATATGTTATGTAATTTGTTAGATATTACTTGTTAGATATTACTGCATGTCAGAACTAGAAACACAAGCATTTCGCTACACCCACAATAAAATCTGCTAATCACGTGTATGTGACCAATAAAATTTGATTTTGATCTGATTTCATACATTATTTAGTATGTTTTTTAAATACATTTTATTGGTACATTTTGGAGGGAAGCCTGGCTTCCCTTGGCAACCTTGAATACATGCCACTGCTAGGCAGTTACAATCTTCCCCAAAGTCTTTTTAATCAATGGATACCTCAATTTCATTAAGTTGGTGTATAATGTCTTTTATTCTGAGAGTATTTGTATTCTTTTAGGGTTTCCCAATACTGAAGGCGCAGATCCTGGTTGTCTGGTTGTCTATGTTTTTGGTTGGATAGATACTTACGCATTTGCAATCACAATCAAACCATTTTTCATCATTTGTCTTTTTTGGATTGGATAACGATGCCAATTTGTCTAACATTTTGTTTATGTTTTGTACAGGCAAATGTACACCTTCCTTATTGTGATTATGTGTGTGGGTCAGAAGGTTGTCTAGGAGAGATTATATTTTTGGATTGCCAATTTCTGTAATTTTGCTATGCTCTGATAGTGGTGTTAGTGGGCTGACAGTGAACACTCTGAAAGACACTGGACCTAAGTCTGTGATGACATAATCTACAGTACCACTGCCAAGCGGTGAGCTATCTGTATATCTCTCAAAAGATTCCCCTTGTAGCCTTCCATTGACTATGTACAGACCCAGCATTCAACAGAACTGCAGTAGTTGGTTCCCATTTCTGTTGTTTTTTTAGCAAAGTTCTTCCTGGGGGGATATGAGGGTAAAGGAATGCTGATGTTTGTAGGTTTGTGTTTGTCTCCCTGTGTGCTAATGGTATCTGGGTCTTCTCCAGTCCTAGCATTAAAATCCCCACAGATCAGAACATTTCCTTGGGCCTGGAAATTATTGATCTTCTCTTCTAGAACGGAAAAGCTCTCTTCCTTGGAGTAAGGGGATTCTGATGGGGAGGATACAGTTGAAGTCGGAAGTTTACATACACTTAGGTTGGAGTCATTAAAACTCGTTTTTCAACCACTCTGCAAATTTCTTGTTAACAAACTATAGTTTTGGCAAGTCGGTTAGGACATCTACTTTGTGCATGACACAAGTAATTTTGTTTACAGACAGATTATTTCACTTATATTTCACTGTATCACAATTCCAGCGGGTCAGAGGTTTACATACACTAAGTTGACTGAGCCTTTAAACAGCTTGGAAAATTCCAGAAAATGATGTCATGGCTTTAGAAGCTTCTGATAGGATAATTGACATAATTTGAGTCAATTGGAGGTGTACCTGTGGCTGTATTTCAAGAAAGAAAAGCTGAAATAAATCACGCTCTACTATTATTCTCACATTTCACATTCTTAAAATAAAGTGGTGATACTAACTGACCTAAGACAGGGATTTTGTACCAGGATTAAATGTCAAGAATTGTGAAAAACTTAGTTTAAATATATTTGTCTAAGGTGTATGTAAACTTCCGACTTCAACTGTATATAGAGCACAGACAAAGACATTTTGGTCAGTGGAGATATCAAATCAAATAAAATTTTATTTGTCACATACACATGGTTAGCAGATGTTAATGCGAGTGTAGCGAAATGCTTGTGCTTCTAGTTCCGACCATGCAGTAGTATCTAACAAGTAATCTAACAAATTCACAACAACTACCTTATACACACAAGAGTAAAGAAATGAATACGAGTATGTACATATAAATATATGGATGAGCGATGGCTGACCGGCATAGGCAAGATGCAGTAGATGGTATGGAGTACAGTATATACATATATATATACACACACATATATATGAGATGAGTAATGTAGGATATGTAAACATTATATAAATGGCATTGTTTAAAGTGGCTAGTGATACATTATTTCATCCAATTATAATTATTAAAGTGGCTAGAGATTTGGATCGATGGCCGAATGGCATAGGCAAGATACAGTAGATGGTTTAGAGTACAGTGTATACATTTGATATGAGTATGTCGGATACGTAAACATTATATACAAAATTGTTTAAAGTGGCTAGTGATACATTTGTTACATCCAATTCCTATGTATAAAGTGGCTAGAGATTTAAGTCAGTATGTTGGCAGCAGCCACTCAATGTTAGTGATGGCTGTTTAACAGTCTGATGGCCTTGAGGTAGAAGCTGTTTTTCAGTCTCTCGGTCCCAGCTTTGATGCACCTGTACTGACCTCGCCTTCTGGATGATAGCAGGGTGAACAGGCAGTGGCTCGGGTGGTTGTTGTCCTTGATGATCTTTTGGCCTTTCTGTGACATCGGGTGGTGTAGGTGTCCTGGAGGGCAGGTAGTTTAACCCGGTGATGCGTTGTGCAGTCCTCACTACCCTCTGGAGAGCCTTACGGTTGTGGGCGGAGCAGTTGCCGTACCAGGCGGTGATACAGCCCGACAGGATGCTCTCGATTGTGCATCTGTAAAAGTTTGTGAGTGATTTTGGTGACAAGCCGAATTTCTTCAGCCTCCTGAGGTTGAAGAGGCGCTGTGCGCCTTCTTCACCACGCTGTCTGTGTGGGTGGACCAATTCAGTTTGTCCGTGATGTGTGCCGAGGAACTTAAAACTTTCCACCTTCTCCACTACTGTCCCCTCGATGTGGATAGGGGGGTGCTCCCTCTCCTGTTTCCTGAAGTCCACGATCATCTCCTTTTTTTGCTGACATTGAGTGAGAGGTTATTTTCCTGACACCACACTCCGAGGGTCCTCACCTCCCTTCTGTAGGCCGTCTCGTCTTTGTTGGTAATCAAGCCTACCACTGTAGTGTCGTCAGCAAACTTGATGATTGAGTTGGATGCGTGCTTGGCCACGCAGTCATGGGTAAACAGGAGAGGGCTGAGAACGCACCCTTGTGGGGCCCCAGTGTTGAGGATCAGCGGGGTGGAGATGTTGTTTCCTACCCTCACCACCTGGGACCGGCCCGTCAGGAAGTCCAGGACCCAGTTGCACAGGGCTGGGTCGAGACCCAGGGTCTCGAGCTTAATGACGAGTTTGGAGGGAACTATGGTGTTAAATGCTGAGCTGTAGTCGATGAACAGCATTCTTACATAAGTATTCCTCTTGTCCAGATGGGTTAGGGCAGTATGCAGTGTGATTGCGATTGCGTCGTCTGTGGACCTATTGGGACGGTAAGCAAATTGGAGTGGGTCCAGGGTGTCTGGCAGGATGGAGGTGATATGATCCTTGACTAATCTCTCAAAGCACTTCATGATGACGGAAGTGAGTGCTACGGGGCGATAGTCATTTAGCTCAGTCACCTTAGCTTTCTTGGGAACAGGAACAATGGTGGCCCTCTTGAAGCATGTGGGAACAGCAGACTGGGATAGGGACTGATTGAATATGTCCGTAAACACACCAGCCAGCTGGTCTGCGCATGCTCTGAGGACACGTCCAGGGATGCCATCTGGGCCGGCAGCCTTGCGAGGATTAACACATTTAAATGTTTTTCTCACATTGGCTGCGGTGAAGGTGAGCCCGCAGGTTTTGGTAGTGGGCCGTGTCGGTGGCACTGTATTGTCCTCAAAGCGAGCAAAGAAGTTGTTTAGTTTGTCTGGGAGCAGGGCGTCATGGTCCGCGACGGGGCTGGTTTTCTTTTTGTTGTCCGTGATTGACTGTAGACCCTGCCACATTCCTCTTGTGTCTGAGCCATTGAATTGTGACTCTACTTTGTCTCTATATTGACGCTTAGCTTGTTTGATTGCCTTGCGTTGGGAATAGCTACACTGTTTGTATTCAGTCATGTTTCCAGTAGCCTTACCCTGGTTAAAAGCAGTGGTTCGCACTTTCAGTTTTGCTCGAATGCTGCCATCAATCCACGGTTTCTGGTTGGGGAAGGTTTTGATATTTGCTATGGGTACAACAGCGTATACATCAATGTTGTTGTCAGATGCTATCCGGAACATATCCCAGTCCATCTGCTCGAAGCAATCTTGCAGCATGGAATCAGATTGGTCGGACCAGCGTTGAACAGACCTGAGAACGGGCGTTTCCTGTTTTAGTTTCTGTTTGTAGGCTGGGAGCAACAAAATGGAGTCATGGTCAGACTTGCGAAAGGAGGGCGGAGAATAGCCTTGTATGCATCACGGAAGTTGGAATAACAGTGGTCCAGGATTTTACCAGCCCGGGTGGCACATTCGATATGCTGGTAAAATTTCGGGAGCCTTGTTCTTAAATTAGCCTTATTAAAATCCCCAGCCACAATAAATGCAGCCTCAGGATATGTGGTTTCCAGTTTACATAGAGTCCGATGAATTTCTTTCAGTGCCGTTGATGTATCAGCTTGAGGGGGGATGTACACGGCTGTGATTATAATCGAGGAGAATTCTCTTGGTAGATAATGCGGTCTGCATTTGATTGTAATGAATTCTATGTCAGGTGAACAAAAAGTATTGAGTTCCTGTATGTTGTTGTGATCACACCACGTCTCGTTAATCATAAGACACACACCCCCGCCCTTCTTCTTACCAGAGAGATGTTTGTTTCTGTCGGCGCGATGCGTGGAGAAACCAGGTGGCTGTACCGACTCTGATGTCCTGAGTGAGCCATGTTTCCGTGAAGCAAAGAACGTTGCAGTCTCGGATGTCTCTCTGAAAGGCAACCCTTGATCTGATTTCGTCTACTTTGTTGTCAATAGACTGTACATTGGCGATTAAAATACACGGGAGAGGTGCACGATGCGCCCGTCGACGTAGCTTGACCAAAAGACCGCCGCGTTTTCCTCTTCTCCGGCGCCGCCGTTGCTTTGAGTCGCCGGGTGCTATCCAGTCTATTGTTGTGTTTGGGTTAACAAAAGGAGAATCCTCTTTGGGAAAGTCGTATTCCTGGTCGTAATGTTGGTAAGTTGACGTTGCTCTTATATCCAATAGTTCCTCCCGGTTGTATGTAATAAAACTTAATATTTTCCGGGGTAACAATGTAAGAAGTAATACATAAAAAAACTAAATACTGCATGGTTTCCTGAGAACGTGAAGCGAGGCTGCCATCTCTGTCGGCGCCGGAAGTTAGCCTCCTTTTTGATTTTCAGACAATTAGTAATTATCTTGTTTTGATTAGTTCTATTGAGTGTTAGCTGTGTTTTGAAACAAATTAGCATTCCCCCTGAATCCCACCCCTGGGTGACTCCTCTCAATTTGGTGAATGGGACATTCATCTTCTTGTACCCTAGAGGACAGCCAGTGAACCCATCACCTATACTGCATGTCTCCTGCAAACAATAATATCAGAATTTCCTATATCTATAATAAAATATGGGATCCTGCTCTTAAGATCAAGAGCAGAAGTACTTCAGACATTGAATGTTCCAATGCTCTCTCTCTCTCTCTCTCTCTCACTCTCAGTCTGAGCACTGACACTCCAGCTTTATCCTCCACTCAATAAGATTTAGTACCATGACCTAGTGTAATCAGTACCACTCTGTGTGTGTCTCTGACGAAGGAACATGTGTTTGGTATGGCATGGCCTCTACTAAATTGTGTAAATCCCTCAAAGCTTTACAGATTAGGATACTAAGGATTAGATTGTTCATTTTGTGCATAGCTAATGCAATAATTAATTAAGGAGATGTTTGTGATTGAACCTTCTCTGTTTCACCCCTGTATTTTGTACCATCTGTCTCTTCATTCACTGTTCAACCTGTTCAGACTGGGACAACTACAACATCCTTACTAAAAGCTGACAGGGTAATCAATGTGATTCACCCGACCCAATCTGTAGAAGCACACTCATATACAGTAGTGTGGAGCTCTGCCCCCACTGGTCCCACAGTGTCTCAGATGATAGAGAGAGCAGGAATGCAGGAGTGAGCATCATCCTGCAACCTCAGTGGATGATGCTCAATGCCTGCCAGTGCTTTGATCTTCACACCGCTGCCAAGGGGGGCAAGCAATTTCCTGAGCTCTTCTTAGAGGAAGCTTCCTGTAAAGGCATGCAAGCCTACCTACCCACCTGAACACAAATATTATATTTAATTTGGTACAGGCTGCAGAGAAACAGATTCACCTCATGAAAATTCTCCATCACCCAAGAGGAAAGGGTGCAAGTCAGAGAAACTCTATACGTTTGCAGTTTCACCTTCATAGCCACACCCTTGAGAGAGTCACTGGATCTGTTTCCAGGACAACTTCCATCAGAATTTCCTCTGGTTGTTGCCTAAGTATGTGCGCTATGTGAGTCAGCCATGTCAGGCTGCTGAGCAGTAATGTTGATAAGATATATAATACTCCCACGCCTGTCTCCCTGTCCTTCTGGTGATTGCCATGGAAAAACATTCTCATCTAACAGGGATGTTATTCACTCTTTAGTGACTGAAATTAACTGGTAACCTGAAATGCAAAATTCTTCCAAAACAAAGTGATATGATATCAGTTTACGTGTGATGTCTGACATCTCTAATTTGAAGAAACTACAGTAAACTACTGGGCAAATGCTACAGACAGTTTCGAGTAGCCTATCTATCAGAAGCACTAGCACTAACAAAAACCTAGAACCCTGTGATAGCTGGTAGACTGGTGGATGGAACAGGTGATGACATTCAAGAGATGTTTCTTTGAGATGCCTCTATTCATATCCTGCTGCCAAACAGACAATGGAGGGCGGTTCTCAGTCTCATCGTTGTGATTCCTGTTCCTGTATTCAGTAGCTGCCACTCACGCACTGTTGTGGTTTCTACCTGTTCACTGCCACCTCTCTGGTTATTCACATTTTCACATCCTCCTCAAAGATAATATTTATAAATTAGATTATTAAATTACTTAATTGGCAAAGTTGTCTCCAAACCTTTTCTCTGATAAGATTCTATAGGGAACAGTATCTGAATATGCTGTACCTTTCCTGTAACTTATCGGAGCATATTATTACCACCACCACTACCTTAGCAAAAGTGAGTTTAGAATACTTGTACCAATAGTGCTGAAGACTTGTCAGGGTTCAAGGATTTCCGAGAGACACCGATGATAGTGTGGCACAGCAAGCAGCAGATGCTTGAAGGATTCATGAGATATGACTTTTTTTCATTGAATGAAAGTGTATATTAGTACTGTAAATAGACATAGCCAAGCCATCCCCCAGTAAAAAGACGCAAGGTGGATGATGCAGGTGGAACCTGTACAGGGCTCAGAGTTCTGAAGGATTAATATGGAATGCTCTAGAACAGGGGTGTCAAACTCATTCCACGGAGGGCCGAGTGTCTGCGTTTTTTTTTCTCCTTTCAATTAAGACCTAGACAACCAGGTGAGGGGAGTTCCTTACTAATTAGTGACCTTAATTCATCAGTCAAGTACAAGGCAGGAGTGAAAACTCATAGAAACTTAGCCTTCTGTGGAATGAGTGACACATGCTCTAGAAGGGGGGGAGTAATGCGGTCAGACCAGCCTGTCCGCTCTGGGCCCTGCATTCCCTCAGCTCTCTGACTCCCACACCTCTCAGCAGGTTACCAGGCCGACCTGCTGACTCAGAGCAGCCTGGCTACCTACCTAGCATTCCTCTGGGCTTCACTCAAACGATTCCTGCATCGTATATCACAGTATCGAGTGCAAGGCAAGTTGCTGTTGAGGTCCCACATGTATTTTACTGGAGGATTCAGATGTTTCTGAGTCAAGCTTCAAAATAAAAAGAGACTTAACTCTGAGTAATGTTTGACTGTGATGGGCGACTAATATACTTTGTAGGAGGCAAACTAGGGCATAGAGACAGTAGTGAGAGAGAACTACTTATGGATGGCCTAAAATCAGTCAGGTGCATTCATTTCTCAAAGGAGAAATACAGGCTTGTACGCACTCCTTCTTGTAATGTTTTTGTCTGGTTGAAATGCCAAGCATGCCACATAATACATAAGCTTGTTCAGCAGTTTGTGTCCCTTGAAGATAAAAAGTAGTTATCTTATCTGATTGCTTCATTGTTTGTTTTTTTACTCATCCGTAAATCTGTAACTTTTCAGTGTGATTCATCATGACTGTGTGAGGATTCAAGATTAATTGACATAACTTAAATCTTCTCCCGGGATGCCCCACTGTATGCTCCATTCTGTCACAGAACTTACAGATATTCTTCATTTTCACTGACATATTTCCTTGACCATCGACTTTATAAAGTGGTGAAAACAAGTCTTATTCTTGAAATTTGAGTGCTGTAACTGGAATGTGAAATGTCACCTGGTCACCATGGTTACCTGACTGAAAAAGCTGCTCTTTGTTCTCCAGTTCAACCAATCAAATGTATTTATAAAGCCCTTTTACCATCAGCCGATGTCACAAAGTGCTATACAGAAACCCAGCCTGAAACTCCAAATAGCAAGCAATGCAGATGTAGAAGCACAGTAGCTAGGAAAAATCCCTAGACAGGCAGGAACCTAGGAAGAAACCTAGAGGGGAACCAGGCTCTGAGGGGTGGCCAGTCCTCTTCTGGCTGTGCCGGGGGGAGATTATAACAGTACATGGCCAAGATGTTCAAACGTTCATGACCAGCAGGGTCAAATAATAATAATCACAGTGGTTGTAGAGGGTGCAAAAGGTCAGCACCTCAGATTAAATGTCAGTTGGCTTTTCATAGCCGAGCATTCAGAGTTAGAGACAGCAGGTGCGGTAGAGAGAGAGAGTCGAAAACAGCAGGTCCGGGACAAAGTAGTACATCCAGTGAACTGGTCAAGGTTCCATAGCTGCAGGCAGAACAGTTGAAACTGGAGCAGTAGCACGACCAGGTGGACTGGGGACAGTAAGGAGTCATCAGGCCAGGTAGTCCTGAGACATGGTCCCAGGGCTCAGGTCCTCCGGGAGGGGAGGGAGAAGGAGACAGAGAGAATTAGAGGGAGCATACTTAAATTTACACAGGACACAGGATAAGACAGGAGAAATACTCCAGATATAACAGACTGACCCTAGCCCCTCGACACATTAACTATAGCAGCATAAATACTGGAGGCTGAGACAGGAGGGTCGGGAGACACTGTAGCCTCGTCCGATGATACCCGCAGACAGATGCTAGTTCTAGGTCCCAAGAAAGAAAGAAATCTTCTGTTGGATCTGACAATTAATGTTAATGGTTGTACAGTCGTCACAAATAAAACTGTGAAGGACCTCGGCATTACTCTGGACCCTGATCTCTCTTTTGACAAACATATCAAGACTATTTCAAGGACAGATTTTTTCCATCTACCTAACATTGCAAACATCTGAAACTTTCTGTCCAAAAATGATGCAGAAAAATGTATCCATGCTTTTGTCACTTCTAGATTAGACTACTGCAATGCTCTACTTTCCGGCTCCCCCGGAAAAGCACTAAATAAACTTCAGTTAGTGCTAAACACGACTACTAGAATCTTGACTAGAACCCAAAAATGTGATCATGTTACTTCAGTGCTAGCCTCTCTACACTGTATTCCTGTTTAAGGCTAGGGCTGATTTCAAGGTTTTACTGCTAACTTACAAGCATTACATGGGCTTGCTCCTACCTATCTCTCCGATTTGGTCCTGCCGTACATAAATACACGTACGCTACGGTCACAAGACGCAGGCCTCCTTATTGTTGACCCTCCGGCTAGACAGTGACCTCAGACACAATCTTTGATGCGAGAAAGCTATATTTCTGAAGTACCGTGGTCGAGATGCTTGCTGCATTCATCGTGCTGGCATCTTCCTGGGGTCCTGCTGCTCCACAAGTTTATATTCTGATTTGCTGAAGTACAAAAGACTCTTGCCTCCCCTCATCAGTGGCTCCATCTCTGTTGAGCGATGTGCCAGAGACCCACTTGGGTCCATCAGACAAGCTGCTGCAGGGGTTAGATCAAAGTTGGCTGCCTGAGGATTCAGTATGCATGCGAAGTACTCACGCAGTGACTTCAGGAGGACCTGTGCAAACTGCTTTGCAACAGTAGTTGACTACAAGTGTGCCTCAAGGTTGATAAGGCTCAGCACCACCTCAGACAGCGACTGGCTATCAGTTTGAAATTGGTCGGTGTGGATCGCGAATGGCTCCAGCAACTTCACAAGCTGTTTTAGCTTGGCCCAGTTAGTCTCCATGCTCACCCTCAGATTTCTTCCCTGTTAGCTAGTGATCGCTAGTGATAGTGATGCACAAGCTAGGCCTATTTGAAACATCGCCATCTACTGGCAGCATTTACCCGCCAGATTCAGAAGCTTGAAAACCCCATTAGATTTTTTTCCCACAGTTTAGAAGAAAAAAACTCAAACTACACCTAATTTATTTGGTTTTTATTTTAGTTGGTTTTGCAGTCAAAGAGAATAGTTTCAGTTGAGTTTTAGCTTTTCAACTGTTTTTATTTTTATTTCAGTTTACAAAATAGTTTTTCCAATTTTTGTTTTTATTTTTGTTTCAGTTTTTTTTTACTATAATAACCTTGGCACACACACATACACACACATGCAAATTAGCTGGCTGTGAACAGCTGTTTTTATTAACCCTATTTGAAGGGGTTATTCAGTGATACATGTTTAATATTACATAACATGTCAAATGTGGCATGATTTTCCTCTCTCTTTCTGTCAGATAAAGGTAAAGGTACTTGATTCTTCTTACATGTACTACTAAAATCAAAGAAAAAGCATTGGATTGGTGTAAACATGGGCAAGAGAGTTTTCTTGCATCATATTTCTTCCACCAGTCTAGGTGCTTATTCTTTAAATCCAAGTCACATAAGGATTGATTTATAATTTAAACCTAACCATGTCCTGGCCAGTTGTATGGAGTCCTCTATTGGGCAAAAGCCTGTATTAGCATGGGCAGCGTCATTGAGGACTTTTTGATTTAGTCAACTGGGCGGGACTTCCAACCTTATTGGCTGATCCCTCATGATGACCTGGTTAGCATGACCTGATGACCCGGTTGGAGTCGTGACAAAAGGGATCAGCCAATGAAATTTACATGTGAAAAATAACATTTACTATTTCAAGATGGAGATGGCCTTAATGGCGCTGCCCATCCTCTCACAGACACCATCATGACACGTATACAGAGATGTTATGTCTAGCCAAGACTATAGTCCTGGCCCATTACCCTATGTTTTACTGCCCCCCAGTGTCAAGAAGGGACTACCCCCCCAAAGAAACTACAGGTATACAACACATAAATAGATCCTAGCCTCCCATGCATAGGCTACTTTCTGTCCCAAACACTAAAACTGAAACGAAATATATAAAAACAAAATATACATGTTTTTTATCAAACTGAAACTAAATAAAAAACAGTAAATCAAGTCTGAAAACAAACTAAACAAGCTAAACTGAATTTCAAATAAAAATCTAAAAATGAATACAAATTAAAAATCATATTAAATCACAAAACATTAATAACCTTGGTGTGCGCACATATGTGTGTTTCGGTGTTGTGTATATGTTGTGTATATGTGTATATGTGTGTTTACAATGGCCTTGTTTTTTTCAATAAAGTTATGAAGTCATGTGAAAGTTCCTTATCTGATATCAGCATTCACAGAGAGAGATTGTGAAAGGGAAAAGGTATCTAATTACAACTGCAACATGTCTTGCAGATATTACTGGCCCGTCTTCTTACCAATTGCCTTTATCAGGTGTCATGCTACCCATAGTTCTGCTATGTTTAATGTCCCAGAGCCACTGTTAAAAATAGATGAAATTCCAGATCCATTTATTTACTGTATGTCTCATTTAAATATTTATATAATTTAACATTTAAATACTGGGTGATTGAAGAATGAAATAATGTAGATTTCAGATTACTTTTAATAATAATAATAAGTCTACCACATTTCCTATCCAACACATATCCAATGTATTAGTGATATACTGTAAATGATGTTGCAAGTGGTAGCATACCTATAGTATTCCTTTGCTCTGAACTATGGGTAACTCACAACACTTTGTGGAGATAATGCAATGAACAAAAATACAAACACCACATGCAACAATTTCAACGATTTTACTGAGTTACAGTTCATATAAGGAAATCAGTCAATTGAAAAAAATGTGTTAGGCCCTAATCTATGGATTTCACACGACTGGGCAGGAGCGCAGCTATGGGTGGGCCTGGAAAGGCCCACCCACTGGGGAGCCAGGCCCAGCCAATCATAATTAGTTTTTACCCACCAAAGGGCTTTATTACAGACAGAAATAGTCCTCGGCTTCATCAGCTGTTTGGGTGGCTGGTCTCAGACGATCCCGCTGGTGAAGAAACCGGATGTGGAGGTCCTGGGCTAGCGTGGTTACACGAGGTCTGCTGTTGTAAGGCCGGGTTGGACTTACTGCCAAATTCTCTAAAATGACATTGGAGGCGGCTTATGGTTGAGAAAGGAACATTAAATTATCTGCCAACAAATCTTGTGGACATTCCTGTAGTCAGCATGCCAACTGCAGGCTCCCTCAAAACTTCAGACATCTGTGGCATTGTGTTGTGTGACAAAACTGCACATTTTAGAGTGGCCTTTTATTGTCCCCAGCACAAGGTGCACCTGTGTAATGATCATGCTGTTTAATTAGCTTCTTGATATGATACACCTGTCAGGTGGATGGATTATCTTGGCAAAGGAGAAATGCTCACTTACAGGGTTGTAAACAAATTTGTGCACACAATTTGAGATGGAACATTTTTGTGCCTATGGAACATTTATGGAACATTTCTGGGATATTTTGTTTCAGCTCATGAAACATGGGACCAACACATTTTGCATTTATATTTTTGTTCAGTATAAAATAAATATTGTATGTATTTCACAACTACAGTTTTCTTGGTAATTGTCTGTCTTTTGTTTCCTACTGGTCTTGCCCTAAAGAGTCTGTTGTCCAAATGCTTGCTGAATAATGAGTGTGCAGGGCATTATTTGTGAAATGGGATGACGTTGGTACTAAGGTGCAGCCCATGCAGATTAAACATTAACATAGGTAAAGATGAACTATGAACTCTAAATACTGTCCTCGCACATACATTTACGCATAATCATAAGGACAGTGTCAGTGTGGGATAAGTTCATTCAATAGGCAGACAGCGACTATGGCGGCTAGGATAGGAGGCAGTGTTCTGGTGACAGGGTCTAACCGGGGAATCGGTCTAGAGCTAATCCGTCAGCTGGCAGAGTCCACCAGTCCTCCAGCCCAGATCTTTGCCGCATGTCGAGATCTATATGGAGCTCAGGTAGTCCACAGCCTCTAAGGCCAGTTTACAGAGAGTAGCAAAGTATCAGAGAGCTCCAGAGCCTAATGCATGGCACAGCATATGTAAAGGTTGGCAACAATAGAAAACTGAGCATGGTTTCTGTTTTATGTAGCAAGATATTTGAGTTAAATATAATACGTAGATTCTCTCATTATTAAGTACTGTACATTTTGTTATAATTCTCAGTCATATGTTGTGTATTTGTATTAGAAAGATTCATTAGCACGTGACTTTGTATATCCACTTAATTCTCTCTGGAAATTGCTGGAGTGGATCAGGATCCTAGAATTTAGCCTGCCCTGTCCCAACACATTTGCTCCTGCTTCAAGGCACTGAAGGAGCTGGCGCAGAGGCATCCCCAACTGGTCACTATTGTGAGATTGGGTAAGGGTTTCTGCTACTTTGGCTTTATAAAAACACAAAAAACAAATTTTACCTCTATTGCAATTGCCATGAACATGTTGTAAAATAGAAATTCCATTAGCCGAAATGTCCCATGTTGAGGCTTATATTTTGCACATTTTGACCTGCCATAAAAATACACAGAGATAACACAAGAGACAACTTTGTGCAAAACATGTATTTCTTATAGGGTGACAACAAGAGCTGAGTGAGCTATACTTCCTTCCTAAACTTCTACATTTCAAAATTGTTGTGTTGACAGACGTTGCAGACCCAGTCAGTATATCCGAGGCCTCCAGGGTAATCGGTGACAAACTGATTGACGGCAGCCTGAATCTGATCATTAACAACGCTGCCATTAACGGCCCTGCCGTGAACGACGGGAATAACCACCCCGGCACACTGGCAGTGACGGGCAAGAAGGAGATGGTGGATTTGTTTGTCACCAACGCAGTGGGACCCATGCTCATCGCTAAGGTCGATACTGTACATGCACTATTACATGAAGTACTTCAGAAGACCTTTGTCTTACTGTTTCATTGTTTACTTAGTCCCTTCTCAGGAATTTTGTTATGTTGTACTTTGAGTTATCCGCTCTCTATAAATCTCTCAATAAATACAATCTACACATTTTGGGGGGGATCAATTCCTAAAGGGCAAAGGTGTATGAAAAAGTTACAAGATCCAGATCTTTGATGTCTTGACACTGAGATTAAGAAAATTACTTCTTTAGCTGTCATTTCTTGCAGGAGTTCAGGTCATACCTGAAGAAGGCAGCTGACCAATCAGGTCAAGCGACAACAGGGATGTCCTGTAGCAGGGCAGCCATCATCAACATCTCCACTCTGCTGTCCTCGGTTGAGAAGTGTCCTGAGACTTTCTCCATGGCCCCTATGTATCCTTACAGAGCCAGCAAGGTATGCCAACATCAGTAGGCCTACTTCTAATGTGATCCTTAATACTCTTCTAACTGATAGTGGAACAGTTTCTATTGATTCCATGCTGAATAACGAAGATGTGGATAAAATGAGTTCTGTTGTCCTATTTTCCATTAGGCAGCGCTGAACATGCTGACACGTTGCCTGGCAGAGGACTTCCAGAGGGATGGGATTCTGGTCATGGCCATCCACCCAGGCTGGGTGAAAACTGACATGGGAGGCCCACATGTGAGTAACGGGGAGAAAAATACTGGTTTTCATTAATTATATCAAGAGTGCTTTTTGCATGTATCTGTAAAAGAAAACTATTAAGCTTAAAAGTACACAATGCCATTCTACACAACGCACTGCACATTGCTCTGAAGTAGAAAAACTCATTATGATAATTACATATTTGTTTATAAGTGTAGATTAAGGTAGGACTAGAGTCATAGAAGAATGACACAGATCTATAACTGTTTGTCTGTGATGGGTTTCTGTTTGACAGGCACCGGTGAAGACTGAGGACAGTGCCAAAGGCATTCTGCATGTGATGTCAACCCTTACAGAGAAGCACAATGGCAGCCTTCTGGACTGGGAAGGGAATGGTATCCCATGGTGATGTTCCAGGCCAGTGGTCTAGTCTCTGGGACCAATAGACTTAGACTTCTGAGTTCTGTGAAAAAATCTCTTAGTGTGACTGAATAATGTTTTGTCTTCCTAAAGTCGAGTCTGTAGTCTGTAATTTCATTTTTCATTCTGATTCAATTTCTTAACTCAATAAACTGACTGCAAGACTCTCATTGATCCTTTGTCATCCTCGAAAAACAGCTTATCATTATTCGGGACACAAAACAAAATGTGCCAACAGCATTTATCGTATCATTTGTTCATACAATAACTTTATCGGACTTCTCCAAAAGATAGCTCTCGTTCTGACTATATAAGAACGGTTAAACTAATGGGCAAAATGATGAGCCATCCTAAAGTTGAGCATAATGGAAATAGATGTGAGTGTTTTCCTGCAGCTGTCCCTTGTGATTTGCATCATGCTATCACAGCAGATCAGTGGCAGAATGAAATGAAAAACAGAGGAAAATATGAAAGGACCCACCGGTCAATTCAAAGTCTATTCCACGTTGATTCAACATAATGACGTGGAAACAACGTTGATTCAACCAGTGTGTGCCCAGTGGGGATGGGTGAAAGACAGATGATGGAAACATAAAGAGGTGATGCAGATGGACTCATATTTTTTTAAAGTGTTGATTTATCGGCACCCCTACTTCTCGTACAATGCTGTGTACTACAGTACTCCCTTCACAGAACGGCGCAAACTGGCTCTAACCAGAATAGAAAGAGGAGTGGGAGGCCACGGTGCACAACTGAGCAAGAGGACAAGTACATTAGAGTGTCTAGTTTGAGTAACAGATGCCTCACAAGTCCTCAACTGGCAGATTCATTAAATAGTACCCGCAGAACTTCATTCTCAACGTCAACAGTGAAGAGGCGACTCCAGGATGCTGGCCTCTGTACGCCTATGTAGATATTCCATAAAAAAAATCTGCCTTTTCCAGCTACAATAGTCATTTACAACATTAACAATGTCTACACTGTATTTTTGATCAATTTGATGTTATTTTAATGGACAAAAAATGGACAAAAACAACTGCATTTCTAATTGACCCCAAACTTTTAAACGGTAGTGTATACATATATAAAAAGTCATAGACCTAACATCATTGATGATATATAGAACTTTTTCTAAATGACAAAATATTAGATCAGTGTACCTCAAAATCTTTTGTTGGAGTGACATAAAAAGTTGAGATGAGACAAATTACATTTTTAATTAGACTAGTGGCATCCAGGGAAAGTATTGAGAAAAAATGTCTAAGACAATTCCAGGAGGGGGGCGTTTAACCCTGGGGCAACTGAAAATTGTGACTGTTTTTCCGTCCCACAGTCCTGTTGTTTAATCATTAGCTCATTGGTTTTGGGTGGTTCTGAGCCAGCCTGGGACATTCCCGTTGGAGTCGCCCAGTGGAAGAAACTGTACTGACAGTGCCCTCCTCATACCTCCCCCGACTTTCGGTGTTGCACTCTCGTTCCTCAATCGTTTTTGGGAGGGTTTCTCTATATTAGGAGGGCTTTCATAAAGGAGAAAGGTTGACCGCCTGTCTTCCAACCTCCCACATGAACAAACTAACGTTCAGAAAGAAATCTCTCACCCAGGGAATCTGTGCTATGTCTAAGGGAATCTGTACTGTTCCATGAAAACTGTATCTGAAGTGAGCATTATGCACCATTACTTGTAGGTTCAGCCTCCCCCCTCTACCATGTTCAAATACATAACATTTCCTAGATCATTCCGTGGTTCAGCTGTGGAATGTTTGTTTTAGGTTACTTACAGCCATAAACCAGTCAAGACCTTGAACTTTTTCTGTTTTGCAAGCCTATTGATTCCTTGATCAAATGATAACAGTGTGTGTATAACTTGCCTGAGACCAAGAAAGTCAACTATCGCCCCTGGATAGGAAGCTAGATAGTGCCCTCTAAGCTCGTCACCAGAAAATAATATTTTAATACCCTCAGACACCAAGTTAGGCATACCTAATTTCAAATGATAAACTGGGTGGTTAGAGCCCTGAATGCTGACTGGCTAACAGCCGTGGTATTGTTGGGGTTCGTTCCTTGTTTCCTTGTCAATCATTGGCTCGTTGGTGAAATTAGCATTATGACAATATCTTTAAAACCTTACGGATCGAATCCTGTTAACGGGATCGATTTGACAACATCTGGTGAAATTGCAGAGCGACAAATTCAAATGACAAAAATAGTCATATTAAACATTCATGAAAATGCAAGTGTTGTACACCATTCTTTAGCTAAGAATCTTGGTAATCGAACCGCTTTGTCCGACTTACAATAGGCTTTACGGCAAAAGCATAGCATTTGATTATCTGAGGACAGCGCCCCGCATACTTCCTGCATATAAATATATTTCAAACCAGCACAGGCATTACAAAATCAAATATAGTGATAAATAAATCACTTACCTTTGAAGATATTCCTCTGGTTGCAATCCTACGGGTCCCAGGAACACAAAGAATAGTTGTTTTTTCCGATAAAGTCCCTCTTTATATCCCAAAAACTCTGTTTGGTTGGCGCGTTTTGTTCAGTAATCCACCTGTTCCACTCGTTCAACATACAGACACAGGAAACCGATAAGTTACCGATAAACTTCGTCCAAACAAGTCAAACAACGTTTCTTAGCAATCCTCAGGTACCCTAATATGTAAATAAATGATAATATTTCAGATGGAGAATAGCCAGTTCAATAGAAAAGAAAAATAACAAAGAGAGCGCACACAGTCACACACGCAGAGTAGTGTCAGTTCCAACAGCCACTTGTCAAAAGATCTATTTCTTGTTCGTTTTTCAAAAAACAAGCCTGAAACCATGTTTAAAGACTGTTGACATATAATGGAAGCTATAGGAACTGCAATCTGGGAGCTAAATCCCTCTATAGTGAATAGCAAGTCAATGGAAAAACTGTGACATCAAAAAAACTCATTTTCCGGATAGATTTTCCTCAGGTTTTGCCTGCCATATCAGTTCTGTTATACTCACAGACATTATCTTAACAGTTTTAGAAACTTCAGAGTGTTTTTTATCCAATACTACTAGGATATGCATATATAATTATATGCATATCCTAGCTTCTGGGCCTGAGTGACAGGCAGTTTACTTTGGGCACGTCAGGCTCGCCGTACTTCCGAACACTGCCCTCTAGCCCGAAGTGGTTTTAATTAAATCATTCAAAACCTTTATTAATGCAATTGCAGACAGAAGTTGACAATCAGGAACATAGTACGCATGTTTTTGAGAAAGTTCTGCTAAATAGAAAAGGTCCCAAGTTGCTTTTATTAAACCCAAAGTCCAGCCTTAGTGATGTCTCTACCTTCTACTCATGAGACCAAAACCATGCCTACACAGCTATATAAACTTGCAAGAGAGATACAAAAGTTTCAGTGTTTTCTAAAGCCTAGGCAATAAATGTCCACTCCCCAAAGTTGATTTTTTGTGGAATGTCTGACTAGTCTCTTATCTCCTACACTCCCCTGCAGAGTTCTGTCTCAGTCACACATTTCTCAGAGGGGTCTCTTTATAAGAGGCAGAGAGAGAGAACTAGAAAACAACTGTGGAACAATACTAAACCTCTATAATGAATATATATATTGTTAATCTGTAGTCTAGGATGTAAAGAGGGAGGGGTCTTATAACCCTTTCCCCTTCTATTAATACAACATAAGCATAATCAATTATTATAATACATCAAACATTTGGTACAGCCTTTATCATGACCCCTAGGTGAACCCGACAGTATATCAGAGCGTATACCACGGGTATGACAAAACATTTATTACGTTGATAAACAGTTTATAATAGCAATAAGGCACCTCAGGGGTTTGTGGTATATGGCCAATATACCACGGCTAAGGGCTGTGTACCACACCCCCCCGTGCCTTATTGCTTAAATAGACCGTCAATAGTGAATGATCATTCTTCACATTTTACAGGTGAAATGTCCAAACTGTGTCTGCATGCTAATCATTTGATCTCAATCAGTTTCATGGAAACATGCATTTAGATCTTCTAGAATTACTGTTTCGTGAGTGAATTAGAGCAGATGGCTTCCGACATTTTTTTCCTGAAATATTTTTACCAGCTGTATTCTCAATTTGAAAATAGTAAGGGAGTGCTGCTACCTCACACTCCGGCAGCACTACATCCCTGCTCGTCACTAAGCTCAGGGCGCTGGGTGAGAACTCCTCCATGTGCAACTGTGTCCTGGACTTCCTGATGGGCCAACCCCAGGTGGTGAGGGTAGTCCACGCCGATTCTCAAAACGGGGGCCGCCGAGGGGTGTTCCTAGCCCCCTCCTGTACTCCCTGTTCACCCATGACTGCGTAGCCATGCACGACTCCAACTCAATCATCAAGTTTGCGAACGACACGACAGTGGTAGGCCTAATCACCAAAAACAGTGAGACAGTCTACAGGGAGGAGGTTAGAGCCCCTAGCGGAGTAGTGTCAGGACAATGACCTCTCCCTCAACATCAACAAAACCAAGGAGCTGATTGTGGACTACAGAAGACAGAACGGAGAGCACGCCCTTGTCCATATTGACAAGCTGCAGTGGGAAGGGCCAAAAGCTTCAAGTTCCTCGGCGTGCACATCACTGAGGACCTGACATGGTCGCATCACATCAACACTGTGGTGAAGAAGGCACAACATCTCCTCTTCAACCTCAGGCGGATGAAGAAATTTCCATGGAAAATTAAGCCCCGGAATTTTAGGAATTTTGCTTAAATTGATCAAAAAATGTAGCTTATAACAGTGAACCTTTTTTGTGGTATACACATAAGGCACTTCTAGGTCTCGTGGCATATTTTGGTTAAACTATCTCCAAATCAATGGAATTGCAACCCTCTGCATGAACAGTGCATTCTTCCATCACTTGTGCAGTGCACTCTTCCATCACACGTACAGTTGATTCTCAAGATCTTGCACACTAATGAGATGCTATTGAGCCCACACTACTACACTGTCTGAACCAAGGACTACATGCTTTCTGGTATGTTTTTATTACAATACAGGGTGGGGTGAATATATTTTATGTGACATACAGTGAGGGAAAAAAGTATTTTGTACGTTTGCCCACTGACAAAGAAATGATCAGTCTATAAATTTAATGGTAGGTTTATTTGAACAGTGAGAGACAGAATAACAACAAAATTGAGGGAGGCAATGCCATCCTGTCTGATGTTCAGACTCTGCTTGCAGATGTAAGAGAAGAAATCCGTACTGCCCTGCTCACTTCACTGTTGCTTCAAGCAGAGGAAACTGCAGTTCTGAAATACATAAAAACGCGTGACAACTTCTGCCTGAAGCCCATACACGCCGCAGTGTACATGTTGGACCCCAATTATGCTGGCAAGAGCATCCTGTCTGGTGATGAGATCAACAAGGCCTATGGTGTCATCACTGCCGTGTCTCGCCACCTTGGCCTGGATCAGGGCAAGGTTCTTGGCAGTCTGACAGTACACTTCCAAGCAAGTTCTTTGGGATGGAGATGCAATATGGCAGTCGTGCCAACATATCTCATCAGCCACCTGGTGCAAGGAACATTGTGGATCTGAGGCTCTTTCCCCTATTGCCTCAATCATCCTCCAAATCCCACCATCAGCCACCTCAGAGCGCAACTGGTCCTTGTTTGGGAACACACACACCAAAGCATGCAACAGGCTGACCAACACAAGGGTTGAAAAACTTGTGGCCACCCGGGAAGATTTTAGGCTTTTTGAGCCTGACAACCAGCCATCCTCAACAGGGTTGGAAAGTGACAGTGAAGATGAGGCCTCAGAGTCTGATGTTCAAGAGGTGGACAATGAGGAGGTCCAGGGAGAAGACATGGAAGCCTGGAGAGAAAGACAACCTTAACTTTAGTTTCTAGACTATCATTTTACAGATGTATGTTGAAAACGTTTTTGGGAGATGCGATGGATCATTGTGGATCATTCAATATTCCCTTTCTTTTGTTGTTCAGTGAAATCATCCCATGTGAAGAGTCAACTCATTTAATTAAAGTTCAATTCGTAACTAAATTGTTTTTTTTCTATTGGAAGGATTTAATGATTTGCAATTATGTCTACTTATGATAAGGTTTATGTTTCTTTCTCCGTATGATACTGAATGGTAAATATATCCTATGCAAAAAGACATTACATTTAAATGGTATTAATATTAATTTGCATATATTTCCGTAAATTCCCATATTTTCCCATGGAAAGTTTCCACCTTTAAATATTCCCCAAAATGTGCAACCCTACCTGCACTGTAGACACTTTTTTGCAAACATACACCCACACACACTCACCCACACAAAAACACCCACACAAGCTCACACCCACACACACAAGTAGTCTCTCGCACACACACATAGGACCATGTCAGGTGCTCAAAGCCTGGTTCCTCTCTAGGTTTCTTCCTAGTTTTTCCTAGCCACTGTGCTTCTACATTGCTTGCTCTTTGGGGTTGTAGGCTGGGTTTCTGTGTAAGCACTATGTGACATCGGCTGTAAAAAGGGCTTTATAAATACATTTGGCTGACATACACAACGTCTTCGCTGCTGTCCCATGTATATAGAGATATTGAACACTGGTCACTTCACATTCATATACTGTATAGTGCTTAGATACACTGTGTATTATATACTGCATACTCAACGGAGCTCACTCTAATATATCTATTGTTGTGCATATCATTCAAGGTACAGTACCAGTCAAAAGTTTGGACACACCTACTCATTCCAGGGTTTTTATTTATTTTTACAATTTTATACATTGTAGAATCAAATCAAACTTTATTTGTCACATGCGCCGAATACAACAAGTGTAGACCTTACCGTGAAATGCTTACTTACTACAAGCCCTTAACCAACAGTGCAGTTCAAGAAGAGTTAAGAAAATATTTGCCAAATAAACTAAATTTAAAAATGTAATAAAAAAATAATAAAAAGTAACGCAATAACATATCAATAACGAGGCTATATACAGGGTGTACCGTTAACGAGTCAGTGTACAAAACAAATGGAGGGGGGGGGGTCAATGTAAATAGTCCGGTGGCCATTTGATTAATTGTTCAGCTGTCTTATAGCTTGGGGGTAGAAGCTGTTATGGAGCCATTGGTCCTAGACTTGGCGCTCCGGTACCGCTTGCTGTGCGGTAGCAGAGAAAACAGTCTATGACTTGGGTGACTGGAGTCTCTGACAATTTTATGGGCTTTCTTCTGACACCGCCTATTATATAGGTCCTGGATGGCAGGAAGCTTGGCCCCAGTGATGTACTGGGCCGTACGCACTACCCTCTATAGCGCCTTATGGTCAGATGCAGAGCAGTTGCCATACCAGGCGGTGATGCAACCGGTCAGGATGCTCTCAATGGTGCAGCTGTAGAAATGTTTGAGGATCTGGGGACCCATGCCAAATCTTTTCAGTCTCCTGAGGGGGAAAAGGTTTTGTTGTGCTCTTTTCACGACTGTCTTAGTGTGTTTGGACCATGATAGTTCATTGGTGATGTGGACACCAAGGAACTTGAAACTCTCGACCCGCTCTTTTACAGCCCCGTTGATGTTAATGGGGGCCTGTTCGGCCCGCCTTTTCCTGTAGTCCACGATCAGCTCCTTTGTCTTGTTTACATTGAGAGAGAGGTTGTCCTGGCACCACACTGCTAGTTCTCTGATCTCCTCCCTATAGGCGGTTTCATCGTTGTCGGTGATCAGGCCTACCACTGTTGTGTCGTCAGCAAACTTAATGATAGTGTTGGAATCGTCTTTGGCCACGCAGTCGTGTGTGAACAGGGAGTACAGGAGGGGACTAAGTACACACCACTGAGGGGCCCCAGTATTGAAGATCAGCGTGGCAGATGTGTTGTTGCCTACCCTTAATATTGAAGACATCAAAACTCTGAAATAACACATATGGAATCATGTAGTAACCAAAAAAATGTAAATATATTTTATTTTTATGTTTTGATGTCTTAAATTGTCTTCACTATTGTTCTACAATGTATGAGTAGGTGTGTCCAAACTTTTGATTGGTACTGTATATCTTTATGTACATTCATCCCATGCACACATGCACAGATTGTAATTTGGATTATTATTATTTGGACTGTCATTTGGATTCATTCTGATAATTCTTGGATTTATTTTCCTTTTTTCTTGACTTTTTGTTTGACATTATACTGCATTGTTGAGGAGCTGGCTACTCAAGCGTTTCACTGCACCCGCTATAACATCTGCTTAACTGTGTATGCGACCAAGAAGTGATATGTCTGGTTGCAGTGTGGATAGTTGGTGACCAGTGTTTGACATCAGTCAGTTACGCACTGGTGGTTGATTGTTTTACTTAGCCTCTGTGTCCTGTGTGCATTGACCCCCTGGCGTCTTGCCAACCACGGGATGGAGGAGTGTTTATGACTCTATACCTCCCCCCTCTGTAGTGTTTGTCTTGGGCCCATGGGCCCTCCAAGGCTAAAATGTTCTGGGGTTTTTTTCACCTGTAATTCATTCATAATCAGTGCTTTCAAAGCCCACACAAACATTGAACTTACAACATGTGTTTTCATGGGTTTAAATAGAAAAAAATCTAAGACTGTCACGACTTCCGCCGAAGTCGGTCCCTCTCCTTGTTCGGGCGGCGTTCAGCGGTCGACGTTACCAGCCTTCTAGCCATCGTCGATCCACTTTTCATTTTCCATTTGTTTTGTCCTTGTTTTCTGCACACCTGGTTTCAATTCCCCAATTACATGTGCATGTATTTAACCCTCTGTTTCCCCCATGTTTGTGTGCGTGTTTGTTGATTTTTCAGGTATGTTACTTGACGGCTGGTTATTGTTGCCGGGTTTTGTAATTACGCCCGTTTATTTTGTGTTACCGGAATTTTTCCGCACATATTAGTATTTGTTTGTATACTGGTGCTTCTTTGTATTAAATACCTTGTACACGCATCTCTGCTCTCCTGCGCCTGACTCACTGCACCAGTTACCCAGAGCCTGACAAAGACCTTTGTTAATCTGGTACAAAACTAACTTATTAGAGAACTACTGTGCCTCAGTGCACCAGTTTAACTATTAAGTACTCTGGTCAGCAGAGTACTTTTTACTAACAGCGGAGTTGATTATGTAACAAAGTATTCACCCATCCTGTTAAAAACACTGAGCCATTGCAGTTTTGAACCCGCCATGATCTCTGTGTGGCCTCTGTCTCTCAGGCCCAACCCTTTTCTCACACAGTTACTCTGCCCTCTTTTTCCCATTTCTAATCTTCAGTCAGTCTCACTAACATCTGGACACAAACACAAAAAATAGTCTCAAGGAAAGTTGGTAGGAAAACCTCCATTGTCTGCAACTTAAGAGATACATAGATGGTTATCAATGGGGAAGGGGAAAGTGTTTATTAGTACAGATGTACTGGGTCTGAAATGGAGACAGAGAGCAAGTTGTGTCATGGATGCTACTCTTCCTGATTGAGGTTGTCAAATGGCAAGAATGAGGCATAGGGCATTGAATGTGTCTCTTTATCAGAAAAGTCAGAATGTGTGTGTGTGCGTGCTTGCGTACGTTTATGCGTGTGTGTGCACGAGTGTGTGTGTGTGTGACAGATTTCTGCTATTTAAGAAGTGCATCATTGTGATCAAATCATGCAATACTGAGTTAAGTGTTGAGTGCTACATATGAAGCCATAGCATCCATTTAGACTACAGGAAGACTATGAATCATGCGATCCACTGAGTTTCACCCCTTGTTGGGTAAGGTGCCTTACCACGGTCATAAATACTACCGAGTGGACACCACAGTAAAGGAGGGTGTGTGTTATATTAAATAGGTCCTTTGTAGTGGTTAGTCTTTACGGGTGGTCCTCTCAACTATTTCCTGCTCAATTCATATTAAAAAGTTCCTGACTGCAAATTCATAACATGTACTGCATCACATGCACTGCATATATAAATCCTGTCCAGAAATCTTAAATCTTAGAGGGGAACTGCACCTGCTGATTTGGCCTCATTTTTTGGCTTGCTCCTCAAGAAATGCCGGTGGCCATGGCAGAAGCCAAATGTGAGTTGGCTTGGGGGTGTGGTTTGATGTGGGTGTTTCTGTCACATCCTGGCCATAGAGAGCCCTCTGAGTTCCCTATGAGGTTTTGGGCCAGGATGTGACCAGGGGTGTTTGGTGTTGTCTATGTTGGTGAATGTGTGTAGTTCCCAATTAGAGGCAGCTGTTTGTGTTGCCTCTAATTGGGGACCATACTTAGTGTGTCCTCCCCACATGTGGTGTGGGTTATTGTTTTGGTTAGTGCTTTGTGCACAACATATGTTACAATCTTTTCAGTCTTTGTTGTATTTTTAAGTTTCACTTTCATTAAAAAACATGTGGAACACTATGCATGCTGCACCTTGGTCTGTCATTCAAGAGGATTGTGACAGTTTCTTGGTTGTGTCCTTGCCACCATCAAGACTCACCCATCTCTCAGAACCTTGACCGCAGCTGTTTCCCCCCACTCAATCACAACAAACAAACCTCCTGCAGGTTGAGTTCAATAACTACAGGCAGATGTATGGTGAGATGCTTTGAATAGGTCAGTAGCCTACAGAGTAATACGAGTAGAGTGCAATTGCTGAATTTATGTAGATATTCTAAACTAAGTGTTTTGATAACTTTGAAATGTAGTAAAATGTCCATGTAGAATAAACAACCCTTTATGGGGCGGCAGGTAGCCTAGTGGTTAGATCGTTGGGCCAGTAATCGAAAGGTTTCTAGATCGAATCCCCAAGCTGACAAGGTAAAAATCTGTCGTTCTGCCCCTGAACAAGGCACTGTTCCTAGGCCATCATTGTAAATAAAAATATGTTCTTAACTGACTTGCCTAGTTAAATAAAACAAATATTTATGTAAACACCATAGAAACAGTGTTCTGCTAATATTCATTGTCATTCCCAGCCAATACAGATACTGTGCATTGTTGTCTGGTGGTAATGGGGCTACCTTGGAAAACATGTCAGAATGGTCATACCTTCCTGTGTAGTGTCCCGTATAGAACAGGCGTTCCCTGATCCTGGTGCAGAACACGCAGGGTTTCTCCCTCTTGATATTGACTGATTCCACTCAATTCTATAATAAAAAAAGAGTCTAGTAAAATGTTGATGCCGAGTGTATCAAGCCCTTCTGTCAGTCTGGACTTCATCACATCATCTTGCAAGTCTCCATATGCTGGCTCCATACATGTTTCTTTGAACACATACACACGTCGTCACTGTTCTATTACACATGGAATGAAAAGGGTGTTGCTATTACTGGACATTTGTGCTGTATTGTATTATTAGGAATCACCTCATTGTGGATGTGTTGAGTGGATACGTTGAGTGCCAGGTCTCTCTGCATCCCAAACCATCTCAATTTGGTTGAGGTCGGGGGATTGTGTAGGCCAGGTCATCTGATACAGCACTCCATCACTCTCCTTCTTGGTCAAATAGCCCTTACACAGCCTAGAGGTGTGTTGGGTCATTGTCCTGTTGAAAAACAAATGATAGTCCCACTGAGACCAAACCAGATGGGATAGCATATCGCTGCAGAATGCTGTGGTGGCCATGATGGTTAAGTGTGCCTTGAATTCTAAATAAATCACAGACAGTGCCACCAGCAAAGCACCCCCACACTGCAGCAGAGGTAACTCTGGGTCTTCCTTTCCTGTGGCAGTCAGTTATTTGAGCTGTTCTTGCCATACTATGGACTTGGTCTCTTACCAAATAGCGCTATCTTCTGTATACCCCCCTATCTTGTCACAACACAATTGATTGGCTCAAACGCATTGAGAAGAAATTCCACAAATTAACTTTTAAGAAGGCACACTTGTTAATTGAAATGCATTCCAGGTGACTACCCCTTGAAACTGGTTGAGAGAATGCCAAGAGTGTGCAAAGCTATCACCAAGGCAAAGGGTGGCTATTTGAAGAATCTCAAATATAAAATATATTTAGATTTGTTTAACACTCTTTTGGTTACTACATGATTCCATATGTGGTATTTTATAGTTTTGATGTCTTCACTATTATTCTACAATGTAGAAAATAGTAAAAATAAAGAAAAAGAGTGGTAAGCAACTTTTGATCGGTAGTGTACGTACATAATTCTGTCCTTCCCATCAAAGACCGTTGGTGAGCAGGCAAGAGGCGAGGCTGGAGGTGAGGTCTTTGCCAGATCCCTATTGATGGGCATAGCAGCGTAGATCCACTCCTTGCCCCTCATCAAAGATACTGGTTGGTCACACACAAACACACACACACACACACACACACACACACACACACACACACACACACACACACACACACACACACACACACACACACACACACACACACACACACACACACACAGAGAGAGCACTGATTACATTAGCAATGGTGGTTATGATTAACCTGGTGGAACCAACCTGATCACCTTTCTATTTCACTTCAGATATCATAAAATGTGAAGTGAAATAGAATGGTGAACACAGCGATCAGGCTGGTTCGACCAGGCTATGTTATGCGCTGGACATTATATGCATATAAGAAGTAGAAAATAAGCAACAAATAATGTCAGTTTACTTAAATTGCATCAAAGTAATGAAGTGGGTTACTTTCTGTATTTGTACAAATGATGAGCCTGTGAAAGCTGTTGCCGCTGATAGGTGAAGGTTGCTGGCCAGATACTTGCCAACATGTGGCTGACTGTTCTATTCATAGGAATTCTCACAGCGAGGGAATGTCTGCATGATGCTGATGAGGGCCCCATTGCTGGTCTTGACTATGCTGCACCTATATTCTGAGGTCTTGCTTGACAAGCTGTGAAAATAGCAAGGGAACAGGGACTTCAATAATTTTTTTGAGGTCGCTAAACCATTGCAATCACATTGCTGGACATGTTATGATACCCACCTTTGCTCCTTCTGGTTGGTCCTGGCGTCCGTTCATTACCAGGGAATCAATATGTCACCCAACTGTGCCTTATTTTAACAGAAAAAGAGGGTCAATGATTGTCATCATCCCTCAACTATAAACATAGCTCGAGAAAAAACGCAATCTTGTTTGGAAGCTAATTCAATGCTATACAGATGTAGCCTGAAGGGCTCCATATTACATTAGATTCAGGCTGGTGATGCCATTACACTATGCAATCAACTGTGACATGCTTTGCTATGGCCCTTGGTTGGTTTGAGTTTGTTGTTGCGAGTTACTACACTGTTGTAGTCACACATGAGTTAGTTAGTACCACCATAGCTGCATCCAATATTTATTTGTGCCCTAGACATGGGTTAAAGTTAAATTTGTAACTAATATTATTTTTTTCTATTGGAAGGATTGAATCATTTGCAAGTATGTCTACTTATGATAAGGTAAAAGGTTATGTTTCTGTCTCTGTTTGATAAATATATCCAATGCAAAAAACATCTACATTTAAATGATATTAATATTACTTTTCATATATTTCCGTTAATTCCCATATATTCCTGTTAATTCCCACGGAAAGTTTCCACCTCTGAATATTCCCTAAAATGTGCAACCCTAGTGATAATTATTATAAAAATATACATAAACAGATACATAACCAGCAGTCTATGGTATAGCTAACTAGGTATACTCACCACCACTGGGGACCAACGAACTCCAACCACCTATTCTGCATGATAGGGTCATTGGCTATGCATCCTGCTGCATGGTCAATCCGTATAGGGCGTTTCAGTCTCAAACGGCCGAACAAAAGTGAACAAAAGTTGCCCTTTAAATTCATATAATTTACATCTTAATATTTTTTTGGGAGAGGTAAATATAACCATGTTATTGATGCTCCGGAAAAAAAACTGGCATTTTGGGGTGAATTTACGTACACTTTTGTATTTGATAATCTAGCAATACATGTATGATGTTAATAAAGTGCTTGTTCTGAGTGAGGGCAGTGATGACAGTATAGTCACAGGAAAAGACTGGCCAGTGTTTCCGTTCACTGCTATTGAATGTCAGTGTGGGTCTGGCTGACTAGTGCTTCCTAATGAAAGGGCACTGGTGCCAAAGAGGGAGGTATAGCACACACACACTTGACACTTTCTCTATCTTTGTCTTACTATATAGCCTTGAGAGTAAGATATTTAATACCCTTATCATGAACATTGTATGATTTTTCATTTGAGTGTTTGATTGACATTTGTGATGTGTGAGTCTCTGTGTGGGATGGGTGAAGTTCAGATGTCCGTTTAGAGCTGGTGTCTCAGACACCGCCCCCAACTCCCCCCACTTCTTACCCAAGCAATGCTTGGTTAAGTTGGATCCTTTCACTGACTGCGCTCAAATAAATACTATACAATTCTATCCCTGGGTAACATTTCTAGTTTGGGAGGCCTTTCTTTTTATCTCTAAAGCACTCTGAGTCTACCCAGAGAGAGACTCGGGCAGAAGTGGCGCCCATTTTAACATCTCTTTATTAATTTACAAGGCAGATGCCCTCGTCCAGGCTCAGTTGATCTAAGGAATGTATGGTATTTTGCTCAGTAACAGGGTGTAGCAGGCTAGTTTACAATACAAACCCCTCATTGCAAATTATAACAGCTGCTCACTCAGACCACCAAAATATATGAACAATGACAAAGAATATTAAAAACTACCATATTTTGATATATTATCAACATGTTTTCAGTACTTCTTTTATATCAGGGTTGCATAAGATGAACTCCACTAACCTCACTAAAAGTGTGTGATGTCAGAGTTCATTCTTGTGCGTCCATCCACAATAAACATAGATGCATATGTAACTAGTGATTGGCGTTGTTGTGGAAATAGGTTAGTTAACAACCTATGGGAATCTGGTTTAGTTGCCTGTGTGTCTCTGTTAGCCTCAGTTTCAGTCTTGTATTATTTTATCTCCACTGTTTTTGTCAACATGCAGTGAGGGTTTTCTACTCTGGGAATGAGAAGGGAGGGAGAGGGGCAGAGGACAGCCACATGTCCTCCTCTCCTCAGAGAATAGTATATATTATTCCTACGGATCCAGTTTCAAGGCTGCAGTTAACTCTGTGGTGACTATTGATGTTCTTTTATAAGCAAACTCAAATGGACATTTACTGTCAGAACAGAGTGTATGAAGCTCATTGATATGACATAATCATATAAACTTAGATCAATGATAAAAGGTCAGCAAAGTTTCAAGTTTCATGGCTTACATATGTTCTGTGCCCAAAGAGAGACCCCCAGTGTCCTGTAAATCAAGTGAAACCACACTATCACCCTCACGGCATCCTCCACATAGTGTCACGCTCTATCCAAAGGAGGGCAGTGTTTAACAAGGATAGAGTTTCAATTAACCGTTGACCTGTCTCTCTGAGTTTTGGTGAGAATGATTAACAGATATATTCATTTTCAGGGAACAATCAAAATGATGTTGACATGTTTTTTCTCTGTAAATATAAAAATGTGATCAAGTAACATGTTTAGATGCTTTATGGTTAATCATGTATACCCCTTCAGCCAATTATCAATTAATCAGTAGGCTAGCCTAAATCACATCACAATAAATATTTAAGTACATTTCTTTGAATGTCTGAGCTCCAGCTGTGGTTAATGTTTGTTTTCTGCCTCTACTCCTCTCTGTCCTCTTTCCCCTGTCCTCCTATAGTCCTGCGTCAGAGAGTATGGACTGTAATTATCAGGTCTCATCATCAGCGCATTGTGTGGGCGCCACTCCAGCCCTCTCAGCAGAGCAAAGATCACTCACATTGTTTATATGTTTAAGAGGTGAGAGAGGAAAGAGAGGAGAGGGTTGTTCTGTTTGTACCTAGAACAAATACACGAGTTAGATTAAGAAACATTAACAGCAACAAATCTGACACAAACAGATGGTTGGAGGAAGCTTAACCATACAGTGTCTTGCAAAAGTATTCAGGCCCCTTGGATTTCTTCACATTTTATTGTTTTACAAAGAGGGATTAAAATTGATTTAATTTTCATTTTTTGTTAATAGTATACACAAAATTGTTTGCAATGTCAAATGGGAAGACATTTTTTTATTTTAAAGATGACAAAAAAATCTAATAACTAAAATATAGTCGTTGCATAAGAAATAATCTCCTTCGTTAAGGCAAGCATAAATTAGTTCAGGAGTAAAATTAGGCTTATCAAATCACATAAAAAGGTACATGGACTCACTCTGTGTGAAATAATAGGGGTTGAAATGATTTTTAAATTACTAACCCTTCCTCTGTCCCCCATACACACAACATATGTAGGGTCCCCCAGTCAAGTATTGAATTTCAAGCACAGATTAATCTACAAAGTCCAGGGAGCTTTTCAAAAGCCTCATAAAAGGGCAGTGATTGGTAGATGGGTAACAATAACAAATCAGACATTGAATATCTCTTTAAGCATGGTCTAGTTAATTATACTGTGCATTCTGTATTAAACCACCCAGTCACCTCAAAGATACAGTCGTCCTGAACTGAGCTGCAGAGGACAGGAATGAAACTGCTCAGGGATGTTACCATGATGCCATTGGTGATTTTAAAACAGCTACAGAATTCAATGAGAGAACTGAGAATGGCTCCACAACATTGTAGTGACTCCAAAATAATGACCTAAATGACAGAGTGAAAAGAAGAACACAAATATACAAAATAGGGGTTGACTAAAGTAATACTGGCCTAAACACAAAGCCCTATGTTTGGGGCAAATCCAACACAACACATCACTGAGTAACTACCTCCTTATTTTCAAGTATGGTGGTGGCTGCATCATGGTATGGGTATGCTTGACTTCAGCAAATTCTGGGGAGTTTTTCAGGATAAAAATAAATGTGAAAGGGCTAAACACAGGCAAAATCCTAGAGCAAAACCTGCTTCAGTCTGCTTTACATTTGAAGGGCTCCCGAGTGGCGCAGCGGTCTAAGGCACTGCATCTCAGGTGTCACTACAGACCCTGGTTCAATTCCAGGCTGTATCACAAACTGCCGTGATTGGGAGTCCCATAGGGCGTTGTTAGGGTTTTGCTGGGGTATGCCGTCATTGTAAATAAGAATGTGTTCTTAATTGACTTGCCTGGTTAAATAAATAAAATACAATGGGAGAGGACAATAACCTTCAACACAAGGCCAAATCTACACTGGAGTTGCTTACCAAGAAGACAGTGAATGTTATTAAGTGGCCAAGTTACAGTTTGACTTAAACCTGCTTGAAATACTATGGCAAGACTTGAAAATTGCTGTCAAGCCATGTTCCCCAACATCTTGGCAGAGCTTGAAGAATTTTGAAAAGAATAAATCGACATTACAGAGTATTTTGTGTAGATTGTTGACATTTTTTTTTTAAGAAATCCAAGGGGTCTGAATACTTTTGTAAGGTACTGTATATACAGTATAACCTACAGCTACAGTTTTCATAAATGTTGTCCCTGAAAAGTGTCCCACTCCAAACCCTGCCTAGTATATCTAAGAAATGTGAGAGTGGTAAGGCTGTTCAGTCAGAAATAGAAATTCAGGAATTGCACTGTATCTATAACTGGCTTGGACAGTTTCTTTCTTTAAATGGCTGCTGTTGTCTGGTTCAACATGAGCAGGAAGTGTAGCGCTCCAAGTCAGCTCCAGGAAACAAAAAAACCCACCAAAAGCCCCTTTGTGTTGCCTTCCTTATTTACAATTGTTTACTGTCCACAACTACATTATCAGCATATATTTCTGCATATATGTGCTGCATAAGGATTCCAAACACAAAAAATACATAGAAATCACAGTCTCTCTGTGCAAATTAACTAGCCAGGCAGGCATTGGATGAGTCTTTCAAGGGAGGGAGGTAGACTTTAATTTGCTGCTTTTTCTACGAGTGCATGAAGGTGTCTTTGTCTCCACTGAAGGGTTGTTGTTTTTATTAAATGTTCAGCTGAAGTAAAAGAAACACTGAGCAATGATCTCATCGCTGGTGTTGTTTTCTGGAATGGAAACCAGGAGCATGTTTAGCTTTTCTCTCTGTCTACTTCTCTCTTCTTTCTCGATTTCCCGTCAGTGTAACGGACACTCAGCACTCTTTAGTGGCTTGAATGGGATCTTTAATGGGAACTTCAGTGAGAGGCCCTTAGCTGATATTTAATTACCTCAGGGCTCTGGAGCGGCTCCATACATCTCTTCTCAGGGCCATTATGCTGCGCATAGCTGAGTGAGGAGGTCAGACCGGAATGGACCCAGGCCCAGCACAACTGACCAGGCCCACTAAGGTGAAACACTGACAAAACCTCACTCAGAAAGGCAAGGTCCACACAGGAATACATCATTTTACCCCAAAATACATAGGAGGTAAACATCCACGAGGACATAGAGACATACACACATTAATGGATTGATGTGACCATATGCTCAGAGAGTGAATACGTGCACCTCCCCCTCCATCAAGGCCAGCTTAGATGAGATGCCATCTCTTCCACTTCCTCCCACAGAACTGTGGGGATGGGGGGGTAGTGGTAATCAGAAGATCAGGCCTGAGCCGACATGGTCCCACCCAGCTCTAATGGGTTCAGAAGAGGGGAGGAATTTGGGGAGGGGAGAGAGATTATCCAGGGCTAAGGGACAGGCAGGGCAATTCTCTCCCTCAGGCCCCCATCTAGCATTGTCCAGAAGTGTAAAGGGCGACTAGTGTCATCATGAGGAGGTCCTTCAGAATACGACTAGCTACTGTCAGCCAGCCGTCCTGGAGCAACTATCAAATCAGGGACAAAGCCCCAACCCCCATGTCTCCCCTTGCTGTGTCTCGATGTAAAGTGACAGAACATTCAGTCATTTGTAACAAAATGGTTGTCCGTTATTCAACAGGCCCAGATACTGTATATACGTTGAGCAGTTGGCTTCAGGAGGATCAAGAGGGAAAAGAAAAGGGATGGTTGATGTTCTGGGTTGGCAGAGGAACCATCCCTTCCTCTCTACCAATCATACTCCTTTCTTTTTGCCAAAGTGTTTCTCAAATTCAGTGTAGTAAAAATAAATATTGAGTTTTCAAGTCTTTGATTATGCACGTTTTAGATGCCTACTGGCGAGAAGTGATCTCCCAGGTACTGGAGCCTGCAGCTCCTGCCGTTTAGTGAGGGCTTCCTGAGGTAAAATATGGACCTTCTGAAGAGAAAACCAAACTACACTATAAACAAACATGTAAACACTGCCTCTCAGTTTCTTTAAATGTTTTTGCATTCCTGCATTCCCTGTTCTACAAAGCGTCATACAGAGCCTTTGATTTTATGTTATTGTAAGTTGGCTCTACAGCTCAGGGACAGATAATTCTCTCCATATGTGTGTTTGTCTGTGTTTGTGTGCTGCATTAAGAGATGTTAAACCCATTGGCTCATATCCTCCTAAATGATTAGCATGAAAAAACTGTTTATTGGATCAAGTTTTTTTAATAAGGTTGTTTATTAATGTATGTAAAAAACGTTAAGTTGAGTTAATTTGCCTATTAATCATATTACTGTAGTGATTAATAATTGAGAGAGAGCCTACCTCAGCATAAAATAGATGAAAAGCCCATAATCTGTAACCACAGCAGTCATTTATCACAAACACCGGCTTCTCTGGCATTATCACTTAAGGTGATAAGACAATAAGAAATACTATCAGACATCCCCAAATGGACATATTTATAGGCCTACATTTGCACGCAGGCCACGTAGATTAGTCCTACTTATACGTGCTTAATCAGGTGCGCATCCTTACTCCACATTGACAGGAGCATTTCAAACAAAAGACGATCAATAAATTGGCAAAACTCATAAATGGAATGAAATAAACAAAAACTTGTTTCTCACAAGTGTAGCATAGGTTGGGAGTTCTGCAAAACACGTTCAATCCGATAATGAGAACGGTAAATAACTAATAATAATATATTGAATGCATTAACAGAAATTACCGTAACCAAAGAAATATTACAGATTAGAAATAATGGGAATTAACGGTAAATGTAAGCTACTACTGGTGATATATGTAATGGGGAATTGATAGACACAGAAAACAATGCACACCGTAAAGTTATGAAACAATGAATACCCACCAAATAGCGGGAGAGAACGCATTCTGGAGAGAGGCATGCCTTGTGCATCTGAGCCACAATTCCCATATTCTTGGACCGTGTCATACCTGTGGCCTCCTCAATGGATTAGTCCACTGAGACAGGCGCAAATCTGACAGATGTCTTGTGTGCCATGATAAAAAAAAATAAACGTTTTCCACACAGACCGCTTTTGTTATACAGTATTCCATATAAGTCACCCAGACCTTATGAAAGTTGCACAGTATACCCTTGTAATAAATCAAATCGAGTGATACATAACGACATTTATGCCATCCATTGTGACATTGTGGGAGGGTAACCAACCTTCCAATTAACAGCAATGCATTTCATTAGCCACAATAAATGCTAGGTTACACTGTTTCTTCTGATAACATTCTCCAGTATCAACATTTCCAAGCAAACAAAACCGGGAGAAGGGAGAATCTGTAGACATGCTGTGATAAAAGAACATTCTCTTATCTAGAATTCAGCCAGCCTTCACAAGATCATAACATGCAAATATGTTCCCTTTTGCGTTTTACACCTTCAGCAGAGAAATTACATTTCTCAGTGCATGATATTCAGCTTCAATGGCATATAGTATGTTCTATGGATGGTCGTAAACTGCAGTAACTTATGTATGAGATTATATGAACATGACTGGGCATTCAAACATATCTGTATCCATTAATCATCATCATCAATAGTGTCTCCCAGGTCTTCCCCACATTTTTGTTTGACATGTTTTGTGTCATCAGGAAAAGCCTTTATCAACCTTGGATACAATCTGGAAATCAACTTGAGGTTTGTCAGACTGCCTTAAAATAGTTTCAATCTTTCAAAAGGTTCTGGCTTCTCCAGTGTTTGCTGCACAGAGAGAATAAAGTGTTGTATCTGCAAATGTTCACCTCAGCTCTGTCACAGACTGGACTTCCCTGGTTGCCTGACCCTGCTGAAACCCCTGTCACTATCTGATCCTGCTCAAGTGAGGCATGACAAAGAATTACCTTGGTGTAGATTTGTACATTATATTATTCAAGAATATAATCAATGGTTCAATAATTGAGATTACCAGTATTCCCAGATCCCAGACTGTAGCCTACCCATCAACTCAAGATGGAACTTTGTATCATTCACTGATTGTTATAATATACTGCAAAATTCACCTGAGCTCAGTAGACTGGTCTTCCCTGGCTGTCTGACCATGCTGGGACAGCTGTCACCATCTGATCCTGCTAAGACATGATGAGCATAGTATTGTGTACTGACTGTGCACCATGACAGTGTAGCCTGTAGAGCTGTTTATACCATGTCAGTGTGAAAAGTAGGGAATTGGCTAGGGAAACTGACAAATCAATAACGTTACATTGCTATACTGACTAATTAAAAACTCACATTGCGCTGTCAAAAAACATCAGAATATCGGTCTTCAATCATTTGGCCGCTGGTTTCATCGTTTGATTCAGGTCTAGTGTGATTGAGGAAAAAATAATAGCTAAAGTTAGTGAGCTAGCTAACGTTAGCCAACTTTTGGCTAGCTCTAATGGTACATCAACTAATGAAAACTAGCCAAGTTAATTTACTTCTGTTGAAACGGGACAAAAAGGCTACTAAAAATGTCAGACACACAACAGCTGTTAGATACAGCTACCTGACAGATAGAGACAAACATTAGAGCTGAACTGGCTGTGGTAGCTACTAGCTAGCTAGCTAGTTCATTATCTTCAGACATAACTTCAGTGGAGAGGTAATATAACATTACTGTAGCTAATGTTACATGTCAATTACACTACTAGCTCAGCACTGGGAATAAATACTTTTTTTCTGTTAAGTCAAACAACAGTTACCTTGCCAGCTATATCAGTCAAATATAGAGAGTAGCCAGTTTCTGCTCTGCTTGCTTTTACAACTCAGAGAAAACGTGCAACTCACACAAAGACAGCAGCTGCAGACACCATGCCTTTCAGAAGCTTTGCCTTCACACAGCCTGTCTTGCACACTCTGTGGTGTCCGCTCAGTCCTAAATCCAGCCGGCTGAAACCGCCAATCAGCCTACCTGACCGCTCTGAGGCGTCTGCATGGTCCTAAAGCACACTGATACAGCTTTTAGTATAACAGTGCAATGATAAAACTGGGGGACAAAAATGCTATTTTAAAATGTGGGGGGGTCATGTCCCCCCCATCCCCAGTGACAATTGCATACTGCATTATGTCCTTCTGTCCAATCCCTTGGACATAAAATAGGTTTGCTGGGATTGCACTGTGGAGTGAATGGGATGGGGGTGATATGGGTTGGAGGGGTCGTAGTGGTGATTGAGGGTGACAGAATAATTCAGATAACTGGATAATGGGCTGGTGGGTTTCAATAGGGGGTGCAGGTAGTGTGGAGGGGTGGTGGGGCATTGTGGTGAATGGCAGACCTCTATTGATCTCTCTTTTCAGTCTTGGCCGATCTCACACAGGCAGGCAGGTGGCTGTGCAGTCTCTCCTTCCAAACGCATGACATCACCCAGGGTTGCCAGGGTAACAACTGCCCAGGGCCTGAGAGAGGAGTCATTCATCTCTTTTGGGAGTGCCAGTCTGGGAGGGGTCAGGGCTTTTGTCACTGTCATATACATTTACTCTGTGTTTGTGTGTGCGGAGGAGGAGATCAAATCAAATCAAATGTTATTAGTCACATGCGCGCCGAATACTACAGGTGTAGGTAGACCTTACAGTGAAATGCTTACTTACGAGCCCCTAACCACGAGACTTCCTTAGATATCGTGCACCAGCTGTTATTTACAAAAATACATAGTCCACCGCCCCTTGTCTTACTAGACACCAGTGCAGCGTATAACCAGCCAGCTGTATGTTGATAATGTCGTCCTTCAGCCACGACTCGGTGAAGCATAAGATATTAGAGTTTTGAATGTCCCGTTAGTAGTTTAATCTTCCGCGTAGGTCATCGATTTTATTTCCCAAAGATTGCACGTTTGCTAGCAGAATGGAAGGCAGTGGGGTTATATTCGACCCTTTTGTTCCGCCTTCTCTTCACGCAAATGACGGGGATCTGGGCCTGTTCCCGGGAAAGCAGTATGTCATTCACCTCGGGCTCGTCGGACTCGTTAAAGGAAAAAAAAGGATTCTGCCAGTTCGTGGTGAGTAATCGCAGTTATTTTCGGTCATAAGAGACGGTAGCAGCAACATCATGTACAAAATAAGTTACAAAAATAAGTTACAAACAACGCAAAGAAACAAACAAAAAACACAATTGTATAGGAACACGTAAAATGTCAGCCTTCTTCTCCGGCGCCATCTTAGCAATGCAGGCCCTGAGAAATCTCTTCCCTCCTTTGACGGACTTATCTCTCCCACTCAAAAGTTTTCAGAGTGTGTTGTTAGGGTCTTGGTTCAACTATTGCTCTGCAATCAGTTTATTGACGCTCATTAATGACTTGTTTAAGGATGTGTGTATCTTTCTGCTGTGCACACGGCTGTACTGGAAACCAGGCTATCCTGTGTGCAGTGCAGTATATCAAAAGGCACATGGAGCTCGTCATCTTTGAAGTCTAGATTTGAAAGAAAGTGCAAGCCTCAAGGAAAACAGAAGATGGGAAAAGCAGGCTGCTTTCACAGCACTTTTCAGAGGATGGTTTGAAGAGAAATACAGTCAGCATCAGAGCAATGTGATGTTCTCTAGCCCGAAGCATCAGACTCTTAGGGCAAAATCATCTTCAGATTGATGGAGATCATTGTACAAAATAATAATGTGGATTGTCATTATGGTATCCGTTAGTATAGTATATGCTTGTGATCAGTGGCGGACTTACCATTAGGCAGAAGAGGCAATTGCCTCAGGCCTCACATCATCAAGGGACCTCATAAGCTGGGCATAATTTAAAAAAATAATACTAGTAATCTTTTTTATATATATATATATATATATATATATATACAGTTGAAGTCGGAAGTTTACATACAGTGGGGCAAAAAAGTATTTAGTCAGCCACCAATTGTGCAAGTTCTCCAACTTAAAAAGATGAGAGAGGCCTGTAATTTTCATCATAGGTACACTTCAACTATGACAGACGAAATGAGAAAAAGAAATCCAGAAAATCACATTGTAGGATTTTTAATTTATTTATTTGCAAATTATGGTGGAAAATAAGTATTTGGTCAATAACAAAAGTTTATCTCAATACTTTGTTATATACCCTTTGTTGGCAATGACAGAGGTCAAACGTTTTCTGTAAGTCTTCACAAGGTTTTCACACACTGTTGCTGGTATTTTGGCCCATTCCTCCATGCAGATCTCCTCTAGAGCAGTGATGTTTTGGGGCTGTCGCTGGGCAACACGGACTTTCAACTCCCTCCAAAGATTTTCTATGGGGTTGAGATCTGGAGACTGGCTAGGCCACTCCAGGACCTTGAAATGCTTCTTACGAAGCCACTCCTTCGCGTTGCCCGGGCGGTGTGTTTGGGATCATTGTCATGCTGAAAGACCCAGCCACGTTTCATCTTCAATGCCCTTGCTGATGGAAGGAGGTTTTCACTCAAAATCTCACGATACATGGCCCCATTCATTCTTTCCTTTACACGGATCAGTCGTCCTGGTCCCTTTGCAGAAAAACAGCCCCAAAGCATGATGTTTCACCCCATGCTTCACAGTAGGTATGGTGTTCTTTGGATGCAACTCAGCATTCTTTGTCCTCCAAACACGACGAGTTGAGTTTTTACCAAAAAGTTCTATTTTGGTTTCATCTGACCATATGACATTCTCCCAATCCTCATCTGGATCATCCAAATGCTCTCTAGCAAACTTCAGACGGGCCTGAACATGTACTGGCTTAAGCAGGGGGACACGTCTGGCACTGCAGGATTTGAGTCCCTGTGTGTTACTGATGGTAGGCTTTGTTACTTTGGTCCCAGCTCTCTGCAGGTCATTCACTAGGTCCCCCCGTGTGGTTCTGGGATTTTTGCTCACCGTTCTTGTGATCATTTTGACCCCACGGGTGAGATCTTGCGTGGAGCCCCAGATCGAGGAAGATTATCAGTGGTCTTGTATGTCTTCCATTTCCTAATAATTGCTCCCACAGTTGATTTCTTCAAACCAAGCTGCTTACCTATTGCAGATTCAGTCTTCCCAACCTGGTGCAGGTCTACAATTTTGTTTCTGGTGTCCTTTGACAGCTCTTTGGTCTTGGCCATAGTGGAGTTTGGAGTGTGACTGTTTGAGGTTGTGGACAGGTGTCTTTTATACTGATAACAAGTTCAAACAGGTGCCATTAATACAGGTAACGAGTGGAGGACAGAGGAGCCTCTTAAAAAAGAAGTTACAGGTCTGTGAGTGCCAGAAATCTTGCTTGTTTGTATGTGACCAAATACTTATTTTCCACCATAATTTGCAAATAAATTCATTAAAAATCCTACAATGTGATTTTCTGGATTTTTTTTTCCTCCTTTTTTCTGTCATAGTTGAAGTGTACCTATGATGAGAATTACAGGCCTCTCTCATCTTTTTAAGTGAGAGAACTTGCACAATTGGTGGCTGATTAAATACTTTTTTGCCCCACTGTACACCTTAACCAAATACATTTAAACTCAGTTTTTCACAATTCCTGACATTTAATCCTAGTAAACAATTCCCTGTTTTAGGTCAGTTAGGATCACCACTTAATGTTAAGAATGTGAAATGTCAGAACAATAGTAGAGAGAATGATTTATTTCAGCTTTTATTTCTTTCATCACATTCCCAGTGGGTCAGAAGTTTACATACACTCAATTAGTATTTTGGTAGCATTGCCTTTAAATTGTTAAACTTGGATCAAACGTCTCGGGAAGCCTTCCACAACCTTCCTACAATAAGTTGGGTGAATTTTGGCCCATTCCTCTTGACAGAGCTGGTGTAACTGAGTCAGGTTTGTAGGCCTCCTCGCTCACACACCCCTTTTCAGTTCTGCACACAAATTTTCAGGGCTTTGTGATGGCCACTCCAATACCTTGACTTTGTTGTCCTTAAGCCATTTTGCCACAACTTTGGAAGTATGCTTGGGGTCATTGTCCATTTGGAAGACCCATTTGCGACCAAGCTTTAACATCCTGACTGATGTCTTGAGATGTTGCTTCAATATATCCACATAATTTTCCTTCCTCATGATGCCATCTATTTTGTGAAGAGCACCAGTCCCTCATGCAGCAAAGCACCCCCACAACATGATGCTGCCACCCCCGTGCTTCACGGTTGGGATGGTGTTCTTCGGCTTGCAAGCCTCCCCCTTTTTCCTCCGAACATAACAATGGCCATTATGGCCAAACACATCTATTTTTGTTTCATCAGACCAGAGGACATTTCTCCAAAAAGTACAAACTTTGTCCCCATGTGCAGTTGCAAACCGTAGTCTGGCTTTTTTATGGCGGTTTTGGAGTAGTGGCTTCTTCCTTGCTGAGCGGCCTTTCAGGTTATGTCGATATAGGACTTGTTTTACTGTGGATATAGATACTTTTGTACCTGTTTCCTCCAGCATCTTCACAAGGTCCTTTGCTGTTATTCTGGGATTGATTTGCACTTTTTGTACCAAAGTACGTTCATCTCTAGGAGACAGAAAGCGTCTCCTTCCTGAGCGGTATGATGGCTGTGTGGTCCCATGGTGTTTATATTTGCGTACTATTGTTTGTACAGATGAACGTGGTACCTTCAGGCATTTGGAAATTGCTCCCAAGGATGAACCAGACTTGTGGAGGTCTACAATTGTTTTCTGAGGTCTTGGCTGATTTTCTTTTGATTTTCCCATGATGTCAAGCAAAGAGGCACTGAGTTTGAAGGTAGGCCTTGAAATACATCCACAGGTACACCTCCAATTGACTGAAATAATGTCAATTAGCCTATCAGAAGCTTCTAAAGCCATGACATAATTGTCTGTAATTTTCCAAGCTGTTTAAAGGCACAGTCAACTTAGTGTATGTAAACTTCTGACCCACTGGAATTGTGATACAGTGAGTTATAAGTGAAATAATCTGTCTGTAACCAAATGTTGGAAAAATTACTTGTGTCATGCACAAAGTAGATGTCCTAACCGATTTGCCAAAACTATAGTTTGTTAACAAGAAATTTGTGGAGTGGTTGAAAAAACGAGTTTTAATGACTCGTAAACTTCCGACTTCAACTGTGTATATATATATATATATATATATATATATATATATATACACACACACACACACACACACACACACACACACACACAGGAAAATTATCTAAGTTAAAAATGTATTTAGTAAAAAAAGACAGGTACTGCTGATAATACTCCCTTCGTCATTAAGGCAGAGAGTACATGTACTTGCCTTCAGAAAGTATTCATACCCCTTGACTTATTACATATTTTGTTGTGTTACAGTCTGAATTCAAAATGGACTAAATAGATTTCTTCTCTCCATTCAGCCACAAGAGCATTAGTTAGGTCTGGCACTGATGTTGGGCCATTAGCCCTGGCTCTCAGTATTCCAATTCATCCCAAAAGTTTTCAATGGGGTTGAGGTCAGGGCTCTGTGCAGGCCAGTCAAGTTCAGTCAAACATTTCTGTATGAACCTCACTTTGTGCACAGGGGCATTGTCATGCTGAAACAGGAAAGGGCCTTCCCCAAACTGTTGCCCCAAAGTTGGAAGCAAAGAATTGTCTAGAATGTCATTGTATGCTGTAGCGTTAAGATTTCCTTTCACTGGAACTAAGGGGCCAAGCCCAAACAATGGAAAAAAACAGCCCCAGACCATTATTCCTCATCCACCAAACTTTACAGTTGGCACTATGCATTGGGGTAGGTAGCGTTCTCCTGGGATCCGCCAAACACAGATTTGTCCGTCGGACTGCCAGATGGGGAAGCTGGACTCATCACTCCAGAGTTTCCATTGCTCCAGAGTCCAAAGGTGACGAGCTTTACACCACTCCAGCCAACACTAAGCATTGCACATGTTGATCTTAGGCTTGTGCGGCTGCTCGGCCATGGAGACCCATTTCATGAAGCTCCCGACAAACAGTTATTGTGCTGATGTTGCTTCCAGAGGCAATTTGGAACTCGGTAGTGAGTGTTGCAACCGAGGACAGATGATTTTTAAACACTACGTGCTTCAGCACTCAGCGGTCCCGTTCTGTGAGCTTATGTGGTCTACCACTTCGCTGCTGAGCTGTTGTTGCTCCTGGACGTTTCCAGCTCTAGCAGGGCAGAGGTTTTACAAACTGACTTGTTGGATAGGTGGCATCCTATGACGGTGCCATGTTGAAAGTCCCTTTGTCTATGGAAACGGGTGTTGCTGAAATAGCCGAATCTACTAATTTGAAGGGGTGTCCACATACTTTTGCATATATAGTGTATCATATGCCCCAGTCCATAGGAATGATCACCCTTGTGAAGTATTCCTGTGGATGTCACATAGGCCTACTCTCTCTCCCTGCTAACTTCAACTCAGAGGACTGTGCAGCCTCATCACTATAATTAAAACTGTTTTTGAGACAATAATTGTGAGAAATAAACTATCAAGAAAATGTGGGCAATACATCTACATACCTTACCTCATGCGTCCTGTGGCATCTGTTTCTGCGAGCTTAGTTTGAGCATAGGACTACACATTCCCTGTCAATAACTTTGCATTAACTGTTTATACTTCCAAGTACAGCTTGCATGCCAAAGCCCATTTGAGTATTGAGGAGGGGGTGAATTGAGACGTGTCTATTCCAACTCTCAAGACGTGAGAGGCGCACACAGCTGAAAATCCCCATTCTCCCTCCACCCACCCTTCCCCCGTTGCTCTTTGAAGCCCAACCAGCACATTGCTCCCTGCTGCCATAGCAGCTCCTAGTTGAGTGTATCGGTCTGTGTGTTTGCACCCGGGGATAAACTCTCGAAGAGTGCTCAACAGGAGTTAGTAGGCTACAAAGCTGTGGCGCATGGTATCGTTGCCTGTTTTCGCCATTTCTCCAAAAAGAAGTCACGGCCCCGGGTCGGGTGGACGTCTTCTTCATCCTCATTGGTTTGTCCACACCCCTCCAGAGATAAGGTATCAAGCCTTCCGCTTCTCTCGCAGCAAAGGGGGAAAGTGACACTCGCGAAACTGGAGGGCAAATGACAAAGGAGCTGCATTGCGTGAACACGTCTCTTGGATATTAATTGTATCATTTGCCTATTTCTGATGAAAGGATTCGCTGAACTTATTTCCTTTTTATTGAATTGACATTTTTATTTTAAATGCGGATTCAAAGATTTTGAGAGACTTCGGCTGATTGGTTACCTACCCTGGCGGCAGACATGTATGTTGATTTTGTGTTTATTTTGTGGTTTGTTCTAAGTAGCCTATGGCATTTAGGCGTGAATTTAAGAAATGTGTGAATATTTATTTTCACAATATTTGATAGTCATCTGCGTAGCCCGGCTACTGCAATACAGTAAGTCGTGTGAAGCACAATTTTGCAACCATTCAATCACACAACGGACTGTATGTAGCCTAGACTAGAGACTATAGGCCTGGTTATTTACAGTCCAAATGTTTCCTTTTATATGAAATTGTGGTCTACGTTGTTGTGTGTTGGTGGAATCCTCCAGCAGATTGTCATGGGTGACGAGGCAGTGACCCATGTTGAGTGCAGGGTATACGGAGAGGGCTCATTGTTGCTCAGCGTTATGATGACAAAGACAGTCTTGTCTGTTAACTGGGATTTGTTTGATATTTGAAATGAATGCGATATAAATGCTTGGTAGCCACGGGTATTTAGTAACACAAGCCGCGGGAAAGAATCCTTGGCTTTTTATGAAACAGAGGTCGACATACACAATATAGCCTGTCAGTGTACCAGATGTTAATCTGTTTATAGAAACCAATGTATTGTAAATGTTAGTGTATCAGCTGACTGTCAGAATCACTTGATGCTACACTAACATTTGTTTCGCGAATCATGTCCTTATCTCTATTGCTGTTGCTTGCCGATTTCCCTTAGCTAATCTCCTACAATCTAATCCATCTGTTGACTTTTTTCCAATGTCGATGCAAGGGAATGTCTCCATCTGCAAATTATGAAACCTTGTTTACATTGGCCGCAGACTGTGTTTTTTAATAGCCAGAATAAGCGTCTGGATAAAATGGACAAGCACATTCCATGTTTGGAGGGAAGCCATTGATTGAAAAGGTCGTGCATGTAAGCCTAAACAGTTACAACTTTCCAGAAAACGTCTTAAATTCCGTGTAATAGAAGCCTAACACGAATAATCATGATGTCATTGATGCTGCTGACTAACTACAGGTAACGAAAGGAATTTAAAAAATAAAGGAAACCCCAACATAAAGCGTCATAAAAGGGCAATGAGTCCCTAAACAGCTTTAGTGCACGTTGGCATATACTCTATTGGTGGGATGTGACACCATTCTTCCACGAGAAATTCCATAATTTGGTGTTTTGTTGGGTGGTCGAAAACGCAGTCTCAGGCGTCTCTCCAGAATATCCCAGAAGTGTTAAATTGGGTTGAGATCTGGTGACTGAGACACACACACACCCACCCTATGCTCCTTTGAGACCCTCTTTCAAAGTCACTGAGATCTCTTCTAGCCACGGTAGCCAAAATATTGGGCAACTGGGCATTTTTATACATGACCCTAAGCATGAGGATGTTAATTGCTTAATTATCTCAGGAACCACACCTGTGTTGAAGCACCTGCTTTCAATATACTTTGTCTCTCATTTACTTTATTTTGGCAGTTACCTGTATGTTAATAGATTTGAGAGGGTTATAGTCCTAATGTTACAGTTATGGCCTATGAACAAAATGTCCTTATCCCTCTATATGATCTTGTTGGCAATGACAATGTTTTATCCAATGGCCAGCTCAGCCCAATGCCTCTTCTGGAAGTAGTAGCCCCAGTCGGAATAGAGTGTGGGAAACTCTGCCTTCTGGGTAGTACCCAGCCAGGGCCACACAATCTGCCCTTTGTGCAAGGGCTTGACTGCCGTCAGGGGGCCTAATTTAGCCAATGATTAGATCAACAAAAACAATTATGATAAAAGGGATATAGAGAGGGAAGTAGGATAGGAGTTTTTTTCTCTCCGTGGGCTGTACACACACGAGAGGCTGGCCAGGCTGTCATGGCAGTGAAAAATCTCCCTGCCTTCAGAAATAGGTTTGTTAACGTGATAGCATGAAGTGGTTTTGTAGAGACTGGTCGGGGGAGGAATGAGTGGTGTTATGTTTGGGATATGAGGAATGTCTCTTCAGTCTTGTCTGCATGCATGTCTGTGTACCCTATATGCAAGTCCAACACTGACCTACACACTTCCCCGTGTGCCCACAGTAGAGATAAGTGATATGGTCAAAAATCCATAGCACGATAAATTGACCCATTTTTTTGGGCGGTAATTATACATTTCTTTTTTGGGGAGGTGCACAGTTACTCGTTGTTAGCGCACATATTACACCATGCAAAGGAATTGCCACAATATATTAGCCTAAGTTATTTGGTTACCAGGTGATCCAGCATATGAGTCATAAGATGATAGAACACTTCTACAGAAAGAGACTTGTATTTTATTTCTTCAGATTTTAAATGTAATAGTATTTCATCCAAGTTCAAGTATATTGGTGTTTGGTAATTGCAGCATATTTGCTCCAAACGCAATCAAAATGTAGGCATATAACTTGTTGCTAAATGTATATTTAACTTTATTACAATACATACCAATGGCGAGGTGAAGTCGATGTCCAAAACACTGCAACCTCATCCATCCGTTTAGGTTGGTGGCTTTAAAGATGTTTGCCCCACTGTCCATTGTGATGCACACCTGCTTCTCCTCTGGCGGATCCCAGGCTACTAACGAGTCCCGCAGACCCTGGGATATTATCTCTGCAGTGTGGTCCTCTGGAAAGTAGGAAGTCTGCAAGCACCTGCTGCGCAGCTTCCAGTCGGCATCGATGTAGTGCAGTGTCAATGACATGAAGGGCTCCAGTTGTTGTCGTCGAGAAATAGTGCACCTGTTTTGGCATGACATTTCCTGTACATGGCATTTTGTATTTCTTGTCCAGAGTGTGAACCATCTTCTTGAACCCACTTTGTTCAACTGTTGAATTTGTGGCCATGTCTTTTGGGATGTGGTACATTATGGCATCTGTTATTTCATTCCCTCAGTGAGTGTGTTGCATAGGGAGTTGTGTGTGTGCAAACTATTCCATAATGGATTGTTGCATGGGCTTTGCTCTTGTTATGACGCTTGTTGGCCTCTGCCCAATTTGTTTTGTTGTCATGCTGTGTTTCAAATGGTGGAATAAGTTGCTTGTGACCCGTGTTGTTGCTATAGTATTTTGTGACAGTTCAAGCACACTGCCTCACTCTGTCACTAGGTTTAAAACCAAAATAAGCCCAAACAACCGATCCTTTTGCAATAATTGTTATTTTTGGGACTGCATTTTCTTTGTCTCTGTTCATTTCTCCCCCCTAATGAACGAGGCTACTCGCAACATCACTTGGGAGAATTGCCAACAACTGGTGTGGGAAGTATGGAATAGAACACGGCTCTGATTGGCTGCTGTAGTCTTGGTTCAAATTAAATGCCATAGATGGAGGTGTTAATCTCCGTGAGCACAATGCTTTTTTCTATGCTATTTTGCTTTCATATATGCCGCGCCGCTTCGTAGGCTATTGTGTAATCACATACAATTACTGACATAAGCAAAATTGTGTCGGTCATTTTCGGTTTACCGTCCCAGCTCTACCTCACAGCCACTTAGGCACGAAGACCGCATGCTACTCACACAGGCACAGACACATCCACAGAAACACGTACACAAACACTTTCTGCACAGCTACGCTCTTGTCCTCCCCCAGATGAAAGCTAGTTTGTTTTGTCCAGGCTTCCTGAAAATGCTTGTGGCCGGGGGTAGAATTCAGACCAGCTATGCTGCTTTCTATGAATCTGTGATGTGCACTAGGAACAGAGACCTGTTGATCATGCAACATAACCGTGAATGTCGTCTAGTTGTGCCAAGGTTTGAATTGCTCCAGCACCAAGCAGGCACATATTCAAGGTTGTATACTGAACAAAAATATAAACGCAACATGCAACAATTTCAAAGATTTTACTGAGTAAAAGTTTTACCTAATCTATGGATTTCAAATGAGTTGGAATACAGATATGCATCAGTTGGTCACGGATACCTTAAAAAAAGTAATGGTGTGGTTCAGAAAACCAGTCAGTATCTGGTTTGACCACCATTTCCCTCCTGGAGTTGATGAGGCTGTTGATTGTGGCCTGTAGAATATTGTCCCACTCATCCTCCAATGGCTGTGCAAAGTTGCTGGATATTGGTTGGAACTGGAACACGCTTTTGTACATGTCGATCCATAGCATCCCAAACATGCTCAAGGGGTGACATGTCTGGTTACTATACAGGCCATGGAAGAACTGGGATATTTTCAGCTTCCAAAAATTGTGTACAGATCCTTGCAACATGGGGCCGTGCTTTATCATGCTGAAACATGAGATGGCAGTGGATGAATGGCACGACAATGGGCCTCAGGATCTCAAATAAAATTTTATTAGTCACATGCACTGAGTACAACAGGTGTAGACCTTAGAGTGAAATGCTTACTTATGAGCCCCAAACCAACAATGCAGTTAAAAAAAAAATTGTAAGAAAAAGTAACAAGTAATTAAAGAGCAGTAGTAAAATAACAATAGCGAGATTATACACAGGGGGGTACCGGTACAGAGTTAGTTGAGGTAGTATGTACATGTAGGTAGAGTTATTAATGTGACTATGCATAGATGATGACAACAGAGTAGCAGCAGTCTAAAAGGTGGGGGGGGAATGCAAATAGTCTGGGTAGCCATTTGATTAGATGTTCAGGAGTCTTATGGCTTGGGGGTAGAAGCTATTTAGAAGCCTCTTGGACCTAGAATTGGCGCTCCGGTACTGTTGTCTCGGCTACCGCACGACAATCGGTCTATGACTATGGTGGCTGGAGTCTTTGGCAATTTTTAGGGCCTGACACTGCCTGGTATAGAGGTCCTGGATGGCAGGAAGCTTGGCCCCAGTGATGTACTGGTCTGTTCGCACTACCCTCTGTAGTACCTTGCGGTCATAGGCCAAGCAGTTGCCATACCAGGCAGTGATGCAACCAGTCAGGATGCTCTCGACGATGCAGCTGTAGAACCTTTTGATGATCTGAGGACCCATGCCAAATCTTTTCGGTCTCCTGAAAGGGAATCTGTTTTGTCGTGCCCTCTTCACGTGTGCTTGGACCATGTTCGTTTGTTGGTGATGTGGACACCAAGGAACTTGAAGCTCTCAACCTGCTCCTTTACAGCCCTGTCGATGAGAATGGGCGTGTGCTCAGGCCTCTTGTTCCTGTAGTCCACAATCATCTCCCTTGTCTTGATCACGTTGAGGGCGAGGTTGTTCTCCTGGAACCCCACGGCCAGGTCTCTGACCTTCCCTATAGGCTGTCTCATCGTTGTCGGTGATCAGGCCTACCACTGTTGTCATCTGCAAACTTAATGATGGTGTTGGAGTAATGCCTGGCTGTGCAGTCATGAGTGTACATGAGGGGACTGAGCACGCACCCCTGAGGGGCCCCTGTGTTGAGGATCAGCGTGGCAGATGTGTTTTTACCTACCCTTACCACCTGGGGGCGGCCTGTCAGGAAGTCCAGGATCCACTTGCAGAGGGAGGTGTTTAGTCCCAGGGTCCTTAGCTTATTAATGAACTTTGAGGACACTGGTGTTTAATGCTAAGCTGTAGTCAATGAATAGCATTCTCACATAGGTGTTCCTTTTGTCCAGGTGGGAAAGGGCAGTGTGGAGTGCAACAGAGATTACATCATCTGTGGATCTGTTAGGGCGGTATGCAAATTGGAGTGGGTCTACGGTTTCTTGGATAATGGTGAAGATATGAGCCATGACAAGCCTTTCAAAGCATTTCAAGGCTACGGACGTAAGTGCTACGGGTCGGTAGTCATTTAGGCAGGTTACCTTAATGTTCTTCGGCACAGGGACAATGGTGGTCTGCTTAAAACGTTTGTATTACAGACTCGGACAGGGAGCGGTTGAAAATGTCAGTGAAGACACTTGCATCCTCGCAATGCACGTCCTGGTAATCATTCTGGCCCTGCGGTCTTGTGAATGTTGACCTGTTTAAAGGTCTTACTCACATCGGCTGTGGAGAGAGTGATCACACAGTTTTCCAGAACAGCTGGTGCTCTCTTGTTATGGGATTCCTCCGATGGCATTGAGGAGTACACCACATCAGTCATTGGCTTCATTAATAAGTGCATTGACGACGTCGTACGTACATACCTCAACCAGAAGCCATGTATTCCAGGCAACATCCGCACTGAGCTAAAGGCTAGAGCTGCCGCTTTCAAGGAGTGGGACTCTAACCCGGAAGATTATAAGAAATCCCGCTTAGAAGGAGTTTAGCTCGTTTGGTAGGCTCGTGTCGCTGGGCAGCTCTCGGCTGTGCTTCCCTTTAGTAGTCTGTAATGGTTTGCAAGCCCTGCCACATCCGAGCGTCGGAGCTGGTGTAGTACGATTCGATCTTAGTCCTGTATTGACGCTTTGCCTGTTTTATGGTTCGTCAGAGGGCATAGCGGGACTTCTTATAAGCTTCCGGGTTAGTCCCGCTCCTTATTTTTTTATAAGTGTTAGATGAGTTTGGCTCTTGTTGAGTGTTGTGTTTGGGTGTTGTTGGTTCACTGTCAATCATTACATGACAATACTAATCTCTTGATCATTCCATTGGCACAAACTCTCAAGAGTCTCTGCTACATTAGGAGAACAATGAATGCTCTGCTCAGAACAACTTAGAAGCCACAGAGTGCAGGCTAGACCAGCGCAGTCTATTTCAGAACACTGTGCTACAAGGCAGCTAATGATTCTGAACTCACAGAGAAAAGAAGAGACCACAGTGTAGTTGTCAAGCTCCCTGAGCTTTTTCAAATGGGAAGCTGCAGGATTTACAGTTATCAAATGTTATTTGTCACATACACATGGTTAGCAGATGTTAATGCAAGTGTAGCGAAATGCTTGTGCTTCTAGATCCGACCATGCCGTAGTATCTAACAAGTAATCTAACAATTTCACAACAACTACCTTATACACACAAGTGCTAAGGAATAAGAATATGTACATTATAAATATCGCTCATCGATGGCTGAATGGCATAGGCAAGATGCAGTAGATGGTATATACATATGAGATGAGTAATGTAGGATATGTAAACATTATATTAAGTGGCATTGTTTAAAGTGGCTAATGATACATTTATTACATCCAGTTTTTAATTATTAAAGTGGCTAGAGATTTGAGTTTAACAGTCTGATGGCCTTGAGATAGAAGCTGTTTTTCAGTCTCTCGGTCCCAGCTTTGATGCACCTGTACTGACCTCGCCTTCTGGATGATAGCGGGGGAACAGGCAGTGGCTCGGGTGGTTGTTGTCCTTGATGATCTTTTTGGCCTTCCTGTGACATCGGGTGGTGTAGGTGTCCTGGAGGGCAGGTAGTTTACCCCCAGTGATGCGTTGTGCAGACCTCACTACCCTCTGGAGAGCCTTACGGTTGTGGGCGGAGCAGTTGCCGTACCAGGCAGTGATACAGCCCGACAGGCTGCTCTCGATTGTGCATCTGTAAAAGTTTGTGTGTTTTTGGTGACAAGCCAAATTTCTTCAGCCTCTTAAGGTTGAAGAGGCGCTGTTGCGCCTTCTTCACCACGCTGTCTGTGTGGGTGGACCATTTCAGTTTGTCCGTGATGTGTACGCCGAGGAACTTAACTTTCCACCTTCTCCACTACTGTGCAACACAACGTTCCTAACCTAGCCCACAATATCTTCTGTGTGGATCGAGCAGTCAACAAGTCGAGCAGTCATTTGAAAGAGTAAGAAAATAACGGCAAGATAATGGGATTCATTGCCCTTGACAATCAACCGTTCTCTGTCTTGGGTGTTGTTGGCTTTCGTGACTGGTCGAGCACCGGTACACACTAACGTTACCAAGCTATTGTTCAGATGTTGCCCTACCGGCGTTATTTGCTTCACGACATACTATGGAACGCCGTTTGGCTCTTTGCATGTGTCAAAAAAGATACACGTCAAGTAACACTATTTGACGCGTTAAATAAGCTTTTAATTTGACATGTCAAATAACACCATTCTATTATAGAATGTGTGTTCTGAATTTGCACGTGCAAGCCAAGCGCCACCACTACTATCAGTAGCACTGTCAAAGCTGTACAAAAAAGTCTGCAAACACCGGCCACAAACTGTGTTTACAACACCCCGTTGGTAATAAAGCATTATTTGTTCGACAGCAACTTCTGGGGTTGCTAGCTAGCTTTAGCTTGGTACCTAGATAGCACCAATACAACCAGCCTGAAAACAATGACCAGTAGAAACTTCACTATTCTTAGCATTGATTTAGGAATCCTTGTAAGTATTAGCTAGATAGCCACTTGTTGTTCGCCTATTGAAATTGAACTACAGTTCATTACAATAAATAGCTAGCCAGCTACTTAACCCTGTTGCCCAAAGCTAACGTTATAAGCAGCCAGCTAGCTTCATCTGGCTAGTGAGGCTCGACCGGACTGGGTTATGTGTTGTGAAGCTAGCCACAATAAGGATTAGGCACAATAGTTGAATTTGCAGTTTGCCTTCAAGATAAAAGCACCTCTATGAAAGTGATGCAGAAGGTTTCAATTGGTGTAATCATGACATATTTAGACTAGATAATGTTAAACAAGGTTGGAATGTGAAGCAATGAAATGGGTGCCTAGCTCCACTCCTATTCCCCAGGCGCTCTCATTTGTTGACTTCTGCAACCGTAAAAGCCTTGGTTTCATGCATGTTAACATTAGAAGCCTCCTCCCTAAGTTTGTCGTATTCACTGCTTTAGCACACACTGCCAACCCGGATGTCCTAGCCGTGTCTGAATCCTGGCTTAGGAAGACTACCAAAAACCCTGAAATCTCCATCAATAACTACAACATTTTCTGTGCTTTATCTTGTTGCAATCTACTGCAGAGATAGTAAGACAAAACTCTGCAGTCTATCCAGGTCTGTACCCAAACAATTTGAACTTTTACTTTTTAAAATCCACCTTTCTAGAAACAAGTCTCTCACCGTTGCCGCTTGCTATAGACCACCCTCTGCCCCCAGCTGTGCTCTGGACACCATATGTGAACTGATTTGCCCCCCATCGATCTTCAGAGCTTGTGCTGCTAGGTGACCTAAACTGGGACATGCTTAACACCCCGGCCATCCTACAATCTAAGCTTGATGCCCTCAACCTCACACAAATCATCAATGAACCTACTAGGTACAACCCCAAAGCCGTAAACATGGGCACCCTCATAGATATCATCCTAACTAACTTGCCCTTCAAATACACCTCTGCTGTTTTCAACCAAGATCTCAGCGATCACTGCCTCATTGCCTGCATCCGTAATGGGTCTGCGGTCAAACGGCCTCCCCTCATTACTGTCAAACATTCCCTAAAACCCTTCAGCGAGCAGGCCTTTCTAATCGACCTGGCCCGGGTATCCTGGAAGGATATTGACCTCATCCAGTAGAGGATGCCTGGTTATTCTTTAAAAGTGCCTTCCTCACCATCTTAAATAAGCATGCCCCATTGAAGAAATTTAGAACCAGGAACATATATAGCCCTTGGTTCTCTCCAGACCTGACTGCCCTTGACCAGCACAAAAACATCCTGTGGCGTTCTGCATTAGCATCGAACAGCCCCCGTGATATGCAACTTTTCAGGGAAGTCAGGAACCAATATACACAGGCAGTTAGGAAAGCCAAGGCTAGCTTTTTCAAGCAGAAATTCGCTTCCTGTAACGCAAACTCAAAGTTCTGGGACACTGTAAATTCCATGGAGAATAAGAGCACCTCCTCCCAGTTGCCCACTGCACTGAGGATAGGAAATGCTGTCACCACCGATAAATCCACAATAATTGAGAACTTCAATAAGCATTTTTCTACGACTGGCCATGCTTTCCACCTGGCTACCCCTACCCCGGTCAACAGCCCTGCACCCCCCTCAGCAACTCGCCCAAGCCTCCCCCATTTCTCCTTCTCCCAAATCCAGTTAGCTGATGTTCTGAAAGAGCTGCAAAATCTGGACCCCTACAAATCAGCCGGGCTAGACAATCTGGACCCTTTTCTTTCTAAAATGATCTGCAGAAATTGTTGCAACCCCTATTACTAGCCTGTTCAACTTCTTGTGTGTCGTCTGAGATTCCCAAAGAATGGAAAGCAGCTGCGGTCATCCCCCTCTTCAAAGGGGGAGACACTCTTCACCCAAACTGCTACAGACCTAAATCTATCCTACCCTGTCTAAGGTCTTTGAAAGCCAAGTGAACAAACCGATTACTGACCATTTTGAATCCCACCGTACCTTCTCCGCTATGCAATCTGGTTTCAGAGCTGGTCATGGGTGCACCTCAGCCACGCTCAAGGTCCTTAACAATATCATAACCGCCATCGATAAGAGACATTACTGTGCAGCCGTATTCATTGATCTGGCCAAGGCTTTCGACTCTGTCAATCCCCACATCCTTATCGGCAGACTCGACAGCCTTGGTTTCTTAAATGATTGCCTCGCCTGGTTCACCAACTACTTCTCAGACAGAGTTCAGTGTGTCAAATCGGAGGGCCTGTTGTCCGGGCCTCTGGCAGTCTCTATGGGGGTGCCACAGGGTTCAATTCTTGGGCTGACTCTCTTCTCTGTATACATCAATAGCCTCCAATACTCTACTTAACAAACTGGATGCAGTCTATCACAGTGCCATCCGTTTTGTCACTAAAGCCCCATATACTACCCACCACTGCGGCCTGTACGCTCTTGTTGGCTGGCCCTCGCTTCACACTCGTCGCCAAACCCACTGGCTCCAGGTCATCTACAAGTCCCTGCTATGTAAAGCCCTACCTTCTCAGCTCGCTGGTCACCGTAACAGCACCCACCCGTAGCACGCGCTCCAGAAGGTATATCTCACTGGTCACCCCCAAAGCCAATTCTTCCTTTGGCCGACTTTCCTTCCTGTTCTCTGCTGCCAATGACTGGAACAAACTACAAACATCTCTGAAACTGGAGACACTTATCTCCCTCATCAGCTTTAAGCACCAGCTGTCAGAGCAGCTCACAGACCCCTGCACCTGTATATAGCCCATCTGTAAATAGCCTAACCAACTACCTCATCCCCTACCGTCATTATTTATTTATCTTGCTTCTTTGCACCCCAGTTTTTCTACATTGCACATTGATCTACTGCACATCTATCACTCTAGTGTTAATTTGATAAATTGTAATTACTTCGCCACCATGGCCTATTTTATTGCCTTCCTTAACTTACCTCATTTGCACACATTGTATATAGATTTGTTTTTCTACTGTATTATTGACTGTATGTTTGTTTTACTCCATGTGTAACTCTGTGTTGTATGTGTCAAACTGCTTTGCTTTATCTTGGCCAGGTCGCAGTTGTAAATGAGAACTTGTTCTCAACTTGCCTACCTGGTTAAATAAAGGTGAAATAAAAAAAAATGTATCTGTGTACGGTGTGTGCAAATGAAGTAAGGCAATAAATAGGCCATAGTGGCGAAGTAATTACAATTGATCAAATTAACACTAGAGTGATAGATGTGCATTTGAGGATGTGCGAGTAGAAATACAAATATGGGGATGAGGTAGGTAGGTAGTTGGTTGGATGGGCTAGTTACAGATGGGCTGTGTACAGCTGCAGCGATCGGTAAGCTGCTCTGATGCTTTAAGTTATTGAGGGAGATATGTCTCCCTCTTCAGTGATTTTTGTAATTCGTTCCGGTCATTGGCAGCAAAGAACTGGAAGGAAAGACGGCCAAAGAAAGTGTAGGCTTTGGGGATGACCAGTGAAATATACCTGCTGGAGCGAGTGCTACAGGTGACTGTTGCTATGGTTAAGCCGGAGCTTTACCTATCAGAGACTTGTAGATGACCTGGAGCCGGTGGGTTTGGCGACGAATATGTAGCGAGGACCAGCCAACGAGAGTATACAGGTCGCAGTGGTGGGTAGTATATGGGGCTTTGGTGACAAAACGAATGGCACTGTGATAGACTGCATCCAATTTGCTGAGTAGAGTGTAAGAGGCTATTTTGTAAATGACATCGCCAAAGTCGAGGATCGGTAGGATAGCCACTTTTACGAGGGCATGTTTGGCAGCATGAGTGAAGGAGGCTTTGTTGCGAAATAGGAAGCCGATTTCTAGATTTTAATTTTGGACTGGAGATGCTTAATATGAGTCTGGAAGGAGAGTTTACAGTCTAGCCAGACACCTAGGTATTTATAGTTGTCCGAATATTCTAAGTCAGAACCGTCCAGAGTAGTAATACTAGTCGGGCGGGCTGGTGAGGGCAGCGATCGGTTGAAGAGCATGCATTTAGTTTTACTAGCATTTTAAGAGCAGTTGGTGGCCACTGAAGGAGTGTTTGTGTGGCAAATCACCTCCCCAGTCAGCCTATTGTGTGTATTGACATTCGTATTGCACTGTACAGCTTTACCTAAGGATTGGGGATCAATGAAATGGGGTAACAGTCTACTTAATACCCAATATATTTTTCCCCAACGTCCTGCTCAGTTATAACACTCCAAAACATCCACGCAGTATGCTTTTTCCTATGGAATAGTGTTCAATACACAGGTTGACAATCAATGTGGCTCAATTCAGTTGTTTCAGAGTCCCGCAATAATAGCTATGACGCTAATGTTCTCTGGGTGTCACTGAGTAGACTGATACCCCATGTCATTGAGCCACAATCCACAGGTAAGGCTGTACAGTTGAAATAAGTATGCCCCCAATGCCATTCTGAAGTATTATACATCCAGTGTGATTTCAACAGATTTGTCAAATTTAACAAATTATTTTGATGATTTTATATAACATTCCAACCTTGTTAATTGTGATCTATTAAATTATGGTATAGTTCTACTATTTGTATTCATTTGCATCACTGTCAATGACACTTTTTTATTTTGAAGGCTAACTGCAAAGTCCACTATTTTGGCTAATCCTTAATGTGGCTAGCTTCACATAGATGGGTCCAACCACCATTAATCAAATAATTAATTTACCACAGGTGGACTCCAATCATGTTGTATAAACATCTCATGTATGATCAATGGAAACATGATGCACCTGAGCAAAATTTCAAGTCTCATAGCAAAGGGTACTTGTGTAAATAAGGTATTTCTGTTTTTTCATATGTTAAAAATTTGCAAAAATGTCTCAATTGTTTTTGCTTTGTCATTATGGGGTATTGTGTGGAGAGTGGCGAGGGGGAAAGAATATTATTTCATCAATTTTAGTATTAGGCAAAATGTGGAAAAAGTCAGGGGGTCTGAGTACTTTCTGACTGCACTCTAGATGCTGTGTGTTGGTGTAGATGTTTTACAGTATTCCTCTTGTCTAAATTGTTCAGATAATGCAGTATGTTATTATACTGAACAAAAAATATGAATGCAACATGCAAAGATTTTACTGAGTTAGTTCATAAGAGGAAATCAGTCAATTCAAATAAATTCATTAGGCCCTAATCTATGGATTTCACATGACTGGGAATACAGATATGCATCTGTTGGTCACAGATACCTTAAAAGTAAAGGGCCTCAGGATCTCGTCACGAGATCGATAAAATGCAATTGTGTTCGTTGTATGTAGCTTACGCCTGCCCATACCATAACCCCACCGCCACAGGGCACTCTGTTCACAGCGTTGATATCAGCAAACTGCTCACCGACACAACGTCATACACATGGTCTGCAGTTGTGAGGCCGGGTTGAACGTACTGCTAAATTCTCTAAAATGATGTTGGAGGCGGCTTATGGTAGAGCGCTGAACATTAAATTCTCTGTCAACAGCTCTGGTGGGCATTCCTGCAGTCAGTATGCCAATTGAACGCTCCCGCAACTTGAGACATCTGTTGTGTGACAAAATCTGCACATTTAAGAGGACTTTTATTGTCCCTAGCCTAAGGGGCACCTGTGTAATGATCATGCTGTTCAATCAGCTTCTTGATATTCCACACCTGGATTATCCTGGCAAAGGAGAAAATCTCACTAACAGGGATGTAACCAAATTTGTGCACAGAAATGAAGAGAAATAAGATTTATTTTGCGTATGAAGATTTTTAGGATCTTTTATTTCAGCTCATGACACATGAGAGCAACACTTTACGTGTTGTGTTCATATTTTTACTCAGGGTATAGAAGAGCAATATCTGAAACAACACACTTCACATATGAAGTGATTCAGCTGGACGCAAGTGGTAGAAATGTAAAACGTTTCCTTTTTATTTTCAGGTGAACGTTGACCTCTTAACAAGATATTTGGGACTACAAAAAAATAAATTGATACAGAATGAATTATAATTTGAGTGAAGTTCTATATACTGTGTCTATTTAGGAAGTAAAACAAAGTAAATTAGTTATTTTGAATAGTTGGAACTGTGACTCAGAATCACAGCTCCTTAGAGCACGCACCGTGGGGTCGCTGATAATAACTGCAATGATCATACAGAGGGCCAATGACAGGCTACGTAATATTGTTTAACCACAAGGTGTCTCGTTGATGAGTATCATTAGGTGTGTAGTGAATTGTGTGTGATTCAGCAGTCGCTATTTCCGCAGTATCTTTCTCCAGTGTTTTAAGTTACTGTGTGGTAACGACATGCTATTATAGAGCAGCAGTACTGAGTGGTTGACTCACTCTCTGATCGGGCACAGCTATTATGCAGGCCGAAACCACAAGCAAATATTGAAGACAAAATAATTTGTGTGTGTGTGTGTGTGTGTGTGTGTACACACACAGACAGACAGACACATTAAATGCTTTGTACACCCATGGTTGTGCTGCCCATATAAAGGCTACACGTGTTCCTGTAAAAATGCTAATACAAAAACAAGTACAACCGAACAAGTTTAAGCTTATAAACTCAGTTTAACTAGGTCCAGACAACTTCAAGTGTACTATGTTCTTTGATTTAGAGGGTTTAGACTTCAGAAATGAAAAGGACATGCCAGAGTTTCCCAAAGATGAAATGGTACCCACACAGGTGCCTCTGGCAAGGACTGCATTGCCAATCACAGATATGCCTGTTGTTACCTCCTCCTTTTTTGTCACTCTCTCTTTACCTACTTGCTGATTCAGAGAGGTTGGGTTAAATGCAGAAAACACAATTCAGTTGAATGCATTCAGTTGTGCTTCTGACTACGTATCCAATTTCCCTTTCTATTCCTCTATCGGACTCCCTTTGTCTCCCCTGTACCTGTGTGGATGCTCTTGGCTTTGACTGGGCCAGTAGGGCAAAACAGAAACCTGCCTGCATGTCATGGCAGGTTCTCTGTGTCGCTGCAGGCACGGTTGTGTAATCAGTTTAGTCTTTGTGCAGCGAATGGCCTGGCTGTTGAATGGAGAGAGAGAAGTGTCCGTAAAGTCATCCTCGTGTCTCATTCTGAAATCGTAAGGCAAGCAGCGCCTCACTGACTGAAATAGCCACTTGCTGCCGTAATGTTGCTCCGCTGTGTTTCTACCACGGGGACAATGGTGTCTTGTGATCCTGTTGAAAGATTGTGAACCTTGTGTCAGTGATCCATTGCAAATGCCGTGTTTCTTCCTGGGGCTTTTTGTACCTTTTCTGTTTCTTTCCTTCTCCTCAGGGCATTTAGCTTGATAATGGTCTGTCGCACTTCTGGGCGAAACTACTTGATGTATAACTTGTATATGACATGGCTCAATAAAAAAAAAAAAAAAGACCTAACTGAAAATCCATGTGTAAAAACCATACCAACAGTTTCACCGCAATAAGTTCACCATTGTAGTGAAATCTGTTTTGGTGGTCTGCAAGGTCGCTGTCCTTTCCAGGTCCTGTAAACTGCACTTGACTGTTGTTTCGATCTAAGGCTTGTGACTCTTGTCCGAAATCTTGTGTGTGGGTGGCTCACACTGACACAACCTCATGTTTTGTTTATTCTTTTTTTTATTTAACTAGGCAAGTCAGTTAAGAACACATTCTTATTTACAATGACGGCCTACCCCGGCCAAACCCAGACGATGCTGGGCCAATTGTGCGCCGCCCTATGGGACTCCCAATCAAATCAAACTGTATTCGTCACATGCCCCGAATACAAGTGTAGACCTTACCATGAAATGTTTACTTACAAGCCCTTAACCAACAATTAGGTTCAAGAAATATAGTTAAGAAAATATTTATTATTTATTTAATATTTAATATTTATTAAATAACACAATAGCAAGGCTATATACAGGGGGTAACGAGTCAGTGTGCAGGGGTACAGATTAGTTGAGGTAATTTGTACATGTAGGTAGGGGTGAAGTGATCGCATAGATGATAAACACGCGAGTAGCAGCAGTGTACAAAACAAATGGAGGGGGATGTAAATAGTCCGGTGGCCATTTGATTTAATTGTTCAGCAGTCTTATGGCTTGGGAGTAGAAGCTGTTGAGGACCTTTTGGTCCTAGACTTGGCGCTCCGGTACCGCTTGCCATGCGGTAGCAAAAAGCGAACAGTCTATGACTTGGGTGACTGGAGTCTCTGACGATTTTATGGGCTTTCCTCTGACACCGCCTAGTATAGAGGTCCTGGATGGCATAAAAAACTTGGCCCCAGTACGGACTACCCTCTCACGGCCGGATGTGATACAGCCTGGATTCGACCAGGGACTATGCACTGAGATGCGATGCCTTAGACCGCTGCGCCACTCGGGAGCCAAATGTGACACGGTACTAGCTCTGAATGACTTGGACAAGAAATCAATGGCTGTCATGTGGTGAAGATACTGGGAAACATTGAGCATGTGCTTGGAAGCCAGAAGAAAGACTGATGTCATCGATACAATGTGCCTAGACCACAGAGCTACAAAACCACAACACATGGATAGGGTTACTATCTGTACTGAATGTACACAACGAAGGGAGGACTATCCCAGTGCTTGGTTAGCAACTGTAGTAATGTTCTCTGGCAGTACAGACAGCACTGTGGACAAGGCCCTCTGCAGGAGACAAGACTCTCCGTTTATCAGATTTTGCTCAATGGCTTTTGAAGTCCTGGTTCAAAACAGGAAGTGAACATTTCTGTTAGATGTTATCTTTTCAGAGCTCCCATCATGGCCGTAAGACTCAAATTAAATCAACCTATATATATATATATAGAGTAGATAAGGAAGTACGGAAATTAGACTAGTTCATTTCTTGATCTCACTCACATTTGCTTGTAGAGATCTTATGTTATGGTAATTTTGAGCCTTACTTCAACATGTTCACTAAATGTTTAAAGAATGAAGGCATATAGTAGTCTGTAATATGACCACCCATAAGAGTATCCAGGGTTCGACCAGATCATTGATTAGTTAATTCCGTAAAACATGAACAACTATATCTTTATTTTTTTACACAAGAACTGTTATTAAAAAAAATTAAAAATACACTGTCAAGTCAGTTAAGAACAAATTCTTATTTACAATGCCGGCCACACCCGGACGACGCTGGGCCAATTGAGCGCCGATCTATGGGACTCCCAATTATGCTCGGATGTAATGCGTTTTCCTTAACCTTTAGCCCAATTCTTGCGATACACTCACTGCTTTGGAGAAATGGGCTTATAAGGTCAGTATTTCAGGTCACATGTCGGGGTCAAAAAAGTGAGGGGTATTATGCTGCGTTCATAATCAAGTGGGAAGGTGGTAATTACTAGTTGTGAAGTCGTAAATACCAGTTGGATGCATTCACGTGCTTTAAACTCATTGATGAATCCTGATTGGCGAATGGTCAACAAGCTGCGTCAACAATAAACTAAAAGTACAGCTATCATGTTTGTAAACAAATTATAGTGTACAAAAACCATAATAGATTTTTATAAATGTTTTGTTGCATTTAACTGCCGAAAAATGCTGTTAAGGTAATTTCTGTAGTAGGTGATGCCAGAGGGCAGTGTGTGAGTGAAGTCGGAGCTCAGGGATGATAGAAAAGTTTCCCAGGGGAAATTACTAGTTGGAGGGGTGTTCAAGTTAATTTTTCCCTGTCGTATGGGGTAAATACCACCTTCCCACTTGGTTATGAACTCCACATTAGGCTACAGCATTCTGCATAGTTGTTGGAACTTCACTGTCATCGCATTGTCATTAGGCAAATTTCATCCAACTCTGCTGACATGTTTTAGCCATGTTTTAGATTCAACATGTTGCTGCTGAAAGTGTGAATTTACTGGTGGAGAAATGCCATCAGCCTCCACCAGAACCTTCTGGCCTAATCCTTTACTAAAGTGATGCGTAGTGATGTACAGGCTTATTTGCATGGATCAAAGGCATGACAACCCTGTATGATCAAACATTGTAACTAAGTGTTTAGTTAGTAATAGTATACATGTCTCTGTCCTGGGATTTGCAGATGGGCAGTGATTTTTCCATTTAGAAATTTCCAACATGTCAACATTGAAATAGTAAAGAGTTGAAGAGAACGTAAACAGGTATGAAGTTAGAGAATGCTGTGTTGATGTACGTAGTAATTGGCCAATGAGTTTCTCTTGGTTCTGTGTGTCCAGGCTGCACGTAGAGTAGCAGGACTAGTGCTACAGCATCTAGTGACACATAAGCCTCTTAGTGGCCAGCTGGGGATTAAACAGGAAGTCTTGGGTTCAGGGGGGTCCAGGTCCCTTGCTGTGCAACGGTCACTGGACGATGGAACTAACCAAAGGGTTAAACTTTACATTCTACAGTCCCACTGGTCCCATACAGTTCCATCCCCCTTTCATGGACGTTTCTGTCTATGTGAGGCCAGTAATTTCAGCTATCAGCCTAATTTAGAAGTGAGGAAGACCTGTGGCGAGTGCCGTCAGGTGGCGAGTGCCGTCAGTTGTTAAAGCAACTAACAGGACCTGGAATTTAGTTGAGTGAGCTTATACAAATAAGACACTTAGGTCTTTGGATTTGAGTGGATTTTGTTGTCGGGCCATGAAATGCTTACACAGTGATCCCAACTTAGCTCAGCAGTAACAGTGGGGAAGATGCCTTTATATGGAGCGATTTCAGTGCAAATAGAAATGTATATTTGAATTCCATGATTTGAAACGGAATTGGATTACATTCAGTTTAAAAATGTTATTTCAATTTAAGTGAATATTCAGTTTCAATATGGTGGATATTGCGTTCATTGTCTATCAAAGTTTCATACATTCAACTTCTCAGATGCATTCAGATTTCAGTTCTCTAAATTCCGATTCAAAACCAGAGACGACATCCTTGTACTTTGCCAGCCAGGAAAGGTAGAAGTGAACAGATAGAATCTCTGTGGTAAATGAAAGCTTCTAGCGGTTTCTGAACCTAATGTGGCATGTTGAATTTTGTGTCTTCCTATGCATTTGGCTCTAGCGTTTGAACCATTTTTGCCTATAAGCTACTATGACCCATTCCTGAAAGCTAAGACTCTCTGGAACATGGATGTGCCTTCTGTTCCCCTATGATTACAGGCCGTGCATGACGCTTTCCACCTGGCTACCCCTACCCCGGTCAACAGCCCCGCACTCCCCACAGCATCTCGCCCAAGCCTCCCCCATTTCTCATTCATCCAAATAGCTGATGTTCTGAAAGAACTGCAAAATCTAGTCCCCTACAAATCAGCCGGGCTAGACAATCTGGCCCCTCTCTTTCTAAAAGTATCTGCCAAAATTGTTGCAACCCCTATTACTAGCCTGTTCAACCTCTCTTTCGTATCGTCTGAGATTCCCAAAGATTGGAAAGCTGCAGCAGTCATCCCCCTTTTCAAAGGGGGAGACACTCTAGACCCAAACTGCTACAGACCCATATCATCCTACCCTGCCTTTCAAAGGTCTTCGAAAGCCAAGTTAACAGATTACCGACCATTTCGTTTCCCACCGTACCATCTCCGCTGTGCAAACTGGTTTCAGAGCTGGTCATGGGTGCACCTCAGCCACGCTCAAGGTCCTAAACGATATCATAACCGCTATCGATAAGAGACATTACTGTGCAGCCGTAGTCATTGACCTGGCCAAGGCTTTCGACTCTGTCAATCCCCACATTCTTATTGGCAGACTCAACAGCCTTGGTTTCTCAAATGATTGCCTCGCCTGGTTCACCAACTACTTCTCAGAGTTCAGTGTGTAAAATCGGAGGGCCTGTTATCCGGACCTCTGGCAGTCTCTATGGGGGTGCCTCAGGGTTCAATTCTCGGGCCGACTCTCTTCTCTGTATACATCAATGATGTCGCTCTTGCTGCCGGTGATTCTCTGATCCACCTCTACGCAGACAACACAATTCTGTATACTTCTTGCCCTTCTTTGGACACTGTGTTAAATGACCTCCAGACGAGCTTCAATGCCATACAACTCTCCTTCCGTGGCCTCCAACTGCTCTTAAATGCAAGTAAAACTAAATGCATGCTCTTCAACCGATCACTGCCCGCACCTGCCCGCCCGTCCAGCATCACTACTCTGGACGGTTCTGACTTAGAATATGTGGACAACTACAAATATCTAGGTGTCTGGCTAGACTGTAAACTCTCCTTCCAGACTCACATTAAATATGTCCAATCCAAAATTAAATCCAGAATCGGCTTCTTATTTTGCAACAAAGCATCCTTCACTCATGCTGCCAAACATGCCCTCGTAAAACTGACCATCCTACCGATCCTCGACTTCGGTGATGTCATCTACTTCGGTGATGTCATCTACTCAACAAATTGGATGCAGTCTATCACAGTGCCATCTGTTTTGGCCCCATATACTACCCACCACTGCATACTCGTCGCGAATCCCAGTGGCTCCAGGTCATCTACAAGTTTGATAGGTAAAGCCCCGCCTTATCTCAGCTCACTGGTCACCATAGCAGCACCCACCCGCAGCACGCGCTCCAGCTGGTATATCTCACTGGTCACCCCAAAAGCCAATTCCTCCTTTGGCCGCCTTTCCTTCCAGTTCTCTGCTGCCAATGACTGGAACGAACTACAAAAATCACTGAAGCTGGAGACTCATATCTCCCTCACTAGCTTTAAGTACCAGCTGTCAGTGCAGCTCACAGATCCTTGCACCTGCACATAGCCCATCTGTAAACAGCCCATCCTATTACCTCATCCCCATACTGTATTTATTTATTTATTTATTTATCTTGCTCCTTTGCACCCCAGTAACTTGCACATCTACCATCCCAGTGTTTAATTGCTATATTGTAATTACCTCGCCACCATGGCCTATTTGTTGCCCTACCTCCCTTATCTTACCTCATTTGCACTCACTGTATATAGACTTATTTTTTTGTCAGTGTATTCCATGTGTAACTCTGTGTTGTTGTATGTATCAAACTGCTGTGCTTTATCTTGGCCAGGTCGCAGTTGAAAATGAGAACTTGTTCTCAACTAGCCTACCTGGTTAAATAAAGGTTAAATAAATAAAAAATATTAGAAGGGAGTGTCACAAACTGCAATTTGGCCCCCATAAGAATATAGTTGAATAACCCTGTCATAGCCCTTCTAAGGATAGGCTTTCCACTCACTATTTAGTCTTGCTCTTGTGACTGACTGGGTTTGATCCAGGTCTCCCGCATGTCACAAGACTGTGTTAGCCCACTTAGCTAAATCCTACAATTGTGATTTGATTATAGGGATAAGTCTATGTAAAGGACAACACGCTACTTGCTAAAAGGAAAACGCCACTCAAACTATCTTTTGGTTTTTTTCTTAATTAGTCCACTGTTGATACAGTCCCAAAATGTATTGCATGTCAGCAGTCAAGTTATCAAGATATGATTTTCAAAATGCAAAATGTCACTTGCCACATACATGCATTTTGCATCATCATGATGAGGCAAGTGACACTTAGTGTTTTTGAAAATCATGTATCTTAATACTTGACTGCTGACATGCAAAACATTTTGGTGTACTAATAAAGTGTGTGTGTGTGTGTGACTGACAGACAGACAGACAGTTGAAGTCGGAAGTTTACAAACTTTGGAGTCATTAACTCTTTTTTTCAACCATTCCAGAAATGTCTTGTTAACAAACTATAGTTTTGGCAAGTCGGTTAGGACATCTACTTTGTGCATGACACAAGTAATTTTTCCAACAATTGTTTACAGACAGATTTATTTCAATTCTAATTCACTGTATCACAATTCCAGTGGGTCAGAAGTTTACATACACTAAGTTGACTGTGCCTTTTAAACAGCTTGGAAAATTCCAAAAAATGATGTCATGGCTTTAGAAGCTTCTGATAAGCTAATTGACATAATTTGAGTCAATTGAAGGTGTACCTGTGGATGTATTTCAAGGCCTTTCTTCAAACTCGGTGCCTCTTTAATTGACATCATGGGAAAATCAGCCAAAATTCTTTAGACCTCCACAAGTCTGGTTCATCCTTGGGAGAAATTTCCAAACGCCTGAAGGTACAACGTTCATCTGCACAAACAATAGTACGTAGGTATAAACACCATGGGACCACGCAGCCATCATACCGCTCAGGAAGGAGATGCATTCTGTCTCCTAGAGATAAATGTACTTTGGTGCAAAAAAGTGCAAATGAATCCCAGAACAACAGCTAAGGACCTTGTGAAGATGCTGGAGGAAACGGGTACAAAAATTATTTATATCCACAATACAAAGTGTCCTATATCGACATAACCTGAAAGGCCGCTTAGCAAGGAAGAAGCCACTGCTCCAAAACCGCCATAAAAAAGCCAGACTACGGTTTGCAACTGCACATGGGGACAAAGATCGTACTTTTTGGAGAAATGTCCTCTGGTCTGATGAAACAAAAATAGAAGTGTTTGGCCATAATGACCATTGTTTTGTTTGGAGGAAAAAGGGGGAGGCTTGCAAGCCAAAGAACACCATTCCAACCGTGAAGCACGGGTGTGGCATCATCATGTTGTGGAGGTGCTTTGCTGCAAGAGGGACTGGTGCGCTTCACAAAATAGATGGCATCATGAGGGAGGAAAATGATGTGGATATATTGAAGCAACATCTCAAGACATCAGTCAGGAAGTTAAAGCTTGTTCGCAAATGTGTCTTCCAAATGGACAATGACCCCAAGCATACTTACAAAGTTGTGGCAAAATGGCTTAACTTCTTAGGGAGCGGCTCTAGAGCGACTGTTTTGGAGAGTCTGGCGTGCCCAAAGTAAAATGCCTCCCACTCAGGCCCAGAAAATAGGATATGCACATAATTAGTACTATTGGATAGGAAACACTCTGAAGTTTCTAAGTTGCTGGGCAGATTCAATGTGGTGCTCTTATTCTTCTCACTTTGCTTGGTGAGGTAGATTGCTGCTATAACTTGATGACCCTTCACATACCTAATCATTTCCTTGGCTCTCTTGTAGTGTATTCATTGTTTTCAGTGCCATGATGTCCTTGAGGAGGAGCAGATTCAATGCATGAGCAGCACAGCCAATGGGTGTGATGTGAGGGTAGGACTCCTCCACTTTAGACCAAGCAGCCTTCATGTTCGCAGCATTGTCTGTTACCAGTGCAAATACCTTCTGTGGTCCAAGGTAATTGATGACTGCCTTCAGCTCATCTGCAATGTAGAGACCGGTGTGTCTGTTGTCCCTTGTGTCTGTGCCCTTGTAGAATACTGGTTAAGGGGTGGAGATGTAGTTAATTATTCCTTGCCCACAAACATTCGACCACCCATCAGAGATGATTGCAATAGTCGGCTTTCTCTGATTTGCTTGACCTCACTTGAACTCTGAACTCTGCATCCAACAAATTAGTAGATAAAGCATGTCTGGTTGAAGGGGTGTATGCTGGGCAAAGAACATTCAGAAATCTCTTCCAATACACATTGCCTGTGAGCATCAGAGGTGAACCATTTGCATACACATCTCAGCATTTCTCTGACTACGTTCCTCCATTGAGTCAAACTTCTGATTCCAGGAGGACCATGAGCTGTTTCTATCGATAAGGTGTCTGATTCATAATTGTCACCTCGAATAGAAGTAGAGGGACTTTTATCAAAGGTTGCTTGTTGGCACAGTATTTGCAAATGTACACAGCTTTTCCTTCTACATTAGCTGCAGTGAAATGTCTCCACATGATAGATTGTGCCCGTGGCTTTTTCCTGTAAAGATTAGAAAAAAAGGAGTAAAAAAAACCCAAATGCAAATCCATGTACAGATAAGTAGTTAAGCAGTTAGATAAAACATCTGTTTTACAAAGGAGTTGTTTTAAACATTAAACATGTATGGAAACAGGTAAATTAACACTCAGCAGGCTCAAGCAACCTAAAACCCACCTGGTAACAAAAACTAATTAGCAGAAATTGTTAACAAGTTAGAAATGATTTAAACACACTTTGCTGTAGGCTACGATTTACTAGTTAACAAAAAAATATGTATGTTATAAAATATATACACACCACCCAGTATTGTAATCAAAATTTACCAGAAGCATGTAGTCCTTGGTTCAGACAGTGTAGTAGTGTGGGCTCAATAGCATCTCATTAGTGTGCAAGATCTTGAGAATCAGCTGCACATGTGATGGAAGAGTGCACTGCACATGTGATGGAAGAGTGCACTGCACATGTGATGGAAGAGTGCACTGTGCATGCAGAGGGTTGCAATTCCATTGATTTGGGGATAGTTTAACTAAAATATGCCACAAGACCTAGAATTGCCTTATGTGTATACCACAAAAAAGGTTCACTGTTATAAACTAACTTTTTTTGTTGAATTTAAGCAACATTTCCAAATTCCAGGGCTTAACTTCCCATGGAAAAGTTCTCGTAAAGTTTGACCCTTTGCAACCCTAAGTGGACTTTTCCTTTAACGCAGTCAAGGTCAGTGGGATCGCGGGGGAACTGCAGTGGGGTAGTGAAATGGAACAGAGGTGGTTCGATGAACCACTCACTTTTGATTAGTAACTTTGCTGGAGACTTGTGTTAGCGTCCTGAACTCATCCCTATGGGGTTTAGCTAAGTGGATTAACACAGTCTTGTGACATGAAGTAGACCTGGTTCTTACCCAGTCTGTCAAAAGAACAAGATTAAGTGGGGAGTGGAAAGGCTATCCTTCGAATTTTCTTATGTGAACCAACATTTTCGGACACTCCCTTCTAACGTGTCCTGCACGGCCTGTGATCATTATAGGAGTGGAACAGAAGGTACGTCCATGCGTAGTCTATGCGTTCAGGAATGGGGTTATATTGTCTTATAGCCAAATCAGTGCAAACTCTACAGCCAAATTCATAGGAAGAAAGGAAATTCAATATGCCACATTGGCTTCAGAAATCTCCAGAAGCTTTGGTTTATGACAGAACATCTGTTCTACTCTTCCTCACCTGGTTGGCAAAGTACCAGGATGTTGTCTCTTGAATCTGAATTTAGAGAACTGAATTTGAAAACAAAATCTGAATGCATCTGAGGAGTTGAATATATGAAACTTTGATAAACTTGATACAATGAATGCAATATCTACCATATTGAAACAGTGTATATATATATATATTTTAACAAGGAAAGCCTATTGAGACCCAGGTCTCTTTTACAAATATGTCCTACACGTAATACCCCTATACACATTAAAATACAAAAACACAGTCATGGGAAGCACAAATAAAACGTCACAAATCAACCAGAAAAAGTTATTCTTCCACAAATAAGTCCCCAATCATTACTTTAAATTGCCCGAATGGCACCAGAACATCAAGATTAAATGTAATTCAATATTCAAAGTTATGGAATTCAAATACAATTTCTGTTAGCACTGAAATCGCTCCATGACCTTAGCACATGAAATGAATGCAATTGCAAAGCGCGGTAAGCCTTTGCCACTCAGTAACTTTTAAAAGGGTCAATAAATTTGAGCAGTATTTGTTGGCCCCACTCTCCTGCTTAGCCTGGGTGCAGGCATGGGAGAAACAAGGGTCTGTTGGCAGATCGTTAATCAGTGACTTGAATGGCCTCGTTAAGAGAGGAGATCAGTTGAATGCCTGCATCCTAAATCTCAAACTGCGAGATGCTGTATCTTCAACAAAATATTAAATCTGTTTTGTGTATTTAGTTGCATACCGTAAATGCGAAGGATGATTGTGTTCAAGCCAAGGTTGGAGAAATGGAATTTGCAACTCCTCAGCCAGCAGCCCTACAATATATGGTGTATATAAATGGATAAACCAGTCAATGATGTCACACCATTCATTCCTATGTGAAGACTCAATGGCACATTTGAGTCAAGGAAGTCGATTTTTAGCAACTAAGATGACGTGTCATGGGGGAGATTTTCAAGACATAACATGCACAGTTTGAGCTAGTCCAGGAAGTGACATTGCAGACTAGCTCAGTGCTGCTCTCACTCATTGAGGATCTTAAGTTGAAGCCCAAACGGGGTACTGCATGCTGCTGTTAGCAAATCAAATTTTATTTGTCACATACACATGGTTAGCAGATGTTAATGCGAGTGTAGCGAAATGCTTATGCTTCTAGTTCCGACCATGCAGTAGTATCTAACAAGTAATCAAACAACTACAGTACATTCAGAAAGTATTCAGAACCCTTCACCTTTCCCACATTTTGTTACGTTAGAGCCTTTTTTCTCAATCTACACATAATACACCATATTGACAAAGCAAAAACAGGTTTTTAGAATTTTTTGCAAATGTATTTTAAAAAACTATCACATTTACTTAAGTATTCAGACCCTTTACTCGCACCTTTGGCAGCGATTATATCCTTGAGTCTTCTTTGGCTTCAAGCTTGGCACAACTATATTTGGGGAGTTTCTCCCATTCTTCTCTGCAGATCCTCTCAAGCTCTGTCAGGTTGGATGGGGAGCGTCGCTGCACAGCTATTTTCAGATCTCCCCAGAGATGTTCAATCGGGTTCAAGTCCGTGCTCTGGCTTGGCCTCTCGAACATTCAGAGACTTGTCCTGAAGTCACTCCTACGCTGTCTTGGCTGTGTGCGTAGGGTCGTTGTCCTGTTGGAAGGTGAACCTTCGCATCAGACTGAGAACCTGCTCCATAGCGCTCAGGACTTCATTAAGGATCTCTCTGTACTTTGCGCCGTTCATCTTTCCTTCGATCCTGATCCTGACTAGTCTCCCAGACCCTGCTGCTAAAAAACATTCCCACAGCATGATGCTGCCACCATGCTTCACCGTAGGGATGGTGCGAGGTTTCCTGCAGATGTGATGCTTGGCATTTAGGCCAAAGAGTTCAATCTTGGTTTCATCAGACCATAGAATCTTGATTTGCCTTTTGTCAAACTCCAAGCGGGCTGTCATGTGCAGTTGCAAACATTTCTTAACCTGTTTTTACTGTGTCATTATAGGGTATTGTGTGTAGATTAGGAGTTTTTATTTATTTAATCAATTTTAGAATATGGCTGTAATGTAACAAAATGTGGAAAAGGGGAAGGTGTCTGAATTCATTTTCCGAATGCACTGAATATAAAATATCCTTCACTTCTTCTGTGTGCGATTTAAAAAACATATATCTATATATAAATTGGTTCAAGAGCATATGTCTGGTGTAATATAAGCAAGTGTTGGTACCATGATTGTCTTAGAAAAAACAAATATTTATACAAAGATTGTACACGAAGATTGCCGTTTTCCCATTCACTATAATGGGGATCCTTCTTTATGAAAACAACAGCCTGCAGTACCCCGGTCAGCTTGAACTTCATGGCTTCAATGAGAGGGGGGGCAGTTTTTCTCCACTGAGCCCTACAAACTTTCTAGCTTACTGCTGAAGATACCCTGACCAGAGCCAACCCAGCTTATGACCATTGCACTTTCAGTGTTTACTCACAGTAGAATGTCCTCTGGGCTGTGCAGGGCAAGTCTTATACATGTAGTTTTTGCTGTGTCTATCAAATTCCTTGCCACCGGCTCAAACAGCACATTTCTAATAGGTAAACCTCATTTTGGACTTAATAATCAGAGGAGGGGGAGTGGAAAACAAACAAGCCTGCTGTATTTGAGACAAATAAAGGGCTAGTGGCACGTAAAGAATGTGTTCTCTGCACTGTGGGGTGGTTTTGGGAAATAAAGTGCTTGGTGTTGAGTGAGGCTATGGGGAGGTGGGGGCGGGTCCACCTTGGGTTAAGCGGCACCAAGGTGCAACAGCAAGGAAGTACTGATTTTTGCCATAGTGATTAATCGTAGACCAAATAAATCCAGACGGTTAGGTAAATCTCCTCAGACATGCTCCCAGATCAAGGTGTCAGGCCTGTGTGTTACCTTGTCAGTGTGTAGCCAGGCACCTTATCTCTGAGTGTGACACAGATCACTTCCATTGTTCTGGGATATTTATGTCCTGTGTGTGCCTCTTGTGTGGGATCGCCATCTCTTCCTGCTTCGTGGTAGGCAATGATACAGTAGCAGGCGGTGTTACTCCAATCATCTGCCATTATGGCTGTCACAAAAGTGTATGCATCTTTAATGTTAAACCTATTACGAAACGTTTGAAGTTTCAGAGAGCATTTCAGGCCTTCCTCTGGTCAGGACAGAACCCCAAGCTGATCTAGGTCTGCGCAACGAAGGCTTTGTATGAGATGAGAGCAGTAAAGGAAATTGACATTCTGTACTTAGTGGTGAAACTTGAAGGTGGTACAAGAGAGAAACTGTGATCAGAAGGAATGCGCTCTTTACTGTGCATGTGCACGATTACTGTATGTGTTCTCTCTCGTTCTATCTCCTCTCTCAGTGCGAGGCACAGGTGCAGTGACTGTGTTGCTCTGAGGAGTAGTTTCCCAGTCTGGTGGGGACAGCTGCCTCCCGGGAGATAAGAGCTCAACTGAGAACAACTAAATCCCCAGCCCACGTCTCACTCTGGGCGGCCGCTCCTCTCCCGATCCCCCTGCTTATACTCCATCCCATTATCACACTATCAACACTCTGAGGTCAAGGAGCACTGAGCCCCTTTTCACACCGAGTAGGCTACTCTATACCAGTCTCCCATGGAATGCTGCAGGTACAATGTACAGCAGGCATCAACTAGATTTCGCCGCTGGCCTATTTCTTCTTGAGTTCAACGTCAACAGTGAAGAGTTGACTCTGGGATGCTGGCCTTCTGGGCAGAGTTCCTCTGTCCAGTGTCTGTTCTTTTGCCCATCTTAATATTTTTTTATTGGCCAGTCTGAGATATGGCTTTTTCTTTGCGACTCTGCCTAGAAGGCCAGCATCCCGGAGTCGCCTCTTCACTGTTGACAGTGAGACTGGTGTTTTGCGGGTACTGTTTAATGAAACTGCCAGTTGAGGACTTGTGAGGTGTCTGTTTCTCAAACTAGACACTAATGTACTTGTCCTCTTGCTCAGTTGTGCACCGGGGCCTCCCACTCCTCTTTCTGGTTAGACTGTTTGCACTGTTCTGTGAAGGGAGTAGTGCAAAGCGTTGTATGAGATCTTCAGTTTCTTTTCAATTTCTCACATGGAATAGCCTTCATTTCACAGAACAAGAATAGACTGACAAGTTTCAGAAGAAAGTTAGTTGTTTCTGGCCATTTTGAGCCTGTAATCGAACCCACAAATGGTGATGCTCCAGATACTCAACTAGTCTAAAGAAGGCCAGTTTTATTGCTTCTTTAATCAGAACAACAGTTTTCAGCTGTGCTAACATAATTGCAAAAATGTTTTCTAATGATCAATTAGCCTTATAAAATGATCAATTTGGATTAGCTAACACAACGTGCCATTGGAACACAGGAGTGATGGGTGCTGATAATGGGCCTCTGTACACCTATGTAGATATTCCATAAAAATCAGCCGTTTCCAGCTACAATAGTCATTTACAACATTAACAATGTCTACCCTGTATTTCTGATCAATTATATATATTTTTTTACTAAAACTTAATCATTTCAAACCTTGCTTACGTTTGTATAAGATCAGATATACTATATCTCTCTATTATGAGTGGGAATACTTTGGAACAGATTTCCTAAATTAAAATCTTGGAGCTGATTTGCTGGTGTTTTTACAGTCTTATGTCCCAAAAACAGAAAATAATTGTTTTGCTCAAAAATCTTGAGGGGCCAAATAAAATCACCCCGGGCCAAATGCGTCCCTTGGGCCACCAGTTGGGCAACTCTGCTGTACAGTGTCCACTGCAGCCTAAAAATAGTAGAGTAGAATCTGGTTTTGTGCGAGTCAGTCTAAAAATAACTGGGGGGGGATCCATTTGTGCATTCTAGTATCTGTGAGTGTGTATTTGTGTTGTGGTAATATATTCACCCAAGAACTTTATCAGCACCCTGAACATCAGGCTAGTCATTGACTTATTCTGTCTAGCTGATGACCTAAAGGTTGTTGTCATGCCAGGGGATTTCTGTTCATCATCATGCATCATCTCATAGCGAAGGCAACATTATCTAATGGAATACTGCACAGTAGCCCTCCTTGGAAGCTCCTTTGGGATTACACTGCTTACACCTTAAATGTATCTTTGGTTACACCATATCTATTTCATAATTAAATGATGTATCTTATTGTACTCACAGTACCAGGCGTTGGAATGAAATAGAATGTACTGACCTTCACAATGAACTATTAGATTTGTTTAACCTCTTAGGGATCCAATCCCGTTAGCGGGCTCGTTTTCGGAGCAAACAAAGCGCGCCAAATTCAAAATAATCAATATACAAGTGTTGCATAGCCATCAAAAGCTCTGCTTCTTGGCAATATCACAGCGTCAGATTTCAAAAAGGCTTTACGGCGAAAGCACAACATTTGATTGCTTGAGGATAGCACCTCCAATATTTTCCACATTAGCATAAATTCATATCCAGCGCGGGTCTCACAAAGTCCATATCACAGCTAATATAAATCGCTTACCTTTCGAAGAACTTCTGCTGAGGGCTTCCCAAGTGTCCAAACAAGAGAATCCAAGGTTCTTTTGTTAGAAAAGGTCATTTATTATATCCATAAATCTCCGTTTGGTTGTCACGTTATGTTCAGCTACTCCACCAAGCATTGCCAGTCTACTCGCCCGTTGTACAGTGAAGAGAACGCGTTCAAATTATACCTCAACTTTTCCCAAACAAATAAAATATCATTAATAATGCATCCTTAGGTATCCTTTTATGAATAATAGCGATCATATTTTACACGGATGGTAACCGAAACATTATAAAAGGAAAAGAAAGTGGGGCGCGTTCTCGTGACCGGGCACTCTTGTTTACCTTTTCTCCTTCCTGCAGTCTTTCTTCTTCTGTATGCTTCTGCTCAGTGCTATTGCTTCCAGACACTGTCCAGAGACTGTTGACATCCAGTGGAAGCCATAGGTACTGCAATCTTTGTCCTATCTCCCTAATGAGGTATATAATCAGCAAAGGTCAAAAGAAAAATGATTTCCGGACAGACATTTCTCGGGTTTTTGCCTGCTATATCAATTCTGTTATACCCACAGACATTCTCTTAACGGTTTTAGAAACTTCAGAGTGTTTCCTATCCAATAGTACTAATTATGTGCATATCCTAGTTTCTGGGCCTGAGTTGCAGGCATTTTACTTTGGGCTCGTCAGACAGGCGAAAATGGGACCCTAGCCCTAACAAGTTAATGGTACCATGATCCACGTACAACACCTGTTCTGCCAGTCACATTTTGTTAAAGGTCCCCAAAGCGCACACATCCCTGGGTCGCTCCTCTTTTGAGTTCGCTGCAGCTAGCGACTGGAACAAGCTTAAAACTGTCCATTTTGAGTGTTTTTTTATCTCCATCTCTTCATTCAGACTCAATCTTGGACACTCTTACTGACAGTTGTGCCTGTTTCGTGTGGTGTGTTGTCTCTACCTTCTTGCCTTTGCTCTTGTCTGTGCCCAATAATGTTTGTACCATGTTTTGTGCTGCTACCATGTTGTTATGTCTTGCTGCCATGCTATGTTGTTGTCTTAGGTCTCTCTTTATGTGGTGTCTCTTGTCGTGATATGTGTTGTCCTATGTTTTTATTTAATTTATCTTTAATCCCAGCCCCCGTCCCCGCAGGAGTCGTTTTGGCTTTTGGTAGGCCGTCATTGTAAAAAATAATTTGTTCTTAACTGACTTGCCTAGTTAAATAAAGGTTAAACAGTGATTAAAAAAAAAAAAAAAAAAGTAATTTCCCTCCATTTTTCACAGCCTCCAACTCCTCTATCACATTTGACCCGTCAACTGTACGGTGTTGCCTGTGTAGGTGTTGGTTTTTATATTTGCATGAAGGCAAATGAGCTTTGGGATTGTGTGAAAGGTGTGCCCATGTATATACGTCATACGTGTGTGTGTGTGTGTGTGTGTGTGTGTGTGTGTGTGTGTGTGTGTGTGTGATCGATGCACTGAATCGAAGTGCTCTAAATGAGATGTAAAATAATGTCTTACGCACGTTTGTAGACTGATCCCCTGATCTTGTTCCACTCTGTTTCATTGTGTAGGACTATGTTCATTTGGTGTATGTTGATTCCTTTAATTCACCTTGACTGCCTCACTTACTAAACTCAGCAAAAAAAGAAATGTCCCTTTTTCAGGACACTGTATTTCAAAGATAATTTGTAAAAATCCAAATAACTTCACAGATCTTCATTGTAAAGGGTTTAAACACTGTTTCCCATGCTTGTTCAATGAACCATAAACAATTAATGAACATGCACCTGTGGAACGATTAAGACACTAACAGTTTACAGATGGTAGACAATTAAGATCACAGTTATGAAAACTTAGGACACTAAAGAGGCCTTTCTACTGACTCTGAAAAACACCAAAAGAAAGATGCCCAGGGTCCCTGCTCATCTGCGTGAACGTGCCTCAGGCATGCTGCAAGGAGGCATGAGGACTGCAGATGTGGCCAGGGCAATAAATTGCAATGTCCATACTGCGAGACGCCTAAGACAGCGCTACAGGGAGATGGAACAGCCAGCTGATCGTCCTCGCAGTGGCAGACCACGTGTAACAACACCTGCACAGGATCGGTACATCCGAACATCACACCTGCGGGACAGGTACAGGATGGCAACAACAACTGCCCGAGTTACACCAGGAACGCACAATCCCTCCATCAGTGCTCAGACTGTCCTCAATAGGCTGAGATGGGCTTGTTGGCCTGTTGTAAGGCAGGTCCTCACCAGACAACCAGACATCACCGGCAACAACGTCGCCTATGGGCACAAACCCACTGTCGCTGGACCAGACAGGACTGGCAAAAAGTGCTCTTCACTGATGAGTCGCGGTTCTGTCTCACCAGGGGTGATGGTCTGATTCGTGTTTATCGTCGAAGGAATGAGCGTTACACCGAGGCCTGTACTCTGGAGCGGGATTGATTTGGAGGTGGGGGGTCCGTTATGGTTGGGGCGGTGTGTCACAGCATCATCGGACTGAGCTTGTCATTGCTGGAAATTTCAACGCTGTGTGTTACAGGGAAGACATCCTCCTCCCTCATGTGGTACCCTTCCTGCAGGCTCATCCTGACATGACCCTCCAGCATGACAATGCCACCAGCCATACTGCTTGTTCTGTACGTGATTTCCTGCAAGACAGGAATGTCAGTGTTCTGCGATGGCCAGCGAAGAGCCCGGATCTCAATCCCATTGAGCACGTCTGGGACCTGTTGGATCAGAGGGTGAGGGCTAGGGCCATTCCACCCAGAAATGTCCGGGAACTTGCTGGTGCCTTTGGTGGAAGAGTGGGATAACATCTCACAGCAAATCTGGTGCAGTCCATGAGGAGGAGATACACTTCAGTACTTAATGCAGCTGGTGGCCACACCAAATACTGACTGTTACTTTGGATTTTGACCCCTCTCTTTTGTTCACAGACACATTATTCAATTCCTGTTAGTCACATGTCTGTGGAACTTGTTCAGTTTATGTCTCAGTTGTTGAATTTTCTGTTTATACAAATATTTACACATGTTAAGTTTGCGGAAGATAAACGCAGTTGACAGTGAGAGGACGTTTCTTTTTTTGATGAGTTTACATTTGACTGGCTCTGACAGACTACTAATTTCCAAAGAAACTGCCCAGCCAATCACTGTCCTAGTTGAATGTCAGCTACTTCTCCTGAATGTCTGAGTGTGCAAAATGTAATTCTGCTGATGGTTGATCATGTCTGGACCTGTTAGAATCCCTCCGTGACGGTTGTGGCATGGTGGGTAAACACTTATATTAAGTGTCTTGTTTACTTGGTTCTTTGTGTGGGTGTGTTTTGGATCTGGGGGATAGGGATGCACATTTAATAGAATTCTGATCGAAATCGCAAAATCGCAATATTGCGTAATATCCATATCACAAGAGAGCCATATCGCATGGAATATTTTGAACAGCCACTCAGCCACATTTGTAATTTTCTTTTTTTTTTTTAAATAGTTACTCAGTTTTCATCTCCTGTTGCGGCTGCTTCCCACACTAAGTTTGCATTCTGTTCTGTTAGGTCAAATGCAGTCAACAGATTGTTCCAAACAAGAATGATGCTGCTTTCCACTTATATCTCATTATATTTATGATTCCAACAGTTCAAGTGTTTTGATATATATCGTGAGTTAAATCACAAATGTATATTTGGTTTATAAAATAGCAATTACATTTTTTGCTGATATTGTGCAGCCCTAATGGCGGCCATTAAAGTTTAATTTGAGTGAAAGCTGAATGTGCAGCAAAAGAAGCTTGGGCTGAAGTAATAGACAAATATGTCGTTTTTTTAAAGCTTCTCTCTCTCTGGAAATGTGTAGAGCATACAGAGCGCTGTGTGTCTCATGTTGAAGACATTAAAACCAGGTCTTTGCCTTCAGGAGAAAGTCAGTGGCCTGGGTTATGGGGGGAAAAGCCCAATGAGAAACGGTATTGCATAAACCAGTCTGTTTGTATTTGCAGATACCCATCTATTCTCACTACTTTCATCAAAAAAGTATAGTCATTGTAGTTTTCAGCATGTTGCAACAGTTGACTAGTAACTGTTATTCTGATGGCATACTGCTGACAGTGACTGATGTGCCTTTTAGGTTATTGTTACCATTACTTTCATTCCTCAGCGTAAAGTGCAGCCATATACCTAATCAGGTTAAGAACCTGAACTAGAGCAGCTGACAACATGCAGTTCCTCTTGATCTTTTTGTCTTGCAGAGTTCAAGTATGCAAACTTGTGAGATGGAGGAAGACTAGCTGTGTTTCTGAAGGAGATGTGAGCTTTAATTTCCCATTTGGTGCATCATGCTCTGGGGTGTCTGGATATTTATTTTAAACCCTTTACGACAATGATCTGTCTGGCAGGCCAAGACAAGTCTGGCAGGCCAAGACAAGTAGGGATTTGCCATGGCTAAATGACTCAAGGCTGATAAGGATCACCTCATTGTGTTCTGTTATCACAGCCTTGAGTTGCGCTTATGAGTCAAGGAAAATACTAAGTGCTGAGTTAAGTTTCAAGATGAACACTTTTCTTGGTGACCCTTTTAGTTGTCAGTCTTTTACACAAAGCTATTTGGGTACTATTCATTGTATATAATTGCAGTAGAGAACACAAATGTATAATTACATGTAATTTATGATTTGGAAACAATGTGCTGGTCTTGCTGGAAGAGGGAGAGGCAGGAAGAGTGTGATGTCAGCCAGGGAAGAGTAGAGGAAGCTGGAGGAGGAGAGGGCTGCTGGGAGGGTGACCGCCTTCCCATTTCCTGGCAGTGCCTCTGCTCTGCGCTCCCTTTCCTCGGAGTTTGAGAGAGGGGCCAGAGATTAAACTTCAGATGAGTAGATGTTGTTGGATCTCTGTCTGTGGCTCTCTGTCCGTGGATCTCTTTACTTGATTAGACTCAAAGAAACCTCTCCTGGTCTGGGTGGTCAACACTGAGAAGAAGCGAAAACACTAGCAAAGATGTACAGTGGATATGGAGGTACCCTTTCCCCCTTTAACCAGCAGGGATTGTAGACTTGATATAGTTCTATTGTGTTCTAGGGTACGATGGAGTTTTGAAGTGGTGGGATGTTAGTTTTGTCTGTCTTGGGTATCTTAAGTGTGTGGTGATTTTGGTGTAGTTGCTCGCTGCTTGTTTTGAAGTATTTCACACAGTATCAGGCAATGGAGGCATGTTGTAAAATGTTACCTCTCGCTTAACCCATACCAGTTTGTGTATTTTTTCTTTCGGTCTGAATGTGTTTTCCCATTGATTGTGGATGTTTAGTTTTCATTATCAGGGTGTTTTTCTTACCGTCTCTCTGTTCCCTCACCATCTCTCTTCTCCAGCTTTGCATAGTCCTGTTTGTCAGACCTGAAGTCTGATCTGCCTGGCACTGCCCTGAAAACAGGAGGAAGAAAACCCTCTTCCATTCTTGTTCTTCCTGCTAACAACTCTGGCTATACTATCTCAGTCTTAGACAGTCCCCAGTATTCTGTAGGTTTGTGGTCGAGGGGGATGACTGTAGTTTGTAGTAACGCCCAGGTGGTCTCCCACTGGATGTTTTTAAATTAATGTGGTTTAATTTGGTCTGTAGGGAGGAAACAAACGGGTCTTTGAAGGTTGTCGGCCCCACAGATCTGTGTTTGGGGGTGTTAAGGTAGACCATCTTTTTCCAGGGGCAGTGTGTGAACACTTGTGTTCATGCAGTGCTGTGGTTGACTGACTTAATAACATACCATAGGGAAGGTCCTTACATGTGTGGGTTATGCTTGTGGTGTGGTCACACTCTGGTCAGGGCCTGTTGTGGAGATTTGAGGAACAGTATTTCAAACCTGTCCCTCATGGCCAGTGTTGAAAACATACCCATGGACTTTGAGGCAATGGACCGTGACTAGGGGGCTTGACTGAATCAGAGCACTGCGATGAGTCTGATAAACAGTATTGGATATGAATCTTATCTGATCTCTTAATTCAGTGGAAGTTAGATAACTGTTGAGCAGGAGTGGAGAACTGGCGAGAAGAATCGAGAAGGGGGTGGATGGAGAGGGGCTTTTTTAGGCTCTGGCTGAGAGAATGGAAGGGAAGGAAAGGGACGCGTATGTGTTTAGGGGTTTTCTCATAGAGCGCAGACACATGACTCCTGGCCAGGGGCCATTAGGATCAGGAACCAACCTGCTGATCATATCCTGGATCTGTCCAGGGAGGGAGCAACAAGCAGCCTCTCTTAAACCCAATAATTTCAATATAAACATCAACGACTCATTTAGGTTCCTCGTTAGCTTGTTTTGCTTTCCTTTTTTTCTTATACAAGCTCACCAAAAATGTTGGTTAGAGAGCTGATGCTTAGCCCTACTGCTTGGAAATTTGATCATTCTTTATTTAAGCAATAAGACCCTGAGGGGGTGTGGTATATGGCCAATATACTGCGGTTAAGGGCTGGTCTGAGGCGCGACGCAACGTGGAGTGCTAGGATACAGCCTTTAGCCGTGGTATATTGGTCATGTATCACAAACCCCAAGGTGCCTTTTTGCTATTACTAACTGGTTGCCAATGTAATTAGAGAAGCAAAAATACAGTTGAAGCCCTTTTTTTTAAAGCTTGTTGCACATTTCTGTCTGTCCCCAGTGTTATTTTTGGAGCCGGCAAGCCCTTTCCCTGTCCCTCAGCTCAGTGTTGTATTACCCCACCCTACCCCCACTGCTGTTCAGTCCTGGGACCCCCCGTTCTGGGCGGTCTACAGTGCCTGTGTTTTTCAGGGCCTGTGTGCCCCAGGGGACAGTAGACCCTGCTTATCTCTGCTGTGTTTGGAATGTCAGAGGGAGACAGGCTGGTTGATAAGGCGTGCAGCCTGTGTCCGAGGCCAGCTCCGTCCCCATTGGCTGTCCCTTGGCCATGTCAATAGTGCTTTTGTTAGTCCAGCTGCACCTCTCTCTGTGGCTGATCACAAAACAGCGGTGTGTTTTCTCTCACACTCATTCACAGACTCAACACAAGACAGAGACCACATAAACAACTCCCTTGTTTATAAACACCCAAGAGACTCCTTTGACCTGCAGGTGTGATATACACATTAAGGGTGATGCTTTGATGTGCATGATGGTGCTGAGAGTGGATCAGAGTGGGTATGATGGAGCGGGTGGCCCTTGTGTGCTTTTTGTTTTCTTCTAGAACTGTTCAGGAACGGGGCCAGCCAGGCAGCAGAACAATGGGTGTAACCATGTCTATGGGCTTCACACCCTGTCCAGCAACACCACACTCATCATGGAAACCGATGGAAGTTTGTAGTTATGTGGCGTACAACTTTCTCGTGGTTTTATGTTTGTTACACTTCATAGATTTCCGCATCGTGTTTATTCCCAGGCTGACCTTTCCTCTTCTGGGACCAGTAGGAACCAGGCAGGACAGGCTGGGTGTATTGTTGGGATGGTAGACTTGGTGCACTGCGTGTGGGTGGGGGTGCAGCAGGGTATTCATCCAAGGCTGAGTGAAGAAAGAATGTGTCGCTTACCTGTGTCCTGTTTACTACGTGATGCCCATGATGAGAAGGATCCTCTTGAAGATGTGTGTGTATAGTAAGTGCTGCGTACTACCAGCTGCAAAGGCTTATACTTAAATATGGTTTGGCACAGTATATGATTTGTGTGTAAAGAAATACTAGTGGTTCCTCAAATGTACTGTATATGGCGCAGACACTATCATATGCCAAATATAATTATCAGTTTATAGTGAAGAGGTGCAACTATTTATTAGTCTGTCCATCCCTCACACTCCATGATCCCTTTTTTACATTTCATTTTGTTTGTTTCGCCTCTTTCGGTCTCTGTCTGTATCTAAGGAAAAGAAAATAGGTTCAGTCAATAGTTCAGGCAGGGAAGCAGAGAGCTGTATCTCAGTCTCTGGCCCATTCTAGATTGTTTTTATTTTCCTCAACCATCTTCCTTTTTAGAGTTTCAGACTTCCTGCAGAATGGCACCATTTCCTCTGCCTTGGGTTTGGCAGCTGGGTGTCTCTGGGTTTGTTTGAGTCTCTGAGCTGTTTGCAGTAGCACAGTTGACTGATTGATTGTAAAAGGCCTCTAATTGACTTAACAGGGAAATCATCTTACTAGGGATCAGTATGTGATTAAATATTTATTTTAAATAGAACATTTTCACCAGGCAGACTTTAGCTTTTGTAACGTTACCTTCACAGGCACTTAACCCTACATTTTCCATGTGAAAATCACTGAATTGAGTGAAATATTCATTTTACATAAGGAGATGTACTGTAGTTCTGTTTCGAGCTGTAGGGCCTCTCCCTCCTCTCTCTATAGGTTTCACGCTCACAGCCCCTCCTCCTTGGTTGGGTTTTTCTGAGTGAGATGGACGTAGATGAAATGTTACTGTAGGGAATGAGTTTTGGGCTATGGGGACTCAATTGGATGTAGTGAATTGTATTGACTGTAGATTGCCAGCTCAGTTCTGTGTTTTATGGCGTGAGGCATTTGTAGCTGTGACTGCTGTTTCCTGACTACCACTCTTGCAAGTTCAAAATAAACCTTGGTTTCCTTCCTAAGGGCCTGAATGCATCTCTGTATCTAAGGAACCCATATCACTGCTGTTGACCAAACAAGACAACACTGATCAGACTAACCGGGCTTGACAAAACCACACTGCTCAGTAGAACTGTGGCTACCATTTGACAATAATTAATAATAAACTTGCTCCTGGGGAGAACAGTTAAAATGTATATTTGATTTGTGTGTAATAGGACTGAGCCTGTGTCTCTGTGTATTGAAGCTAATATCTTTGCGCTTGAGGTTGCCTCAAATGAGGCTTCCTAACCTCACAGGGCCTGTGTCTCTCTGTGTGGGGCTCTTGTCCTGGCTGAGTCCCCAGTGATTGGTGTGTGTTTAATCTAGTCTCAATCACTCCCTCTTCTTCTCCTATCAAAAAGGTCCTTGTTTGGGGCCTGTGTGATGGTGATGTCACCAATGCTGCAACAAAATCTCCAGTTTTAGGGCCTGGGACGCCAATGCTCATTTACTCACAATGAACTCCGAGACACACAGTTTATCTAGACGGGGAAATCTTCTCTCTATTCCTCTCTCTCTCTCTCTCTCTCTCTCTCTCTCTCTCTCTCTCTCATCCCCACACTACTATCTTCCTTGATACAAGTGCAACATGGTTGTAACTTTGTGCTGTGCCCAGGCACCTCTAGAGGAAAAGTGTGGGTGGTAGAGAACAGAGATAGTGGGCTGGCAGCAGTAATGTGTTTGCAGTCTGCATTGTGTCTCTATTATCCCTTGATCTTCACTGGTCTTTTGTTTCCAGTGTGGAAATGGTGACACACAGTACCCTCGCTGCTTGACCTTGCACCACAGGAAGAGGGAGGGAATATGGAGGCGCACAGAGGGTGCAGGAGTAGATGGAGGGTGTGGGAGGGCAGGCCTACAATACAGAAACAGTCTGATTTGACATTTAACATTTTGAGTTGCTGAATGCATTATGGCAGATGCATTATGACCAATTATGGCTTGTTGAAAGTTGGATAACCAAATGAATGTTGACATGTCAGAACATTTGAATCTGTAGATTTGCTACACACTAAAACTAACTGCTCTGTCAGATAATTAGACAACTTGCTGGTACTTTAAACCAAAAACAACAAACTATCTTCATATCACTGCTCATGCAAAAGAGATACAGATATAAATCTCTCCAAGGCAGGAGATTAAATGTTTTCTTACATAATCTCTCCAAGAGCTATCAGGGCTGGATTTACAGTATAATAAGATACTTTGATGTGAAGAACTGGTATTTGTCCCAGGAGTGTGGAGCCCCTGCAGCTTTATTAGGGGACACAGTTCGAAAGATGTCCAGTTAGATTCATAACGATCAGGTGCATAGACCTATCAAGATTTCAGGAAATGTGTATTTGAGAAAAGAACATGGCATAATTGAGTTCCTGTGAAAGAACAATGCCAATGGAAGATGGGTTCAATTGTAAAAGAATTCTGCTCTGCTCATTTTTATGTTTTCCTGCAGTGCCTGGGGACAAATTCCAAACTGGCTCCATTTTGTCTGTCACTGTGTAACTTCTAAAGCCTTCCCTCTCTTGTCTCTGCAGGGAGTCCCTCCAGAGCTGTGTCCTCCATGTCCCTCTCCATGCGCCCGTCGCGCCGAGTCCTCTCCAGATCCATCACTAGGAGCCAGTCCTTTGCCGGGGTCAACTCCTACGATAAGCCCTACAGGTGAGGAAACTCCCTCTAAGGTCTAGTGTGCATTACTATTACAAAGCATTCGGGAAGTATTCAGACCCCTTGAATTATTCCACATTTTGTTACGTTACAGCCTTATTCTACAATTGATTAAATCGTTTTTTTCCTCATCAATCTACACACAATAACCCATAATGACAAAGCAAAAAAATGCAATATTACATCTACATAAGTATTCAGACCCTTTACTTTGTTGAAGCACCTTTGGCAGTGATTACAGCCTCGAGTCTTCTTGGGTATGACGCTACAAGTTTGGCACACCTGTATTTGGGTTTGAGTTTCTCCCATTCTTCTCTGCAGAGCCTCTCAAGCTCTGTCAGGTTGGATGGGGAGTGTCGCTGCACAGCTGTTTTTAGGTCTCTCCAGAGATGTTCGTTTGGGTTTAAGTCCGGGCTCTGGCTGGGCCACTCAAGGACATTCAGACACTTGTCCCAAAGCCACTCCTGCGTTGTCTTGGCTGTATGCTTAGGGTCGTTGACCTGTTGGACGGTGAACCTTCGCCCAGTCTGAGGTCCTGAGCACTCTGGAGCAGGTTTTCATCAAGGATGTCTCTATACTTTTCTCCGTTCATCTTTCCCTCGATCATAACTAGTCTCCCCTGTCCCTGCCGCTGAAAAACATCCCCAGAATATGATGCTGCCACCATGCTTCATCATAGGGATGGTGCCAGGTTTCCTGCAGACGTGTCGCTTGGCATTCAGGCCAAAGAGTTCAGTCTTGGTTTCATCAGTCCAGAAAATCTTGTTACTCATGGTCTGAGAGTCTTTAGGTGCCTTTTGGCAAACTCCAAGTGGGCTGTCATGAGCCTTTTTTTACTGAGGAGTGTCTTCCGTCTGGCACTCTACCATAAAGGCCTGATTGGTGTTGTGCTTCAGAGATGATTGTCCTTCTGGAAGGTTCTCCCATCCCCACAGAGGAACTCTGGAGCTCTCTGAGTGACCATCGGGTTCTTGGTCACCTCCCTGACCAAGGCCCTTCTCCCCCGATTGCTCAGTTTGGCCGGGCGGCCAGCTCCAGAAGAGTCTTGGTGGTTCCAAACTTCTTTCATTTAAGAATGATGGAGGCCACTGTGTTCTTGTGGACCTTAAATGCTGCAGACATTTTTTGGTACCATTCCTCAGACCTGTGCCTCGACACAATCTTGTCTCTGAGCTTTACGGACAATTCCTTCGACCTCCTGGGTAATACATTTGCACACACAAAAAATCATTTTTTTCCCCCTTGTCATTATGGGGTATTGTGTGTAGATTAAGGAAAAAATGTATTAAATCCATTTTAGAATAAGTCTTACGTAACAAAATGTGGAAAAATGGAAGGGGTCTGTATACTTTCCGGATTCAATGTGTGTGTGTATATATACGGAGTATACAAAACATTGAGAGCACCTGCTCTTTCCATGACAAATCACATTGTATTGGTCACATGCACATATTTAGCAGATGTTATTGTGGGGGTAGCAAAATCCTAGCTCCAACAGTGCAGTAGTATCGAACAAGCAAAGCTTTGGTCTATCAACAAGGATTTTCTTTCTTCCCTGTCTTCAGGTAGAAGGGAGGAAAATCAAGGGCACTAGTTATTTATTAATGAAGGTCCATCTACTAGAAACCAGGTCAGAATATGAAAGGAAGGACAGAGGAGAAAGGAGTGTGTATGCTTGAGTAACATGAGTGTGTTAGAGACCGAGAGCCTCAGGAGATGGAGGAAGAGGAAGTTTAGCCGTCTCTAAAAGTTAGAATTTAGCTGAAAAAATTGAGATATTAGTAATGCTGTCTACAGTTGTAAGGAATGCATTAACATGAAGCAGTTATGATTCACGTCATGGTTATTCGTTTTATGTCTGGATGAGGGAGTGAAATGTTTGTTGAGTCTTACCAGACAATATCTTGCTTGAGTTTTTTCAAAGCTGAAGAGAATATGAGCAGGCTAGACAGACTAATGCATTTCTCTTCTATAGCCCATTGACTGGCCTGTCGTCTGTGAAAGAGGAGTCTTTACTCACATTGATTACCTGTTGGATTTTATAAAGTGTAACTTATTATTTTAACTCAATGTTATCATCACCCCTGACTGTGCAAATCTTTGCTTAACACAAGTTGCAATAGTATGCTTTGGAAGGGTGTGTTGGAGATGGGATACTCCAGCAGTGTCCTTGCTAGCGAGGAGACATCAACATGTCTTTGGCCTGTTCTGTATGAATGAGACTTATCTCCATATCAGGTTTTAAATAATTTAAACAACAATGATTCCATCAACTCACCAACAGTCAGTGATTGCAGTGCTACATTTTCAGTCTTGTAAAAAGTACTGTGTTATGTTTTAGAAACCGATCAGTTTTCAGCACCCTGGGGGTCACCAGGAAGCCCTCCAGAGTCAGCAGGATGTTCACCCTCTCTGCTAAATCACCACCGCCCAAGGTGCCCCAGCCTGAGAGGCTAGACGAAGTCTATGAGGCTCTGAAGAGAGGCCTGCAGTGAGCGCGCACACACACACACACACACACACAGACAGCACTTTTTCACAATACGTTACTGTCATGCATGCCTGCGCAGACATTGGAAATTGACATGCCATGTACGTCTCAGGTCTTACCTGCAGGTGCACCAGATGGAGCTGGACAGCCTGAGCCAACAGATGAGGGAGTCCAAGAGGAACTCTCGCCTGGTAGGTACCACCAGGGTTTGAATCTGCCTTAAAATGGGTGTACGCTCACGTGATCTTGTAATGGGTTTTACTGTACAGTATAATCATGTGATCTTGTTCCTCTTCAGGGGTTTCTCTATGAGTTGGATAAGGTGAGTTTGACCCGGTCTTATTATTCACCCACTCCATTACACAGTAGCACACAGTAATCATATGAGCTTTCACCAAAACAATCAGACAGCAATCCATTGGTCCCAAATTACATTCTATCCATTATTTTACTTTGAGAATGAAGGTTAGCATAATTTTGAGTCCTCCTTGTGTTTCTTCCAACAGCAAGTAAAAGTGATTGAGAGGTTCATGCGACGGCTTGAGTTCCATCTAAGCAAGGTGAGTCGTGTGTGTGAGAGAGAGAGAGAGAGAGAGAGAGAGAGAGAGAGAGAGAGAGAGAGAGAGAGAGAGAGAGAGAGAGAGAGAGAGAGAGAGAGAGAGAGAGAGAGAGAGAGAGAGAGAGAGAGAGAGAGAGAGAGAGAGAGAGAGAGAGAGAGAGAGAGAGAGAGAGAGAGAGAGAGAGAGAGAGAGAGAGAGAGAGAGAGAGAGAGAGAGAGAGAGAGAGAGAGAGAGAGAGAGAGAGAGAGAGAGAGAGAGAGAGAGAGAGAGAGAGAGAGAGAGAGAGAGAGAGAGAGAGAGAGAGAGAGAGAGAGAATAGGAAACAATAGTGTGATTGGTAAATAAACTGTGTGCTTGTAGAAGTTATTTATCTTGGGTGTGTCAGATAGGATAGATGTGAAAAGGTGTGTTTCAGTATGTAGCTTACATAACTTTATGTGAAATAAACAAGTAATGTTAGGTTTTCATTTGATTGCAACTGACCACTCCGTAGCTACCCCCACACTACAGCAGGCGTAGCAGACAGACAGGGCCTCTAACAGTGATTATGTGAGTGAGTACCTGACAGGTCTCAGTCATGGGGTAGGTCCAATTCTTGGCTTAGTCACTGTGCTTATGAGTGACTATTGAGTGCTGCTTTCTAGTTTTCAAAAGCATCATCACACACGCACACACAGTATAGCTGGGCGTGGTTAACTGGCAGGGGGTGGCCTCAGGCTAATCTCACATTCCTGGTTTGTTTTCTGAGCTTTTTAACCCTCCTGAGAGAGCAGGACACTGGCAAGGCTGCTAACCCGACACAGCTGCAGCAGCACAGGAACACCTCCGTCTTCTTCCTCCTCCTTATTTTCCTCCTCCTACCTGTTTGATGTTTGTGTTTTACAAGCGGGGTTTGCCTTTGGGAGCCTCTGACCTCCTAGCAGTCAAATGTCATAGCCCATCACCTGGATAAGGAGAGCAGAGGTTTTTTTTTACATTTGAAAGTAAACTTAACCTCTTGTTGACCTGCCTTTCCTCTTCCTGGCGACTGAGTTAGGCTGATTGCCCCTCCAGAAAGAAACGGCATTGATTAGTTTTTATTCTGAAGGTTCCTTGGGGGGCAATTTTGCTAGCTATGCAACAATTCAAGTTGTTTCTGTCAATGACGTATGCTCTCGATTTGATAGGAGTGACTCAAAACTGGCTTCCCTTGACACTTCTTTGGTGCGCCAGGATTTGGTTTCTTCCCCCACTGCACCCAGTCAGCTACACAGGGGAGCACTTCTGCTTTAAACATCATATCTCAATGGAGAAGCGTTTAGGGAACGGGCAAACCAACCCTGCTGGGTGTCTGCAGTCATATCTTGTTAAATATGGGAGTTTTCCACTAGTCGTTTCACCTACAGTGCATTCGTAAAGTATTCAGACCCTATGACTTTTTCCACATTTTGTAACGTTCAGCCTTATTCTAAAATGTATCCAATTATTTTTTTACTCATCAATTTACACACAATACCCCATAATGACTCTGGTTTCTCTTCATTATGCACAAGCCTTTCGCCTTTTACTAAAGACTTCCAGGGAGAGGAACACTGATTAGTTCAACGTTTGTTTGGTTAGGCGGCAGGTAGTCTAGAGGTTAGAGGCAAGTCTGTAGCCCGGAGGGTTGCCCGTTTGAATCCCAGGTCCGACAGGAAAGATTGGGCAGGAAGTGTGCTGGCAACTGGAGGGTTGCTGGTATCAAATCCTAGATGCATTGCCTGCCATTGTGCCCTTAAGCAAGGCGCTTAACCCCCCACAACAACAGCTCCTCGAGCGCCCAGTGTGGCAGCCTCCTGCACTTGTCCAAAACCTGTATGTATGTGTCTTTTAAGAGGGGTTGGGTGAAAGGTCTACTTTTGGCATGAAAAACAGTCCACCTCCGCCTCTTACAAAATGTTCTAATAGAAATGGGGTGTGCCTTTGGTGGTTCATTTGTGTCATTCTGGGCATGCGCGCTGTGACCGACGTAGCTAATTTGTTAGCTAAGCTAGCCACTGTAACTAGCCAGTAACTCCTCCAGTACGTGATGATGCCATTTCACAGAATTTGTTTTTGGGCGGAAGCTGTAGAGATCGGTAAGAAATGGCATTTCAGTAGCCAAATGTCTTATTCATCAAATGTTTTGTTTTTATGCATTAAATTATCTGGTATGATGGTGTATTGATCAGTTACAGTTTAATGCTGTTATTTGTGTGTTTTTGCCAAAATTTCGGGTTGGACCTTGTGTGCAATCTTAATCTACATTTCTGCTTAACCTCTACCAGTGGCGTCAGTTCTGCTCAATCTAGGGTATGGCAAAGTAGGGCGGGGTTTGGAAGTTGGAACTCCTTTACTGCATTTCCACACAATTTTGTAACTCTAAAATGCAATTTGAAGAATAGCAAAAACAAACAAAAATGTCCCCAGACATTAATTATGTCTGCAAGATTAGGTTCAAAGGGCTGTGAAATGGTATGTACAATGTCAACCACTGCGTAACCTTATCATAAATTGTGGAACATCATAAATAATTTACTTGTGGAACGGCACATACAGTTCAACGTGAAATAGATGCTTAATACACGCTATCAAGTCACAACAATGCCGATATCAATGTGGAAGTAACCAGTGCATAAAATAGTTGGTCGCGAGGCTTACAAGGCAGAGTTCAAATGTTGACATCAAATTCAAAGCAATCGGTGCACTTCCTAAACAGCTGACGTCGCGGCAATATTCTCCACATGGTCAAAGCCAGCTAACCAATACATTAAACAGCCGTTGCATTTTAATTGGGATTGGAATTATTTGAGTCTACTTTTTTGTAGCCTACTTTAAAATGTTTGGTCTTGAGCTAGAGTGTGTAGAGGTCAGGGGCAGTCATCATAGAGTGTAGCTTTATTCCAGGTTTACCTCGCTCTCCTACCTCTGATGGGTTATGCAGGCCAGGCAGCAGTGGCGTGTATTCATGGATTCCAAGGAAACCAGGCTTCCCCCCAAAAAAATGACCAAGAAATAAAACATTTCCTTCAATTCGCAAGAGGCTGAGTGTATCTCACTGGAGACAGCATCCAAGTGAACGAAACAGCGCCCCTCTGTGTAGCCCATCTATGCCTTCTGGTCAAAAGGAGTATGACATTGTTGCTTTCCGTAGCATTTAATGCAAGGGAAGCCAGTGAGCATTTGGCCTCCCTTGATTTAAAAAAATTATAAAATAGTAGCCAATCAGCCTTGAGCTAAACTGAGTGCACTCAGCTGTGAGTGGACCTGACACACCAAAAAAAAAAAAAAAAGTGTCAAGGGAAGCCAGGTAGGATTTGGAATCACATCACGTTAGAAGCCAAACGTTATTGACAGAACTAGATTTTTTTGCATCTGGTTGTCATCCTCCACTGGCTAGCATGCTAGCTAGCTGAATTTGTCCCTTTCCTAAATTAGCCATGGCTGGTGATAGGGATTTGGTCTTGTGGTTTGACTTAATTCTCTATACTGGCCAATGATTATAACAGCGATTCTGATCCAACCATACCTTTTATACATTGTGCCCCTGGCCTGAGAGGATAAAGTTCAGCAGGTAGCTAGATGTTGTAACGTTAGGCTAAACTAGCTGGCCTGGCCAACAGTTTTTTACATTTTTTTTTACAGCTTTTACTTTTTTTTTGTATTTTTTTTATAGTTTTTTCTTCTTTAACAAGACATATATAAGCAGAAATATTACATTAAAAAAATACTTTTTATGTGGTTTTTGCTGTTAAATGCAACAAAAAAATGAGAGAAAGACAAAACTAAAGTGTTACAGAATTAAAATGTAATTTGACAGTGGTCTGATCCAATAGGATAAAACATATTTGGGACAAATTTCAGATGAAACACAACACCACAAGGCAATCGGATATCTCTCACCACCACCCCATATGCACACAAAGCATAGCACACTAGCCAGAGTTCCCTTCATTAGTTCCCTTCATTAGCCAATATTTCACCGACATCCCTCTGCTCAACAAATTCCAAAAATGGTCCCCAAACCTCTTCAAAAGTGTCTTGTTTACCCTTAACCGTATATGTTATATTTTCCATTGTTAGGCAAGACGACATTTCCCTAAGCCATTGGGAAATACTAGGCCTGTTTTCCAGGAAAAAAGCTTGATCAAGCGTTTTGCTTGCAACAAGCACATATCTGTAAGTGTTTGGACTTGGTTCTTTAAATGAGGATTGATTGGGTACAACCCCAGGATAAACACTTTGGGATGGAGAGGCAATCATCGTATGTGATACCTCCTAAAAATCTTGAATTTTCTCACAGTCCCACAGACAATGAAACAGAGTCCCTTTAGAGTTATTGCACTTGTAGCACATATCTGTAATTGTACTATTAAACTTATTTAACTTAGCAGGGGTTACATATATTTTCGCATCAACCAATTGTACTGCAATAGTTTTAGCCGAGTATTCAGTCTGTCTGAGCCTTAGTACATATACTACTCCATTCGTCAAAGACTATGTCCTCCCAAATATCTTCCTTCCAAGAGTTCAGTTTGTGCGCAGAGGATTCGGTTGAGCCAGACTCTAGCATATTGTATAGAGCCAGACTCTAGCATATTGTATAGAAATTCTACCCTTACAATGGGTTGAGATCGTATTTTCTAAAGTGGACAGAAGGGGTTCTATTAGGTTTTGTTTCTGGGCAGCCATGAGGAAGCACCTTAGCTGTAAATGTTTTTTTTCTAGGAATGTCATATTTTCCTATGTTCTTCAAATGACATAAAAATACATTCCTTGTACAGGTCTTGAACTTTCCTTAAACCCTTGCTGGCCCATAGTTGGAAACCCAGATCAGCTCTCCCAGGAGTGAAACTGTCAAATCAAAGTTTATTTGTCGTTTGGTATGAGGTGCGGAAGTTCCTTGGTGAATCGCATTCGTTGTCATGTTTTAGTCCTATCTGGGGAAACCATTCACCTAATACCTTTTTCTTTTGCACTTTTGTTTAGAGCATGTAAGTAAGCATTTCACTGTAAGGTCTACACCTGTTGTATTCGGCGCACGTGACAAATAAACTTTGATTTGACAGTTTCACTCCTGGGAGAGCTGATCTGGGTTTCCAACTATGGGCCAGCAAGGGTTTAAGGAAAGTTCAAGACCTGTACAAGGAATGTATTTTTATGTCATTTGAAGAACATAGGAAAATATGACATTCCTAGAAAAAAAAACATTTACAGCTAAGGTGCTTCCTTTTGATCACGTTGATCATGTTAAAAACAAAGGGATTATTTTTTTACTGTCTTGATATCAACTGAGTAAATGTAGAGGTTAAGGAGTAATTTGGGTACAACTGAAGACATTTCAATCTCCATCCACGAAGGGATAAATATAGTGAACATCTTTTTAAGCCTTGTAAAAAGGAATGGTGGCGGTGGCAAGGGAATGTTCTGAAATAGATAAATCCTCCCAAAACGGTTTTCATTTTCAGAATGTTAATCCGGCCAATTAAAAATATAGATAAAGATGACCTATCTATCGATTGAGTTATTGAATCTACTACAGGGTCATAGTTAGTTGAGACTATGCGGTCAATCTCTGGCACAATACGAATGCCGACATAGGTAAAGCATTCCGTTGCATGAAAAAAATAATAGGTCAGAGGTGTAGGTCTACGTCTTTCCTCGTCTTATAGCGTCATAATTGAGGATTTTGCATTATTTATTTTGTATCCCGAGAACACCCCAAACTCTTTGATTAGATCCAGAAGTGCGGGTATGGAATTGCACGACAAAATTACATTGTCTGCACAAAGGGCAATTCGATGTTCTGTCTGATCTATTCTGATACCTGAAATATTGGGGTGAGACCTAACAGCTATGGCTAGAGGCTCAAGGGCTAGGATAAACAGGAGAGGAGAAAGAGGGCAGCCCTGCCTAGAACCCCTGCAGATGTCAAAAGGTTTAGATACCGTATTAGTAGTAAGGATCTCTGCAGTGGGATTTGGATATAGTATCTTTATCCATTTACAAAAGCTCTCACCACAAACAAAACAAGTTAACACTTCAGAGGTAGGGCCACTGAACCCTGTCGAAGGCCTTCTCTGCGTCCAGCGACAGGATCGCAGTGTCTGACGACCCAATTCTAGCATGTAGAACATTTAGCACTCTCCTAACATTAAGAAATCCTTCACAACCTTGAATAAAGCCATTTTTGGTCTCTACCCACCACATCCGGGAGAAAACCCTCCATCCTCTTCCGAAGTGCTTTACAAAGTACCTTAGTGTAAGAATTCAAAAGGGAAATGGCATGATAGGAATCACATTTGGAGTGATCAGAGCTCCTCTCAAAGAAGGTGGCAGGAGACAAGATTTCAAAAACATCTCCAGGAGGGGAGCACACAGTTTGTTCTTAAATCTCTTGTAGATGTCAATGGGCAGCCCATCTGGGCCAGATGCCCTCCCCTCCCTCATTCTATCAATTGCATTGGAAATTTCCTCTAGTCAGATCAGCATTAAGAATATCCTTAGATTGGAGTTTCCCAATGTTTCATATGAATCTATCTAAAAAGCTAGCCTGGGTATCAGTTTCAGGAGGATACTCTGATGCATATAATTTTTCATAAAAGGATTTAAAGGTATTGTTTATCTCCCAAGGGTCTACCATCACAGCTCCCTCTGCATCCTGAATTTAATTGATTGCTCTCTCTGCTTGCCGCTGTTTGATTTGCCAGGCCAACAGCTTCCCAGCTTTTTCCCCCTGGTCATAATATGATTGGTTTAGTCTCAATAAGCTTGCTGCAGCTCTACCCGCTGAAATTCAGTTATATTGATCCCTGAGCAAGAGCAACTCCTTGTGTGCACCTGTGGAATTATTTCCCTCCGGAGTTTTAATTTTGTTTTCAAGTAATTTCATTTTTTGATAAGTATGAGGTTAAGGTCCTAAACGATATCAATCCGCCATCGATAAAAGACAGTACTGTGCAGCCATCTTCATCGACCTGGCCAAGGCTTTCGACTCATTCAATCACGTATTATTATCGGCAGACTCAACAGCCTTGGTTTCTCTAATGACTGCATCGCCTGGTTCACCAACTACTTCTCAGATAGAGTTCAGTGTGTCAAATCTGAGGCCCTGTTGTCCGGACCTCTGGCAGTATCTATAGGGGTGCCACAGGGTTCAATTCTCGGGCCGACTCTTTTCTCTGTATATATCAATGATGTCGTTGACCTCTACGCAGACGACACCATTCTGTATACATCTGGCCCTTCTTTGGACACTGTGTTAAATGACCTCCAAATGAGCTTCAACGCCATACAACACCTTCCATGGCCTCCAACTGCTCTTAAATGCTAGTAAAACGAAATGCATGTTCTTCAACCGATCACTGCCTGCGCCCGCCCACCCGAATAAAAACCACTGCTCTGGACGGTTCTGACTTAGAATATGTGGACAACTATAAATACCTAGGTGTCTGGTTAGACTGTAAACTCTCCTCCCAGATGCACATTAAGCATCTCCAATCCAAAATTGAATCTAGAATTGGCTTCCTATTTTGCAACAAAGCCTCCTTCACTCATGCTGCCAAACACCCACGTAAAACTGACCATCCTACCGATCCTTGACTTCGGCGATGTTATTTACAAAATAGCCACCTACACTCTACTCAGCAAACTGGATGTAGTCTGTCACAATGCCATCCGTTTTGTCACCAAAGCCCCATATACTACCCACAATTGCGACCTGTATGCTCTCGTTGGCTGGTCCTCGCTACATATTCGTTGCCAAACCCACTGGCTCCAGGTCATCTATAAGTCTTTGCTAGGTAAAGCTCTGCCTTATCTCAGCTCACTGGTCACCATAGCAACTCCAACCCGTAGCATGCGCTACAGCAGGTAAATTTCACTAGTCATCCCCAAAGCCAACACCTCCTTTGGCTGCCTTTCCTTCAGATCTCTGCTGCCAATGACTGGAATTGTAAAAATCACTGAAGTTGGAGACTTATATCTCCCTTACTAACATTAAGCGTCAGCTGTCACCGCAGCTTACCGATCGCTGCAGCTGTACACAGCCCATCTGTAAATAGCCCATCCAACCAACTACCTACCTTTTTTTAGTTTTTCTGCTCTTTTGCACACCAGTATTTTTACTTGCACATCCTCATCTGCACATATCACTCCAGTGTAAATTGCTAAATTGCAATTACTTCGCCACTATTGGCCTATTTATTGCCTTACCTCCTTACTTCATTTGCACACACTGTATACAGATTTTTATATTGTGTAATTGACTAAGTTTGTTTATCACATGTAACTCTGTGTTTTTGACACACTGCTTTGCTTTATCTTGGCCAGGTCGCAGTTGTAAATTAGAACTTGTTCTCAACTGGCATACCTGGTTAAATAAAGGTGAAATAAAAAAAAATAGTTTAAGAACTTCATCAGAGCCCTTGGGGGTGCGCTGGGGTCGCATCGTGGGCCAGAAATCCGACACGCTCTCTCAATGATCAAAGGAGAGCGGAGTGGCTCCATCTCCAGAGCCTCTGGAAGCCACCGCTCTAGGAATGAGCAAGCCTCGCTCCCCTCAGCGCCTTCGGGGAGATGTACTAGTCTCACGTTCGATCTCCTGCTGCGGCCCTCCAAATCACCTAGTTTAGAGGTAAGCGTGGTCGTTGCCTGCAGGGCTATAATGTTGTCTTTGGTTCCAGAGATGCGTGCCTGAGAGATTTGCCCAGAACATTCTTTGACTTCCTTTTTAACATTGTCCACTGCAGACAGTACATTTTTGAATTTGATAGAGAATTCTTCATTCATATCTTTGTTAGCCTTTAGGATATCTTCGGAGCTAACAGCACTGCACGTGTTTGTCGCCTCAGTCCTGCTTCCACCACTAGCACATGAAGCTAGCACGACGCCTTCGTCCTCACTCTAAACTTTCACTCCTTAAGTCTGGCTTTTTGGTATGACTTTTCTTTGTTGGCATTGTGGGTTTCGGAAGCTAATAAACTATTACTGCCTTTCCTGGTACATTAAGCTTAAGGATGAACTTATTTTAGGGTTTATTTTAAATTTGTAGCGGAGCTAAAAAAGATGTGACTGATCAGCTCTGTGCCATACCGGAAGCCCCTGCGAGCAAGCATTTTAGCTAGGTAGCCTAGGACAACAAAAACGAAAAACGTGTATGACTGAGTCATCGAGCATTTAGGCAACATAAAAGAGGATGGCATTGGCGTTTCTCTACAAGTAGGGTGAGTCATGTTTTTTTTCTACTTGCACGCATAGGTGATTACATGATGTTGAAATGGTGCTGAAATAGTTGAGGCAGCGGTGCCTGTTTTCTTTGTGACTTGCGGTAACTCGCTGTGGTTCTAAATCAATAGTTATTTAGTAGTCTGAAAATGTTGGAAACATTAATTTGCTTGACTGTGCTGTAGGTCATGTTTGTTACATGCAATATGTTTTGTGGACTTCCATCTCTCCGGTTTTGTGAAGAAACAGGTATGGTTGAATTCATTCTGCCCGCTGTCTTCTTATTGTCTTGGACTTAGGCCTATATATCACGGTCTCAAGGCAAGTGTGACCGACCGCCTCGATTCAATCTAATGTAGCAAAATTTAAAATTGTGTTTTTGGCATTGGATAAAAGTAGACTCAGCTAGAAAATGGTAAATAATGCACTGCAGTTGAGGAACAATGGGAAAGTAATTCTGCTTTGAAAGTTGATAAACTTGTAACCCCACTTTTGAGAAAATGGCCCTTGAATGTTTTGGTACACCTACTGGAGAGCTCTTTGTCTACACCCATTCAGCATCGTTCACACCCTCTTAAACCTTAGCCCCACTCATCTCTTTAAGGATTCACATGTGAGGCACACACTATATCAAATAAAATCTAGGTTTATTTGTCACATGTACAGGAAACAGAAGGTGTAAATGGTACAGTGAAGTGGTTACTTGCAAAGTATCAATATCAAAAACAAAGTGTCCAGATTAAACATTTTATCATTATTAGATGATGCTTACCCGACACACTTGTCTAAGTGTGACTCATTTCAGGAAACTAGGATTATGTCGCATGTCACTACTTCACAGGAGCGGCATTTTAACGTAAACATTTATTTTTTATCAAAATGTGATTTTTGGTAGAAATGCCTTCTGGAACATATTAACTTTCATGTGCCTTAATAACAAACTTGTATCCCAGCTTAGTTGGTTTAGCCGCAGAAAAAGACAGGAACCTTTCAGCTAGCCATGATTGGCTGAGATAATGGATGGGCTGGAAATGCCGGCAGACAAATCCAAAACGGATCTCTCATGTACAGTAGCATGCATCTGTCTATAATGTGAACTGTTCAGTATGTATTGACAGTCCTTTCTAACGCACCGTTTTTGAAAATATAACGTTAGCCATCAAGAACTACAAAAGTTTTGCTACTTTTCTCAACAATATTGATACCCAGAATTTAGCAGGTGCTATCGACCGATCAGGTTGAAAAAGTGATGGGCTGCGCGCACACACATGCATTGGCACACACACACTCTACACACACTTATGTATGGTGGTATTATAAATGTTTTATTGTAGATATGTAGTGGGGTTATAATGTTATGTACTGTTATTTATTTTTGTTTTTGCCTAAATTTGTTTGGACCCTGCAAAGAAAGGCAGCTAGTGGGGATATTTCATAACTACACATTTCAATTTTAATTTGAAATTCCAATTCACTCACGAAGTGGAGAATTTGTTGAAATTCAAATTGAATTCAACAATCTTCAAGTTATGGAATTGGAATTTAATTGGAATTAGATTATTTGGAACTTCGGAATTGAAATTGTAAAACATGTATTCTCTGGAATTTAATTAAATTGGAATTCCCAGTTAATGTAATTAATGCACATAGTATCAAACATTGACTTCAGGATTTGTTTTAAATCATTAACTTTTATTGCAATATTTCCAATATAGCTTTCTGAACAGTGACATGATCAGCTTGATGGAATTAAATTGGAATTTGTGGAATTGTTGGGGATAATATTTAATTATTGGAATTTACCTAACATTAGAATTGAATTATCTCTGAATTCCAAGACTGACCTAGAATTTGAAATAACATTTACAAGGAGAGAGAGAATTTAATTAGAATTGAATTTGTGGACTTAAACCCAACCTTGGTAGTCTCAGGTGGCTTTGTTTTTGGCTGCAGTGAGTGAAGTTTAAAGGAGGCACACACTGTTACTCACTCCCAAAAATGTTATGGTTTTACAGGCAGGTAGAGTGCTTCATTGTAAACACGCATTGAGAGGGAAGGTTGTTTTATGTTAAGAAGGGGATAGTCTTCAAACCAACATGTTGAGACTGTGTTCAGAGAGGGTCATCAGGAATGCAGGTATAGAGTGCTGTTGTGTTGGTAAGTGGACCACGTCAGGTGCACTACAGGCCTCTGTGATCATCACCAAATGGAGGGAACGTGACAGAAGTATGTAGAAGATGGCGATGCACCCTCTCACTCACTCATAAAACATCTCCCAAGGAGTCCACTCTAGTGAATGGAGTTCTCATGGTGTTTGTTTACTAATTCATTCAGGCTGGTGTGTTAGCAGCAGCTCAGTGGTTCCACACAGTCAGTGGGCCTGACATGCTGGGTCACTCACTGTGGTGAATCAGGGTGTCTGAAAGTGGGGAGACAGCAGGCATCTTTTAGTGAATGAGGCACCGAGCTGAAAGCAATGTGCACCGATTCAGAAAACCAGGACAAAGTCAAAACACACAATACCACACTTCTCCTGTGACCTGAAAATAATGTGTGATGTTTTTGACAAGGTGAATGCAAGTTTAATCTGTGAGAGTCTGCTACAATGTTATTTGATGAAACATGCAGACAGTGTTTGTTTTTATGTGTGTCGGTGGTTGTACTGTATCTTTCTGAGATTGTCAGCATTTGTCCCAGTGAGTGAGTATTCTAAGTGCATTAACTGTTTCCTGTCTCCCGTAACAGCTTGCAATTCAACAGCTGCCTCCCCATATCTGCTGCTGGTCAATAAAATGTTGATATCTATCTAGTACATATGGGAGAATGAGATGTGTGAAGAAGTCGTAGAGTAGTAAGGTGGCCAACAGGATGCATAGTTTCTAACTTATGTTTATGTATGTGTTTGTGAGGCCAGTGGAATGTCCCCATCTGGACTTCCACTGCATTGCAGTTGCGTCTTCATTTTACAGGCACTTTTTTCAGATGTCGTGAAAGTGTCAAGAACCAAGGAAAGGATTATGGTGCAATTACATGCTTCAGGGTTCCATGATGATGGAAATAGAATGTCATGACCATAGAACTAAATGGATTTCTATTATTGAAAATTATTTATGAAGAGAGCTTTAGGGTGTATTCTTTAATGGTTGGTGAAATAAACTATAATATACAGTAATTGTATAACCACTGTAAGGGACAAATTAAATTAACCATTCATAACTGTGTTTTGTCCTCAGGTTGACGAGCTGTATGAGGCCTACTGTATGCAGCGCCGGCTGAGGGATGGGGCCAATAAAATGGTGAAGGCTTACACAGACTCCCAGGGCAGCCGCGAGGCTAGAGAGAGCCTCTCGGAGGCCAACAAGGGCTACAAAGAGTACACAGAGGTGAGGGATGTGAGAGGGAACCGTGGTCAATGAGGGAAGGAAAGGAGGGGGAACAGGGTAAGATGGGCAGGAAGCCGTGGATAGTATGTGTCCTGAGATGGATTTCAAAGACTGCAGGGTAACCTGACTAAGAATAGGTGTTCTATTCTGATATTAGGACAATGTTTGTAGTTTGGACTGCCTGATGTTTTTGCTTAACGTTCACTATTTGCAGAACATGTGCATGTTGGAGAGCGAGCTGGAAAACCAGCTGGGAGAGTTCCATGTGAAAATGAAGGGTACGTTCATTTTAGTCAACTCCTTCCTCTTCCCTGTCTGTTGTGACTCCAGACTGTATTGTAGCTTCCTGTTGGTCTATTTCAATCACACTGTTGTGTTGTTAGTGCTTGAATGTGGCCTTGAAGCTTTTTGTTTGTGTTGCAGGTTTAGCAGGGTTCGCACGGCTCTGTGCTGGAGACACATATGAGGTGAGTTCCTCTCCTCTCTCTCTCTCGCTCTCTCTCTCCGGTCTAGCATAGCTGCCCCAGCATCATCATTCCTCTAAGGCTAAGCCTTATTGCTGGTGGAGGGAGTGGATATGCTACCAGTGGCGGCTGCTGATTGGCTGAATACAGGGGTGTGAGGAGCTTGGAGTTGTCTTTTAGAAAATATATAAAGCGATCTGTGCATTTGAACAACTGCATAAATACAAGTATTTCACTTTTGCATGCCAAAAACTGAACGACCTCTACTGCATATGCTGCCACTGTTTTGAACTGATTTTATATTATTTAGAGCTAGTGCACCAGGGAGAACGCAACAAGCTTTTTATTATTTAACCTTTATTTAACTAGGCAAGTCAGTTAAGAACAAATTCCTACCCCGGCTCGAACCAGGGTCTGTAGTGACGCCTCTAGCACTGAGATGCAGTGCCGTAGACCGCTGTGCCACTCAGGATCCCTTTAAAAGCATGCCGACGCATTAAGTGTAAACACGTTATCTAACTGGGGTAGCTAGCTAACATAGTGTCACAAAGCATAATGCGCTAGCCAGGTAACTTTCATTCTGAAATAACCTCATGTTTTCGAGTTACACAGATATTAGTTTAGAAAAACTCTAAATTGGCATGGAAGCTACAGTGGCAAGAAAAATATGTGAACCCTTTAGAATTACCTGGATTTCTGCATAAATTGGTAATCAGATTTGATCTGATCTTCATCTGTCACAACAATAGACAAACACTGTGCTTAAACTAATAACACACATTATTGTATTTTTCTTGTCTATATTGAATACAGAATTTAAACATTCACAGTGTACGTTGGAAAAAGTATGTGAACCCCTAGGTTAATGAAAAAGCTAATTGGAGTCAGCTAACCTGGAGTCTAATCAATGAGACAAGATTGGAGATGTTGGTTAGAGCTGCCTTGCCCTATAAAAAAACACAAAATTTGAGTTTGCTATTCACAAGAAGCATTGCCTGATGTGGACCATGCCTCGAACAAAAGAGATCTCAGAAGACCTAAGATTAAGAATTGTTACTTTTGTAACCCTTGTACTTTTGTATCTCTAAAAGCCTTGATGTTCATCCATGCGCGGTAAGACATTTGTCTATAAATGGAGAAAGTTCAGCACTGTTGCTACTCTCCCTAGGAGTGGCCGTCCTGCAAAGATGACTGCAAGAGCACAGCACAGAATGCTCAATGAGGTTAAGAAGAATCCTAGAGTGTCAGCTAAAGACTTACAGAAATCTCTGGAACATGCTAACATCTCTGTTGACGAGTCTACGATACATGAAACACGAAACAAGAATGGCATTCATGGGAGGACACCACGGAAGGAGCCACTGCTGTCCAAAAAAACCATTGCTGCACGTCTGAAGTTTGCAAATGCGCACCTGGATGTTCCACAGCGCTACGGGCAAAATATTCTGTGGACAGATGAAACTACAGTTGGGTTGTTTGGAAGGAACACACAACCTTATGTGTGGAGGAAAGAAAGCCCATCCCAACTGTAAAGTATGGTGGCGGGAGCATCATGGTTTGGGGCTGCTTTGCTGCCTCAGGGCCTGGACAGCTTGCTATCATCAATGGAAAAATTAATTCCCAATTTTATCAAGATATTTTGCAGGAGAATGTTAGGCTACCTTCTGGAGTGGCCCAGTCAGAGTCCTGACTTCAACCCGATTGAGATGCTGTGGCATGACCTCAAGAGAGCAGTTCACACCAGACATCCAAAGAATATTGCTGAACTGAAACAGTTTTGTAACGAGGAATGGTCCAACATTCCTCCTGACCGTTGTGCAGGTCTGATCCGCAACTACAGAAAACGTTTGGTTGAGGTTATTGCTGCCAAAGGAGGGTCAACCAGTTATTCAAATCAAATCAAATTTATTTATAAAGCCCCCCTTACATCAGCTGATGTCACAGAGTGCTGTACAGAAACCCAGCCTAAAACCCCAAACAGCAAGCAATGCAGGTGTAACAGCACGGTGGCTAGGAAAAACTCCAAGTGTTCACATACTTTTTCCACCCTGCACTGTGAATGTTTACACAGTGTTCAATAAAGACATGAAAACGTAAAATGATTTCTGTGTTATTAGTTTAAGCTGTCTGTGTTTGTATTTTGTTATGACTTAGATGAAGATCAGATAAAATGTTATGACTAAGTTATGCAGAAATCCAGGTATTTCCAAAGGGTTCACATACTTTTTCTTGCCACTGTAACTAGGTAACAAAGGTAGAGATGAAATGGTTAATTTTACCTAAAAATCTACCAAACAATTTCTCAATGTTTCTCAAAATGTCTGTTTCTGGCTAGTTAATTTGATCATGCTTTGTGATACATCCGGTTTAACGATGTTTTAGTCTACACCGGGGGGGGCGGGCGATAGTATTGGCCAGGCTTTTTTGACCTACCAGATCCGCGATGAGAAGGTTCTAGCTAGTGTATCCCTCTGTCCTTCTCTTCTTGTTGGATGTAGTTGACCGGTTATCAGATCACAGGCTCCCATGACTGTTATGATTATTTATTTACAAGTTAATTACAATTTGCTTTTTGCTTTAGCGCCATCTGGACCTGATAGAGCAGATTTAGTCTCATGTGCGGAAGTAAACCATCTGGCACGAGACTCATTGGGAGGTAGACTAGAGTAGACCCAGAAGTTCTGATTGAACAGATGCAAATTTGAGCGTCCCAGGACGGTCCATTTACTTTGTGCTCTTAAAATTCATGGGGGGCAGTAAGTAACTGAACAGCTTGTTTTGAACAATATATTTTTGAAACAGGAAAATGTAGACATTTCCACACTTTAATTTAAAACATAATCATTGAATTATATCATAACTTTGTGTTGTTGTTGACCAATCACAAGCGGGGTGCCACCCCTAACGCCCTAATGGGCGGGCCGCAGCTGTATGCTACAGTAGCATGGCCTCTTAGATGGGCTATCTGGGGGGATTAGCAGACTGCAGGAGGGGCTGGGTCATTGGAAAAGGAAAGCGTTAATGTGTCAGCACTGCCTCTGTCTAACATGCATAGATTTAGTGATGATTGACAGCATAATCGATGGAGTGAGTCAGTGGAGCGCTGCATTCCCTCCCTAGGGGAAGGCAACTATAAACAGAACCTCAAGAGTTTAGCTCAGCTTCAGCAAAAACACAAATGACTTGAGAATAGGGAAATGTGTGAAGACCAAAATGTGAGTGTCTGGCATTTTGTATCTGTCTGCTATGCCTAGAACCTAAACCTGACCTCTGACCTTTTAGATCTTTATGAAGTATGGGCGGCAGCGCTGGAAGCTGAGGGGAAGGATTGAGATCAACTGCAAGCAGGTGTGGGACAGCGAGGACATGGTCTTCCTGCCTCTCATCACAGAGTTCCTATCAATAAAGGTACAAAGAAGAAAATCCTGGCCTAAAACATGCACTCACACACGTATGCACACACACACACACGCGTGCATATAGGCACATGAAGACACACACACAGACTGTCAATCACATTCACAGAGTCACATCTGTGTGTGTGAAGCAAAGACACTGAGGTAATGGACATAACAGCTCAGTGAGAGGAGAGCAGCTGGAGATCAACTTGTTTTTCTCCCTGAATGATTCCACTACTTTGCCCATTGTCACAGGATCGGAAAGGTAAACTAAGGTGCTCAGGAGACATTGATCTAGCTGCGTTTCCATACAGGATTTACCCCAGTGTTTTACCTATAACAGTGGGGTAAATATTTCTGTTTCCATCTACGCGGGCCGGCACCCGTGTCTCACTGGGCCATGGCTCCGAAGGACCTGCTCACACTTGGGGCCGAAGCCAGGCCACTGGTACTTTTCAGCTGGCATTTACAGTTGAAGTCGGAAGTTTACATACATCCTATTTACATATAGGTTGGAGTCATTAAAACTTGCTTTTCAACCACTCCACAAATTTCTTGTTAACAAACTAAGTTGCATGACACAAGTAATTTTTCCAACAATTGTTTACAGACAGATTATTTCACTTATAATTCACTGTATCACAATTCCAGTGGGTCAGAAGTTGACTTTTTGACTGTGCCTTTAAACAGCTTGGAAAATTACAGACAATTATGTCATGGCTTTAGAAGATATTGATAGGCTAATTGACATTATTTCAGTCAATTGGAGGTGTACCTGTGGATGTATTTCAAGGCCTACCTTCAAACTCAGTGCCTCTTTGCTTGACATCATGGGAAAATCAAAAGAAATCTGCCAAGACCTCTGGGAAAACAATTGTAGACCTCCACAAGTCTGGTTCATCCTTGGGAGCAATTTCCAAACGCATGAAGGTACCACGTTCATCTGTACAAACAATAGTATGCAAATATAAACACCACGCAGCCATCATACTGCTCAGGAAGGAGACGCGTTCTGTCTCCTAGAGATGAACGTACTTTGGTCCGAAAAGTGCAAGTCAATCCCAGAACAACAGCAAAGGACCTTGTGAAGATGCTGGAGGAAACGGGTACAAAAGTATCTATATCCACAGTAAAATGAGTCCTATATCGACATAACCTGAAAGGCCTCTCAGCAAGGAAGAAGCCACTGCTCCAAAACTGCCATAAAAAAAGCCAGACTACGGTTTGCAACTGCACATGGGGACAAAGATCATACTTTTTGGAGAAATGTCCTCTGGTCTGATGAAACAAAAATAGAACTGTTTGGCCATAATGACCATTGTTATGTTTGGAGGAAAAAGGGGAGACTTGCAAGCCGAAGAACACCATCCCAACCGTGAAGCACGGGGGTGGCAGCATCATGTATTGGGGGTGCTTTGCTGCAGGAGGGACTGGTGCACTTCACAAAATAGATGGCATCACGAGGTAGGAAAATTATGTGGATATATTGAAGCAACATCTCAAGACATCTGTCAGGAAGTTAAAGCTTGGTTGCAAATGCATCTTCCAAATGGACAATGACCCCAAGTATACTTCCAAAGTTGTGGCAAAATGGCTTAAGGACAACAAAGTCAAGGTATTGGAGTGGCCATCACAAAGCCCTGACCTCAATCCTATAGAAAATTTGTGGGCAGAACTGAAAAGTGTGTGCGATCAAGGAGGCCTACAAACCTGACTCAGTTACACCAGCTCTGTCAGGAGGAATGGGCCAACATTCACCCAACGTATTGTTGGAAGCTTGTGGAAGGCTACCCAAAACGTTTGACCCAAGTTAAACAATTTAAAGGCAATGCTACCAAATACTAATTGAGTGTATGTAAACTTCTGACCCACTGGGAATGTGATGAAAGAAATTAAAGCTGAAGTAAATCCTTCTCTCTACTATTATTCTGATATTTCACATTCTTTAAAATAAAGTAGTGATCCTAACTGACCTAAGACAGGGAATTTTTACTAGGATTAAATGTCAGGAATTGTCAAAAACTGAGTTTTAAATGTATTTGGCTAAGGTGTATGTAAACTTCCGACTTCAACTGTACATAGCCCCTAGCTATGGAAACACAATTTCCCTAGTATAACATACAGTGAGGGGGAAAAAGTATTTGATCCCCTGCTGATTTTGTACGTTTGCCCACTGACAAAGAAATGATCAGTCTATAATTTTAATGGTAGGTTTATTTGAACAGTGAGAGACAGAATAACAACCAGAAAATCCAGAAAAAACACGTGAAAAATGTTATAAATTGATTTGCATTTTAATGAGGGAAATAAGTATTTGACCCCTCTGCAAAACATGACTTAGTACTTGGTGGCAAAACCCTTGTTGGCAATCACAGAGGTCAGACGTTTCTTGTAGTTGGCCACCAGGTTTGCACACATCTCAGGAGGGATTTTGTCCCACTCCTCTTTGCAGATCTTCTCCAAGTCATTAAGGTTTCGAGGCTGACGTTTGGTAACTCAAACCTTCAGCTCCCTCCACAGATTTTCTATGGGATTAAGGTCTGGAGACTGGCTAGGCCACTCCAGGACCTTAATGTGCTTCTTCTTGAGCCACTCCTTTGTTGCCTTGGCTGTGTGTTTTGGGTCATTGTCATGCTGGAATACCCATCCACGACCCATTTTCAATGCCCTGGCTGAGGGAAGGAGGTTCTCACCCAAGATTTGACGGTACATGGCCCCGTCCATCGTCCCTTTGATGCGGTGAAGTTGTCCTGTCCCCTTAGTAGAAAAACACCCCCAAAGCATAATGTTTCCACCTCCATGTTTGACGGTGGGGATGGTGTTCTTTGGGTCATAGGCAGCATTCCTCCTCCTCCAAACACAGCGAGTTGAGTTGATGCCAAAGAGCTCCATTTTGCTCTCTTCTGACCACAACACTTTCACCCAGTTGTCCTCTGAATCATTCAGATGTTCATTGGCAAACTTCAGACGGGCATGCATATGTGCTTTCTTGAGCAGGGGGACCTTTCGGGCGCTGCAGGATTTCAGTCCTTCACGGCGTAATGTGTTACCAATTGTTTTCTTGGTGACTATGGTCCCAGCTGCCTTGAGATCATTGACAAGATCCTCCCGTGTAGTTCTGGGCTGATTCCTCACCGTTCTCATGATCATTGCAACTCCACGAGGTGATCTTGCATTGAGCCCCAGGCCGAGGGAGATTGACAGTTCTTTTGTGTTTCTTCCATTTGCGAATAATCGCACCAACTGTTGTCACCTTCTCAGCAAGCTGCTTGGCGATGGTCTTGTAGCCCATTCCAGCCTTGTGTAGGTCTACAATCTTGTCCCTGACATCCTTGGAGAGCTCTTTGGTCTTGGCCATGGTGGAGAGTTTGGAATCTAATTGATTGATTGCTTCTGTGGGCAGGTGTATTTTATACAGGTAACAAGCTGAGATTAGGAGCACTCCCCATTAATCTTCTCCTCATGAACCATCATTCAGATTCACTCTACATTTTGCATTTAGACTCATTCCATTAGTCTTTAATTGGTTGGGAAAAAATTGTTGCTGCATTCAAATATGGCCGCACGGTAACTATAGAAGGATGTTAGCACATACTCTAATGCGAAATTACTAACTTTTCTGCTCAGGAAGCATAGAATCAGATTGAGTCTATATACCAAATCTGGAGGAATTTCAGAATGATTACTTGCTACATTAAAAAAGTCAGCCATGCAACACCACTATATGGAACCATATCACACCAGAGCTATAAGAACTGAACCGATGGACAAGGGCCATGATATCTGGTATGTAAACCTTATATATATATATGTCCTTAGAAGCTGTGTGAATATAAAGTCACTGCAACCTTAGTTGGCTGCATCAGACCAGTTGTTGTCACTATAGATGTCATTGGCACCATAACTGATCTTCTGTCACATCCTCTTTTGACACATCCTGTGAACCCCGTCCATTGCTGCTCACAGCTATATTTCTTATTTCTATTAGTTTTTTTATTTTTATTAGAAGTTTAGTTTCAGTTTTCAGACCTGATTTGCTAGGGTTTATTTAGTTTTGTTTTATATTATTTTGATTCAGTTTTAGTTGCAGTGTTATGGACACTGCACCTACAATCCCATAACTCTTTTGAGTTGTAGCAGGGTGTTGCGTTCCCTCTTCCAAGAGGCGTACGTAACAGCATATAAATATTCTAAAATCTGGATTTTCCCAACAGAGATGTCTTTCCATCAATTTGACTTGTTTCAGATAAAAAGCTGTGCGTGATGACGTAGTGCACATAGAACTAACTTTTGCGGTTCAATTCCCATCTACTGAATAAAACAATTAAAGTAAATGGGTTTCCATCGTATTTTAAACTCTACCGATAATTTTTTTACAATTTATTTTTGTTTATATAGCGAATGTGCCCACTCTGGTCTTTGCATGTGTGCATTTAGCCAACAGCATGCAGATACAGTCCGGGTAGGCTACATGATGAGAGAACTATTATGGACAAAAGAGTGAGAGAGTTTTTATTTGTCAAACGGCAGCCAAGCATCGATCATCATGTCACCAGAATAAACCTGGTTAAGGCTTATCAAAATCAGCTATTGGTGTGGTGTTTGGAGAGATTTAGATCATAACCGAATCACTGATTTTGAATTGGTCTTACTCTGGTTTCCTAGGTGACAGAGCTGAAGAGCCTGGCCAATCACGTGGTGGTGGGAAACGTGTCGTGTGAGACCAAGGACCTGTTTGCTGCTCTACCCCAGACGGTGGCAGTGGACATCAATGACCTGGGGACCATCAAACTGAGCTTGGAGGTCACCTGGAAGTGAGTGGCCCAATATCCCAATGATAGGGATATACAACCTTATAGGGATATAAAGGTTGTATAGAAAGAGGGACTATGTGTGTGTGCATATATTTGTGTGGGTCTAGTAATATGTGTCTGTGCCCTTTTTATCACTGACAGCCCTTTCGACAAAGATGACCAAGCCTCGACCGCCAGCACGGTCAACAAACCCCCCACAGTGAACAAACGCTTCTCCACCTACAACCAGAGTCCTCCTGATACCCCCTCCCTAAGGGAACAGGCCTTCTATGTGAGTACCCTAAACCTCTAACTGTCCTCTAATCAGTGTTCTTTTTTGTAATATGGCCCATAATCCACAGAATAATGAACTGTAATCAAGGCTGTAAAGTATTTTGCTGTGTGACCTGTAGTTTTATTTTGTGAGCACCAGTGTGACTAAAAGAAAATCCCCAAAATATCTCTACACTGCTCCAACAAGACAGGCTGCCTCCCGTGGATGCTTGCTTCCAGTTCCCGGGCCACACACACCAAGCCCCTGTCACCCAAGCAGGCATAATACAGTGACTCCATGCTGTTTATTCTCTCTCGCTCTCAATTCATGCACACAACATATTCTTCCAAAACAAGAATGATGCCACAGAGTTTCTAAAGCCGGAGGCGCAACATTCTGAGACTTCCCGGGAACACTTGCAAAGCAGACCAGGCTGGGGTTGGGAGTTTGAGAAGTCAATGAGAAAAGTTTAATATTCTTCCTTGGTTGATACATTTCTCGAGCCAATGTCTTAAGTAGTTGAACATGTTATTACTCCAACCTCGTGAAAGTGACAAACTGACACGTTTTCATTTTTCGTTTTCATATTTTTTTAAACACTGAGGGTTGCAAAGGGTCGGAAACTTTCCGGGAAATTTTCTGGAAATGTTCAATGGGAAGTTGAGCCCAGGAATTTGGGGAAATTTGCTTAAATTCATCAAAAAAGTTAGCTTATAACAGTGAACCTTTTTTGTGGGATACACATAAGGCAATTCTAGATCTTGTGGCATGGCATATTTTGGTTATCCCCAATTCAATGGAATTGCAACCCTCTGCATGCACAGTGCATTCTCCCATCGAATGTACAGCTGCTTCTCAAGATCTTGCACACTAATGAGATGCTATTGAACCCACACTACTACACTGTCTGAGCCAAGGACTGCATGCTTCCTGGTACAATACTGGGTGGGGTGAATATATTTTATGACATACATTATTTTTTGTTAACTAGTAAATACAAGCCTACAGCAAAGTGTGTTTAAATCATTTCTAATTTGTTAACAATTTCTGCTAGTTAGTTTTTGCTACCATGTGGGTTTTAGCTTGCTTGAGCCTGCTAACTGAGTGTTAATTCACCTGTTTCCATACAAGTTTAATTAATCTTACAAATGAGTTGTTTAACTTCTTAGGGAGCAGTGGGGCACTACCAGGTGAAATGCAAGGCGCCAAATTCAAAATCCAAAAGTTGAATTATTAAACATCCACCAATATACAAGTGTTTCATACTCATCAAAAGCTCTGTTTCTTGGCAATATCACAGCGTTGTCAGATTTCAAAAAGGCTTTACGGCGAAAGCAGCACGTTTGATTGTTTGAGGGTAGCACCTCACATATTTTTCCCATTACCATGAATTCCTTAGCCTTCACACATAACACATTTCACAGCGAAAACAAATCAATTACCCGTTGAAGAACTTTTGCTGAGGTCTTCCTAAGTGTCCAACGAAGACAATCCATGGTTCTTTTGTTAGAAAAAGTAATGTATTTTATCCATAAATCTCCGTTTGGTTTGCGCGTTATAATCAGAAACTACAGCCTCCACATTGAAATGTGAATAGAACTCGTTCAACTTATACCTATAAACAATCAAACATCATTTTAAATGTATCCTTAGGAACACTTTTACGTATATTTACTATAATAATTCAACCGGAATATAAACTGAGCTATAAGAACGGAAAAAAACACAGAGCGTGCCTTCTCGGGAGCGCGCGTTCTCTTCTGTTGACTTCCAAGGGGACTCTTCCTGTTTCCTCTTCTTCTCTGCTCTAAAGCATCCAAAACAAAACTGAACACTGTCTCGAGACTGACATCCAGAGGAAGCGATCGGTACTGCATTCATATGCCCTTATATGGGCATTTTCATAAGGGAGGGGTTCCAAATGAGGCACTCTGTCAACCACTTTTTCCAGGACAGAAATCCCTCGGGGTTTCGTCTGCCATATCCGTTCTGTTTTACTCACAGACAAATGGTTAACACCTTTAGAAAATTCAGAGTGTTTCCTATCCAATGGCACAACATATGTGCATATCCTATTTTCTGGGCCTGAATGGGAGGCATTTTACTTTGGGCACGCCAGGCTCTCCAAAACGGTCACCTCATGCGCTGCTCCCTAAGAAGTTAACCTAACTACTTAACTATTGATCTGAATGTTCTTCGCCAAGCATACACCCCTCCAACCAGACGTGCTTTATCTGCTCATTTGCTGGATGCAGAGTTCAACAGAGGTCAAGCAAATCATAGAGAATGCAGACTGTATTGCAATCATCTCTGATGGGTGGTCAAATGTTCATGGGCAAGGAATAATTAACTACATCATCTCCACCCCTCAACCAGTATTCTACAAGAGCACAGACACAAGGGACAACAGACACACTGGTCTCTACATTGCAGATGAGCTGAAGGCAGTCATCATTGACCTTGGACCACAGAAGGTATTTGCACTGGTGACCGACAATGTGGCGAACATGACGGCTGCTTGGTCTAAAGTGGAGGAGTCCTACCCTCACATCACACCCATTGGCTGTGCTGCTCATGCATTGAATCTGCTCCTCAAGGACATCATGGCACTGAAAACAATGGATACACACTACAAGAGAGCCAATTAAATGGTTAGGTATGTGAAGGGTCATCAAGTTATAGCAGCAATCTACCTCATCAAGCAAAGCGAGAAGAATAAGAGCACCACATTGAAGCTGCCCAGCAACACTCGTTGGGTGGGGTTGTCATGTTTGACAGTCTCCTGGTGGGGAAGGAGTCTCCAAGAAATGGCCATATCACAGTCTGCTGATATGGACAGCCCCATCAAGAGGATCCTCCTTGATTATGTATTTTGGGAGAGAGTGGTAAGCAGCCTGAATCTCCTGAAACCTTTAGCAGTAGCCATTGCACAGATTGAGGGAGACAATGCCATCCTGTCTGATGTTCAGACTCTGCTTGCAGATGTAAGAGAAGAAATCCGTACTGCCCTGCCCACTTCACTGTTGCTCCATGCAGAGGAAACTGCAGTTCTGAAATGCATCAAAAAGCGTGAAGACGTCTGCCTGAAGCCCATACAGGCTACAGCGTACATGTTTGACCCCAAGTATGCTGGCAAGAACATCCTGTCTGGTGCAGAGATCAACAAGGCCTATGGTGACATCACTACCGTGTCTCACCACCTTGGCCTGGATCAGGGCAAGGTTCTTGGCAGTCTGACAGTACACTTCCAAGCAAGGGCTTTGGGATGGAGATGCAATATGGCATTCGTGCCAACATATCTCATCAGCCACCTGGTGGAAGGGACTTTGTGGATCTGAGGCTCTTTCCCCTGTTGCCTCCATCATCCTCCAAATCCCACCAACATCAGCCGCCTCAGAGCACAACTGGTCCTTGTTTGGGGACACACGCACCAAAGCACGCAACAGGCTGACCAATACAAAGGTTGAAAAATTGGTGGCCATCTGGGCAAATGTGAGTTTCTTTGAGCCTGACAACGAGCCATCCTCAAGGTTGGAAAGTGACAGTGAAGATGATGCCTCAGAGTCTGATGGTCAAGAGGTGGACAATGAGGAGGTCCAGGGAGAAGACATGGAAGAATGAGAGGAAGACAACCAAAGCTTTAGTTTCTAGATCATTTTACAGATGTATGTTGAATATGTTTTTGGGAGATGTGATGGATCATTGGGATCATGCAATATTCCCTTTTGTTGTTCAGTGAAATCATCCCATGTGAAGAGGCAACTCATTTAATTAAAGTTCAATTCGTAACTAAATTGTTTTTTTATTTCTATTGGAAGGATTTAATCATGTCTACTTATGATAACGTAAAAGGTTTATGTTTCTGTCTCCGTATGATACGGTATGGTAATTATATCCAATGCAAAAAACATCTACTTTTAAATGGTATTAATATTTATTTGCATATATTTCCATTAATTCACATATATTCCTGTTAATTCCCATGAAAGTTTCCACCTCTGAATATTTCCCAAAATGTGCAACCCTAATACACCAGTTCTTCATTTCAGCTTTGGACTGCTTTGTTACGGAACTTATTTGTCCGGATCCGGTACCTCTCCTGGCATGCAAAATAATTGTAACTTTTTTTAATATAAAAGTTCTACTAAAAGCAGTCAACGTTCATTCGAGTTGCCTCTTAGTTCATTTTCCTGCCCCCACAAAAAAAAAGTGAAAAAGTTGATTTGAAGCCCGGGCCTAGTATTCTAAGAGTTGATTTGGGCTGGCCCGGGTTTATGGTTTGTGCAACATGGTAACTAACCTATGTTTGAGATCAACGCTTGGCGCTGGCTGTGTTGAGAACTGCGTCATTACGTCTCAAATAGCTAGAATGATATTCACTTTCTATGATCTCTCTCCCTAGCTCTACTCTGATAGACATGAGCCTCTCATCTCTCCAGCGTTGCACTTCATCATTTATTTCCTTAAAGAATCATAGCCACGCAAAGGGTTCTGAACGAACTGCAGCACACCTGATGAATTTATGCATTTGCAAAGTGATAGAATTACTGCTGTCTGTTCAGAAATAAATGAAGTATTTCAGAATAGCCTACTACACAATGAGAAGGCCTATCATTTAGCCACAGACTATCAATAGCTGTGGATTGTAGCCGAGTAACAAGGAATAGCCTACAGTCAGGAACGAGCGGCAAATCTGTCAGTGAAAAAAACAGCACCCAGACAAAACAGGCCTTTCACAATATTTCAAATACAATCGAGAGAAACACAGGTTGGAAAGCAAATGGTGCCTGCTGAATAGAGAAGAATCTATGCTGTAGGCTACCAAAATATTTGATGAACTTACAAATATTGTTTTACAGAGGGAGCGTGAGCGGCTTTTGGCACGAGCACATCGGCCATCACCAGCGAGTGAGTTGCGCATCATTGGGTGAAACCAATTTTTAGGACTATAATTTCTATAGCCTACAATATGTCTCTACACACCGAGGCCTAGGCTATTGATGGATTCAAGACAATGTTGTTTTTATTGATCTCAGATTATCAGTTTGTCAGTGTCAAAGTAGCCTGCCTTTTCGATAATTTGTGTGGTATTAAAAAAGATTCTGCTTAAGTCTCCAGTCATGTAGAATTGCTTGAAATGTGTTTATAAAAGGCCAACATTTTCTCGGATCCTAGACTACTAAAAATGTTCCTCATGTGTGCAACTCCAATAACTGCCTCTACTCTACTGCTCTATACCACTACGCAAATACAATGATATGCATGCAATGCTTTATTATAATTCCACTTAGACATTATGGGATATTGTGTGTAGGCCAGTGACCAAAAATCTATATTTAATCAATTTTAAATTCAGGCTGTAACACAACAAAATGTGGAAAAAGTCAAGAGACACTGTATATACAAACATTTGGTGTCACAGAAATAAAGGAAAAGGGATATGTTCTTTAAGAGATATGCTTAAAAAATAAGTAGGTTTCATATATCTCAATCAATTAAAACATGTATTTTTCTGGTGCTCCTACACAAGGACGTTTTTAATTTAGAGCCCTGGCTATAGTAGAAAAATGGTTCCAGAATGAATCTGAATGATAGCCCTATCCAGGACATGTTCTGTTCTCTGTCACGCAGCATGTTTTCTGTTAACAGGCTGTTGCTTTGCTGTTAACATGCAGCATTCGAACAGAACATTTTTTTGTTGTAGTTTTCTGTCGTTTTGGTTTATAAATGCACGTCTGCTGGGTTACAACGCTAACAGGATGTATTGGTCTGTTTTGCCAATGGGCAAGCAAAATACTTCTAGCACCTATTTGTCTTAATTCAGTGACTTTATTGAGGTAGGAGAAAGAGCTGCCACATTGCAGCGGAGTGTGTTTAGTCTAGCTGTGATTTGTAGTAGAGGTGGCCCGCTAGTGGACCTTTTCTCACGGTCCTCTCCTAATTTACCTGGTGGTGTGAAGACTGCTCCGAGGAGCCTGTCAAGGAGCATGATGCCCCCCAAACAGCGCTGGTCCCTTCTGGATGTGTTTCGTGACACACTGGTTGAGAGACTGTCTCAGAGCTGCTCCTGCAGTGACGTCTCCTCAGTCCACCTGGCCTCTGCTAACATGCAGACTGACGTAAGTGCTGCTAGCCACTACAGAGAGAACCCACTATATCCTCTCTAATCTCTAGTTAGATATGTGGTATTTGTGGTAGAGCATGGTAGTAGAACCTCAGTAGAAGAACTCTAGTAGAAATCTTTATAGATTGTGTTGTGCTATCATGTAGATCCTCTCTAATGTTGGCCACTGTAGAATCTGTGTTTATAGTCAGATGTTGTGTCCCTTTTCTTTGGGTCTTAAAATAGTCTTTAGTAGTCTTCACAATGACCGACGCAGCCTCCTACTCTCCATATGAAGCCTGTATTTGTTATTGTTCCAGAGAGGTAAGCCTGGATGCTCAGCAAAGCAGAGGCCTGATAAATGAGAAGTTAATTAAAGGGAGCAGGGAGTCTGTTTGCTTTTTTGGCCAGAGGCCAGGCTGCTCTGCTCTGGTTTATAATAGAGGCTTGGCTGGCATGGGCTCACAGGGGCCCTCGCCTTTCTGTCTCGCTGTCTGACTCTCAATTATCGTACTGTATGTTAGCTTAAAAATGTGATGGTACTGTCTCCATTTGACTTATCATCCTTGTGCTCTTCCTCCTCCCCTCTTTCTCTCACGCTCTCTCTCTTTCTCGCTCTCTCTGTCTCTCTCTCTCTCTCTCTAGAACATGCTGAGGAGGCAGGAAGATATGGAGAATGGCACAGCCTGGTCGAACTCTTCTGAGTCATCAGATGACTCATCCAGCCCTCAACTCTCCCTGGGGCTGCGTCACGCCAACAAGAACCTGGTCCAGCCAGAGGTCAAGGCCGCCACTCCCTCCATTGAAATCTCCTTTGCCCTCCGAGACACTGCCACCTCCACCTCTACCCACTCAGCCAAACCGGAGGATGTGCAGGAGGAGACGCAGAAAGAGGAGTCAGACACTGGAGCAGCGGGGAAAGATGAGGCTTCTGGGAAACAGGCGGTGCCTAACGGCCACGCCCGCTACTCACGCTCACTCAGCCATATCAGTGAGAACAGTGCCGATGGCGTACTGATAGACAGGTCAACCAGCGAATTTGTGGAGCCCTCTGAGGTCACCGCACTGCAGTCTGGGATCTGCATAAACGATATTGAGATGGTGATGCCTGCCAGGGCAGTGTGGGCCCTTATCCCAGGAGAGAATGTCGTTATCAGGGACCCCTCTGAGCAACCCGCCCCAGCTACTGTGACCATAGAGGAGAGCAGGCCAGAGAGCAGGTATTCTGCAGTGTCTATGGAGTCAGACACAGGGTTAGAGGTTGTTTCAAGGGCTGTTTCTGAAGTAGAGCCAGAACTCCAGAGCTCTGCACCCACTAGGACTGATTCTGTGTATCAGCAAGGTGCCTCTCTGAATCCCAGACCAGACTCACAAGCACAGACCCAGAGAACAGAGGGCATATCATACAGTGCCTACAGGGCAGTGGTGGTGGAGGCCAAGAAGCCTGAGGCTGTAGTAGAGGCCAGGCCCACAGAGGGTGAGAAGCAGCAGGCTGTGGACAGTGGAGTTGAGGAAGCCCTGAGTGCTGTCATCTCCTCTCTGGATGACTACAGGGGACAGTTTCCTGAGTTACAGGTCCTGGAGCAGGAGTTACAACTACTGGAGGAGACGTTAACAGTGAGTTACAGCTGTGTGCGCATGCGCACATGGCTCTGTTTCGTGTTGCACCTCACAATGGTAATGGCCTCTTCACAAGAGTGAGGGGGGCATTGGTGGGAGCTGAGTAGATTTCAGCATCCCAGAATAACACAGTTCCCTGTGGGACTGCCATCAGGGTGCGGAACTTCCTGCCCCTCAGCTCAGTCAGAATATTTCCATCCCACAATGCTGCAGCGGGAGATGTGTGTACTGTCGCTGGGAGGTCATCTGCCTGCTACACATACGCACAACCGACACAGATAGATACACATCAGAGCTCACTCTGAGCCAAATCCGCTGACAAGGATATAGGATATATATTATTGACAAGGATATATATTATTTTCTATTAATCTTAATTTCATCATGTCATAATTTTAGGAACACACTGTTTTGTTCAGACACTTTCCTCAGATTATCCATTTCCAAATAAGGGGTGTATTCTCACAATCAGGACTTAGTGCCTTCAGAAAGTATTCATACCCCTTTACTTATTCCACATTTGTATGTGTTTCAGCCTGAATTCAAAATTGATTTAATAGATTTATTTTCTCACCCATAAACAATAGCCCAAAATGACAGTGAAAACATGTTTTTAGATCATTTGTGCAACTTTATTGAAAAAGAAATACAGATCTCATTTACATAAGTATTCAAAACCATTTTCTATGACACTCCAAATTGAGCTCAGGTGCATCCAATTTCTTCTTGATCATCCTTGATGTCACTAAAACTTGTTTGGAGTCCACCAGTGGCCAATTCAATTGTTTGGACATGTTTAGAAAGAAGCACACTTGTCTATATAAGGTCCCACAGTTGACAGTGCATGTCAGAGCAGAAACTATACCATGAAGTCCAAGGAACTGTTTGTAGATCTCCAAGAGAGAATTGTGATGAGGCGTATATCTGGGGAATGGTATAAAACCATTTCTAGTGTGTTACATGTTTCCAAGAGTACAGTGGTCTCCATCATTGGGAAATTGAATAAAATATGAAAATACCCAGGCTCTGCCTAAAGCTGAAGGACCTTGTTCAGGGAGGTGACCAAGAACTCAATGACCACTCTGACAGAACTACAGAGTTCCTTGGCTGAGATGGGAAAACCTTCTAAAAGGACAACAGTCTCCACAGCACTTCACCAATCTGGGCTTTAGGGAGAGTAGCCAGACGGATGCCACACCTGAGAAAAAGGCCCATGAAGGCACGCCTGGAGTTTGCAAAAAGACGGAGCATCAGGCGAAAGATTCTGTGGTCTGATGAGACAAAAATTGAACTCTTTGGGCTGAAGTTCTATTTCTGGAGAAAACCAGGCACAGCTCATCACCCATCTAACACCATCCCTACCATGAAGCATGGTGGTGGCAGCATCATGCTACGGGTATGCTTTTCAGTGGCAGGGACTGGGAGACTGGTAAGGATCGAGGGAACAATGAATGGCGCCATATGCAGGCAAATCCTTGTTGAGAACCTGCTTCAGAGTGCAAAAGATCTTGGACTGGGGCAAAGATTTGCATTCCAACAAGACAATGACCCCAAACATACAGCCAAAGCAATGCTGAAATGGCTTCAGAAAAATGTGAAAGACCTTGAGTAGGCCAGCCAAAGCCCAGATTTGAATGCCATTGAAAATGTATGGAAAGACTTGAAGATTGCTGTTCACCACCGCTCCCCCAGCTAACTTAAGAGCTTGAGAAAATCTGCAAGGAAGAACTGGAGAAAATCTCCAAATCCAGATGTGCAAAGCTGAAGGACTTACCCAAGATGACTCAAAGCTGGACTCAAAGCTGTAATTGCTGCCAAAGGTTTGTCTACAAAGTATTGACTCAGCTGTGTGAATACTTATGTAAATTTGATTTAATTTTCAATAAATGTGCAAAAATGTCTAAAAACATGTTTTCACTTTATCATTATGGGGTATTTTGTGTTTGAGTGAGGGGGAAAAAAGTGTATAATATAATACATTTTGAATTCCGTCTATCTCAGCAAAATGTGGAATATGTCAAGGGGTATAAATACTTTCTCAAGGCACTGTATTTGGCATTAAAGTGGATTGGTGAAAAATAAAGGTTTTGTTAGTGTGTGTTCTGTATGTTTGAGTACGTGTGCATGTCTCTCTATAACAAGTGTGTTCTGAAGGGCCGCCCCTGCAGTCGTTCGTCCAGTGTCCAGAGTCTGACGGTGGAGACGGCCCTGGGCAGCTTTGACTTTCTCAACACCTCAGACCTGGAGGATGAAGAGGAGGAGAACTGGGAGAAGAGGAGTGTGACGGACAGGTCAGGTTCCATAACATGGCTTTCCTCCCTAAATTCCGTCACAGTTATACAGATTACAAGTGTTGCTCGTAAAGGAGTTTTATTTCCCTGTGGTCACTTACTGCCATCTAGTGAAGAGATCCTACAACACAGCTTTAAATATGTTGGATGTGAGTGATGATGAGAGAAGTTCATTGGTATTCTGAATGATGATGCCTTCACCTGGTCTAAATGTGACATGACATGTAGAGACAAGCCATGGCTCTCTGGGGTACCACTCTTTGGCAACAACTCTCCTGATGTACTCAGTGTTTCCCCTAGGATTTTATTCAGCAGCAAAGTTAGTGTGGGGGGGCGGGGCTAATCTTGTGGCTAAAGGCAATGTCACGACCAACAAATTTAGAGGCCCTCTTGCCCGCAGAGACCATTTTTTATTTTATTTTTTCTTCAGTTTCCTGCAATTCTACACATTTTGCCATGGATTATGCCATGTTCTTATGCTATCCGAGTGACTCAAACATAAGGCATGGGCCCCCCCATTTATTTTGTTGACTTTTTCTGAATTTTATGTTCTCCCTGACTGTCTAGTTTTTATTTTAGTGTTAGTTCTCAAAGATGATCTTATTTAGAAATCTTTAGCTCTATTGTCTTTTCTACATACTTTATCTTGTCTTAGCCATTTAAATTAACACTGAAACGTTTTACCATCCCCCAAAAATATTTTCAACAATAAATATACACTACTGGTCAAAAGTTTTAGAACACCTACTCATTCAAGGGTTTTTATTTTATTTTTACTATTTTCTACATTGTAGAATAATAGTGAAGACATCAAAGCTATGAAATAAATAACATACATGGAATCATGTAGTAACCAAAAAAGTGTTAAACAAATCAAAATATATTTGAGATTCTTCAAATAGGCAACCTTTGCCTTGACATACTTTGTCTCACTCTGCGGTCCGACTCATCCCAAACCATCTCAATTGGGTTGAGGTTGGATGATTGTGGAGGCCAGGTCATCTAATGCAGCACTCATCACTCTCCTTCTTGGTAAAATAGCCCTTACACAGCCTGGAGGTGTGTTGGGTCATTGTCCTGTTGAAAAACAAATGATAGTTCCACTAAGCCCAAACCAGATGGGATGGTGTATCGCTACAGAATGCTGTTGTAGCCATGCTGATTAAGTGTGCCTTGAATTCTAAATAAATCGGTGTCACCAGAAAAGCAACCCCACACCATACCACCACGTCCTCCATGCTTCACGGTGGGAAATACACATGCGGAGATCATCCGTTCCCCCACACCGCATCTCACAAAGACACAGCGGTTGGTACCAAAAATCTCCAATTTGACTCATCAGACCAAAGGACAAATTTCCACCGGTCTAAAGTCGATGCTCGTGTTTCATGGCCCAAGCAAGTGTCTTCTTATTATTGGTGTCCTTTAGTAGTGGTTTCTTTGCAGCAATTCAACCACGAAGGCCTGATACATGCAGTCTCCTCTGAACAGTTGATGTTGAGATGTCTGTTACTTGAACTCTGTGAAGCCTTTATTTGAGCTGCAGTTTCTGAGGCTGGTAACTCTAATGAACTTATCCTCTGCAGCAGAGGTAACTCTGGGTCTTCCATTCCTGTGGCAGTCCTCATGAGAGCCAGTTTCATCATAGCGCTTGATGGTTTCTGTGACTGCACTTGAAGAAACTTAAGTTCTTGAATTTTTCTGTATTGACTGACCTTCATGTCTTAAAGTAATGATGGACTTTTGTTTCTCTTTGCCTATTTGAGCAGTTGCCATAATATAGACTTGGTCTTATACAGAAGATAGCCCTATTTGGTAAATCTCCCTATTTTGTCACAACACAATTGATTGGCTCAAACACATTAAGAAGAAAATAAATTCCACAAATTAACTTTTAAGAAGGCACTTAACTGAAATGCATTCCAGAATGCCAAGAGTGTGCAAAGCTGTCATCAAGGTGAAGGGTGGCTATTTGAAGAATCTCAAATATAAAATATATTTTGATTTGTTTAACACTTTTTTTGGGTTGCAACATGATTCCATGTGTGTTATTTTATAGTTTTGATGTCTTCACACACAATCAAAAGTAAGTCATTATCTAGTGTGGCCACCAGCTGCATTAAGTACTGCAGTGCATCTCCTCCTCATGGACTGCACCAGATTTGCCAGTTCTTGCTGTGAGATGTTACCCCACTCTTCCACCAAGGCACCTGCAAGTTCCCTGACATTTCTGGGTGGAATGGCCCTAGCCCTCACCCTCCGATCCAACAAGTCCTAGACGAGCTCAATGGGATTGAGATCCGGGCTCTTCGCTGGCAATGGCAGAACACTGACATTCCTGTCTTGCAGGAAATCACGTACAGAACGAGCAGTATGGCTGGTGGCATTGTCATGCTGGAGGTTCATGTCAGGATGAGCCTGCAGGAAGGGTACCACATGAGGGAGGAGGATGCCTTCCCTGTAACACACAGCGTTGAGATTACCTGCAATGACAACAAGCTCAGTCCGATGATGCTGTGACATACCGCCCCAGACCATGACGAACCCTTCACCTCCAAATCGATCCCGCTCCAGAGTACAGGGCTTGGTGTAACGCTCATTCCTTCGATGATAAACGCAAATCCGACCATCACCCCTGGTGAGACAAAACCGCAACTCGTCAGTGAAGAGCACTTTTTGCCAGTCCTGTCTGGTCCAGCAACGTTGCTATGGGTATAAGCCCTCAGTCCAGCCTCTCTCAGCCTATTGCGGACAGTCTAAGCACTGATGGAGGCATTGTGCATTCCTGGTGTAACTCGGGCAGTTGTTGCCATCCTGTACCTGTCCCGCAGGTGTGATGTTCAGATGTACCGATCCTGTGCAGGTGTTGTTACACGTGGTCTGCCACTGCGAGGACGATCAGCTGTCCGTCCCGTCTCCCTGTAGCGCTGTCTTAGGCGTCTCACTGTATGGACATTGCAATTTATTGCCCTGGCCACATCTGCAGTCCTCCTGCCTCCTTGCAGCATTCCTAAGGCACATTCACGCAGATTAGCAGGGACACTGGGCTTCTTTCTTTTGGTGTTTTTCAGAGTCAGTAGAAAGGCTCAAAATGGCCAGAAATGAATAACTTTCTTCTGAAACTCATCAGTCTATTCTTGTTCTGAGAAGTGAAGGCTATTCCATGCGAGAAATTCACAGAACATCACAAACTGTCTCTAACCAGAATAGAAAGAGGAGTGGGAGGCCCCGGTGCACAACTGAGCAAAAGGACAAGTACATTAGTGTCTAGTTTGAGAAACAGACGCCTCACAAGTCCTCAACTGGCAGCTTCATTAAATAGTACCCACAAAACACCTGTCTCAACGTCAACAGTGAGGAGGCGACTCTGGGATGCTGGCCTTCTAGGCAGAGTTGCAAAAAAAAAGGCCTTATCTCAGACTGGCCAATAAAACTAAAAGATTAAGATGGGCAAAAGAACACAGACACTGGACAGAAGAACTCTGCCTAGAAGGCCAGTATCCAAGAGTCGTTTCTTCACTGTTGACATGGAGATATTTTTGATACCAAAACAAATGATCAAATGATTGTCTCTTTGCAGAAGAATCTGCAGAGCTGGGAGGGTTGTATCCCACATACATACATACAGTGGGGCAAAAAAGTATTTAGTCAGCCACCAATTGTGCAAGTTCTCCAACTTAAAAAAGATGAGAGAGGCCTGTAATTTTCATCATAGGTACACTTCAACTGTGACAGACGAAATGAGAAAAAGAAATCCAGAAAATCACATTGTAGGATTTTTAATTTATTTATTTGCAAATTATGGTGGAAAATAAGTATTTGGTCAATAACAAAAGTTTATCTCAATACTTTGTTATATACCCTTTGTTGGCAATGACAGAGGTCAAACGTTTTCTGTAAGTCTTCACAAGGTTTTCACACACTGTTGCTGGTATTTTGGCCCATTCCTCCATGCAGATCTCCTCTAGAGCAGTGATGTTTTGGGGCTGTCGCTGGGCAACACAGACTTTCAACTCCCTCCAAAGATTTTCTATGGCGTTGAGATCTGGAGACTGGCTAGGCCACTCCAGGACCTTGAAATGCTTCACTGAAGCCACTCCTTCGTTGCGGGCGGTGTGTTTGGGATCATTGTCATGCTGAAAGACCCAGCCACGTTTCATCTTCAATGCCCTTGCTGATGGTAGGCTTTGTTACTTTGGTCCCAGCTCTCTGCAGGTCATTCACTAGGTCCCCCCGTGTGGTTCTGGGATTTATGCTCACCGTTCTTGTGATCATTTTGACCCCACGGGTGAGATCTTGCGTGGAGCCCCAGATCGAGGAAGATTATCAGTGGTCTTGTATGTCTTCCATTTCCTAATAATTGCTCCCACAGTTGATTTCTTCAAACCAAGCTGCTTACCTATTGCAGATTCAGTCTTCCCAACCTGGTGCAGGTCTACAATTTTGTTTCTGGTGTCCTTTGACAGCTCTTTGGTCTTGGCCATAGTGGAGTTTGGAGTGTGACTGTTTGAGGTTGTGGACAGGTGTCTTTTTTATACTGATAACAAGTTCAAACAGGTGCCATTAATACAGGTAACGAGTGGAGGACAGAGGAGCCTCTTAAAGAAGAAGTTACAGGTCTGTGAGAGCCAGAAATCTTGCTTGTTTGTATGTGACCAAATACTTATTTTCCACCATAATTTGCAAATAAATTCATAAAAAATCCTACAATGTGATTTTCTGGATTATTTTTCCTCATTTTGTCTGTCATAGTTGAAGTGTACCTATGATGAAAATTACAGGCCTCTCTCATCTTTTTAAGTGAGAGAACGTGCACAATTGGTGGCTGACTAAATACTTTTTTGCCCCACTGTACATACATACATACATACATACATACATACATACAGTGAGGGGAAAAAAGTATTTTATCCCCTGCTGATTTTGTACGTTTGCCCACTGACAAAGAAATGATCCGTCTATAATTTTAATTGTAGGTTTATTTGAACAGTGAGAGACAGAATAACAACAAAAAAATCCAGAAAAACACATGTGAAAAATGTTATAAATTGATTTGCATTTTAATGAGGGAAATAAGTATTTGACCCCTCTGCAAAACATGACTTAGTACTTGGTGGCAAAACCCTTGTTGGCAATCACAGAGGTCAGACGTTTCTTGTAGTTGGCCACCAGGTTTGCACACATCTCAGGAGGGATTTTGTCCCACTCCTCTTTGCAGTTCTTCTCCAAGTCATTAAGGTTTCGAGGCTGACGTTTGGTAACTCAAACCTTCAGCTCCCTCCACAGATTTTCTATGGGATTAAGGTCTGGAGACTGGCTAGGCCACTCCAGGACCTTAATGTGCTGAGCCACTCCTTTGTTGCCTTGGTCGTGTGTTTTGGGTCATTGTCATGCTGGAATACCCATCCACGACCCATTTTCAATGCCCTGGCTGAGGGAAGGAGGTTCTCACCCAAGATTTGACCACAACACTTTCACCCAGTTGTCCTCTGAATCATTCAGATGTTCATTGGCAAACTTCAGACGGGCATGTATTTGTGCTTTCTTGAGCAGGGGGACCTTGCGGGCGCTGCAGGATTTCAGTCCTTCACGGCGTAGTGTGTTACCAATTGTATTCTTGGTGACTATGGTCCCAGCTGCCTTGAGATCATTGACAAGATCCTCCCGTGTAGTTCTGGGCCGATTCCTGACCGTTCTCATGATCATTGCAATTCCACGAGGTGAGATCTTGCATGGAGCCCCAGGCCGAGGGAGATTGGCAGTTATTTTGTGTTTCTTCCATTTGTGAATAATAGCACCAACTGTTGTCACCTTCTCAGCAAGCTGCTTGGCGATGGTCTTGTAGCCCATTCCAGCCTTGTGTAGGTCTACAATCTTGTCCCTGTCATCCTTGGAGAGCTCTTTGGTCTTGGCCATGGTGGAGAGTTTGGAATCTGATTGATTGATTGCTTCTGTGGACAGGTGTCTTTTATACAGGTAACAAGCCAAGATTAGGAGCACTCCCTTTAAGAGTGTGCTCCTAATCTCAGCTCGTTACCTGTATAAAAGACACCTAGGAGCCAGAAATCTTTCTGATTGAGAGGGGGTCAAATACTTATTTCCCTCATTAAAATGCAAATCAATTTATAAAATTTTTCATGTGTTTTTCTGGATTTTTTTTGTTGTTATTCTGTCTCTCACTGTTCAAATACACCTACCATTAAAATTATAGACTGATCATTTCTTTGTCAGTGGGCAAATGTACAAAATCAGCAGGGGATCAAATACTTTTTTCCCTCACTGTACATACATACATACATACATACATACATACATACATACATACATACATACATACATACATACATACATACATACATACATATAATACCAGTCAAAGGTTTGGACACACCAACTCATTCAAGGGTTTTTCTTTATTTGTACTATTTTCTGCATTGTAGAATAATAGTGAAGACATAAACTATGAAATAACACATATGGAATCATTTAGTAACGGTGTGACTACATTTGAAGAAACTTGGAAAGTTCTTAATGTTCTGCGTTGACTGACCTTCATGGCTTAATAGGGAGTGGTGGGGCGCTAGCCGTTGAAATGCAAGGCGCCAAATTCAAAATCCAAAAGTTGAATTAATAACATTCATCAATATACAAGTGTTGCATAGTCATCAAAAGCTCTGCTTCTTGGGAACATCACAGCGTTGTCAGATTTCAAAAAGGCTTCACGGCGAAAGCACTACATTTGATTGTTTGAGGGTAGCACCTCCAATTTTTGAAATTAGCATAAATTCATAAACCATCGCGGTTCACACAAAACACATTTCACAGCGAAAACAAGTCCCTTACCTTTTGAAGAACTTCTGTGTTCAACGAAGACATCCAATGGTTCTTTTGTTAGAAAAAGTCATTTTATTAAATCCATAAATCTCAGTTTGGTTGTCACGTTATGTTCAGAAAATACAGCGTCCACTCGCCCATTGAACCGTGAAGAGAACTCGTTCAACCTATACCTATACATTTGTCCAAGAACAATCAAACATCATTGATAATGTATCCTTAGGAACACTTTTATGTATATTTACTATAACATTTCAACCGGATTATAAACTGGACGATAGGAAAGGAAAAAAACACACCGCGCGAGCCCGTGAACGCGCATCCTCTTCTGTTTACATCTGGTGACCACTTCGAAATTCTTCTTCTATTACCATCCAGAGCAACTAAACATCATCAAACACTGTCTAGAGACTGATGACATCCAGTGGAAGCAATAGGTACTGCAATCTTACTCCCATATATGGTCATTTTCAATAAGGAGGGGTTCAAAATGAGGCAATGTGTCAATCACTTTTTCCAGGACAGAAATTCCTCGGGTTTTCGCCTGCTATATCCATTCTGTTATACTCACAATATTTTAACACTCTTAGAAACTTCAGAGTGTTTCCTATCCAATAGTACTAATTATGTGCATATCCTATTTTCTGGGCCTGAGTGGGAGGCATTTTACTTTGGGCACGCCAGACTCTCCAAAACCGTCACCTCGGGAGCCGCTAAGAAGTTAAAGTAATGATGGACTACCATTTCTCTTTGCTTATTTGAGCTATTCTTGATGTAATATGGACTTGATGTAATATGGACCTATTTGGTAAAAGACCGTATTCTGTATACCAAACCTACCTTGTCACAACACAACTGATTGGCTCAAACACATTAAGAAATTCCACTATTTAACTTTTAACACACCTGTTAATTGAAATGCGTTCCAGGTGAAATATATATCCGTTATTTACTATTTTACACCTAGAGTTACTATACATAACTTTAACCCATTGTATAAGAGATTCTCCAAAATTGAAATATTCCAGGCATTTATATACAAATTCCAGTAGTACTTTATCTAAAGCCTTTTCAAAATCTGCTATGAATACCAGGCCTGGTTTCCCAGATTTTTCATAGTGTTCTATTGTTTCCGGTCTTATATCATCTCCAATGTATTGTCCATGTAAAAAAAAAAAAAAGAATAATATCCGACAATACCTTTTTTAAATTCTATGGGCTGTGCAATTTGCTTGAATTTTTGCATCACAACACTGAAGAGTTGGCAGTCTTTTTTAAATGGACTGTCTCGTTATATTTTCCACTTGAGTCCTGTTTCAGTAATAAAGAAATCAGACCATTTTGTTGAGTATTTGACAGTCTACCATTTTTATAGGAGTGGTTAAAACATGCTAATAACGGTCTGAGTACATAAAAAAGGTTTAGTATACCACAACTGGTATGACTTCCAGCCCTGGACTTTTCCCGGCTTTCATTTCATCAAGTTCCTCTTCTATAATTTGGCCTTCACATGCGTCTTTCTGTACAGCTGTTCATTTTACATTGTTAATAGAAATAATATATATATTAACTTCGGTTAGTGGAGATGGAGGAGACTAAAACATATGCTTGAAGTACTTTCCTTCCTCTTTCAAAATATAGTTTGGTGAGTCATGGGTGACTCCATTTGTAACACATTTCAGTTCATTATTTTCATTATCATTTCCTCGTTGGAAGATAAAAAAAATTGGTGCATTTTTATTTCACATTCCTTCCAGTTCGCTTTATTTTTATATTTTTATTTTACTGGGATGATGGTGCAGAGGGAGAGAACAGCAGACTGAGGGTCCGCCTCTCAACGTCCCTCCACGCTCCCTTACCTCCACTGACACTTACCAAAAAGGGACACAGTCTTGAGCTGATGGCGCAACTGGAGTCGCACCGCATTATTTCTGCCTCATGCACAAATTCGTGTTGTTACTCATATGTACAGAGAAAGTGAAATTCCTCTAAAAAAGACCCAAGCCGCTAAAATAACAATGCAAGCAAATTGATACTTTCCTAATCATTCATTACAACTGCAGTGCTGGTTGTAGCGCAAGTGGAAGAAGGCGCATTTTATGACTTACAAAAGTGTTGAATAAAAAGTTTTGACAGTGCTGAGTAAGAACTTTAAACAGAAACTTGCTCATAAAAACAGAAGCTATTTGCTGTATTTGTTGAAAGTCTCTCTCTAGTCATAGTTTTAAATGTTTTGAAATCTCACAGTATCAACTTTGCTGTAGCTTCTTTTTTACGTCTGCTACATTACTGCAGACACTGTAATCTGAGTCATCTGATTGACCAACGGTAGGCCTATAGAGCACTTGATTTGCTCTCCGGGCCCGGCCGCGAAGGCAGAGTTTCTACCTTCAAACACATGAAATGGTTAAAATTTTGAAAACTGCTTACCTGGCGCGTAGGGCAGCTGAATCGAGTGCACCTACCGCCAGCAAACCAAGACGGATAAAAAAATAGGAAGGCCAGGCTTTATATTGGGGTTTTTGATCGACTTGGAATGCCTTGGACCTGTTGGTGACCTGATCTATGCATAGTCACTTTCCCCTACCTACATGTACATATTACCTCGACTAACCCATGCACATTGACTCGGTACCAGCATCCTTTGAACAGTATATAGCCTTGTTATTATTTCATTTTGTTACTATTTTCTTTGTTTATTTAGCACATACTTTTTTTTAAACTACATTGTTGGTTAAGGGGTTGCAAGTAAGCATTTCACAGTAAGGTCTACTACATGTGTTGTATTTGGGGCATTTGACAAATAAAATGTGATTTTATTTTAAGTGTATGGACTAAGTAGACTAGACCCAGTGGCTATTGCATTGGTGCCTATAGGAGACACACCCAGTTAAGTAGACCAGAAGATACCTTCTGAACTTTATTTGAACTTTATTTATCCACCCTCTTTGGGTTCCCGAGTGGCGCATCGGTCTAAGACACTGCATCTCAGTGCAAGAGGTGTCACTGCAGTCCCTGAGGCTGGATCAACAACATTTTAGAATCCAGGCTGCATCACATCCGGTCGTGATTGGGAGTCCCGTAGGGCGGCGCACAATTGGCTCAGCATCGTCCGGGTTTGGCCGGAGTAGGCCGTCATTGTAAATAAGAATTTGTTCTTAACTGACTTGCCTAGTTAAATAAAGGTTCAATAAAAAAAAATTGCTCATACTCTACCTGTGCTCTTGTGTGGGTGTTGTTTAGTGAGCACCACAGTGCCCCCGGCAGGCCATCAGAGGAGAGTGCAGGGGGAGATGAAGACTGTGAGAAGAGATGCTGGGGTTCCCCCTCCTTTGGACCTGTGAGCACTGGCTGCCAGGCTCTAGACCACGCCCTACTGGTTCATCTGAAGAATTGCAGTGCCCAACTTCTGGTGAGGATCATGATTTACTCCATATATGAGTAACAAAGTACTTAAGTATTTTTTTGGAGTATGTGTACTTTAATATTATTGACAACTTTTAGTTTTATTTCACAACATTCCTCCAGAAAATAATGTACTTTTTACTCTATACTTTTTCTCTGACACCCAAAGTACTGTTTTGAATGCTTAGCAGGTAAGGAAAATTGTCAAATTCACACACTTATCAAGATGTCATCGCTAACTGCCTCTGATCTGGTGGACTCACTAAACACAAATGCTTTGTTTGTAAATCGTGCCCCTGGCTATCCGTAAATTTAAAAAAATATATATATATAATTCTGCCGTCTGGTTTGCTTAATATAAGAATTTTTTATTATTTATACTTCCATTTTAACTTTTGATACTTGCTCATTATTAATAGAAAAAAATATCCATACAATTAACTTCGGTTAGTGGAGATGGAGACTGAAACAAAAACAAATTCTTAAAGTACTTTGCTTCCTCTTTCAAAATAATGTTTGGTGAATCATGGGTGACTCATTATTTTAGACATTTACTCAAGTAGTATTTTACTGGGTGACTTTTACTTGAGTCATTTTCTATTAAGTTATCTTTACTTTTACGTGAGTGACAATTGGGTACTTTTCCCACCACTGCAAACACACCATGGTCTCACTGGGCACACCATGGCATTTCATAGTGGATAATGGGTAATATTTGGTTGAGACGTTGATCAAAAACATTACATCCTACAGTATATTCACCCACTCAAAAAGACAGCCAAAAGTTAGTTGAATTACTAATGTATTATCACTATGCTTTCAACCATCTGAAAGCACAACAACATTTCTAGTGATTTATTTTCAGATTTTTGGTTTAGTGTATCATTGCGCTTTCAACTAAAACACAGCAAAGTTCAAATTGGAATACAATGTCAGATATTAAGTTTATTTATACAGCAGATTAATGTGATATCACTGTGCTTCATCTAATAGCACAACCAAATGATCTGGGCCCAGTTTCCCGATAGCCCTGGAATTTAAAGGCTTACGAGGGTTTTAACAATGCATTGTTCCTACAATTCCCAAAACACCATGCAGAGAGAACGCTCACTATGTGCGTTGTTGACGCATGCATGTATTGATACTGGTAGGATCAAAAAGAAAAGCAGCGCTGCTCTTGGATCAGCTTTCTCCATTCAAATCTTACCTTAACATTAGAATTATTCCACAATACTGATGACGGATCAGCTTCTAATTATAGACCGTTGTCAATATGATTTGAAATATATAGACATGTAGTCTATAGGCCTACTGTATTGAGCGTTTAATGTAGTGATCTCTGTTTTCATTTGAAGCTGAATTGAAGCATTATCCTCTGTAACAATTGCAAGAACATTTGCAACTTTAGTCTATTTGTAATCAACTTTGTTTTGAAGTTATTAGCGGTCACAGAGAGACAGCTAAACGTATTAATTCTGTGTTCACCGGAGATCTTCTGTGTATAAAGACACACTTAGCTGTACTACGAGTGGTCTAAGGCAGTCCGTAAGTGCAACTTTAACGATGGTTTTGGGAAACAGCTCAGAGATTTAACGATGCTCCTACAAAGGTTCTAACGATGAACTTAGCTTTCAGATGCTTTTGGGAAACCGGACCCTGGATTGCAGTTTAATTCAATTAAAAGTACATGGTGCAAGTGATCATTGCCGTTCGAGATGCTGTATAGATTATTACAGAAATTGTGAAGACATACTGTACATACAATTATCTGTAAGGTCCCTCAGTCAAGCAGGGAATTTCAAACATATTTAACCACAAAAACCAGGGAGGTTTTCTAATTCCTCGCAAAGAAGCACACCTATTGGTAGATGGGTATAAAATAAAAGCAGACATTGAATATCCCTTTGAGCATGGTGAAGTTATTAATTACACTTTGAATGGTGTAACTCTGTTCCGGAGAGGAAGGAAACCACTTTAAAACAGTGTACATTTGGTACAGAGTTGAATGGCTATGATAGGAGAGAACTGAGGCTGAATCAACAACATTTTAGATACTCCACAGTACTAACTTAAATGACAGAGTGAAAAGAAGGAAGCTTGTACAGAATACAAATATTATAAAACATGCATCCTGTTTGCAAAAAGGCACTAAAGTAAATATGCAAAAATGTGGCAAAGAAATGAACTTTGCGGCAAACACAACACATCACGGAGTACCACTCTTCATATTTACCACTCTTCAACACATCACGGAGTACCACTCTTCATATTTACCACTCTTCAACACATCACGGAGTACAACTCTTCATATTTACCACTCTTCAACACATCACGGAGTACAACTCTTCATATTTACCACTCTTCAACACATCACGGAGTACCACTCTTCATATTTACCACTCTTCAAAACATCACGGAGTACCACTCTTCATATGTACTACTCTTCAAAACATCACGGAGTACCACTCTTCATATGTACCACTCTTCAAAACATCACGGAGTACCACTCTTCATATGTACCACTCTTCATATTTTTAAGCATGTTGGTGGCTGAATCTTGCTATGTCATCGGCAAGGACTTTGGAGTTTTTTAGGATAAAAAGAAACTGAATAGAGCTAAGCACAGGCAAAATCCTAGAGCAAAATCTGGTTGTTTGCTTTCCAACAGACTCTGGGAGACAGGACAATAACCTAAAACATAAGGCCAAATCCAGATGTGCAAATCTCTTACTGAGAAGGACTCACAGCTGTAATCGCTGCCAAAGATGATTCTAACATGTATAATTTTGCAAACATTTCTAAAAACATGTTTTCACTTGGTCATCATGGGGTATTGTGTGTAGAATCGATTTTGAATTCAGGCTGTAAGTCAAGTAAAGAGGTATGAATGCTTTTTGAAGACACTGCACAATTACAGAAGAAGACATGTATAGTTACAGTAATCTCAATGTGGCCTTGGATGTTACTCATACAAGCATTTCGCTACACCCGCAATAACATCTGCTAATCACATGTATGTGGCCAATAAGATTTGATTTGATTTTAAGGCTAAATGTTATATTAGTTTGTAAGATGGCCTTAACTTTAGGCTGTTTATTGTATTACAAAAGTTATATTGAAAGAAATGTGACAACACAACCACATATCAACATTTAAGGAGATGAATGTAGCTACTGCTTGGATAGTTCCATCTGAGAGACTTGCTTAATCCCATTCTTAAATTTGTATTTTTGGTTAGTTATTGCATTTCAAAAGTGATATTTAATTGTGTTTGGTTGTCTATGCAACCAAATATCAACATTTGAAAGAGATGCAGAAGACTGTGCATTCAAAAAGTATTCTGACCCCTACCCTTTTTCCACCTTTTGTTACGTTACAGCCTTATTCTAAAATTGTTGAAATATGTTTTTTCTCATCAATCTACACACAATACCCCATAAAGACAAAGCGAAAAACTGTTTTGTAGAAATGTTGCAAATGTATTAAAAATTTAAAAAATATATATTATTTACGTAAGTATTCAGACTCTCTGCTATGAGACTCAACATTGAGTCCTGTTTTCATTGATCATCCTTGATGTTTCTACAACTTGATTGGAGTCCACTTGTGGTAAATTCAATTGATTGGACATGATTTAGAAAGGCACAAACATCTGTCTATATTAGGTCCCACCGTTGACAGTGCATGTCAGAGCAAAAACCAAGCCATGAGGTCGAAGGAATTTTCCGTAGAGCTCCGAGACAGGATTGTGTCGAGGAACAGATCTGGGGAAGGGTACCAAAACAATTCTGCAGCAATGTAGGTCCCCAAGAACACAGTGACCCCCATCATTATTTAATGGAAGAAGTTTGGACCACCAAGACTTTTCCTAGAGCTGGCCACCCGGCCAAACTGAGCAATCTTTGGAGAAGGGCCTTGGTCAGGGAGGTGACCAAGAACCTGATGGTTACTCTGACAGAGCTCCAGAGTTGGGAGAACCTTCCAGAAGTACAACAATCTCTGCAGCACTCCACCAATCATGCCTTTATGGTAGAGTGGCCAGACGGAAGCCACTCTTCAGTAAAAGGCACATGACAGCCCGCTTGGAGTTTGCCAAAAGGCACCTTAAGGACTCTCAGACCATGAGAAACAATATTCTCTGGTCTGATGAAACCAAGATTGAACTCTTTGGCCTGAAAGCCAAGCGTCACGTCTAGAGGAAACCTGGCACCATTTCTACGGTGAAGCATGGTGGCAGCATCATGCTATGGGAATGTTTTTCAGTGGCAGGGACTGGGAGACTAGTCATGATCGAGGAAAAGATGAACGGCGCAAAGTATAGAGGTCCTTGACGAAAACCTGCTCCAGAGCGCTCAGGAACTCATACTGGGGCGAAGGTTCACCTTCAAACAGGACAACGACCCCAAGCACACAGCCAAGACAACGCAGGAGCGGCTTCGGGACAAGCCTCTGAATGTCCTTGAGTGGCCCAGCCAGAGCCCGAACCTGATCAAACATCTCTGGAGATAACTGAAAATAGCTGTGCAGCGATGCTCCCCATCCAACCTGACAGAGCTTGAGAGGATCTGCAGAGAAGAATGGGAGAAACTGACCAAATACAGGTGTGCCAGGCTTGTAGCGCCATACCCAGGAAGACTCAAGGCTGTAATCGCTGCCAAAGGTGCTTCAACACAGTACTGAGTAAAAGGTCTGAATACTTATGTAAAGGTAATTTTTCAGTTTTTTACTTGTTATAAATTCGCAAAAATGTCTAAACCTGTTTTGCTTTGACATTATTGGGTATTGTGTGTAGATCGATGAATCTTTTTTTATTTTTTTTATTTTATCAAAATGTGTAAAAGTGAAGTGGTCTGAATACTTTCTGAAAGCACTGTACATCTGTGCCACTGACAAACTGACATTAAAGCCAGACTGTTTAAAAAGTATAATTCATATGTTTGATTCACATCTCCATCTCAACCAAAAATCTAAGTTATGGAATAGGACTAAATCAAATCAAACTTTAAATGCACTTTAAATATATTTTGGTTTGATGTAGTCATATTCTTTAACTTACATTTTTGGTTGAGATGGAGATGTGAATCCAATTTATTCAGTTTTAATTCGTAGACAAACTGGAATTAAACGCAGACATCATTACATTTTAAATTAACCAGAGCTTGAAACCCAAGCATATTTGGTCTATTTTTAGTTAAATTCTGGGTTTAATTTAAACAATTGCTGTTGATGACTTTGCAAATGCTATATAGACCTAAATAGCATGGTTGATAGATAAAGTATGGTCACATTTCATTTGCTCTGTTAAACCTACCCTTTTGGAATTACTTTGATACCGTTTGGAATTACTTAAAAACAAAATAGATTTTATTTAAGTGGAGATCTCTCAACAATCATTATCACGATAGCATATAGGTAATAGTTAGTGACAAATAACCAAGCAGGGCTTCATTTAACCTTGGTTGGGAGACCAAAGGGTAGCTGTTGATAGATCAATTCTCTAGTAGGAGGTGCTGCCCAGCCTATATATATTTTTTATGTTAAAGGATATAACGTTGAAAATCTGTTGTTTTAAGGTACAAATTCAACCGTTTTTATACAAGGTTTTGTCTATGTTAAAATGTGGTTACCATAATGACAAAATCCTGTGGTTGAAATTTCAACCTCAAAACATCAATATATGTTGATGACTTTTTTCAAATCCAATGTATTTTCCACGTAGATTCCACATCGCAATACGTTGACAAATTACACTGAAACAACGTTTATTTAACCAGTTTGCACCCAGTGGGGTCCTCTTATGTATGAGGCTTTAAACCAAATTAGTTGAATTTAAATCTCATACATAGGTGATCTGATCTTGCGTTTGTGTTGTGCTGCCAAAATGATTGATAAGCAGAGCAACAGCTCCCAGTTCTAATGTAATAATGATATTAAAAAAATGTGGCATCTGTGGTCTTACCAAATGTTCTGATTTGTTGAATCAATTTTGGCTGTGCTTTGCAGAGGCTGGGGACCTTTGGGCCTCTGCGCTGTGGGGAGATGTATGCTCTGGACCGCCTACTCAGGGAGGCCCGCGTCCTCGAGCTTATCAGACACGTTGCCAAGGAGACCCCTGGAGGAGCCACTCAGCCAGATGAGGGTGAGTTCATTACTCCTGAGAGGAGGACAGTAAAACAGCAAACTAGCTTACTCACTGACACAGCTAAGGATATAATGAACAAGGTTAACTACTCTAATTTTAGATTAAATTACTATCATCTCTAACTTGTTTTCTTTTCCTTCTGTCTCTCTCCTGGAGTAGTTGTTCCCCAGTTAGAACAGTGCCAAGGGGCAACATTGCTATGGCAGCAGTGTACAGACAATGGCAGTGTGTACAGCACCTCCACAGAGGCTTTCCTCACAACACTGGCCGCTGCTTACACCAACAGACTGCCCGAGAGAGGAGCCAGCCTGGCAGACACAGGTGTGATACTGTTGTTGTGTCTCGATCATGGATAATATCATGTAAAATAACGCATTTCACTGCACCTATCTGGTGTAAATAACAATAAAACATATTTTTTTTAAATACAGTTGAAGTCAGAAGTTTACATACACCTTAGCTAAATACATTTAAACTTAGTTTTTCACAATTCCTGACATTTAATCCTAGTAAATATTCCCTGTCTTAGGTCAGTTAGGATCACCAGTTTATTTTAAGGATGTGAAATGTCAGAATAATAGTAGAGAGAATGATTTATTTCAGCTTCCCAGTGGGTCAGAAGAAATCACATTCCCAGTGGGTCAGAAGTTTACATACACTCAATTAGTATTTGGTAGCATTGCCTTTAAATAGTTTAACTTGGGTCAAATGTTTTGGGTAGCCTTTCACAAGCTTCCCACAATAAGTTGGGTGAATTTTGGCCCATTCCTCCTGACAGAGCTGGTGTACCGAAGTCAGGTTTGTAGGCCTCCTTGCTCTCACATGCTTTTTAAGTTCTGCTCACAAAATTTCTATAGGGTTGTGGTCAGGGCTTTGTGATGGCCACTCCAATACCTTAACTTTGTTGTCCTTAAGCCATTTTGCCAAGTATGCTTGGGGTCATTGTCCATTTAGAAGACCCATTTGCGACCAAGCTTTAACTTCCTGACTGATGTCTTGAGATGTTGCTTCAATATATCCACATAATTTTCCTTCCTCATGCCATATATTTTGTGAAGTGCACCAGTCCTTCCTGCAGCAAAGCACCCCCACAACATGATGCTGCCACCCCCGTGCTTCACGGTTGGGATGGTGTTCTTCGGCTTGCAAGCCTCCCCCTTTTTCCTCCAAACATAATGATGGTCATTATGGCCAAACAGTTCTATTTTTGTTTCATCAGACTAGAGGACATTTCTCCAAAAAGTACGATCTTTGTCCCTGTGTGCAGTTGCTTTTTTATGTCGGTTTTTGAGCAGTTTCTTTAAAAGTGGCCTTTCAGGTTATGTCGATATAGGACTCGTTTTACTGTGGAAATAGATACTTTTGTACCTGTTTCCTCCAGCATCTTCACAAGGGCCTTTTTCTGTTCTGGGATTGTTTTGTATTTTTCGGACCAAAGTACGTTTATCACAAGGAGACAGAACGCGCCTCCTTCCTGAGCGGTATGACGGCTGCGTGGTCCAATGGTGTTAATACTTGCATACTATTGTTTGTACAGATGAGCGTGGTACCTTCAGGCGTTTGGAAATTGCTCCCAAGAATGAATCAGACTTGTGGAGGTCTACAATTGTTTTCTGAGGTCTTGGCTGATTTATTTTGATTTTTCCCATGATGTCAAGCAAAGAGGCACTGAGTTTGAAGGTAGGCCTTGAAATACATCCACAGGTACACGTCCAATTGACTCAAATTATGTCAATTAGCCTCTCAGAAGTTTCTAAAGCCATGACATAATTTTCTGGAGTTTTCCAAGCTGTTTAAAGGCACAGTCAACTTAGTGTATGTAAACTTCTGACAACACTGGAATTGTGATACAGTGAACTATAAGTGAAATAATCTGTCCGTAAACAATTGTTGGAAAAATTAATTGTCATGCACGAAGTAGATGTTTTTAACCGACTAGCCAAAACTATATTTTGTTAACAAGAAATTTGTAGAGTGGTTGAGAAACGAGTTTTAATGACTCCAACCTAAGTGTATGTAAACTTACGACTTCAACTGTGTGTGTGTGTGTGTGTGTGTGTGTGTGTGTGTGTGTGTGTGTGTGTGTGTGTGTGTGTGTGTGTGTGTGTGTGTGTGTGTGTGAGAACATTAGGTACACCACCCTGTTCACTAAAATGGTTCTCTCCTACAGACAGTGAGTCGCATGGCCGTAACTTGCTTTATAAAGCAGGCAGACAGGCATTGAACGTTATAATGGGCAAAACGAGTGACCTAAGCGACTTTGAGTGTGGTGTGGTCATCATTGCCACTTGCGCCGATTCCAGTATCTCAGAATAGGCCGGCCTCCTGGGCTTTTCACGCAGGACAATGTCCAGGGTTTACAGAGAATGGTTCAACAAATAAAAAACATCCAGTCAGCGGCAGTCCTGTGGGCGAAAACAGTTAATTGATGCTACAGACGACTATTGCATAGACGACTACACCGGGTTCCACTCCGATCAGCTAAAAACAAGAAGAATCTGCTCCAGCGGGCATGCATTCACCAACACTGGACAATTGAGAAGTGAAAAAATGTAGCCTTGTCAGACGAATCCCGGTTCCTGTTTGTTCATGCTGATGGCATAGTCAGGATTTTGGCGTAAGCAACATCAGTCCATGGTCCCATCCTGCCTGGTATCAACAGTACAGGCTGGTGGTGAAATGGTGTGGGGAATGTTTTCCTGGCACACGTTAGGTCCCTTGATACCAATTGGGCAAAGTTTCCATGCCCTGAAGAATTCAGGCTGTTCTAGAGGCAAAGGTGGGTCCGACCCAGTACTAGATAATAAACTGGCCACCGTGTCTTTAACATAGTGATACATGGTCTAAAACACTCTCCCTCAGGAGGAGTTTGATCCGCAATGCAATGCTCTTGGCTTTGATTCCAGTGGCGTATATGCTATCACAGACCCACACATTAGAGAAGAGCTGTTGAAGTGATATCCTGTCACGTCGGACCCATGTCTCTCTGTGTGGTGTCTAGTGTTCTTGCGACTGGTGGAAAGGATTCTGGAGAGGAGGCTGCCCAAGCGTGGGGGCGGGGCAGCCAGAGAGATGCTGACTCTCTTCCAGTTCTGGAGCTACCTGGAGGCAGAGGGAGTGAGCGAGCTGGACACACACATCACTGAACTGGCAGAGGAGGGTGAGTGTCTGAGAGACTGACTATGGTAGTGAATGGGCCTCCTTAATTGCTTGGAGTTGGTGTTAATGGATTTGTTAATGTGTCTTACCAGGTTACAGACAGTCACTTGGCTCTATGGTCAGTCATGATGAATGTACAGCATTTAAATGGATGATTGCTCTCATTGTTGTTCTTTCACCACACCAGCTATAACATAATCTCCTCATCCTATTATCTTTTTTTCTATTTTCAAACCCCATCTTTAATCTCTCTCTGTGTTTCCTTTTCCTCCCACAACACACACCCTGTGATGTCTCTTTCTCTGCTTCTATGTCCACCCCCCAACCCCCTCAGTCTGGCTGGTTCAGAGCCTGCAGTCAGGAGACCAGGATGTGCTGGTGAAGGCCCTGAAGAGGCCACCAGAGAGCAGCCTGAAGAGGGAGGGGATGCATGCTGTCAGCCTGCTGCTCAGAGACCCGCGGGGGAAGGTGTCTGCCTCAGCTAGTTCCCTGCTCCGGAGCCTAGCCAACCAACCACGCCATCGAGAGAGGGTGAGACCAAGGGACACATTCATTTCAGGCAGGGGTTTTCAACCGGGGGTACTGCAGGGGGTCTTTTAGTTTTTTTTTTATTAATGGAAATTGTTTTTATGAATGTCGCTAGCACCAACAGACTAAACAAATTTCAAATGACATACCTAAAATAGAGAAGAGTATATCTGCTATATATTCTATATTTATATTCTAATGATTTGTAAAACCCTGATTTAAGGCCATCCTCACTGTAAAACTTTTGAAATGCGCCTCTTAAGTGTACTCTATGAAGATAATAGGATCACCAATGTGGATTCACACTACACGATCAAAAGTATGTGGACACCTGCTCGTTGAACATCTCATTCCAAAATCATTAACGTTAATATGGAGTTGGTCCCCCCTGTGCTGCTATAACAGCCTCAACTCTTCTGGGAAGGCTTCACAGTAGATGTTGGAACATTACTGTGGGGACTTGCTTCCATTCAGCCACAAGAGCATTAGTGAGGTTGGGCACTGATGTTGGGCGATTAGGACTGGCTCGCACTCGGCGTTCCAATTCATCCCTATGGGGTTGCGGTCAGGGCTCTGTTCAGGCCAGAAAAGTTCTTACACACCAATCCCGACAAACCATTTCTGTATGGACCTAGCTTTGTGCATGGGAGCATTGTCATGCTGAAACGGGAAAGGGCCTTCCCCAAACTGTTGCCACAAAGTTGGAAGCACAGAATCATCTATAAGGTCATTGTATGCTGTAGCGTTAAGAATTTCTTTCACTGGAACTAAGGGGCCTAGCCCAAACCATGAAAACAGCCCCAGACCATTATTCCTCCTCCATTGAACTTTACAGTTGGCACTGTCCATTCTCCTGACATCCGCCAAACCCATATTCATCCTTCGGACTGCCAGATGGTGAAGCGTGATTAATCACCCCAGAGAACGTGTTTCCACTGCTCCAGAGTCCAATTGTGGCGCGCTTTACACCACTCCAGCCAACGCTTGGCATTGCGCATGGTGATCTTAGGCTTGTGTGCGGCTGCTCGGACATGGGAACCCATTTCATGAAGCTCCTGACTAACAGTTCTTGTGCTGACGTTGCTTCCAAGGGCAGTTTGGAACTCGGTAGTGAGTGTTGAACCGAGGACATATGATTTTTACACGCTACGCACTTCAGCACTCGGCGGTCTCGTTCTGTGAGCTTGTGTGGCCTACCACTTTGTGGGTGAGCCGTTGTTGCTCCTAGATGTTTCCACTTCAAGATAACAGCACTTGCAGTTGACCGGGGCAGCTCTAGCTTGTTGGACAGGTGGAGTCCTATGACGGTGCCACATTGAAAGTCACTGAGCTTTTCAGTAAGGCCATTATACTGCCAATGTTTGTCTATGGAGATTGCATGGCAGAGTGCTTGATTTTATACACCTGTCAGCAACGGGTGTGGCTGAAATCGCAGAATCCACTAATTTGAAGGGTTGTCCCCATACTTTGTGTGTGTGTGTTTGTGTGTTTGTGTGTTTGAAAGTGTATTTTTGTATTTTACAAAAATAGGCCCTGGTAAGCTGTCTGGAGCTTCTGGAGAATGAAAGCATGGAGACGAGAGTGTGTGGATGTAAAGCACTTGCATGTCTGAAGGTCAGTCTTCCCACTTAGTCACACCTCTTCAACAATCTCCATCTTCCATCTGTTGGACCCTAGTGTCTGGAGTCAGTCTGTTTTTTTATGTTCTGCAGGCCAAAGAGAGCATCGACCAGCTGGTGTATCTCTGTCGATCAGACAAGGAGGACGTGAGGGATGCTGCCAAACAAGCTCTGTTGGTGCTTGGTTAGTAGAAGGATAAGAAGTATACGTTTGATAGGGGACTGAGTGAGATCAAGGGATACAGGGGCACAGAGAGTGGGGTTTCTGTGGGTGGGAAAGAGGGAATAATGGGATAAGATGTGTGAGAGGAAAGAGACGTGTGTGTGTGTGTGTGTGTGTGTGTGTGTGTGTGTGTGTGTGATTGATGTTCTGTGTTCCATCCAGGTGAGGAGGGGAAGTTGGCCCACAGACACGTTGAGACATCTCTGCAGGAAGGAGTGCCACGACTCTTCTCCCCTGGCAGCATGGCCAGCACCGCCTTCTAACGCCACCACAAAGGAATACTGATACCGTCATGCTAATGTCAACACACTATTACAGAGCCATTATCATGCCACACACACACATCAAATATACACTGTAAAAGAGGGTGCAATACACTGATGCAAAAGGTTGCTGACTGTCACATGCACTCACTAACAATGGGATGACATCTACAGCTTGACATAGTCAGTGAACTAAACTCACATATTACCAACCTGTGTGTAAATAAGTGACAACTACTCATGAAGAACTGTGGATTTGCAGACACGATGAAGAGGGGTGGAAAGTATTTTACTGCCTTAAAGTACATTTTGGCCTGGTGGTGTTGCTTTCTGAATCGTGTAAGCACAGCTAGGATGAATGGATAGAAGGACACAACAATCATTGTGTCAGATCATTGCATGGATAGGACAAATCCACTTTTGATCTGCTATATTTGTAATGAATCTGGTTTGTGTTGGTCTGTGTGGAGACTGTCAGTGTGTGTGGAGACTGTCAGTGTGTGTGGAGACTGTCAGTGTGTGTGGAGACTGTCAGTGTGTGTGGAAGGAGTAATGAAGTAAGTCATGGGGGTGGAAGGGAATTGGTTGTTCCTCAGGAGATGATGGTGGTGCAGTTCCACACTCTAGGACCACAGTCTGATGAGGAGCTTGTTGCCATGCCGGCCAGGAAGAAGTCACCTGGAAAAACAGTTGTTACAGTGCCATTATTCCATACTATCATTCTATGCTTTATGTAAATATATATATAGAATTGTGTTGTAATTCACTTGCTATTGTTGAAACAATCTACTGTAAGGAAATTCATCGTGCATCTTGAGACTTGTGCCACTGGCGATATAACTGAAGATTACTTCAGCTGTATGGGTGGTTAAGAACTTTATTATCAACATTATTATTGAAAACTTTCAACTGTGGTGGACTTTGCCTTTTTGGAGCAGAAAACTCCTAACTGAAACAGACAACCAAACTGCTTGTACTGTGTGGAATGTATAGTGTGGAATCAAGGTAGGATGAAAACCTACATTCATTCTATATTCTTTACTTTGTAGAGTCATCAGTTATTCAGAGGAGGCTGGTGTAAGGAGCTATAGGAGGACAGGCTCATTGGAATGGCATAAATGGAACGGAGTCAAACGTGGTTTCCATATGTGTGATACCGTTCCAGTTATTATAGCCATCACAATGAACCCCTCCCCCTATAGCTCCTCCCACCAGCCTCCTCTGGTTTTATTGTATAGGAGTTAATCACTTAAAGCTTCTTCAGTGTATAAGTGCCTCAAGTTATGAGACATGAGATGAAATACTTTATTGAAGAGATGCAGTGCTAATACAAACACTGCAGAAAAGTATATTTTCCTTATGACTCAAATTGTGCAGCAAAATAAGTGATGTTCTTTAGATTTCTTTTTTCTATAAAAGTATATTGACTGGCAAATAAATATTGTGCTTGGCATCAAATGTAAACAAATTAATAAAATTATGTTCAAAAATGTTTCCTTTTGTGAGAGGATGTGATAACGTATAATTTCCCTATGTTTATTAACATTTTAATAAACGGGGGGACATACGTTTGAAGTCGGAAGTTTACATACACTTAGGTTGGAGTCATTAAAACTCATTTTTCAACCACTCCACAAATGTCTTGTTAACAAACTATAGTTTTGGCAAGTCGGTTGGGACATCTAATGACACAAGGAATTTTTCCAACAATTGTTTACATACAGTGAATTATAAGTGAAATAATCTGTATCACAATTCCAGTGGGTCAGAATTTTACATACACTAAGTTGACTGTGCCTTTAAACAGCTTGGAAAATTCCATAAAATGATGTCTTGGCTTGACAAGCTTCTAATAATTGACATCATTTGAGGTGTTGTTTTTGTCGCACTGCTTTGCTTTATCTTGGCCAGGTCGCAGTTGTAAATGAGAACTTGTTCTCAACTGGCCTACCTGGTTAAATAAAGGTGAAATTAAAAATAATGGAGGTGTACCTGTGGATGTATTTCAAGGCCTACCTTCAAACTCAGTGCCTCTTGCTTGACATCATGGGATAATCAAAATAAATCAGCCAAGACCTCAGAAAAATTATTGTAGACCTCCACAAGTCTGGTTCATCCTTGGGAGCAATTTCCAAACGCCTGAAGGTACCACGTTCATCTGTACAAACAATAGTACGCAAGTATTACCACGTTCATCTGTACAAACAATAGTACGCAAGTATTAACACCATGGGACCACGCAGCCATCATACCGCTCAGGAAGGAGACGCGTTCTGTCTCCTAGAGATGAACATTCTTTGGTGCGAAAAGTGCAAATGGTGTGGGATATAGACCGGTGGGTTATTATTAAAAACAATTGGATAGTGAAAAACACAAAAAGAAAGATGCCCAGGGAACCTGCTCATCTGTGTGAACATGCCTTAGGCATGCTGCAAGGCGGAATGAGGACTGCAGATGTGGCCAGGGCAATAAATTGCAGTGTCAGTACTGTGAGACGCCTAAGACAGCGCTACAGGGAGACCTCACAGTGGAAGACCACGTGTAACAACATCTGCACAGGATCGGTACATCCGAACATCACACCTGCGGGACAGGTACAGGATGGCAACAACAACTGCCAGAGTTACACCAGGAATGCACAATCCCTCCATCAGTGCTCAGACTGTCCGCAATAGGCTGAGAGAGGCTGGACTGAGGGCTTGTAGGCCTGTTGCAAGGCAGGTCCTCACCAGACATCACTGGCAACAACATCGCCTATGGGCACAAACCCACCGTTGCTGGACCAGACAGGACTGGCAAAAAGTGCTCTTCACTGGCGAGTCTCGGTTTTGTCTCACCAGGGGTGATGGTCGGATTTGCGTTTATCGTCGAAGGAATGAGCATTACACCGAGGCCTGTACTCTGGAGCGGGATCGATTTGGAGGTGAAGGGTTCGTCACTTCTAGGGCGGTGTGTCACAGCATCATCGGACTGAGCTTGTTGTCATTGCAGGCAATCTCAACGCTGTGCATTACAGGGAAGACTTCCTCCCTCATGTGGTACCCTTCCTGCAGGCTCATCCTGACATGACCCTCCAGCATGACAATGCCACCAGCCATACTGCTCGTTCTGTACGTGATTTCCTGCAAGACAGGAATGTCAGTGTTCTGCCATGGCCAGCGAAGAGCCCGGATCTCAATCCCATTGAGCATGTCTGGGACCTGTTGGATCGGAGGGTGAGGGCTACGGCCCTTCCACCCAGACATGTCAGGGAACTTGCAGGTGCCTTGGTAGAATCTCACAGCAAGAACTGGCAAATCTGGTGCAGTCCATGAGGAGGAGATGCACTGCAGTACTTAATGCAGCTGGTGGCCACACCAGATACTGACTGTTACTTTAGATTTTGACCGCTCCCCCCCTTTGTTCAGGGTCACATTATTCAATTTATGTAGTCACATGTCTGTGGAACTTGTTCAGTTTATGTCACAGTTGTTGAATCTTATGTTCATACAAATATTTACACATGTTAAGTTTGCTGAAGATAAATGCAGTTGACAGTGAGAGGACGTTTCTTTGCTGAGTTATATATATGTATATGAGAGAGGCGCTCACAAAGATCTGGGGGGGGGCCCAACCCAGACCGAAAGGTCACTCAAGTGAAGCACCCCTCCTAGGGACGGCATAAGAGCGCCAGTGACTCAGCCCCCATAATAGGGTTAGAGAGAGGGGAGCCAGGCAGAGACAGCAAGGGCGGTTTATTCGCTCCAGTGCCTTTCCGTTCACCTTCACACCCCTGGGCCAGACTACACTCAATCACTTTTCAATAAAGACTCAAATGTCGAGACAGAGTCTGTGTCTCTCACATGGATAGGCGGACCATTCCATAAAAATGGAGCTCAATATGAGAAAGCCGTGTCTTCAGCTGTTTGCTTAGAAATTCTAGGGACAATAAGGAGGCCTGCGTCTTGTGACCGTAGCGTATGTGTAGGTATGTACAGCAGGACCAAATCGGAAAGATAGGTAGGAGCAAGCCCATGTAATGCTTTGTAGGTTAGCAGTAAAACCTTGAAATCAGCCCTAGCCTTAACAGGAAGCCAGTGTAGAGAGGCTAGCACTGGAGGAATATGATCACATTTTTTGGTTCTTCTCAAGATTCTAACAGCCGTGTTAAGCACTAACTGAAGTGTATTTAGTGCTTTATCCGGGTATCCGGAAAGTAGAGCATTGCAGTAGTTTAATCTAGAAGGACAGAAAGTTTCAGATTTTTGCAATGTTACGAAGATGGAAAAATGCTGTCCTTGAAATATTCCTGATATGTTCGTCAAAAGAGATCAGGGTCCAGAGTAACGCCGAGGTCCTTCAGTTTTATTTGAGATGACTGTACAACCATCAAGATTAATTGTCAGATCCAACAGAAGATCTCTATAATGTTGTTATCCCTTTCAGAGGAGCTCTGAATGGAACCTATTGGTTGTGTGGAAAAATGGCTTACTATAGCATTCCATCGAACTGGGGAGGGACGTGTAATGTAGGGTTTGTGGTGACAGCTATGAGAACCGTTCAGAATAATGTGAGGGATCTGAAGGCTTTGTTTAAAGACTACAGACCTCCTGGAATGAGAAGAGATATGAGATCTCTGGCTGGCATCACTCAAACTCAGGCGCCTGCCTCCAGCTTCTTTTGTGTGAGTTGCATGTGAGTTAGATCAAATTCGAGACATATCTAGACACAGAAAATTGAAAATGCTACTCGAAATGCCCTGGAAGAATTAAATGGGGAAATTAAAGAATTGCGTAAGTTATCTCTGCAAAACAGAGAAGCCCATGACTATATTTTGGCAGGTAAAGGGGGCACTTATGCAATCATTGGTGATAAATGTTGTACTTTTGTCCCAGATCACTCTTCTAATGTGACTGATCTTGCCAAATACATTGCCAATGTTGCTAAGAATAATTATCCAAAACCAGATTGGACACTTGCAACTTGGTTTGAATCCCTGTTTGGAAATTGGGGATCCCAAATTGCCCAGTGGGCTGCAGCGTGTTTTTTAAAATTGTTTTAAATTTTTTTGTTTGCTTAATTGTGCTATTAACATGCTGTAAGGCGATATATGCCTCTCTGGCTGTTAAGATTTCAGCCGTTATTATGTTTTCTTCTCCTACAGAGAATGGTGAAACTAATGAGCTGCCAACTCTGGATGAGCTCCCATTTCCCCCTGTAGATGCAAACGATGAGTAAAGGTTTTTTATTTAACCTTTATTTAACTAGGCAAGTCAGTTAAGAACAAATTCTTATTTACAATGACGACCTACCAAAAGGCCTTCTGCATGGGACTGGGATTAAAAATAAATGAAAACATAGGACAAAACACACATCACGACAAGAGCGACAACACTACAGACTTAAGACAACAGGTTTTATTTTAAGTTGAGGGTGAGGTCATCTAAACACTCAATTCATTTTACATTATGCGGAACACTGAGCTGATGAGCAAGCACCAACCTTTTGAAGGTCTTTGCAAAATTGTTAAACAACAGGATTTTATATTTTGACTAGGTGAAAAACATAGGTCAATCCAACCCGATGGTGGAAAGAAGTATGGAAACAATGGATAACATTGAGAGTTATTCACCTCTGAATCTACAGATCTTGTGTGTGTGTGTGTATTCTTTTTTATATACTCATTCACGTTGGTTATAACTTTTTGATTGTGTCACGCCTGCTCCCGCATTTTTCCCCCGGCGCTCGAGGGCGCCAGGCTCCCCAGCATTACGCACTCCTGCCACCATTACGCACACCTGCCTTCCCCCGTCAGGCACATCAGCGACTATTGGACTCACCTGGACTCAATCACCTCTGTCATTTAGAGCTCACTTCAGACCGGTACTTATGCAAGTTTGACTGTGACCTCTCCAGCTTGCTGACAATGAAGAGTGACTAATTTAATATTGACTGAGTGTCCTATATAAGAATTTCCATAACACCACAAAAGTCGTTTTTTGGGGTATCTGCACTTTACTTTACTTTGCCAACTTTTACTTTACTACGTTCCTAAAGAAAATGATGTACTTTTTTATTCCATACATTTTCCCTGACACCCTAAGGTACTCGTTACATTATCCAATTCACACACATCAGAACATCCCTACTGCCTCTGATCTGGTGGACTCAATAAACAAAGGCTTTGTTTGTAAATGATGTTGGAGTGTGCCCCTGGCTATCCGTCAATAAAATTGTGCCGTCTGGTTTGTTTAATATAAGGAATTTGAAATGGCTTATTCTTTAACTTTGATACTTAAATACATTTGAGAAATTGCATTTACTTTTGATACTTAAGTAAATTTAAAACAAAATACTTTTAGACTTTTACTCAAGTAGTATTTTACTTGGTGACTTTCACTTGAGTCCTTTTCTTTTAAGGCAACTTTACTTTTACTCTATGACAATTGAGCACTTTTTTCCACCACTGGCTTTGGGACAAGTCTTGAGTGGCCCAGTCAGAACCCAGACTTGAACCCAAACTGGTGAGACCTGAAAATAGCTGTGCAGCGACACTCCCCGTCCAACCTGACAGAGTTTGAGAGGATCTGCAGAGAAGAATGGGAAAAACTCCCCAAACAGTTGTGCCAAGCTTGTAACGTCATACACAAGAACACTCGAGGCTGTAGTCGCTGCTTAAGGTGCTTCAACAAAATACTGAGTAAAGGTCTGAATACAAATGTAAATGTGATATTAACGGGGGGGTTTTAAATCAATTTGCAAACATTTCTAAAAACCCGTTTTTGCTTTGTCATTATGGGGAATTGTGTGTAGACTGAAGGGGAAAAAACAATTGCATCCATTTTAGAATAAGGCTGTAACGTAACAATGTGGAGAAAGTGGAGGGGTCTGAATACTTTCCGAATGCTCTATACATATTCTAGTACGGGAATGTATTAGTCACAACAAAAATATGTAGGCAGATAATGGAAATATGAAGACCTATGACATGTTATGCCTTGTTTTTTTAAGACAACAGTAAATTAGAAATTGGTCAGATATGAATTGAAAAATAGTCTTAAATTGAATGCTAGGCCAACCTTCCTACCCTGAGCTCTTAATAAACAAAAAGGCTACCAGACCAGTCTGCTTACCAAGAAACATTAATTCATGCACTAAGCAAAAGGAGGTATGCAAATGCATATATAAGATTGTGTAAACAGATAGCAGGCCTATATCTGATGACTGATAATGAGTAGTAGCCTAGGCTAATAGTGACAGACCAGGAAGGAAGCAAGCACAAGATCCACCCACGCATTGGGTTGGATGAATGCAAGCAACCTGGTCTCAGAGCATTTTGTATTATTTTGTACTTAAACCAGAGACACTCCATTTAGAATGTTATGTTTCGTATGGTATGTATTAATTTGTGGATGTCCAGCATCCAATTCGTATGATATTGTAACGATCCTGGGTTTATAAGCGCGGATATCAACTCTGAGCATGCTTTTGTGGCACAGTTGATAGCGCGCTGGACTTCGGGCTAGAAGGTCGAGGGTTCGAGACCTGCTCCCTACCTGTTTCATTACAATATGTTACAAATGATATATTTTAAAAAAAAAATACACATTTGTGGAATGTACAATTTGTTACGAATTTGCAAAACACATGATGTGTTACACATTCCAATTTGGATAACATTAGCTAGGGTTAAGATTAGGAGTTAGTTTAAAGGGTTAGGGGAAGGTTTAAGATTAGGGTTAGGGGAAGGGTTAGTTAACATGCTAAGTAGTTTCAAAGTAGTTGCAAAGTAGTAAGTAGTTGAAAAGTTGCTAATCCACCCCGACCAACTACCCTCCTTTTGTTTTTGAATTAACTAACCTTCTGTCTTATGTAACATACCAATACCAAATGTAACATTCAGTATCATACTAATTTGACTGTCCCTGATTTTTGTTTACTATGTTACGTCTGGTCTATGAGACCAACAAGTTTCTTTCGAAAAGGAACACACTGGCAGTTGCAGTATGCTGTGTTTGTGTTCTTCATAGGAAAACAGTAGGTAAGTGTCTCTCTTATTATTCAGTTTCCCTTAGAGAAAAGAACTTTGCACTGTTGATGGAGTCATGATAAGTATACATGGGTTAAATTAAAGCTGCAATATGTAACTTTTTAGTTGACCAGAACAGATTCACATAGAAATCTGAGTTATAAATGTCATTCTCATTGAAAGCAAGTCTAAGAAGCCTTAAATCGGTTCGATGTGCACTATTTTTATGCTTCCCGTTTTAATTAAGTTTCCTTTTTGTATCGTTTACTTTCGGCTTCAAAAGTTGAAAATACAATATGTGGGGTCATTGAAAAGATGTCACAGCTATTTAGATGGTACAATGATTTTCTACACTATACATTTCTTATTTTGTCACATAAACTGAAAGTGATTTCTGCATATTGCACCTTTAAATATTTATTTACCATAACCACAAATGATGAATTGTAAAACTGGAAAATAGGCCTATTCATAACAAGGACTGTTATTATGGTACAAATGTGATCAAAGCCTATCATTGAATTGAATGTGTATATAGCCATTTGTTGTACTGCACATTGTGTATTGTATGGTAGTGATATGTCAAGTCAGCATGGTTGACAAGTCATGAACAAGATGAGGCAATGGCCTGATGATTTCCAATTCAAATATCGAACACAGAAGAGTGCCGCTCTCCTCAGTGCATGCAAATACGTGGTTTTGTGTGTGTGTGTGTCCGTCCGTGTCCGTCCATCATGGCCAGTGCCATGGAGGAATTTCAGGTGGTCGTCCATACCTTACCAGCCCCCACCTCTGGAACCTACAGCATTCTACGGCTCACTCTGATTGGCTCAGAGGGTGGCGAAACCCCGCCCATCTCAGTGAACGGCGGGGCCAACCAGCACCACCTCCTACCTGGATCAGTGAGTTCTCTCTGTCTCCCCTGCTCCACTCTCTATCTTTCTCTCGCTCCCCCAATCTCTCTCTTGCTCCCCCTTGCCCTTTCGCTCTTCCTCCTCTTTCTCTCTCTCTCCCCCTCTCTCTCTGTCAGTATATTCATCTGCAGTTTGTGTTGTCTAATAAATCATTATTTCATTTTAGATAGCTTTTCACCCAACTTCAAAGCGCTTTATCTAAAGTTTTTTTCCCCATTATCCCTGTTCCAGGCCTGTGTGGTCAGAGTGTGGTCAGAGGTGGCACTGGGTCGAGTGGTTCTGGTCCGGCTACGGTTGGAGGCTCGGACGGGTTTTCCGGACCTAGACTGGCACTGCAGGGGGGTGGAGGTCCGGAGGCTGTGTGACAGACAGGGGGAAGGGGCGGGGCTACAGCACCAAGGGGCAGAGCACTTCCCTTGTAGCAGGTGGCTCCGGTCTGTAGATGGTGACGTGGAGCTACGGAATGGAGACTGTGAGACTGTTTTATAAATTAACATTTTTAACATTAAAAAAAATGTCACATGGTCATACCCCATATTACAGGAAGTGTGAGTAAGAGCTCTTTCCATCAAGCTGATGAACTAGGCAATTTGTGAGAACTACATACTATAACGTTACAATGGAAAGAGGAAGTGGTGTAGCCCTCATATTTGAATCATATCATATATTCTCTCTCTCTCTCAGTGTGTCTGTTGAACTCAGAGATTGTGCAAACACTGAAGGACCACAGACTCAAAGATCTGCACACTAAACAGCAGCACATCAGGTATCGCAACTAAACCACAACAAACGTCCTCTTACTATACACAACACTCAAATAAATTCTAAAAGCTTTAAGTGCCTTCAGATCTTTTCTCTCCCACACATCTCCTTCGCTCGCTGTCAACTCTAACACCAGGTACTTCCCAGTGAGCAAAAGGATTTGAAAATACGTTGAAAATGCGTATTATATGGACGATAAAACTTATTTTACGGATGTTGAAAATACATATTTTACAGACGTTGAAGTCACCACATTGAAAATTATTCTTTGGGTAGTTGTTCCTATGGCCAAATTTCAACAGTAGATAATTTATCTTACATCTACATGTCAATAAAGACAGCATTGACACATTTAAAAGTTATATTTCCAATTAAAACAGCACTTACAGTGCCTTCAGAAAGTATTCATACCCCTTGACTTATTCAACATTTTGTTGTGTTACTGTCACGTTTCTCTACTGGGGGGACTGACCAAGACGCAGCGATGTAGCCAGAATACATATTTAATTATACACGGGAACACGACGGAACAAAACAATACACGGAGACCGTAACGATGAACATAACTGAACAGACAAACACAGCTATGAACATACAATAACCCACGAAACTAAGGTGCAATTCCCAAACATATAAATGGTTCCCAATTAGAGACAACGAGACTCAGCTGCCTCTAATTGGGAGCCATTAACCCAACATAGAACTAGACACCATAGAACTGTGAAAACCCCTAAACCAAAATGAACCCAAAACGCTCCAGCCTGAAAACCCAGGACTGGGCGTTACAGTACTCTCCCAAAGGCGCGGACTCGGACGCGCCCCAAAAGTCTGTGGGGATCTAGGGTGGGTTCCTTTTGTCCCAGGTGGGGCTCCGGTGCTGGCCGTGCTGGTCTGATGTCACGCACCGGAGGCCCTGGACCCTTTCTTGGAACTCTGGTGCGTGGAGCAGAAGCTGGCCCTACCGGACTCGTGATGCTCACTGGAACTCTGGTGTGTGGAGCAGGAACTGGCAGTACTGGACTCGTGATGCTCACTGGGACTCTGGTGCGTGGAGCAGGAACTGGTCGTACTGGACTCGTGATGCTCACTGGGACTCTGGTGCGTGGAGCAGGAACTGGTCGTACTGGACTCGTGATGCTCACTGGGACTCTGGTGCGTGGAGCAGGAACTGGTCGTACTGGACTCGTGATGCTCACTGGGACTCTGGTGCGTGGAGCAGGAACTGGCAGTACCGGACTCGTGATGCTCACTGGAACTCTGGTGCGTGGAGCAGGAACTGGCAGTACCGGACTCGTGATGCTCACTGGAACTCTGGTGCGTGGAGCAGGAACTGGCAGTACTGGACTCGTGATGCTCACTGGGACTCTGGTGCGTGGAGCAGGAACTGGTCGTACTGGACTCGTGATGCTCACTGGGACTCTGGTGCGTGGAGCGGGAACTGGCAGTGCGGACTCGTGATGCTCACTGGAACTCTGGTGCGTGGAAGCGGGCACTGGCAGTGCCGGACTCGTGATGCTCACTGGAACTCTGGTGCGTGGAGCGGGAACAGGCCGAACTGGGCTCGGGACGCGCACTCTGGTGCGGGGAGCGGGAACAGGCCGAACTGGGCTCGGGACGCGCACTCTGGTGCGGGGAGCGGGAACAGGCCGAACTGGGCTCGGGACGCGCACTCTGGTGCGGGAGCGGAACAGGCCGAACTGGGCTCTCTGAGCGCACGGGAGCTTGGTGCGCCGGAGCCGAACAGGACGTGCTGGACTCTCTGAGCGCACAGGGAACTTGGTGCGCCGGAGCCGACAGGACGTGCTGGACTCTCGGAGCGCACGGGAGCTTGGTGCGCCGGAGCCGACAGGACGTGCTGGACTCTCGGAGCGCACGGGAGCTTGGTGCGCGGAGCCGGGACAGGACGTGCTGGACTCTCGGAGCGCACGGGAGCTTGGTGCGCCGGAGCCGAGCAGGACGTGCTGGACTCTCTGAGCGCACGGGAGCTGGGTGCGCGGAGCCGAGCAGGACGTGCTGGACTCTCTGAGCGCACGGGAGCTGGAGTGCGCGGGCCGGGCAGGGCGTGCTGGACTCTCTGAGCGCACGGGGAGCTGGGTGCGCGGGGCCGGAGCAGGACGTGCTGGACTCTCTGAGCGCACGGGGAGCTGGGTGCGCGGAGCAGGGACTGGACGTGTAGAAACCACTACACGGACTGGGATCTTGGAACACGGAACTGGAATCTTGGAGCGTGGAACAGGGATCTTGGAACGTGGAACAGGGATCTTGGAACGTGGAACAGGGATCTTGGAACGTGGAACAGGGATCTTGGAACGTGGAACAGGGATCTTGGAACGTGGAACGGGGATCTTGGAACGTGGAACAGGGATCTTGGAACGTGGAACAGGGATCTTGGAACGTGGAACAGGGATCTTGGAGCGTGGAACCGGGACTGGGCGTAGAAACCTCCACCCGGACCTGGGACCTGATACGGAGAGCCGACATACCTCCAGCTAGCTCACTAACCCTGGCCTTACGGGTGAGTGGAGCCGAATCTCTCGGACTGGGCTGTGGATGCGTGCCGGAGATTCTGCCCGTAGGACCACAGGATAGCTTGGTCCCAAAAGGCGCACTGGAGGCCTGGCTCGCAGAGCTGGCACCACTCTCCCAGGTAGCACACAGACCTCGGCCCGACCCATGAGTGGCGCTGGGATCTCTCGCACTGGGCTGCGGACACGTACCGGAGACACCGCACACGGAACTGGAGCAGGATATCCGGGTCCCAGGAGACGTACCGGGGACTTAGTGCGCAGCGATGGCACCACTCTTTCTGGCTGCACCCTTATTTTCCCCGACTGATGAGTGGAGCGGGAATCACTCGCACCGGCCTCTGAATCCCTATAGGGAAACCGTGCGCAACACTGCATAGCACGGCCTCCCTTCGCTGCGACGCTCTCCCTACGCTCTCTCCATAAAGCACGAGGAGTTGGCTCAGGAGTCCCTCCTGAACCGGCCAACCCCTCGTGTGCCCCCAAAGTTTCTTGGGGCTGCCTTACGGGCTTCCGTGCCAGGCGAGTTCCAATGAACTTTTTCTCTCCGGGGTCCATACGCCATATAAGTCCTCATAGCTCCCACGCTCAGTCCTCGCACACCTGCGCTGCTCCTTTTCCCAAGAGCTAAGCTCCCGGGTCTCTCGCTGCTTGGTCTTTTGTGGTTGGGTTATTCTGTCACGTTTCTCTACTGGGGGGACTGACCAAGACGCAGCGATGTAGCCAGAATACATATTTAATTATACACGGGAACACGACGGAACAAAACAATACACGGAGACCGTAACGATGAACATAACTGAACAGACAAACACAGCTATGAACATACAATAACCCACGAAACTAAGGTGCAATTCCCAAACATATAAATGGTTCCCAATTAGAGACAACGAGACTCAGCTGCCTCTAATTGGGAGCCATTAACCCAACATAGAACTAGACACCATAGAACTGTGAAAACCCCTAAACCAAAATGAACCCAAAACGCTCCAGCCTGAAAACCCAGGACTGGGCGTTACAGTTACAGCCAGAATTCAAAAATGATTAAATAGATATTTGTTCTTACCCATCTACACACAATACATAAGGACAAAGTGAAAACATGTTTTTAAAATGTTGGGGAAATTTATTGAAAATTAAATACAGAAATGTCACATTTACATATGTATTCACACCCCTGAGTCAACACATGTTAGAATCTTTGGCAGCAATTACAGCTGTGAGTCTTTCTAAGAGATTTGCACACCTGGATTGTACAATATTTGTACAGTCATTCTTTTTAACATTCCTGGTTAAAATGGTAAATTATAATATATAATTTATATTAAAACAGCATGGCGTGAAATGGAACTGTTAAATTATATGTGATGTCCAAATCTGGCTTCTCTACAGCTTCTGCATGATGAATTAAGACTCAGGGTGGGGACAGACAGCCCGTCTCAGGGTGGGGACAGACGGCCCGTCTCAGGGTGGGGACAGACGTCTGCCTCAGGGTGGGGACAGACGGCCCGTCTCAGGGTGGGGACAGACGGCCCGTCTCAGGGTGGGGACAGACGGCCCGTCTCAGGGTGGGGACAGACGGCCCATCTCAGGGTGGAAACAGACAGTCCATCTCAGGGTGGGGACAGCCAGCCCATCTCAGTATGGAGCGCAGTTCAACATGAATGTAGACATATCATCTCATTATGGTAACTTCTTCTCTGGAGAGACCTGAAAATAGCTGTGCAGCGACACTCCCCATCCAACCTGACAGAGCTTGAGAGGATCTGCAGAGAAGAATTAGAGAAACTCCCAAATACAGGTGTGCTAAGTTTTTGCATCAAACCCAAGAAGACTTGAGGTCGTAATCGCTGCCAAAGGTGCTTGAGTAAAGGGTCTGAATACTTATGTAAATGTGATATTTCCTTTTTTTATTTTTAAAACATTTGCTAAAATTAAAAAAACGTGTTTTTGCTTTGTCATTATGGTGGATTGTGTGTAGATTGATGAGGGAAACAAATGAATGAATCAATTTTAGAACAAGGCTGTAACGTAGCAAAATGTGAAAAAAGTCAAGGGGTCTGGATACTTTCCGAATGCACTGTATGTGTCAGCTTACGTATTTGCTAGCCACATGCGCTGCACCAGAATCACATGTTCTCTTCTGCGTTATCATGGTTCATTGTTTGAAAGATGTCCGTAATCAGTGGCAATTTTAGCATGTAAATCTTGGTGGGGCAAAGTCCCCACATGTTTTTTAGATGCATGCCAGCAAAGCCACTACACAACACAACACTAAACAATACATTAATTGCACTATAACGGTGCACACAAACGTTTAGAGCCATGGCTCATTCACACAAAGCCACTCTTACACGAGTCAGGGAAGTTGGCCTTTAGTACCAATAGTTTGATGTCATGTGGTGGTCTGCCCTGTAGGTGGCGTACATTTGCTGAGGGGGTCCCTCACTGTGTGGACATGACCAGTCTGAAGGAACTCGGACCCAACCTCAGCTACACACGCCAGAGGTCAGCCCTCTGCTCTCAACATTTTGTCTGCCCTCCACATTCTGTTTGTCCTCACCTCAACATTTGGTCTTCCCCTTCACATTGTATTTGTCCTCTCAGCCCAGGCATCAATCTGCAGTATCTAAGGGGTTTTGCTGAGAGAGCTGAATCCTGGAGTAGCTTTACTGAGCTGGAGACCATGTTCAGCCACAATGGGAGCCAGAACACTGTTGCTAGTATGACACACACACACACACACACACACACACACACACACACACACACACACACACACACACACACACACACACACACACACACACACACACACACACACACACACACACACACACACACACACACACACACACACACACACACACACACACACACACACACACACACACACACACACACACACACACACACACACACACACACACACACACACACACACACACACACACACACACACACACTTATTTTCTTCTCTCCCTCTCAAAGAGTATGTGCAGGCCCATTGGGCTGAGGACTGGTTCTTTGGCTACCAGTGTTTGAATGGCTGTAACCCTCTCATGGTGCAACAGATATGCATCCTCCCTCCCAACCTGTCAATCAACTCTGACATTCTCTGCCCCTTCCTGCCTGACGGATCCTCACTGGAACAGGAGCTAGAGGTGTGTGTGTGTGTCTATATCTGCTGGTGAGTCTATTTATTTTGTATTGCTTTTATTGAAGAGATTGCAAAGCTCTGGAAAGATGGAACGCGACAGTCAAAGGGCAGTGGGCTGGATTTGAACACATGCTGACTCTGGCATACATGTGTGTCGGGGTCAGCGGCAGCAACCACTAGACCACACGGGTGTGTGTTGGGTTTCCACTGTGTGAAACTTCAAACTTCACCTTTGTGCGTTCACGGCAGAGAGGGTCTATTTTCCTTCTGGACTACGAGATGTTGGAAGGCGTCCCGGCCAACGTCATCAATGGGAAGCAGCAGTTTCTCGCCGCCCCGCTAGTCCTTCTGCACCTCAACCAGCAGGGGGAGCTCAAACCCATTGCCATCCAAGTGAGTCCAGTCCGATATAGTCTTTGGCATACATGCATACATGCATACATGCATACATACATACATACATACATACATACATACATACAGTACCAGTCAAAGGTTTGGACAGATCTACTCATCTTTATTTTTACTATTTTCTACATTGTAGAATAATAGTGAAGACATCAAAACTATGAAATAACACATATGGAATCATGTAGTAATCAAAAAAGTGTTAAACAAATCAAAATATATTTTAGATTCTTCAAAGTAGCTACCCTTTGCCTTGATGACAGCTTTGCACACTCTTGGCATTCTCTCAACCAGCTTCACCTGGAATGAGTTTTCCAACAGTCTTGAAGGAGTTCCCACATATGCTGAGCACTTGTTGGATGCTTTTCCTTCACTCTGCGGTCCAACTCATCCCAAACCATCTCAATTGGGTTGAGGTAGGGTGATTGTGGACACCAGGTCCTCTGATGCAGCACTCCATCACTCTCCTTCTTGGTCAAATAGCCTTTACACAGCCTGGAGGTGTGTTGGGTCATTGTCCTGTTGAAAAACAAATGATAGTTCCACTAAGCCCAAACCAGATGGGATGGCGTATCGCTGCAGAATGCTGTGGTAACCATGCTGGTTAAGTGTGCCTTGAATTCTAAATAAATCACTGACAGTGTCACCAGCAAAGCACCCCCCTGCTTCACAGTGGGAACATGCAGAGATCATCCGTTCATCTACTCTGCGTCTCACAAAGCCACGGCGGTTGGAACCAAAAATTTCACATTTGGACTCCAGCAGTCTGATGTCTATTGCTGGTGTTTCTTGGCCCAAGCAAGTTTTTTCTTATTGGTATCCTTTAGTAGTGGTTTCTTTGCAGCAATTCTACCATGAAGGCCTGATTCACACAGTCTCCTCTGAACAGAGATGTGTCCGTTACTTGAACTCTGTGAAGCATTTATTTGGCGCAGCGGTCTAAGGCACTGCATCTCAGTGCTAGAGGCAGTAGTAGTAAAATCAATTACAGACCCTGGTTCGATTCCAGGCTGTATCACAACCGGCCATGACTGGGAGTCCCATAGGGCGTCGCACAATTGGCCAAGCGTCGTCCGGGTTAGTGTTTGGCCGGGTTAGGCGGTCATTGTGAATAAGAATTTGTTCTTAACTGACTTGCCTAGTTAAATGAAGCTTAAAAAAAAGCCTTATTTTCCTGTGGTGGTCCTCTTGAGAGCCAGTTTCATCATAGCACTTGATGGCTTTTGCGACTGCACTTGAAGAAACTTTCAAAGTTCTTGAAATTTTCCGGATTTTCCGGATTGACTGACCTTTAATGTAATGTCGTTTCTCTTTGCTTATTTAAGCTGTTCTTGCCATAATATGGACTTGGTCTTTTATCAGATAGGGTAAAATCTTCTGTATACCACCCCTACCTTGTCACAACACAACTGATTGGCTCAAACGCATTAAGAAGGAAAGAATTCCACAAATTAACTTTTAACAAGGCACACCTGTCAATTGAAATGCATTCCAGGTGACGACTTCATGAAGCTGGTTGAGAGAATGCCAAGATTGTGCAAAACTGTCATCAAGGCAAAGGGTGGCTACTTTGAAGAATCTAAAATATATTTTGATTTGTTTAACCCTTTTATGGTTACTACATGATTCCATGTGTTATTTCATAGTTTTTTGATGTCTTCACTATTATTCTACAACGTAGAAAATAGTAAAAATAAAGAAAAACTCTGGAATGAGTACGTGTGTCCAAACGTTTGACTGATACTGTACATACTGACAGGCAGACAGCCACTTTATTAACTCAGAGGGGAATGTTATTACTAGTTTGATTCTACTACCACTACTACTGTTACTGCTACTACAAAACTGTATAATTCTGAAACTATTGTACCACTAATTATACCCACAGCTGCAGCAGGCCCCTGGTCCTCAGAACCCAGTGTTCCTGCCCTCTGACCCTGGCCCTGATTGGCTGTTGGCTAAGACCTGGGTGCGCTGCTCAGACTTCCAGTGCCACCAGCTTTCCTCTCACTTCCTCAGAACCCACCTGCTGGGAGAGGTGTGTTGCACTGCCACCCTCAGGCAGCTGCCGGAAGTACACCCTCTACACCAGGTAAATAGTATGTAATAAACAAGTAAATAGTCAATTCAGCGGGTAAAGTTCTAATAAATACACCACCACTTGGTAGGTCAGTGAAATGTGTTGCAACCTGGATGTTTAGATGTAACATAGTAAACGTAAATATGTCTCCCTCCATTTAGTATGATATGTTACGAATTGCAATTCGTACAATATGTTACAAATTTGCAATAGGTATGATATGTTACGAACAGTGGAGGCTGGTGGGTGGAGTTATAGGAGGACAGGCTCATTGTAATGGCTGACATTGAATTAATGGAACAAAAAACACGCCAAACATATGTAAACCACGTTTGACTCCGTTCCATTTCAGCCATTACAGTCCGTCCTCCAATAGCTCCTCCCACCAGCCTCTACTGGTTACGAATTCCAATTAGTTGTGGCTAACGTTAGCTAGGTAGCTAGGTAGCAGGGTGTCTAACGCTAACATTAGCTAGGTGGCTAACATTACCTGGGTTAAGGTTAGGGGAATGGTTAGCTGACATTCTAAGTACTTACAAAATAGCTAAAAAGTAGTAAGCATTTGCAAAGTTGCTAAAATTGTCCATGATGAGACTTGAACATGCAATTTCTGGGTTGCTAGACATTTGTGTTATACGCCCACCCATCCACCCCGACCAAACAACCTTCTTTCGTTTTTGCCTTAAATAAACGTCAATCCTACATAACCCTACCAAACGTAACATATCATACTAATTTGAGTGTCCCGGATTTACGTGTACTTGTTACATCTAGACCAGGCTGCGTAGGTGCAAAGTTTAGTTAACCTCCTGAACCATCTGGAAGTCTTGTGAGCTCACATTTGTTTCTCTAGTACCTTGCAGCTAGAATTGAAATGTATAGAGCTGCCGGGACGGCAGGGTATCCTAGTGGTTAGAGCGTTGGACTAGTAACCGAAAGGCAAGTTCAAATCCCTCAAATCCCTGAGCTGACAAGATACAAATCTGTTGTTCTGCCCCTGAACAGGCAGTTAACCCATTGTTCCTAGGCTGTCACTGAAAATAAGAATGTGTTCTTAACTGACTTGCCTAGTAAAATAAAGGTACAAAAAAATGAGCCAGAATCTGACTGTTGTTATTACTATTATTGTTGCAGTTGTTGATGCCTCACATAAAAACCACACTACAGATCAACATCCAAGCCAGGGCCTCTCTACTGGCTGCCAACGGAGTGTTTGACAAGGTATGATCGTGTGTCTTGAGTTGCAATGTTTTATTACACACATTTTCTTTGTGCATATGCCTATAAACGTTTGCTAGTTTATAACCACAAAATTGCATGTTCCTGTTGTGTGTGTGTCAGGCCATAGGCTGTGGTCTGGAGGCGTTGCCTGTACTGTTGTCGCGAGCCACAGAGCGTCTGCGTTACCGCTCCCTGTGTGTCCCTGACGACCTGGCAGACAGAGGGATACACACACTCAAACACTGCTACTATGCACATGACGCACTGCGAGTGTGGAACGCACTGCACAGGTACACGTATTCACGCACGCACACACACACACACACACAGCTACTACGCACACAATGCACTGCGAGTGTTGAACGCACTGCACAGGTACACACACACACAGAAATACAGTTATGCACACAATTAATTTACAGCTGTGATATCAATTTTCTGAATCTGGCACGCACTGCACAGGTACACACACATACAACACACACAACACACATACAGCACCATCATTACTGTTGTGTTTTGTGTGACGATGTGACAGATTTGTGAGTGGCTGGGTGGATGTGTATTACCTTGGAGACCAGGATGTGGAGCAGGACTCTGAGCTGCAGAGCTGGATCACTGAGATCTACACACACGGCTTCCTACAGCTCCCTCTCTCAGGTCGGTGTGTGTGTTCTACCAATAACACCCTATGTGAAACTTACTGTTCAATAAAAAAGTGAAGGTAAAGGTTCAATCATATACACTATACACACACACATACATATATATATATATATATATATATATATATACACACACACATACATATATATATATATATATATATATATATATATATATATATATATATACACACACACACAAGTATGTGGACACCCCTTCAAATTAGTAGATTCGGCTATTTCAGCCACACCCGTTGCTGACAGGTGTATAAAATCGAGCACACAACCATGCAATCTCCATAGACAAACATTGGCAATAGACCTGGCCTTACTGAAAAGCTCAGTGACTTTCAACATGGCACTGTCATAGGATGCCACCTTTCCAACAAGTCAGTTAGTCACATTTCTGCCCTGTTAGAGCTGCCCCAGTCAACTGTAAGTGCTGTAATTGTGAAGTGGAAACATCCAAGAGCAACAACGGCTCAGCCACAAAGTGGTAGGCCACATAAGCTCACAGAACAGGACCGCCGAGTGCTGAAACGCATAGCGCGTAAAAGTCTGTCCTTGGTTGCAACACTCACTACCGAGTTCCAAACTGCCTCTGTAAGCAACATCAGTACAAGACCTGTTCGTCAGGAGCTTCATGATATGGGTTTCCATGGCCGAGCAGTCACACACAAGCCTAAGATCACAATGCGAAATGCCAAGCGTCGGCTGGAGTGGTGTAAAGCTCTGGACTCTGGAGCAGTGGAAACATGTTCTGTGGAATGATGAATCACGTTTCACCAGCTGGCAATCCAACGGACGAGTCTGGGTTTGGCGGATGCCAGGAGAACGCTACCATAGTGCCAACTGTAAAGTTTGGTGGAGGAAGAAAAATGGTCTGGGGCTGTTTTTCATGGTTCGGGCTAGGCCCTTTAGTTCAAGTGAATGGAAATCTTAACGCTACAGCACACAATGACATTCAAGACGATGCTGTGCTACTAACTTTGTGGCAACAGTTTGGGGAAGGCCTTTTCCTGTTTCAGCATGACAATGCCCCTGTGCACAAAACGAGGTCCATACAGAAATGGATGGTCAAGATCGATGTGGAAGAACTTGACTGGCCTGCACAGAGCCCTGACCTCAACCCCATCAAACACCTTTGGGATTAATTGGAATGCCGACTGTGTACATGAGAAGTGGCTTCTAAAAGTCTATGGCTGTGCTTTTTTTGATTGTCAACTGAAATGAACTGACTATATAACTAACTGACTACATTGTTCCTCCTCCTGGTTCCCTCAGGTTGCCCACAGTCATTCCAAACCAAACCAGAACTCTCTCAGTTTGTTACCATGGTGATATACTGCTGCTCTGCACTGCACGCTGCTGTCAACTTCTCTCAGGTAATTAACCCATCAACATGATTAACCAATAAACTGTATCCATCAATCAATACAGTACTTATGGCCAAATCTTCACTTAAGACACATATGGGCTCTCGTCAAAAGTAGTGTGCTCTAAAGAAAATATGGTATAATTTGTGACACAAACTAAGTGTTACCGATTCCCATTCTTGTTCCCTCCAGGTGGATTTTGACCTGTGGATGCCCAACTGCCCAGCCTCCATGATGCACCCCCCTCCCCAGACCAAAGGCATGTTGACGGAAGACGAGATTCTCTCCATCCTCCCGGACGTCAACTCCACCTGCAACCTCCTCATCACTCTGTTCCTACTGTCCCAGCCCTCTGCCGACTACGTAAGACACACACAGTTTCTGATGACTGATGTCCCAGCCCAATACCGACTATGTACGATCCAAATACCCTCTATCACTCTGAATTTCACCCAGTCCTCTCCAATATCATCTTATCTCTCTTATCACAAGATGTCTCTCCATCCTCCCGGACGCCAACTCCACCTGCAGCCTCCTTATTACTCTGCCCCTACTGTCCCAGCCCGCTGCAGACTACAGTGCATTCGGAAATTATTTAGACCCCTTGACCTTTTCTACATTTTGTTACGTTTCAGCTTTATTCTAAAATGGATTCAATTGTATTTTTTCTCTCATAAATCTACACACAATACCTCATACTGACAAAGCAAAAACTGTTTTTTAAAATTTTTGCAAATGTATAAAAATAAAAAAACGGAAATAACACAATTACATAAGTATTCAGACCCATTATTCAATACTTTGTTGAAGCACCTTTGGCAGCGATTAAAGCCTCAAGTCTTCTTGGGTATGACGCTACAAGCTTGGCACAACTGTATTTGGGGAGTTTCTCCCATTTTTCTCTGCTGATCCTCTCAAGTTCTGTCAGGTTGGATGGGGAGCGTCGCTGCACAGCTATTTTCAGGTCTCATTCAGAGACTTGTCCCAAAGCCACTACTGCATTGTCTTGGCTCTGTGCGTAGGGTCGTTGTCCTGTTGGAAGTCTAAAGTCCTGAACGCTCTGGAGCATAAAGGATCGCTCTGTACTTTTCTCCGTCCATCTTTCCCCCTGATCCTGACTAGTCTTCCAGTCCCTGCCACTGAAAAACATCCCCACAGCAAGATGCTGCCACCACCATGCTTCATCGTAGGGATGGTGCCAGGTTTCCACCAGACGTGGCGCTTGGAATGCTGGCCAAAGAGTTCAATCTTGGTTTCATCATACCATCTTGTTTCCCATGGTCTGAAAGTCTTTAGGTGCCTTTTGGCAAACTCCAAACGGGCTGTCATGTGCCTTTTACTGAGGAATGGCTTCCGTCTGGCCACTCTACCATAAAGGCCTGATTGGTGGAGTGCTGCAGAGATGGTTGTCCTTCTGGAAGATTCTCCCATCTCCACAGAGGAACTCTGTAGCTCTCTCAGAGTGACCATCGGGTTCTTGGTCACCTCCCTGACCAAGGCCTTTCTCCCCATACAGTTTGGCCGGACAGCCAGCTCTAGGAAGATTCTTGGTGGTTTCAAACTTCTTTCATTTAAGAATGATGGAGGCCACTGTGTTCTTGGGGACCTTCAATGCTGCAGAAATATTTTGGTACATACAGTGGGGCAAAAAAGTATTTAGTCAGCCACCAATTGTGCAAGTTCTCTCACTTAAAAAGATGAGAGAGGCCTGTAATTTTCATCATAGGTACACTTCAACTATGACAGACAAAATGAGGAAAATAAATCCAGAAAATCACATTGTAGGATTTTTTATGAATTTATTTGCAAATTATGGTGGAAAATAAGTATTTGGTCACATACAAACAAGCAAGATTTCTGGCTCTCACAGACCTGTAACTTCTTCTTTAAGAGGCTCCTCTGTCCTCCACTCGTTACCTGTATTAATGGCACCTGTTTGAACTTGTTATCAGTATAAAAGACACCTGTCCACAACCTCAAACAGTCACACTCCAAACTCCACTATGGCCAAGACCAAAGAGCTGTCAAAGGACACCAGAAACAAAATTGTAGACCTGCACCAGGTTGGGAAGACTGAATCTGCAATAGGTAAGCAGCTTGGTTTGAAGAAATCAACTGTGGGAGCAATTATTAGGAAATGGAAGACATACAAGACCACTGATAATCTTCCTCGATCTGGGGCTCCACGCAAGATCTCACCCGTGGGTCAAAATGATCACAAGAACGGTGAGCAAAAATCCCAGAACCACACGGGGACCTAGTGAATGACCTGCAGAGAGCTGGGACCAAAGTAACAAAGCCTACCATCAGTAACACACTACGCCGCCAGGGACTCAAATCCTGCAGTGCCAGACGTGTCCCCCTGCTTAAGCCAGTACATGTTCAGGCCCGTCTGAAGTTTGCTAGAGAGCATTTGGATGATCCAGATGAGGATTGGGAGAATGTCATATGGTCAGATGAAACCAAAATATAACCTTTTGGTAAAAACTCAACTCGTCGTGTTTGGAGGACAAAGAATGCTGAGTTGCATCCAAAGAACACCATACCTACTGTGAAGCATGGGGGTGGAAACATCATGCTTTGGGGCTGTTTTTTCTGCAAAGGACCAGGACTACTGATCCGTGTAAAGGAAAGAATGAATGGGGCCATGTATCGTGAGATTTTGAGTGAAAACCTCCTTCCATCAGCAAGGGCATTGAAGATGAAACGTGGCTGGGTCTTTCAGCATGACAATGATCCCAAACACACCGCCTGGGCAACGAAGGAGTGGCTTCGTAAGAAGCATTTCAAGGTCCTGGAGTGGCCTAGCCAGTCTCCAGATCTCAACCCCATAGAAAATCTTTGGAGGGAGTTGAAAGTCCGTGTTGCCCAGCGACAGCCCCAAAACATCACTGCTCTAGAGGAGATCTGCATGGAGGAATGGGCCAAAATACCAGCAACAGTGTGTGAAAACCTTGTGAAGACTTACAGAAAACGTTTGACCTCTGTCATTGCCAACAAAGGGTATATAACAAAGTATTGAGATAAACTTTTGTTATTGACCAAATACTTATTTTCCACCATAATTTGCAAATAAATAAATTAAAAATCCTACAATGTGATTTTCTGGATTTCTTTTTCTCATTTCGTCTGTCATAGTTGAAGTGTACCTATGATGAAAATTACAGGCCTCTCTCATCTTTTTAAGTTGGAGAACTTGCACAATTGGTGGCTGACTAAATACTTTTTTGCCCCACTGTATCTGTGCCTCGACACAAACCTGTCTCAGAGCTCTACGGACAATTCCTTCGACCTCATGGCTTGGTTTTTACTCTGACATGCATTGTCAACCGTGGAACCTTATATAGACAGGTGTGTGCCTTTCCAAATCATGTCCAATCAAATGAATTTACCAGAAGTGGAATCCATTCAATTTCAAGGATGATCAATGGAAACAGGATTGAACTGAGCTCAATTTCGAAGTCTCATAGCAAAGGGTCTGAATACTTATACTGAATACTTAAATAAGGTATTTCTGTTTTTTATATTAAAAAAATTAGCAAATATTTCTAGAAATCAGTTTTTGCTTTGTCATTATGGACTATTGTGTGTAGATAGATGAAGATTTTTTTTTATTTAGTACATTTTAGAATAAGGCTGTAACGTAATAAAATGTGGAAAAAGTCAAGGGGTCTGAATACTTTCCGAAGGCGCTATACGTACAATACACACACATCTTCATCAATTTAATTCATTTATAACACCCTTTTTACATCAGCAGATGTCACAAAGTGCTTATACAGAAACCCAGCCTAAAACCCCAGAGAGCAAGTAATGCAGATGTAGAAGCATGGTGGCTAAGTAAAACTCCCTACAAAGGCAAGAGAGTAGAGCATTGCAGTAGTCTAATCTAGAAGTGACAAAAGCATGGATGAGCTTTTCTGCATCAATTTTGGACAAAAAGTTTCAGATTTTTGCAATGTTACGAAGATGGAAAAAAGCTGCCCTTTAAATTTTCTTGATATGTTCGTCAAGATATCAGGGTCCAGAGTAATGCCGAGGACCTTCACAGATCAAAACAGCAGATCTTTGTTTCTTGGGACCTAGAACTAACATCTCTGTTTTGTCCGAGTTTAAATCTAAAACATTTGCCGCCATCCACTTCCTTATGTCTGAAACACAGGCTTCCAGGGTAGGCAATTTTGGGGGTTCACCATGTTTCATCGAAATATACAGTTGTGTGTCATCCGCATAGCAGTGAAAGTTGACATTGTATTTCCGAATGACATCACCAAGAGGTAGAAGATATAGTGAAAACAATAGTGGTCCTAAAACGGAACCTTGGGGAACACCAAAACGTACAATTGATTTGTCAGAGGACAAACCATCCACAGAGACAAATCTTTCTGGCAGATAAGATCTAAACCAGGCAAGAACTTGTCCGTGTAGACCAATTAGGGTTTCCAATATCTTCAAAAGAATGTGGTGATTGTTGGTGTCAAAAGCGTGAATAAGGTCTCGGAGCCGAGGACAGATGCAGAGCCTTGGTCTGATGCCATTAAAAGATCATTTACCACCTTCACGAGTGCAGTCTCAGTACTATGATGGGGTCTAAAACCAGACTTGAGTGTTTCGTATACATTATTTGTCTTCAGGAAGGCATAAGGTGCTGCACAACAGCGTTTTTAAAACATTTTGAGGGGAATGGGATACAGTGGCAAGAAAAAGTATGTGAACCCTTTGGAATTACCTGTATTTCTGCATAAATTGGTCATAAAATTATCTGATCTATTTCTAAGTCACAACAATAGACAAACATAGTGTGCTTAAACTAATAAGAAAAATACAATAATTTGTTTGTTGTCTATATTGAATACAGAATTTTAAAAAAAGGAAAAAAGTATGTGAACCCCTAGGCTAATGACTAATGACTCTAAAAGCTAATTGGAGTCAGGAGTCAGCAAACCTGGAGTCCAATCAATGAGACGAGATTGGAGATAGAGCTGCCTTGCCCTATAAGAAAAACACTCACAAAATGTGAGTTTGCTATTCACAAGAAGCATTGCTTGATGTGAACCATGCCTCTCGAACAAAAGAGATCTCAGAAGATTAAGAATTGTTGACTTGTATAAAGCTGGAAAGGGTTACAAAAGTATCTCTAAAAGCCTTGATGTTCATCCATGCACGGTAAGACATTTGTCTATAAATGGAGAAAGTTCATCACTGTTGCTACACTCCCTAGGAGTGGCCGTCCTGCAAAGATGACTGCAAGAGCACAGCACAGAATGCTCAATGAGGTTAAGAAGAATCCTAGAGTGTCAGCTAAAGACCTACAGAAATCTCTGGAACATGCTAACATCTCTGACAAGTCTACAATACGTAAAACACTAAACAAGAATGGTGTTCATGGGAGGACACCACGGAACCACGTAAGTTTGCAAAAGTGCACTGTGCACTGATTGGGCAGCGCTACGGGCAAAATATTCTGTGGATAGATGAAACTACAGTTGGGTTGTTTGGAAGGAACACACAACACTGCGTGGAGAAAAAAAAGCCCATCCCAACTGTAAAGTATGGTGGAGGGAGCATTGTGGTTTGGGGTTGCTTTGCTGCCTCAGGGCCTGGACAGCTTGCGATCATCAACAGAAAACTGAATTCCCAAGTTTATCAAGACATTTTGCAGGGGAATGTTAGGCTATCTGTCCGCCAATTGAAGCTCAACAGAAGTTGGGTGACGCAACAGGACAACAACCCAAAACACAGAAGTAAATCAACAACAGAATGGCTTTAACAGAAAATGCGCCTTCTGGAGAGTCTCCAGTCAGAGTCCTGATCTCAACCCTATTTGAGATGCTGTGGCATGATCTCAAGAGAGCAGTTCACACCAGACATCCCAAGAATATTGCTGAACTGAAACAGTTTTGTAAAGAGGAATGGTCCAAAATTCCTCCTGGCCATTGTGCAGGTCTGATCCGCAACTACAGAAAACGTTTGGTTGAGGTTATTGCTGCCAAAGGAAGGTCTAAATCTAAAGGTTCACATACTTTTCCCACCCTGCACTGTGAATGTTTACACTGTGTTCAATAAAGACATAAACATATAATTGTGTGTTATTAGTTTAAGTAGACTGTTTGTCTATTGTTGTGACCAAGATGAAGCTCAGATCAAATTTGATGACCAATTTATGCAGAAATACAGATATTTCCAAAGGGTTCACATACTTCTTGCCACTGTATAGAATGAGAGTTTAATTTTCCAGGTCAAGGTTTGGCTTTTTCAGGAGAAACTTTATTACTGCCACTTTTAATGAATTTGGTACACATCCGGAGGATAGAGAGTTTTTTTAATATGTTCCACATAGGAGGGGCCAAGCACAGGAAGTAGCTCTTTCAGTAGTTTAGTTGGGGTTAGGGTCCGGTAGGCAGCTGGAAGGTTTAGAGGCCATGACTACTTTTGTGTATGTGTCAAAGAACTTGAGTGTCTCCATTGATCCTAGGTTCTGGCAGTTCTGGGAAGACTCTGGTCAACTCAATTACACAGATTCAAGGAGTCTGTAATTTGCTTTCTAATGATCATGATCTTTTTGTCAAAGTTCATGAATTCAACACTGCTGAAATGAAGACCATATTCCCTTTGGGAATGCTCCTTTTTAGTTAGCTTTGCAACAGTATCAAAAACACATTTTGTATTTTTATTCTCCTCTTTTCGGTTGGAAAAGTAGGCTGATCGAGCAGCAGTGAGGGCTCTTCGATATTGCATGGTACTGTCTTTCCAAGCTAGTTGGAAGACTTCCAGTTTGGTGGAGCACCATTTCAGTTCCAATTTTCTGGAAGCTTGCTTCCGGGCTCTGGTATTTGCCAAGGAGCAAATTTCTTTGACAAATGTTTTTATTTTTTTATTACAGACTTTTGTACTCTAACGTCCTTGGGTAGGTGGAGGGAGTCTGGAAGGGCATCTAGGAATCTTTGGGTTGTCCAAGAATTTATAGCATGGCTTTTGATAATCCTTGGTTGGGGTCTGAGCAGATTATTTGTTGCGATTGAAAAAGTAATAAAATGGTGGTCTGATTATGAGGAAGCATTTTAGATCCACAATATTTATTCCATGGGACAAAACTAGATGCAGGATATGACTGTGGCAATGCGTAGGCCTGGACACATTGGACAAAACCCAATGAGTCGTAGATGGCTCAAAGTATTTTGGAGTGGGTCTGTGGACTTTTGCATTTGAAGTACTGACAACTCATTTGAGATCAGATTATTTGGTTGCGATTGCATAATCTTGTGTCTCTTATCTGCTAAAATCTTGTATTTTACATCCATCCCCCTCTTTCCTCTCCTAGGTGCCTCTGTGTCAGTACCGTGAACCTGTGTTCAGCAGTGGCGCTCCTCGCAGGCTGGTGGAGAAGGTGCAGGCCGAGCTCAGTGCCATTTCTGATGAGATCACAGACAGGAACAAGAAGCTAGAGCTGCCCTACAACTACATGTCCCCCGACCGCATCGAGAACAGTGTGGCCATCTGAGCTGCTGTGAATACACCCACAACAGACACGCATGCACACACGTTATGTTCTATCCTCGTGGGGACCTCAAATTAACTTCCATTCAAAGTCCTATTTTCCCTAACCCTCAATTTAAAATTGAATTTGTCCTCATGATTTTAGGTCCCCACAAGGATAGAAGAACCAACCAATCCACACATGCACGCACACACACGGACAAGCAGACACACAGACCGCAAGGCGCACGCACACAAACACTTCCAGCCACATACACAAACATAAATGACATCTTAAGGTTAGAAAATGTGTTAACCTGCTCTATAATGATTTTACTCTATTAACCCCAATGTTTCTTCAGTTTCTATGAATCACGCTTTGACGGTGTTAGTGCTGCAGGGTTTAATGGTTTTGATGAAAAGCAGCTAAACACAGTGATCAGGTAGTTAACAGCAGCAAACAAGAATCAGGAATCAACAACAGCAGAAAAGAATACCGGCTGCATCTCAATAGTCTATAGTGGCCTCCTCTCCTATTATCCTGTCCTTTTCTCCTCCATCTTTGCTGAGCGAGAGGTTGACTAAGACTTAGCTTCCACCTGTCATGTTTAAAATGATTTCTTTAACATGTCTCGTCCCCTTCATCTACACGGATTGAAGTGAATTTAATAAGAGACATCAATAAAAGATCATAGCTTTCACCTGGATTAACCTGGTCAGTCTGTCATGGAAACAGCAGGTGTTCCTAAGGTTTTGTACACAGTACAAAACACACACACACACACACACACATATATATACTACTGTTCGAAAGTTTGGGGTCACTTAATGTCCTTGTTGATGAAAGAAAAGCAACAAAAAAAAGTCAAATAAAATAACATCAAATTGATCAGAAATACAGTGTAGACATTGTTAATGACTATTGTAGCTGGAAACGGCTGACTTTTTTAATGGAATATCTACATAGGCGTACAGAGGCCCATTATCAGCAAACATCACTCGTGTTCCACTGGCATGTTGTGTTAGCTAATCCAAGTGTATCATTTAAAAGGCTAATTGATCATTAGAAAACACTTTTGCAATTGTTAGCACAGCTGAAAACTGTTGTCTGATTAAAGAAGCAATAAAACTGGCCTTCTATAGACTAGTTGAGTATCTGGAGCATCAGCAAGTGTGGGTTCGATTACAGGCTCAAAATGGACAGAAACAAAGACCTTTCTTCTGAAACTCGTCAGTCTATTCTTGTTCTGAGAAATGAAGGCTATTCCATGCAAGAAATTGTCAAGAAACTGAAGATCTCGTACAACGCTGTTTACTACTCCCTTCACAGAACAGCGCAAACTGTCTCTAACCAGAATAGAAAGAGGAGTGGGAGGCCCCGGTGCACAACTGAGCAAGAGGACAAGTACATTAGAGTGTCTAGTTTGAGAAACAGACGCCTCACAAGTCCTCAACTGGCAGCTTCTATAAATAGTACCGGCAAAACACCAGTCTCAACGTCAACAGTGAAGGAGGCGACTCCGGGATGCTGGCCTTCTAGGCAGAGTTCCTTTGTCCAGTGTCGGTGTTCTTTTGCCCATCGTAATCTTTTTTTTTTGCAACTCTGCCTAGAAGGCCAGCATCCCGGAGTCGCCTCTTCACTGTTGACATTGAGACTGGTGTTTTGCGGGTACTATTTAATGAAGCTGCCAGTTGAGAACTTGTGACCCCAAAAGAATGTGCTTTTCTTTCAAACGCAAGGACATTTCTAAGTGACCCCAAACTTTTGAACAGTAGTGTATATATATATATATATATAGTACCAGTCAAAAGTATGGACACCTACTCATTCAAGGGTTTTCTTTATTTGTACTATTAGAATAATCACCTCATAGAAGGCCACATGGGTTCTCTTCACACCCCAACAGGTTTGTTGTTCTGACCATAGAAATAGAACAAACTACTTCTATGGTTCACACATCAGTAGCAGCATGAGTGTTAGAGATCAAATCAGTTACATTTAGAAAATACTGTGACTTCTGCCTCATCCTCAGTTTAGATCTTAGGCCCTCATCTTCACACTTCACACTCATTTCTCTCTATCTGCATCTTTCACATCTCCAATTGTCAACACTCCTCTCCCTCCATTCACCTTATATATCTCCTATTCTCTCTACTGTGAACTGCAGCTTCATATGTTTACTCAGCTATAGAGAGAGAGAGAACGGATAAGACAATAATAACGATTATTACTAAAATAAATGTATCACCAGACACACCCAAATACACGCATGCATGCATGCACGCACGCGCACACAGTGTATCCCCATCCAGTGTGTATTGTACCTCGTAGAGTCCTGCCTTGAGTATCTGGAAGGCGACAGTGAAGGAGAGAGTGCAGCCTTTCCAACAGTGGCCCAGGTTACTGAGGGGGGAGTGACACACTACAGCCCCCAACACTGCATCCTCACTCTGCCCACAACCTAGAGGAGGGGGGAGGTGAAGGAGGGGAAAGGATTGGGCAGGAGGGTAAAGAAAATGGAAAGGTGTTTGAAAACTGTTCTTCCCAGAAATAAGATTGAGCATTAATGGTGACAGGCAGCCCTGAGGGAGATGGCAGGGTATTCCCTTTGAGTCAGGAACCAAAACTCTTCCATAGTGACCCGTGAATGTATTGTCTGCAGAATTTGGTCACATGACAGCTCGATCAGCTGATTGATTTCACTTACCAGCATGTCAACTGAGCAAGATCGCGCCTTATGTGTGGACACCAACTTATAATGTAGGGTACTAACATTGTCCAGTTAACACAATGCAAAAATAAAACAGTTACACACATATACAGCCCCCCCCCCCCAGTGGTGGTTTTGTTTGTAGGTTACACCTCAATGTCAAAGCAACCTGTTAGGCTTTGTAACTGGCCCATGCAATGCCACACACACACACACATTTCAGTTGAATACATTCAGTTGTACAGTACAACTAACTAGGTATCCCCATTTCCACTCCTCGTCAGTATAGTGGTCAGTCTGTATCCATGCCTTTCACACCGGGGTTCAATTTTCAGATCGAGAGGCCAGATGTCTGCCCTTCGTTACTGCCGTTGAACCATTTTATTTCGTTTTTAATCTCTGGCCATACTGTGTGTTCAATTTCCATAGGGTTCAGTATCCCGCCTGTCTATTATGGGTGGTCAGTATCCCGCCTGTCTATTATGGGTGATGAGGTTGTGACCAGAATCATTCTTTGTCACTACGTCTGCAAGTTTCCGTAGTGTAGTGGTTATCACGTTCGCCTAACACGCGAAAGGTCCCCGGTTCGAGACCGGGTGGAAACACTTTTACACCCCGTTAGGGGGTTAACAATAATACGTCACAATGCAGTGCATTGGCCATGTGCATTTTTTCAAGGTATTGTTAAATAAATGTTAACTGTTTTGTTTTAATATCATTACTTCTTGAAGAGCATAGTCAGAACTACACATTTCCGATTATTACACATTTCCGATTATTACACAGCTATATCAGAGTTAAACAGCACTTGACATCAGCAAGTCCTTATCCTGGTAATGTTGTCAGTCTGACCGCTGTCGTCACCAAGCAAATATAGCCATCTTGTTTATCCCCTGAAAGTTAGCTTGTTAACTAACCATATTCATATCTGTTATTAGCTAGCTAATTTGATATGGTTCATCAATCAGTGTAGCCTATCATGTCTGTCAGCATCAATCGCGATTAATCACAATTAAAACAATGTTGAAAAAGGGATAATGTTTGCTAACTTTGCTAAGGTAGGCCTACGTTGGGTTGGAGAAAAAAGTACATTAGGTCTACTTATTACTACGTTTAGTCAACTGTACAAAGTTTCTGCCAGTAGATTGCAAGGTAAACATTATCAGCTAAAAGTACATCGGCAAATGCGCCCTTCTGCTGCTTCTGAGCCCACAAAGGATATGGAAATTAACCTAAACCACTCTTACTTGTCAGGTATAGTTAACTTTTATTTTATATCACTAAAATATCAAATTTACGGTAGCCATTATTGAGATATCATGAGGCTACCCATACGTGACCATTGACATTGTGAGTAAAAAAAAAAGTATTGGTCGCATCGGTGCAAGCTCCAATTACTAGCTGATCACTTCACTAATGGTTTTGTTTAAAACTGAATAGATATAATTCTACTGGTCACAAAACTATGTTTCCGCCCGGTTTCGAACCGGGGACCTTTCGCGTGTGAGGCGAACGTGATAACCACTACACTACGGAAACCGATGATTAAAGTAGTCCGTGGACTTGCTACATTTATTCGTTTTTTCCTTTAGTATCATGGACCAGCATTTTCCTATCCAATTCATGTGTCATGACTTTCCCCACATAAGGTGTTTTTCTTTTGAAAATATAAAAATGTACATACTGATTTCCTTTTACTTTATGAAAATGTGAAAGTTAAACACTTTATCTGTTCTTTTCTGTGTAGTTGATTTTATTTATTCTCCCCACCCACACACTTTTTTTTTGTTAGCCTCCTAAGGTCGTTGTCCGCGCCTAATTAGCATGATCAAAAAAATCCCCAACAAAAATCTGTCCATTTCAACTAGAGATGTTTGTTTTAATTGGATGCGTCTCAATTCTGTTGAATGGCGGGAATCCGGTTACCAGGATTTATCTCCCAAAACCACCCCAAAAAAATTTGGGGGGACTATCTTGTTCTATGTAGTGAATCTTATTCAATGGGGGTACAAGTGCTGGCAAGTGCTGGTTAAGTGTTATTTAAATTGTATTTATTCTTCAAGGGGTTTTAAAATTCAAAATCAAATAGCTAAATGATCCTTGGTATGACCTTAAAGCTTAGTAGAACCCCCCTCCCTCTGCTTTTTATTTTTATTTCACCTTTATTTAACCAGGTAGGCAAGTTGACTACAACTGCGACCTGGCCAAGATAAAGCAAAGCAGTTCGACACATACAACAACACAGAGTTTAAGAGCAGTTGGAGGCCACGGAAGGAGTGTTGTATGGCATTGAAGCTCGTTTGGAGGTTAGTTAACACAGTGTCCAAAGAAGGGCCAGAAGTATACAGAATGGTGTCGTCTGCATAGAGGTGGATCAGAGAATTACCAGCAGCAAGAGCGACATCATTGATGTATACAGAGAAGAGAGTCGGCCCAAGAATTGAACCCTGTGGCACCCCCATAGAGACTGCCAGAGGCCCGGACAACAGGTACTCCGATTTACCACACTGAACTCTGTCGGCAAAGTAGTTGGTGAACCAGGCGAGGCAATCATTAGAGAAGGATGTGGTGATTGACAGAGTCGAATCATTCCTTGCCACTACTTTCTGTCAGTTTCCGTAGTGTAGTGGTTATCACGTTCGCCTAACACGCGAAAGGTCCCCGGTTCGAGACCGGGCGGAAACACTTTTACACCCCGTTAGGGGGTTAACAATAATACGTCACAATGCGGCCCATTGGCAACATGCCGTTCCCAAATTTTATTTTTTTGTATTTATTTAAGCTTTATTTAACTAGGCAAGTCTTATTTACAATGACACCTACCAAAAAGCAAAGCCCTCCTGCAGGGACGGGGCCTGGGATTTAAAAAATAAATACAATATATATATTGGACAAAACACACAGAGAGACCTAAGACAACACCATAACAAGGCCGCAACACATGACAACACAGCATGGTAGCAACACAACATGACAACAACATGGTAACAACACAACATGGGAGGAGAACAAAAACATGGTACAAACATTATTGGGCAAAGTCAACAGCACAAAGGTCAAGAAGGTAGAGACAACAATACATCATACAAAGCAGCCACAACTGTCAGTAAGAGTGTCCATGATTGAGTCTTTGAATGAAGAGATTGAGATAAAACTGTCCAGTTTGAGTGTTTGTTGCAGCTCGTTCCAGTCGCTAGCTGCAGCGAACTAGGGATGTGTGCGCTTTGGCGACCTTTAACAGAATATGACTGGCAGAACGGGTGTTGTAAGTGGAGAATGAGGGCTGCAGTAGATATCTCAGATAGGGGGGAGTGAGGCCTAAGAGGGCTTTATAAATAAGCATCAACCAGTGGGTCTTGCGACGGGTATACAGAGGTCTACTTATTACGTTTAGTCAACTGTACAACGTTTCTGCCAGTAGCATGCACGGTAAACATTATCAGCTAAAAGTACATCGGCAAATGCGCCCTTCTGCTGCTTGACAAACAGCCCACAAGGGATGGGGAAATGAACCTAAACCACTTACTTGTCAGGTATAGTTATATATATCACTAAAATATAAAATGTATGGTGGCCAATGTTGTGAGAGATATCACGAGGCTACCCTCACGTGACAATCCTAGTCGCATTTTGTGACCATTTGATATTGCGAGTTACATTTTTAATTGGTCGCATCGGTGCAAGCTCCAATTACTAGCTGATCACTGACTAATGGTTTTGTTGAAAACTGAATAGATATAATTCTACTGGTCACAAAACTATGTTTCCGCCCGGTTTCGAACCGGGGACCTTTCGCGTGTGAGGCGAACGTGATAACCACTACACTACGGAAACTGGTGAATGTCGTTGTTGCCACACACGGTCTTAGCCTTCTTTACATTTACATGTTATGTCCTCCAAGATCATAGAACAGGTTTTTTTGTATCCCATTCAATACAATATAGTAGAGTAATACAGTTCACCCTCAAAAAGATTAGCCTACTGGAGATGTAATTTATTTTCCAAAGCAAGCATATAGCTAGCTACATCTATGGGCTTTTATGTTTTTCTGTTGTGTGTAATGTGAAAAATACAACAGTAGCCAGCAATGCGAGGGATTATGGAACATTAAATATGTTTTGGGTGCCAGCAGGTTTATAATGTCAACTGATCTAAATTCTGAAAGGTCACTCCTCGTTAGTATAGTGGTCAGTATCCCCGCCTGTCACGCGGGAGACCGGGGTTCAATTCCCCGACGGGGAGGTATATGTTTTTCCTCACATCCTTTTGTACCCACAAGTTGCAGTTTGCTAGACCACTTTAAATCCATCACCTTTAATACTTCATTAAATGAAATGACAGCTTTAAACAAATAAAAATGTTATTCCTTTAATGAAAATTATGAAATTGAGCATCGCCATCTAGTGGTGTAATAAATACCCTGCATTTCTACTACTACTGTAGTTCTACTGCTACAAAAATTATGTTTATTACCAATTGTAAAACATTGCTTATTAATATAATTTGTTTCATACAGGCAGCTAATGTATTTACCTTCTTTAGTGTACTTACACTTTTTAGTTCTTTGATTGCGAGGGGCCAATCCTTAGTATAGTGGTCAGTATCCCTGTCTGTACCGTGGGGGCCGCGGTTTCCAACAGGGTGCTGTTGGAAAGGCTCATTGCTATGGCGCTCCAAAACAAATCATATAGCAGATCTAGCCTATGGTAGAAAGAAAATGTGGCCTTTTCTGTAGCCTACAGGCTGGAGATAAAATTACACCTTTTACATCGTGCAAGTTTCTCAGCTCAAATAGCCTAACCTAAATGGCGCCCAATCAAATACAAAAATGGGCTGACATGTTAACAAACACCATATCCTAAAAACAGGACAGGTCAAAGTAAAATGGACAATATGCAATGGACAATCTGGCTACTCACAACTGCTGTCCAGGAGTTTCAACCGTGGGCTAAATTGTCGTGATCAGAGGCTTCAAGTTTGTATCCATACATTTTTGACGAGCTGATCATAGCGACAAAGAAAATACTTCTGCATTTCCCGCTGTGTAAACACATTGATTCTCATTCCAAATAGGCAGATAAAGTTGGATGTAGCTGATATTCAAAGCTTAACAGGAAACTTCACCGCTATACACTACAGGGTGTTGTTCAAGTCTCCCTACATAATTAGGAGTGATGAGAGGGTGTTTCACTCCTCTTCAAGGGCTGTGAGAAGTTGCTGGATATTGGCGGGAACTGGAACATGCTGTTGTACACGTCGATCCAGAGCATCCCAAACATGCTCAATGGGTGACATGTCTAAGTATGCAGGCCATGGAATAACTGGGACATTTTCAGCTCCCAGGAATTGTGTACAGATCCTTGCGACATGGGTCTGTGCATTATTATGCTGAAACATGAGGTGATGGCAGATGATGACTGACACAACAATGGGCCTCAGGATCTCATCATGGATATCTCTGTGCATTCAAATTGCCATCAATAAAATGCAATTGTGTTTGTTGTCCGTAGCTTATGCCTGCCCGTACCATAACCCCATCGCAACCATGGGGCACTCTGTTCACAATGTTGACATCATCAAACTGCTCGCCCGCACGACACCATACACGCTATCTGCCCAGTACAGTTGAAACCGGGATTCATCCGAGAAGAGCACACTTCTCCATTGAAGGTGAGCATTTGCCCACTGAAGTCGGTTACGACACCGAACTAGTCAGGTCATGACCCTCGTGAGGATGAAGAGCACACAGATAAGCTTCCCTGAGACCGTTTCTGACAGTTTGTGCAGAAATTATTTGGTTGTGCAAACCCCCAGTTTCATCAGCTGTTCGGGTGACTGGTCTCCGACGATTCTGTAGATGAAGAAGTCGGATGTGGAGATCCTGTGGAATTGTGTTGTATGACGAAACTACACATTTTAAAGTGGCTTTTTATTTTCCCCAGCGCAAGGTGCATCTTCTTGATATGTCACACCTGTCAGGTGGATGGATATTATCTTGGCAATGGAGAAAAGCTCACTAACAGGGATGTAAACTAATTTTTGCACACAATTTAGAGAAATAAGCTTTCTGTGGATTTTGAAACATTTCTGGGATCTTTTATTTCAGCTCATGAAACATGGGACCAACACTTTACCTGTTGTGTTTATATTTTTGTTCAGTATATAACTGACTGAATAAATACCTTTTTACCCCTCTCGGTTCCTTCAGGTTGCCCACAGTAATTCCAAACCAAACCAGAACTCTTGTCAGTTTGTTACCATGATGATATACAGCTGTTCAGTCGTCAACTTCACTTAGGTAATCAATCCATCAACATGATTAACCAATAAACTGTATCAATCAATACAGTACTTATGGCCAAATCTTCACTTAGTTGAGACATATATGGGTTCTGGTGAAAAGTAGTGAGCTTGTTCCCTCCAGGTGGATTTTGACCTGTGGCTGCCCAACTGCCCAGCCTCCATGACGCTCCTCCCTCCCCAGACCAAAGTCACGTTGACCGAAGATGAGATTCTCTCCATCCTCCCAGACATCAACTCCACCTGCAACCTCCTCATCACTCTGTCCCTACTGTCCCAGCAGACTACGTAAGACACACACAGTTTCTGATGACCCAGCCCTCTGCCGACTATGTACAATCCACACACACATCTTGTATTTTACCTCCATCCCCTCTTTCCTCTCCTAGGTGCCTCTGTGTCAGTACCGTGAACCTGTGTTCAGCAGTGGCGCTCCTCGCAGGCTGGTGGAGAAGGTGCAGGCCGAGCTCAGGGCCATTTCTGATGAGATCACAGACAGGAACAAGAAGCTGGAGCTGCCCTACGACTACATGTCCCCCAACCGCATCGAGAACAGTGTGGCCATCTGAGCTGCTGTGAATACACCCACACAGACAGACACACAGCCACATGCACACACTAGCATAATGATTTTACTCTATCAAACAATGTTGGTTTAGTTTATAATAATCATGATTACAAAGATCTTTTTAAACACTGAAACGTAACTGTTTTCACACTTTGATGGTGTTAGTGTCTTTTTACATAGTCATTTTTAAGACTGCACTCTTTAGTTCTCATTACACTATTGCCCTCAAACTCTCTGGGCCTCGAAGCCAGTTTTTTAATTGTTACCCTCTAATCAGGGACTGATTTACAACTGGGACACCAGGTGTGTGCCATTAGGTAGAACAGAAAACCAGCAGGCTCTGGACCTCGTAGGGTAAGAATTCAGTACCCCTGCACTATTGTATAACCTATACCACGTGTAAAACTCATTCCACGGAGGGCCGAGTGCCCGTGGGTTTTCGATGCCTGACTTATACTTGATTGATGAGGTCACTAATTAGTAAGGAACTCCCCTCAGCTGGTTGTCTAGGGCTTAATTGAAACGAAAAAACTAAAACCAGCAGACACTAGGAGTGTGTTTGACACCCCTGGCTATACACTACACCAGGGGTATTCAACTCTTACCTTACAAGGTCCAGAGCCTGTTGTTTTTCTGTTCTACCTGATTAATAATTGCACACACCTGGTGTTCTAGGTCAAAATCAGTCCCTGATTAGAGGGGAACGATGAAAAATGCAGTGGAACTCGAGGTCCAGAGTTGAGTTTGGAGGCACTACATACTCGCCTCAGTTTAAAATGACACAGTGTAGTGCTGCTGATGGGGTTTAATGATCTTGATGAGATGCAGCGATACACAGCGATCAGGTAGTTCACTCTCCTCTCCTAATGTAAACCAGGAATCAACAACAGCAGAAAAGAATACCGGCTGCATCTCAATAGTCTATAGTGGCCTCCTCTCCTATTATCCTGTCCTTTTCTCCTCCATCTTTGCTGAGCGAGAGGTTGACTAGGAATTAGCTTCCACCTTTCCAATTTCTTAATGTCAGTGTACTTAGATGGAGGGAAGAGATGAGCGCACAACTCCTAAGACTATTGAGATGCATCCCACAGAGTTTCAACAACAGGGCAGCATTGATTCAATGACTTCAATTAAAGTGCCTGAGCATTTTAAACTGTCAATATTAACAAAAGTCTTTAAAACAATCAAAACATGCTTTCACAAGCAGCAGCTTAAGTATAACATTGCTGATATTACTATACTGACACTGAGCCAAGAGAGGGGGAGGAAAGAGTAAGAGATCAGAATAATAAATAAATAGAGCTGAACACTGTAAAAGGCATCATGGACAGTGAAGTTTGTACAGTGCGATAATGTTCTGTATATCTTGCATAACTGGTAGCATTTAGCATGACATACAGTATTTGTTGAGATAACTGTACAGTAGTATTTCTCCTTTCTCCTTAAAAGGGATAGTTCTATCTAAATAAGGAATAAATCAAGGGAAAAGTCTCAACGGGATACTTGGGACATCACAATTCTGATGTCACCCCATTGAAGTTTAAATTTAAAACAGTTAAGGCGAGAGTTAAAATTAGTTAGATAAGGGTTATGTTTACGGTAAGGGTGGGGGTTAGGGTTTAGGGTAGGGACATCCAAGGATCCCAGATAGAACTAACCATAAAGAAAGGCTAAATGACAAATGGTCTCATGTTGTTTTTCATTCGACCCAAAGAAAGGACAGTCTGTTCTAATGTCATCAAACTGACCACTGTGACCTCACAGAAGGCCACATGGTTTCACATGGGTTCTCTTCACACCCCAACAAGTTTGTGGTTCTGACCATAGAAATAGAACAAACTACTTCTATGGTCCACACATCAGTAGCAGCATGAGTGTTAGAGATCAAATCAGTTACATTTAGATAATACTGTGACTTCTGCCTCATCCTCAGTTTAGATCTTAGGCCCTCATCTTCACACTTCACACTCATTTCTCTCTATCTGCATCTTTCGCTCTCTTTTTCTCATCTCCCATTGTCAACATTCTTCTCCCTCCATTCATCTTCTCTCTCCCCCCATTCTCCCTCACCCCACATCTTGTATCTTCCCTTCCCTTCCCACCTCTCATCTCCCTCCCTCTCCTAGCTGATTGGGTCCAGCACCAGGACTTTGCACTCCCTCTTGGCGATCTTGTCCAATGACAGCACAGCTTTCTCCTGGGGGGGCAGGTAGAGGGGCCGACCTACAGGAGAGCCCACCGGGGGGGTGATGGCTCGCCTTTCCATCGCACTGCCCGTCCTGAAACAGACACACCAGTATGAGCTTAAAGATGCATGTGATACAATAAATCAGTGTCCAGAGGACACATAATGACTGTGTGTGTGTATCCTCTCTGCTAACCTCATGATGTGAGAGCGTGACGGTTGTTGATGAGAGAAGCTCTGTGATCGTCCCAGACTGGCCTGGTGTCTATCCAGTAGGTCTCTGACTGCAGGGCTGGATGGACTGTTCTTACCTAGAAACACAGATACAGTTGCTCTTTGTTTTCCTTCAGTTCATGTTAAAAAAAGGTTTTGTCATTTACTAATAATAATAGTTTTTTACATACAATAGAAACATAGTGCCTTTGGAAATAATTCAGACCCCTTGACTTTTTTCAAAATTTTGTTAGGTTACCGCCTTATTCTAAAATTGATTAAATCGTTTTTTCCCCCCTCATCAATCTACACACAATACCCCATAATGACAAAGCAAAAACATGTTTTTCGTAATTTTTGCTCATTTATAAAAAAATCAAAAACAGAAATATCACATTTACATAAGTATTTGCAAACATTAAAAAAAACAGTTTTTGCTTTGTCATTATGGGCTATTGTGTGTAGATTACTGAGGATTTTTTTTATTTAATCAATTTTAGAAAAAGGCTGTAACATAACAAAATTTGGAAAAAGTCAAGGTCTGAATATTTTCCAAAGGCACTGTACATTTAGAATCAAGGCAGATACAATAGCAATAGTAGTCTAGGAACATGCATGGCAACATAACAAGCAAAAATAGAACAGAAAAATCTAGTTTTCACAATTTCTGATTAACATTATCGATGTGTATATTCAAAGGTGTCTCCAAAAATGACGCATTAATGTATCATAGCCTATTGTCCTTCATTAACATGTCATAGTGTATAGATTGTCCTTCATGCCATTCTATGGGCTCTGTAGATTCTCTAGGTTCTTACGGGAGAGGGGGGCGAGCGTCGGGGGGAGGGTTGGAGACAGATGCTGTGAACTGCAGCTTCAGCTTCATATGTTGACTCAGCTATATATATATATATATATAGAGAGAGAGAGAGGTAGAGGAGAAATTATAAGATAATAATAATGATTATTACTACACTGAACAAAAATATAAAAACGCAACATGTAAAGTGTTGGTCCCATGTTTCATGAGCTGAAATAAAAGATCCCAGAAATAGAATTTAGAAAAATAAGCTTTTAGTGCATATGTAAGATTTTGGGGATCTTTTATTTCAGCTCATGACACATGGAGCCAGCACTCAACATGTTTTATATATTTGTTCAGTATACAATGTTTTTTTATCATCAGACACACCCGAATAGGCACACACACACACACACACACAGTGTATCCCCATCCAGTGTGTATTGTACCTCGTAGAGTCCTGCCTTGAGTATCTGGAAGGCGACAGTGAAGGAGAGAGTGCAGCCTTTCCGACAGTGGCCCAGGTTACTGAGGGGGGAGTGACACACTACAGCCCCCAACGCTGCATCCTCACTCTGCCCACGACCTGGAGGAGGGGGGAGGTGAAGGACGGGAAAGGGGGTAGAGAAAGGAGAGAAGAAACTGAGAAAATGGAAAGGTGCTTGAAAACTGTTCTTCCCAGAAATAAGATAGGGCTACCTGTCACCATTGGCAAAAACAATTTAATAAACGAATTAGTCACAATGATTGTACATTTGTCCAGGAATCTTCCTTCCTCAGCTGTCCAGAGCCTCCACACACACCCCCCTCACCCTCGGGTGTCCAGACCAGACGTACAGCCAGGAAGTCTTGCAGGTTGTTGAGCAGAGTGTATCTGACCCTAAAGTGGTCCTTGGTCTGCACGGTGCTGGGGCTACTGGCGGTCATCACGAACCTGGGACGGTCCAACCGGATACTGGGCAGTCTGGAGGGAAAGTGGGATGGATGGAGGAGAGGGAAGGGAAGTTAATGAACTAACCTAAGAAAACTGAAGTTGGGTGGATGGTTGCAACATCATAAACAGTTGTAGGCCAGACAGAGATGAGTAGTGAAGTGACATTGTGCACATGCAACAAACATGCAATTCAGTGGCACCTGTAGTGTGTGTAGATGCAGTTGGTGAAGGGCATCTTGGGAGTTGACCACTGAAGCACCGCTACTAGAGGAACTTCAAGACCCTGAATAAACACATAGTGACTCATCACACTCGGAAGCGACAAAAGTTACTTTTTAGGGAACCGACCAAATTCAGATAAAAATGTGAGTTACAGTTCTGTCATTCTCATTGAAAGCAATTATGAGAAGTGGTCGATCTGTTCTATGTGCGCTATTTCTATGTTTCCTGTTGTTAATTTTCATTTTTGGGGGTATTTTACTTTAGATATTGTACCCCAGATTCAGACAGCTGAAAATACAATATTTTTGGTTATGGAAAATATATTTCACAGCGGTTTAGATGGTACAATGATTCTCTACACTATACTTGCTTTGTCACATAAACTCAAATTAGGCAAACTATTAGAACTTCAGCAACTAGAAATGGCTTTCTGCATAGTGTTTTTAACTTAACTCAGGAAAAAAAACATTCGCATACACACCACAGCCGGGTGGTGGCACCTTAATTGGGGAAGACGGGATTCTCACTCACTCACACACCTCTTTGGAGTCGTCCTGGGGCATGTCGCTGAGCTGCAGCTGGAACAGGAAGTCGTATTCCTCCAGGGCGCTGAGCATGCTGGGTAGTCGACAGGCTACACTCTCCATCCTGCAGAATGACTCCATGGCAACCTCTCCTGACTGGTGGCTGGAAGGATAGACAAAATATAACATCACGGATGTGAGGAAGACAATAATTAGATGTACCAGTAAAGGCACTATGTGTGGACACCAACTTACAATGTAGGGTACTAACATTGTCCAGTCAACACAATGCACAAATAAAACAGTTACACACATACACAGCCCCCCCCCTCTGAGTCCCCTGACACACACACAGTCGTACCACACGTTGTCGACAAGCATCACAGATCCATCTGGCATCATGGGCAGGTAGGAGGCATTGAAGTTTGGCAGAATCCTGACGTCCCTCACTGTCACCTCCTCCTGAGAACACTCATTTAATACTGGAAAGTAGGGAGAGAAGAGAAGAGAGGGGGAAGAAAAGTGTTGAAATGGGAATAGGAGAGAGAGAAGAGAAATAAGGTCAGGAGGCAGTAGTTTAAGTAACATCAATCTAATCCATCTATCTAATCCAATTATTGTGTCAGTGGAACTAGTATTGGCTCTCAAATAAGTTGTCAGTAATGGCCATCTGGCCCTCATACCTTTGAGCACGGTGAGATGCTTCCCAGAGACAGTCATCTGCTTACAGCGAACAGTAGGGGGTGGTAGCACTGTCAGAGTGGTGCTCACTGAGGAGGAGAGAGGGGGTGAGTTAAATCTGAGATGCTTTAAGTCAATAAACATAGATAACTGATTCATATCCATAGCTAACATGGCCAAAGAGAGTGTAGCATGGCTTTGTCAGTGATGCGGTGTTAACGTGTTTTTGTGTACCCTGTGCTTTGAAGGTGTTAAGGTCTTGTCTGAAGGTGTGTGTGGGGACTCGCTGCTGTAGGATGCTAAGGTAGCCATGTTCCTGAACCTCCGCTTTCTCTGCCTCTCTCTTCCACACAGTCACCATCACCTGGACACACACAATATGCAGATAATGATCCCCTTAAAAGTTGTCATTGTTCACATTCACACTTGATTTAAAACCAAGCCTTCCAAGGGTACTGTATAAATGCAATTTCTTTATGCAAAATGTGAAGCATTAATGGAACACTGAGGCTGAATCCTAAATGGCATATTCCCTATATAGTGCAATAAAAAGTAGTGCACTACATAGGGAAAAGGGTGCCATTTGGGACACACACTGAATTAGTCTGACCTCTCACCTTGACTTTGAGGGTGTTGACGGGAAGTTTGTCTAATGACACGGTCAGGGGGAAGATGACCTCATCAGTCAACACAACAGGCTCGTCCAATGGAGACTAGAGGAGAAAGAAGAGGGAGGGAGGGGGAGAAAGAGAGACAGACTTCCCGTAAGAGGTGAAATGAAAGACAAAAAATGAGCAGAAAAATATTTACTGCAGTCACAGAGAGGGGTCATTGTTACACAAAATGCCTCTCAATCTTCAGTCAGTCATTAAGACACAACACAGGGAGTCCCTATTGTTCTCCTCACACACACACTATTGTCGCGAGGTCAACAAAAGAGAGGCAGACACAAATACTGTAGATGTTTTCTGATCTCTATGCCTGAGACTACAGTACAGTAGTGGATTTAGTTAGTGTGATCTGTGATGTTGCTGCTGATACTTTATTAGCTAGCTACAACTCTATGATACTCATTCAAATGAAGGGACTTTACCTAGCCCATAGAAATCACACATCTCCACAGGCCAGTAGGAAAGACTCCAGACTGACCGACCAACCAACCCCTTATGATGTAATGTCAGTTTCTATCATAGAATTAGGAATTATAAATAATTTCACATGATTTCTATACTGACACTAATATGAGGCTTATAAGAAAGTTCCCAGTATGTCAGCCAATATACAGTGTGGGTGCTGTATGTTATGATGCAGATTATAGAATAGAGATGAGAGGCCATCTGTAAAAAAAAAAACGGTCAGAGGTGACTTGTGAGAGCAGGTCAGAGCAAATATAGCTTAGGTAAGGGGTTAGTGCAGAATAGACAGATAGGGGCAGATATAGAGATGTATTCCCTTAGAAGGGAATATAGAAATAAAGAAAGACATAAGTAGATTCCTATCAAAAATTATCATAGCAAAATCTAGGACATCAAAGTTAAACAAACACACACACAATACCAAATAACCCATAACGATCCCCATAACCCATAATGATCTCCATACCTGCAACGGCGCCCTGCGGAACTCCCGAACCCCACTCCCCGTGGTGTTGTGGATGAGAAGCGGCCTGCAGTCCCTGAAGCCCCGGCATCTCGCATCCACCCTGCCTGTCAAAGCCGGAGCCCCGTACTCATCCTCGGCCTCTTCCGTGCCCTCGTCCCCGCTGCTCTGGTAATCGTGGTGGAGATGATGCGACCGGTGCCTGCTCTCTCCGGGGCTGACGCTGGCCACCGCGCACAAAGAACCGGCCAGCTCCCTCCATGCCCGGATACTTGGGGTCTCCGAGCCAAAACCTGCTACACCTCCCCCAATCCCCGGCCCTGTCGGTGTCTCTCCGCTGGACGCGTCCCTGCACCGGAGCACCAGGAGGAAGCGGACCGTCTCGCCGAGGTAGAGGTGACTGCGCCGGGGTAGGGTTCTGTAACGGGCCGGGTCCGACAGGTCGGAGATTGGCACCGCGGGGAAATACATGAAATACTCGCACTGAGACTCCATCATCCGAACCATCGCAGCAAACAAGCACCTGCCTGTCAAATATAGGCTATAGAGAATGTATATTCTACAGACGCTCCTGATGTAGCCTACACAAATAGATTATCAAGCAATGCACTGATGTCAAACCGAATAAGATCCAGCATCCTATCTATTTGGTAATCAAAAGGTAAACACCATTCTTGATTTAAAGACAGTAGCCTAGTCATTTCGTAGGTCCTGCATCATCATCCCTCCTCTACATACATGTAGCTGCTACTGCAGATGGGCTAGCAGCCTCCGAAGCGATGTTCAAAAGCGCAAGTAGCTACGGGCAAAAGTAAATCAGCATAGAGGATGCTGCAACAATAACAAATGGGTTTTCAGAATCATTTATCAACGTGCCCTGACCTGTGTGTGTATGTGTGGTTGACCCTGGAATGTATTCAACTTACTTTGCCATGGAAATCACATTAAAACATAATATAGCCTATTTCTAACCACGTTGAAATAAGTTGGTATATCACATTTTAGCCACACAAACATACAAGGTTATCACTAGTTAACACAGCCACAAAATCATAATTATGGCTAAACCACGCCCATTTCTACAATCGATTTTAAACCTAACCTTAACCACACTGCTCACCTTATGCTTAACCCCAACCTTAAATTAATACCAAAAGCACATTTTTGTAGCTTCGTGGCTGTGTTAACATATGGTTTTAGCTAGCAGATTGTAACGGGATAATGTGATGCCCCAGGCTCATATACAAGATGCTGCCATAGACTTGTCGACTAACCTGTTCTTGGCAATACTGTCTTTGTTCTCGATTTGGGGGGAAATGTAGGCTGTGTCCAATTGCAGTTACAGTGCCTTCAGTACCGATACTGTAATGAACACGAGGGGAGACAGAGAGCTGGTTTCAAGCGCAGGGCGCAGCGGGTGTTTATTGAAAAGGACCACAGGAGGAGGCAAGTAGCTGGGTCCTGGGGCAGGCAGAAGGTCATACACAAGGGTCCAAAGGCAACAGTACAGTCGGGGAGATCAGGCAATAGGTAGATAACAGGAAATGCAATAGGCTAAAATACAGGCAGGGAATAGGGAAAACCGATCATACATGGGAGGAGTAACTCACGGGAACCACATCACTCTGAAAGCCATGTGTCACAAAACAAACAATACCTCACAATGAAGGGGTGCAAAGAACTGAACTAAATAGTGTGTGATAATGACATACCGGTGTGTGAACAGGTGATTAGAATTCAGGTGATTGGGATCTGGAGAGTGAGCTGAGTTCAGGTGATCGAGAGTGTGAGCTGGAAGCAGACGTTACAGGTACTGTATATAGCCTCGTTATTGTTATTTTATTGTGTTACTTTTTACTCTATTTTATTCAGTACATTTTTTTTTACTCTATTTCTTGAACTGCATTGTTGGTTAAGGGCTTGTAAGTATCTCATTTACATAAGTATTCACACCCCTGAGTCAATATATGTTAGAATCACATTTGGCAGTGATAACAGCTGTGAGTCTTTCTGGGTAAGTCACCAAGAGCTTTGCACACCAGGATTGTACAATATTTGCACATTTAGTCTTTTTTAAACTCTTCAAACTCGGCCCCTAAGGAACATTCACTGTCTTCTTGGTAAGTGACTCCAGTCTATATTTGCCCTTGTGTTTTAGGTAATGGTCCTGCTGAAAGGTGAATTTTACAACCACGTTTTTAAATCTGAACTTTATCCGCAATGTTATATTCCATTGTGTTGCGACAATGGGGGAAAAAAGGTATGGGTGTGGATCAGAGCATTACCTCTCTGTCCATTCTAGCAGCAGGCTACATGGAGAATGGAACAGCTGGATAGGGGAACAGCTCAAACTGCACAAAATGGAGTATAATGTTGTGGATAAAGTTCTGAATTACATAATTTCATGTGTATCACATCTAAAGACCAGCATCACTACACTGAGCATTTCAGTTTCTAAAATGAAGTATTTAGGTGTTTTGGGAGCATTTGTTCATGTCTTTTCAGAGCCAACAAGGATGAGGAAGTAAATCACTGGTTACATAGAGAAAATAATTCTTAAGACAAGTATATTAATGTCATACCTAAAGTCCCCTTCGACCAATGAATAGACTGGCTAAATCTGTCTTGACTAGCCATGAACCATATGAACATGTTCAACAATATCCCTAATGGTGAGAACAATTCCACATACTTTTTTGCTATATCTGGTTTAAAGGGTAGGTAGCATAAACGTAATGTATGGATTTGCATTAGTATACACATCAAAAGTCCCAAAGTAAAGTTACACCTCGCTTGTATTTTCTTTTCGAGTTCAGTCATGTTGGAAAATGTTTTTTCCGGAGGTTGATGTAATATGGAGGACCCGGCAAGCCAGCCTATTCCCGATAATGTAAACTTGAACAGAAATAACTTCAAATGTATAACTTCAAATTGTTTGCACTCACGACTACTGGTTTCAATTAAAATTTCAGGCAACTTACAAGCAAATACTTTACATTCATAATGTTCCATATCAACTTGCAAGGTTGCTAACCCTATTAGCCTGCTAATGTTAGCCCTACCAGCCTGCTAATGTTACGTTAGCTCTACATGAGTAAGTAAGTTGCTATCAACACCTAGCTTACAGATACATTAAAGTAAACCAAAGTTTTGGGAATGCATAACACCATCTAGCTAACCAGTTATCAAATAATGTTAGCTATATGCTGTTATGTTAGCCAGTCAGCTAATGTTAGCTATTTAGCTATTAGCCTAGCCAGCCTAGCCAACCACCACGGTTATGGTCGGCAAGCTAGAGCCCAACCACTGTAGACCAGCTAGAACGCAACTAACACAACTAAAACATAACCACAGATCAAAGCATCGAGAGAGCAGAGACTTACAGATTGATGTCTGGGGCACATCCCATGGTAAAACTTAAAAGCGTGCAAGCTGAGTTCGCTACCAAAGCCAGGAGGAGGCAGACCGGTGAAAAGTCAGGATAATCAAAAATAGATAGATTCAAGATGTCCGTCAGCTAGCGCACTTGCACTACTGTAAGTCAAGGTGGAAAAAGTTACAAAACTCCCGTAGCCTACTTCACAGAGAACATACCGAAAAGTTGTAAAAAAACAAAACTGAGAACAGACGAGGTCCTACATAATCAGAGCAAGTAGGTATGATTTTCTCTTTAGTTTTGAGCCCACGGTAAGCAGGCACCAGAGCCTGTCGTGCTAAGGGGTTCCCACTAGATAACACAGTCAAAGTCTGTGAAGAGCATGCTACATGGCTGCACAAGCTCCTCCTTCATACTTCCTGTGATTGGTGGACTGTAGCTCACCACCACCAACACTTGATATGGAATGTAATTACATGCTAGCATGGCTAGTGGCTATCATTAGCCAGCTTGTGCTAGCTACCCAGCTAGCATACAAACTCGGTAGTACAGAGTATATCCTCCATAATATACGTTGAGAAATTGTGCATTGTGGGTAGTTTAAAAGCTATCCGGGAAACAAGTTAATAGTTATGTTTTGGGGTTTTACATATTTATGTACTTATCGTGATTACAACTAAGTTACTAAGTCTTTGACCACACTGTGTTATTACATTGGTGAGCAAAAATGCTTCCTACCCTTTAAAGCACAGGTGTCAAACTCAGTCCCTGGAGGGTAGAGTGTCTGCAGGTTTTTGGCCTCCCTTGTACTTGATTGATGAATTAAGGTCACTAATTAGTAAGGAACTCCCCACACCTGGTTGTCTAGGGCTTAATTGAAAGGAAAAAAACAAAAACCTGCAGACACTAGGCCCTCCAGGGAATGAGTTTGACACCCCTGCTTTAAAGCATCATATTTCAGTCTCTGTTTTAATTGTAATCTAGTCCTTGACAATTAAATCGAATAACATAAGTGAAATACAATTTGCAGAAAGACACACTGGGAAATATGTATTTCAACATAGTATATTAATTTGCAGCCCTAGCAAACTTGATCAACTCAGCTATTTGAGTTGCAATTATGAAGTTAACACAACAATTATTTTAATTTCAGCTCACTTTGAACAAGAGTTATTGGATTGGTGGAGCATTCCATGTAAACTCAACTTTTTTTCCTCACATTTCAAGTACAGCCAACTTGGATATTTATGCTAGCACATTATAGTATATATAGAGAAAGGTTGACATGTTAAGGCAAACTGTAGTTGAAGATGTTTTATTTTCCAATGCCGTTAGATCTGTAAATGCATCTGTGTATATTGCCCCAGGGTTTACAAATGTTTCATTCCAGTTACACAGCAGCACCTTTTGTGGTGCACATTGATAATTGGGCAACCGAAGTCCCAAAGAAACCATAAAACAGCATTCTGTAAACATCGTATATATGTTACTAAGCGATAGAATTTCAGATTTATGGGAAAAGCTGTCCAGGGGTGAAAAAAACAAAATATGAATATCCTCAAGAACACGTATCTGACCCTTTGTCTAAAAATGACAAAACCAGAGGACGCTGTTGAGTCTTTCCCCCATTACTTTCCCAATGTTGTGGCAACAACGTGCTGGTTGGGAAATGTTGGAAAATGGTGGATGGATAGGCAGTGCTACAGTACAAACACCAGAAGCACATTCATTCAGTTTAACAAACATCTGAGCACAAACGCAAAGTCAATTAAATTAAGATCATTCATATTGTAGTATTTATCTAACTGTTATTTATCTAGCTAACGTGTGGGAAGTGTTACCGAGGTGAGCACTGGTTTGCTATGAACAGGAGTCACATCAATGGTAGGACTGTGATGATACCAGTATCGCAATATTTTTTCCATGGCAAAAAAGAAAACACGAAGCAGAACAACTCTTTTGTCCTTTTAAAACCTGCTATATGTAAAATATTGTGTGAAATAGCTTGGAAAATGAACAAATGTGACTGGGTGACAACATAATGATGTTTGTTTACAACATTATGGCTCTTTCCTAAAGAAGTTAGTTCGTATTAGGAAATCAGTCAATATAAATAAGTTCATTAGGCCCTAATCTATGGATTTCACATGACTGGGAATACAGATATGCATCTGTTGGTCACAGATACCTTTAAAAAAAAAGGCATGGTGTGGATCAGAAAACCAGTCACTATCTGGTGTGAACCCCATTTGCCTCATGCAGCGCGACACATCTTAGCATAGTTGATCAGGCTGTTGATTGTGGCCTGTGGAATGTTGTCCCACTCCTCTTCAATGTCTGTGTGAAGTTGCTGGATATTGGCAGGAACTGGAACACACTCGTACACATAGATCCAGAGCATCCCAAACATGCTCAATGGGTGACATGTCTGGTGAGTATGCAGGCCATGGAAAAATGGGGACATTTTCAGCTTCCAGGAATTTTGTACAGATCCTTGTGACATGGGGCCGTGCAATATCATGCTGTAACATGAGGTGATGGCGGCAGATGAATGGCACGACAATGGGCCTCATGATCTCATCACGGTATCTCTGTGCATTCAAATTGCCATCGATAAAATGCAATTGTGTTCATTGTCCGTAGCTTATGCCTGCCCGTACCATAACTCCACTGCCACCATGGGGCACTCTGTTCACAACGTTGACATCAGCAATGTGGCGGTTTGCACTTTTAGTTTTGAGTGAATGCTGCCAACTTTCCACGGTTTTTGGTTTGGGTAGCTTGTAATCGTCACAGTGGGAACAACATCCCCTATACACTTCCTTATGAACTCTCCGTGTCAGTGTATCCCTGATGGAAGGAGATCCTCTCCCTGAGCTTGTCTACTTTATTGTCCAGGGATTGAACATTAGTGAGTAATATACTCGGAAGTGGTGGATGGTGTGCACGCCTCCTGAGTCTGACTAGAAGTCAACTCCGAATACCTCTTCTCCGCCTGCAGCATCTTGGAGCAGCCTCTGGGATAAGTTAAATTGCCTTGGAAGGGTACGAACAAACGATCCAATTCAGGAAATTCGTATTTCTGGTCGGAATGCTGGTCAGTTACCACCGTTCTGATATCCAAAAGTTATTTCCAGTTGTATGTAATAACGCAAGAAACGTTCTGGGCTAATAATATAAGATATAACACAAAAAGAAACAAAATACTGCAAAGTTGCTTTGGAGCTAGAAGCAGAGCTGCCATGTCTATCGGCGCCATCTAGACTAAGAGATTTGTGCCATGGAGTCAGACTGTTCAATCCACTCTGTTTTTTATGTTCTGCAGACCAAAGAGAGCATCGACCTTCTGGCCCTTCTGGCCTATCTCTGTCGATCAGACAAGGATGTGAGGGATGTTGAAATCACACTGAACTTAGTTTGATATTCTATTTCTAGGATGGGTAGGGATTAATTTAGAGACACTGACAAACAAGTTCTGCTCTTTCTTGGTGAGTATAAGTATAAGTTTGATAGGGGACTGAGTGAGATCAAGGGATACAGGGGCATAGAGAGTGGGGTTTCTGTGGGAAGGAAAAAGTAAATGAGGGAAAAATGGAGTAAGATGTGTGAGAGGAAGGAGACACGTGTGTGTGTGTGTGTGTGTGTGTGATTGACGTTCTCTGTTTTCCATCCAGGTGAGGAGGGGAAGTTAGCCCACAGACCGGTTGAGGAAGGAGCACCACACCTCTTCTTCCCTGGCAGCATGGCCAGCACGACCTTCTAATGCCACTACAAAAGAATACTGAGATTGTCATGCTAATGTCAACACACTGTTAGAGCCATTATCATCCCAAAAACACAGACCAAAATATACTTGCATATTACCAACCTGTTTGTAAATAAATAAGAACTACTCCTGAAGAACTGTGTATTGTAGGAAAATAAAATAAAATGGGTGCATCGTTTCAGACCAGTACAGGCCGTCGGAGATGCACAGAGTAAAACAAACTATAGAGTATTTGACCCGCTCACACTCACATTACATATGAGGATGGCATCTGTCCAATACAGCATCCCCATCCTTGCCCCAACACCAATAGACCAAGTCTCCTACAACCAACTAAAAGAGAAACAAAAACGCGCAGGCCCCCAGGACAAGGGCTGGGAGACACCGGTCCAGTGCAATTACAGTGTAGGACTGCCAACAGCATCTCCAAGGGGAGACTCCTAAATATTTCTCTGACCCACATTGTTACAGTCGGTGGCGTGTTGTCAACCCATTTACAAAGAATACATTTCCTTGCCAACAAAAACAGCTTTTCCAAAAGTTGTTGTTCGATCATATCCAACCCAGATGGGTCAGGATGTACACTGAACAAAAATATAAACGCAACATGTAAAGTGTTGGTCCCATGTTTCATGAGCTGAAATTTTCTATACGCACAAAAAGCTTATTTATCTCAAATTTTGTGCACAAATTTGTTTACATCCCGGTTATTGAGCATTTCTCCTTTTCCAAGATAATCCAACCATCTGACAGGTGTGGCACATCAAGAATCTGATTAAACAGCATGATCATTATACAGGTGCACCTTGTGCTGGGGACAATAAACGGCCACTTTAAAATGTGCAGTTTTGTCACACAACACAGATGTCTCAAGTTTTGAGGGAGCATGCAATTGGACAGCTGACTGCAGGAATGTCCACCAGAGCTGATGCCAGAGAATGTCATGTTCATTTATCTAGCATAAGCCGCCTCCAATGTCGTTTTAGAGAATTTGTCAGGACATCCAATCGGCCTCACAACTAAAGACCATGTGTAACCATGCCAGCCCAGGACCTCCACAACCGGCTTCTTCGACTGTGGGATGGTCAGAGACGAGCCACCCGGACAGCTGATGAAACTGTGGGTTTGCACAACCTAAGAATTTCTGCACAAACTGTCAGAAACCGGGAAGCTCATCTGCCTGCTCGTTGTCCTCACCAGTGTCTTGACCTGACTGCAGTTCGGCGTCGTAATGGGCACGACAATGGGCAGGCATAAGCTACGGACAATGAACACATTTGCATTTCATCTATGGCAATTTGAATGCACAGAGATACCGTGATGAGATTCTCAGGCCCATTGTCGTGCCATTCATCCACCACCATCACCTCATGTTTCAGCATGATAATGCATGACCCCATGTTGCAAATGATAGTGCATGACCCCATGTTGCAAGGATCTGTACATAATTCCTGGAAGCTGAAAATGTCCCAGTTCTTCAAAGGCTTGCATACTCACCAGACATGTCACCCATTGAGCATGTTTTGGATGCTCTGGATCTACGTGTACGACAGACAGCGTGTTCCAGTTCCCGCCAATATCCAGCAACATTGGAGTGGGACAACATTCCACAAGCCACAATCAACAGCCTGATCAACTCTATGCGAAGGAGATGTGCAACGCTGCATTTGGCAAATTGTGGTCACACCAGATACTGACAGTTTTTTTTTTCACGCCCTTACCTTTTTTTTCAAGGTATCTGCGACCAACAGATGCATATCTTTATTTCCAGTTATGTGAAATCCATAGATTAGGGCCTAAATGAATATATTTAAATTGACTGATTTCCTTATTTGAACTGTAATTTAGTAAAATCTTAGAAATTGTTGTGTGTTTTATATTTTTGTTCAGTGTATATATACGAGTAAAGGGGACTAGCAACTAAGAAATCAGGCCCATAACCAAAAGCTTTCCTGCTTTGCAGCGAGCTGATTACTTGTAAGACCTCAGCCTCAGAGATTGGTTGGCATAGAGATTCTCTATGTTCCTGAGAGAGTGAGGGGAGAGCAATCTTATCAAAGAAAGTTGCCTGGTTTTCTCCCAAGTCTGCACACAGTAGAAGTAGTCAAACCTGGAGAATGATTGAACAGTATTAGAAAAAAATGTATTCAGTTTAGCGAGATAATCTTGTCAACACTCATTTAAGAGCCTTGTAAAGCATATATCAAAGGCATGTGTTGTAAATTAATCTTTAGGAATTCTGGATGTTATCACAAGGAGAAGTCTGCTTATTCATAAGTGAATCATATTCGTAAAGAACAAAGCATTGCTCACAAGAAAATAAAAAACATGTAAGACCTACACACAACATTTAGTGCAAACATAAACCCACAGGCACGTGATACTGAAAGAAGTTCAACCAAAAGAGCGCAGTCTATCTAGAGAATGCCAATAAACTCCCCTTCCAAGCTCACTAACCACATATACAGTACACTGAGTGTACACCTGCTCTTTCCATGACATAGACTGACTAGATGAATTCAGGTGAAAGCTATGATCCCTTATTGATGTCATGTTAAATCCACTTCAATCAGTGTAGATGAAAGGGAGGAGGCAGGTTAAAGAATAATTTTGAAATCCTTGAGACAATTGACACATGGATTGTGTATGTGTGCCATTCAGAGGGTGAATGGGCAAGACAAAAGATGTACGTGCCTTTGAATGGGGCACGGTAGTAGGAGCCAGGCGCACCGGTTTGAGTGTGTCAAGAACTGAAACTCTGCTGCAACATTTTTCATGTTCAACAGTTTACCGTGTGTATAAAGAATGGTCCACCACCCAAAGGACATCCAGCAAACTTGAAACAACTGTGGGAAGCATTGGAGTCAACATGGAACGCTTTCGACACCTTGTAGAGTCCATGCCCTGACAAATTGAGACCGTTCTGAGGGCAAAGGGGGGTGCAACTCAATATTAAGATGGTGTTCCTAATGTTTTGTACACTCAATGTATACAGTACCAGTCAAAAGTTTGGACACACCAACTCATTCAAGAGTTTTTCTTTATTTTTACTATTTTCTACATTGTAGAATAATAGTAAAGACATCAAAACTATGAAATAACACACATGGAATCATTTAGTAACCAAAAAAGTGTTAAATAAAGATTATTCAAAGTAGCCTTGATAACAGCTTTGCACACTCTTGGCATTCTCTCAACCAGCTTCCCCTGGAATGCTTTTCCAACAGTCTTGAAGGTTTTCCCACATGTGCGGAGCACTTGTTGGCTGCTTTTCCTTCACTCTGCGATCTATCCCAAAAAATCTCAATTGGCTTGAGGTTGGGTGATTGTGGTGGCCAGGTCATCTGATGCAGCACTCCATCACTCTCCTTCTTGGTAAAATAGCCCTTACACAGCCTGGAGGTGAGTTGGGTCATTGTCCTGTTGAAAAACAAATTATAGTCCCACTAAGTGCAAACCAGATGGGATGGCGTATCTCTGCAGAATGCTGTGGTAGCCATGCTGGTTAAGTGTGCCTTGAAATCTAAATAAATCACTGACAATGTCACCAGCAAAGCATCCCCACACCAAGACACAACAGTTGGAACCAAAAATCTCAAATTTGAACTAATCAGACCAAAGGACAGATTTCCACCGGTCTAATGTCCATTGCTCGTGTTTGTTGGCCCAAGCAAGTCTCTTTTTTTTATTGGTGTTCTTTAGTATTGGTTTCTTTGCAGCAATTCGACCATGAAGGCCCGATTTACGTAGGCTCCCCTGAACAGCTGATGTTGAGATGTGTCTGTTACTTGAACTCTGTGAAGCATTTATTTTGGCTGTAATTTCTGAGGCTGGTAACTCTAATGAACTTATCCTCTGCAGCAGAGCGAACTCTGGGTTTAACTTTCCTGTAGCAGTCCTCATGAGAGCCAGTTTCATCATAGCGCTTGATGGTTTTTGCAACTGTACTTCATGAAACTTTCAAAGTTCTTGAAATGTTCCGTATTGACTGACCTTCATGTCTTGAAGTAATGATGGACTTTCATTTCTCTTTGCTTATTTGAGCTGTTCTTGCCATAATAAGGACTTGGTATTTCACCAAGGCTATCGTCTGTATACCACCCATACCATGTCACAACACAACTGATTGTCTCAAACACATTAATGAAAGAAATTCCACAAATTACCTTTTAACAAGGAACACCTGTTAACTGAAATGCATTCCAGGTGACTACCTAATGAAGCTGGTTGAGAGAATGCCAAGAGCGTGTAAAGCTGTCATCAAGACAAAGGGTGGCTACTTTGAAGAACCTCAAATATACACTATACTTTGATTTGTTTAACACTTTTTTGGTTACTACATGATTCCATACGTGTTATTTCATAGTTTTGATGTCTTCACTATTATTCTACAATGTAGAAAATAGTAAAAATAAAGAAAACCCCTTGAATGAGTAGGTGTGTCCAAACTTTTGACTGGTATTGTATATACTTGATTATTTTCATGCACCGTTTTCTGAATTGTTAAAAATCGAAGTTATACCAATCAAATCATTTCCCCAGAGGTGGTGAAGGTGGCCATCCTCCTGCGGGAGCACCCTCACTTAAATGCACTTTTGATCTGCTGTATTTGTAATGAAGCTGGTTGGTGATGGTCTGTGTGGAGACTGTCCGTGTGTGGAGACTGTCCGTGTGTGGAGACTGTCCGTGTGTGGAGAACGTCCGTGTGTGGAGAACGTCCGTGTGTGGAGAACGTCCGTGTGTGGAGAACGTCCGTGTGTGGAGAACGTCCGTGTGTGGAAGGAGTAATGAAGCAAGTTATGGGGGTGGAAGGGAATTGGTTGTTCCTCAGGAGATGATGGTGGTGCAGTTCCACACTCTAGGACCACAGTCTGATGAGGAGCTTGTTGCCATGCCGGCCAGGAAGAAGTCGTCTGGAAAAACAGTTGTTACAGTGCCATCATTCCATACTATCATTAAATGTTTCATGGGAATATATATTCCACTGGAAGTGTACACATTATGTAGTTGAATTGTAATTCAGTTGGCGTTGTTGAAACAATCTAAGTAAATTAATATTTGGTTTGAGTGCTGATACCTCAATAAGTCACCATTCACTTCCTGAGACTCGCCACTAGGTGATATAATTGAAGGTTATTTCAGCTGTATGGGTCGTTAAGTACTTTATTATTATCATCATTATTATTGAAAACTTAAAACTGTGATGGACTTGCCATTTTGGAGCAGAAAACTTCTCACTGAAACAGACAACCAAACTGCTTGTACTGGCCACCTGCTGGCCATATAGAGTCCAATCAGGGCGTGATGAGAACCGGCATTCACTGTACATTATTAAGTTTGCAGATAGATCAGTTTTATTATATAGCACTTCAAAATAACAATGGACTTCAAGTGGCTTCTTTAGTGTATAAGTGGCTCAAGTTACAGTAGAACGAGGTTTAATTAGACTTGAGATGAAATACTTTAAGAATGAATAGATACAGTGCTAATAGAAACAAAGTATATGTATTTACCTTATGACTGCAACTTTAAAATATATATTTGTTATATTGTCTTGTAAATATCATGCCTGGCATCAAATGTGATACGAACTATATATTGTAGCCTTGGTGTTTGGCACGGGGTATACATACTTAAATGATTGTTCAAACTGATAGAAAAATCTGGAAATGATTGATGACAAAACTGAATGGCTCAATGAAATGTATAGAATTTTAATAATTTTGGTACAACTACACATTTGGAGTGCTTATTATAGGCCTGTTGAATAAATATAGAATACAGCCTGTGACAACCGCTTTTAACTGCCTGTGAAGATCATATAACAGACATTGACACTCGTATGAAGTTAGAAATTCAATCAGATTTATGACAAGTAATCTCATGAATGATATATTCATGACAGTGTGCTGTATTTCAAAAGTAGCGCCCCACATGGCCAATCCCCATAATTAAATGTTTAGAACGGTTTCCACCCACCCTCTCGCCACCGCCCCCCTTCACTGCACAGGCGCACTAACTTTCACAAGGCCGCCATTTTGTGCGGAGCCCACTCTGCAAAAGCGGGAGAGGATTAAAACTGCAGGAGAAGAAGGGCGCAATTCTCAGCCATCTCGGTCTGATTGAAGAACATACTCTGGGCTTTCTGTCGAATTCAGCGAGGAATTAAACGACGAAGAGCAGGTAAAGTAACAGTACTTTCCAGAAAAGGGGGCAGTTTTGCAGGAGCTTTAATCGGCCTCTAGGTGTCACGATGGGGCTCCCGGTCCAGGCGGTAGACGGGGGGTGTTTGTCTCCCTCTATCGTTATCGAACATTCAGCAAAAAAAACATATCCCAGAAGTTCAACGAAATGTCTCATTAACTTGTATTTTTAGAGCGATATTAGTTTGCACTTTGGCATGGATCGATCATGAAATCCTTAAACGTGTTGGCTTAGTGTTTAGGCCAGGCGTCCATTTTATTGGTCTTCTTTGTGTCAAGAGAGGAACTCGCGGCTGCGTATGAAGTCAACGCGCGCCAGATTGTAGCTCAATACACGGAATTTACTAAATCGCACAAGTATAATCTAACTAGTTAGACTCATATCCACATAACGTTGGTTTCCACGCCACTAGCTAGTTTTGTTAGCTAGTAAAGCCATCAATCGAAATTAGCTATAATTTACAAGAACGGATTACTGTCAATATTGCCCCACCTTGATAACGGCCTTCGCAAAAGCTAACGTTAGTAACCCCTTCCATTTATCAAACTAACGTTAAATAACTTTCTAATTAGCTAGTTAACTGTTTTAATATGACCACAGTAACTACAACCTCTAGCGTTAGCTAAGGATCTTAGATGCAAATACTTCACAATGTAGCTAGCGATATAAAAGTTAGCTGGCGTGGCTTGTTGCGCAGACCGAATTCAAACAAGGAAGATACATAACATAAATGTCTCCCGTAGTCATTTTCACGAGCGTTTCCACTAGTACGACGTCTCCCTCCGGCCTCAAATTAATGCGACTGTTCTCTAAAACATAATGGTCTAAATGCCTCTTCTACCAGCCCACTGCAGTTCATCTTCCACTCAGTGTCCGCTATCTGATTCAAAGCCTAAATTGAGCTACAACGGCACTAACGTTAGCGAGCTAGAATGGATAAAAACAGGGTAGAGCTCCCTCTACAACCCGTCTGGTAGCGGTACAAAAACATGACTACCTATATGACTTCATGTCCACTATCAAAACGCTGTCCATGTTCACTGTGAATGAATGTCACATCATACTTGTAGGTTGTTTTTGATAGTACCAGGTCAGCCACATTTGCTAGACTGGCTTAACTAGCTACGAATGTGTCTGTGCATTCAATACATGCAGTAGGTTTATGTAGATGTTCAACTTGTTTGTCTTCCCCACAGGTTGAGTGTCAGGTAACAGTCAGGAGAGTTGAGTCAGAAATTGAGCGAGCCAAGCAGAGCTAGAAAGATGAAGTATTCCTTTCTAGTGCAGGTAACAATTTAGAAAGCTAAGGAAGTTGCATCATGTTTGAGATCTTGCCTGAACTGAACACAGTATGCCATTTTCAGTCTTTTAGGCCTTGCTAGATTGATCATCCGTCCTGGTACACTTTCAACATTTATTAATAAATGGTTATGCGTTAAGATTACATTTTTAGATTGTGTGCTGATTGGTTTTGGGGTGATTCTCTCAGGTGTTACCGATGGACGGAGGACCAACTGATGTTGAGGCCAAGGACTTCATTACCTATGAGGGGGAGGAGGTGGTGGCAGACCTGCTCCAGCAAGCAGCAGAGGGGGTGATGGACCAGCAGCCAGAGGGAGTTGCTGGTCTGGATACCCAGCAGCTGGTGGAGGGAGTCAATGTGGAGATGATGGTAATGGACTCCCTGGACCCGGCCCTGCTGCAGATGAAGACTGAGGTGATGGACGCCCCTGTGGCTACAGCCCACGAGGCCACGGTCACCACGGTGGATGAGACCCAGATCATCACTCTGCAGGTTGTCAACATGGATGAGCAGCAGCTGGGGGGCCTCGGGGAGCTACAACTGGTCCAGGTCCCTGTCTCTGCTGTCCCTGTCACCCAGGCCACTGTAGAGGCGCTACAGGGCACCTTCGTGGACACCACGGCCATGCCCAAAGACGGAAACCCTGTTATCTGCCACACCCTGCCCCTGCCAGAGGGATTCCAGGTAAGAGAGACTTCACTTCATGACTAAATATTACATCATTCAGAACTAATGGGAGCATATTTCCCTGTGGGTGTACAACAATGTTTTGTACCACTGGTGCATATCTAAATGTACTAGTTGTAGAGAAATTAGAAACACTACTGCTTCTTCAGGTGGTGAAGGTTGGTGTGAATGGTGAGGTGGAAACAGTGGAGCAGGATGAGCTCCAGCACCAGGAGGAGCAGCAGGTCCAGCCTGAGGAGGAGGAGCTGCACTGTGAGCCCCAGCCTGAAGAACCACAATGGGCCAAGGACCCCGATTACCAGCCCCCAGCCAAGAAGACCATAAAGAAGGCAAAAAAGAGCAACCTGCGCTACAACACAGAGGGGGACAAAGACAACATGGACGTGTCAGTGTATGACTTTGAGGAGGAGCAGCAGGAAGGGATGCTCTCTGAGGTCAACGCAGAGAAGGTGGTGGGCAACATGAAACCCCCCAAACCTACCAAAATTAAGAAGAAGGGTAAGATTACCCCTTCTTTCTGTGTCCTTTGTTTATGAGGAATTTTGTAACTCAAGTTGTGGTGCTAAATTTTATTTTTTATTTATTTCACCTTTATTTAACCAGGTAGGCAAGTTGAGAACAAGTTCTCATTTACAACTGCGACCTGGCCAAGATAAAGCAAAGCAGTTCGACACACAACAACACAGAGTTACACATGGAATAAAACAAACATACAGTCAATAATACAGTAGGAAAAAAAGAAATCTATATACAAAGAGTGCAAATGAGGTAGGATAAGGAAGGTAAGACAATAAATAGGCCATGGTGGCAGAGTAATTACAATATAGCAATTTAACACTGGAATGGTAAAAGAAAACTGTGCAGTAGATGAATGTGCAATGTAGAAAAACTGGGGTGCAAAGGAACAAGATAAATAAATAAATACGGTAGGGGATGAGGTAGTTGGTTGGGCTATTTACAGATGGGCTATAAACAGGTACAGTGGTCTGTACACTGCTCTGACAGCTGGTGCTTAAAGCTGTTGAGGGAGATAAGTGTCTCCAGTTTCAGAGATTTTTGAAGTTCGTTCCAGTCATTGGCAGCAGAGAACTGGAAGGAGAGTCGGCCAAAGGAGGAATTGGCTTTGGGGGTGACCAGTGAGATATACCTGCTGGAGCGTGTGCTACGGGTTGGTGCTGCTAAGGTGACCAGCGAGCTGAGATAAGGCGGGACTTTACCTAGCAGGGACTTGTAAATGACCAGGAGCCAGTGGATATGGCGACGAGTGTAAAGTGAAGGCCAGCCTACGAGAGTGTACAGGTCGCAGTGGTGGGTGGTATATGGGGCTTTGGTAACAAAACGGATGGCACTGTGATAGACTGCATCCAGTTTGTTGAGTAGAGTATTGGAGGCTATTTTGTAAATTACATCACCAAGTCGAGGATCGGTAGGATGGTCAGTTTTACGAGGGTAAGTTTGGCAGCATGAGTGAAGGAAGCTTTGTTGCGAAATAGGAAGCCAATTCTAGATTTAATTTTAGATTGGAGATGTTTGATGTGAGTCTGGAAGGAGAGTTTACAGTCTAACCAGACACCTAGGTATTTGTAGTTTTCCACGTAATCTAAGACAGAACCGTCCAGAGTAGTAATGCTAGACGGGGGGACAGGTGCGGGTAGCGATCGGTTGAAGAGCATGCATTTAGTTTTACTTGCGTTTAAGAGCAGTTGTAGGCCACGGAAGGAGAGTTGTATGGCATTGAAGCTCGTCTGGAGGGTAGTTAACACAGTGTCCAAAGAGGGGCCAGAAGTATACAGAATGGTGTCGTCTGCATAGAGGTGAATCAGAGACTCACCTGCAGCAAGAGCGACATCATTGATGTATACAGAGAAAAGAGTCGGCCCAAGAATTGAACCCTGTGGCACCCCCATGGAAATCCCTATGCAAGTGCTGACTCAAGGCCTTTTGTATGCTCCAGGTGTGAAGAAAACATTCCAGTGTGAGCTGTGTAGCTACACCTGTCCCCGCCGCTCCAACCTGGACCGACACATGAAAAGCCACACGGATGAGAGGCCCCACAAGTGCCATCTGTGTGGAAGGGCCTTCAGGACCGTTACCCTACTGAGGAACCACCTCAACACACACACCGGTATTGTGACATCATAGTCACATTGACAGACAATCCTATATTATGAGTCCTGTCCATTTTTACCATGTTAGATACTATTATAACTCTATTTCTGTTTACAGGTACCAGACCACACAAGTGTCAAGATTGTGACATGGCCTTCGTGACCAGTGGAGAGCTGGTCCGACATCGTCGCTACAAGCACACTCATGAGAAACCCTTCAAGTGTTCCATGTGTGACTATGCCAGTGTGGAGGTGAGCAAGCTAAAGCGGCACATCCGTTCCCACACTGGGGAGCGTCCGTTCCAGTGCAGTCTGTGCAGCTACGCCAGCAGAGACACCTACAAGCTGAAGAGACACATGAGGACACACTCGGGTGAGGCACAGCCACAGGGATACTGTGTACACACAATTAGTGACTGGCCTGATTTGTTGAACTTGTGCACTCATGTTTTCCTGCTTTGTTTTCCAGGAGAGAAGCCGTACGAGTGCTATATTTGCCACGCCCGTTTCACCCAGAGTGGAACCATGAAGATGCACATCCTGCAGAAGCACACAGAGAACGTGGCCAAGTACCACTGCCCCCACTGTGACACGGTCATCGCCCGAAAGAGTGACCTGGGTTAGATAGCTAGTCGTAGATTTTTGGCCTGATTATCCCAATATGTTGACAGCATAATTTGGAAATCTCCACCGTAAATTTAATTGTGACTAGGGCTGTTGCGGTGACCGTATTACCGCCACACCGGTAAGCTCCTCTGCTGATGGTCATTAGTAGCCTCTCAAACTTGCTAACTGCCTGGTACTTGGCACTCTATTGTCCCTCTAATCACTCTGACATCAATGCAAATGTATTTGAAAATCTAATCAAACACTTAATGAGAGCTCATGTTGCCCAACATTTCTATAGGCTATGCAATTGCACAAGCAACAAAGTGATGGCCTCTACAAAAAAGTGGAGGATCCCATCAGCTTTCTGTAGGCTAGGCCTACTATATTTATTTCTCAACTTTCCTAATATTCAGCACATTGCTTATATTTACAATAGGAGTATAGCCTACCTGGCTGGCATGAAAATGAACCACGGGGAAAGCGTCCCCTATTTGCTATTTAAATGCATAGATTACATGTATTTTTTCATGCTGCACCTGTTTCGATTCAGGTGCATGATAATGGTCCATTCTAAATCAAAACAAAATTCACACATGTATATGTAAAGTTAAGATTAAATCAAGAGTAGTCTGATGGGTGACAATATTAGCCGATCACTTGTGAATTATATATTATCACTTGTGAGTGATGTCCAGCATAAGAAACAATGCCATGTGCGCGCATTGCTGCGCTTATAATGTGAAGAAATAGCCTAATAGTTTTAGCAACATTTTAAGCTAAATTCTGATCTGCTGCTTCAGCCACATTACGTAAAAACAAAAAATCATGATAGTGGTTGTATTAATTTGGGACCTATTGCATCCCACAACTGTCTCAGACTATGTTTGGAATATTTATTTTTGGAATATTTATTTATCGCATAGAATAGATCAACTTTTGTACTATGGGGGTTAGTAGATTGACATAGGCTAGTGCTTTAGCTGTTCATTAGGTCTACTCATCTTGTTGGCTGACTGTAAATGTTGACAGTTCTTCCAATACTTTCAATATGGACCTCGGAATTGGATAAGGATATGTCTGTCTTCACTTGTAGACTGTGAGAAAGACCCAATTACGTGATGGGGAGCCAGGTGAATGAGAGGTGCTTAGTGCAGCACTCAGGGAGAAGGGCACAACACCGCATTCCGGGCCAAGGGCACAACGGCCATTGGCCGCAAAAGTCATGGATTTTTTTAGGGTGCATTATGGCCACAAAGGGGGTGTCACTGTGAAGTTCGAGGCATTATCAAGTGCTTGTGAAATATTGAATGAGAGATTAATGAAGTATTTACAACCTGCGCAAAAATCAAAGCAGAGCTCAGCCTTTCAAGCAACTTTTTTCCAATTGTCATTAGTCGAATCATGCAGCCTTACAATGTATTAAAAATCAAACATATAGCCCAGCATTTGTAGAACAACAAGTTACATTAATAACTCTAAATTGAGCATATTGGAGTACCTATTTCTTTGTTAACCGCTCAACACAGAATAGCTGCATGAGCGCACTCCCTCATTGTTTGGAGAAAATATCCTTTCTATTTTATTCAGCATTGTTCAGTTGTATTCTTCATACTTTTAAATAGGGTTGCACATTTTGGGGTATATTCAGAGGTGGAAACTTTCTGTGGGAATATATGGGAATTCATGGAAATGTATGCAAATTAATATTAATACCATTTAAATGTATAGTTTTTTTTTTGCATTGGATATAATTACCGCTCTGAGGCGGCTGATGTTGGTGGGATTTGGAGGATGATGGAGGCAACAGGGGAAAGAGCCTCAGATCCACAAAGTCCCTTCCACCAAGTGGCTGATGAGATATGTTGGCACATTTGCCATATTGCATCTCCATCCCAAAGCCCTCGCTTGGAAGTGTACTTTGCCAGACTGCCACCTTGGCCACAGCGCGCGCGAGCCCGTGAACGCGCCTCCTCTTCTGTTTACATCTGGTGACTAGTTCGAAATTCTTCTTCTATTACCATCCAGAGCAACCTAACATCACCAAACACTGTCTAGAGACTGTTGACATCCAGTGGAAGCAATAGGTACTGCAATCTTACTCCCATATATGGCTGTTTTCAATAGGGGGTTCAAAATGAGGCAATGTGTCAAAAACACTTTTTCCGGGACAGAAATATTTTAACACTCTTAGAAACTTCAGTGTTTCCTATCCAATAGTACTAATTATGTGCATATCCTAGTTTCTGGGCCTGAGTGGCAGGCCTTTTACTTTGGGCACGCCAGACTCTCCAAAACCGACACCTCAGCTGCCGCTCCCTAAGAAGTTAACAAGAAATCCTGTATGTCATACAAAATATATTCCCCCCACACAGTATTGTAATCAAAACTTACCAGAAAGCATGCAGTCCTTGGCTCAGACAGTGTAGTAGTGTGGGCTCAATAGCATCTCATTAGTGTGCAAGATCTTGATAATCAGCTGTATATGTGATGGAAGAATGCACTGTGCATGCGGAGGGTTGCAATTCCATTAAATTGGGGATAGTTTAACCAAAATATGCCACAAGACCTAGAATTGCCTTATGTTCATCCCACAAAAAGCTTATAACAGTGAACCTAACTTTTTTTTTTTTTTTTTTTAATTTAAGCAAAATTCCCAGGCTTGATTTTTGAACATTTCCTGGAAAGTTTCTGACCCATTGCAACCCTACAATTAAATAATGCCACAGAAATTTAAGCAAATCTTGTCTGCTAAATGAACTAGTGTAACCCCCAGCCGTTTGGTATAGCCAGATCAGTACCTAACATAAGAACAACTCGAGTATTCTGTTCTTCTGAAATAGACTACATTTTCTTCATATCATGTTTCTTTAGACCTGTCTAAAATAAATAATCGATTTATTGTTAAGGTGTATGCTATATTACATGGATTTATTGGACTTTGTAAAATGTATATGATCCAATGGTCTGCATCAGTGGCTTGTAGGCTGTGTGTGTGGAAGCCAGGAGATCCTAAATGTGTTTGTTAGTTAACGGTAAATTACAGTGAGACCGACAGGTATTTGCTTGACATTCACCGTCTGACAATTTCGTGACCGCCACAGCCCTAATTGTGACTGAACTTGTTTATATTTATGACATCTCTCTCAATGAGCTTTTTTTTTTACCCTCCCTCCTCCAGGCGTCCACCTGCGCAAACAGCACTCGTTTATTGAGCAGGGCAGGAAATGTCGTTACTGTGATGCTGTGTTCCACGAGCGCTACGCACTCATCCAGCACCAGAAGTCCCACAAGAACGAGAAACGCTTCAAGTGTGACCAGTGTGATTACTGCTGCAGACAGGTGAGGTCCTGCTGTCTCTAACCTGGGATGATAGAGAATCTAGACTGGAGTAAATGTTAGGGGTATGAACGTTTTAAACCAGGGGTCGGAACCGGTTCAGGGAACGGAACCTAAAACTGGAGAATATTTTTTCCTAGGATCAAAACCGTGAATGGAAGTGAACTATACTTTTCCTGAACAGAATCATTATTTTAATGGATTGGAACCGGTTAATAACCTTTTGCGTTGCGGATATTTTTTTCCAGTCCCATAAAAAAATAATATACAAAGCACCTATGCAAAGCCTTCCTGTCAATCAAACTTCTTCCAATGTCTGCAAGCCATCTGAAAATCTTTGCCTGTGTGTGCGCATGTAGGCTTCCTTTCCCTCCCCCCGCCAACACTGTAGCCTAGCCTACTGACGTTAAAACCGTGATTCAAATGATTGGGAGAGAGATTTTTAATTGGAGAAGAATGGATTCACCTTGTCTTTCCATAACGAATGTAAACAACTCACTGAACTCTAGCTTGCCTGCTCCATAGCAAGCTGCTCTATCCGCACTGTGTGATTGGTGAAGTCATTTAATGTCGAGCTAAATGTACAAATATATGATTTCAGAAATTTAAAAAGGAACAGAAATAACAGTGATACAAAAAATATAATGGTTCCGTTTAGAACGAAACGATTGGAAAATACTTTTGGTTCCAACCCCTGGTTTAAACTTTTATTATTTTTAAGTGAAATGTAATTGTTAATATTAAGAAAACAAAATGTTTTTTCCCCCCACAAAATTAAAATCACAGTGCCGTTATCACAAAACTACTACTAACAGGTCCTGATCATCATAAAGGGGAAAACATTTACAAAAAGGCCTACCTAACCCGTTTTGTTACAGCATTGTAATGCATGCGTTGCCTCCCAAGTGGCGCAGCAGTCTTAAGGTGTTGAGGTGTCAGTCCTTAAAAAAAAATAACAAATTACATTTTCTTTTTTTGTGAAGTACGGGGGTGGCAGCATCATGTTGTGGGGGTGCTTTGCTGCAGAAAATTTGTGAGCAGAACTTTAAAAGCATGTGAGAGCAAGGAGGCCTACAAACCTGACTCAGTTACACCAGCTCTGTCAGGAGGAATGGGCCAAAATTCACCCAACTTATTGTGGGAAGCTTGTGAAAGGCAACCCAAAACATTTGACCCAAGTTAAACTATTTAAAGGCAATGCTACCAAATACTAATTGAGTGTATGTAAACTTCTGTCCCACTGGGAATGTGATGAAAGAAAATAAAAGTTGAAATAAATAATTCTCTCTACTAGTATTCTGACATTTCACATTCTTAAAATAAAGTGGTGATCCTAACTGACCTAAAGACAGGAAATCTTTACTAGGATTAAATGTCAGGAATTGTGAAAAACTGAGTTTAAATGTATTTGGCTAAGGTGTATGTTAACTTCCGACTCCAACTGCATCTACAATATCATACTCTTTTTTAATTCTTTTTTTTCTTGCACTTTGACAGGTAAATATTTATAGCCCTAATATTTAGCTAATGAGTGGCCTAATCGTCTACACAACTCTAGCCTCTATTCCTGCGCGCTATAGGTTACAGACTCAAGACTCTCCACTATTCCTCTTTTCGTGAAATCCCAGGAAAAACTATAGGCTACAAAATCTGTAGGAGATTTTTATATATATATCCTAGTCCTAAAATACTTTTCATGGAGAGAAGCAGGCTTGCTCTTGTTAATTGCTGAAAAATGTAAATGTCGGGGAAAGATGCACAGAGAGTATCACTGGCTAGTTATAACATTGTTTCACTGATGTATTAAATGGTTGCACAGGACAGACCTTGATGAGCACAGTGATAAAGAAGATCCAATGAATTGACATTAGAAAAATGGAAATCCCTTGCAAACCACTTGAGCAATGCGGCAAGCAATGACATGATGTAAAAGATGCCTAGGGTAAAATGCATTTGAATATCTATTTAATTTAAATATGAGTTTCTATTTAATATTTTTATTAGGCAACACGTAGGCTACATTTGAAGTATTGTTTTCAGTTGTCACACTAACCATCCAACCTTGAAGATACAAAATGTCTTGACAGGGCTGATGGAAAAAGAAAATTGGTAAACTTTCCAAATGTCGACATAACAAAATATGCTAGAGAAGGTGGGATCTTTTTGTATTGGAAAAATTTGTTATGTGAGAAATGTTGGTGGAAACGCTTTTATGCGCAAATATTGATATAACAACCATCATATCGAAGTAAACATGGAGTCACATGATGATGTGTGGTCCTCCCACTACCACTCGGTGAACCATGCAGGTAATTAGGCTAAGGATGAAATAAATGATGATGAACCTCACAGGGTGGTGAAGGTTCAAGGTGATGAGCTGGATGCTCCTTTCCAATAAATATTGAGGTTCTTATTCTGGTGACATGATGATCGATGCTTGGCTGCCGTTTGACAAATAAAAACTATCTCGCTCTTTTGTCCATAATAATCTAATGTAGGCTATACGTGCGCTCTAGCCAACAGCGTGCGGATACAGTACTGTATCTGCGCACTGTTTGCTAAAGCACAAGTGAAAATACCAGAGTGGGCACAATCGCTATATAAGTCATTTTGCTGGAAACTCATCTCTCATGGGAAAATGCGCATATTGTTTTTATGCAGCCTTTAGAATATTCGCATGAAAATCTGTTGCCAGTTGGATGGAAACCTAGTTTATGATAATGAACACGCACTGAATGGTCTGTTTTACCACCTTAATAATAGGCGTGCAATAGGATATACAGCGTGCAGTAGGATGCTTTGAGTTGATTGACCGTTGTAGGCTCCTGTAGAACACACTTTCCTCTAGTGTGGATGCTCACCAACAGTTTAGAGGCATGTGTAATTTATAGTTATCATCCTTTGTGTGGCTGGCCCTTAACACTTAAAGTGGTCAATGCTGCCCTCTAGCGGATCATATGAATATGGTATGAATGCAGTAGTGGTTCTCAACCAGGGATTGATTTGATAGAAATCACAACTGCAACGTTTTGATAGCCTAGTATAAAGGGATTCAATATTCCCTGCTATTTGGTTTTAATTATCATTTTGGAGGGGGAAGGTGAAAAAAAAAAATGTTTCAAGCGCTCTGGAAGGGCCAGGTAAAAATATATATATTTTCATCAGGGGGAGGACCATCCATTCTCATTTCATTGCAATTACCTCCAGGTGTCCCTCAATATAAATAACTTTCACTCATTATGGATACTGGTTCATTTTGAGATGGAGTTGGTAAAGGTTTTCAATCCTTATGTATCTCTTGCTGTCCTTGCATTGACTAGGAGCGCCACATGCTGATGCACAGGCGCACCCACACAGGAGAGAAGCCTTACGCCTGTAGCCAGTGTGAGAAGACCTTCCGTCAGAAGCAGCTCCTGGACATGCACTTCCGGCGCTACCATGACCCCAACTTTGTGCCCATCGCCTTTGTGTGCATCAAGTGTGGCAAGGCCTTCACCCGCAGGGTATGGACACTTACTCAAACACAAATTTATTGAGTGGAAGAATACACCCATTTTTTGGGGCATAGCCCTTCACTTGGTCCTTTTGTAAAAACAAAAATCTCTTTAGAACACCATGGCCAGACATGCAGAGAACTGTAACGGGGATCCTAGTGAAGGAGAGAACGGATCCCCACCCAAGAGAGGACGAGGTGGGAGGAAGAGGAAGATGCGCTCAAGGAAGGACGAGGACGACGACAGTGGTGAGAGGCCCTTATACCGAACCATATCAAATTGTAGTGTCCTATAAACTATTGCTCTTCGGATGTAATGAGATCAGTGTTAGACTCTTTGACTTCCCACTTACAGAGGACAATGCTGATCCTGAGCTGGATGACATTGATGAAGAGGATGAAGAGGATGAGGAGGATGAGGCGGCGCTGCTGGAGGAAGAGGAGGAGATGGAGTTGGAGCAGGCTCCACCCACCAAACCTATTCCCGCCCCTGTAGAGCCGCCTGTCAAGAGGAAACGCGGCAGACCCCCCAAGAACATCCCCAAACCCTCCCCACCCGCCAAAGCCAGCAAGGCTGCCCCCAAAGGCAAGGCTGCTGCAGGTGAGTTAAATCTCCCTGATCCTATATCATGCAATGTTTAAATCCGGGATGTCAACTTTGATGGGGGTAGGGGCCACATAAAATCTGAACTCTGCAAGTCTCAAGTTTCCCGTGTGTATCAAGAATAGGCCACCTCCCAAAGGACATCCAGTCAACATGATACAACTGTGGGAAGCATTGGAGTCCACATGGGCCAGTATCTCTGTGGAATGCTTTCAACACCTTGTAGAGTCCATGCCCAGATGAATTGCGGTTGTTCTGAGGGCAAAAGTGGGTGCAACATAATATAAGGAAGGTGTTCCTAGTAATTTTTTTTAACATTTTGGGTAAATTGATCTGCGGGCCTTTAAAAAGGGGGCGGGTCGCCAGTTGCCCATCCCTGGTCTAAATCTGGCCAGTTTATGCTTTACTGCCCATTTTAATGTGGAGTTGTAATAACACCAGGTATCTGTCTCCTCAGCTGCAGCCATCATCCAGGTGGAGGATGAGAATACCGGCGCCGTAGAGAACATCATAGTGAAGAAGGAGCCAGAGGCTGTACAGGCTGCCCCAGAGGTGGTGGTGGTGGAGCAGCCTGAGGAGGCAGGGGTGCAGACGGAGGAGCTGCCTGTAGCAGACGCTGCCCCCAACGGAGACCTCACCCCTGAGATGATCCTCAGCATGATGGACCGGTGATCTAGCCCACACGGACTGCTCAAAGACATCCCCTTGTCTCAGCCTTTCCCTTCAACATGTCCACCCTCTTCATACAATCTGCCATCTTACAAACCACTCAGCTTTACACTTTTGTTTTTTGTCTTAAACAAATCGGTGTGCTTTCTTATCACTCTCAAACCCACATCCTTCCATGCATTCACTGTAACAGTTTAAGTTCCAGCTGTGTGGTCTGTAGAAATGTAGATATTTTTTTCTTGGAGGAATGGTAGAGAAATGTGTAGTAATGGATCCCTTCGTGGAGGGATGGTAGCTGAGGTTGACACATTGTGGACATTGGGACTTTCTGTAGTGGTCAGTTTTTTGGTTTTTTTTTCTCCAATTAATAAACTATTTTCTTAACTTGTTTGTGACCTTGACATGGCAACAGTGAGTGCCAATAATTTCAGCCTTGTTATCTAGGACCTTCTCTGCTGTAGACAAACTATTACTTTAGCTGTCAAAGGAAGTCCTTCCATTTTGACACTTTTATTCACTGCATATTACGTTATACTTGTCACAGATTCTGGAGTTTGTAGAGGCTTACATTAACTACTATAATCAGGGACAGTGACATACATCCACCCACAAAGTGAAGACTGCAGTTATGTTGTACAAACGGTAATCTTTGCTGGTTTTGCTTGTAAATACTTTTAAAGTTTTATTACAAACATATTTTAATCTTTTTCTAGTGATTTAAAAAAAACTTTAATGCTGGGGGAAAGGAACTCTTATAACCGTAGCTGTTTGGAACACAGGCTGTTGGTGGCTTTCTAATCTCTAAAGTGGGAGGCTTTGCCCACTCTGTAAATCATGTTGGAGATATGACCTTTCTGGTTTTAAGCATTTTAGCCGGAATATCTGTAGTGTTCTTTTGGAGGTACAGAGGATAGCAACTTTACTCACTCTTAACCTACCTAACATCTCGACCGCAGGGACTAATGTTAGAGGTTTTGAAAGATGACCATGTACGTCTTGTTTTGCTTTTCAAGATAAGGTAGAGAGATTGTGACGTAAACCGCCCATGTTCTGGAAAGCTTTAAAGTTCTGTGTGAAACTGTAAAGGAGGGAGGTGTCCAATTGAACTAGCTTCAGGTCTTAACTGTAAATGGAAGATGATTATAAAGGCTTTGGTAATCTTGTGAAGCAGAATGTTTCTCCCAGTTCACTGTTCATTTCTCAGCCCGTCCTGGCTGCATGGTTTTGTTGTGGGATGTATACAGGAGCGGTCAGAGGGCCTTGTGGAATTCTGATTGGGAGGTTCAAAAGGGGGAGGAGAGAACTATAAGGGAAGGATATTTTGTATAAAGGTTGTTGGTCATTTAAGACAACTATGTCCTTTCTTTCATATAACATTTAATGCTGATACAACATGAAGCTTCCTTCTATATGTAATTGCATTTAAATTGCTTTTGTCAAGCTCTTAAAAATTCTAGGTTGATGCTTTTTTTGTACCTGGCTGTACTGTGTGAATTTTACAATGATCTGAAAACCAACATAAATACATGTATTATATTGTTGGGTTGAAAGGGCATGTTGGTATGCGGAATGTATTACTGTACAGCTAATAAAAAGATATTGGCCTACTCCTGTTTTTTCCTTTGTATTTTTTGTTGAAGTTCTTTTGACATTACTATGTTATTGCAGCAGATCATGTAGGGATCTTTAGCAAAGGTGATACTGAAAGGGTTGTCATTTCCTGTCTCAGGGCTCCTAGCTTGCTATGGTTTCACTCTGAGTGTGGTTGACAGCAGCAGGATGTGTGTGTGTGTGCCTCCCAGACCTGCCTGAGCTGCCTCCGCTGCTGCTACTCCCCCGCTCTCTCTCCCTCTTTCTCTCTTACCCCTACTGACGAGCTGGGCCCAACATCATGGCTGGCAATACTGACATCTCTTACAGCTTGCAAGGTATGGCGCTCCACTGTTTTTCCTGTCACTTATCTTTCTCAATGTATTCCTGTTTGTATGCTCATTTATGATTGAGATGGCCTCTATATTTTTCTCCTGTCTCTCCCGCCCCCCAAAAAATATATATTTGTGTTAAGGCGGTGCCTGTATCCTCTTGGCAAAGATCTGTCTATGTCGGGCTGAATCTGAAATATTTTATTTATTGTATGAATGGCTCGCTGTCCCTCTGTTATTTTCATGCTTCTCTATTCTCTCCTGAGAAGAGCACATCACTCAGCTGCTGAAGCCCAAGAAGATTTGTCTCATGCGACAAGTGCAGCTAAACCAACCCAAGGGGAAGGCTGAGAGCAGGGTTCTGGTGAGTAGGGACCTCGTGGTCCCTGGGTCCAACATCACTGTGGTGGGTGCTTTGTGGTTAAGAAAACCCTGCTACTTGGCATCGGCTGAGGCTTGTTTGGCACTGTGGGCATTTGTTCATGTAGACCACAGAGGGTTAAACTTTATTAGCTGTGTGTGTTTAAGTGTGCAAAAGAGCAGCAGATGATTATCTGGAATCTGGTGCGTTTGCATATTTGGCTGGAACAAAATGCTCCCGAAGGGTCTCCAGGAGGAGGGTTCACCCCTATAGAAATACAGTATATCTGTTTGTAATGCGGCTGAAGTTACCAGGTTCCACCTGCAAGTGGAGCTATTAAGCTGACAAGCTCAAACTGACAGCTGGCAGTCTACACAGCTATGTGAATGGGGGAGAATTTTAATAAACCTCCAGTACAGTTAGCTACATACAATGTAGTCCATTCTCTCACTCACTCACTCACTCACTCACTCTCTCACACACACTAGACAGACAGTCTTTGATCTTGTAGTGGTTACTGACATGTTTGTTTTTGTTTACACTTTTCAACCAGGTGATGACTCTATGGAGAGCGTATGTTGTCCACAGTAAGCAACCTGTCAGGGTAAGTGTTTGTGTGTTTACTCATGTCTTGAATACAGCTGCTCCAACTGTAAATCAACTACATGTGAACACCATATTGCTTGAGCCTGGTTATGGTCAGTCAGGACTAACCTCAGGACTCTTTACAGTCTGATATGAGCTTACAGAAGAATGAGGAAATGATTGTAAAAATAGGCTTTGGGTACTGGTAGTCAGTCCCAGCACACACCTCAAATAAAAGTGGAGACCTGCCGGTCAAGTTGAGTATTAACTTACCAAGCAGAGAAAGGGAGAATGGCACGCTAGATAGAGAGGGAGAGTGGAGGAAGGGAGCATGACACGCTAGATAGAGAGGGAGAGTGGAGGAAGGGAGCATGACACGCTAGATAGAGAGGGAGAGTGGAGGAAGGGAGCATGACACGCTAGATAGAGAGGGAGAGTGAAATGGAGGGGCTCAAGGCATTAGAGAGAGGATGGGGCCTGAATTAGTACATTCTAATAATTGTTAAACAGTGTAGAAACAAGTTATGCTGGCCTCAGTTTGTGTTGTTTGTATACTTATAAAGCAGAAATGCCTCATCTGGACAAAAGGGAAGTAACACAAATAAAATGTCATCTCATGTGACTGAAGTCGGCATGACTTCACTTATGCTTATGTCAGTTGTGTACTTTACTATAGGTACCGTGACCATGGTTGGAGGTCCATGAAGGCAAATGTTTTGTTTAAGTTTCAGTCGTAATGACCTCCCTCCCCCACTCTCCCCTGTTAGCTGACGTAGTAATGAGGACTCTTATCTTCCTTTGACTCTCATTGGAGCCGTAGCTCCCCCCATCCCCAAACAGGACCTCAGTCCCCCCCTCTCCTCCCGTCACCTTCCCTTTCATGTATTAACCTGTGTGAGTCAGTATACATTTTCTGTGTTTGTATCAGTGCTTCACTGTTGTCCACAGTCTGGTCTCTCCCTGCAGGTGGAAAGCTCCTTCAGCTATTTAGAGATTTATGCCATCAGCATTGAGAGCCTTAGTCAGGTAAGCCAAATAATGTCCTTCTATTTGTGCTTAAGTGACATGTTTTTTATTGTAGTGTGTGTCACTTCTAACTTGTCTGTTCTACTCCGCTTGAATGACGTATGTTTCTCAGTACTTCATTGAAAGATTTGAAAGCTGCCTGAACCAGGATGCAAATATTTGTTGCACATACAGTAGCTGTACTGTGTATATAAAGGGAGGGGGCAACGATGGTATATGGCTGGCTGACCACTGTGACCCATGGTTACCACTGCCTGGGTGTTAAGAGATTTTAATGTCTGTTTGAAAAATTCCATGCCTGATTGACCATATGCTAGCTCTGATCACTGCTGGTCATGTAAATTATTCACTGTAAAAACATGCTTTGTGCTGAATAAGAGAGACTGGGATCAGAAGCACAGAGCAAATTATTCAACTCAATGCTGTTAAATGTGAACAGTAAAACATTCCAGATGTAATTTCTTTGTCATTTAGCAGACATACTTATCCAGAGCGACTTACAGGAGCAATTAGGGTTAAGTGCCTTGCTCAAGGGCAAGTCAACAGGTTGTACACCTAGTCAACTCGGAGATATCAAACCAGTGACCTTTCGGTTACTGGCCCAATGCTCTTAACCGCTAGGCTACCTGCCGCTTTTTCTGTCTTCCAACCCATCACCATCTGTTTACAGTATTTGACCTACCACATATGGAGATGGAAATATACTAGTAAGAAATGGGGATAACTTCAGATTTCCATCCACTCATCTGAAGAATCTCCTCCTTACGCACCTCTGGTCCCATCCCATATACACAGGATGCAGTCAAAGGTCACCAGACTTCAGTCAGGGCTCTGAGATTGTGGTGGTTTGTCTTCTGTAGCGCTGCAGAGGTTAACACTCTACGTCTTGTTGGTAGGAAACATTAGTCACCACCACTATTTCAGGTACTCACGGGGGAGAACATGTGCAGACACTGTCATTTTCTCTCTGTTGCTCAGTGACGCCAAATATTTTTATAACTAACCCAAGATAGACCACAGCCTGTCGTTTTCAATGGGAACAAATTAGCCAAATAGGGTTAAACTGCATTCTAATGTTGACTTCGCTTGATATGGTTTTCCGTAAGCAAAGGGTTTTACACATGCTCAGTTCTTGGGTCTCGAAGGCTGTGCGAGTGGAAATTTGAAATGTAAGTTATGGAACTCCCTTGCTGACATTAAATGTGGAGAATGATACATTTGCGTTCTTGTTTTTTTGCACCCCCACCCCCATGTCACCACTCGTCACAATGTCTACAGTAGTGGGGCACTGGTCAGTTGTTTGTTCACCCGTCCGCAACTGCCTGACTATATGTGATAAAGTGAAAACCTGCACCTGACCCTAAACCGCTATATAGAAAATATGCTGTAAGCTACAGTTAAAGATGGTGGAATGTTTTTTTGACAGGGGGTGCAGTATTTTTTGTTGTTGCCTGGTTTAGATGTTTCTTCTTAACATTTCTGCCATTTTTTGTAGACTATTTGTTAGTCAACTTGTCTATAATTAGATGCATGCAGCTTTTCTTCTGTCATTAGCCTATGTGTTGCCCTAGAAGACTAAATAAACCCTTGCTCACCAGAATGTCATAAATCGATGAATGGTTCAATCTAGTTGACGTCGGTAAAGTTTTCTCTGTCATCTTCTGCCGCGGAGCAAAGACGTTTAAGTAACGGGGGAAAATGCAATACAGTTCGGTCAGTTTGACCGATTGTAAGGAAATAGAAATCTGTGAAAACAACCCAACATGTTAATGATCAGATTTCAGTTTGGCTTGGATGCATGTTTTATGTGGTTGAAATACTATTAGCTTTTATGACGCTGATAAAGAACACCTCAGACGGTATCTAGCTGGGCATTCAAATTCTCTCAAGATGCTGAAAGAAAAAAATCATGTTTCTCCACTCCTGTTCCCTAGTTAACATTTTTCCTACATTATTATTAACGCTATGTGAGAGGTTATAAGAGGTGTCCAGATTTCAGTTTCCATGTAACCCATCTAAACAGTAGGCTACAGTTCCCTTGACGCGCCATAGGCCTATTTGAAGTCCCATCTTGTGACTGTCGAATATGTATAGCACCTCACAACCATCACACATCGCACTGCTGTCATCCTCTTTTACCACTTCACCAAATCTTTCCCAAACATTACTTTTCTGGCCCTCCATTCTCTTTATTTTCTACTCTCCATTTCGCAGTGCATTGACATTAACTTTTTCTGCCCGTTTCCAAAAGCATTTGGAGATTTTGTGTGTAGGCTATTTGGCGCGCAAACAGTTAGGCACTAAAGTTTAGGCTTACAATGCTAGATAGACTAAAATAATGAAATAAAAACCTCAATGTAGTCTATAGATATCAATTGCACAAGAATGTAGCCTACATTTATGGAGTTTAAGGCATTGTTTTATCTTTATTCAATCTGCCCCCCACCCACCTACCAGCCCTCCATCCACACAATAGTTATAATGACCCCAAACCCCTCAGATATAACCACGGGACTGCGAGCTATGAGTCAACCCCTGCATCACTAGTCTACAGGTAATTAGTTACACCAAATGAACAAGCAGAGACAATGTTAATGTGTTCCGAGTTCATGTGTCCACTAACCACTATACTATTTTGAAAATCTTTTTGTCAGAATGTGTATCTGTATCTCTGCATGGTGGTTGTAGTGACAGACCGATAGAAAGACTCCTGTGTACTGTATGTGTTGACCATTCAGGTGGTGATTGAGACGGACAGACAAACCTACTCTCTCAGTCTGACATCTGTTGAGGACCTTGAGGCTATGGTCAGTCATGTGACAGCTTCTCTGAAGAAAATCTTCCCTGATTCATCTCCAGGGTGAGTGTCATGGCAATGGAGATGGACATTTTCCTCCCTCACACATGGTGAGAGTTGCTTGTGATATACTTATAGCAGAAACCCCTGAGGTGAAACATCTACCCAATAACCAACTGATTAGGGCTCCTCTTCTATCTAAGGAATGGAGGTTTTCTTACTCAGGGAGCTCACTTCTGAATCATATTTCAATCGAATACCAATGATAAAGTTGATACCTAATGTAAATATCTGTCATTTTAAGAAGATTCAAATGTGTGACATGTATGTGTGTCTATCTCCTGCTCTCAGGAAGATCCTGAAGAAGATCCCTCCAGACCTGCAGGAGCAGGTGTGGAACCTGGCAACCCGGGTGGAGGAGCACCTGACTGGAACACTGGGACCATGTGGTCAGTAGAATCAATCAGAGCACTGCAGCATTGTCCCCTCATTTGTGTGTATCGTACTATGTGGACATTGTGTAGGTGTGTGGATGTGGATTTGTGCAGTATTTGGTCGCACTGCATTTCCTTGGTTCTCTACACTACAGGAGGCTTCTCAGAGACGTATGCTGCTCTATGTGACTTCAATGAGTTCCCCTGCAGAGAGGAGGTCCAATGGGTCAGTAGGTTATCATCCCTCTATGATGACATCACATTCAATGTTTCTGATAAATGTGTTTTTCTACTATTATTATCAACTGATCTAGTCATACAGCAAGAATATTAGTAAAGATGTTTAGGATTTATATTCTTTCAGGATGTGGACAACATTTACTATGTCCAGAATTGTCGGGAATTCAACCTCCTGGATTTCAGTCATCTGGAAAACAGAGATTTGGCCTTATCAGTGGCCGCCCTTTCCTTCAACCAATGGTTCACCAAGATCTCCAGCAAAGACCTCAAACTGGTAAACTGTTTAGCCACATCTTGGTCTGTTTCTCCAGGTCCAGTTGGAGAGCTCACTGTCTCATGTTATCACTATCTGTCCCTGAGTACTGCTCTCTCTGGACCTGTCATGACTGTCTGTACGTGTTGGGATCCTGTGGCTGACCTAACTGGCAGCCTGGTCTAGGCTGCAGGGTCTAGCAGGGCTTATCAACAGTCATCACATGTACACACAGACTGTTGTGCCCTGGAGGCAGGGCACGATAATGACTTCATAATCTAGCTACTTTTGTGTTAGTGATACTGGAGTGCCTTTAGGAAATCACCTGGCTATGATGGAGTGCAGGGAAATGACCTTCATGATAAGGGAGAGAAGCTGTCTGGAACTGCACAGATGTAGTTATATTCTACAGGAAAATGTATTTAAGGTGGTTTGTGACCAGAGAAAACGGCTGACACTGAAGATTGAGATTCTCATTGAGATTAGATTTGCTGCCAGTGTATGGAGATGGGATGACTAATGATTCAATACAAATCAGAGGAATAATTCCCCCTCTGTATCTATCTGCAGAGCTCAGAGGTCCAAGAGCAGGTTCTCTTTATGATCAACAGATCCTCCACCTTGGAGGAGGTGTGTCTAGAGGGATGTGGGCTCAAACTGTGAGTAGTCTACTACCTGATACACCTCACCTTCATTAAAAATCCCTTACTCCCTCCCTCTCTACCTCCCTCCTTCTCTCCCAAAACAGTCTACCTGGTGCCAGAAGCACAGAGGAAATGGGAAATCTTTGGATGACATTTGATTTATGTGATTGGTTGACACTTTATTATTAATTTTAGTTCACAGTAATAACTATTTTCCGTTCCTCTTTCTCTCTCCTGGTCCTTCCTCTTGTAGGGATTTTGCAGTGAAGATGGCCTGTGCCCTTCGAGATCACACCTGCTCCGCCATCCACACCATCAACCTGTCAGCCAATCACATTGAGGACAAAGGCAAGTATTTAGTTACCATAACTTTTTAAGTTTGTCAGTGTCCATTGCTGGTGTTCTCTGGAATGGCTAGTGACTACTCATCTGCTCATGTGTGTAACGTTGTGATATCTGTCATCAGGTGTGATAGCTCTCAGTCAGGAACTGGAGAATCTGCCCAATGGTCTCACCCAGCTGTCCCTCTCCAGGATTAGTGTCTCTCCTAAAGGTACATTCAAACTCTTCTGTCTGCTGCACCCTTTTGAAATGTCCATCTTCCACAAAGATGTGAATGTAATGGATTTCACATATTCTATTGAAAGCATGCCTGATTACTTGGGTTGCTTTTGTTAGTGCTACACATACTGTGAATAAATAGAGATCTGTGCAGCTTCTTTTCTCTCTCTGATTCCTTTCCCTCCCTTCCATCTATCCAGGTCTAGGTAGTCTGACTCAGGCGTTATGTCAGAACAAGGCCTTCTCCAGCTCTCTGTGTCACCTGGACCTGTCAGGGAATACAGGCATTCTGGCTACAGAGGAAGCTGTGGTGAGTGCGGGGGCCGCACTTGTTTTCAGTTCACTTCTTAGAATTCAGTCTCGCTCGCTCCATACACTATTACACTTGAGTAAAGCTCCATACTGTAGGTGCTGTTAATCTCAGCTAAATGCATTTTGTAATGTATAGGGTGTATGCTATGGAACATGAACTCTGTGGTTATATTCAGTAATGGGTTGTCGTAAAGGGTAATTGACGTAAAGGGAGTTTGTTTTGCCAGTACAGTCTTAAGTGACAGGATATGCATGCTACTTGATACTGATATGACTTAATGATACAGCAGTCAACTCAATCAGAGTAAATGTATTACTCTACTGTACAGTATGAATTGAGTTGCCCTGTAGTTGGGTTTGGCTCTAGTCTACAGGACCATAGCACTGAATAGCTTTACATCTTTACCTGTCAGAACCTGTTTAGGTTCCTGTCTGGGACCAATGCTGTATCTTACCTGGACCTGAGTGGCACAGACTGCCCTGTGGACACTGTAAGTGGCCTTTGCCCTTTCACCTCCAGCCAGTTTCTGTCGTATTCGTCAATTTAAAATACACCACCTGATCTGCTTTTTGATGTTTGTGCCGATGTGAACCAATGAACTATTTACAGCCCCAACTTCCTTCTCTCCCTAGCTGTTTGTATCTCTGTCAGCAGGCTGCTGCCCCAACCTGGCCCACCTCAACCTGTCCAGAAACCCCTTCTCCCACAGGTGAGCTCCCTGCCATGTGTCATCTCTGACTAGTGTTGCCCAACCCATCCACTGACCTGTCTCTGTCCCCAGGAAGGCGAGGGAAGTGACGCGGACTGTAAAGGAATTCTTCAGTAAGAGCAATGAGCTCAGATACGTGGGATTGGCAGGGACCAAACTACCCCCAGAGGCTCTCAGGTGAGCAGTGATGGAATGTTAAACCAGGAAATAGAAATGTGATGCATGCCACACAGAATGTGATGCCTACTTATAGTTATGTGTTTGCATTTTGATTGACATATTTATGTGTATACTTCTGTTTGATATGCATATTTTTGTGGTGAAATGCACTCAATCGGTCTTGTATGCAGATTGTTGTTGCAGGGTCTTGCCACAAATACTCATCTGTGTGGGCTGGAGCTAGACCTGAGTGGCTGTGAGGTACCTATATACACACACACACACACACACACACACACACACACATGCATGTTGTAGTGGAAATTCAGTACTGAGAGATTTGGTCATTTCTTCAAATAATCATTATTTATTTTTGATGAATTATTGCAATAATGAGTCTGGTCAACCCCCCCCCACCATTGAGTGTTCGTCCGAGTAACCTAACCTTTACACAAATGCAGAGTACTATATAGCCGACACTAACAATGCTCAGTCATGGTTGGTGCTAACCCCCCTCATGCAGACCAAGGAGCATCATAAGCCACTCTGGGTTCATCCTGTTGTTATCTGCACGTGGGTTGTTGTCTTCACCCCTACCTGGCTTAGTTTCCCAGATGCAAGGATGATTTAGAGACAATGAGGAATTGTTCTAAACTCTTCCTGGCTATCTCTATCTCGGTTACACCCACCACATCTTGTCAATGTAATGCAGTCTTTAACTAATTTGTCAGCTCAAGCCATCTCTGGTGACCATACGCCCAGATTAGCTGCAGGGAACTAGAGTGGAGCCCATGAAAACACAGACACTAACAGGACAGAAATATCCTCCTATTTGTTAAGTTTAAATTTTTACCTATTAGTATCAAACAAATCAGGTAAATATGACATTTTTCTATCACAATGTACTGTACTGTACTGTACTGTACACACACACACACACACCGTTCACTTTTTTTATCATCACTAACCAGGTAGCTAAGCTAGGTTTTGTCTGGCTGATAATCATGTGTATTATATGTGCAGCTGAGATCTGCTGGGGCCCAGGTGATTCAGGAGCACATCTTTGAAGCCAAGGCCATCAGCAGTCTGGACCTCTCTGACAATGGTATGATTCCTCACGTCACCCATTTTCTCTCTCGCTCTCTCTCTCCTTCTCACTTTCTCTTCTCTCTCTCGCTCCTTCTCTCTAGCGCTCTCTGAATCAGATGCTCTTTCATTCTCTTCCTACCTGGAGAGAGTACAGGGAGGTGTGTGTGTGTTAGGTGGTGCCAGCAGGTGATAAATCACACACAATTCAGATAATATAACATACACAGACAGAGAGACATACATTATTCTTAGTGTGTGTGTGTCTCGTGGGATGATCCCCTGCTCTATAGCACAATGAGGAGACCCCAGGACCAGCCCAGCCTCACCATGGGGGAGTGGAGGGGGCTGGAGGGCTGTTCTGGGAACTGTCCAGGGGGACTCTGCAGGGGGCCAGAGTGTGGGCATCATTATGTTCAAACCCCTTCACTAGAATCGAGTATTCTGTATACATTTCTGAGCAGGAATCTCAGTGGGCAACCGAATGCTGCAGGCAATTTATATTCAAGGTCAAAGAAAACATTTGGTTTTCGATTAATAATATGAAATGCGAAGTACCTATTTTTTCTGCGTTATTATTATAACTAGGCATACTTTTGGAACTACCAATAGAAATGAGAAAATACCGTTCTCTTCTCCTACTATGATCTACAGTGGCTTGCACAGTCTTCACTGTACATAGGGCATTTTTCCTATTTTGTTGCCTTACAACCTGATTTTTGGGGGGTTTGTATCATTTGATTTACACAACATACCTATCCCTTTGAAGATGCAAAATATATGTTATTGTGAAACAAACAAGAAATAAGACAAAAAAACAGAACTTGAGCATGCATAACTTTTCACTTCCCCAAAGTCAATACTTTGTAGAGCCACTTTTTGTAGCAATTACAGCTGCAAGTCTCTTGGGGTATGTCTCTATAAGCTTGGCATTTTTGGGATTTTTGCACATTCTTCAATGCAAAACTGCTCCAGCTCCTTCAAGTTGGATGGGTTCTGCTAGTGTACAGCAATATTTAAGTCATACCACAGAATCTCAATTGGATTGAGATCTGGGCTTTGACTAGGCCATTCCAAGACATTTAAACGTTTCCCAAATGTTTCCCAACCACTCGAGTGTTGCTTTAGCAGTATGCTTAGGGTCATTGTCCTGCTGGAAGGTGAACCTCCGTCCCAGTCTCAAATCTGTGGAAGACTGAAACAGGTTTCCCTCAAGAATTTCCCTGTATTAGCACCATCCATCATTCCTTCAATTTTGAACAGTTTTCCAGTCCCTGCCGATGAAAAACATCCCCACGGCATGATGCTGCCACCACCATGCTTCACTGTGGGGATGGTATTCTCGGGGTGATGAGAGGTGTTGGGTTTGCACCAGACATAGCGTTTTCTTTGATGGCCAAAAAGCTCAATTTTAGTCCCATCTGACCAGAGTACCTTCTTCCATATGTTTGGGGAGTCTCCCACATACCTTTTGGCATCACCAAACATGTTTGCCTATTTCTTTCTTTAAGCAATGGCTTTTTTCTGGCCACTCTTCCTTAAAGCCCAGCTCTGTGGAGTGTACGGCTTAAAGTGGTCCTGTGGACAGATACTCCAATCTCCGCTGTGGAGCTTTGCAGCTCCTTCAGGGTTATTTTTGGTCTCTTTGTTGCCTCTCTGATTAATGCCCTCCTTGCCTGGTCTGTGAGTTTTGGTGGGCGGCACTCTCTTGGCTGGTTTGTTGTGGTGCCATATTCTTTCCATTTTTTATAATGGATTTAATGGTGCTCTGTGGGATGTTCAAAGTTTCAGATATTTTTTTATAACCCAACCCTGATCTGTACTTCTCCACAACTTTTTCCCTGACCTGTTTGGAGAGCTCCTTGGTCTTCATGGTTCCGCTTGCTTGGAGGTGCCCCTTGCTTAGTGTTGTTGCAGACTCTGGGGCCTTTCAGAACAGGTGTATATATACTGAGATCATGTGACAGATCATGTGACACTTAGATTGCACACAGGTGGACTTTATTTAACTAATTATGTGACTTCTGAAGGTAATTGGTTGCACCAGATCTTATTTAGGGGCTTCATAGCAAAGGGGGTGAATACATATGCACGCACCACTTTTCCGTATTATTTGTTTTTGTTTATTTTTTTAAATTTCACTTCACCAATTTGGACTATTTTGTGTATGTCCATTACATGAAATCCAAATAAATATCAATTTAAATTAATGCAACAAAATAGGAAAAACGCCAAGGGGGATGAATACTTTTGCAAGGCACTGTAATTTAAACCTGGTTCTAGAAACACAGTAGAGCCAATCAAAGGCTAGACCGCTGAGAATAGCTCAAATCAGGCCATGTTATTTATGGAACAGGCAGATAAGATCAGGCAGGCAGGCAGGGCTCCCAGCCTCGCACAGACAAACCTCCATGCAGCACCGAGGAGTGATGAAGGGCAGACACATCAGTGTCAGTCAGAATAGACACAGCACTGCTGGGACACTGAGGCTCCTGCACCTGCCTGTCTGCCAACCCATTTCCTCATCCATATTCATCCAGTACAGACAGAGCTTGGACAACAATTTATAATGAAGAGAGGATACTATGGTGTATTACTGTAACCATGTAGCATGAGCACTTCTGAGGATCACACCGACATCACACTGACCAAGACTATGATGGTGTGGTACAATCTCCTACACTAGCCAGTGGCTCAGATATAAAGACCATTTGTTTTCATGGAGAATGCAACTTTCAAAAGGCTCCTGGGAATCCTAATTGGTGTATTTATGACTGAATAGGCTTAACATGAATTGAGCTTACATGAGATGGCTTCCTCAAAGCATACAGATATACAGCATTCAGTATGTCCACTCTTCCACAGTGAGTTACTGATGTACATTTCTCTTCTCTCAGGTTTTGAGAGTGACATGGTCACCTTGGTGCTGTCCATCGGTCGTAGTCACTCTATTCGCCATCTGGCTTTGGGACGCAACTTTGCCATGAAGTCCAGGTGAGTCATTTAATCTGTCAGAACCACTGTCTTTTTTATCCATCTCCCTGTCAGCTGTCTCTTCACTCTCTCTCTCTCTCTCTCTCTCTCTCTCTCTCTCTCTCTCTCTCTCTCTCTCTCTCTCTCTCTCTCTCTGTCTCTCCCCACAGAGCTCTAACAGATGTCCTACAGCGTATCGTCCAGCTCATTCAGGAGGAGGAGTGTGTGAGTGCTTGATTTCGTACAGTGCATTCGGAAAGTATTCAGACCCCTTGACTATTTCCATATTTTATGTTACAGCTTTATTCTAAAATTTATTAAAAATTTTGTTTAAATCCTCAAATCTACACACAATACCCCATAATGACGAAGCAAAAAACATGTTTTTAGAAATGTTGGTTAATTTATAAAAATTACAAAAACTGATACTTATTTACATAAGTATTCAGACCCTTTACTATGAGACTTTAAATTGAGCTCAGGTGCATCCTGTTTCCATTGATCATCCTTGAGATGTTTCTACAACTTGATTATGGTAAATTCAATTGATTGGACATGATTTGGAAAGGCACACACCTGTCTATTTAAGGTCCCACAGTTGACAGTGCATGTCAGAGCAAAAGCCAAGCCGTGACGTCAAAGGAATTGTCTGTAGAGCTCCGAGACAGGATTGTGTCGAGGCACAGATCTGGGGAAGGGTACCAAAAAATGTCTGCAGCATTAAAGGTTCCCAAGAACACAGTGGCCTCCATCATTCTTAAATGGAAGAAGTTTAGATCCACCAAGACTCTTCCTAGAGCTGGCCGCCCGGCCAAACTGATTAATCGAGGGAGAAGGGCCTTGGTCAGGGAGGTGACCAAGAACCCGATGGTCACTCTGAAAGAGCTCCAGAGTTCCTCTGTGGAGATGGGAGAACCTTCCACAAGGACAACCATCTCTGCAGCACTCCACCAATCAAGCTTTTATGGTAGAGTGGCCAGACGGAATCTACTATTCAGTAAAAGGCACATGACAGCCCCCTTAGAGTTTGCCAAAAGGCACCTAAAGACTCTCAGACCAAGAGAAACAAGATTCTCTGATCTGATGAAACCAAGATTGAACTCTTTGGCCTGAATGCCAACCGTCTGGAGGAAACCTGGCACCATCCCTACGGTGAAGCATGGTGGAGGCAGTATCATGCTGTGGGGATGTTTTTCAGCGGCAGAGACTCTGAGACTAATCAGGATCGAGGGAAAGGTGAACCGAGCAAAGTACAGAGAGATCCTTGATGAAAACCTGCTCCTCAGTACTCAGAACCTCAGACTGGGGCAAAGGTTTACCTTCCAACAGGACAACGACACTAAGCACACAGCCAAGACAACGCAGCAGTAGCTTCAGGACAAGTCTCTGAATGTCCTTGAGTGGCCCAGCCAGAGCCCGGACTTGAATCCAATCGAACATGTCTGGAGAGACATGAAAATAGCTGTGCAGCGACGTTCCCCATCCAATCTGACAGAGCTTGAGAGGATCTGCAGAGAAGAATGGGAGAAACTCCCCAAATACAGGCGTGCCAAGCTTGTAGCGTCATACCCAAGAAGACTTGAGGCTGTAATCGCTTCCAAAGGTGCTTCAACAAAGTACTGAGTTAAGGGTCTGAATGCTTATGTAAATGTAATATTTCAGCTTTCTTTTTTTTTTATACATTAGCAAAACACATTTTTACCCTGTTTTTCCTTTGTCTTTATGGGGCATTGTTTGTAAAATGATGAGGAAAATGTACTATTTAATCAGTTTTAGAATAAGTCTGTAACGTAACAAAATGTGGAAAAAGTCAAGGGGCCTGAATACCTTCTGAACGCACTGTACATAGGGCAGTAACCTCTAAGTTAGAGGTTGAGTAACCTGGTGGTAGACGGCTAGTGACAGTGACTGGGTGGAGGCCGGCTAGTGATGGCTATTTAACAGTCTGATGTATTTAAGTCTCTTGGTCCCAGCTTTGATGCACCTGTACTGACCTCGCCTTCTGGGTGGTAGTAGTCTCCTGTTCCCTGCTAGGAGAACTGTGTAATGATGGAGGCTCTGTGGAAGCATAGTCCTCTGGGACCTCCCCTTGACTGAAAGAAAGTATTTTAATTACCCCAAATCCTTCTCCAGCGAGACAAGGTCTGCCTCAGTAATTACACACTGAGCAGCTGAGACTTGTACAGTATACAAGGCTCATTGAAATCAGGCAGACATTTTCTCTGAGTGTCAAAGAGCCAGATGTCAGGCTGAAGGTCATGTAATCCAACTGAAGTTTTCTCAGGCCCAGAGCCCCAGACTTTGGCCTCTGATTGGACGGATCAGATCAGTGGTGTGTGTGTGTGTGCATGTGTGTGTGCCATGCCCACAGCCCCTGGAGTCTCTGTCAGTGTGCGACTCCAAGCTGAAGACAGGTACCACCATCCTCATCAACAGCCTGGGTTGCAATGCCAGCCTCACTAAGATAGACATCAGTGGCAACTGCATCGGAGACACTGGAGCCAAGATGCTGGCCAAGGCATTACTCATCAACACTAAACTCAGGTAACCTAGCCATAACCCAACCTAACCATAAACTGACCTGCCCCAACCTAGCCTACCCCAGCTGCAATCTGGAATTATATAACCGTGAACTAACCAACACCTGACCTGCCCAGTGTACAGTGGGGCAAAAAAGTATTTAGTCAGCCACCAATTGTGCAAGTTCTCCAACTTAAAAAGATGAGAGAGGCCTGTAATTTTCATCATAGGTACACTTCAACTATGACAGACGAAATGAGAAAAAGAAATCCAGAAAATCACATTGTAGGATTTTTAATTTATTTATTTGCAAATTATGGTGGAAAATAAGTATTTGGTCAATAACAAAAGTTTATCTCAATACTTTGTTATATACCCTTTGTTGGCAATGACAGAGGTCAAACGTTTTCTGTAAGTCTTCACAAGGTTTTCACACACTGTTGCTGGTATTTTGGCCCATTCCTCCATGCAGATCTCCTCTAGAGCAGTGATGTTTTGGGGCTGTCGCTGGGCAACACGGACTTTCAACTCCCTCCAAAGATTTTCTATGGGGTTGAGATCTGGAGACTGGCTAGGCCACTCCAGGACCCTGAAATGCTTCTTACGAAGCCACTCCTTCGTTGCCCGGGCGGGGCGGTGTGTTTGGGATCATTGTCATGCTGAAAGACCCAGCCACGTTTCATCTTCAATGCCCTTGCTGATGGAAGGAGGTTTTCACTCAAAATCTCACGATACATGGCCCCATTCATTCTTTCCTTTACACGGATCAGTCGTCCTGGTCCCTTTGCAGAAAAACAGCCCCAAAGCATGATGTTTCCACCCCCATGCTTCACAGTAGGTATGGTGTTCTTTGGATGCAACTCAGCATTCTTTGTCCTCCAAACACGACGAGTTGAGTTTTTACCAAAAAGTTATATTTTGGTTTCATCTGACCATATGACATTCTCCCAATCCTCATCTGGATCATCCAAATGCTCTCTAGCAAACTTCAGACGGGCCTGAACATGTACTGGCTTAAGCAGGGGGACACGTCTGGCACTGCAGGATTTGAGTCCCTGGCGGCGAGTGTGTTACTGATGGTAGGCTTTGTTACTTTGGTCCCAGCTCTCTGCAGGTCATTCACTAGGTCCCCGTGTGGTTCTGGGATTTTTGCTCACCGTTCTTGTGATCATTTTGACCCCACGGGGTGAGATCTTGCGTGGAGCCCCAGATCGAGGAAGATTATCAGTGGTCTTGTATGTCTTCCATTTCCTAATAATTGCTCCCACAGTTGATTTCTTCAAACCAAGCTGCTTACCTATTGCAGATTCAGTCTTCCCAACCTGGTGCAGGTCTACAATTTTGTTTCTGGTGTCCTTTGACAGCTCTTTGGTCTTGGCCATAGTGGAGTTTGGAGTGTGACTGTTTGAGGTTGTGGACAGGTGTCTTTTATACTGATAACAAGTTCAAACAGGTGCCATTAATACAGGTAACGAGTGGAGGACAGAGGAGCCTCTTAAAGAAGAAGTTACAGGTCTGTGAGAGCCAGAAATCTTGCTTGTTTGTATGTGACCAAATACTTATTTTCCACCATAATTTGCAAATAAATTCATAAAAAAATCCTACAAGGTGATTTTCTGGATTTTTTTTCCTCATTTTGTCTGTCATAGTTGAAGTGTACCTATGATGAAAATTACAGGCCTCTCATCTTTTTAAGTGAGAGAACTTGCACAATTGGTGGCTGACTAAATACTTTTTTGCCCCACTGTATATCTCTACACAGGACTCTGGTCTGGGACAGGAACAATGTGACAGCCAGGGGGATTTCTGGATGTGGCCAACGCTCTAGAGAGGTGAGTCATAGAGAGGAAGAGTCTCAGTCCATCAAACAGTAATATTGCCTAAAAGATAACGTTACCCCTCCTTTCCTGCCTTTGAATGGTTCCTCTTTTCTCTCTATGTGTATATGCATAAACACAGGAACTTCACACTGCAGCACATATCCATCCCCATTAATGACATCACACACGCGTATCGTAACAGTCCTGAGAAGACAGAGGAGGCTCTGCAGAAGGTGAGATTGGGCTGTCCATGAGGTGCATGATAAAAATGGATGTCTGAGTCACCCTGGTATAAAACACCTGTTGTGCTGTTGTGTATCCAGATCCAGGCGTGTCTGATCAGGAACAGCCAGAGAAAGTCTGGAGGCCCAGACCAGATACTAAACCTCCAACAGGGCCTGAAGACTGTACGCTCTGAACAGGTGGGTCAGTCCTCGTTCTTGGAGGAGGCAACAGAAATATACACAGAGTGAACAAAACATTAGGAACATCGGCTCTTTCCTTGACATAGACTGACCAGGTGTATCCAGGTAAAAGCTATGATCCCTTATAGATGGCACCTGTTATTCCACTTCAATCAGTGTAGATGAAGGGGAGGAGACATTTTTAAGTCTTGAGACAATTGAGACATGGATTGTGTATCATTGCCATTCAGAGGGTGAATGGACAAGACAAGAGATTTAAGTGCCTTTGAACGGGGTATGGTAGTAGGTGCCAGGCTCACCGGTTTGAGTGTCAAGAACTGCAATGCTGCAGGGTTTTTCACACTCAACAATTTGCTGTGTGTATTAAGAATGGTCCACCACCCAAAGGACATCTAGCCAACATGAAACAACTGTAGGAAGCATTGGAGTCAGCATGGGCCAGCATCCTTGTGGAGCGCTTTCGACAACTTGTAGAGTCCATCCCATTGACGAATTGAGGCTGTTCTGAGGGCAAAGGGGGGGTGAAACTCAATATTAGGAAGGTGTTCCTAATTTTTTGTACACAGTGTATGTGTGTCTGTATGTATGTGGGTCTGTTCCTTTCCCATATTCCTACATTTCTGGCACATTTGCCATTCTCACCCTGTGTCTGTCTGATTCATCCCACATCCCAGCTGGTTCAAGGTCTGTGTCAGAGGCTACAGGAGAGTGTCCGACCTTTAGCCCCCTGCAATATACAGGAAGTGCAGTCAGACATATTGGCTGCAGAGGAAGTGCTTCATAATACGAAGACCTCCATCATGGTAAGGTATCTTTGAGTCCCACTGACAAGAAATGTTCAGCTATGTTTTTGAGAGGTCTAGACTCCACATAAACATCTAAGGCCTTGGATTTTGAGAATGGTGAAATATCACTAATAAGTTTGTGTTCATCCTCTAGCTATTGCCTTCACTTTATGAGCTGGTGAAGACACCCTCTAGTGGTGCAATGCTGCAACACATACTGAATGACACGGCCAAAACAGTCACCGACGAAATAACAGAGGAAATTCAGGTAATACTGCCATTTTTGTTTCTGCATCATGTGTGTGAACAATGTAAATGAGGCACATGTTATCAATGTGCATCTGTCAGTTACCAACCACTGATGACGATCAACATTCAGACAAATTGAAGAGACATGTCTGAACCTGGAACACGTGATAAGTCTCAGGAGAGGTCATCCAGGTGACTGGTATGCCATGTGTGTTCCAGGAGCTGGCTCAGGCCTTGTTGCGGTCAGCCCAGACCCTCTGTCCTAGGGTCACCCACAGGTCAAGTGTCTGTGAGCAGCTGGCTGACTGTGTGGCTAAGAAGTCCAGACAGACAGCCCTGTTCATCCAGGACACCTTCATGCAGCACATAGGAGAACTCATCAGTAACAAACTAAGGTAAACAGCTGAATACACAAACATCCACCCTGAAACAAAAACACAGCTTATGTAGAACACGAACAGTTACATCCTACATAGTCTTTGTTGTTTTGTGTCATACTCATGGAATTTTTCCACCCAGTGCCTCCCACATCTCTCAGAAACCTCACTGGTTGCTTATGATTTCCTTCTCCCCTTCCTTTGTTTTTCATTTCTTTTTCAGTGAACTCAAACTGTCAGTTAGTGTCTCCTTGGTGGAAAGTATCATTGATGAGGTTCTGCAGGACTTGTCTGTGGCTCAGCAGAAATTGGTGAGAGTTTGTTGCGTGCGTGCGTGCGTGTGTGTGTGTGTGTGTGTGTGTGTGTGTGTGTGAGTTTACCAAGCTACCAATTACTTCACACTGGGAGAAGTTAAACTACACTAAATCTACCCTTAAGGAAAATATAGTTTACTTAACAAAAGTTGTTCCCTACAACCAAAATAATTATCATATCTAAATTTGAAATGTCATAGACAACAAATTGCAAGAACATATCACTCTGGAGTTGGATGTTAACAGAATGTGTCATTTTTTAAACAGAAAAACTGTTTCATGTAAGAACTAGACAGGTCTGATGACGGGTCATATTTTATTTGAGCAAAAAAGAAGTGTGAGGTTCCAATAGATAGCTACACCTATACATGGAAAAAACACCAAACTACTGCAAAATGTAGTTAAATTACTAGTTGAACTATGTTTTTCACTACTCCCGACACTAGTTGTGTTTGGTGTGTTCGATTAGTATAACTGATCACCACCCTCACCTCAGGACCGTCATATGAGGGAGCAGACCACCTCTGGACTCAAATCCAACGTCCCTCATCTACGAGTGGTAGACCATGAATTCCCCATGGATGATGTAAGAGCTCTGACATAGCCCCTCTCTAAAACACACATAACCCACCATACTAAACAGTATATGCCATACCATTGTACCAGTCTACACAAGTATCTACATGACCTGCATTAGTTCTTGTTTAATAAAACTAACTGAATTTCTGTCTCTTTCTCAGTATGTTCCTGTCATTTGGAGGAGCAGCATCCACTCCAAGAGTATCCGTCCAGCCCCCTCAGTGAAAAGTAAGAACCAGGCTTGTCATCAGTGTAATTAGGATTTATTCTAACATACTTTTTAGTAGGAAAGCTTGGAGTCTGGGATGAAACTAGGCAGATTGTTTACAATGTTAATTAGGTTTAGTTATTGACTGCAGTCTGCTACATCAAAACGGCCTCGACCTGTGATGTCAGCAGCTGCAATCTACCGCCACTGTGATTGGCTTAGAAAAATGTTTCAACCAGAATTCACAGTTGAAAGGTCAGGGGTCGTGTCTAAACCATTTAATTACCCAGTTAGGAGTGAGCTCTAACAAAAGAGGGTCAGTAACATGAAAATAATGGAGCAGTCACAACAAAGAGGGAGAATCCACTAGAGCAATATGGTTCTGGAATGTTCTGCGTAAATCCCTTTAGTGCAATGTGCTCTTAAGTACGTCCCAAATCAGATTTAGAACCAGGCAAAATGTGTGTCAGTGTGTTACACTCTTCCTGTGAGTAGAAAATAACTCTGTACTTTTTAGCTCCTTGTCTGCTGAAAACTCTGTCAAAAGAGGCACCTATAAGCCCATGTGTTTTACTGAACGTGAAGGGGTTATTGCTTATGTGTGTCATTCATGCAGCCCGGAACACTAGAGGGGCTGTCCCCCAATGCGTCTTGGGAGTTCCCCCTCCCTGTGATAGTGCTGTGTCATGGTGCTGTAGGGTTAAGGTCCCATATCGGAGGGGAGATTCTGGGTGGCGGGGATGGAGGTGGTAGGGGGGGTTAATACTCTAGCCTCAACAAAAGATAATCAGCTGCCTGTCCAATAAAAAGGGCTGTGGCTAACTGGAGCATGGCCGGGTTACTTTCAGACCACTGAACCTCACTTGGGGGGACAGGGGAGGGAGGGAGAGGGGGGCACCGGCTTACAACCATTACACAACACCTCCCCCTCCTTTGCCTCTCTCTCCAGCCGTCCTGCTCTGCCGCTATCTGCACTCTCTCTCTCCCGCTCTCTCTTTCTCTCTTGCGCCATCTCTTTTTTGCTCTCTCCCTCTCTCTTCCATCGTTTAGTTCAGTGTTGTAAATCTGTCTGATTAGTCTCCTCTCTTCCCTGTGCCATTGTGACTATCCTCTTCCATCTGTATTTTCTGTCTGTAGCTCTCAGATTTTTGTCTTTGTCCTCCTCTCCTCTCCCTTTCTTCATCAATGGTCTCTCAATCACTATTCTCAGCTCCTCCTCTCTCTCTCTCCCTCTCTCCCATTATATCTTACATCCCCTCTCAGTTTATCTCCACGTTATAGCTAGTTGTCCTATTTTTACATGCATCCTATCACACGTCCTGTGCCTTTGTGTGTTGGTACCATTCCCTTTCTCTCTCGTGTTTCTCCCTCTCTCTCTGTCCCTCTGTCCCCCTCTCTCTGTCTCTCTCTGCAGGTCTCCTGGATGTGGACACGGAGCAGCAGGCAAGAGAGAGCATGCATTATCAGCAGGAAGGAGCATGGGTAGGAGGGAAGGTGCAGGCGCAGTCGTCAACGACGACACTGTCAGTCACAGTGGTAGGCCAGCTGAAACCCGAATGCCCCTCCCACACAGGGAGAGAGGCGGATGCTGCTCCTGCTCCTGCAGCTGCTGCGGCTCTTAGCAACAGTGAGCCCCGGCGCCCGGAGCCCGCACCTCCTCAGGCCCCTATGGACCTGCCCATCGACGGCCACACACTGAGGCACTACACCCGCTCCAGGCCCAGACCCAACCGCCGGAACAGCAAGCCACCCAGCAAGACCCAGGTAGGAAGCAACACGACGAGCACCATGGAGGATGGGGATGGAGGGAAGAAAGGGAGGCACAGACAGAAGAAGAGAGAGCGGGTAGGATGCAAGGAGAGGCTAATCAATTGTAGCGACAGAGTTGCTTTCTGACAGAAGGATGGATGAGAAGGGATGGCGAGAAAGAGAGATGAGGAAGAGAGAAATCAGGGGAGAGCAGAGAGAACGGTGATAGAGGGGGATGGAAGAAGAGTTGTGATGGCGGTACTCAGGTTATTGCAGCCACAGGAGCAGAGGCTGTGGCTGTGGCTTGCAGCTCTGGGCATTCTCTCTACATCTCCCTCCTTCCCTCTCTCTGTCGATCTCATTCTATTTCAGCGTCTTGTCGGTGCTGCTGCTGTAGCTGTTGATGTGTTGAGGAGCCTTTTCTGTGTGTTTTCTCCATATTTCCCCCTGCATCAACGGTGGTCCTGTGGTTCTCAGTAGTGGACTGTGTGCTGTCAGAACAGGGCGCTCTCTCCACACGGATTCTGGATTGCTCTGCTCTGTGTGACTGCTGTAGCATTTTAATTATTCATGTTTTCACATCAAGGAGTGCTCCCCCCACTATCGCTCTCCTGTCAATGCCCTTAGGAGAATCCCTCTTTTACAGTGTAATATTGTTAAGGATTGTCAGTGGGAACTGGTTATGCACGTGTGTGGGTGTGTGTTTGCATGTATGTATTCATCGTCGTGTTTGATTAGAATGTCTCAATGTTCAGCTGGCGCTTGTTGATGATTGATGGAGGTCTAGTGGTCTGTCTGTCTGTGTGTGTGTGTGGGGTGTATTTTCATCTGACACTGTCTGTTTTGCCAACTGATCAAAGACAGCTCTCTGTTATGTGTGAAAAACAATGCTGCAGCCATCTTATAAGCAGAACTAGTTCAAAATAAATGGTTTTCTTTGTAACATTATCTGTGTGTGTGTGTTTTTGTGTGCGTCTGTGTTTTGTGTGTCTGTCATTGTTGTTAGTGCTGCTACACTGGTGTTGTAGTGTGATTCATTGTTGGTGTAGTAACAAGGGAATTGTTGTTCTTATTGCAGGTAACACTGTGCAATAGAATGTTTACCAATACCACATTAACTGGGTGTCTGTATCCCCTGTGTTGTCATTACTGGAACACAGTGTCTACACTTTGTTATTTAGACTGTATTCAAGGTGCCCCTTGTGCCTGCATTGTGTACTTCTGTCTTTCCAGTGCTGTCCCTGGTTACCCGTGTGTCTGTAATACGATTGAAAAAGTCTTTCCAGTGCTGATGTCCGTGGCTACCTGTTTGCCTGAATAGTGATTGAAGCAGTCCTGTGACCTGTGTGCCTGTAATGCAATTGAAACAGTTTGTTCATTGCTATTGTCCATGGTTACCTGTGCTTCTGTATAGTAATTGTTCTTGCAGTATTCCCTGTGTGGTTATCTGAGCCTCTGGGGTCACTGTGCAGTCAGGAAGGACGGGCGGCCAGCTCAGATCAGAGATTTTCTGGAGAGGACGGCTCTACTCCTCAGTTACCACAGAGACGAGAGGCAGATAGAACCGCTTTACCCTTTTATGGAAAAGGCAGAAGTTCACATATACTTGAAGCTAAATGTTATGAGGCAGAATTTAAAGGTTTTTTTTGTGTCTGGATCTATAGGTTTTTATGAACATAAAACATGCATTTGTATCACAAGTAGGTTTGTCTAATGTGCATGTTGATAGTGTAGCTAGTTGGCCTGGTGAAATAAGGGGCCAGGTGGTGGTTGTAGCTTGGAGGGCTGCTGGCTGGGTTGACTGTGGAAAAAAAGAAAGAGCAGGGTCTACTGTGTCAGCTGTGGGTGGTGGGTGGGTGGTGGGTGGTGGTGGTGGGTGGTGGGTGGTGGTGGGTGGTGGGTGGTGGGTGGTGGTGGGTGGTGGTGGGTGGTTGGTGGTGGGTGGTGGTGGTGATGGTGGTGGGACTGCACCTTCTTCTGGGTGTGCCTGCTGCCTGGCCCACGGTGAATATGCACATGACTATCGACTGTATAGTTTTCCTGCAGCAGCATTTTATTACATCTGTAGAAAACTGTAAAACAATCTGCATTTGATTTTATGTAACAGCATTCCTCCCCCTGAAATATCTTGCATCAATGTTGCAGAGAGAGAGCTTCTTGTCGTCATGAGGTTTGCTCATAAACCATTCACTTGCCATCACTTAGTGCAACGTGGAAGCCAAAACACAGCCAGTCCAGTGCTATATGAGGAATTTCAGCAGTTGAATTCTGCAAATGGTGGGAACTCCTACTGAACGATGCTCTGGGAATGTGGGGGAGACTATTCTCTGAAATTCAAGATATCCTATTATCAAACATATGTAAGTGATTTATCTTAGATTTGATGCTGTCCTTGTTATACGGTTAATTGACTTATAGAATTAGTTTGATAAATGATTTAATGACCAGAGCCCTCTACCTACATTGACATATACTGTATGTGGGAAAAGGCCACCTATTGATGTCCTATTTACCATAATAGAAAATACACCGCAAAGACAATAGAGTCCCGCCCCCTTCCACAAACAAATAGAAACGCCCCTACCACACAGTCTATCAGTAAGTGTTGCTATGCTATATATATATATATATATATATATATATATATATATATATATATATATATATATATATATATATATATAGACAGACAGGGTATATATATATATATGAAAGTGTTAGTGTGTTGTCATTAATGGAAACACCATCCTTGTGCTTTATGGCAAGTATTTTTCTCTTCCTGAAGATAGAGTGGAGTGATGGGGATCGGTGCTCTCTGATTGGCTGGGAGGTACTAAATGATTTATAATCCATTTCTCATGCGGCGTGGCACACCATTTGCATACGTTTGTTATAGCTGTTCTGCAGTGGGTTGGTTCTCCTGCTCTCTGTAACCACAGCGCCTAAAGGCCTCTCTCCTCCCACAGTCTGTTCAGCAGCAGCTACACTCATAGACTGGCTAAATACAGAACATCGTCTCAAACACTGAGACACTGAGAATACAGTCCTTGCCTTCCCTCTCTTTCCACCCCTGAAAGTTGTCAGCCAATACTACCTGTCAAAATAATGTGCACTGCCTGTTTATATTTGAGTAAGCGACAGATAACAATTAAGAGATTGTGGACTGCTCTTTCCACCAGCCTGCTAAATAACAGTGAATAATGAATCTTTTAAATCATCACAGTATGATCCAAACTAAAGAGCTGCTCTTCAGACTGGAACAGAGGGAGAGGAGAGAGTGGTGGTGGTGAAGGGTGTGTCTGAGAGATATAATCATATTGTGGAGGATCAGGGGGAGGATGGGGCTGAGGGGTTGTGTTCTCTCCTGGGATCTGAAGCACAGATGTGCCTGCTGCAGACACACACACTAATGGTATATAGAATAGAGAGGATTATCTATTGTGTGTGTGCGTGTTTGTTTGTTCATAAACATATATTTTTCTCTATTGCATATCTGTTGGCAAGCATCATAATCAGTATGTGTACTGTGAGAGTGTACTCAGCCTACACTGATCAGTCACACAATGGTATTACCATAAGCATCTGCCAAGCCACTGTTTGTGTGTGTGTGTGTGTGCAGGAGCAGGCAGCTGAGAGTGAAGAGAATGAAGCCAATGAGACCATTGGCAGGGTGGATGAGGGAGTAGAGGAGTTCTTCACTAAGAAGATCATCCATGATGACCCTCTGTAAGTATCCATATAGTATACCTCCAAGTGGATACACCTTTCCATACTAACACACATACGGCATAGATGTACTGCATGCACCCACACTAAACAGACCAACTAACACTAGCTCTCTACACCTACAGTTGTCTGGGGACATACATTTTAGCCAAGTACATTTAAACTTAGTTTTTCACAATTCCTGACATTTAATCCTAGTAAAAATTCCCTGTCTTAGGTCATGTAGGATCACCACTTTATTTTAAGAATGTAAAATGTCAGAATAATAGTAGAGAGAATTATTTATTTCAGCTTTTATTTCTTCCATCACATTCCCAGTAGGTCAGAAGTTTACATACACTCAATTAGTATTTGGTAGCATTGCCTTTAAATTGTTTAACTTGGGTCAAATGTTTCGGGTAGACTTCCACAAGCCTTCCACAAGTTGGGTGAATTTTGGCCCATTCCTCCTGACAGAGCTGGTGTAACTGAGTCAGGTTTTGTAGGCTTCCTTGCTTGCTTACGCTTTTTCAGTTCTGCCCACACATTTTCTATAGAATTGAGGTCAGGGCTTTGTGAAGGCCACTCCAATACCTTGACTTTGTTGTCCTTAAGCCATTTTGCCACAACTTTGGAAGTATGCTTGGGGTCATTGTCCATTTGGAAGACCCATTTGCAACCCAGCTTTAACTTCCTGACTGATGTCTTGAGATGCTGTTTCAATATATCCACATAATTTCCCTTCCTTGTGATGCCATCTATTTTGTGAAGTGCACCAGTCCCTCCTGCAGCAAAGCACCCCCACAACATGATGCTGCACCCCCGTGCTTCACGGTTGGGATGGTGTTCTTCAGCTTGCAAGCCTCCCCCTTTTTCCTCCAGACATAACGATGGTCATTATGGCCAAACAGTTCTATTTTTGTTTCATCCGATCAGATGACATTTCTCCAATAAGTACGATCTTTGTCCCCATGTGCAGTTGCAAACCATAGTTTGGCTTTTTTATGGCGGTTTTGGAGCAGTGGCTTCTTCCTTGCTGTGCGGCCTTTCAGGTTATGTCGATATAGGACTCGTTTTTACTATGGATATAGATACTTTTGTACCTGTTCCTCCAGCATCTTCACAAGGTCCTTTGCTGTTGTTCTGGGATTGATTTGCACTTTTCGCACCAAAGTACGTTCATCTCATCCATATATTTATATGTAAATATTCTTATTCATTCCTTACACTTGTGTGTGTATAAGGTAGTTGTTGTGAAATTGTTAGATTACTTGTTAGATATTACTGCATGGTCGGAACTAGAAGCACAAGCACTTCGCTACACTCACATTAACATCTGCTAACCATTTGTGTGACAAATAAAATTTTATTTTATTTGATCTCTAGGAGACAGAACGCGTCTTCTTCCTGAACGGTATGACGGCTGCGTGGTCCCATGGTGTTTATACTTGCGTACTATTGTTTGTACAATGAACGTGGTTCTTCAGGTGTTTGGAAATTGCTCCCAAGGATGAACCAGACTTGTAGAGGTCTACAATTTTGGAGGGGGTCTTGGCTGATTTCTTTTGATTTTCCCATGATGTCAAGTAAAGAGGCACTGAGTTTGAAGGTAGGCCTTGAAATACATCCACAGGTACACCTCCAATTGACTCAAATTATGTCAATTAGCCTATCAGAAGCCTCTAAAGCCATGACATAATTTTCTGGAATTTTCCAAGCTGTTTAAAGGCACAGTCAACTTAGTGTATGTAAACTTCTGACCCACTGGAATTGTGATACAGTAAATTATAAGTGAAATAATCTGTCTGTAAACAATTGTTGGAAAAATGACTTGTGTCATGCACAAAGTAGATGTCCTAGCCAAAACTATAGTTTGTTAACAAGAAATTTGTGGAGTGGTTGAAAAGCGAGTTTTAATGACTCCAACCTAAGTGTATGAAAACTTCAACTGTACATCCTCTACACATGCATGTTCACACACTCTCCACGAAGACTGACAGATATGGCTACACACACCATGCATACATACCGTACAAACAGAAAGATAACAGAATGTATTCACAGAATGTTTGTCTACTGTGGTTGAAAACAATATATCCCAAATACACAGCATCCTACTGATCCCAGCACCAAAGCCACGACATCCCATCACTAGATAGTATGAACACTGAACAAGCACCACCACTGAATGGAGACTCAGTAGTGTTGTTGCTGTTTTGTGCTTCACCTCAATTGCAGAAAAGCGCAGAGGGAGGAGATCCCTGACAAAGCACAACCCACAGAGTCGACTTCCACCAACCCTTCCCCTCCCAGCACGTCTGCCCCGGCCCCGCCCTCCTCCACCACCACCTCCTCTAGCACCTCTTCTGCAACTGAAACAACCACCCTTTCCTCCGCCCCCTCCAAAAACATCAAGAAGAAGTTTGGGGACTTCTTCGCCTTCAAGAAAGGCCGTGCCGGCCGGGGGCCAAAGGGTGAGGTTTGCCCAGAGGGCAAGGTCAAAAAGACCTCCATTGCAGATCTAATCAGACCACTCAGGGAGGCAAAAGAGAAGGAAAAAGAGAGGGAGAGGGAGAAAAAGGGGAAATTTGAAGAGGAGAGGGGTGCTAAGGCCACCAGTGTTAATGATTCTGGTGCCACCACAACAGCAAGAGCAGCAGGGGACAACACCATGGCCCCCGCCACTCCCTCTGACGTCCCCACCGCCTCCGCCTCCCTGCCCACCAGTGCCCCTGCCCGGGAAGAGGTGACCCCCATGTCCCCCAGCGCTCTGACCCCCAGCCCCGTCACCAGCTCTATTGGGGGGTTCCTGGTGGAGAGGGAGAAGAGCCGGACTCTGGAGAAGAGCAGGACCCCAGATGGAGAGAGGAGGCTGAAGGCCACACGGCGCTCCCTCAGGGATGGCAAGTCCCAGTCCCTCATCCTGCTGACTGGCCTGGAGGATGGCGCTGCCACACATGGAAAGGTAGGTACCCCTCTGCACTAGTCAGAAAGCACATAGAACCAATCTGTAATAAACAAAATGCACATCATTTAGATATACTTTTGGTCATCCTCTTCCAGAAACACGCATCTGAGAGCACATCCAGCCTTGAGCAGCGCCTCCACGTCATGCTCCACCGCATGGGGGTGGCCAAGACACCTCCTGCAAACACAAAGACCAGCCAGGTGTGTGTGTTTGTGTGTGTAATATGAATGGTTGTGGACCACCCTACTTGACTATTTCCTTTAAGTTCTGAGCACACAGCTGTAGTGGGATTCAGTGAGGATTACAGTACCTTTGTGACATTAATGTAATGTGGCATGGCCTTGAATGTCTCAGTATAGTACCTGATGGTGAGGGTGTGCCAGCCTTGGTATTGTAAATGATTTAATAGGGCTTATCCACTGCAGCCTGCATTTTCAGTCCAGGTAGGAGCAGATAAGAGGATAACTCAAGAATAACATTGTCTTATATCCCCTTGTAGAACAAAGAAGAGGAGCTGAGGAAAGCCAACTCAGAGGGTAAGACTCTCCCCAATCCTCCTCAGCTGTGTGTCTGGGATCTGGGACTTCCTGTTCCTAGCTCCTCTTCACACTGTATGTAGGAGAGACTGGGGTTGGTTGTCACACTTACTAGTTAGTGTTTTCCTCGCAGGTTGACATTTATTGTCTGGAGGCAGAACTGAGCGATTTCCCCTTAGATAGGCCAGCTGCAAAGTCAGAATTGGCTATGTTGTAAAAATGTATGAAAACAAATGAGCTTTTTGGTCTTAATTTAAGGTTAGGTATTAGGGTTAGCTGTGTGGTAAGGTTAGTGGTAAGGTTAGGTTTAAAATCAGATTGTAGGACTTTGTGGCTGTGCCAGCTAGCGACCCCTTACGGAAATGAAATACATTTAGGATATCTTTTTCATAATATATCTTAAAGCATATAATATATTTTCAAAAATACATTATTTGGTATATTATAAACATGTAATTGTTTGATATTATAATATCTAAATATATTATGAAATATGCAAGTAACTGCCGCTTTAAGATATAACAGTATATTATCATATGTGTTGGGATATATTATAATATACCTGTATATATCATTATTAGCCATAATGACAAAAATATATCAAGCATTATAATTATTTTTGAATAACGTGCTAACAGTGCAGGTGTGAATGAAACAATAATACTTCAATAAAATAATATATACACTGCCGTTCAAAAGTTTGGGGTCACTTCGAAATGTCCTTGTTTTCCATGAAAACATACATGAAATGAGTTGCAAAATGAATAGTAAATATAGTCAAGACGTTGACAAGGTTATAAATAATGAGTTTTAATTGAAATAATAATTGTGTCCTTCAAACTTTACTTTCGTCAAACAATCCTCCATTTGCAGCAATTACAGCCTTGCAGACCTTTGGCATTCTAGTTGTCAATTTGTTGAGGTAATCTGAAGAGATTTCACCCCATGCATCCTGAAGCACCTCTAACAAATTGGATTGGCTTGATGGGCACTTCTTACGTACCATACAGTCAAGCTGCTCCCACAACAGCTCAATAGGGTTGAGATCCGGTGACTGTACTGGCCACTCCATTATAGACAGAATACCAGCTGACTGCTTCTTCTCTAAACAGTTCTTGCATAGTTTGGAGCTGTGCTTTGGGTCATTGTCCTGTTGTAGGACGAAATTGTCTCCAATTAAGCGCCGTCCACAGGGTATGGCATGGCGTTGCAAAATGGAGTGATAGCCTTCCTTCTTCAGGATCCCTTTTACACTGTACAGATGTCCATAGATGTCCATAGAGGGAGCAGAGGGTCGGTTTGGTTAGGAGTATTTACTAGCCTCTCGAAGAACTTCATGATGACGAAAGTGAGTAATGGGTCGGTAGTCATTCAGTTCAGTTATTTTCCCTTTCTTGGGCACGGGGATGATAGTGGACATCTTGAAGCAGGCCTGAGCTAGAGACAGATTGAAAATGTCAGAAAACACAACAGATACCTGATCTGCACATGCTCTGAGGGTGCGGCTAGGGATGCCGTCTGGGCCGGCAGCCTTGCGAGGGTTAACAGGTTTGAATGACATACATATGTCCACCATGGAGACCGTAAGCACATAACTCTCGTTTTCCTCAGAGGCTCTCCTCGGCAGCTCAATTGTTTTGCTCAAAGCATGAGAAAAGGTGTTTAGCTCATCCGGTAGGGAGGCATTGGTGTCCGAGACATGACAGGCTTTATTTTTGTAATCATTGATCGTTAGAAGCCCCTGCCACATACGCCTCGTATCCGACCTGTTGAATTGCTCCTCCACGCTGTCCCTATACTTGTGTCACATGATGTACTGTGTAGTATATTCTGTGTAGTATATTCATAAGTCAAAAAAGTTAAGCTGTAAACATTTGTGTTAACTCAATGTTTTGTTGAAAACAAGGAATGCTTTTTCAAACAGGAAGAGGTGTGAGTTTTTGTGAATGTTGCTGACTCTGTTGGAGTCGCGTGACTCACAGTTTTGACAAGCAGGTTCGGACCGGACCAAATCAGAACCAATCATAGACATCCAAGTTTTGACAGCACAGTATACAGTAAAGCACAGCAGAGTACAGTAAAGAAAAGTAGTGTATTCAGTAGAGTAGAGTATAGTTCAGTAGAGCACAGTAGAATACAGTATAGTACACCAGAGTAGAGTACAATATCATGTACTGTATTGTATCTCAACTGTACGGTACTCTACTTTGCTGTACTCTACTATACTGAATTCAACTACTGTACTATACTGCACTGTACTCTGCTGAATTAAACTCTACTGGACTGTGCTGTACTGTGCTGTCCAAACTTGTGAAACATAGAGGTATTTTCAACATACAGAAAACAAGTCTTTTAGGCATCTTTTCAATGTAATTTAGCTTACTGGGCACATTGTTACAATGTAGATGGTTGTCAGATTGTGACAAGGAACCTAAACATCAATGTGACAACCATTCCCAAACTTAATTAGCATGCTAATTAAGATGCTAGTTACCACATGGCTTGATCTAGGAAATCACAAATAGGCTTGAAATAAAGCTCTAATTGTCTGGATACTCCCATCATACAACTATTTATTAAAGAAATAACAAGCATATGAATATTTACTTTCACAGATGTAAAATGCAATTATTCCTCCTCAATGTTTTGTTATCCTGACCTGAATTGACCAGATGGATGACCTCTCCTATAGAGGACACACATTTTTATCTTGAAATTATTACACAGCCCCCCTACACGTCTAAGTCAACTTAGAGTTGGCTGGTTGCGCAAGATGTCAATGTCTCTTCTTATAACTGTTGAATTGTAGACTGTCAAGTAAAGGTGTTGCTGTGACACTAATGATGTGATTTGACAGTAGATGCTAATAGTATAATGTCAACTGCAGTTGTTGTGCTTCTTGAGTTGAGGGGGTACAAAAATGATCAGATTAATATTGCCATTGAGAAAATTCAAAACAAAACGAGACATGACCTTTTTCAAGGTCAGTCTCGTAAAAAGAAGCATTCTTGCGTTCTAACCACCCGCTATTCAAAGTGCTCTGAACAAATTAAGGGAATCGTTCACAAGCATTGGCACATTCTAAAATCCGATGATAGTCTCAGTAATGTGTTTTCGGACCTTCCCTTGGTCGTATTCTCGCGGGGCAGAAATCTCAGAGACCAATTGGTAAACTCTGAATTACCACCCCAAGATATTCCTGAACAACATCTATTTGCGCCCCTACTGGATGGAAATTACAAGTGTAATGGTTGTGCTCAATGCAATGGCACTTATAAATGTAGATCCTTCAAACACCCCCAAACAGGGAAACAGATCCCAATCAAAGGCGTTATTACGTGCTCCACTAAGGCAGTTATTTATCTTATAACTTGTCCTTGTGGTAAAAATTATGTGGGTAAAACAAAGCGTGAATTAAAAGTACGTATCTCGAAGCACCATTAGGTGCAAAAACTTGACTTACCCAGTTGCAGCCCATTTTTTGGAAGCAAACCACTCGATTTCGTCTCTGCGTTATATTGGCATTGAACATGTCACCCTCCCTAGGAGGGGGTGACCTTGACAATTTATTGTTAAAACGAGAGGCTGCCTGGATCTTTAATTTAAAGACCCTCGCTCCCTTCGGTCTCAACATAGACTTTGATCTGAAACCATTCTTGTGATTATGACTTTGCCATTGGGATTGTTTGTAGGCTTATGTAGCCTTAATCTAAGATCGTATGCTATCCATTTGTTTTTTGTATGTTCTTTGTATGCCATTTTAATATCTCAGAATTAACCAATGATATTAGGCCACACTTGGCCATGATTACAGACACCTGTGTGTGTCCTTTGACACTATATAAACGAGTCATCCCGCAGTGTTTGTGATTATACCCTGATGAAGACAGCTTGCCTGTCGAAACGTTGGACATCAAATCTTTTTTTGCATCTGAGCTCCTAGAGTGTCCGGCTCTTCTTTATTTTCAAGTTTTCCACTCCGCTAGCCAGCACCTCGCCTATATAGGTGTGCGTTTCTTTTTCTTCTAGAGGTGCTTCTTGAGTTACCCTTGAAAATACAAAGGATTCTATAGATAATTTTCTTCTTAATTTTGATTTGATAGAAATTTAAAAACGGTGCTTATTTCTGTAAAATTCACCTTCCGGTGGTAAAGGCCAGCGAGTTATCAGAGAAATCAATCCTACATCTATAAATAAAAGTGATACCTGGAGATTACCCAAATTTAGAGCAGGTCAGAGAGGCTCATGGGAGGTCAGAGCTACACAGACAGGCCAACCTGGGAGTCATTTCTTCCATCTGTCACTCGGTGCTGGAGGTCAGGGGTCAGTTCACACATCCACTCAGAGGGGAACTCGGCACTATCAGCCAATGACTTGTGCTCTAAAGGTGACAGTGACAGCTCCCTTTGTCTTTTGTGTGGATTTGTTCGTTTTTTTGTGTGTCAGGCTGCTTCAATTATGGAGGGTCTCATAGTATGTGTAGGTGAACTTCCCAGTTTGCTATAATCTTCTTCTCTTTCTCAGGTGCAATTCTTGACAAAAAGCCTGAACCTCCACCCACGTTCATGAAGCCTCGCACTATGTCCACATCAGCTTCAGGTAATTCTGACACTTAAAGCTGGTGAATGGATGTCCATGTAATAAATCCATCCATACTCTAAACCAATATGTAAATGTTATGTTGTAGTAATGACTTCAGTGCAACCACCCTTCTCTCCTCAGACACCAGGTGGCCAATCAGAGCAGGCCTAATGCCTCTGGAGGCTCTCCGAAAAAGATAAGCCCCTCCTCCCAGGACGTCCCATGGGCCCCCTCCCTCCCAAGCCCACAGTGACAGCCAAACCCCCTCTCCCTGCCCCCCAGCAGCTCCCTGCTGCCGCTAGGACGTCCCCGGGGTTCCCCCGGCAGCCAAGCAAAGCCACAGGCCCAGAGACCCAGCCAACAGAACCAGAGCCCTCCCAGACCCAGCCCCAGCAGAGGGAGCCCTGCCCCTCCCCCCGCAAGGAGACTCCCCCCTGCCCCATCACCACGCAGGGGACCCTCTGCCCTGGAGAGCAGGGAGCGCTCTGAGAGAGCACAATCAGTTACTGAAGGTACACTTGTATACAGTCCTCACCTCTCCTTGGTGACAAAATATATGAGCATCTTTTGTGTTTTTCTGTCTGAGCAGAAAGACCAAGCTAGCTTGTACTTGTCTCTCCCACTCTCTTTGATTATTTGTCTTCCATAATGAGCTTAATATTAAATAAGTGAAGAACAGTGAATGCTCAGAGCATAATAATTACTTAATTGTCTCTGTTTTCATATACTGTAATCTTTTGTGGATGGTAGCTCCTAATGCACTTGTCTGTATTGGAAAGATTGTTTTACACAATCAAACAGAGCTGAGATCAATCCTGGGAGTCCATTTGCCAGAAGTTGGACTGTCTTGGTTTTGACTCACCAATGCATAATTTGAATGACTGAATCACTTGAATTTACAGTGTATTTCCCAAGTGCTCAAAGCATTTTACATGAAAAAGGTAGGAACTCCAATCATCCACCACCAATATTTAGCACCCACTCATCTGATGTTATTTGGGTCCAGATTATGGCAGAGGATGGCATCCCAAACATGTGAGCCAAACGTGTTGGGTAGTGCAATGCCTGGTCTGGTATTTTTTTGAACATGAATGTCATTGTGACTCCTGTGTCAAGTGCCTAAACCCACCTCCAGTTATGTTGTGTGTGATTGTGTATCTGAGTCCTGTGTGTCTTGGTCGTCCCCTAGAGAGCCTTCCTAAACCCCGGCCCCGCATGAAGCCCTCTCCCCAGCGGAGAGCTGTGTCTGTCTACGACGACTCTCTCCTCCGAGAACATGCTGCTCTGCTGGACCCCGAAGGTGAGCTCAGTAGCAGAGAGAGAGCACTTTCTGCTGGATACCACAGGCTACTGCAGAGGACCAGAGCCATATGAAGCCTATACTGTGTGTATACAGGGCCTTTAGAAAGTATTCACACTCCTTGACCTTTTCCACATGTTGTTGTGTTACAGCCTGAATTTAAAATGTATTACATTGAGCTTTTGTGTCCCTGGCCTACACACAATACGCCATAATATCAGTGGGAAAACATTGTTTTTAGACATTTTTACAAATTCATAAAAAAAATTCAGCTGAAATGTCTTGAGTCAATAAGTATTCAACTCTTTTGTTATGGCAAGCCTGAACAAGTTCAGGAGTAAATATTTGCTTAACAAGTCACATGATAAGTAGCATGGATGCAATAATAGTGTTTAACATGATTTTTGAATGACTACCTCATCTCTGTACCCCACACATACAATTATCTGTAAGGTCCCTCAGTCGAGCAGTGAATTTCAAACACAGATTCGACCACAAAGACCAGGGAGGTTTTCCAATGCATCGCAATGCGCCCAGTCACTACAAAGATATAGGCATCGTTCCTAACTCAGTTGCCGGAGAGGAAAGAAACCGCTCAGGGATTTCACCATGAGGCCAATAGTGACTTTAAAACAGTTAGTTTAATGGCTGTGATAGGAGAAAACTGAAGATGGATCAACAACATTGTATTACTCCACAATAATAACCTAAATGACAGAGTGAAAAGAGGGAAGCCTGTACAGATTACAAATATTCCAATACATGCATCCTGTTTGCAATAAGGCACTAAAGTAAAGCTGCAAAACATTTGGCTAAGAAAATATGAATACAAAGCCTAATATTTGGGTAGAATCCAGCAAAATACTTCACTGAGTACCACTCTTCATATTTTCAAGCATGGTGGTGGCTGCATCATGTTATGGGTATGCTTGTCATCAGCTTGGACTAGGAATTTTTTTTACAATAAAAATAAACTAAGAGATGAGCACAGGCAACATCCTAGAGGAAAACCTGGTTCAGTCCACTTTCTAACAGACACTGGGAGACAAATGCACCTTTCAGCAAGACAAAAACCTAAAACACAAGGCCAAATATACACTGTAGTAGCTTACCAAGACGACATTGAATGTTCCTGAGTGGCCTAGTTACAGTTTTGACTTAAATCGTCTTGAAAATGGCTGTCTAGCAAGATTCAACAGCCAACTTGACAGAGCTTGAAGAATTTCTTAAACAGTAATGTGCAAATATTGTACAATCCAGGTGTGCAAGCTCTTAGAGACTTATCTAGAAAGACTCACAGTGGAATCGCTGCCAAAGGTAATTGTAACATGTATTGATTGACACAGGTGTGTGTCAAATACATTGAAAATCCTAGCTGTGTTCATAGATGTCCTGCTATACTTTGGATATGAGGTAAATTCATGAGGCAGGTTGTTTCTTTCCTCTCCCTCTCAGAGCTGAAGGCAGCACTGCCACAGTTGCAGAGGTCACCAGCCCAGAAACGTGCCAACCTCGGGGAGCTCCCTACCTGTAGTGAGGACCAGCCTGAGGGGAAGCAGGGTGAGTCAAATCCTCAGAGTAAAACATCTGGACAACTACATTGGGGGTGGGGGGAATAATAAGTTACTAAGTGAAAATGGTTTGAAAGGGAGATTTTAAGATGTGTATGGCTGTAAAATGGATGCTCTTTCTGAGGCGTTGTGCCAAATGTACAAATGTTTGGTTTGGGACCTATAAGCCTTGGGCTAATGGCATATGCTCACATGATAATAATAACTCACCCATCAGGCCCTCAGCACCACATACACTGTAGTGCAATTACCATCCTATTATATCTCATATACTTGTTAGTATTCTGACACCGGGATATTTATCACAATTTTCTGGCAAATCACCTTCAATTACAGACATGGAGGAGGACTGGATATCAGGTCCTTAATGTGACAGATTTATTAAAGCGATGCTTCATCATTATGCCCACAACTCTCAGTAAATATCTACCTTACAGCATGCAGATATGTCTAGAATAACCTTGTTTTGGTTTAAACAGAAATTACTACTTGAATGATAAATCTAATCAAGAAACATTTGTTTTTCTTTTCACTGTTCAATTTTGTTAGGTTTATCTTTCTGCCTGTAAAAAAGTCAGGTTTTGTCTTGTTCTCTGTTGTCTTTGAGATTGAAAATCTAGTCTCTGCTCTGTCTTATTAATAATCCAAACAGCAGGTGAAGCAGAGGAGGAGGGGATGGACAGCTGGCCAATAACAGAGGACAAGCCAGGGCCAAGCCCAGTGGGGACCAGTCAGGGAGAGAGCACAGTATTGAAGAGGGGAGAGACTGTCTCACAGCAGCACACAGCACAGGCAGAAACATCAGACCAAAGAACTGAACCCCCCTTACCGGAGACACACATGGATTGACCTGCGCATAGTCTATTTTCTATCATGTCTACCTTTGCCTTGCACGCCAGATTATGAAAAAAAAGAATTATAAACAAAATGTTTTAAAAAAAGTAAATCCATACATATCCTTGTTAATTATTAAAAAGTTGATTTTGAAGTGTCATTAAGTGCACTGTCCTCACTGCTTTAATTTGATGCACAAAGCTACAACACCTTGGTTAATTCATTTATCAACTATTCAGCAGTGTTTTGCCTGAAGTGCATGGAAAACATGAAACAGCCAGGGAAACAGATATTAGCTCAGTGATGATCATATAAAGCGCCAGGCTGTCTCATGGAGTGCAGCCTGGATAGTGGCCCCTTCGTGATGAGTCATCTGTGTGTAGTTTCTCCTTGGTAACGCCACATTACTCCCTCCGTCCGCCACTGAGCCATGCTGCTGCTGGGAGTTGGCTAGTGGAGGCAGTAAAGACACAGGAGTGCCATCTGTGTGTGTATGGAGAGGCAGAAAGATGGAGCAGGAGATAAATAATCTATACTCTATACCCTTACACACTACTCTGGTGTCATGCAGTATTGTCAACATGAGTTGAAATCAGCCTGCTGGAAATCAATACACTACTCAAATGATTATAATGTAAACGTTTTTTTATTACATGAAAATATTAACAATTGGCACTTAATTTACTGTAATAAAATCAACCTTGTAAAAACAAAATCAATCCATGGATTCAAATCACATGGTAAATAAAGAGCATTAACTTAATGGAAAACGAGACAAACCAACTAGCTATAACACACAGTAGTGTGTGCAGTCATGCTACAATGAAAGTTAAAGAACTTTAGAAAAATAAACTCTGGAATTGAGGTGTCCAAGTCTTAGATAAGCAGAGCATGGCTTTCAACATGTCACCCCTCATGATGTCACTGGCAGAAAGTAGACCAGCTCTGGCCTGCTGTTGAAACTTTAAATCACCACAAATGTCTACATTACAATAATGATTCATAGCCCAATAGTGTTATTGCCAAGCCAACCTCAATAGCCTAATTTATTCCTATAACCGGTCTGCTCTCAATCCACCCCTTGTATTATTACTGCACTTAATGACCACTACACTGAGGACACTAATCTGCTGATAGTTTTGGACAATCTGCATGCAGCTGTGCTGAATAATAAAATAACATTTTAGTTTAACTGTAATTAATGCTTGATTTCACTAGTCTTTGCTACTCTTGGCATGTAATAGAGATCTCTGCAAAGTTGTGCTTTCCTATGATGGTATTTGATTTCTTGTCTTGCTAAATTTGACTTTTACCTTGTCCTTACACACAACTCCAGATTTATACTCAAGATACACTGTCAAAATCCTTAGGATTTAGGGACATGGGGGCTTTCAGTTCAAACTAAATCAGTTGTACATTTTGTATTTGGTTCTCTTTGGTAAAGGTTTAATAAATTCCACAAGGGATTTTAAGGAAATTAGATTCACATTCATGGTTTAGAGTGAGGTTGCCCCTTATTCCTTTAGCATAATCAATGCCAAAGTAACAATATATTACACTATTCCTATATACTGTTCACCATTAACACCATAAAGGCCAATATAAAATTAACAAAAACTGAGCAATGCTGCAAAGGTTCTTGAAAGAGATATACAATTCTATAAGCGTGTTGACGCCAGAGAACCAAGAGCAATCAAACAGTTTTGTGTTAAGATTTAACTCAGAAAGTAGTATGTTGCATATACACTGGACTTAATCCGCTGATCAACCATCTGAAAACACCCTAACAATATGGAAAAATATTTTAAGAGAATAAAATAGATTTATCAACTCTATTCCTTATGGCAGGAGTATTCAACTCTTACCCTACAAGGTCCGGAGCCTGATGGTTTTTTGTTCTACCTGACAATTAATTGCACCCTCCTGATGTCCCAGGTCTAAATCAGTCCTTGATTAGAAGGGAACAATGAAAAAACGCAGTGGAATTGGCTTCGAGGTTGAGAGTTGAGTTATTAGGGCCCTGGTTCTCAGCAATATACAGAATGCCTCTATGCTTACAGAATAAACTGGAATGGGCTTAAATATTATGTACAAACTTTTTTTTTTTTTTTTTACACACCCCAAGTAGGAATGTTAAAGTATGGACAATCTCTAATGCTATAAAATACATGTGGAAATAACACAAAGCTTAAAGTTGTAGCTATGTCCGACTTAAAATGTCAATACCAATGTCATATCATCGAGCGCTGTGCCTCATTGAAAATATATTACACCTCACAGTCAAGACATTGTATTAAGATGAATGATTTGGGGAGGAGCAGAGAATGTTCTCCTTTAGTTTTTCTCTAAAGGCATGCAGGCTCAGACATGTATAGGCTAGTCTTTTACAGGCCCTTGAACAGAAACTTAGTTTACTCAACCAAATTGTAGAGTGCAATTTGTCTGGAATGTTTCATTCTCAGCCATGTGTATGATACACATATAACTCACAAAATGAGAAGGCCAGTTCAGAGTATAGTGCCACAGCAACACACACACAACAATCTGAATGAAAACTAACAAAGATTGAAGAAGACCGAGCCTCTGGTTAGCCCTGAAATATACCACTTTGGAAAAGAATCATGTATCAAACAAAGAGTCATCCGGTAACGGTTGTAGAAAATAAGGCCTCTGAAGGAACAGCTGTCTCTTGCATATGCCGTCCTGCTGATTGCATGTTTTTTCCCCCTCACTCCCTCCTTGAATCCCTATGTCCTAGTGCTAGAGTGTAGCTAGGACTCTGAGGAAGGATATAATGAGAACACAGAAGGACTGGCCCACTCCAAACACCAAGGCCTCCAAGGAGATCATCCTCTTCCCTGCTGCTTTGTACACACCAGCTATGGCAGCACCTACAAGCACAAATATTTGTTTTGTTTTTAGCAATGTATAAAATAATTTGAACACCATGGCTCTGAGCAGTGATGACTATGTGTACAATAATGGATAATGTTTATAGCTTATCAGAAGATGAGGTGAATAACTCACTGGTGAGGACACCACCACACACAAGGCCCACGATGCCCATCAGTAGGATGGCGATGGGCATGAAGCGGGCCATCTTGTGTTGTCGCAGGGTGGCGAGGGCCAGGAGAGCAGCGGGGAGGTGGAACACCAGTGAAGAGACGGCAGCCCACAAGAAGACTCCATACCACATCTCTGAGAGAAAGAGCAGAGGGAGTTAGGCAACTGAAGGAAGTAAGTGTAGGCAGGTAGCTTAGCGGTTAAGGGCGTTGGTTTGAATCCAAGCCGGCTAGGGGGGAAATAAATCTGCCAATGTGCCCTTGAGCAAGGCACTTAACCCTAACTACTGCTGTAAGTCGCTCTGGATATGAGCATCTGCTAAATTACTAAAATGTAAAAAAAAAAATGAAATGCAAGCGCATCATGATATAACAGAGCTATGTTTAGCAGAGGGGCATTTCCATGTAAAAGGACCCATGAGCACCAACAGGTGAAGTTCATAGGAGCATGTCAAATGAAAGCTAAGAGTCCATTTTTTTTATTTCTCCAACCAATTTCCATCCTAAAGTTAGGAATAAGCGAAGGCTTTGATTTCTGGTCAAACAGATGGAAAAGGGGTCTTAGAAGACATCGACCAGATAAAAGTCTGAAAAGTTATTAGAAATACATCAAAACACAATGTTGAAGTAAAGACCCCTGCCTAATATCAACCTTTATATTTTGTTTTGGAGAAATTAATTTCCTTTGTAAGTTCAAAACAAATATTGCTTATAGTGTCCTGTAATTCTGTTACAAAAAAACCACATACAGTGCTGCAAATGTTTTTGTCAGATCTGAATGTTATCAGATCTTCAACCAAAGCCTAATATTGGATAAAGGGAACCTGAGTTTACAAATAACAAAAAATGTATAACCATTTTCATGTAGAGTTGATTGTGTGTTTTGGATCATAGTCTTGCTTTATGACCAAGCTGTGCTTCAGCTTCAGCTCACAGACAGAGGGCCTGACATTGACCTACCAATTAGTTATCGTGTTTCTACGGATGACAATTTTGTTTATGAATTATTAAGTAGGTCTAATTAAAATGCATCATTCTGTTACTAAATCAGTAACAGAATGAGGGAAAAAATCTATAACAGAATTACTGCAATAGACTTGGCTACAATGGGAAATCATAGTAGTCACAAACCACAGTTGGGTCACCTGTTACGGTCTTCCCTTCCACTAGCATACCGTTTTTTTCTGTTGTCTTGTGGTAAAAGCAAGAGTGTGAACAGTCTGGGCAACCCCTTCCTCTCCCTCTCTCTCTCTCCCTCTTACTGTAACTAGCATCCTCACCCACTGACCACCAACCAACACAGGACGTCCCTGGACGTTGAAAGGTCATTTAAATTTCGTCAGTCCGCCCTGGCCTTGATTTCAATGTTGATTTTTGGTCAGGTTCGGAATGGCCTTGATTTCGGACTAAATCCAAACCAATCACAGACGTATAGATTCAGAAGTTTGGACAGCACAGTTCAGTACAGAAAAGTGGAGTATAGTGCAGTACTACAGTGGAGTAGAGTTCAGTACAGTAGAGCACACTAGAGTACAGTACAATACTCTACAGTACTGAACTATACTCTACTAAACTATACTGTGCTCTGATTCAGAGGGGTTGGGTTAAATGCGGAAGACACATTTCAATTGAATACATTCAGTTGTACAACTGACTAGGTATCCCCCTTTCCTGAATTCTACTATGATGTCCAAACTTGTGAAACTCAGAAGTCTATGATTGATACAGATTTGGTCCAGTCCGGACCAAATGTGGTCTTGTTCAGGGACAGAGCTCATTAAAATAGCCAGTTTGTAGAATAATACCCAAATATGCATGATATTGCATATTTCTACCTTTGTGTACCTATTAAGGATACAAGTAAGAGTATTATGTATTTTAAATGAGTGTTTTGCAATTATTAGTAATGTAAATTATGAATTTCTCCAGTTTTATCTGTAAGCAAGAATAAATAAACTCAAACTCAGTGTTAGGGCAAAAACTAAAACGTTCACCGAGTTTGGGAAGTGCTGGCTTACACAGACATTACACACATGCCTGTTGTCTCTGACACGTTTTCTAAATTCAATACTACCTACCCAGTACCTATGTTTTGCATTCATAATGACCCCTACATAACTCAGCGAAATAATATAAACTGCTAAAGATTACACATTATATACATATCTCACACACACAGTAGTCTGGAGAATAATATTTCTCACAAACACATGGCACTTTCTCAAAAAAAATACCACTGCATTGATGGCTAATATATGGATTAACGTTAGGGTCAATTTAAAGCTGCCCGCTTTGTACAATAGCTAATATTGTTGTTATTGCCAGCTGGCTAGCTAACACTTGATTAGCTACTTAGTGTACTTGTATATTAAAGTTCACAATAGCTACCGTTAGCTATGTTAATTTAGATCGCTTGCTAGTAACTCGTTAGCTACATTAAATCGGTTACCTGGCTAATGGTTAACGAAATATTAACTTTACAAGGTATACAGCGAATACTGTTCGACTGGCTACAACAGAGCTATAGTTAGACTGAATCTCACCTGAGAAGTCGCTAAGCGATGTGTCGTTGCCTCGATTGGTGCCATTTTTCCTTGGGACCAAATTCAAGCTAAGAATTTGCTGAACAAACCCAATCTCGTTATATCCGTTATGCATGTCTTATGCACAGGACACCACGAGCAAGAGAGACCACGAATATCCGAATAACACCATGAGAACATTAATGTTGGATCTAGCAAGTCCACACGGGTTGGGTTGGTTGATCTTCCTGAATATATCTGTTAGCTCCTGTAGATGTCAACACGACTTGGTTTGACGTCACGCCGTTAACACACTCAAAGGGCTACAAAAAAAGATTTCACAATCGTCATACGTTAGCTAGCTTGTTGAACATAATTTACAAAGAGCATTGAAATTTACAAATACAATAATACAATCAATAACGAAAACGGTATTTAATTTCCAACAACAAATATGCTATAAGCCCGTCGTTCTTAACGATTTGATGATCCTGTGGACTTGCCGTAGTAAAACAGGAAGTCAACAGCTACCATATAATTTCTCAGTGAGCTCCTTTCTGTAGCTAGTCACTAATCCACACGCTTTCATAGTGTAGAACTTGTTTAGTATTTGTTCGTTAATTTAGTTGCAGGTATAATAAGCTATACAGCTACAAACAGTTGATAGCTTTCTCATTTATTTTGTAACCGCGTGATACTAGCTACAGCCAGGCTTTGTCAGACAACCGGTGCTTTGCCTTTGTAACTTGCTGTCGTTACTGGAGACCGCTATCTAGCCAACTATCCATACATTCCCTGCTGTGTTTACTATTGGTAGAACGTGTAGGCTCTTTCTGGAGGGTAAATGATGAATTACTCAGATTATGATTCCGATGGCTATTCTTCAAATGCAGATCAAGACTATGTCCCATCTGGTAAGGTTACTTCCACAAGCAGATAGACATGCAATGCTAGAGTTGACAATATATTTTATTACACGTGACAGAAAATCATAGCCACTCTATACAGTAGTTATGCACTGTAGGTGTCATATTCTTCATGTATGTTGCTTGATGAAAGCTACTGCATTTGTCATTCAATTCAAGTCTTCTAATCATGGTTGTTGTGTGATTGAATGACAGATGACAACCTTAGTGAAGATGACATGAATGAATGTGTGAAAGAGGATGGTCTGGAAGAGGATGACCAGCGTGGCCAACAGTCTGATAATGTCACAAAGAAGAAACGCCAACACATTGGCATGAGGTGAATGATTCAACACTTTTGTGTTTGGCTCAGTTTTTAGACCATTGGTGTGCAGGGATTGCTTTGTTTTTATTGTAAAGTCCATGTTGTTAGTCTGCTGGAATTGGTGGATGACAATGTACTACTGTATTTGTACATTATTTTCCTACTGCACTCTTTCATCATAGGAAAAGAAAGAAAGGAGGACTGAAGTTAGAGGAGACAATGCATGATGGCAGTGTGGAGGATCAGAAAGCAGAGCAGGGGGAGGAGAGAGAGTTTTCTACTCCCAGGCCCAAGAAGGAGGAGGATGAAGAGAAAAAGAAGAAGAAGAAAGCAGATGATTTGTGGGCCAGTTTTCTGAGCGATGTTGGTCACAAATCCAAGCCACCTACTCCAGTGCCGCAGGCTACTACTAAACAGCAGGTATTGTACCAAATATAACAACTCCTGGCCCGTAGAAAGACACACCAGGCATATGATAGTTGGAACCTGGGTTCCTGTTACAGTTTGGTGGTTGTGCATGTTTTTTGCATTGGAATTCAGTTTTTGTAACACTACTCTGATGTTTAACACCTGTTTTGTTTTATTATCTCGACCAGGCTGCACTCACAGACAGTCCGAAGAAGCCCATTTCGGCTCCATCAGAACCTCAACAACCAGAGCCTAAAGAGCCCTCTAAAGTCACCGTCACTAAGGTGTTTGACTTTGCTGGGGAAGAGGTCAGGTAAGTTTAGACCACTGGTGGACAATCAATCAAATGTATTTATAAAGCCCTTCTTACATCAGCTGATGTCACAAAGGGCTGTACAGAAACCCAGCCTCAAACCCCAAACAGCAAGCAATGCAGGTGTAGAAGCACAGTGGCTAGGAAAAACTCAATAGAAAGGCCTAGGAACCTAGGAAGAAACCTAGAGATGAACCAGGCTATGAGGGGTGGCCAGTCCTCTTCTGGCTGTGCCGGGTGGAGATTATAACAGAACATGGCCAAGATGTTCAAATGTTCATAGATTACCAGCAGGGTAAAATAATAATAATCACAGTGGTTGTCGAGGGTGCAACAGGTCAGCACCTCAGGAGGACATGTCAGTTGGCTTTTCATAGTCGATCAATTCAGAGTATCTCTACCGCAACCTGCTGTCTCTAGAGAGTTGAAAACAGCAGGTCTGGGACAGGGTAGCACATCCGGTGAACAGGTCAGGGTTCCATAGCCGCAGGCAGAACAGTTGAAACTGGAGCAGCAGCATGACCAGGTGGACTGGGGAAAGCAAGGAGTCATCAGGCCAGGAAGTCCTGAGGCATGGTCCTAGGGCTCAGGTCCTCCGAGAGGAGGGAGGGAGAGAGCATACTTAAATTCACACAGGACACCGGATACGACAGGAGAAATACTCCAGATATAACAGACTGACCCTAGCCCCCCGTCACAAACTATTGAACTATTGCAGCATAAATACAAGAAGCTGAGACAGGAGGGGTCTATGCATATACCAGTAGATGTACACTCTATGACCACCTGATGGCAGTGCAACCTAACAGTTGAAACCTTCACATTGTTCCTGAGAAAGTGTCTGAATTCCACAGCATACTGTAGCATTTAGATTTATGAGTTACTACACCAAATGTCAGTTTACAGGCCAAATAATGTGCTGGGAAAGTGTTTTTACTTAGTCGGGGTCTCACCATTAGTATTATCTATATAATATGAAGCACATTAAAGGACTTTGTTTATTTTCTATGAAAGCCCTAATTATTGCAACATATGATTACTATTGCACACAGGCAGCTGTAACCCAGACCCTAATGGATGCAATCCCCTTAAGGAATTTATTCCCAGAGGGATGTACTGGTTGATCTTAATATTGGACTGTTCTCTTCCACAGTGGTGCATGGGCACATCTTATCCCTGTCATTATGTCCTATTTGAGAAGAGAGGACTGTCTATTATATTTGATGGAGTGCAGTGTCTGTTGAGGGACTCAGATGCTGTATCATCCACTACACTCAGGGTTGGCACACAGATAAAAAAAAAAAAAAAAAAAAAAAAATATTCAAGGACCTTTCCTTTAATTCTACACATTTTGCAATGGGCTGAGAGAGAATTTAGCATTTTTTTTACAACACATTTAATTCAATTCTATAATTTTGTCATTGGGCAGAGACATACAATGTGCAGTTTTACAGTACATTTCCTGCAATTCTAAAATACAGGGTGGAAACTATCAAGCAAATTAAGCAAATTTGTCAAGTTTCATGTATTTTTGAGCTGGTCTGTATTAAAACAATATGACCATTTTAGAAATGGTAAAATTGAGTGTGATATGATTGCATTTTGGAACCCCGCTCCCCCTGTTCCCCAAAGATGAATGGTTTTGACCATGCTCTACTGCTTTGATTGGTGTAGTTTGAAATCGCAAGTGTCTGTTTTTATAATGAAAAGGTACCCGCAAAAGAAAATTCCACGAACTTGTTCATCTATGTTGTGCTGTTACATTTGTATTGGTGTTTTGTTTCATGTCCGATGCACTGATGGTGTTGCATATCATTTGCAGCGTGCATCATGAGCAAAGTCATTGTCATTTCACTTTTTCTAGCTATGAGAATCATGGCATGAGCATGGACTTTTTTGGCATTGCTGTAGTGCAGCAAAATAGCCTGCAAGCAGCCTACCATATTTTGCACCCTGTCATTACGATGTAGAAAAACTTATCTGTAGTCCACATCGTTCAATGGTTAGGCTATCCATATTACCGGTGCTTCATCTTATTCTTTTTATTTCTATGGCGGAGTCGCGGCCGCAATTTATGGAGCATGCCAAAACTTGAGATCACAATAGATGGCAAATTCAAAGATACTGGTTTCCCCCATCCATCTGTGGCAGAGTTTTCAATAAATGCTAATGACAAATCCAGCTCAATAACCTGCTATTGCCTAGCCAGCTGGCTAATCTTTTGAATACGGTGTAGCAACAACAGTTAACATTAGCATGCTAGCTAACTACACTGACAGCTGTCAGTGCCCTACTTGTTGTTATTTCTCCACGTTCCCACCCCCTGCACCTGGTGTGTTTTACTATTCTTACTCACAATAGTAAGTTGAGACCCCGACTAATTAAAAAAAAAATATATATATATTTTTTGGACCAGGGGCCCTACGCGGCCACATGGTTGTGTAGATGGGGTGCTAGAAACGAGTGCAGGGTTTAAGGAGGAAAGGGAGAAGAAACAGAAGAGTGAGAGGCAGAGGCATAGCCTTGAATAAAATTAAAATTACCATTCTTGTACTACCAGCGATGGACTCAACCAAAAGCATTGGCTTGTGAACAGTGACCAGCCTAAGGGGTTTATGAAACATCAGCCAGGCCGTCTTTGGGAAAAACGGATGTTTTTGTGTGTGTGTGTGAGAGAGAATTATAGAGAGGGTAGGAATTTGTTTAAATGCCAGCCAACCCAGGGCTTCTTGTCTGTGTGTGTGTGTGTGTGTGTGTCCTTTTCTTGAGAAATGTACAGAGTTACATAACTTGATGATATTTACTTATGTTTGTTAGACTGCCACTAATACAGTCCTAGGTTTAAGTATCTGTCTGTCTTTTTCGGTCTCCAGGGTATCCAAAGAGGTTGATGCTGACTCCAAGGAGGCCAAGAGCTTTCTGAAGGCCAAGCAGGAGACACCATATGTACAGACTGTACCCAGAAGATTTGAGCCCTCCTCCCTCGCCCCTGGACCGAGGTACATCCCCGCCTAGTCACTACATCACCCAGACACCCACCACTGTCTCTTATTATTTGACTTGTAGAGAGGTTAAATATCACTGCTGTTTTTCCTTAATTAGCACTTTCCTTTGTATAGGAACAGAGGTACTGCCACTGCTTAAAGCTGGAATCCTTAATGGTGAAACAACCACCTCTGGTTGCGATATTACAACAATGAAGAAGTTACTGCAAATAACAAACATCGTTTTTCCCCTCGGACTTCATTGCACGCGCGATAGAAGAGCACAATATGTACTGCCATTTTTTTTCTCTCAGCTCGGCAACAAAAAGAATAGGAACGGTGGTGGGGTGGCCAGTGGCGCTGTTTCTCCCTACTGCAGATTCCATCTTTACGTTACGGTAATGCTAACTGCATAATGTGGTGTCAATTGTGTTTCCACAGCCATGTTTGAATAGTCTGTAAAAGGCGTATGTATGTGTCTAGGACATGAGGGTATAATCCTGGCCGGTTTCACTCCATTGATTTCTGACAGCTCTTACAGAAAGCCTTTGGTCCTGTCTTTCCGCTCTCTCTGCTACCGAGAAACCTTTTAGTAGTGATGGGGGGGATTCGATACAGTTACATATCGCAATATTGTTTTGGACGATATTATATCAATACTTTGACTCCAAGATGGAGAACAAGCTATCGGTACCTTTTGTTATGGTATCGCTAGTCGGCTGTACCTGCGCCAAAACTCTGGTATTGTTCATCTTATAGCTTGGACTGCATCTTCTTTTTAAATAGTGAGCCAACATATTTTCAGCACTTTTCTTTCCATGACTGGTGAAACCTCATTTTCTCATGCTCTGTTGTCTCTCTGCAGCAGACATATATAGTGAGCAATATGTTTGAACATCAAATCGCCATAAAACCGCAGTATCGAATCGCAAAACATATATAGTATCGTGAAAATCGCAATACATATCGTATCGGCACCTAAGTATCGTGATAATATACTATCGTGAGGTCCCTGGCAATTCTCAGCCCTGCGTTTTAGTGTTTGAAGTTGTGAATTCATGTTCCATTCAAGCTTGCATGTTTGACAACAGTGTTTTGGAATAGTTGCACCTTGCACTGGATGTCAGGGGAAGGAGCGTTGAGTTTGAAGTGGATGTGTGTGTTGTAGCAACAGGCGGTGCATCATACATTGGTGCATTGTGTACTTTTGTCTGCTTGGATAGTGTCTGTGCGTGTGTTGCGTATGTTGTCTTTGTGCATATTATTGTGTGTGTGTAATGTGTGTATATCATTGTCTAGCTATGACAGCTCCAGCTGCTCTCCTCTCCCGCTCCCCTGCATGTCAATACTTCCCTCTGTTGCCATGGTGTTTAATTTGCCGAGCACATCTTTCCTCTGAGGCGGTGGCTTGTGTCCAGACAGGAAATGATCTTTCCCTTACAGGATGTACAGTGTGTCCAGGACCATTTCCTGTTGTAGAGGAGGAGAGGGTGGGCCTACCTACAGTACGACGACAGGAAGTAGCCGTCAGTCAGTCAGCAGCCCTCCCTCGTCATTCCTGTAGACCACACCCATTAAGTTAATTACCTCGCCTTAAAACCACATCACAACCTGCTGCAGGGACAGGGCCAATGTTGTTTAATTTTGTTCTTATCAGCTCGTAAGGCTCTCTGGACGTGGAGATATCGTTGCAGTTACGTAATGGTGGCGAACGCTGTGCTGTTACGGAGGTCCCATGGTGCTCTCTCTGTCCCATATTACACCCACTAGTTTCCCGCCTTAAACAAGAGGCAGAAAAGTGTTGACTACATTTTCCCACCTTTTGTCCCTCCAATATTTTCTCCATCTTCGGCTCTCCTGTCCTGCCTCCACCCCATCTCACCTCCTCTATCTCGCTCTCTCTGTCTCCTGAGTCCTGTGTGATTGGAGTTAAGCACTTCTCTCTCTCGTGTGATTTGAGGTGAGCAGTGTAGTGGAAGGCCTGAGTCAGCAGGACAGGCCCCAGACATGTGATCTCCATTGAGTTCAGCCTCTCTTAAATGAACACGTGCCTCCCTGCCATACTGTTCAGCTCTATCTGAGCTCCTACTGTGCTGTAATGTGGCCCTGGCCTTCTGACTGCCATTACTGCGCACAAAAAACTGCTCTCTTGTCTGCTTTTTCATTCACTTTCTATCTCCCTCCCTCCTCCCCTCTCTCAACCCCATCTCAATCTCTTTTTCTCTCTTACTATCCCCACACCTTCCCTCCCTCTCTGGCTTTCTCTATCTAACTCTTCCTTTATAGATCTGTTCCAGGGAGGCACTATCAAGATAACTGTATTGAGCCATATGAAATAAACACAGTAAAGGAAAGATGGCTAAAATCGAGCCTGTGGTGCTTGTCGTTGCATAAGGCGCACTCATAGTGGTGCACTCAGCTTTGGCGGTATCCAAATTGTCATACCTTCATACCGACCTTGTGCCGTACCGAGATATTTGGTAATATCAGCACTGAACACAAGGGGTGCTATTTTCAAACCCACCTTAGCCTCTGTAATCCAATGGTTAGCAATGCTAACAAGTACAGTACATGTAAAATCCCAGAGAAAGTGCTAACTAAATGCTAACGAGCGCATTGCAAACATTTTATACAGTCTCTTACCTAAACTATTTGCAGGACAGCTCATAAAGTTTTACAAGTGACAAAAAAATATTGGGCTGCAAGGCTCTTGCTCCAGGAGGCATTGGAGGTTCCTCAGAGGAGGAAGGGGAGGGCCATTCTTAGTGAATTTCATATGTTTAATAAAATTGTAAAACATTAAAAAAGTTAGCCTTTTTAGGTAAAACTATACTAAATATATTCACGTCACCAAATAATTGATTAAAATTACAGTAGCCTCAACAGCACAGTCTGGGGTTGCACCATTGTGTAGCCACAGAAAAGCAAGTTTCTGTCCTCCTCTGTGTACATTGACTACAAAACCTATGAGGCTCATGGTTCTCACCCCTGTCCATAGGCTTACACAGTAATTATGACAACTTCCGGAGGACGTCCTCCAACCTATCCGAGCTCTTGCAGCGTGAACTGACATGTTGTCCATGCAATCAAAGGATATATATGTATGTATGTATGTATGTATGTATGTATGTATGTATGTATGTATGTATGTATGTGTGTGTGTGTATATTATTTTTTTGGCAATTCAACACTGGGACTCTTCCAAGTCAAGGTAAACTTTTGGTTTTATTCATTTATTGCCACCGGGGCCCGCTGGTGTAACTGCTAAACTACTTTCTGTATTCTGTACTGCATGATTGTAGCGGGTTTACTAACGCGTTAGTTCTAGTAGCTATTTTTGACTATGACGTTAGCCAATATGGTAACAACGTTGTAGGCTGTGTGTAGCGGTTATGGTATGAAGGTTTGGCTTGTTTAGTTTGCCTGGTCACAGGCAGCTATTGTGTTGTGCCCTGAAGTCCACAAACGAAGGGAAAAGGTGAGAGGAGGAGAGCTCATAGATGCGAGAACGAGTTGTACAACAAGCAAAGTGATCATGTTGTTTGTATGTGGCTGCTATGAAAGTGAACTGTGTTTACGGGTGATCAGGGGCGTATTCATTCCGCCGATTCTGTTGGGAAAAAAAATAAATAAATCTTAAATGGAAAGAAACAGGGATAAACATACCTGAATTTGTCCAATAGAAACTCTTGTTTGCAACTGTTGGACTAATGATTACACCCTAGATCAGCTAGATGCAGCTAGAGTGTGCAAGGCAGTATTTAATGTGTCACTGCCTGTCACCTTGAAAACAAAAAATGTTCTCTCGACCTGTTGTAGCAACCTTATGATGGGTATAGTGACAATTTTAGTATCAAGTAGTAGCCTATTCCTATCGATGTTACATTGAGCTGGTTGAATGGAATATGAATGACAGTCATCCGATATGCTGTAATAGAAATAAGGTCATGCTCATCTTAAACGACCCTGACAGCCACTACCAGGAGGGGCTTCTCTGCTGTTAGACTACCTCATAGCTTGATTTTGGAAGAAGCTAGCAACTTAGCTAGATAGCTAACTAGACAATAAATTACAAATATGCACAACTGCAGAGCATTTAGCACATTTTAGACAGTTAACTTAATAGTTATGAGATATCTAGCTGGCGAACATATAGTTGGGAATTCCATACTGTAACTAGATCCCCTGGTTTCTGCTGCTCACAAGGCGGTCTCTGTCGTTGTGTGCTTGTAAACGAACACCACATGACTGGGGACTACCGGTAAGCTTAATAATGAAGAACGCAATCTTCTTTATCTCCTACCGTATTGCACAAGTTGACTGCTGGTATTTACTTAAAAAGTACCTACAAATATTTTGATTATAAAAAAAAGAAAAATCAAAGAAATGGTTTAAACAGTATTGAAAAAACATCTTGTGGCTATTTCCAAATACCCCGGTATACGGTATACCGCCCAAGCCTAGCACTCAACAAAAACACCAGCCAACATTTCATCAATCCCCCATCTAATTGAGAGCAGTTATGTTCATAGATTTGATTGACCTGCTGTCATGCTCTGTGGGTACTCGTGTGTGTGTGTGTGTGTGGGTGGGTGGGTGGGTGGCATGGCTATAATCTGCCAGAACAGGGGACCACAGCTGCATTGTGAAATACTGGCGGTTCAGGCTAAGTGCTATCGATTAGCATACCGCCGAGATTTAGAGCCGCTTGTTGGGAACTCTAGTGATTGGTTGATTGATTGCTCTCTGTCTCTGTGGTGATACCTCACTACTCAACACCGGGTGACATTGATTCTGAACGTAGACGGGCACACACTCACGTACACATGCACACACATCATCATCATCGCCACTGTGTCACAACAGTAAGACTGTCTTCTGGCAGTTCAGTGTGTGTGTGTGTGTGTGTACATATATTTATTCCTGTTTTTCTCATATTTCACATTTCAAGTTATTACATATTTAATGATTTACAATTTTAGACAACTTCAGACCAGGTCATAGCCATTTTTACGTTGTTCAGAGGATGTGCTTCTTATTCCTGATCCTGGGGACACAAATGGGTGCACATTCCCACCCGCACCCTCATACACCCGAAGCACATCAGATATTTGGAAAATAAATAATAGTTACAAAAGCAGCGACAGTCAGTCAAGTGGGGCGGCAGGGTAGCCTAGTGGTTAGAGTGTGGGACTAGTAACGGTTGACAGGTTGCAAGTTCAAATCCCCGAGCTGACAAGGTACAAATCTGTCGTTCTGCCCCTGAACAGCCAGTTAACCCACTGAATGTGTTCTTAACTGACTTGCCTAGTAAAATAAAGGTAAAAAAAAAAAAAAAAATCCCTTTTAAAAGGTATCGTATTTTTTTCTAGTTTTAAAAAGTGAATCAAGTCCTGCAGCCATTGACTATGCGATGGTGGGTGAACATTTTTCCACTCCAGGACTTTACATTTCTTGGCAAAGATAGTAGCAAAAGCAATTGCCTCCTGCACTGCCCTGGACACCATTAAACCAGTAGGTGGTAGACCAAAAAGGGCCATCAGAGGGCACAATTCTTTTGTTTAACTTTGCAATACATTGGTTGTTGTTTGACATACAGTCTCAGCATTATTCTGTTACTGTGGAATTGCCCTTCTTCAGTAATGTAATTGTTAACTTCCCTCTCTTTGCTCCTGACTGTAGCTGACTGTCTATAAAATAAGCCTGTGTTATGGTGTGTGAGTATTTGAATGTTAACCAGGGCAGTTGCGTTGGTTGATATTTTCCTGTGTTTTTGTGTAAATGACATATGGTCGGTGTGTGTGTGTGTGTGTGTGTGTGTGAATGTATCTGTGTGAGCGCACGCTCATGCTTCGTGAGAGAGTAAGTATGTCTGCAAAGGCTAATGATTTCCATATGTTCTCAGAGGGCTGCTCTTCTAATTATAGAGGGACATCTCAGGGGCCTAAAAATAAACCTTTTCTTTGTTTTTACAGAGATGGAGAGGAAAGCTATCGTACATTAAGTCTGGCCTGACTCTACACCCAAGTCATACATGTCTGTCTGTATTTTTGTGCACACACTTCTCAGCTTAGTGTGTGACTGAGTGTGTGTGCGTGTGTACACGTTTTTGCATGTGTGTATGTGTAAGTGCCTGTGTGTGTGAGTTCGAGCCTGACTGGAACATTTTGCTCCCAGATCAGAACATTCTCATGAATTCTACAAAGTTCTGCAGTGTTATTTTAATGGGTCTCTGCTCAACTCTGATCTTAATTTTATAAATCGGGGAAAGGAAGGCTTATATAGGCCAACTTCTAGAACAGTAGAGAGGGTGATGAGAGACTACCAGTGAGGTATGCTACAGCGAGAACAGTAGTAGTTTTCTCATTATTGGACTCTATGGCTGTGGACCATCCTCTGGAGCTCTGTAGCTCACTCATGTTTCCCATCTCGCTGAGAGCTCTGAGAGCTCTGAGAGCAGGCTGCCCTCCAGAGGTGAGGGGTCAGGGGGTAAGTGGGGTCAGAGCCAGCAGCAGTAGGGACCAGGGACAGGGGAAGAGTGTGACAGGGAATGAATGGTAATAGAGCAGAGATGATGAGTCTGCGGCGCTGTCAGTGAAGAGAGGTGTGGCAGACGACGAGTGCTCCCCAGATTTAAGAACATAAACTCCTTTCCTTCATCACTCAGGTGTGTGTGTGTCCTCTACTAACTGCTGAGCGATTAGTTCTTTTTGAGGTCGGTTCGGTTTCTGTTCGATTTGTTTTTAAATCACGGATTTCGATATTTATTTTACATGAAATGCACTATGGGTTGAATGCTCTAACAACACAGAATAAAACAATTAGTAAAAGTCCCATGAGGGTAGTGACTGTCCATTACTGCTTATCACTTATTAGCCATCATTTATTCACTTTACTTCACTTTACTTTAAAGATTTGAGTTGTTGTGTATATTATTTGATGACTTTATTATTTCATTCCAGGTCATCATCTCATCTCTAAAGAACTGCTGCTTATATCTGTCTGACAAAATCACTATTTCGTAGTTCTTCAAAGGCATACTTTTATGACTGCTGAATACCAACTATCAACCACTTAGATAATGTATTTTCAGGTAGAGAACTCGCGAAGCAAAAGCTGCTTTTTATATGCATTCTTCTGTCTCTTTCGTAGGTGTAAAAGAAAACACAGACCGGACAAGTAAATGCGAAATGGATTATGGTCATTGTAGTTAATTACCACATTTTATGCATTAAACTACACTATATATACAAAAGTAGGTGGACACACCTTCAAATAAGTGGATTCGGCTATTTCAGCCAGACCCATTGCTGACAGGTGTATAAAATCAAGCACACAGCCATGCATTCTCCATAGACAAACCTTGGCAATAGAATGGCCTTACTGAAGAGCTAATTGACTTTCAACGTGGCACCGTCATAGGATGCCACCTTTACAACAAGTCAGTTTGTCAAATTTCTGCCCTGCTAGAGCTTCCCTGGTCAACTGTAAATGCCGTTATTGTGAAGAGGAAACGTCGGGGAGAAACAACGGCTCAGCAAGCTCACAAAATGGGACTGCTGATTGCTGAAAGTGTGTAAAAATTGTCTGTCCTCGGTTGCAACACTCACTACCAAGTTCCAAACTGCCTCTGGAAGCAACGTCAACGCGAGAACTGTTTGCGTTCTCTGGAGTGATGAATCACGCTTCACCATCTGGCAGTCTGAAGGATGAATCTGGGTTTGGTGGATGCCAGGAGAATGCTACCTGCCCGAATGCATAGTGCCAACTGTAAAGTTTGGTGGAGGAGGAATAATAGTCTGGGGCTGTTTATCATGGTTTGGGCTAGGCCTCTTAGTTCCAGTGAAGGGAAATCACTACAGCATACAATGACATTCTAGACGATTCTGTGCTTCCAACTTTATGGCAACAGTTTGGGGAAGGCCCTTTCCTGTTTCAGCATGACAATGCCTCCTGTGCACAAAGTGAGGGCAATACAAAAATGGTTTGTCGAGATCGGTGTGGAAGAACTGGCCTGCACAGAGCCCTGACCTCAACCCCATCGAACACCTTTTGAATTAATTGGAACACAGACTGGGAGCCAGGTCTAATTGCCCAACATCAGTGCCCAACCTCACTAATGCTCTTGTGGCTAAACGGGAACAAGTCCCGGCAACAATGTTCCAACTTCTAGTTGAAAGCCTTCCCAGAAGAGTAGAGGCTAAGTTAGCAACAAAGGGTAGACCAACTCCATATTAATGCCCATGAGTTTGGAATGAGATGTTTGACCAGCAAACATATTTTTGGTCATGTAGAATATTGGCCTGTTGGAAACAACAACTCCCTATTAAATTCCACAGTTCAGGCTGGATCTGATCTATCTCTAGAAAAACTGTGCAATGTGCACATTGAGCTCACAGAAAAAAAATGGAAGGAAATGGAATTCAAATAATTTAACCGATGTCTGTCAAAAAATAACCCACGTTTTGGTGAATCGCTCAGCACTGGTGTCATCGCATTGAAGTGAAGGATCAGCCATGGTGTTATGTTTCAGCAGGGCTATCAGATGTGCCTCACCACCATAGTTTATTATGTCTGAGTGTTACACATTGCTATGTTTGTAATGAGAGGGTGCTAAAGATACTACCTTAAGTGGAGGAGCCTCATTCAGCTGCAGAGCAAAGAGCATCCTCACATACCAGTGAGACCTCTTTTATAGAAATCTGCTGTACATTCACCATCTAGAATGCACGAGCTGTGTGTCGTATCTTATGAGTTCTGTGGTGTCATGATAACTGTTGAGGAGATTGATGTAGTCACCCATAGAGAAGCATCTGTGTGTTTGTTGTGTGTACACACTGCCTGGACAGGTGACCGGTGAGATGAAATGTCCATTGTATAGCCTTTAACCTCACCTTACACCACCTTTAAACAACACTCTCTTTACTCCTACTCTTCTTTTCATAATTGTGATTTATCAGGGTCATCACCTCCTTTTCTGCACAAATTACCACTTTAAAAGAACAGTCAGATATGCATGGCTTTTCTATTGGCCTTGAGCTGTGAGAGGAGATCTGCCAATTACCTTTTAAATGGGCACAAAGTGTATTCTCCTTTCAAAGACTTCCTCCTGGCCTGGGTCTGCTGATGAGAGGATGAGGAGCAGCTGGGTACACCCCTTACAGGTAGGCAGCAGCCTTAGAGTGTGTGTGTTTAGGTGTCCTGCATTCTCTCCTCGTGGCTACAGACATCTGGAGGAGCCCCTCCACTCTCCCCGGGGATACTGTGAGAACATTCTTACAGTTAATACACCTCCACGGCCTGCTGTGAGTGTCAACTCATTTAGTGTGTGTGAGAGAGAGTTAGGGACTGTTCATTATAGACATGTCACATGCCCTGCCCTCTAGAATATATACAGTGCCTTCAGAAAGTATTCATACCCCTTGAATGTTTTCTTCATTTTGTTGTGTTACAGCCTGTATTCAAAATGGATTAAATCATTTTTCTCTTTCTCATCTACACATAATACCCCATAATGACAAAGAAACATGTTTTTAGAAAGTTTATTGAACTTGAAATACAGAAATATCAAATTTACATAGGTATTTACACCCCTGAGTGAATACTTTGTAGAAGCACATTTGGCAGCGATTACAGCTGTGAGTCTTTCTGGGTAAGTCTTAATTTCCATACCTGTATTGTGCAACATTTGCCCATTTGATTATTTTCAAAATTATTCAATCTCTGTCAAATTGGTTGTTGATTATTGCTAAACAACTATTTTCAAGTCTTGCTATAGATTTTCAAGCAGCTTTATGTCAAAACTGTAACTCGGCCACTCAGGAACATTCACTGTCTTCTTAGTAAGCAACTCCAGTGTAGATTTGGACATTTGTTTTAGGTTATTCTGCTGAAAGGTGAATTAATCTCCTAGTGTCTGATGAAAGCAGACTAAACATGGTTTTCTTCTAGGATTTTGCCTAGCATATGAAGGGTGGTCCTCAGTAATGTGTTGTATTGGATTTGCCCCAAACATAACACTTTGTATTCAGGACAAAAAGTGACTTGCTTTGCCACATTATTTGCAGTATTTTAGTGCCTTGTTGCAAACAGGATACATGTTTTGGAATATTTTTTATCTGTACAGGGTTCCTTCTTTTCACTCTGTCAGTTAGGTTAGTATTGTTGAGTAACTGCACTGTTGTTGATCCATCCTCAGTTTTTTCCTATCACAACCATTAAACTCTAACTACTTTAAACTCTAACTACTTTCACTCATGGTGAAATCCCTGAGCGGTTTCCTTGTTCTCCGGCAACTGAGTTAGGAAGGACGCCTGTATCTTTGTGGTGACTGGGGGTATTAATACACCATCTAAAGTGTAATTAATAACTTGCTCAAAGGGATATTCAATGTCTGCTGTTAGATTACATTTTCTACTAATAGGTCCCCTTCTTTGCAAGGCATTGAAAACCTCCCTGGCCTGAATCAGTGTTTGAAATTCACTGCTCGAATGAGGGACCTTACAGATAATTGTATGTGTGGGGTACAGAGATGAGGCAGTCATTCAAAAATCATGTTAAACATTATTGTTGCACATTGGACGAGTCCTTGCAACTTATGTGACTTGTTAAGCACATTTTTACTGTTAACCACTTGCACTACCTTTAACCTCCTAGCACATCTTCAGGAGGCAGGTCTATGTGTAGCCGGCAGGGCTGAGGACAGGCTGAGCCTGAGTGAGGTTAAGATGGGGCTGTGGTGAGGACAGGCTGAGCCTGAGCGAGGTTAAGCTAGGGCTGTGGTGAGGACAGGCTGTAACTGCGACACTGGAAGGTGAACACATTGTGTCAGTGATGTGTGGGGAGCTGTGACAGGAGAGGGCTGACAGTCTCTGTGTACACCATAGCAACCAGTGTGCACCCTGTGACTGCCACACACAGAGAGAGAGAGACACACACAGCTCTCTAGCAGCCATTCTAAGGTGTGGGTAGGTGGAAGCCCGCTGGGTGGAGTGGAAGGCGGTGTTGTTAAGTATGTCTCCGGTTGTTTCACAGGACCTGATGCATTACACCTGCCTGCCTGTAGCGTGTGTGTGGAAGTTCTTTCTTTCAGATGGTGCTTAAGTTTGTGTTGAGGAAGCATCCTTTTTGTGTTCTTGCATGGGATTTGTTAGTTTTTATTTGTTTGAGGCAGCCAGTGTTTTATGGATAAGAAGCAAGACAAGCACTCACCATGTAGATGTCTCAGTAGATTACACTGACCGTGTAGATGTCGCAGTAGATTACGCTCACCGTGTAGATGTCTCAGTAGATTACGCTCACCGTGTAGATGTCGCAGTAGATTACGCTCACCGTGTAGATGTCGCAGTAGATTACGCTCACCGTGTAGATGTCGCAGTAGATTACGCTCACCGTGTAGATGTCGCAGTAGATTACAGAAGACATGTTGCAGTGATTTTGCCGTGCCAGTGGATATGTCAGTATGAGTGTGTCTGCATCAACCCGCCAATGCACAATCCTGTAATCCCAAATGTTTATTTCCCGTTTGTCCAGACAATGTCCACACACACACACCTGAGAAACCCAAACCCTGAGCCACATTTCACATTTCCCCAGACCTCCCTCATTCCTTTTGAGTTGGTATGTTTGACAGTCTCCCTAGCAACCACAGCAGCAGAGGAACATGTGTGCTGGGGAGGGGGGTTCTCTGGGAGAAGAAGTTTAAACTGTTAGAGGTGTCCTGAGACTAATCCCCCCCCAACCACCACCCCCACCCTCTGGTTCGGGCCTAGTCTTTGTTAGAGGGCCTGATGGAAGAGGAGAGGCCCCTGATGCAGCAGCACACTGGGACCCACTGCTCTGACTTTCCCTTCTCTTTTTAGCTGCAGTCCAGCCTGACCTCTGGTGCTCTCTGTGTGTCTGCTATTATGTCAGTTCTCCAGACTAAATGGGCATTAGATGTATTTCTGAATCACATAGTTGTCAGTCCTCTGGAGAGTTCTGGGCTAGTCTGCACTGTATCCCTGATTTGTTTAAACCATCTGGATTTTTACAGAAAGTCAGATTGAGAGAAACTGAGAGGGGAAATATTGAGTGGGACTCATGGGGAGGAGTGAGAGATGTAAGCACATAGGAGAAAACAATAACAAAAACCTGAAGAGAAGGCTCTTACATATTGTGATTGTGAATGAGATGCATACTGTCATGTATTGTATGAATAGCCTGTGTGAGAGCGAGCTAGAGGGCTGGTGAGTGTGTGTAAGTGTGGAGCGAGGCCCCTGTGGAGAGGCCCAGCAGGGGAGAGGAGATATTAGCCAACGTGCTGTTTCGTTATTCACTTACAACACATAACAGCCAGACAGAGCAGCGCAGAGTAACGAGCTACTGCTACAGGTACAGTGTGGCTAGACTTGTTAGGGGACAGAAGGGGCCGTGTATGTCACAGAGTGCCAGAGGTGACCTGTGGCGGTGTCCCAGGTGTGTGCCTGGCCAGGTAGGTGAAGGTTTGTGTGTGTGTAACCAGGTGGCAGTAGCCAGAGGGTGGTTGGCCATCTGACCTGGGAACAGGTGGCAGCAGTATAAAAGAGCCCCTCCACAGCAGGTGTTCCCTATTGTTCACCCTAACCTAGAGCTGTCACTCACTCACTGACTCACTTACTCACCCAGGGCAGGGCATGAGATACCAGCACCCCAGCAACACATTCCTGACTGGACCAGGCTTTGAAGATGGGAGGGATGGCGAGAGAGATGGAAGGGAGGGATGTAATCTTCTGAGGAAAGTTCAAATGGGTATGTCAGAATACACACACACACACACACACAAAATACAGTTTAGTCCATTTTGGCATCACTTCAGTCACCTGAGTCTTGCACCAGAGAGAGTCCGTACTGTAGGCCAGTTGGAGGACGGAGTGAGGCTCGGGGCTCTGGTACGGCTGTTGTTGGTTCTTTTAGTTTGATTATATGGGCTTATTTTAATAATAAGGCTTTCAAAGGTCTCTATTCAAACTGTCAAGGCTGCAGTGGAATAACGCCTTTAGCAAATACGATTAAACATACTCTACTGTCCCTATTTTGGTATCCAAAACACTCATAATCACTGACTGTCCACTGGCTAGAAGATTGCGCTTGTAATTAAATTATTGTGATTGGATTGTATTGGACCATTGTGATGCATAACTCCTCTTTCCTCTGGATACTGCTCCCTCTCCCTGGCTGATGTTAAGGTCCTCTCTGTCCTACCTGGCCACTGCTCCAGGAGCATTCCTCCACGTTTATTCCCTGATATCTGGGTCATTCAAGCATCTCCCTGTCCCGATGCCAGGTCCTACAGACCTCTCAGCACAGCTAAGACAGACAGGGGACAGACAGGGGAAGTTTTAGGTCTACAACGAAGAGGATCTGACCATGGTGTTCTGGTCTGTAGTGTAACAGAGCATAGTAGTCGTTATTCCTAACTAACCATCAGCACCCATTGTTGACCGCACATCAAAGAATCTATTCTAGTGGTCCATTTGTCTGTTATGGGTGATACTTGGGGTCAGTCCCACTCTGGCAGCCCTCCCTGAGAAGGGAACACATTTCTTCTGCAGCACAATGGAATGTGGTTGGGAGGCCGAGCTCGGCCGAGCTGAGGAATGTATTTCCTATTGAGGCAACAGTAGAAGAATAGAGAGAGTTTGTTTTGAGGAGCCTTTATGACGGCTGCATCCTGCCAGAGAGACGGCTATGTCACAGTCCTGTCTGTCTGCAGGGGGTGGAGGAGGCTCTTTGCCCCTCCTCACCTCGCTTCAACTTTTCTGCTCCTCTCCTTCCTTGTGCCAAGGTTGCAGAGCTGCGTCATCATTCCTATTTTTTTGTGTGTATTTATTGTGTTTATACTGTGTAAAGTAAGTGTGTGTGTCTTCATGCTCTGTGTGTTATCAGTCTCCCTGTTTGAGACAGCTATAGAGAGAGGCTCTGGTCATGGGAGACCTCAATCTTCAAATAAACTGGATTGTGATTACTGCCAGCCTCCTATCAGCTAGACCGTGTGTGTTTCCCCGAACAGGCCCTGCAGCCTGGGCAGTACGTTTACCATTCTCCCCAGACAGACACAAAGACATAGAGAGAGGAGTGCTGCAGCCTGGCACACGGCCCAGACCTTCCCCAGCCCACCACACAGGGATGGGGACCGGCTGGATTGAGTATCAGTTGAGCCCTGATGGTCTATTGATCCCCTGTCACAGCAGTTTGGAGCCTGGATTACAGTGACGTTATGTATGAGCATGTACTGTATGTGTACTGTATGGGGCGGCAGGTAGCCTAGTGGTTAGAGCTGTCGTTCTGCCCTTGAACAAGGCAGTTAACCCACTGTTCCCCGGGTGCCGAAGACGTGGAAGTCGATTAAGGCAGCCCCCCGCACCTCTCTGATTCAGAGGGGTTGGGTTAAATGCGGAAGACACATTTCGGTTGAAGGCATTCGGTTGTACAACTGACTAATAATGGTGACTTTGACTTTGACTCTATAGCTGCAATGTTTACCGTGCCTGTTTTCTAAGGAACTGCTCTGTGTCGCTTTCTAGTTTCTCCTTCATCCCTCTCTCTCCACCCCTCATTGGTCCTTTAATCAGGGGAGAACGACTGCCCCTTCTCATTGAAGCCACGGAAGTTGAAGGCCGACCACGGTACTGCAGGCATTGTTAGCAGAAAACGGGATCCATCCCCCATTATAGTGAATGGAAAAATGACAATCTTCGTGTAAGTAAAATGTTTCAAAGGCAGTCATAGTACCAATAATTGCTTCAAAATACACCAGATGTATGTCCTTGAATCGATTTATAAAAAAATCGTACACATAAGAAGTTGCTCTTTGAAACATTAACCAAAGCTCATCACTAAGCTAAGGATCCTGGGACTAAACACCTCCCTCTGCAACTGGATCCTGGACTTCCTGATGTGCCGCCCCCAGGTGGTGAGGGTAGGTAGCAACACATCTGCCATGCTGATCCTCAACACTGGAGCCCCTCAGAGGTGCGTGCTAAGTCCCCTCCTGTACTCCCTGTCCACCCACGACTGCATGGCCAGGCACGACTCCAACACCATCATTAAGTTTGCAGACAACACAACAGTGGTAGGCCTGATCACCGACAACGACGAGACAGCCTATAGGGAGGAGGTCAGAGACCTGGCCGGGTGGTGCCAGAATAACAACCTATCCCTCAACGTAACCAAGACTAAGGAGATGATTGTGGACTACAGGAAAAGGAGGACTGAGCACGCCCACATTCTCATCATCAAATGGGCTGTAGTGGAGCAGGTTGAGAGCTTCAAGTTCCTTGGTGTCCACATCACCAACAAACTAGAATGGTCCAAACACACCAAGACAGTTGTGAAGAGGGCACGACAAAGCCTATTCCCCCTCAGGAAGCTAAAAAGATTTGGCATGGGTCCTCAGAAGCTCAAAAGGTTCTACAGCTGCAACATCGAGAGCATCCTTACTGGTTGCGTCACTGCCTGGTACGGCAAATGCTTGGCATCCGACCGCAAGGCACTACAGAGGGTAGTGCGTACGGCCCAGTACATCACTGGGGCTAAGCTGCCTGCCATCAAGGACCTTTACACCGCCTGGTGTAGAGGAAGGTCCTAAAAATTGTCAAAGACCCAGCCACCCCAGTCATAGACTGTTCTCTCTACTATCGCATGGCAAGTGGAAACGGAGCGCTACTCTCTGTTTATCATATATGCATAGTCACTTTAACCATATCTACATACTACCTCAATCAGCCAAACTAACCGGCGCCTGTACAGTCGTGGCCAAAAGTTTTGAGAATGACACAAATACTAATTTCCACACAGTTCGCTGCTTCAGTGTCTTTAGATATTTTTGTCAGATGCTACTATGGAATGCTGAAGTATCATTACAAGCATTTCATAAGTGTCAAAGGCTTTTATTGACAATTACATGAAGTTTATGTAAAGAGTCAATATTTGCAGTGTTGACCCTTCTTTTTCAAGACCTCTGCAATCCGCCCTGGCATGCTGTCAATTAACTTCTGGGCCACATCCTGACTGATGGCAGCCCATTCTTGCATAATCAATGCTTGAAGTTTGTCAGAATTTGTGGGTTTTTGTTTGACCACCCGCCTCTTAAGGATTGACCACAAGTTCTCAATGGGATTAAGGTCTGGGGAGTTTCCTGGCCATGGACCCAAAATATCGATGTTTTGTTCCCTGAGCCACTTAGTTATCACCTTTGCCTTATGGCAAGGTGCTCCATCATGCTGGAAAAGGCATTGTTCGTCACCAAACTGTTCTTGGATGGTTGGGAGAAGTTGCTCTCAGAGGATGTGTTGGTACCATTCTTTATTCATGGCTGTGTTCTTATGCAGAATTGTGAGTGAGCCCACTCCCTTGGCTGAGAAGCAACCCCACACATGAATGGTCTCAGGATGCTTTACTGTTGGCATGACACAGGACTGATTGTAGCGGTCACCTTGTCTTCTCCGGACAAGCTTTTTTCCGGATGCCCCAAACAATCGGAAAGGGGATTCATCAGAGAAAATGACTTTACCCCAGTCCTCAGCAGTCCAATCCCTGTACCTTTTGCAGAATATCAGTCTGTCCCTGATGTTTTGCCTGGAGAGAAGTGGCTTCTTTGCTGCCCTTCTTGACACCAGGCCATCCTCCAAAAGTCTTCGCCTCACTGTGCGTGCAGATATACTCACACCTGCCTGCTGCCATTCCTGAGCAAGCTCTGTACTGGTAGTGCCCCGTTCCTGCAGCTGAATGAACTTTAGGAGATGGTCCTGGCGCTTGCTGGACTTTCTTGGGCGCCCTGAAGCCTTCTTCACAACAATTGAACCGCTCTCCTTGAAGTTCTTGATTATATGATAAATGGTTGATTTAGGTGCAATCTTACTGGCAGAAATATCCTTGCCTGTGAAGCCCTTTTTGTGCAAGGCAATGATGACGGCACGTGTTTCCTTGCAGGTAACCATGTTTGACAGAGGAAGAACAATGATTCACCACCCTCCTTTTGAAGCTTCCAGTCTGTTATTCGAACTCAATCAGCATGACAGAGTGATCTCCAGCCTTATATACACTGCTCAAAAAAATAAAGGGAACACTTAAACAACACAATGTAACTCCAAGTCAATCACACTTCTGTGAAATCAAACTGTCCACTTAGGAAGCAACACTGATTGACAATAAATTTCACATGCTGTTGTGCAAATGGAATAGACAACAGGTGGAAATTATAGGCAATTAGCAAGACACCCCCAATAAAGGAGTGGTTCTGAAGGTGGTGACCACAGACCACTTCTCAGTTCCTATGCTTCCTGGCTGATGTTTTGGTCACTTTTGAATGCTGGCGGTGCTTTCACTCTAGTGGTAGCATGAGACGGAGTCTACAACCCACACAAGTGGCTCAGGTAGTGCAGCTCATCCAGGATGGCACATCAATGCGAGCTGTGGCAAGAAGGTTTGCTGTGTCTGTCAGCGTAGTGTCCAGAGCATGGAGGCGCTACCAGGAGACAGGCCAGTACATCAGGAGACGTGGAGGAGGCCGTGGGAGGGCAACAACCCAGTAGCAGGACCACTACCTCCGCCTTTGTGCAAGGAGGAGCACTGCCAGAGCTCCTGCAAAATGACCTCCAGCAGGCCACAAATGTGCATGTGTCTGCTCAAACGGTCAGAAACAGACTCCATGAGGGTGGTATGAGGGCCCAACGTCCACAGGTGGGGTTGTGCTTACAGCCCAACACCGTGCAGGACGTTTGGCATTTGCCAGAGAACACCAAGATTGGCAAATTCGCCACTGGCGCCCTGTGCTCTTCACAGATGAAAGCAGGTTCACACTGAGCACGTGACAGACGTGACAGAGTCTGGAGACGCCGTGAGAACGTTCTGCTGCCTTCAACATCCTCCAGCATGACTGGTTTGGCGGTGGGTCAGTCATGGTGTGGGGTGGCATTTCTTTGGGGGCCGCACAGCCCTCCATGTGCTCGCCAGAGGTAGCCTGACTGCCATTAGGTACCGAGATGAGATCCTCAGACCCCTTGTGAGACCATATGCTGGTGCGGTTGGCCCTGGGTTCCTCCTAATGCAAGACAATGCTAGACCTCATGTGGCTGGAGTGTGTCAGCAGTTCCTGCAAGAGGAAGGCATTGATGCTAAGGACTGGCCCGCCCGTTCCCCAGACCTGAATCCAATTGAGCACATCTGGGACATCATGTCTCGCTCCATCCACCAACGCCACGTTGCACCACAGACTGTCCAGGAGTTGGCGGATGCTTTAGTCCAGGTCTGGGAGGAGATCCCTCAGGAGACCATCCACCACCTCATCAGGAGCATGCCCAGGCGTTGTAGGGAGGTCATTCAGGCACGTGGAGGCCACACACACTACTGAGCCTCATTTTGACTTGTTTTAAGGACATTACATCAAAGTTGGATGAGGCTGTAGTGTGGTTTTCCACTTGAATTTTGTGTGACTCCAAATCCAGACCTCCATGGGTTGATAAATTTGATTTCCATTGATCATTTTTGTGTGATTTTGTTGTCAGCACATTCAACTATGTAAAGAAAAAAGTATTTAATAAGATTATTTCATTCATTCAGATCTATGATGTGTTATTTTAGTGTTCCCTTTATTTTTTTGAGCAGTGTATATATATAGTGGTTTCTTTGCAGGTTAATCAACCATGAAGTCCTGATTCACACAGTCTCCTCTGAACAGCTGATGCGTGAAGCATTTTTTGGGGCTGCAATTTCTGAGGCTGGTAACTCTAATGAACTTATCCTCTGCAGCAGAGATAACTCTGGGTCTTCCTTTACTGTGGCGGTCCTCATGAGAGCCAGTTTCATCATAGCGCTTGATGATTTTTGCGACTGCAATTTTCCGCATTGACTGACCTTCATGTCTTAAAGTAATGATGGACTTTCTTTTCTCTTTGCTTATTTGAGCTGTTCTTGTCATAATATGACAATATGGACTTTTACCAAATAGGGCTATCTTCTGTATACCACCCCTACCTTGTCACAACTCAACTGATTGGCTCAAATGCATTAAGGAAAGAAATTCCACAACTTAACTTTTAACAAGGCACACCTGTTAATTGAAATGCATTCTAGGTGACCTCATTAAGCTGGTTGAGAGAATGACAAGAGTGTGCAAAGCTGTCAGGGCAAAGGGTGGCTACTTTGAAGAATCTAAAATAAACTTTGATTTGTTTTTTTGGTTACTTCATGATTCCATATGTGTTATTTCATAGTTTTGACGTCTTCACTATTATTCTACAATGTGGAAAATAGTACAAAAAATACCTTGAATGAGTAGGTGTGTCCAAACCTTTGACTGGTACTGTATATAACTTTCAAAATACAGAAATACCGCTGGTATGATGCATTTTGCATCACATTAGCTGCGTTTGCATCATATGAGATATCATATGATGCAAAATGCATCATACATGAAAAACATTTTGGGACCATATCAACAATGAACTAATGAAACAAATACAAAAAGATAGATCTGTGTGCTGTAGCCTGTGTTGGGGGAGGCTGAGGCTCACTTTGCTGCATCAAGGCTTGCTGCTTGCACATGACTGAGCAGCAGCAGCCCAGTGTTTAGCAGAGGCCGATGATGCAGTGCAGTGATTGGGACATTTGCAGCGCTTGTCTTGGGAGCTTCTCCAGGATCGGGGAAAAGAAAAACAATATTAGATATGACCTTAATTCATTTAGCAGTTTTTGTTTAACGCCATGTTCTGTTCACCGTACACTGTGTTCTAAGTGGATATTATTGTTTTTGTAGGTACAGAACGATGGTGTGTGTGTGTGTGTGTGTGTGTGTGTGTCTGCGTGCATGTGTGTGCATGTGCTAAGCTATTTGGATGTTTAGTCTGGCCCATGTCAGGCTGCCGTGGGAACAGTGCTCAGTGGGCACAGCTGGCAGAAAGCTGTGTGTAAGCATGGGCTTATGTGACATGTTCAGTCAGCGTGGTGTGTGTGTACATTACTAAGGGAGTGTGTTCTTGAGGGGGAGTTTGGTTGTGTGTTGGTAGGATAAGACGTGTGTGTGTGTGTGTGTGTGTGTGTGTGTGAGCATTCTGCAGGAAATTGATCTGTTCCTGAATGGCATCACAGAAAGACCTACAAACAAAACAATGCAGAAGAAAAGTGAAATTCCTCCTCGCGTTTCTGTTGCCCGCCGCCCTCTTCTCTCTGAGCGATGCTGACAGCCCCGGTACAGATGGCAAATGCATTCTGTCAGGCAGACTTTAGCCTTGTTTCTCTTCAAAGCACCCTTATCCTCTCTGGAACGAGAAAAGTATCTGCCTTGTGTGGACCAGGGGACTTTCTCCTATTCCTCTCTTTCTCTCTGTGTTAATTCACTTCAGTACTTTGAGTAGCACTGTATGACTGACAATGTGTTACTGATTCAGGCTTGTCAGTGGCCCTACCTCCAGCTGGATTGATTAGTATATGTTTGCCAGTGTGTGTTCGTCCTCTCCTTGCCGTTTCATTTTATAGCCAGCCTGTTACAGGCATTTTAGATGAGCAGCTTGTTGTAACACACTTCCAATGAGCTGGAGCTCTATAAACAGGCTTGTTATCAACATGGTTAGAGCGGGATACATGGGTGTGTGTGGGTTTGCACGTGCTGGTAACACATGGGTGTGTTGGTGTATGCTGCCATGTCTTTTGTTGACCTCCGTTTCAGTGTCACTTCCCTTTCCTGGTTATCCACAAAAACCTTGATATATGAGACGTCCTTGTTAAACACACCTTGTCTTTACTGTCTGCTGGCACACACAGATGCACACAGAGGAAAGCAATAGTGTAAACACATTTTGAGTCTGTTCTTCTAGAAGGGACCTGCAATATGACTCAGCTGAGCATGAAAGTGCTCGTCCTTGGACCCCCGACACCGTCCAGTACCTCCAAGGTCTGATGGTGCCCCAACCACTCTGCCAACACCCTAACAGACCCTCTGCCTCCCCCTAGGTCCCCTTGTGGGGAAGGGGGAGGCGTGCCAGTGTGATGTCTTCAGCTATTTCTCAGCACACATTGTTTAACATTTCATTGCTGCAGCCAAGAGAAACCTCAGTGTCAGGATGACTTTCTTCTGTATCAAAATGGACTGAAATCTTTTTTCACACAGCTGCACAAAGAAATGAGGTGATGCTCTGAAATACACTGCTAGAATAATAATTTCAATTTGGGAGCCTATTTTGTTTGTTTTTATAATGTGAAATCTGTCTATTTCCTCTGTTCTGTCTCTTCGCCCCGTGTCACAATGAAGCACCTCCCCTCCTCTGTGTTCTCTTTTATTGTGTAACGTTTATATATGTCCCCTTCAGTGTGAAGAGGCCTGCAGGGATGGGCAGCATCCTGAACCGCCTCGGGGGGAAGAAACAGAAAATGAGCACGTTAGAGAAGTCTAAGATGGACTGGAACACCTTCAAAGATGAGGAAGGTATCGGGGACGAGCTGGCCATCCACAACCGGGGCAAAGAGGGGTGAGTCTCTCTCTAGTAGTACCAGCGATGCCATACAGTGTACTGCAACACCACTCCACCAGTTCAACAGGCAGGTAAACTAATAGATCAGTTAAAAAGTATTTTGCCTCTACCCACCAGCCTTTTCCTGATGGACTCGTCCTATATCCTATCTACTGTCCAGTACTAATCCTGAGCTACAGAACACATCTGTGTCTGATACCAGTGGCCTCTATCTATTTTGACGGATCAGCTAGTCTGAAACACCCTAACACAGGCGGAAGGAATTAAATGAACAGACCGGAGGCAGTGGTTGTGGTTCCTTTTCTATTGTCACTAAACAGGGTTTCTTTTGCCCGACAAAATATTTCCAGTACAAGGTAGCGTCCAACAGCGTAAAAATAAGAAACATAAACTAACCAGTTGACCAAAAGGTTGTGGCCCAAAAGGGAACGCGAAACAATAAACGTCTCCCCTTGTCTTTAGACTATTGTCTACACATCATATTTACAGGGGGAACGCTTCCCTCTATCTATAGCCTGCCTTGTTTAACATAGAGCCAAGGTGCATCAGATGAGGAAGCTTTCTCTGAGGTAGGAAAGTCCGACGTCCTCACAGGTCCCCGTGTCTGCTCCCAATCCACCTCAAGCTCATCTCCTGGCACACCTGAACAGAGGGAGACACCAAGCCAATCAGTGGGACCAGGTGTGTACTAATTGGCTTTACACTGAGTACCTGTCCCCTGAGGAGGGTGCTGTCGTGTCGTCTTCCTCCGGCTGGTCACTAAATCCTCACACTATCTACAGTAGTCATCAGCTGGTTGGACTGTGGATAGTCATGAAGAGAATCCCCTATAGACAAGTGCTTTGTGATGATCGACAGCTTGTTTCTGGCTGAGCTCTGCAGCAGTCCAGCCTTATTAAGATGCCTAAATGAGTCATGCCTATAAGTGGGCAATTGAAAGCATTTAATTGTGTTTGTTAAAAATTATAGACCTTTTTTTATGCAACATTATCGCCAAGTAACTTGATGCCTGCTTTGCCAAAGTGATATAAAGTTGTTTAAATCAGAGATCACTGGGGCGCTAGCGCCCCACTCCCGACACTACCAGGTGAAATGCAAGACAAAATTCCAAAATTGAATTATTAAAAATGCACCAATATACAAGTGTTTCATACTCATCAAAAGCTCTGCTTCTTGGCAATATCACAGCGTTGTCGGACTTCAAAAGGCTTTACGTAAAGCACTACATTTGATTGTTTGAGGCTAGCACCTCACATATTTTCCATAACCATGAAATCTTTAGCCAGCGTCGATAGAAAATGCATTTCACAGGGAAAACCTGTGCCTTACCTTTTGTAGAACTTATGCAGAGGGCTTCCTAAGTGTCCAACGAAGACAATCCATGGGTATTTGGTTAGAAAAAGTAATTTATTATATCCTTAAATCTCCGCTTGGTTGGCACCTTGTGTTCAGAAAATCCAATGTGACGAGAACGCGTTCAACTATACCTATAAACTTTCCTCAACAAAACAAAAACCAATTAAAATGCTTCCTTAGCTTATCTTTTATGAATAAAAGTGATAATCTTTCACTTGGATGGTCACCTAAACGTTATATAAGTCAAATAAAGTGAACCGCTCAGCCAAACGTCGCCCAAAAACGTGCAACTGAAAAAGAGCTCCTCGACTAAAACTTCTCCCAATAGAACACATTAGTTCCGATTTCCATTAAACTTTACCTATACACTGCTGACATCCAGTGGAAGCAATAGGTACTACATTCAGTGTCCTGGTATAAAGACTTTTCTAAAGGCACTGTCTCAAAGTGAGCTATAAGCCAAAAGGAATGAGATTTCCGGATGGAAAATTCTCTGGTTCTTGCCTGCCAAATGACTTCTGTTACACTCACAGACAAAATGATAACACTTTTGGAAACCTCAGAGTGTTTCCTATCCAATAGTACTAATTATGTCCATATCCTATTTTCTGAGCCTGAGTGGCAAGCATTTTACTTTGGGCACGCCAGACTCTCCAAAACCGACCCCTCAGCTTCCACTCCCTAACAAGTTTTAACGGGAGTGATGAGTGTGTGGATATGGTAATATTATAAAAATCTCGCTTTTAAACCATTATACTGTATGATTTACTTTAATCTCATATTAATCTTGTCCGTCTAATGACAAACAAAGGGTTTTTAAATTAAAATCTATTAATTATTTTAGATTAATGGCTATAAATAAATCTCTGAATTTGCTACCTTGATGAAATCACTCTCCTGCTGCGCTACGATGTAACGATTGCAGGCATGTCCTTTGTCAGTGGCTGTGACGTAGGGTTCAAGATTTGATGGACAGTCGGAAGAGCGAATTAAATGGTAGGAAGGACATCGCAGCTTCAAGTGGTTTCAGATTTCACATCCTACATCACACAGGCTCAGAAAATATAGTCTGGCTGCAGTCCAAATACGTTATTTTTACGCCCTCAGCCCTCGCGCTAGCCTCTTTGCCTTGCGGGAATCCCTGTCGAAACTGGAGGCAGTTTGTCATAAGTGGAGGTCCAATTCACTAACATTGCCCCCTCGATTTAGCTCAAGGGAATGATCACTTGTGGAGTTGATATGACCCACAATTCAATGCAAACTGGGGTCACGTGTCATACTCCAGTGGTCGTAGTGTCATTTAATCAACACGGCTGCATTTTCGGGATGTCAGACAAAATTATGAAGCTAGCTTACTAAAACAAATATATAGATGACATTGATTTTAGCATTGGCAAAATGGCTTAGTCTCGTAGTGAAGACCCTATAAAACGTAGCTAGCTACATAAACATATTGGAATAAATTACCAAACTATAAAACTAGTTAGCCAGCTATGGGTAACTGTAGCTAGCTAGCTAGCTAACTGACAGGAGTGCTAGCTAGCTACGTTAGCTTGCTAGGTACATTCATAGCTTTAGGTTAGTTGTTTTTTAGCTCAATTTCAAGATTTCACCAAGGACATTGGTTCTCCGATCATCACTCTTAAGGCATACGGGGCTGTTTAGGGCCGAGGGCTGTCTACTTTGAATTTGGACTGCAGCCTCTGTGTCCGTGGGAACCAGGGCTATCGCTCAATTCAAGCCATTTTGATCTACAGTGTCCACAGATCGATTTATAAGTGAAAATGTTGGTCGGAATCGGTACCAGAACCACGCAGGTCCCCTAAACAGGGGACTTTACATCTAAGAGGTTTAACAAAAGAATGGTCAAAATATCTCCTCCAGAAGGCGAACCCGCAATGTTACCCGCAATGTTACCACAGGTAGGAACTTACACTAGGAACTTACTGAACAGAAATATAAATGCAAAATGCAACAATTTCAATGATTTTACTGAGTTACAGTCATATAAGTAAATCAGTCAATTTAAATAAATGCATTAGGCCCTAAAAAATTGATTTTACATGACTGGGCAGGGGCGCTGCCATGGGTGGGCCAGCCTGCCCAGCCAATCAGAATACGTTTTTCTCCACAAAAGGGCTTTATTACAGACAGAAATACACCTCAGTTTTAATTGTGTGTGTGTGTACGTATGTATGTGTATATATATTTTTGTTTGTTTGTATTTTACCCCCTTTTCTCCCCAAACCCGGCCCGCCACAAGGAGTCGCTAGAGCATGATGAGCCAAGTAAAGAATTTCAATTCGTACAATACGTTATGAATTTCCATTACGTATGATATATTACGAATTCCAATTTGTTGTCACTAAGGTAAGCTAGGAGGCTAACATTAATGTTAGATAGGTGGCTAAAGTTAGCTAGGCTAGGGGTTAAGGTTATGGACATGAGTTTGCATCCCAGTATGACACTTTATATAGTGCATTCGGAAAGAATTCGGACCTCTTCACTTTTTCCACATTTTGTTACGTTACAGCCTTATTCTAAAATTGATTAAATAGTTTTTACCCCCTCATCAATCTACACGCAACCGTATAAAAAAAATAATAATGAAATATCAGACCGTTTACGCAGTACTTTGTTAAAGCACCTTTTTCAGCGATTACAGACTTGAGTTTTCTTGGGTATGACGCTACAAGCTTGGCACACCTGTATTTGGGAAATTTCTCCCATTCTTCTCGGCAGATCCTCTCAAGCTCTGTCAGGTTGTATGGGGGGCGTTGCTGCACAGCTATTTTCAGATCTCTCCAGAGATGTTATATCGGATTCAAGTCCGGGTTCTGGCTGGGCCACTCAAGAACATTTAGATACTTGTCCCGAAGCCTCTCCTGCGTTGTCTTGGCTGTGTGCTTAGGGGTCGTTGTCCAGTTGGAAGGCAAACCTTTGCCCCAGTCTGAGATCCTGAGTGCTCTGGAGAAGGTTTTCATCAAGGATCTCTCTATACTTTTCTCTGTTCGTCTTTCCCATAATCCTCTCCCAGTCCCTGCCGCTGAAAAACAACCCCACAGCATGATGCTGCCACCACCATGCTTCACCGTAGGGATGGTGTCAGGTTTCCTTCAGACGTGACGTGTGGCATTCAGGGCAAAAAGTAAAATCTTAGTTTCATCAGACCAGAAAATCTTGTTTCTCATGGTTTAAAAGGCCTTTAGGTGCCTTTTGGCAAACTCCAAGCGGGCTGTCATGTGCCTTTTACTGAGGAGTGGCTTCAGTCTGGCCACTCTACCATAAAGGCCTGATTGGTGGAGTGCTGCAGAGATGGTTGTCCTTCTGGAAGGTTCTCTCCTCTCCACAGAGGAACTCTGGAGCTCTGTCAGAGTGACCATCGGGTTCTTGGTCACCTCCCTGACCAAGGCCCTACTCCCCCGATTGCTCAGTTTGGCCGGGCGGCCAGCTCTAGGAACAATCTTGGTGGTTCCAAACTTCATCCATTTAAGAATGTTTGAGGCTACTGTGTTCTTGGGTACCTTCAATGCTGCAGAAATGTTTTGGTACCCTTCCCTAGATGTGTGGTTCAACACAATCCTGTCTCGGAGCTCAACGGACAATTCCTTTGACCTCATGGCTTGGTTTTTGCTATGACATGCACTGTCAACTGTGGGACCTTTATATAGACATGTGTGTGCCTTTCTAAATCATGTCAAATCAAGTGAATTTACCACAGGTGGACTCCAATCAATTTGTAGAAACATCTCAAGGACGATCAATGGAAACAGGATGCACCATAGCTGAATTTCGTGTCTCATAGCAAAGGGTCTGAACACTTATGTAAATAAACAATTTATTTTTAATAAATTAGCAAAAATGTATACAAACCTATTTTTGCTTTGTCATTATGGGGTATTGTGTGTAGATTAATGAAGAACATTTTAGAATAAGGCTTTAACGTAACAACATTTGGAAAAAGGGAAGGGGTCTGAATACTTTCCGAATGCACTGTATACATTACAGACGACTGAAATATAACAAAATTGTTTGACATGCAAACACCAGATTTTCGGCAGGGATTTTGAAATAATGTTTATTAATTATGAAAAATATTAATTACATTCCACCTCATGAGGCCACTAGAGGTCAATTTGGTCATTTGACTGCAGGGAAGGGTTTTAACCTCTACAGGATCGGTGTCCCCTCTCATGGGATGGTTAAGCTAATGTAGGCTAATGTGATTAGCATGAGGTTGTAAGTAACATGCAAATGTCCCATGACATAGACATATCTGATATGGGCAGAAAGCTTAAATTCTTGTTAATCTAACTGCACTGTCCAATTTACAGTAGCTATTACAGTGAAATAATACCATGCTGTTGTTTGAGGAGAGTGCACAACTATGAACTCGAAAATGTATTAAAAAACCAATTAGGTGCATTTGGACAGTCTTGATACAATATTTTGAACATATGGTTCATTGGATCATTCTAAAACATTGGACATACACTGCTGCCATCTAGTGGCCTAAATCTAAATTGTGCCTGGGCTGGAATAATACATTATGGCCTTTCTCTTGCGTTTAAAAAACACATGTTGTTTTCTTGTATTATCTTTTTCCATATCTAATGTGTTATATTCTCCTACATTAATTTCACATTTCCACAAACGTCAAAGTGTTTCCTTTCAAATGGTCTCAAGAATATGCAGATCCTTGCTTCAGGTCCTGAGCTATAGGCAGTTTGATTTGGGTATGTCATTTTAGGTGAAAATTAAAAAAAAGGGGCGGATCCTTAAGAGGTTTTAAGTAATCTACTGTCTTATACAACCATACCAAACGTAACATATCATACTAATTTCAGTGTCCCGGCTTTACATGAGACAAGGATGGCACACGGAATGTTCAGCACGCAGTGATTCTGAGTATGGTTGCAAAGGGTTGTAAACTTTCCGGGAAATTTTCCATGGGAAGTTAAGCCCTGGAATTTTGGGAATTTTGCTTAAATTCATAAGGCAATTCTAGGTCTTGTGGCATATTTTGGTTAACTTCACCGGCTCCAGCAGCAAAACTGACTGTTTTGGAGAGCCTGGCGTGCCCAAAGTAAAATGCCTCCCATTTAGGCCCAGAAAATGGGATATGCATATATTTAGTACCATTGGATAGGAAACACTCTGAATTTTCCAAAACTGTTAACCATTTGTCTGTGGGTCAATCAGAACACATTTGGCAGGCAAAACCCTGAGGAATCTCTGTCCTGAAAAAAGTCATTTTGACACATTGCTCATTTTTGAGCCCCTCCCTATCCAAAATGACCATATATAGGCATGTGAACTCAGTGCACGTCGCTTCCTTATGATGTCATCAACCACGAGACGGTGTTTTACTCCATCTTGGGGAATTTCGCCATTGATAAACAGCATGGAACGAGAGACCACGCTATGAAAACTCTTCAGAGTGCGCGTGCATGAGAAGGCGCTGTGCCTTATTTATCGTTTTTAGCGTTCAGTTTATATTCCGGCTGATTTATAATAGTACATATACGTAAAAGAGTTTTAAATGTATCCTTAGGAACCATGTTTGATTGTTTTTGGACAAGTTTATAGGTATAATTTTAACGAGTCGGCGCCGAGTTTCAAAGGAGTAATGGAGGCTGTCGTTTCTGATTATAACGCATGAACCAAATGGAGGATTTATGGATAAAAGACGTTACTTTTTCTAACAAAAGAACCATGGATTGTCTTCGTTGGACACTTAGGAAGACCTCAGCAGAAGTTCTTCAACAGGTAATTACTTTGTTTTCGCTGTGAAATGTGTTATGTGTGTGCCATGATTGCTAATCGATACATGGCTATTGGAAAATATGTGAGGTGCTACCTCAAACAAATGAATGTGCTGCTTTCGCCGTAAAGCCTTTTTGAAATCTGACAACGCTGTGATATTGCCTAGAAACAGAGCTTTTGATGAGAATGGAACACTTGTATATAGCTGGATGTTTAATAATTCAATTTTCGGATTTTAAATCTGGCGCTACAGGTTTTTGCTAGTGGTGTCGGGATGATCCCGCTAGCGACCCACTGGTATTTGAGTCGTTAAACTATCCACAATTAAATGGAATTGCAACCCTCTGCATGCACAGTGCATTCTTCCATCACATGTGCAGTGCACTCATCCATCACATGTACAGCTGATTCTCAAGATATTGCACACTATGAAATGCTATTGAGCCCACACTGCTACACTGTCTGAGCCAAGGACTACATGCTTTCTGGTAAGTTTCTATTGCAATACTGGGTGGGTGTGAATATATTCTATATGACATAGATGTTTTTTTGTTAACTAGTAAATAGTAGCCTACAGCAAAGTGCGTTTAAATCATTTCTAAATTGTTAACAATTTTTGCTAGTTTGTTTTTGCTACCATGTGGGTTTTAGCTTGCTTGAGCCTGCTAACGGAGGAGTGTTAATTCACCTGTTTCCATACATGTTTAATTTGAAAACGTTTATCTTACAAAGGAGTTGTTTAATCTAACTGCTTAACTATTTATCTGTACATGGAATTGTATTTGTTTTTTTTAAATCATTTTTAAAAAAATTCTACAGGAAAATGCCACGGGCACTGTCTGATGTGTGGAGACATTTCACTGCAGCTAATGTAGAAGGAAAAGCTGTGTACATTTGCAAATACTGTGCCAAATCATATGTGAAGAATGAAACAAAGATGCATAATCATCTGGCCAAGTGCATAAAGTTCCCTCAGCGCTCACAACAAGCAACCTCTGACAAAAGTCCCTCTACTTATATTCGAGGTGAAAATGATGAATCAGACACCTTATCGATAGCAATAGCTCATGGTCCTCCTGGAATCAGAAGTTTTTTTGACTCAATGGAGGATCGTAGTCAGAGAAATTCTGATGAATGTCTTGCTCGAGCTGTGTATGCAACTGGTTCACCTGTGATGCTCACAAGCAATGTGTATTGGAAGAAATTTCTGAATGCTCTTTGCCCAGCATACACCCCTCCAACCAGACATGCTTTATCTACTCATTTTCTGGATGTAGAGTTCAACAGAGTTCAAGTGAAGGTCAAGCAAATCATAGAGAAAGCAGACTGTATTGCAATCATCTCTGATGGGTGGTCGAATGTTCGTGGGCAAGGAATAATTAACTACATCATCTCCACCCCTCAACCAGTATTCTACAAGAGCACAGACACAAGGACAACAGACACACCGGTCTCTACATTGCAGATGAGCTGAAGGCAATCATCAATGACCTTGGACCGCAGAAGATATTTGCGCTGGTGACAGACAATGCTGTGAACATGAAGGCTGCTTGGTATAAAGGGGAGGAGTCCCAACCTCACATCACACCCATTGGCTGTGCTGCTCAAGCATTGAATCTGCTCCTCAAGGATGTCATTGCACTGAAAAAAATGGATACACTACAAGAGAGCCAAGGAAATTGTTAGGTATGTGAAGTGTCATCAAGTTATAGCAGCAATCTACCTCACCAAGCAAAGTGAGAAGAATAAGAACACCATATTGAAGTTGCCCAACAACACCCGTTGGGGTGGGGTTGTCATCATGTTTGACAGTCTCATGGAGGGGAAGGAGTCTCTCCAAGAAATGACCATATCACAGTCTGCCGATATGGACAGCCCCATCAAGAGGATCCTCCTGGATGATGTATTTTGGGAGAGGGTGGTAAGCAGCCTGAAACTCCTGAAACCTATAGCAGTAGCCATTGAACAGATTGAGGGAGACGATGCCATCCTGTCTGATGTTTAGGCTCTGCTTGCAGATGTAAGAGAAGAAATCTGTACTGCCTTGCCCTCTTCACTGTTGCTCCAAGCAGAGGGAACTGCAGTTCTGAAATACATAGAGAAGTGTGAAGACTTCTGCCTGAAGCCCATACACGCCGCAGCGTACATGTTGGACCCCAAGTATGCTGGCAAGAGCATCCTGTCTGGTGCAGAGATCAACAAGGCCTATGGTGTCATCACTACCGTGTCTCGCCACTTTGGCCTGGATGAGGGCTAGGTTCTTGGCAGTCTGGCATAGTACATTTCCAATCAAGGGCTTTGGGATGGAGATGCAATATGGCAGTTGTGCCAACATATCTCATCAGCCACCTGGTGGAAGGGACTTTGTGGATCTGAGGCTCTTTCCCCTGTTGCCTCCATCATCCTCCAAATCCCACCAATATCAGCCGCCTCAGAGCGCAACTGGTCCTTGTTTGGGAACACACACACCAAAGCACGCAACAGGCTGACCAATACAAGGGTTGGAAAATTGCACACGTAAACAGAACCTCAGTTGTGCATGCTAGCATCAACTTACGAGACACGAATGACAGAATCGCTGTTTCAAACATTTGTAGAATAAATTCCAGCTTTGGCATAAACTCTTTCTTTTGCTGTCTTGTCATTTTTATAAACCAAATTTGCACTGACTAATCAACACATTGTCAAGTTACTTTTCAGTGTGTTCACAGAAAATCTGAATTGGAGTGTTTGTCCTGTCTAAATATAGTTAGCTAGCTTTCCTCGCTTGTTGGTTAGCTACCTAGCCAACATTACCTCTCATCTGACTGGTTTAACATCACATTATTTAGATACCTAGCTAATCAAAACAAAACCACATTCATTGGCTAGCTACCTTTTATTTGCCTGTTCGTTATCTAGCTAGCTTTCAGCTGACTGGTGTTAGCTAGCTACAGAGGCTAGCTGCTGGACTTTGTACAAGCAAGCTAAACATTAGCTATGTAACTTTAGATACCTAGCTAATCTAAATGTCAGTTTGCATTTATTGATTAACCTCAGCTTGAATAACACCATGTAGCTAGCGATATACAGTAACCTAGGTTTTTTTCGCATACACTTCTTGACCGGAAGCATGGTGTAAGCAGCTGTGTTGTTGCCGAGCAACCAACCTGGTGTTTAGAATTCTGAGATTCGTCTGAAAAAAAGATGTTAGCATTGTCAGAAATGCTACAAAAAGGTAGCACGTCATTGTTTCTTGTCAACGGAAATGTGCACGTGAGAGCAATAAGTTATACATTTAATAAATACTGTTGCACCTCCAAATTTTGTCACTCCGGCATTTTTTATGTCCAATGCTCACTTTATGGACGCTATAGTCTAGTTTTAATCCGACATCTATAATTTGAGCTAGGTAGGCGCAATAAATACTCTTAAAAATCAATTGCTAACAACCCTGTTAAGAAATCCAGTATGTGGTTCTCTGCAACGGCTGGATGGCTCATGATGAGAGATGGGGGAGTGTGTTTTGTACCTCCAATCGAGTTGATTTGATCATTTTCATTGAGATTGTTGTGATATTGGTTTAGATATGATGGATGGAAGATTTTTATTTAACACTGAGTTTCAATCAATGCCTATAATCCCCCCTACCTGACCTGTAGCTATAGAGCAGCTGTCCATCTGCATGCCCGCTCAGAATACCAGCATCACCTGACATCCAGGGCTTTCAGTGGCGCTCATCTCCCATCCTGCCTGCCTCTCCTCTCCCAGAACAGGATTTTTTCTCTCTGCTGTCAGAGGCCCTGCAGTGGCATTATTCTTTCCTAAAGGTTACTGTTGAACAGATGAATAATTGAACAGCCCCCCCAACCCACCATCTTTCTTTCCTCTTTTCCATCCTCCTCTGTGTCTCTGACTGATGAGCTATGCAGCCTGGCTGCTGGTCCCTGTTCCTGCGTCACAGGAAAGGAGCAGAGCTAAGAAAACACAGTCTAGAGCAGGTTATATATGAGGTAAGAGGGGGGCAGGGAGTCGGGTGCAGAGCAGCACCTGCTCTGTACATAGCAATAGCAGTCTACATCCATTTACCCAGAAGCTCTGCAGATAAGGCGTCCTGCCTTTCACTCCTCAATGCTATTGAATGCACTACTATAGCTTGCCCTTTGCTGCAGTGTGTAGATGTGAGTTTGCGTGTGTATTCATATGTATTTTTTACCTGCTCTTTTCTGAGCACATTGAAACCCCACAAATACACAGATGCACTTGTCCTATGTGCTTGTTGTATGCAGTGAGTGTTTCAGAGCAGCCAATCACAAGAGTGTGGCAAGACACCTACACTAAAGTAGTGCATATTCACTGCCCACCTCCCCTTCCCCCTGTGTTCTGTGGATATTAATAGATATGTGTGCATCATACACATGCCTATTTCTGTCACACACACAAACCACAGAGGAGATAGTCAGGCCGTGAAATTAGTGTTAGACTCTAAATCGGCAAATGATGGCCTGCGGATTCATTTCGTGGTCTCAACTTACTATTTAAAGTTAGAATAATAGAATGCACAGGGTGCAATTTCAAAATTAGCTTGTGCATCAGGATGTGTTATATTATGTCAGTCACTCAGTTAGCCTGTCAGCTAAACATTTTTAGATTGGTAAGTTAGTTTAGTGGCCAGCTATCTAAACTTGAAGTAAGCAAGGTCGAATTACCGATCGGGTGGTGCCCCATTGATCATCAGATATCATATTGAAAACTGCAAACATTTGTCACAACCCTATGGCAAAATGTGTAGAATTGCAGGAAATGAAATCTAAAACTTCAATTGTTTCTCTTCACTGTCAAGAGGGGGGCCGCTATATTTTTTTGCTCGCAACAAAAAAGGCTAGGGTCGACTCTGACTGCAAGTGGGTATGGATGTGTGTACGCATTTTTTTTTGTGTGGCCCCCACCCACATCAAAGTTGCCCATCCCCTGGTCTAAATGAACTATGTAACCAACTTTCTTCTGAACATCTCTTTGCTTTTGATCATGAATAATGAATGTTTAAGAGATGTAGGCCAGTCTTATGGTGTGTGTAGCTCACAGTGAGAGCTAAGGGATAAAAGTAATCTGTGTAGACAACAAACTACCCAGCACGCTATATTCCTGTCTCCTCAACCACTAAAAGGCTGTCACCTTGAGGCTTATGACACACTTAGCCTAGTTCAAGTGTTCACTCACAGGGAGGTGACCTGCTTTGTGGGGCACATTATGAAATGACAGAGAAATGAATGATGCCAAAATAACAAAGTGATGTGGATTGGGTGAAAAATGTGTGCAGATGACCCAATTTTGTCAGGAGTGCCGAGGGTCTCTATCAACTGAGTGGTGACAACAGAAATGGGCAGTATTTCTGTTACGTGTATTTGAAATATGCATTTTAATTACGTATTTTTTACACTGGGCTGAACTACACTACATTGTAACAAGATACTTTCGAGAGCTGTAGTTTATTTTCTAAATACTTTTCTATACCATATTTTATAGTGGTTCACCATTTTTCATGGCCCCCTTTCACCCTCATTGGTATCAGAAGTCTGATGGCACTATGGTGTGATAAAAGCATCTGCTAAATTAACTAAATATAAATGTGTATGTAAAAATTGACAATTGCAAAGAATGCTGAGTATTATTCAAATGTGCTCTGCCCCTTAACAAGGTTTTGTCAAAATGTACTTTTCTTAACAGGTTTTGGAAAATTTACACAGCAGGTTAGTAGAATTAGGTTAAACTGTATCCCATCTAGACATTACCCCATATTTATTTTTTGTATGTTCATTTTCACATATACATTTTACGTCATTTAGCAGACACTTATCCAGAGTGACTTACAGTCAGTGCATTCAACTATGAACAATAACATATCACAGTCATAGCAAGTAAAACGTTCTGTAACCGTTACTGAGAATGTTTGTTGCTGTTCGGCCCGGCTACTTGCAAATGTATTTCTGTATTTTAAAATACAAAATACATGTGTTTTGATTAAAGTATTTTGTCATTTATTTTGATACATTAATCTCTTTTTTTGTCGTTGTATTTTGTCATTTTTGCTTATCCCTGGGTGACACTGAAAGTCATGTGTCAGGTGATACAGCCTAGTTCTGTAAGGCGGGTTGCTTTCCACAGGTACCTTTTACTAGGCCCAATGTAGTTGTTTTTATCTCTATGATAAATTGTTTTTTTTAGCAATAACAAAAAAAATCTCGAGCTACAATTTTTCTAGGACTGCCTGGGAGTGGTCTGAGTGAGGGACGTAATTGGAGGGCCCTAATGGAGAGATATGTAACCTGAAAACTAGCTGTTATTGGCAGAGAGGTTTGGATCTCTATGTTATTGGTCTATTAACTTATACTGCCTTCTGAAATCACCAGGCGAGCAAAAACTCCACTCATGCAAAACCTGCTGATTAGAAGGTCCTGTGTATTTTATTTTCAACTAGCAACTATCAGGAAATAACTTCTTGGGCATGGGTGCATGAGGTGACCGTTTTGGAGAGCCTGGCGTGCCCAAAGTAAAATGCCTCCCATTTAGGCCCAGAAAATAGGATATGCATATATTTAGTACCATTGGATAGGAAACACTCTGAATTTTCCAAAACTGTTAACAATTTGTCTGTGAGTGAATCAGAACGCATATAGCAGGCAAAACCCCGAGGAATTTCTGTCCTGGAAAAAGTGATTTTGACACATTGCTCATTTGGGAACCCCTCCCTATTGAAAATGACCATATATAGGCATATGAATGCAGTACACGTCGCTTCCTTATGATGTCAACAGCCTCGAGATGGTGTTTTCCTCCATTTTGGATGAATTTAGAGCAGAGAAAAAGACCAAACAATGAAGTCCTCTCTTTCTGAGAATAGTACCCGTGGCGCGCGCACGAGAAGTCACGGAGTGTCTTTTTTATCGTCGTTATCGATCAGTTGATATTCCGGCTTATTTATAATAAGTCCGTGTTTCAATGGACTAGTGGAGGCTGTCGTTTCTGATTATAACGCGCGAACCAAATGGAGGATTTATGGATAAAATACGTTACTTTTTCTAACAAAAGAACCATGGATTGTCTTCGTTGGACACTTAGGATGACCTCAGCAGAAGTTCTTCAACAGGTAATTGATTTGTTTTCGCTGTGAAATGTGTTATGTGTGTGCCATGATGGCTAATCGATACATGGCTATTGGAAAAATATGTGAGGTGCTAGCCTCAAACAATGAAATGTGCTGCTTTCGCCGTAAAGCCTTTTTGAAATCTGACAACGCTGTGATATTGCCAAGAAACATAGCTTTTGATGAGTATGGAACACTTGTATATTGGTGGATGTTTAATAATTCCATTTTGGGATTTTGAATTTGGCGCTTTAGATTTTCCCTGGTAGTGTCGGGACGAGCCCGCTAGCGACCCAGCAATCCCTGAGAGGATAACACTGATCACATTTTTCAATAGTTTCATGAGATGTTGTACAATATGATACAAAACATAGGAAAAACTGAATTTTGACTGCACTGGGCCTTTTAAGGGTTCATTTGTCTGTAAACCCAATAAAAGGAGTCTGACATCTGCTCACCTGTAATTACCCAGCCTGCTCTGGGCCTGGGGATGACGTACCTGCTGCCATTGGTTGAGGTCTCTGTATTATCTCTTCCCGTAATCATCATAACCCAGCCTGCACCTGTCTCCATGGCTACCCAGCACCCCCAGCACTCCTCTGTGGGAGATAGTTCTCTCATTTCTCCAGTCCCACTGCTTTGGGATGATTTGGTCTCCACCAGGGGGGATGCTAATCTAGCATGACATCATTGGAGCAGCCTTGGAGACATTGGGATGATTAACTCTGTCACTGCCTGTTGAGAGTAGAGGAGGCTTTCAACCATGCAGGCAGAGATGTCACACTACCACCACTTACCCTGGTTTTAGCTATGTCTGTCTGTGCTTCAGTATAGGAGATGAGAGAGAGAAGAGGCTTACTGTATATTCAGCCAATCTTGACAGTGGTGAGATGTAGTAAATATACATTCAATTAAAGACTGTAGTTGGAGAGAAATACAGCCTATCCGACACACTAAATGGCTGCTTTCTCCCAATACCTCCCTTTTCTCAGTGTTTTTCTGTCTCTTTGGGAGGGATGTGGTTGCGGAGGCCAGGGTCCTGAGAGAGAGGCAGCAGTGGGCTGAGGGCGGTCCACTAGGCCACACTGGGAGACCACATAGCTGTTCTTGGAGCTCCAGACAGCCCCATGGTAGGGCTATGCCCTTGGCCTGCTCTCCAACGGGGGTCACACACAGGCTCGGGGGCCAGTGAGGAGGCCTCCCTCCCTCTGATCCAGGGCCAGACAACAACCAGTGGTGGGCGTGAGCCGTGAGGCAGCTGATAATGGCTTTGGGGAGGAACTTTGGGTGCAGTGGTATCTTTCTAGCTGTCCCTTATGTAGAGAGAAATCTCTATGTGGTGTGCATAGGCCATGCTAGGAGAAGGAAAAGGAGATGGAAATTAAATCACATTTTTATTGGTCACACACATATTTAGCAGATGTTGTTGCGGATGTAGTGAAATGCTTGTGTTCCTAGCTCCAACAGTGCAGTAGTATATAACAATTCACAACAATACACATAAATCTAAAAGTAAAAGAATGGAATTATGAAATATATAAATGTTAGATTGAGCAATGTCGCTGTGGCATTGACTAAAATACAGTAAAATAGAATACAGTATATACAGGAGGTTTACATACACCTTAGCCAAATACATTTAAACTCAGCTTTTCACAATTCCTGACATTTAATCCAAGTAAAAAATTCCCTGTCTTAGGTCAGTTAGGATCACCACTTTATTTTAAGAACGTGAAATGTCAGAATAATAGTAGAGAGAATAATTTATTTAAGATTTTATTTCTTTCATCACATTCCCAGTGGGTCAGAAGTTTACATACACTCAATTAGTATTTGGTAGCATTGCCTTTAAATTGTTTAACTTGGGTCAAACGTTTCGGGTAGCCTTCCACAAGCTTCCCACAATAATTTGGGTGAATTTTGGCCCATTCCTCCTGACAGAGCTGGTGTAACTGAGTCAGGTTTGTAGGCCTCCTTGCTCGCACATGCTTTTTCAGTTCTGCCCACACATTTTCTATAGGATTGAGGTCAGGGCTTTGTGATGGCCACTCCAATACCTTGACTTTTTTGTCCTTAAGACATTTTGCCACAACTTTAAATCACTGCTCCAAAACCGCCATAATAAAGCCAGACTACGGTTTGCAACTGCACATGTGGACAAAGATCATACTTTTTGGAGAAATGTCCTCTGGTCTGATGAAACAAAAATAGAACTGTTTGGCATAATGACCATTGTTATGTTTGGAGGAAAAAGGGGTAGGCTTGCAAGCCGAAGCCAACCGTGAAGCACGGGGTGGCAACATCATGTTGTGGGGATGCTTTGCTGCAGGAGGGACTGGTGCACTTAACAAAATGGATGGCATCATGAGGAATGAAAATGATGTGGATATATTGAAGCAACATCTCAAGACATCAGTCAGGAAGTTAAAACTTGGTCGCAAATGTGTCTTCCAAATGGACAATGACCCCAAGCATACTTCCAAAGTTGTGGCAAAATGGCTTAACTTCTTAGGGAGTGGTGGTGCGCTAGCGCCCCACTCCCGACACTACCCCGGTGAAATGCAAGGCGCCAAATTCAAAATCCAAAAGTTGAATTATTAAACATGCATCAATATACAAGTGTTGCATAGTCATCAAAAGCTCTGCTTCTTGGCAATATCACAGCGTTGTCAGATTTCAAAAAGGCTTTACGGTGAAAGCACCACATTTGATTGTTTGAGGATAGCACCCCACATATTTTTTCCATTACCATAAATTCATAAGCCATCACAGTTCACACATAACACATTTCACAGCGAAAACAAATCAATTACCTTTTGAAGAACTTCTGCTGAGGGCTTCCCAAGTGTCCAATGAAGACAATCCATGGTTCTTTTGTTAGAAAAAGTAATGTATTTTATCCATAAATCTCCGTTTGGTTGGCGCGTTATAATGAGAAAATACAGCGTCGACTCGTCCATTGAAACGTGAAGAGAACTCGTTCAACTTATACCTATAAACTTGTCCAAGAACAATCAAACATAATTGTAAATGTGTCCTTAGGAACACTTTTATGTATATGTTGTATAATATTTCAACCGGAATATAAACTGGGTGATAAGAAAGGAAAAAACCACAGAGCGCGCCAGCCGTGAACGCGCGTTTTACTCTTGTTGACATCTGTGTGGACACTTCCTAAATCTTCTTCTTCTACAATCTAAAAGCAGCTAAAAAGAATCAAAACACTGTCTCGAGACTGTTGACATCCAGAGGAAGCAATAGGTACTGCATTCATATGCCCTTATATGGGCATTTTCATAAGGGAGGGGTTCCAAATGAGGCAATGTGTCAAAATCACTTTTTCCAGGACAGAAATTCCTCGGGTTTCGCCTGCCATATCCGTTCTGTTAGACTCACAGACACAACCTCAGAGTGTTTCCTATCCAATGGTACTAAATATGTGCATATCCTATTTTCTGGGCCTGAATGGGGGCATTTTACTTTGGGCACGCCAGGCTCTCCAAAACCGTCACCTCGTGCGCTGCTCCCAAAGAAGTTAAGGACAAGAATGTCAATGTATTGGAGTGGCCATCACAAAGCCCAGACCTCAATCCTATAGAACATTTGTGGGCAGAACTGAAAAAGCGTGTGCGAGCAAGGAGGCCTACAAACCTGACTCAGTTACACCAGCTCTGTCAGGAGGAATGGGCCAAAATTCACCCAACTTGTGGAAGGCTTGTGGAAGTCTACCCAAAATGTTTAACCCAAGTTAAACAATTTAAAGGCAATGCTACCAAATACTAATTGAGTGTATGTAAACTTCTTACACACTGGGAATGTGATGAAGGAAATAAAAGCTGAAATAAATCATTCTCTCTATTATTCCGACATTTCACATTCTTAAAATAAGTGGTGATCCTAACTGACCTAAGGCAGGGAATTTTTACTAGGATTAAATGTCAGGAATTGTGAAAAACTGAGTTTAAATGTATTTGGCTAAGGTGTATGTAAACTTCTGACTTCAACTGTACATATGAGATGAGTAAAGCAGTATGTAAACATTGTGGGGCCCCAGTGTTGAGGATCAGCGAAGTGGAGATGTTGTTTCCTACCTTCACCACCTGGGGGCGGCCCGTCAGGAAGTCCAGGACCCAATTGCACAGGGCGGGGTTGAGACCCAGGGCCTCAAGCTTAATGATGAGCTTGGAGGGTACTATGGTGTTGAATGCTGAGCTGTAGTCAATGAACAGAATTCTTATATAGTTATTCCTCTTGTCTAGATGGGATAGGGCAGTCTGCAGTGTGATGGCGATTGCATTGTCTGTGGACCTATTGGGGTGGTACGCAAATTGAACTGGGTCTAGGGTGACAGGTAAGGTGGAGGTCATATGATCCTTGACTAGTCTCTAAAAGCACTTCATGGTGACAAAAGTGAGTGCCACGGGACAATAGTAATTTAGTTCAGTTACCTTTGCCTTCTTGGGTACAGGAACAATGGTGGCCATCTTGAAGCATGTGGGGACAGCAGACTGGGATAGGGAGAGATTGAATATGTCCCTAATCACTCCAGCTGGTCTGCACATGCTCTGAGGACGCGGCTAGGGATGCCGTCTGGGCCGGCAGCCTTGCAAGGGTTAACACGTTTAAATGTCTTACATCGGCCACGGAGAAGGAGAGCCCACAGTCCTTGGTAGCGGGCCGTGTCGGTGGCACTGTATTATACTCAAAGCGGGCAAAGAAGGTGATTAGTTTGTCTGGAAGCAAGACGTCAGTGTCTGTGACGTGGCTGGTTTTCTTTTTGTAGTTGCTGATTGTCTGTAGACCCTGCCACAAACGTCTCGTGATTGAGCCGTTGAATTGCGACTCCACTTTGTCTCTATACTGACATTTTGATTGCTTTGCGGCGGGAGTAACTACACTGTTTGTATTCGGCCATATTCCCAGTCAACTTTCCATGGTTAAATGCGGTGGTTCGAGCTTTCAGTTTTGTGCGAATTCCGCCATCTATCCATGGTTTCTGGTTAGGGTAGGTTTTAATAGTCGCAGTGGGTACAACATCTCCTATGCACTTCCTTATTAACTCACTCACTGAATCAGCGTATAAATCAATATTATTCTCTGAGGCTACCCGGAACATGTCCCATTCCGCTTGATCAAAACAGTCTTGAAGCGTGGATGCCGATTGGTCAGTCCAGCGTTGAATAGTCCTTGTCATGGTTACATCCTGTTTGAGTTTCTGCCTATATGAAGGGAGGAGCAAAATGGAGTCGTGGTCAGATTTGCCGAAGGGAGGGCGGGATGCATGCATCGCGCAAGTTAGAGTAGCAGTGATCCAGAGTTTTGCCAGCACGAGTACTACAATCAGTATGCTGATAGAATTTAGGTAGCCATCTTCTCAAATTTGCTTTGTTAAAATCTCCAGGTACAATAAATGCAGCCTCAGGATAAATGTTTTCCAATTTGCATAAAGTCCAGTGTGTGTGTCCGCCCGCTCACGCGCACACGTGGGTGCTTCTTAATATCTCCTGCTAGATGTTTGGTTGATTTAGTAATTATTTTTTCTGTGTTTGTTTTTAGGTATGTGGAAAGAAAGAATTTTCTGGAGAGAGTTGACCACCGGCAGTTTGAGCAGGAAAAGAAAGTGCGTCTCGGCAACATCATGAAACGATGACAAGGAATAATGTTACAGATTACAATTGTGACACACACAAACTGTACATGCCTGCCCAGTTCCTCTCAAGGTTTCTCGGCCCAATACTTGGCCACTGGACTGTCCCTGTCTCTGGATGGCCTACTGACTGTACTTGCTGCCGGCTGCTCCTGGACCTATCAGACCTCACATACCCAGTTTACAATCAGCACTCATTAAACCGCCATCTGTTCCTGGACCTGTGTGTGACCTGAGTCACCTGGACTCAGACCCCTGACTGTCTGCCTCAGTGGCTTCCTCCCTCTTCCCGATTTAGAGGTGTGGTTGCACTGCTAACCTGCTTGCCTCAGCACATGGCTGTGTGGCCGGGTGTTTCTGTACATTTGCCATAATCATCACCAGGATAAAAAAAAGGGAAACCATTCCAGGAGTGAGAAGAGGAGAATGAGTAGCACACCCTGAACTCTGAATCAGACTTCACGGCATTGACTTGAAAGAGAGGAAGAATCCACACAGCTCAGATATTTGTGCCATCCCTCTCCACCTCCTGCAGTGTTTCAGTTTGGTGCGCTGTTCATTGGAACAGTTAAAGTTGATTGCATTTCACCTCCTTGTTGTGCACACTGTGATTCTCTGGAGTTGTTCCAGCTAATCTGAAGAGAAAAATTGGTCTCACTATTATGTACCTTATTTATTACCAACAACCATCAGAGATTCTGACATGATAAAAGATCTATGTTTTATCAACAGGTCAGCTTAGCTGCTTGTTAAACCTGAGCTAAGAGGGGAGAGGATTGCTAAACGTTCCTCAACTGTTTCCTCAACGTAATGACACAGCTCCTATTACAAGGTAATTGTATGGCTGTTCAGTAGCAGGCACTCACACACACACACAGACAGACAGGTGAATTCATGGACTTTAGTTTTAGTTACTGGTTGTTAAATGAATGTGTCTGAATTCAAGTGTGTCGGAATAATCACAGGTGAATTTGGACTTGTTTTGTGTTGTCATCCTGGTGCTGTAACATCGAATAAAGCTTGTCATTTGGTTTGAAGTTGTTGTTTTAGTACTGATGGTCTTGTTTTTCTCCTTTGTACCCCTCACCTCCCTAAGGCCTTATATTCCACCCTTCCTCTTCCCCCTACCAAGGCTCTTCCCATCTCTCCAGACAACTGTCTACAGACACACACTTCCATTTCATCATACCCTTGCCAGTCCTTCGCCGCCCCCCGCTTCCCCAAATGCAATTTTTTCTATCTCCCTCACCCCCCCAGGTCCTACACCCCCAACACACCTCCCTCCTATCCCTCACAGGCCTTGGGCGGGTGCCTGTCGTCTTACCCACTCTGCTCTGTCCTAAATAAGGTCAGAGGACTCCAGTCACACAGTATCTTTCATCCTCATTTCCTCTGTATCCAGGCCCCCTCCACTGCTTCTGTGTTTCCTGCCTGAGTGTTTGGAAAGGAAAGGAGGAGACGCCTGTGCATCCTTCATAGAGGGTAATTGACTTGTTTACGTTACAAAGGGATCCACCCTCCATCCCCATGGGTGCAAACTCTACATTTGTTTGTTTCTTCTAATTGGGCTTCATGTTACCAGGTGAAACTTACTCTATATTATATATAAGCAGATTTAGATAGAGATCCCGCACTGTACTCTCTCTTCAGCAGGGGTACTCTCACACACAGAAAGACTGCAGAGACTATTTAACTCTGCATTGTTGGGAAAGGACCCGTAACTAAGCATTTCACTGTTAGTATACACCTGTAGTTTACGACACATGTGACAAATAACATTTTATTTAATTTGAGACATACATGTTATTCATAAACAAGCTCACATAGAGTACACAAACAGTTGCATATTGGATGGAGATTATTATTATTAACTTGTTATCTAACAATACAAAATGAAATATACAAAAGACAACATACAGACGTACACAAACATCAACAATCTCACTCCTGCGCAGACCCACCTGTTCTCACCCCTATCTCCAGTGCCTGCACTACTCTCCTCCATATGTCCTAAAATTGCGCCATTTTGTTCCTCTCCATTGCCCACGCTCGTTCAATATTCAGAGAATGAAGCATATGATTTTTTAATGGTCTTAACTATGGGTGATTGGTTGAGTTCCAGTTTAAGTATACATTTTTTTTCAAGACAATTTATGAGAAGAGTGTCCTCCAATCCATCAGGTAACTCACTGCCCCCTCATATGACGTCTTGAAATATACAGACAGACGGATTCAAAGTAAAATTACATTTGTAATACTTCTGGGATGTAACAAATGTATCACTAGCCACTTTAAACTATTTTGTATATAATGTTTATATATCTGGCATTACTCATATCAAATGTATACACTGTACTCTATACCATCTACTGAATCTTGCCTATGCTGTTCGGCTTTCGACTCAAATCTCTAGCCACTTTAATAATTAAAAAGTGGATGTAATAAATGTATCACTAGCCACTTTAAACGATGCCATTTATATAATGTTTACATATCCTACATTACTCATCTCACATGTATATACTGTACTATATACCATCTACTGCATATATACCATCTACTGCATCACTCGCATTAACATCTGCTAACCATGTGTATGTGACAAATAAAATTGGATTTGATTTGATAGCCAACGTTCTAACTCCACCCATAACTATTGGACTTCATGGCACTCCCAGAAGGAATGGGTTATTGAGTCATTGGTAGTTTTACAAGACTCTCTCGTTGTGCAGTAGATTTCTTTTATTTTGTCTCTAAATTCTATACATTAATCTATACATTAATCTATACATTAATCTATACATTGGATTAAGCGTACATTTTCGTTACCTGTAATTTCGTTAGTTATGTTTCAACATTCCTTCCATCTTGTGCCAATATCAATTCTTTTTTTGTATTGGTTCTTACCTATCATATGAATATCATTTTCTCACTCAAATAGGTTTCCCTCAAGATTTGCTCTGATGTCCAAAATATTTCAAATCTAAATTTGTGATAGGAAACATTTATGTACAGTGCCTTCAGAAAGTATAAATACCACTTGACTTATTCCACAGTTTGTTGTTACAGCCTGTATGCAAAATGGATTAAATATGTATTTTTCTCTCACCCATCCACACTCAATACCCCATAATGACAAAGTGAAAACATGTTTTTATAAATTTTTGGAAATGTATTGAAAATGAAATACAGAAATATCTCATTTACATAAGTATTCACACCCCTGAGTCAATACTTTGTAGAAGGACCTTTGGCAGTTTTTCTGGGTAAGTCTCTTAAGAGGTTTCCACACCTGGATTGTGCAACATTTGCCCATTATTTTTTCCAAATGTATTCAAGCTCTGTCAAATTGGTTGTTGATCATTGCTAGACAACCATTTTCAGGTCTCGCCACAGATTTTGAAGTAGATTTAAGTCAAAACTGCAAATCGGAAACTCAGGAATATTCACTGTCTTCTTGGTGAGTGTAGATTTGGCCTTTTGTTTTAGGTTATTGTTCTGCTAAAAGGTGAATTCATCTCCTAGTATCTGGTGGAAAGCAGACTGAACCAGGTCTTCCTCTAGGATTTTGCCTGTGATTAGCTCCATTCCGTTTATTGTTGATCAATCCTCAGTTTTCTCCTATCACAACCATTCAACTCTAACTACTTTAAAGTCACCATTGGCCTCATGGTGAAATCCCTGAGCGGTTTCTCCAACTGAGTTAGGAATGACGCCCGTATCTTTGTAGTGACTGTGTGTATCCATTCACCTACCCTGCGTCTCACAAAGACACAGCAGTTGGAACCAAACATCTCAAATTTGGACTCATCAGAACAAAGTATAGATTTCCACCGGTCTGTCCATTGCCATATTTCTTGGCCAAGGCAAGTCTCTTCTTCTTATTGGTAGTGGTTTCTTTGCAGCAATTCGACCATGAAGGCCTGTTTCACGCAGTCTCCTCTGAACAGTTGATGTTGAGATGTGTCTGTTACTTGACCTACTTTAAGTATTTATTTGGGCTACAAATTCTGAGGCTGGTAACTCTACTGAACTTATCCTCTGCAGCAGAGGTGACTCTGGGTCTTCCTTTCCTGTGGCGGTCCTCACGAGATCCAGTTTCATCAAAGTAATTTTTGCAACTGCACTTGAATAAACGTTCAAAGTTCTTTAAATTTTCCACATTGACTGACCTTCATGTCTTAAAGTAATAATGGACTGTTGTATCTCTTTGCTTATTTGAGCTGTTCTTGCCATAACATGGACTTTTACCAAATAGGGCTATCTTCTGTATACCACCCCTACTTTGTCAAAACACAACAGATTGGCATTAAGAAGGAAATAAATTCCACAAAATAACTTTTAACAAGGCACACCTGTTAATTTAAATGCATTCCAGGTGACTACCTCATGAAGCTGGTTGAGAGAATGCCAAGAGTGTGCAAAACTGTCATTAAGGCAAAGGGTGGCTACTTTGAAGAATCTAATATAAAATATATTTAGATTTTATTTAACACTTTTTTGGTTACTACATGATTCCATATGTGTTATTTCATAGTTTTGTCTTCACTATTATTCTACAATGTCGAAAATAGTAAAAATAAAGAAAAACCCTTGAATGAATAGGTGTGTCCAAACTTTTAACTGGTACTGTACATGCATACACAGTCCGAGAGAGGCCTGTACACTCTCCAGAGCTGTGGAGAGCAAGACATCCTCAGATTTATTCAAATACACTTTCTCCCTTATATGTTTTCTGTTTCTTCTCTTGGATGGTTAAGTGACTTTGTGGGCCCCAAGTGATTTTCCCAGCTTGTCTCCTTCCTTCAATGACTGCTCACTTCCACCTTGCTGTTACCCTTCAATTGCATTTTAAACTCACTAAACTTTTTCACAGTTTATTTTGCTCAGTTAAGTTTTACTGCTGTTCACCTCACCTAACTTACTAGCATGTACAAAGATGAACTTGAAATACTTGTGTGCAACCTGCGCTTGATGATGACGCAAAAATAACTCCCTCCAGTAGAACAATAAAGCTTATCAAACTAAAATCTAATTTACTTAGAGCCTTTACGATGAGCCTTGCCTCGTGACAAAACAACAGATTGAAAGAAAGGGGAAGAGGATGGATAAAGAAGTCATAAAGATCAGATTAAAGGCCAAGGGAATGTGGAAGAGAGAGATGGCTGAGAAGCAACATGTATATAGATTGTAGACAGTTGCTGCTGTTGTCAATGGAAAGGAGTGTTATTAGTGTGAAGAACCAACTGTAACTGTAACTTTAATCCTCTGCTGAGGTTGTTGTCTCAAACCTTACAGATAATTCTATGTGTGGGGTACTGAAATAAGTTAGTCATTCAAAAATCATGTTGAACACTGTTATTGCACACAGAGTGAATCCATGCAGCCTATTATGTGACTTGTTAAGCACATTTCTACTCCTGAACTTATTTAGGCTGGCCAAAACAAAGTGGTTGAACACTTATTGACTCTCCACATTTCAGCTTTGCATTTTTTATAAATGAGTAAAAGAAATGTAAAATTATCCACTTTGACATTATGGGGTGTTGTGTGTAGGACAGAGACAAAAGAATATCAGTTTAACTAAATACAGGCTGTAACACAACGACGTGTGGAAACAGTAAAGTAGTGTGAATACTTTCTTAAGGCACTATATTTGAAAGTATTTTCATTGATCAGTCCAAAATTGCTTTTTAATTCTGTGATGGAAATAAATCTATTTCCTATTTCCAAGTAATTTCCGGTTTCTATACCTTTTTTAGTTTTCCATGTGGACCAGTTAATCGATACATTCTGAAAAGCATTCCTAGGACTGTTCCATAGTGTTGTGTTTTTTTTTGTGTGATATTGGTTCTTGTAGAATCTGTTTAATTTTCCTCCATATTCTTATAGCGTTCTTAACTATGAAGTTGTTAATGTTCTTAGCTTTATCCTTTGAGAATAGACACGTGAAAAGATTCTGGGGATGAGCATGCGCATCTTCAATATGTACCCATTGTTCCTCTTTAGTGCATTTAACATTATGTGGCAAGTAAAAGCCCTGGGTGGTGAGTTGATACAATTCCAAATCTGGAAGGTTAAAACCACCCCTCACACTTAGGGAGATGTAAAACTTCCTTTTTTATTCTATGAGTTTTATTTGCCCATATAAAGTCTGTGGTGGCCGAATATACTTGTTTAACAAATAGATGGAGATTATTCTATAGGCTATATACACTAAGTATACAAAACATTAAGAACACCGGCTCTTTCCATGACAGACTGACCAGGTTAATTCAGGTGAAAAACCACAGCAGAAACTAGGTCTGCAGAGGCCTGCATGATCCATTCTACACTGCTGTAACACACACACACACACCACCTCACTCTCTTACTCCTCTCTGTCACTCGCCGTCTTACCCAGACTCAGGAGAGGAGCAGTCATCCTCATCTTTATTCAATTGCCTCCCACACACACACACACACACACACACACACACACACACACACTCTGAGAGAGGCCAGTACACTCTCCAGATCTGTGGAGAGCAAGACATCCTCATATTTATTCAAATACACCTTCTCTCTTATGTTTTCTGTTACTTCTCTTGGATGGTTAAGTGACTTTGTGGGCCCCAAGTGATTTTCCCAGCTTGTCTTCTTCCTTCACTGACTGCTCACTTCCACCTTGCTGTTACCCTTCAAATACCTTTTAAACTCACTCAACTTTCACTATTTATTTTGCTCAGTTAAGTTTTACTGCTGTTCACCTCACCTAACTTGCTAGCATGTACAAAGATGAACTTGAAATACTTGTGTGCAACCTGCGCTTGATGATGACGCAAAAATAACTCCCTCCAGTAGAACAATAAAGCTTATCAAACTTAATCTAATTTACTTAGAGCCTTTACGATGAGCCTTGCCTCGTGACAAAACAACAGATTGAAAGAAAGGGGAAGAGGATGGATAAAGAAGTCATAAAGATCAGATTAAAGGCCAAGGGAATGTGGAAGAGAGAGATGGCTGAGAAGCAACATGTATATAGATTGTAGACAGTTGCTGCTGTTGTCAATGGAAAGGAGTGTTATTAGTGTGAAGAACCAACTGTAACTGTAACTTTAATCCTTTGCTGAGGTTGTTGTCTCAAACACAAATCTTTACCCACACACTGACCCTGACGTAAACACCTACAAAATCCCAATTTGAACCCTAAATGACCCCCCCTGGGTGTATTTATACACCACCCAAAGTGTAATTAATAACTTTACTAATAACTCTTTATTAATAACTCTGCTTTTTTTTTTCTTCTCACATATCTACCAATAGGTGCCCTTCTTTGCGAGGAATTGGAAAACCCCTCTGGTTTTTGTGGTTGAATCTGTGTTTTAAATTCATAAGTTCTTATTGTCAAATTTCTTCCCTGCTTGAGCTGCCCCGGTCAACTGTAAGTGCTGTTATTGTGAAGTGGAAACGTCTAGGAGCAACAACGGTTCAGCTGCAAAGTGGTAGGCCACTCAAGCTCACAGAACTTGTCTGTCCTCGGTTGCAACACTCACTACCGAGTTCCGTCAGCACAAGAACTGTTTGTTGGGAGCTTCATGCAATGGGTTTCCATGGCAGAGCAGCTGCACACAAGCCTAAGATCACCATGCGCAATGCCAAGCGTTGGCTGGAGTGGTGTAAAGCTCAAAGGCATTGGACTCTGGAGCAGTGAAAACACGTTCTCTGGAGTGATGAATCAGGCTTCACCATCTGGCAGTCCGACGGACTAATCGGGATTTGGCGGATGCCAGGAGAATGCTACCTGCCCCAATGCATAGTGTCAACTGTAAAGTTTGGTGGAGGTGGAACAATGGTCTGTTGCTGTTTTTCATGGTTGGTGCTAGGCCCCTCAGTTACAGTGAAGGGAAATCTTAACGCTACAGACGATTCTGGGATTCCAACTTTGTGGCAACAGTTTGGGGAAGGCCCTTTCCTGTTTCAGCATGACAATGCCCCTGTGCACAAAGTGAGGTTCATACAGAAATGGTTTGTCGAGATCAGTGTGGAAGAACTTGACTGGCCTGCACAGAGCCCTGACCTCATCCCCATCGAACACCTTTGGGATGAATTGGAATGCCGACTGTGAGCCAGGCCTAATTGCCCAACATCGGTGCCCGACCTCACTAATGCTCTTGTGGCTGAATGGAAGCAAGTCCCCACAGCAGTGTTCCAACATCTTGTCGAAAGCTTTCCCAGAAGAGTGGAGGCGGTTTTAGCAGCAAAGGGGGACCACTTCCATATTAAAGCCCAAGATTTTGGAATGAGATGTTTGACGAGCAGATGTCCACATACACTACATGACCAAAAGTATCTGGCACACACTTCACCTCCAAGCATGTGTAGCTGTATCTCACCAAGGGCTTCGTTTTCAAATTGGGAAATTGATTTTAAAATAGCCAACACCTTTGGGAGGATAATTATAAACAATCACTGACACAAGAATCTCAAATAACAGCAGGAGCAAATAGCCAGTATGCCTTCCCTCCCTGCTATCCAAACACTGGAAGCTTCAAAAGGCTTTGGTAACACTTCATCCAGGTTTAATTCCTTATAACTTCTTATAAGCATATTTGAGCCTTTACAATGTCTTATAACAAGTCTTATAATTGTTTCTCCCAATGGATCAAACGGTCTGTTATTTAGTATGAATAATTAAAGGGGTCATACTGTATATGCTCATAAAAAGTAATACAATGCATTATAACTCAAACCATCTCTGAGGTGTTTCCTGTTGACTATTATGGTTTCTTAATCAAGCATAGCATAAATAAATTCCTACCATGAAAGTGCTTATTAGTGCTTATGCATTTGGAGAGAGGGTGATCTTAGAGCAGTGCAGAAGGTGATTTGTGATATGTCTAAAAATCACTTCAAAAGACACCTGCACTTCCACCTAGGCATGTAGCCTAGGCTAGGCCACTTTATTGTATAACTATATGTTTCATTGATTAAACTTCACAATAATTATTGCAATACATTTGACAACAACCTCTCTTTCAGATGTGGTACATTTCCATAAATGTAGCCTATTGGACAATTCACTTCGATAGCAATGTAGACATTCCCTTTAAGTGGCAACCTTGGGGAACTCAGAAATTATTCTGATGTAAATGCTTAGAATTCAATAGATTTTTTTAATCAAATGCAAAAGCGCATGAGTTTAACAGGATCAGTTAGGGCAGGCTGTAGGTGTATCACGATAAAAAAAACGATCTTATTGTTGCATCTTCTTTTTGATGGTCGAAAAAAGGAGACCGTCCCTTTAAATAAAACTTGATGATTCCATTAGAACCGCAGCAGCAGCAGCAGCAGCAGTGATACACTCAGCCGCCCAACCTGGCCGCCGCAAGACTGTTGAGCAAATACATTTTTTTTTCATTGTTTGACACTGAATGCAAAGGTGCGATTTAAAACATTATTCTACTTGTTTTATACATTGGATTCTTGCGAGGATAAACGAAACGTGTGACATAGAAGAACAAGAGGAGAAAGTGTTTACGGTATTGGAGACACGGGTTCTCTGGACGTTCATGAGGTGGACTTCGCCGCATTTGGTGGGCTGCTCCTAGCTTGGAAAATCCCACCATATATCCTTGACATTCATTCCACATTCATTCCAAACTCAACCTGTACGGGGAACTGTCGTAGATGCATTTTAAAGGAAAAGCATGGAGTAAAGCCTGACATCGAAGGAGTCCTGAAGAAAAATAGTTGTTTTTTTCTGGTGAAAAGTAGTCCACTGCTTCTTTTAAATAACCTATTCATTATTAAGGAGCCTAGGAGAGGCATAGCCTACTCTTACAACTCATCACAAGATGTCTGTTCCGGTAAGTGTTATTTAAAGGTTATATTTTAAATCCTCTTATGGAAGACAATTAAAAAATGTTAGGCTACATTTGGCATGAACTTTTGTTGCCTACAGATAGTCAGCGATACAATGTTGCCAAGTGTCATTTCCTTTGCTGCTGTGGTATTTGAAATGCACTAGGCTATGTGTCAGTGATGAGTATGCTACGTCTCGTGTATTACTTTTGTAATATAATTGTAATACCACTGTTATAATGATATGAGATATGTATTTTCAATGTTTCTCTAATTTGTATAAATGTCCACACTCTAGGAGTGCAAGCTCCAACGCACACTGCTAGCTGTCAGGCTTTTGGCAAACTGTCAAATTTGACTTGGCGTATGTAGGAGTGCCAACGTTGCAGCCTGAGTTTTGTGAGTTACATAGTGTTGGGTTGAAACTTTACTGCAATTATGTAACCACCTGTATAGTTTGAATCTAAGGCCGAGCGTATTGGACTTGGACACTTAATACTTTAACATTGTTGTAGTGAATAGGATTATGCAGTTATGTGAATGGGATTAGGAATATGCAGTTTTGTTGGAGACCATTTTTGCTTTCTGTTTTTCTGTTGTGTTTTCTGTTGCTTTGCAATCAGTGTACCATTAATCCAACAGCCTGCAAATCAGTAAATATCCCAATTGTGTACCCCTAATCATATCAAACGGTACCAGTTCCATCCTTTGATGTGTATTTGGCTTGTGTATTTTAGGTGTCAATACAGTTGAAGTCAGAAGTTTACATACACCTTAGCCAAATACATTTAAACTCAGTTTTTCACAATTCCTGACATTTAATCCTAGTAAAAATTCCCTGTCTCAGGTCAGTTAGGATCACCACTTTGTTTTAAGAATGTGAAATGTCAGAATAATAGTAGAGAGAATTATTTATTTCAGCTTTTCTTTCTTTCATCACATTCCCAGTGGGTCATAAGTTTACATACACTCAATTAGTATTTGGTTGCATTGCCTTTAAGTTGTTTAACTTGGGTCAAACATTATGGGTAGCCTTCCAAAAGATTCCCACAATAAATTGGGTGTATTTTGGCCCATTCCTCCTGACAGAGCTGGTGTAACTGAGTCAGGATTGTAGGCCTCTTTGCTCGCACACGCTTTTTCAGTTCTGCCCACAAATTTTCTATAGGATTGAGGTCAGGGCTTTGTGATGGCCACTCCGATACCTTGACTTTGTTGTCCTTAAGCCATTTTGCCACAACTTTGGAAGTATGCTTGGGGTCATTGTGCATTTGGAAGAGCCATTTGCGACCAAGCTTTAACTCCCTGACTGATGTCTTGAGATGTTGCTTCAATATATCCACATAATTTTCTTTCCTCATGATGCCATCTAATTTGTGAAGGGCACCAGTCCCTCCTGCAGCAAAGTATCCCACAACATGATGCTGCCACCCCCATGCTTCACGGTTGGGATGGTGTTATTCGGCTTGCAAGCCTCCCCCTTTTTCCTCCAAACATAACGATGGTCATTATGGCCAAACATCAGACCAGAGGACATTTCTCCAAAAAGTACGATCTTTGTCCCCATGTGCAGTTGCAAACCGTAGTCTGGCTTTTTTATGGCGGCTTTGGAGCAGTGGCTTCTTCGTTGCTGAGTGGCCTTTCAGGTTATGTCGATATAGGACTCGTTTTATAGATACTTTTGTACCTGTTTCCTCCAGTATCTTCACAAGGTCTTTTGCTGTTGTTCTGGGATTGATTTGCACTTTTCGCACCAAAGTACGTTCATCTCTAGGAGACAGAACGCGTCTCCTTCCTGAGCGGTATGACGGCTACGTGGTCCCATGGTGTTTATACTTGCGTACTATTGTTTGTACTGATGAATGTGGTACCTTCAGGCATTTGGAAATTTCCTTCAAGGATGAACCAGACTTGTGGAGGTCTACAATGTTTTTTCTGAGGTCTTGCCTGATTTCTTTTGATTTTCCCATGATGTCAAGCAAAGAGGCACTGAGTTTGAAGGTAGGCCTTGAAATACGTCCACAGGTACACCTCCAATTGACTCAAATGATGTCAATTAGCCTATCAGAATCTTCTAAAGCAATGACATAATTTTCTGGAATTTTCCAAACTGTTTAAAGGTACAGTCAACTTAGTGTATGTAAACTTCTGACCCACTGGAATTGTGATACAGTGAATTATAAGTGAAAAAATATGTCTGTAAACAATTGTTGGAAAAAGTTCTTGTGTCATGCACAAAGTAGATGTCTTAACCGACTTGCAAAAACTATAGTTTGTTAACAAGAAATTTGTGGAGTGGTTGAAAAACTAGTTTTAATGACTCCAACCTAAGTGTATGTAAACTTACGACTTCAACTGTAGGTGTGTAGATATTCAGGATATGACTGTTCCCCTTGGAGAAGCACTGTTCTATCTAGCTTTGTCAGGATCCGTGTGTGTAGCTGGTGCGTGAGAGTCAGACGCAGGAGAGCAGCGATAGTGATCGAAAGCACTTTTCTGTGGCACAGTACAGACACTGAACGCAAATAGCGTTACATAAACAAATGCCTACAGGAAAAAGTGCGGCAGCACAAAGTACAAAATACCAGTCCGGAGCAAACCAGACGGAAACGTGCCACTGACAAATAAACAATCACACACACAGACATGGGGGGAAACCAGAGGGATAAATACATGACAAGAAATGAGGGAATGACAACCAGGTGTGTGGGGAAACAAGACACAACAAATGGAAAATGAAAAGGGGATCGGTGATGGCTAGAAAACCGGTGACGTCGCCCGCCGAACACCGCCTGACCAAGGAGAGGCACCGACTTCGACGGAGGTCGTGACAAGCTTGGCATGTGTTGTTATGCACACAGACATCTAAAACAGCATGCTCTAACCTGTGTGAGGATTCCTTCGGCAATACACATCTCAACCCTAGCAGTTTGTGAAGAGATCCCAAGTTTGCGTATCTTGCTGCTTTAAATTCAGAACTCATTGTTTTCCCTATGTCAGGCTTAGGGAGTAAAATGTGCTGGTTACATGGTTGTCACCTAAACACTGAGATATATGGAGGCATCTTTGGCTGTAGGTCATCTGGAGACCTGATATACACCATTTTGTGAACTGGGTTGTTCTAGCCATGCTGATTGACTAAAAGCCACGGGTATGACAATACATTTATTTTTGCTGCTCTAATTATGTTGGTGACCAGTTTATAATAGCAAAAAGGCAACATGGGGGTTTGTGGTATATTGCCAATATACCATGGCTAAGGGCTGTATCCAGGCACTCCATTTTGCGTCTGGCATAAGTACAGACCTGGTATATTGGCCACATACCACACTCCTTCGTGCCTTATTGCCTAAATCACCCATGCTTACAGCCTCATTCGATTACAGCGATGTAAATGTGTAATGAACAAGCGTTATTTCTTGTTTGCTTTGCTAAGTGTTTGAGCACATTATGAATCACTAACTGTATTAGGCTACACTCTTAGAAAAAAAGGTGCTATCCAGAACCTAAAAGGGTTCTTTGGCTGTCCCCATAGGAGAGCCCTTTGAATAACTATTTTTGGTTCTGGGTAGAACACTTTGGGTTCCAGGTAGAACCCTATTCGGTTCCATGTAGAACCCTTTCCAGAGAAGGTTCTTCATGGAACCCAAAAGGGTTCTACCTGCAACCGAAAAGGATTCTACCTTGAACCAAAAAGGGTTCTCTGCTGAAGATCCCTTTTGGAACCCTTTTTTTACAAGAGTGTATGTATAATTCTCTTGAGTAAGACTGTGTTTGGTTTGTACATATGTTTTTACCCTCAGTTACTGTAGCTACTCTGCGCTGTATTCAACAAACACAGTCCAGATTGCAAATCCCATGCCTTGGGGCCCAGGTTTGATGGCAACAGCTGCTGTTCTCTGTGCAGACAGGATGACGAGTCTCCTAAACACCATCGGTAAACCCAGTGCCGTAATGACTCCTTCATCTCCATGCCAACTAGTCACCTGGCTGCCACACATGTCACTGGGAAATCAAAGACAAACAGACAGGGCCATGGTGTGACTGTCCATCTAACCCATTGGACAAATCATTCTTGCACACTTTTCCATTGCGTGGATATCATTTGAGATTTCCCACAGAAATCAGGTTAGATATGGGGGTGCTTTGGAAGATGGCTGGTGTACAACAGCTAATTTCCACTTGTACACTACTATTCTTGCAGTAATAGTGTAGTAACATTGTTATTACAACGTTATAGCTGTCAATATAGCGTCTGCTATAGGCTACATTTGAGTCTGTGTCTTCTTATTGGGAATGCAGATTTGTCAAAGCATCCAATGTTGCTGCTTGGGTGATGGGTGTATTCCCTTGATGGCCTGCCAAAATTCTTATAGACTGGTAGTCCCTGTGGAGAGTATCCTCCTGCTGTATTTGATGGGTTAATTCCTCCAGTCAACCATGTTATGAGGGAAATTAAACTGATGTTTGGATGGGATCAGCCCATAGAGTTAAGCATGCTATGGTGAACATGAAGTCCCAGTTGGCTAGTAGCAGGGGTCCCAATGCTCCAACGCTCCAAGGCTTAGATGCTAAACACCCTGTCATTCACCATTCACATCTGTGGCTTTTTAGTCATCCCTCCTTTGATATAATGAATTTAACATTTGCAGGTAGTAATCCACTGATTTACTATACGTAGAATATAATAGCATCTATTGCAATGTTTTCCCAGTGTTTTGTTTTCTGCATGTACTGTAAATAGGTTGCTATGATAGTTTACAGTGTAGAATGCTTTTGGAAATGCAAACATTTCGGCAATATGCATGTCCTACAGTACAATGTGACATATGGACAGATATACATGAATGCATGCAGCCGTATGTACAAGCATTCTTAAAATACCATGAATTTATGTGGCCTATTGAGAATGTAGCATCTCTACCTTGAGTACAGAGTATTCTTATCTTTAATATGAGCTCAGTTTCCCCAAGGGCACATCAGCTGCAGCCTCTCTTGCCCCTCACTCTCCCTCCCTCCTTGCCAGCAGCCATGCAATGTAGGACACAAGGGGGCTAAATGGGACATCTGCCGGGGCTCTATCGACAGCCCTCATATCTCCCTCTCAGAAGCCTGACATTTGGCTCTTGTCATAGATGATGCTCCACATACATATTCTTAATTGGTGCATTTCCATAACCCCAATCAGGCCCTGGCTATTTGTATGGGCAACAGTTAGCCATCAGCCTCCCTCACTTCTTTGTGTCTTATCACATGTAAATCTCTAGTCTACTAGATAGGCGCACATAACTCACAGCAAATGCATTATTACACACGAGGCGAGGTTGCTTATAAGTAATCCAAAATGCATAGAATACAATGTAGTACAACGGTGCCACCAGCTCCCATCAACCAGTTGATGGAGTCTATTCGTAATTCAGACTCACACACATGCATTTACATACCCACACAAGCATTCAAACATGCACACACATTAACACAAACATTCACACATGGTGATCTCCCCAGCTTGGATGCTCTGCCTTCACCCTCCAAGTTCACACACACACACACACACACACACAAACCATGTGGCTGTACCGACTCGTTATCAGAGTTGGTACAGCCACATGGTTTCTTCACGCATCACGCCGACAGAAACAAACATCTATCTGGTAAGAAGAAGGGCGGGGGTGTGTGCCTTATGATTAACGAGTCGTGGTGTGATCATAACAACACACAGGAACTCAAGTCCTTTTGTTCACCTGACATAGAATTCCCGTAGCCCCGTAGCACTCACTTACGTCATCATGAAGTGCTTTGAGAGACTAGTCAAGGATCATATCACCTCCATCCTACCAGACTGTCACGATTGTTTAAAGGAGAGGACCAAGGAGCAGCGTGTGTTGCGTTCCACATCTTTAATTAAATAGTGAAACAGCAAAACAAGAAAGAATATACAGATTGTAACAATACGTGTGTGTATAGCGCATACGCACTATCAAACTAACACATTCAAATAGCTGGTGGCACCGGAGCTGGTGGCACCGTTGTACTACATTGTATTCTATGCATTTTGGATTACTTATAAGCAAACTATATAGAAAACAAACTATATAGGATTCCCAATTAGAGGCAACGACAAACAGCTGCCTCTAATTGGGAACCAACTCAAAACCAAACATAGACACACCTAAAGATCCCTGGTCACGTCCTGGCCCAAAACCGGCCTGAGAAGGCGCACTGGAGGCCTGGTGCGTGGAGCCGGCATTGGATTCACTGGACTCCTGGTGCGTGGAGCTGGAACAAGAGTCACTGGACTGAGCGGGCGCCTCAGACGCCTGGAGCGTGGAGCCGGAACAGGAGTCACCGGGCTGGGGAGGCGCACTGGCATCCTGGTGCATGAAGCCGGAACAGGATTCACCGGACTGGGAGGCGCACTGGCATCCTGGTGCGGGGAGCTGGCACTGGACGCACCGGGCTGGGGATGCGCACTGGACGCCTGGTACGTGGACCCGGCATTGGATTCACCGGACTGAGACAGCGCACTGGACTCCTGGTGCATGGAGCCGGAACAGGAGTCACTGGACTGAGAGGGCGCACCAGACGCGTGGAGCCGGAACAGGAGTCACCGGGCTGGGGAGGCGCACTGGCATCCTGGTGCGTGAAGCCGGAACAGGATTCATTGGACTGGGGAGGCGCACTGGCATCCTGGTGCATGGAGCCGGAACAGGAGTCACTGGACTGATCTCACGCACATCTGGGCGAGTGCGGGGAGCTGGCACTGGACGCACCGGGATGGGGATGCGCACTGGACGCCTGGTACGTGGAGCCGGAACAGGATGCACCGGGCTGAGATGACGCACTGGAGGCCTGATGCGTGGTGCCGGAACAGGACGTACTGGACTGGGACGACGCACTTGAGGCCTGATGCGTGGAGCCGGAACAGGACGTACCGGGCTGGGACGACGCACTGGAGGCCTGATGCGTGCAGCCGGCACAGGTCTCACTGGACTGGGACGACGCACTGGAGGCCTGATGCGTGGAGCCAGAACAGGACGTACCGGACTGGGACGACGCACTGGAGGCCTGATGCAAGGAGCCGGAACAGGACGTACCGGGCTGGGACGACGCACTGGAGGCCTGATGCGTGGAGCCGGAACAGGACGTACCAGACTGGGACGACGCACTGGAGGCCTGATGCGTGGAGCCGGAACAGGACGTCCCAGGCTTTTTGTTGCCCCCCTTCCAAAAAAATCCTGGGACTGCTGTGGCCATGGACCCCGGCGTCTTTGCTGACCTTCCATCCTCCTTGGCGATTCCCGCCAAGGAAGGGTCTCACAGCCCCCCAAAATCTCATCCCAGGTCCAAAACACCTTCTCCTGGGCACGCTGCTTGGTCCTGGTATGGTGGGTTATTCTGTCACGATCGTTTAAAAGAGAGGACCAAGTAGCAGCGTGTGTTGCGTTCCACATCTTTAATTAAATAGTGAAACAACAAAACAAGAAAGAATATACAGATCGTAATAATACGTGTGTGTATAGCGCATACGCACTAACAAACTAACACATTCAAATAAAAACCCACACCCACAGGTGGGGAGAAAACAAACTATATACAGTGGGGAAAAAAAGTATTTAGTCAGCCACCAATTGTGCAAGTTCTCTCACTTAAAAAGATGAGAGGGGCCTGTAATTTTCATCATAGGTACACTTCAACTATGACAGACAAAATGAGGAAAATAAATCCAGAAAATCACCTTGTAGGATGTTTTATGAATTTATTTGCAAATGATGGTGGAAAATAAGTATTTGGTCAATAACAAAAGTTTATCTCAATACTTTGTTATATACCCTTTGTTGGCAATGACAGAGGTCAAATGTTTTCTGTAAGTCTTCACAAGGTTTTCACACACTGTTGCTGGTATTTTGGCCCATTCCTCCATGCAGATCTCCTCTAGAGCAGTGATGTTTTGGGGCTGTCGCTGGGCAACACGGACTTTCAACTCCCTCCAAAGATTTTCTATGGGGTTGAGATCTGGAGACTGGCTAGGCCACTCCAGGACCTTGAAATGCTTCTTACGGCCACTCCTTCGTTCGGGCGGTGTGTTTGGGATCATTGTCATGCTGAAAGACCCAGCCACGTTTCATCTTCAATGCCCTTGCTGATGGAAGGAGGTTTTCACCAAAATCTCACGATACATGGCCCCATTCATTCTTTCCTTTACACGGATCAGTCAGCCCTGGTCCCTTTGCAGAAAAACAGCCTCAAAGCATGATGTTTCCACCCCATGCTTCACAGTAGGTATGGTGTTCTTTGGATGCAACTCAGCATTCTTTGTCCTCCAAACACGACGAGTTGAGTTTTTACCAAAAAGTTATATTTTGGTTTCATCTGACATTCTCCCAATCCTCATCTGGATCATCCAAATGCTCTCTAGCAAACTTCAGACGGGCCTGAACATGTACTGGCTTAAGCAGGGGGACACGCCTGGCACTGCAGGATTTGAGTCCCTGGCGGCGAGTGTGTTACTGATGGTAAGCTTTGTTACTTTGGTCCCAGCTCTCTGCAGGTCATTCACTAGGTCCCCCATGTGCTTCTGGGATTTTTGCTCACCGTTCTTGTGATCATTTTGACCCCACGGGTGAGATCTTGCGTGGAGCCCCAGATCGAGGAAGATTATCAGTGGTCTTGTATGTCTTCCATTTCCTAATAATTGCTCCCACAGTTGATTTCTTCAAACCAAGCTGCTTACCTATTGCAGATTCAGTCTTCCCAACCTGGTGCAGGTCTACAATTTTGTTTCTGGTGTCCTTTGACAGCTCTTTGGTCTTGGCCATAGTGGAGTTTGGAGTGTGACTGTTTGAGGTTGTGGACAGGTGTCTTTTATACTGATAACAAGTTCAAACAGGTGCCATTAATACAGGTAACGAGTGGAGGACAGAGGAGCCTCTTAAAGAAGAAGTTACAGGTCTGTGAGAGCCAGAAATCTTGCTTGTTTGTATGTGACCAAATACTTATTTTCCACCATCATTTGCAAATAAATAAATAAAAAATCCTACAATGTGATTTTCTGGATTTATTTTCCTCATTTCGTCTGTCATAGTTGAAGTGTACCTATGATGAAAATTACAGGCCTCTCTCATCTTTTTAAGTTGGAGAACTTGCACAATTGGTGGCTGACTAAATACTTTTTTGCCCCACTGTATGTATACTGCCGCATGTCTCTTTTTCCATAAATATACCATCATCGGGTGTCAATGGACCATACATAGAAACTGTCCATCATTCAGTTATTTTCGATTCCAATAGCACTGTACACTGAAATGGTGTTCTGATGCTATCTAGTCATCCCATCCAGGGTCTCATAGAATTCAGTAATGGTATTGACTATTGCGTGTCTATCATCAGTCAGCCACAGCTGACCTACTATTACCAAGGGCCCATCCACAGTCAGCCACAGCTGACCTACTATTACCAAGGGCCCATCCACAGTCAGCCTGTCATATAAATCTCCACTAAAGGCCATGTCTTGTGACTGGTTGGTTTTATCTGATCTACAGCTAATACGTCTTGCTTGAATTTTCTCCTTCCATCGTTGAACTGCCAGTATTTCAGGGAGAAAAGGTAGCATCATACTTTATGAAAAGCCAGTCCCCATGGCTAAGAGGAGAGCAGTAGAGCAGAGCAGTGTGTGTGGTGGGACTGGGGCTGTGTGGAGTCTGTCCTCACTCACGCTCAAACAGTCAGACACACAATGGAGGAGCAGAGCCACTGCTGCATGCCAGAACATTCCTGCTCCAACAGTCCCTGGGGAATTCACTTTCCTCACTTTGCTCACTCACTGAAGAGAGAGTGTGTGTGTGTGTGTGTGTGTGTGTGTGTGTGTGTGTGTGTGTGTGTGTGTGTGTGTGTGTGTGTGTGTGTGTGTGTGTGAGAGAGAGAGAGATTCTGCAAGAAGATTGAGTATTGGTTCGTGCCTATGTGCATTTTAGAGGACAGTGTGTGTAAAGGGGTGTGTAGACGTGTGTGGGCCGTTGAATGAGTGTGTGTGGGAGAGCTACCCTATGTATGTGATCTTACATTCTTCTACTGTCCCCCATCAATCCTTGTCACAATGCAGTATGTGTGTGATAATCTGGTATCTTGTGGGAGGACTGCGTGCTCTTGCATGTTCTGAATGTGTCTGTGCACACTTATGTATTCGTGTGCGTCGTTTGTGCAGTTATTTAAACAGGCTAGTCAATTAAGAACAAATTCTTATTTACAATGACGGACTGGCATGAGGCAAAAGGCCTCCAGTGGGGACGGGGGCTGGGATTAAAAAAGCACAACAACAAACAACATTGTAAGAGAAAACTGACAACACAGATCGAAGACACTGGCAACAGCACAAATACAACAGCAAGCAAACAGAGGGATGTGTGTGTGAAGTAAAACAACATGCTTCCTTACATAAGGCATTGCAAGTACTTGCGCGTGTGTGTGAAACCTTCTGAGTCAGTGTGGGAACGCTCAGTAATGAATAGCACTGTGTGCTGAAATTCCATTTTGTGCGTGTGTGAATCCTTATTTATATGTGTTAAGCCCTGTGTCTGAGAAAGTGTGTGAATGCTCAGCAGTGTGGTTCCCTGTCAGTCTATGTGGCAGTGGACTGGCAGCAGCAGTCATGTATCTCTCAGCCAGGACTCTGTAGCTATTGTTGTTATTTATTCTCTTGGCTCTTTCTAGTAACAAACGCCACTCTATTTGGTGGCTCTCCCTCGATCTCTCTCTTTTTCTGTCCATCACTGTTCACTTCATCCCTCTCCATATTTCTAGCCATCTCCCTCCTCCTCTCCTCATCCCTCCTCTCCTCATCTCCCCCACTCTCTCCTCCAGATTTTTGCCTTGTCAGCTCTGGGATTTGATCCAGCAACCTTTCGGTTACTGGCCCAACGCTCCTACCCGCCAGGCTACCTGCCACCCCTATACAACTCAGTGTGAGACCCAAGCAGTTTATCTTCTTATTTCAAAGCCTGGTGTCATTTTCCTCACATTGTCTCCCGGTTTGTCCCCAGTGATCTGGCCTAGACAGACAGCACTGGATGACAGCCCTGTGGTCAGAAGTATTATGCCTTCCCTCCCAGGGAAAATCACCATCACAAAACACAATCCTGCACTCACCTCCCTGAGGAGAAGTCCCTACTTATGCTCTTATATCGTCCTGTTTGATATGAGCCTGTGAGAATGTGGGCCACGCTGAGGCAGAGATGGCTTCCCACAGAGTTGTGACCTCCATATTAGAGACACATATTTCCCTCAGATTACACAGATCCACAAAGAATTTGAAAACCAACCCGATTTTGATAAACTCCCATATCTACTGGGTGAAATACCAGTGTGCCATCACAGCAGAAAGATTTGTGACCTGTTGCCACAAGAAAAAGGCAACCAGTGAAGAACAAACACCATTGTAAATACAACACATATTTATGTTTATTTATTTTCCCTTTTGTACTCTAACCATTTGCACATCGTTACAACACTGTATATATACACAATATGACATTTGTAAAGTCTTTATTCTTTTGGAACTTCTGTGAGTGTAATGTTTACTGTTCATTTTTATTGTTTATTTCACTTTTGTATATTATCTACTTCACTGCCAATAAAGCCCCTTGAATTGAATTGATATTCCTCTGTGGCCTTTATAAGAGCCAAAATGAAACCCAGGGTTTCTCAGTGCCTTCTGGTTAGACCGTCAGAGTATAATAACCCATCCGCGTTGTTTCACTGCTCTCTAAATCACATAATCTCATTATGTGCTTCTCATTAGCCGTGCATACTTGTGTCTTCATTATAGGGGGAGAGAGTGGTATGTTGTGTCAGTGTGATGTGCATATGAGGGTGTCATGAACAGTATGTTGGTGCACGATTGTTTTGCTCGATGCTATATGTGTGAGGTAAGTGAGGGTCAAATTGAGCAGCTGTGTGACAGACAGACAGACTGCAAGAGTGTGTGTGTGTATTTTGTCTGTTCCTTCTGCCAAAGCGTCCCGTCCCTGGCTTCGTAAATCTCCTGGCTGATCTGCGTAGTGGCGCTGTTAATGGCCGCCCATCGATCACTCCGCACCTAACCACGTTATCGCCGACGTGGTTAGGTGCGGGCTTAGCGACTTACTTTGCTGGAATCAATTTGGCAGAGAAGGACAGCGCTGGTCCAGTCAGTTTGGCAGAGAAGGACAGCGCTGGTCCAGTCAGTTTGGCAGAGAAGGACAGCGCTGGTCCAGTCAGTTTGGCAGAGAAGGACAGCGCTGGTCCAGTCAGTTTGGCAGAGAAGGACAGCGCTGGTCCAGTCAGTTTGACAGAGAAGGACAGATCTGGTCCAGTCAATTTGGCAGAGAAGGACAGCGCTGGTCCAGTCAGTTTGACAGAGAAGGACAGATCTGGTCCAGTCAGTTTGAGCATGGGCTAGAGAGAGAGAGAGAGAGAGAGAGAGAGAGAGAGAGAGAGAGGGGAGTAATTAAGGGATGGGCATGAGTATGTGCTTTGAAATTTTGTCTTGAAGATGTTCATTTGCTTTGACTCGTATTGTTCCATTTGTACATGTGCATGTGTGGGGCACAACAAAAAAGAAACCAAGGCATGTCTCACTCACTCAATTGCAGTCCGACCGCTCCCTCTACTCACGCGTGCCGAGTTCGCACACAAGCTCCCATTAGGCCTACAGAAATAAATGCCTCTAACTGATGGGACACACAAGCTCCCATTAGGCCTACAGAAATAAATGCCTCTAACTGATGGGACACACAAGCTACATTCCTTGCTGACAGTTTTATCACAAATGTAAAATGGACTGGTTGATTGAAGTAAGGAAATATGTGTTCCAGAAATGAGCTACAGTTTTGGAATAATTGGATCTTGTCTATTTTCTGCTTAGGTTACTTTGCAAACTGCTATTACCTTCAAGAATTGGTAAGTTTAGGCTGTAACCCCCTGAACATAGACAGGTTCTACACTGAAAATATGCAAAAACATTTGTTTGAGAAAGACAGCGTATTTATATCAGAATCATTAAGCCTACTCACCAAACAGATGTTGTGTCCATAATACATCCCCATGCAGTGTTCAATGTGGAATTGTTCATCCATTTAGAAAATTCCAAACAGGCAGAATAAACTAAATCGAATATCTGTTGGCCTATATCGAAAAGAAGACAGATTTTGGTTTGTAACCCTGAAAGCCCCGTTTCAAATGATCCATCTTTGAGAATAACTGTTCCAGATCACTTCGCACTGGCAACTTTTTTCATTTAGAAAAATATTCTGTTATATTTTATTCTGTTATATTACATCATGTTTTTTGCTAATCTTAAAATAAATTAGGCCTTGTTGGACATTTTATTCCAGTGCGGGCCTTGCCCTTGTGTTATGAAAATAGAGCGAGCACCTGAACAGTCAAAACATGTAAAATGCCCATCCCTTGGAGTAGTACAACATCAATATCCCATCCCTAGAAGTGGTACAACATCAATATCCCATCCCTAGGAGTGGTACAACATCAATATGCCCATATCTAGGAGTAGTACAACATAAATATGCCCATCCCTTGGAGTAGTACAACATCAATATGCCCATCCCTAGGAGTAGTACAACATCAATATGCCCATCCCTAGGAGTAGTACAACATCAATATGCCCATCCCTAGGAGTAGTACAACATCAATATGCCCATCCCTAGGAGTAGTACAACATCAATATGCCTATCCCTAGGAATAGTACAACATCAATATGCCAATCCCTAGGAGTGGTACAACATCAATATGCCCATCCCTAGGAGTAGTACAACATCAATATGCGCATCCCTAGGAGTAGTACAACATCAATATGCCAATCCCTAGGAGTAGTACAACATCAATATGCCCATATCTAGGAGTAGTACAACATAAATATGCCCATCCCTAGGAGTAGTACAACATCAATATGCCCATCCCTAGGAGTAGTACAACATCAATATGCCAATCCCTAGGAGTAGTACAACATCAATATGCCCATCCCTAGGAGTAGTACAACATCAATATGCCCTTCCCTAGGAGTAGTACAACATCTTAATGCCCATCCCTAGGAGTGGTACAACATCAATATGCCCATCCCTAGGAGTAGTACAACATCAATATGCCCATCCCTAGGAGTAGTACAACATCTTAATGCCCATCCCTAGGAGTAGTACAACATCAATATGCCCATCCCTAGGAGTAGTACAACATCAATATGCCTATCCCTAGGAATAGTACAACATCAATATGCCCATCCCTAGGAGTGGTACAACATCAATATGCCCATCCCTAGGAGTAGTACAACATCAATATGCGCATCCCTAGGAGTAGTACAACATCAATATGCCAATCCCTAGGAGTAGTACAACATCAATATGCCCATCCCTAGGAGTAGTACAACATCAATATGCCCTTCCCTAGGAGTAGTACAACATCAATATGCCCTTCCCTAGGAGTAGTACAACATCTTAATGCTCATCCCTAGGAGTAGTACAACATCAATATGCCCATCCCTAGGAGTAGTACAACATCAATATGCCCATCCCTAGGAGTAGTACAACATCAATATGCCCTTCCCTAGGAGTAGTACAACATCAATATGGGCATCCCTAGGAGTAGTACAACATCAATATGCCCATCCCTAGGAGTAGTACAACATCAATATGCCCATCCCTAGGAGTAGTACAACATCAATATGCCAATCCCTAGGAGTAGTACAACATCAATATGCCCTTCCCTAGGAGTAGTACAACATCTTAATGCTCATCCCTAGGAGTAGTACAACATCAATATGCCCTTCCCTAGGAGTAGTACAACATCTTAATGCTCATCCCTAGGAGTAGTACAACATCAATATGCCCATCCCTAGGAGTAGTACAACATCAATATGCCCATCCCTAGGAGTAGTACAACATCAATATGCCCTTCCCTAGGAGTAGTACAACATAAATATGTGCATCCCTAGGAGTAGTACAACATCAATATGCCCATCCCTAGGAGTAGTACAACATCAATATGCCCATCCCTAGGAGTAGTACAACATCAATATGCCCATCCCTAGGAGTAGTACAACATCAACATGCCCATCCCTAGGAGTAGTACAACATCAATATGCCAATCCCTAGGAGTAGTACAACATCAATATGCCCATCCCTAGGAGTAGTACAACATCAATATGCCCTCTGCTGCTTCTGCAGCCAAAACGTTGTGTTATAAAGAGATAATGTAATGTAGCTCCTAGCAGTAAGACCTCCCCCTCATTTAGTCCTAATCTCCTCTCTTATAAACCCCTAGTAAACCGTGCTGATGACTCCACGGCAGCATGACATTCAGCAGGCAGCAGCATTTCCATGGAACACAGGACTGATGTGTATCTGATGAAGATTTAAGACATAGGCTCCTGCAGTGGGTCAGGGAGTTAGTAGGCCACTGTACTGTACATCTCTTAAAGCCTTATGGTGGATAGTGTAATTTTCTTACTAGAGATTATCAACTCCACGGCAGGGCTGCTGTTCCATTAGATTCATTTTCTAAGCAAAAACTAATTACTGGAGCCCCAGCTGAGTCAGTGTTTTTGCATGCTCAAGTTCTCAAGAGGTATCTGAGAGAAGCACTAGACCAACAGTCAGATGTAATCAGCTTAGCCCACTGCGCCACACAGCAGGCCGGAGAGTAGGACCGCTGGGCTGCAGAGAGCAGGCTCAGATAGAGTGGAATAGTGTGTGTGTGTGGGTGTGTGTGTGTGAGCATGAGCATGAGCCTGTGCTAGTAGTGTATTATCTATGAGCAGCTAACAGTGTGAAGAGCCTTTAATCCGTGCCCACGCAATGTAAAGAACCTCTAATCTGAGTGAAGGTTACAGTTGCTTTGTGCATTTACATTTCCCAAGTCAGTGATGCATTATGAATAATGTATGCACAGGCTCAGTCGGATCCAATCTGGTGATTGATGGATTATGACAGATAAATTAAGGTTTATGTTTCCATCTTTAATTCAAACATTTAGCGCCGTCTGCTCTCGTGCGCCATTACTGTACCATTCAACATATAGGGAAATCTGTTTGTGTGGTTTTGAGTTATAATGGAAATGGGAATTGATTATGCCATAATGGGTTTTATGATGATACACTAACCTGTGGATTACTAACTATTTCCTGTACATTTGAAAGGGAGGGATCATTCTCTTTCTCTTTGCCCTTCTGTGTGACCTCCATCAGCCCCATCAGTCTCCATTCTCCCCTCCCTGACTCCCTCTCTCCGCCCTGTTCCCTCCCCAATAGGCGTTGTCGTGAAGAGGGCATGACAACGCCTATTCCCCCTCAGGAGACCTGAAAAGATTTGGCAGGGGTCCTCAGATCCTCAAAAAGTTCTACAGCTGCACCATCGAGAGCATCCTGACTGGTTGCATCACCGCCTACAGATCACTAGGGCCAAGCTTCCTGTCATCCATACCAGGCGGTGTCAGAGGAAGGCGCTAAAAATTGCCAAAGACTCCAGCCACCCTAGTCATAGACTGTTCTCTCTGCTACCGCATGGCAGGCGGTACCGGAGCTCCAAGTCTAGGTCCAAAAGGTTTCTTAACAGCTTCTACCCCCAAGCCATAAGACTCCTGAACAGCTAATCAAATGACCACCCAGACTATTTGCATCGCTTCTGCTACTCTGTTTATTATCATTATCACTTTACCTACATGTACATATTACCTCAACTAACCTGTGCCCCCACACGTTGACTCTGTACTGGTACCCCCTGTATATAGCCTTGTTACTGTTATTTTGTTGTTGCTTTTTAATTATTTGTTATTTTTCAATTTTCTTATTTATTTTAATTTTAATTATATTTATTTTTTACTTCAGTTTATTTTAGTAAATACTTTCTTAACATTTATTTTTCTTAAAACTGCATTGTTGGTTAAGGGCTTGTAAGTAAGCATTTCACTGTAAGGTCTACACCTGTTGTATTCGGCGCATGTGACAAATAAAATTTGATTTTCTCTTCCCTGACCGCCCTCTCTCCGCCGTGTTCCCTCCCTGACATGTGAGCTAGACAGAGAGATCTTGAGCTAGACAGAGAGATCTAGAGCTAGACAGAGAGATCTAGAGAAAGACAGGGAGATCTAGAGCTAGACAGAGAGATCTAGAGCTAGACAGAGAGATCTAGAGAAAGACAGGGAGATCTAGAGCTAGATAGAGAGATCTAGAGCTAGACAGAGAGATCTAGAGCTAGACAGAGAGATCTAGAGAAAGACAGGGAGATCTAGAGAAAGACAGGGAGATCTAGAGCTAGACAGAGAGATCTAGAGCTAGACAGGGAGATCTAGAGCTAGACAGGGAGATCTAGAGCTAGACAGAGAGATCTAGAGCTAGACAGAGAGATCTAGAGCTAGACAGCGAGATCTAGAGCTAGACAGAGAGATCTAGAGAAAGACAGGAGATCTAGAGCCAGACAGAGAGATCTAGAGCCAGACAGAGAGATCTAGAGAAAGACAGGGAGATCTAGAGCTAGACAGAGAGATCTAGAGCTAGACAGAGAGATCTAGAGCTAGACAGAGAGATCTAGAGCTAGACAGGGAGATCTAGAGAAAGACAGGGAGATCTAGAGAAAGACAGGGAGATCTAGAGCTAGACAGAGAGATCTAGAGCTAGACAGAGAGATCTAGAGCTAGACAGAGAGATCTAGAGCTAGACAGGGAGATCTAGAGAAAGACAGGGAGATCTAGAGCTAGACAGAGAGATCTAGAGCTAGACAGAGAGATCTAGAGCTAGACAGGGAGATCTAGAGAAAGACAGGGAGATCTAGAGCTAGACAGAGAGATCTAGAGCTAGACAGAGAGATCTAGAGCTAGACAGAGAGATCTAGAGCTAGACAGCGAGATCTAGAGCTAGACAGAGAGATCTAGAGAAAGACAGAGAGATCTAGAGCTAGACAGAGAGATCTAGATAAAGACAGGGAGATCTAGAGCTAGACAGAGAGATCTAGAGCTAGACAGAGAGATCTAGAGCTAGACAGGGAGATCTAGAGAAAGACAGGGAGATCTAGAGCTAGACAGAGAGATCTAGAGCTAGACAGAGAGATCTAGAGCTAGACAGCGAGATCTAGAGCTAGACAGAGAGATCTAGAGCTAGACGGAGGGAAAGGATTTCATGATGCTGACTCTATTTCATTTAGACACTTGTTGTTGACCTTTTGTGTGGCCCGGCCCCTATCCCTCATCAATGCAGCTGCAGGATTACCATTGCATCAGCAGCACCATAGTGTTAACCGAATGTTGCGGCTCCCATTTTTCTCTTGTGGAGCGACCTTTATGTGCCTAGCACGCCTCTTTATTGCCAGTTCCGGGATTAAGCCTGGCTTGTGAAGGATAATGAAAGGACTCCACCCGTTATTACTGCGGCTTTGGGGGAGATAGAAGGTCATTTATGATTTTGAAGATGGATTTTTGATTTCTTGCGCAAAATCATGCTTCACAGGCTTGAGTGAAGGCAGTTTTTTGTCTTCTTTTTGTGTGATTGTGAGTCAAGGGAGATTATTGCTGCCCCTATGACCACAGTCCTTACACCCACATTACACACATACCCAGTGCTCACACGCACACCCACATTACACACACTCACACCCATACACACCAACCATCCACATACTAACACTCACACCCATACACACTAGCCATCCACATTACACATTACACACACTCACACCCATACACACTAACCATGGACATTACACCCATGTCACACACCTCTACACATGATTATAAAGTGGGTGGTTCGAGCCCTGAATGCTGATTGGCTGACAGCCGTGGTATACCACGGGTATGACAAAACATGTATTTTTACTGCTCTAATTATTGCTATTATAAACTGGTTACCAACGTAATTAGAGCAGTAAAAATAAATGTTTTGTCATACCTCGTGCCTTATTGCTTAAATATACATTTTCTTTCTTGCACACACACACACTCACACACACATACACACGTACAATAACAACAACACACTCAAGACAGTAGGAGGCTATCTGTAATGACGTGTGTATGGCAGGTTTTTGTTCTTGGAGCATCTCTCCACTTGGAGAGACTTACAGAGCATCACACAGTTTAGTTATATTTTATAAGCACCGGGCCAGCGTTTTGGTTGGGCTCCTGGGAGCTCAGTATGCTCATCAGTAAACATTAATGTTCCTCAGCTGCCTTTTATATCCATACTTATGCTCAGAGCATATCACCAAGGCCTTTTTATACACACAGGATTTTAGATTTCAGTTCAGTCAGCGGGTATAGTTTTAAGATCCACTTTAACTCGTAAAAACTGTGCATTAAATTAATGCAGAATCTAATATTTTGGCTAAAGCTAGGAATTTGAAACGAGATGTCCTTATAGAGTGCTGATGTGGTATTTCAGCTCTCTATTTGGCTCCAGCTGGTAGTAGGGACATATGGGATACCTCCACCACTCCTCAGTCCCACTAGGATCTCTGATAAGCAGGTGGCATATGGTTGCTGGTGCCTCTTCCTACACAGATGCTCTGCTACACGTCCTCAAACAGAAGGTGTACTGATCACTGAAGTCAGAGGTCAAAGGGTACAGCTGTTACCTGGTCCTCCTGGGGTTAGATAGGTGTTCCAGGACAGTGTAAGACGGCCCTGTTCCATCTTAGTCAATAAGGTTTGGTAAGGTTGTTATGACAGGGTTGGCAGAGCCTTAGGTCTTAGCTGGGAAATGGCTACAGTGAAGGCTGCAGAAATCAGGGCTTTCAGGCATTGGAGATTCAGGTTTCTCTCAGGGGGGTTAAAGGAAGATGGCTGTGAAGTCATTGGTCTGTGGAGGTGGTGGGAACCAGGGCCAAATGGCTTTTGGTCCTGAGCCATAGGAGACCAGGGCTAAGGGGTGGGTTGGATTGGATTTCAGCGACATTGGGGTATAGATTGTAGAGTAGATTGAAGATGAAGTCAGAATCAAATGACGAAGACTCCCCTAACACACCGTGTCCCACATATCCCCACCTGACTGATGCTTCTCAGTTCCCATATCCCCACCTGACTGATGCTTCTCAGTCCCCATGTCCCCACCTGACTGATGCTTCTCAGTCCCCATATCCCCACCTGACTGATGCTTCTCAGTCCCCATGTCCCCACCTGACTGATGCTTCTCAGTCCCCATATCCCCACCTGACTGATGCTTCTCAGTCCCCATGTCCCCACCTGACTGATGCTTCTCAGTCCCCATATCCCCACCTGACTGATGCTTCTCAGTCCGCATGTGGCCTGTGATGTTGTTTGCCTCTGGGTATTTGCCGTGAGCTGACGGACACGTGCCAGTGCTGCTTGTTTGGAGTGTGTGGGCTGACCCGTCCGTCACATCCTGTGCCCCCCTCGCCCAGTTGGCCAGGGACTTCATCTTCTCAGCTGCCTTCCTCCGAGCCACAGCTGAATTGGTTTTGAACCGAGAGGGCAAGCAATTTACTCCTCATTCAGAGACCATTCCACTTCGCAGAACCCAGAGAAGTGAGGAAGGGGGCGATCCGGGAGAGAGGGTGAGAGATAGAGATGGAATAGAGGAGGGAAACGAGGGCTTTGGTGAGGCCATAGAGAGAGGTGAAAGGAGGAAAGGAAATGAGAGGGGGATTGAAGTAGAGAAAATAGGGGGAAAGGGGAATAATACCACTATTTGGATGGAGAGATGGAAAGAGAAATTCAAGCACAGAGATGATGAGCTTGAGTGATGTAGAGACAGACTCCTGTATGCTTTTAGTCCTCTTTCAAGTCACATAAATGGATCTTGTTTTCAAAATTTGTATGCAAAGACGTAAACACGTTTGTACAGTCGGAATAGCTGCTTCAGAAGCACAGGAAATATGATCCTCACAGGAGCCCTGGCAGCCAATTTATCTACCAAAACAAACTGAGAAAAAAACACTATCCTATCAGTGTTGCCTCAGCGTTTCTGGAATGGCCTGAATAGGTTATGTGTCTCAGCTACGGGTTTGAAAGCTGTTAGGCAGACTCCTGGACCGCCATGCTGGAATGTGGGATCACTCCAGAGTCTGGGCCCAGAGGCTGAGAGCTGAGCTGAGCCCAGGCGAGGTCCAACAGACAGCAGGAGCTGGAAAGTGTTGTTGAGCCAAACTGGGCCAGCTCCAGCCTGATGTCCTGTCATCATCACCCCCACACAGCCCTGCTCTGCTCACATCATCCCAGCCTGCACCTCCTCCTCTTCCAAGAGTCTATTTCAGCCCCAGAATAACTCAAATACCATTTATTTCCTGTGAACATTTAGTTCAAGAGCACTAAATTCAGCTGTACAAATCAGATGTGCAAATGAATATGCATGCCCTGGTTCCATGGATCTAGGTCATTATCTGAGACAAATTAGGGTCTGTAGACAGTTTAATTGGCAGAGGAACTGTATTCACACAGATATTATGCAACCGTTATGATAACTCTTATGATGACACAAGTTATGTGAGGATGTTATGTGGGTGTTGCTTCCCTCCCTCTCTTTGCTCCAACCTGGGCTTGAACCAGGGACCCTCTGAACACATCAACAACTGCCTCCCACGAAGCATCAGTACCTATCGCTCTACAAAAGCCGTGGCCCTTGCAGTGCATGGAAAACAACTACTTCATGGTGTCAGAGCGAGTGACGCACACCAACTAGCTACCCATTTCACATCAGTTACATGAGAATGCATGTTATAGCCTAGAAATAGCCCCTAAATGAAACAGGAGAATGTGGAACATATTGCTGACATGGTGGAGGATACAGTAGGATTGCTCTGATGTGGTCTGGATTGTATTTTAGAGCCCAGTCAGCTCTTCGCAAAGACTCTGTCTAAAGCTCTTTGAATCCATGCCACCCGCCTCAGCTGTGGTCTTGGGACAGTTCCAGGTCCAGGGAGAGTCAGAGTTTGTCTCTGGGTAGCAGCAGCTCCTGAAATATCCCCCTGTAGTATTTCCAGAGGATTGGAGGAACGGACGGACGCTGGGGTATTTTTACTCAAGGCATGCAGCCCCGTCACATGACCCCATAGACAGCCTTGAGTCTCTCAATGAAGTCACGGTGTCCTTCTGTTGGAGGATTCAATACGGTATTTTCAGGCCCCTGTAATTTATGTGTCTCCTCTAAGTATGTTTAAAGCCTCCTTTTTAGCTGGGTATGGTGAATGTTAAAGGATAATATACCTTTCCTCTACTCTTATGCATCGTTAGAACACTGTATCACCCATTTGAAGCTTTAATGCTCTTGCCCATGGAAAAGCATGGCGATAGTGAACAATTCATCTCTTGTGGACAGACTATGTAAACATCTGACCAAATTAGATTTTAGTTCTGGGTTAACCAATATTAGTGAACGGTTGATGTGCTGATGTACAGTAGCTAGCTGTACTTTCCCACAGTAAAAAGTAATGCTGTCAGCTTCCCAGCAGAATCCCCCTCTAAGGAGATTGAAGGGAATTGCAGGAAATGGACAGAAATCACTCCGTGCTGAAGGGCGGAAGACCCTGTGCTGTCGGCTCCCATAATGGATTTCCCACCTAACCAAAGCTATGTTTCGCAATCCTGGACCATGAGTTTACTGTACCTTTTATTTAAGGTTACTTTGACCCTTTTGGTTTTTTTTTCAAACTCCATAGTACAGTTTAGGCCATTTATAGTACAGCTGAACCATCGAGAGCATCCTGACTGGCTGCTCGGCATCCGACCGCAAGGCGCTACAGAGGGTAGTGCGTATGGCCCAGTACATCACTGGGGCCAAGCTTCCTGCCATCCAGGACATTTATACCAGGCGGTGTCAAAGGAAGGCCTCTGACACCGCAATAAAACTGCTAAACAGTTCATTAAATGGCTACCCGGACTATTTGCATTGACCCCCCTTTTTTACGCTGCTGCTACTCACTGTTTATTATCTATGTCACTTTACTCCTACCTACATGTACATATTACCTCAATTACCTCGACTAACCTGTACCCCCACATGTTGACTCTGTACCGGTACCCCCTGTATATAGCCTCGTTATTGTTATTTTAATGTGTAACCTTTTTTTACTTTAGTGTATTTAAATGTTTATTCTTTTTTTTTTTGCAAATATTTTCTTACTTACTTTAAAAAAAAACTATGCATTGTTGGTTAAGGGCTTGTAAGTAAGCATTTCACAGTAACGTCTACAGCTGTTGTATCCAGCACGTGACAAATAAAATGGGATTTGATTTATGAAAACTAATAGCTAGCCTGTTAACTTTGTTGAATTATGTAATCGATGTGCTTCGATGGCAGATTAATGTGTTGATGAATGCGTGTTTGATGACTGACTGGTGTGTGTTAATGGGTGTGAGGATGGAAAGATGTGTTTGAGGGTGTGTGTGTATGAGTGATGTGTGTGTCAGTGACGGTGTTAGCTGGTGTGTGCTAGGCCAGGGGCTAGGGCTGCACATCCTCTGGCCGTCAACACAATGGCCACCGGTAGAGAATCCAGCTGGGAGCATTGTCCTGGGCTGCTACGAGCTTCCTGTTCCTGCATGCTGAGCTAGCTAACACGTTCTCATCACCGCTTGGCTATTAGTCTAGAGAGAGACGGAGAGAGAGTGAAAGAGAGAGATGGAGAGAGAGCGAAAGAGAGAGACGGAGAGAGAGCGAAAGAGAGAGACGGAGAGAGAGCGAAAGAGAGAGACGGAGAGAGAGCGAAAGAGAGAGACAGAGAGACTTGACATCTGCATTGATCAGGTGTCTGTGTATATGTGTGTGATTGCGCTGCCAGTGATTGTCACTGCGATATCTGCAGATGAGCGGCAGCCTGACTTGTGAAAATGTGCATCAGGCTTACTGAAAATCCTCCTCCCCTGGTCAAAGGGGGCAGTTTAGAATTGGACAGTCTTATCTAGGATTTCTGGAGGGGAATCAAGCAGGGCCCAAGACAGCTCTGCAGATCTACAATTTCCTTGGCTGGCCCTCAGGGAAATCTCACTCAGTGGTCTCCCAGCCACGCAAGCCTTCCTCATCCCTCATGGGCATGAGTGGACAGACACAGTGCACTGCCTTCAGCAGTCAGAACCATCTCTCATCCTTACTCTTCCTTTACTACAAGTCTGTTCTGTAGACAAAGTGGTTCCATTTACTAGGGGTGGATAAAAGGTAAAGTGGTGAGATGTACAATATATGAATAATTAACAGCATTACTTCCATTGTTAGTATTTCCATGTATTTCCCTAACAGTAATGACATTGTTGTTAGGGACATGGTAGTACAGAATGCCTGTGACAGAAAGGAGAGCTATAACATCCCACCCTTATTACGTTGTTACAGTTGTCACAGTACAGTAGTAGGAGACTTGTGCTGGACTTCATGATCTGTACTTCCTTATCACGTTCCCAGCATCTCCGAGATGCCCCTTTGGGATACGCTGGGACCGCACTGGGCATTCCCAGTACACTCAGGTCAGGAAATGGAGCATTCATTTGTCCACACTGGGTGCCTGGAAACTTGGCTGGCTTGGTACAGGGCAGTAGTGACAAGGTCTCACATTAGTGTGTGTTTCAACTTTAGCCTGTGTGTATGTTTTTGCATTCACACTCAGAGCCTTTAGTATCAAGGTCTTAGGAGGGTTGGCTTGGATGTAAGCACAGGCACGTAACAGGCAGACAGACATACTTGTGAATGGGGGCTGCATAACAGCTTTAATACAGATTTAATACCAAACTACCATCAGCAGGTCAGTGTGTAGTGCGGCAGGTTCCACAGTGGCTGGCTGTTCTAAATATGGTGACAGGGAGTAAAGAGCTGGCAGGGCTCAATGTTGTGGAAACAATGGAGTCATAGTGGCTGGCTATCAGTGCCTAGTTAACGCATATAACAGAGACTAATCACTGGCCTTGTGCAACGTGGCAGCATTGCCGTTATTACATGTCACAGCAAATTGAGTGGGGGATGAACTCGATGGTGTTGATTTTAGTTGTTGATTGATATGCCAGTTCTCAGCATGCACTCTCATTCAAATCTACATAAAAGCTGACAATGAATGTTACCATAGCCTATAACAGACCACTTCGGATTTAGTGCTGTGGTTCAACTCTCAAACCACTATTCCATTTCCTCCTCCCATTCTGGAATCTTAAGATCCCAAAGAATCTGCCCTCGGAAAGAATGTTTTATTTACATGGTAACAAACCTTTAAAACAGTTTATCTTCTCTAACGAAGCAGTTAACTTGGAGGAACAAACTTTCTGTGAATGTGGATGTTCTATGTAGACTACACGAGGCTCTCTCAAACACAGAAACTCACTGAAATCCATAATATGAATGTAGGTCGCCTCTGTTAGGAGTTGTCTCATGTGCAATGACATGTCTCATGCCCAGGCCTCTACACTCCACATAGTAGTAGGAGGCTTTGCCCAGTCCCCATGCAATCCAGATGAGCTAGCTGTAGCTGGCTATCTATAGCCCTTCCTCTGTTCATGTCATGCATTGATAGACATCAAACTAAGGGCTTAACTCTAATGGGAAAACGGGGCTGTGCTATTTCCATGCAGAGAGATGACTTTCCCCATTTTGTGTGGCTCTGTAGTCTCACATCATTATTGTAGATTAAGGGAAGATACCCGCCTCGGTAGCTCAGAGTTCTAATTGGTATTCAGATGATTAGGCTTTGATTTACCAGCAACTTATCATTTTATTTCTCTGTAATGAAGTCATTTCTCGTTTTCCTCATCATCATGTCTGTGTGTATTGTAGTGAGGTCTCTGAGGAGAGAAGAGGCTGCTGCAGGGTAGGGAAGCACAGGGCAGTTAGAATGAAATTTCTGCCGCTCTTTAACTATCTGACAACTGCACCTCTATGTGCACCTTTCCCCAAGTACACCTCCAATTGACTGATGTCAATTAGCCTATCAGAAGCTTCTAAACCCATGACATAATTTTCTAGAATTTTCCAAGCTGTTTAAAGGCACAGTCAACTTAGTGTATGTAAACTTCTGACCCACTGGAATTGTGATACAGTGAATTATAAGTGAAATAATCTGTCTGTAAACAATTGTTGGAAAAATTACTTGTGTCATGCACAAAGTAGATGTCCTAACCGACTTGCCAAAACTATAGTTTGTTAACAAGAAATGTGTGGAGTGGTTGAAAAACGAGTTTTAATGACTCCAACCTAAGTGTATGTAAACTTCTGACTTCAACTGTACATCATGGTGTGCCATGAGAAGTAAAGGGGTTGGTTGCGTGTACAGCATATAGAGTATGTGTAGGCTTTAGATAAAAATGTGTTACCCTGGCTGGGTGGAGCCTCTCTCCTCTGCTGTCCATCACACACATCCCCTGATCTACATATCAACATGGCCCCTGGACATGCTAGAGAACCCAGTAACATTACACACATGCACGCGATCACACACACCAACACACTATGCATTAAAGCATATTTTAATGGTATGTGAATATCAATATAACACGGTTCAGTGGAGCAGAACAAAGGGTTTGGAGTTTAGCTGCCTAGATGAAATCCACACACATTGAACCATGGCTACTGCTGCAGTGCTCCTGTCCTGATATAATGGATGGGAAATATGAGTCTTTATGTTGTAGTCTTTGAGTCCCATATGGCAACCTGAAAATAGTTATTTAGCAATGATTAACAACCAATTTGACGAAGCTTGAAGAATTTAGAAAATAATAATTGGCAAATGTTGCACAATCCAGGTGTGGAAAGCTCTTAGAGACGTACCCAGAAAGACTCACAGCTGTAGTTGCTGCCAAATGTGCTTCTACAAAGTATTGGCTCAGGGGTGTGAATACTTATGTAAATGAGATATTTCGGTATTTAATTTTCAATAAATGTGCAAACATTTCTAAAAATATATTTTCACTTTGTCATTATGGGGTATAGTGTGTAGATGGGTGAGAAAAATATATATTTAATACATGTTGAATTCAGGCTATAAAACAATAAAATGTGGAATAAGTCAAGCGGTATAAAACCTTTTGAAGGCACTGTATATATCACAATAAACTGTTTTGTAGAAAGAGGATGGAGCGGAGAGGAGTCTATCCACAGCTATTGCATTAGAGTTAATATTGCCAGATAATTGAGGTCTCGGGATGTGCCATTGTTATTGTGTTCTTAGCCTGTAAGGTTGTCTGTCAGGTCATGGCGGGGTTTGTGTATCTTCCCCCTGTGTTGTTATTGCTTAGTGTGAAGGTAGGTGGTCTGTCTGTACAGTAGGTCTGAATATTGTTCATGTGTTTATGAATGAACGCTGAGATCTCGGTTAGGGCTATGGCCTGTAGTTCAGCAGCATGCTCTGGGGGATTATTAGCCCTGACAGGACTATTAGCCCTGAGGAAAGATCTGGCTCTTAGGATGACCACATGTCCCGGATTGTGAGGGACAGTCCTGCATTTTGTCCCTTTGTCCCGCGCCCTGCAACCAAATAATCATGTCCCGCATTTTATCAACAAATTCAAACACCATATGTTTCAGTCAGACATTCCAGCCTGTCTCTTGTAGTCACATTGCACTTGTGAAAATATATACATCATAATGATGTGGTACTGGTGATGTTTAACACATCTCCAATCGTTGTTGAGATCTGATATTTTGTGCAGCGCAAGACAAGGCGAATGCCAATGTCATAGACCTATCATCAACCAATCACATTTCTCAAATCCTTTCATGCAAAATTCTAGCTAAGCTTGGAGAGGGCAGTTAGGATTAACTACTTACTAAAAGTGTGCTTTTTTCCCACCTTTATTTAACCAGGTAGGCTAGTTGAGAACAAGTTATCATTTACAACTGCAACCTGGCCAAGATAAAGCAAAGCAGTTCGACACATACAACACAGAGTTACACTTGGAATAAACAAACATACAGTCAATAATACAGTAGAAAAAAAAGTATATATATAGTGTGTGCAAATGAGGTAAGATAAGCGAGGTAAGGCAATAAATAAGCCATGGTGGCGAAGTAATTACAATATAGCAATTAAACACTGGTATGGTAGATGTGCAGAAGATGAATGTGCAAGTAGAGATACTGGGGTGCAAAGGAGCAAGATAAATAAATAAATACAGTATGGGGATGAGGTAGTTGGATGGGCTATTTACAGATGGACAGGTGCAGTGATCTGTGAGCTGCTCAGACAGCTGGTGCTTAAAGCTAGTGAGGGAGATATGAGTCTCCAGCCTCATTGATTTTTGCAGTTCGTTCCAGTCATTGGCAGCAGAGAACTGGAAGGAAAGGCGGCCAACGGAGGAGTTGGCTTTGGGGGTGACCAGTGAGATATACCTGCTGGATCGCTCGCTACGGGTGGGTGCTGCTATGGTGACCAGTGAGCTGAGATAAGGCGGAGCTTTACCTAGAAAAGGCTTGAAGATGACCTGGAGCCAGTGGATTTGGCGACGAGTATGAAGCGATGGCCAGCCAGCGAGGGCCAGCCAACGAGAGCGTACAGGTCGCAGTGGTGGGTAGTATATGGGGCTTTGGTGACAAAACGGATGGCACTGTGATAGAGTGTTGGAGGCTATTTTGTAAATGACATCGCCGAAGTCGAGAATCGGTAGGATGGTCAGTTTTACGCTTCTGACGAAGAGCTACACAAGTAAGTAAACAGCCGTATTAGACTAAAAGTTATATAAGGTCTTTTCGTCAAACTTGTGAGGCTCTCTATGCTTATTAGTTGCTCATTCAACATATCTGCTGCTACTTCACTAAATCCCGTTTTTAAAGTCTCCCTTCCTAACTGTTTTACATTACCTGAGACCAACCAGAAATGTTTCCCAGATTTTAGTAAAACAGCCACACATGCTCTCTCGTTTCTGCATCACCAAATTTTGCTCAAGGTAAAAGAGTAGGCAATACAGCCCCACAGTGGAGGTGTCATAATACCCATAAAACCAAGCGGTCAAACAGGGAAATGGTTCCAATCGTTTTTCAGTAAAATAAGGGTTGTGCTTCCTGTAGGCTTACCCTGGCGTGAGGTTTTGATAACCATGTAAATCTTTATCGGACAAGGTGACTTTTATCAATATATATTTACTCAGATTCTAAAATTATAATTAGCATCAAAGTAGACATCGTGCAAGACTACAAATCCCTGCAAGCTTCTGCACGTCATCTCTACCTGACACCTTTGCTAAACAGGTATTGTGTCAATTTAAAACTTGCACAAGACAGTTCACAGAATTGTAAATTGAAAGAAATGTAGCCAATTTATTCATTAGTACATTTCACTAACATTCAATAGTTAATCCCGAGATTCTTACCTCAAATCGGCAGTCTTGTCCAGATCATCATGGCATTTGTAGTTCTTTATGATAGCCACATTAGCAGCTAATTAGCATATTATATTTTTGGAGTAAATACATGCGAATATATTGATAAAAGTCACCTTGTTCTAGAGAGATTTACATGGTTAGCAAAACGTCACCCCAGGGTAAGCTTACATGAAACACAGCCCTTATTTTAAGTGTTTGTAAAATCCCCTATGGGAAAAATTTATGGTGAAAAAACGATTGGAACCATTCCCTTGTTTGACCACTATGGGTATTATGATTCATACTGTGGTACTTCTTATAGCCTGCGTTTTGTTCGGTACAGCAGGAGCAGGGGTGTAGCGCTGCCGGAGCCGCCACTTCTCACAATGGTGCTGATTTAGTAAAATTAGATCAAAGCTGAATCTTGGAAGATCACATAGTGATTAATTAGTAGTCTACATAACAGAACCAAATATAATAGCATAGTATAACTTTACTGTTCCACCAAAAACACCAACTAATTTCTTATGAGATTTTAGGATGGTTAGCTGAATAGTCACAAAAAAAGTATCATGCTGCCAAAACCTTGCGCCACTAGGCAGAATGTGCTTGGATTAAAACAAAATACAGGAAGGCTATATAGTTTGTCAACAGCATCTGTTCTAATTTGCTCACGTTTTTCCACCATTCATCGTTGAAGAACGATCTGGCCTTAATGGCCATGTATTCTTATAATCTCCACCCGCCATAAGAGGACTGGCCACCCCTCAGAGCCTGGTTCCTCTCTAAGTTTCTTCCTAGGTTCCTGCCTTTCTAGGGATTTTTCCTCACCACCGTGTTTCTACATCTGCATTACTTGCTCTTTGGGATTTTAGGCTGGGTTTCTGTATAAGCACTTTGTGACATCTGCTGATGTAAAAAGGGCTTTATCAACACATTTGATTTGATTTCATTCAAGAAAATCTAATTGCATATTCCCATGAAACTGATTGAGATCAAATCAAGAATCATCTTTTGATTGACAGTAGTGAGTGCAGTTACATGCACACAATAATGCGATTATTTTGGATAGTCAGATTAATATAATAGTTCGATTAAAACATTTACATGCTTTGAAAGAAGAACGATTTCCCTAATAATCCTGTTTACATGGACACATCTGAAATCAGGCTACCTGATGGCACTAAATCCAGAAAATCACCAATCAAAATAAACTTTCTACCACAGCGAACATGTTACTTTTGGGAATCATATTTGATTCGGAGTTTGGACATATAAAGTTTGTGAAAACTACTTCTAAGACCTAAACTACTTCTATATCAGTTATTCCGAACTCACTTCACTCATATGGAACGGCGTTTTGGTCATACACTCACGCTAAAGAGGGAGGCTCACTCGGCTGGTGCTAGCACATGCGCGGATCAAATACACTGCTGGAACGCCGATTAAGGTGTTTACATGTTTTAATAATTCAAAAGATTGCTCAGAAAAACAGGTGTTTTAATCAAAATCAAATGTATTGGTCACATACACATGGTTAGCAGATGTTAATGCGAGTGTAGCGAAATGCTTGTTGGTGTATGCTTACTTCGATTTTGACCTTACGCCAGAGTAAGGCATGGCAGTGGGGTGTAGGTACATGTAGGCTACACTGTCCGACAAAATCACCCTGTTGTCCCGCATTTGGGTATTTTAAATGTGGTCACCGTACTGGCATTACCTGCCCTGGGCCTCACCCTGTCTGTCTCTCACAGGCTTTAGCTAGCTATAACCTGTGTGTGTGTGTGTGTGTGTGTGTGTGTGTGTGTGTGATGGCTGGCCCCCGCTGCAACTGTAGAGGGGATTTTCAATGTTACAGAGCTATTACATGCAAGAGCTGCACAGCTTTGGGCTTGTAGAATCAGGATTGTAAGCGGGGTAAATCTGCTACGTAAATAAAGTTGGTTTGAACTGGTTTTGCCAAGCGGCAGGGAGTAGGTCTATGCCCTAAATGCCACCAGTGCAGGTTCATTTGAGCCATTCGCCTCAGTTTCACAATGCAGAGTGAGAGAAGGGCACAGTGTGCATGCAGCCATGTGTGCACAGAGCTTAAACAGAACATAGGAGCTGTTGTTTTGCAGCGGCATAATTTTTCAGCTCCTCCTCCAAGTTTTACGTTTTATTAGTTAAGGTTGCACATTTTGGGGAATATTCAGAGGTGAAAACTTTCCGTGGGAATTAACAGGAATATATGTGAATTAACGGAAATATATGCAAATTAATATTAATATCATTTAAATGTAGATAAAAAAATATAAGATATAACTTCAGTGATTTTTGCAATTCGTTCCAGTCATTGGCAGCAGAGAACTGGAAGGAAAGGCGGCCAAAGGAGGTGTTGGCTTTGGGGATGACCAGTGAAATATACCTGCTGGAGCGCGTGCTACGGGTGGGTGTTGCTATGGTGACCAGTGAGCTGAGTTAAGGCGGAGCTTTACCTAGCAAAGATTTATAGATTACCTGGAGCCAGTGGGTTTGGCGATGAATATGTAGCGAGGACCAGCCAACGGGAGCATACAGGTCTCAGTGGTCGGTAGTATATGGGGCTTTGGTGACAAAACTGATGGCACTGTGATTGACTGCATTTAATTTTCTGAGTAGAGTGTTGGAGGCTATCGCCGAAAGAGCGATAGCCATTGATATATACAGAGAAAAGAGTCGGCCCGAGAATTGAACCCTGTGGCACCCCCATAGAGACTGCCAGAGGTCTGGACAACAGGCCTTCCGATTTAACACAACTGAACTCTATCTGAAAAGCAGTTAGTGAACCAGGCGAGGGAGTCATTTGAGAAACCAAGGCTGTTGAGTCTGCCGATAAGAATGCGGTGATTGGCAGAGTCGAAACCCTTGGCCAGGTTGATGAAAATGACTGCACAGTGTTGTTTTTTATCGATGGTAGTTATAATATCGTTTAAGACCTTAAGCGTGGCTGAGGTGCACCCGTGACCAGCTCGGAAACCGGATTGCATAGCGGAGAAGGTACGGTGGGATTCGAGATGGTCGATGATCTGTTTGTTCACTTGGCTTTCGAAGACTTTAGAAAGGCAGGGCAGGATGGATATACAGTGAGGGAAAAAAGTATTTGATCCCCAGCTGATTTTGTACGTTTGCCCACTGACAAAGAAATTATCAGTCTATAATTTTAATGGTAGGTTTATTTGAATAGTGAGAGACAGAATAACAACAAAAAAATCCAGAAAAACGCATGTGAAAAATGTTATAAATGGAATTGCATTGATGAGGGATTTTAATGAGGGAAATAAGTATTTGACCCCCTCTCAATCAGAAAGATTTCTGGCTCCCAGGTGTCTTTTATACAGGTAACGAGCTGAGATTAGGAGCACACTCTTAAAGGGAGTCCTCCTAATCTCAGTTTGTTACCTGTATAAAAGACACCTGTCCACAGAAGCAATCAATCAATCAGATTCCAAACTCTCCACCATGGCCAAGATCAAAGAGCTCTCCAAGGATGTCAGTGACAAGATTGTAGACCTACACAAGGCTGGAATGGGCTACAAGACCATCGCCAAGCAGCTTGGTGAGAAGGTGACAACAGTTGGTGCGATTATTCGCAAATGGAAGAAACACAAAAGAACTGTCAATCTCCCTCGGCCTGGGGCTCCATGCAAGATCTCACCTCGTGGAGTTGCAATGATCATGAGAACGGTGAGGAATCAGCCCAGAACTACACTACACTTGTCAATGATCTCAAGGCAGCTGGGACCATAGTCACCAAGAAAACAATTGGTAACACACGCCATGAAGGACTGAAATCCTGCAGCACCCGCAAGGTCCCCCTGCTCAAGAAAGCACATATACATGCCCATCTGAAGTTTGCCAATGAACATTTGAATGATTCAGAGGACATCTGGGTGAAAGTGTTGTGGTCAGATGAGACCAAAATGGAGATTTTTGGCATCGACTCAACTCACCGTTTTTTAAGGAGGAGGAATGCTGCCTATGACCTCAAGAACACCATGCCCACCGTCAAACATGGAGGTGGAAACATTATGCTTTGGGGGTGTTTTTCTGCTAAGCGGACAGGACAACTTCACCGCATCAAAGGGATGATGGCCATGTACCGTCAAATCTTGGGTGAGAACCTCCTTCCCTCAGCCAGGGCATTGAAAATGGGTCGTGGATGGGTATTCCAGCATGACAATGACCCAAAACACACGGCCAAGGCAACAAAGGAGTGGCTCAAGAAGAAGCACATTAAGGTCCTGGAGTGGCCTAGACAAAATTTGTGGAGGGAGCTGAAGGTTCGAGTTGCAAACGTCAGCCTCGAAACCTTAATGAAACCTTAATGATGAGAAGATCTGCAAAGAGGAGTGGGACAAAATCCCTCCTGAGATGTGTGCTAACCTGGTGGCCAACTGCAAGAAACGTCTGACCTCTGTGATTGCCAACAAGGGTTTTGCCACCAAGTACTAAGTCATGTTTTGCAGAGGGGTCAAATACTTATTTCCCTCATTAAAATGCAAATCAATTCATAACATTTTTCACATGCGTTTTTCTGGATTTTTGTTGTTGTTATTCTGTCTCTCACTGTTCAAATATACCTACCATTAAAGTTATAGACTGATGATTTCTTTGTCAGTGGGCAAACGTACAAAATCAGCAGGGGATCAAATACTTTTTTCCCTCACTGTAGGTCTATAACAGTTTGGGTCTAGAGTGTCTCCCCCTATGAAGAGGGGGATGACCGCGGCCGATTTCCAATCTTTGGGGATCTCAGACGATACGAAAGGGAGGTTGAACAGACTAGTAATAGGTGTTGCGACAATGGCAGTGGATTATTTTAGGAAGAGAGGGTCCATATTGTCTAGCCCAGCTGATTTGTAGGGATCCAGTTTCTGCAGCTCTTTCAGGACATCGGCTGTCTGGATTTGGGTGAAGGAGAAGCGGGGGGTTGGGGTAGCCAGGTTGAAAGCGTGGCCAGCCGTAGAGAAATGCATACTGAAATTCTCGATTATTGTGGATTTATCGGTGGTGACAGTGTTTCCTAGCCTCAGTGCAGTGGGCAGCTGAGAGGAGGTGCTCTTATTCTCCATGGACTTTACAGTGTCCCAGAACTTTTTGGAGTTTGTGCTGCAGGAGGCACATTTCTCTTTGAAAAAGCTAGCCTTTGCTTTCCTAACTGATTGTGTGTATTGGTTCCTGACTTCCCTGAAAAGTTGCATATCGTGGGGGTTATTCGATGTTAGTGCAGTGCGACACAGGATGTTTTTGTGCTGGTCAAGAGCAGTCAAGTCTTGAGTAAACCAAGGGCTATATCTGTTCTTAGTTCAACATTTTTTGAAAGGGGCATGCTTATTTAAGATGGTGAGGAAGGCACTTATGAAGAACCACCAGGCATCCTCTACTGACGGGATGAGGTCAATATCCTTCCAGGATACCTGGGCCAGGTCGATTAGAAGGCTTGCTCGCAGAAGTGTTTTAGGGAGCGTTTGACAGTGATAAGGGGTGGTCATTTGATCGCGGACCCATTACGGACGCAGGCAATGAGGCAGTGATCGCTGAAATCCTGGTTATAGTCCAATATTTACATGTGTTTTGGGGGGCAAGTATTTACATTTTTCCATATTTAGCTATAATAATAGGAGTCTGGTAGCAGCTGTTTTGACCTGTGTGTATTAATGAGTGCATGTGTGCTAAGGTGCGGAGAATCAGAGCAGGTGGTCTGTCCAGTTTAAGTGTTCAACAGTCTGATGACTTGCAAATAGAAACTGTCTCTGAGCCTGTTGGTATCAGACCTCATGCTCCGATACCATCTGCCCGATGGTAAGGGAGTGAACAGCTTGTGGCTGGGGTGTGTGGGGTCCTTGATGATGCTGCGGGCCTTCCTCAGGCATTGTTTTGAGTAGATGTCCTGGGTGGGTGGGAGCACGGTCCCAGTGATGTACTGGTCGTCTTTACCACCCGCTGGAGTGCCTTGCGGTTGTGGACGGAGCAATTCGATGGTGCAGCGGTAGTATTTGGAGAGGTCCCGGATTTCTACAACCACCTGAGGAACTTAAAACTCAGACTCTCTCTACTGCAGGGATCATCAGTGGCGCAGAGGTCTAAGGCACTGCATCGCAGTGCTAGAGGCGTCACTACAGACCCGGGTTCAATCCAGGGCTGTATCACAACCGGCCGTGATCGGGAGTCCCATAGGGCGGATCACATTTGGCCCAGCCTCGTCCGGGTTAGGGGAGGGGTAGGCCGTCATTTGTTCTTAACTGACTTCCTAGTTAAATAAAGTTTAAATTTAATAGATGTAATATTACATTTGTATACGATCACGTATGTCTCTATTATGCGTGGGAATACTTTGGAACAGATTTCCCGAAATTAAAATCACTTGGAGCTGATTTGCTGCTGTTTTCACATTTTTGAGGTAATATGAATTGAAAAATATCTCGAATTAAGATAAATTACTTGTATTAAGACTTTTTTAGGTTACATAATGTTAGATAATTTATCTTGGTACAAAAAAAATAAAGAAAACAAACAAATTTTAAGTGAATTATCACTCAATATAAGATATTTTATTTCACTTTTTGCAGTGCTCTCCTGAGAATAGATGACCTTGGTGCCATCTGTGAACTCACAGCCTTAATCCCCCCCCAGTCCTCTCAGGCTTCTTACAGACAGTGGCCCTGACAGTTGATTGACATTGGTCTGAGGGGGATTTAACACAAATCTCATTCCAGCCAGCCCTCATTCCATCTCCTCCTCCGCACAAACCCCAACCCACTGCTCCCTCTTTCAATCTTGATGGGATGCTGCTGCTAGACAACAAACATTCACTGAAGAACCAGAAATGAAATGTCTTTGTCAGTATGCTCCCCAGTCAGTGTCCTTCCGGCATTTAGGCCCCTCCTTCCTCCTGGGACTTCATCGATCATGTTTGGGAGGAACAGCCAGAGGTGAATGTGTAAAAGCATTTCCCCTGCGTGGGCTGACTTAGCCTTTTGAAAAGTTTACATCTCTGAATAAGCAGGGCCAGGAAATGCTATTGTTATTATTTTGATTTAAAGTAGGACTCATTTTCCAATTAGCCTACTCCACTTATGAGGAGGTATAAAAAGCTCTCTCTGCGCCCCTTGCTCATGTGCTCTCAGGGATGCAGCGTTCTAGCTCTGCTCAACCCACCTTATTTTTTTCTCCCTCTCTATCCAGAGTGCCCTGTGACGTAGGGCTGGCACAATAATCGCATAATCACGTAACCGACAATTATGGACAATAACATAAACTTAGCGTCATAATCGTCTTATATTCATTTTAGAATGGGGGTCAAAATAAGTTAGTTTTTGAGACGGGGTTGTCACCAACACTGCGTTATATTCATTAGGTATGTTGTTGCTAATTCAAAGATGCATTATGATACATTACAAGCTAAAAATATTTTTCTACAAAAATGACAATAGCCATGACCATTTGCATGACAATTATTCATTACCCAAAATTCCATAATCGTCACAGCCCTACTTGATGCTGATCTGAGTTGATGTGTGTGTCTGTATTTGTTTGTGTGTGTGTGTGTGTGTTTGTGTGTGTGTGCTGACTGACCTAGGCACACTGGCTTGCTGTGGAGCTAGGAGGACAGATCACTGAGCAGTGTCTAACCTATCAGTCTCTCCTGCCTGGTAAGAGAGAGAGAGCAGAGAGCAGGCTGAGGGAGAGTAGGGGACTTGAGGTCAGACACACAGAGAAAACTGACGGCCGATAGGCATCGTAGGAGGCTGTTCCTTCTCTTGCTAGAACTATAGACGTACCTGCTGCGTACCGACCTGGTACCAATGAACCTGCCGTTTCTACTTGTAGAATCGCCCTGCTCGTCTGTGGCTGGCAACTTGACTTTGAGCCAATTAGAGACCATGAACCTCCACGGGGGGAGCTGACAGGAATGACAAGAAAAAGGAAAAGAATAGGGCAGTTTTTACAGTGTAATCCACCCACTTTTCATCAGAATTGTTCTAACTAAAACAATAAAGCTGCAGTGGCAACCTCTCATTCAGGGCAGGTGGAGAAGAGCCCCACCTGTTTTGAGCCCCACCTGTTTAGCAAAAAGAAAAACATAATAGTAATTGAGTTAATAAAGCTGGATACAAATGGTCTCTTTTTTGCTTTCTTGAGTAAGGCAGCTCCAAAATGCAGGTGTTTCAGCCTAGCTCAGTGCTTTCTGTGGTGGTGGGGCAGCCAGCGGAAAATAGGGAGCGTAGGTGTTGGTAATGTTCTCTAGTTGCCCCGTGATTGGCTCAGTGTTCTGTCACTCATGGGGACACTACGTAGCCGCAAAATCTACTGGGAGAGCTCTACAATTCAAGCCCATTTGGTGCTGCCATAGAGTTACATCCTCTGAAACATGACCCTGCCAAGCCGCACTGCTCGCTGTTCTGTCACTCATGGGGACACTACATCACCGCAAAATCTACTGGGAGAGCTCGACAATTCAAGCCCATTGGGTGCTGCCATAGAGTTACATCCTCTGAAACATGACCCTGCCAGGCCACACTGCTCACTTAACCCAGAAGCCAACCGCACCAATGTGTCGGAGGAAACACTGTCAAACTGACGACCAAAGTCAGCCCGGCCCGCCACAAGGAGTTGCTAGAGCACGATGAGACAAGGAAATACCCGCCGGCCAAACGGTCCCCTAACCCGGACGGCGTTGGGCCAAAGTGCGCCGCCTCATGGGTCTCCCGTTCACAGCCGGCTGTGACAGCCTGGGATCGAACCCGAGGCTGTAGTGACACCTCAGCACTGCAATGAAGTGCCTTAGACTGCTGCACCACTCGGGAGGTACAGGGAGAACAATGTAAGAACGGCCCATGTTCTGAATTCTGTCAATGTACATTTCAAAAGTGCTGAACAAATAGTTATATTGACTACGTCTGTCCTAGCTCACTCATTAATGTCTTAATCGAAATGAATGTCTTAATCGCTTGTCGTCTCCTTATCAAATAAAATAAAATTGTATTAGTCACATGAGCCGAATACAACAGGTGTAGACCTTACAGTGAAATGCTTACTTACGAGCCCTTAACCGACAGTGCAGTTTCCAAAAATAAGAATAAGAGATAAAAGTAGCAAGTAATTAAAGAGGAGCAGTAAAAAATATATACAGGGGGTTGCCGGTACAGAGTCAATGTGCGGGGGCACTGGTTAGTTGAGGTAGTATGTACATGTAGGTAGAGTTAATTAAAGTGACTATGCATAGATGACAACAGAGAGTGGCAGTGGTGTGGAGAGGGGAGGGAGGGGAGGGGGGGCAATGTGTATAGTCTGGGTAGACATTTGACTAGATTTTCAGGAGTCTTATGGCTTGGGGGTAGAAGCTGTTTAGAAGCCTCTTGGACCTAGACTTGGCGCTCCGGTACCACTTGCCGTGTGGTAGCAGAGAGAACAGTCTATGACTAGGGTGTCTTTGACAACTTTCAGGGCCTTCCTCTGACACTGCCTGGTATAGAGGTCCTGGATGGCAGGAAGCTTGGACCATGGTGTGCTTGGACCATGTTAGTTTGTTGGTGATGTGGACACCAAGGAACTTGAAGCTCTCAACCTGCTCCACTGCAGCCCCGTCGATGAGAATGGGGGCGTGCTTGGTCCTCTTTTTCCTGTAGTCCACAATCATCTATTTTGTCTTGATCACGTTGAGGGAGAGGTTGTTGTCCTGGCACCACACGGCCAGGTCTCTGACCTCCTCCCTATAGGCTGTCTTGTTGTTGTCGGTGATCAGGCCTACCACTGTTGTGTCATCGGCAAATTTAATGATGGTGTGGAAACGTGCCTGGCCGTGCAGTCATGAGTGAACAGGGAGTACAGGAGGGGGCTGAGAACTCACCCCTGAGGGGCCCCTGTGTTGAGGATCAGCGTGGTGGATGTGTTGCAGCACAATGCACACAATACCAAATGCTTTACAAAGCTTGTTATCTAGCAAGATGATGAAGAAATAATGAATTTCACTCTCCATTATACCATACTGCCAGTGATAGTTTGCTTGCAAGTTAACGTTAGCTGAACGGTTCGCATCATCATTTGCCAGTTAGCACAACATAGCTAGCTACTCCACTGACTGTCGGTCAGTGGAGGCAGCTGCTTCATTGAAAAACGTTGGGAACAGAGAATAAAAGGAGCAGATTTCTGGGCGTGGTAGAATAGATTCAGGGCATAATGTACAGACAAGGGTATGGTAGGATGTGAGTACAGTGGAGGTAAACCTAGGTGTTGAGTGATGATGAGAGAGGTTTTGTCTCTGGTGGGACCAATTAAGCCAGGTGAGGTCTCCGCATGTGTGGGGGGTGGGACAAAAGAGCTATTTAAAGCAAGGTGAGCGGGACTGAGGGCTCTACAGTGAAATAAAACAATAAGGACTAGCCGAGACAGAAGTTGGAAAGGCATATTGACATAAGAGAGAGGCATATTGACATTAGAGAGAGGCATAAAGCAGTCACAGGTGTTGATCGGGAGAGCTAAGATAACAACGGGTAAATGGCAATGAATGGGCAGAGCGGGTCAGTTAGGTACATACGGGACCTGAGTTTGAGGCTGGGGCCGACAGATAAACAAAATGAGGTACCATGTTATTGAAACAGTCCAGGGGGCATCAGCTGTGTAGCCGAGTGATCATAGGGTCCAAAGAACAGCAATAGGTGAGTCAGGGAGCCGTTCAGTCAGTACTACGTTAGGCAAGTGGGAGACACGGTGCTTAGAAAGCTACCCGGCCGGGGGTAAGAAGATGGGTCTTTGGGCGACATTGCAACGCAAATCCCGTTGATACCACATCGGGCGACCACGTCGGCAGACCACTCGTGATGGATAGGCGTGGCTCCGCGTCGACGATAAAGGGTCCAGGACAATTGGCAAAAGAGGTATTGTAGCCCTAGAATTAGCTGGTATATGGGCCTAGCTCGTGGCTAGCTCAAGGCTAACTGGTGCTTGCTTCGGAACAGAGTTGTTAGCTAACAGTAGCCACTCGGTAGCAGCTAGCTAGTTGCGATGATCCGGTGTAATTATCCAGAGCGGCAGGAATCCGGTGACATGGTAGAGAGAAGAAGTCCGATATGTTCTAGGTTGACATCGCGCTGTGCAGACTGGCATGTATTGTTCGAGCTAAAGCTGTCAGCTAAAAATACGTTTCTCTGAACAATCATCGTTCATTAGTTCTTAATTTACGCACAGGGGTACCACAAGGATCGATACTTGGCCCGCTTTTGTTTAGTCTATATATCAATGATCTGCCATCAGTTTGCTCTGACATCAATACACTAATGTTTGCGGACGATACTGTTATTTATGTGCATGCCAAGACAAAACATCTGGCTGCTGCCAAACTGACCACAGCTATGGATCAGATTACCAATTGGCTAAATCGTTCGTGCCTTCAACTAAATGTAGATAAAACTGTGGGAATGTTTTTCACAAAGAGACAATGTAACATTGTGTCAAATATAACGATATCAGGTCAAAACATTAGTATTGTGCCACAAGTTAAGTATTTGGGCGTTATTATTGATTCTAATCTTTCTTTTAAAGCACATATTAAGAAAGTGTGTAAAAGGGTCAAGTTTAGCTTAGCTAATTTTAGATATATTAGAAATGCACTTACTTTTAATGCTGCTAAATTATTTATGGATGCCATGATTGTGTCACATCTAACATATTGTCTGACAAGCTGGGGACAAACTAACAGCTTATCACTAAAGCCATTAGCAATTCTTTATAAAAACTCTCAAAGTTTTGGACCAGAAGCCTAACAGTTTACATCATTGTATTATCCTTAATAATCATAAACTGCTAAGCTGGGAAGATGTAATCAAATATAAAAACATCTGTTTGGTCTACAAAATTCTGCATAATACCGCTCCTGCTCCTTTTAATTCATTTATAATCCAACGTAATAATAGCAGGCAGATTACCAGAAGCACCACACGAGGTGACCTTTTAATTCCATTCAGAAAAAGCACATTTGGTCAATTATCATTTTCTGTTACAGCAATACAAAACTGGAACTCACTGCCCACTACAATTAAAGACATACATACATATTCCACCTTTACTATACACCTTAAAAACTGGCTGTCCGACAATTATAACTGCACACATTAATTTCACGTGACATGGTCATGCTGCTGCCACTTGATCTTTGCTGCCTGCCTCAATGTTATGTCCTGTATGTGCTTCAATGTGATCTCTGTGTGATTATTCTTTATGTCGATTTGTACTGTTTTATTGCATGACCTGTTTTTATGTTTCTGCAATCTGTGCTTGCTTGTTTCTTGCTTGCCTCAATTGTTGCCACACGTTTAGTATGTCTACTCCCTCTTGTTTAGTCCCGTTGTAAAAAATAATTGTAATGTATTTTATTTGATGTATGCCTATTGACAACTGGCCGGGGACTACAGCTGGAAATTAGCCGTAGAGGCTAAAGCTGCTCTTTTTATCAAAAGGGACTGTCCACGTCATTATAAACTAATAAACTAAACTAAACTAAACTAAAGGTGAAGACCGCTAGCCGTGGCTAACAAAAACTAGTAGCTAGTTAGCTGGCTATCTCCTGACGGAGGTTCCAGTTATATGCAATAAAAATAAATTAAAATAGCAGATCGGTACCACATTGGGTGAGGCGGGTTGCAGGAAAGTATATTTAGTTTGTAGATAGAAAGTGAGATGAAAATGTATATGAGAAATTCTTTAAAAAACTGCTATTTACACAGGGATAAGACACGGGATAAGACAAAGACAAACACAACACATGACCGACTGCTACGCCATCTTGGAAATGACATATTCTAGTTTTGGAAACAGAAAACTGTATTGAGATCAAATGTTTAATCGATGAGAAAATTTGCAGAATGTCTGCCAAAGTCCATCATGATCCATCTTCTCCAACTGCCGGCCACTGGGCTTCCTCTCACCACCATATTTGGTAGTGAGTGGAAAAGTCAACCGGATACTTTGTTCTATTGAAAAACAAATGATAGTCCAGATAGAATTGTGTATTGCTGCAGAATGCTGTGGTAGCCATGTTGGTTAAGTGTGCCTTGAATTTTAAATAAATCACTGACAGTGTCACTAGCAAAGCACTCCCACACCATCACACCTCCTCCTCCATGCTTCACGGTGGGAACCACACATGCGGAGATCATCCGTTCACCTACTCTACGTCTCACAAAGACACGGCAGTTGGAACCAAAAATCGCAAATTTGGACTCATCAGACCAAAGGACAGATTTCCACCGGTCTAATGTCCATTGCTTGTGTTTCTTGGCCCAAGCAAGTCTCTTCTTCTTATTGGTGTCCTTTAGTAGTGGTTTCTAACTCTAATGAACTTATCCTCTGTAGCAGAGGTAACTCTGGATCTTCCTTTTCTGTGGCGGTCCTCATGAGAGCCATTTTCATCATAGCGCTTAATGGTTTTTGCGACTGCACTTGAAGAAACTTTCAAAGTTCTTGAATTGTTCCAGATTGACTGACCTTCATGTCTTGAAGTAATGATGGACTGTCATTTCTCTTTGCTTATTTGAGCTGTTCTTGCCATAATATGGACTTGGTCTTTTACCAGATAGGGCTATCTTCTGTGTACCACCCCTACCTTGTCACAACACAAATGATTGGCTCAAACACATTAAGAAGGAAAGAAAGACATTCCACAAATTAACTTTTAACAAGGCACACCATGTTAATTTAAATGCATTCCACCTCATGAAGCTAGTTGAGAGAATGCCCAGAGTGTGCAAAATTGTCATCAAGGCAAAGGGTGGCTACTTTGAAGAATCTCAAATATAAAATGTATATTGATTTGTTCAACACTTTTTGGTTACTACATGATTCCATATGTATTATTTCATAGTTTTGATGTCTTCACTATTATTCTACGATGTAGAAAATAGTAAAAATTAAGAAAAACCCTTGAATGAGTAGGTGTGTCCAAACTTTTGACTGGAACTGTATTAGATCGTTTCGTCCCCCCCACTTCTAAAACCAAAGTTGCTCTCCTGGTTCTATCTGTGACATTAGCGCGGCTTGCTAGTTAGCTAATATTAGCTATCAACAGCAGTCACAAGCCAAACATTGCTTAAAAAAGCTACTGCCACCTTGTGGTGTGGAGTATTTTTAAAGAGACTGATCGACATACGATCTGTGCTATGTGATCAACAGAAAGTTGGTGTGTCTGAGGCTTAAAATCAGAATCTGCAGACTGATTTAATGCTTCATTTAAATGTATTAAAATAATTGTACAACCCAAACGCTAGAAACGGTTATTACTAGGGAACATAGTGACTAGATGTGCATTTTTTGTAAACAGTGATACTACAACATCTTTATACCATAATTTGCTGCATCTCCCGCCCTCCTCTCCCCCCTCCTTCCTTGCCTCCGTCCCTCCTTGCCTCCCTCCTCATCCCTCCCTCCCTTCCTCCCTCCCTCCTTCCCTCCCTCCCTCTGCCCCAGAGCAATGCTAATTGGAGGAGGCTGAGATGCATTATCGGAGGGCCTGCGCTCCCTGCATGCAGTGCAGATTGGACGTGTTTTCTGACCTTCTTTCTGGCTGACCGCCGTCACTGTTTGTTTTACCACAGAGAAAACACTTTGCTACATTTAACTATGTTTTCCTCTGTTAAAACCTACAGAGTCCCACAACAGAAGTAGGTGTTTTAAGGCATTCTTTATGCTCTGACGGCAGTGTGATTAGTGGAGCTAGCTGTAGGTGCTCTGTTGGGTTCAGTGAGACAGCCTGTGCTATGTGTTGTGTAGAGAGGATGAAGAATGAGCAGTGGGTTAGAGGACATAGCCCATGTATAATCATTGTGGCGTGTTGCGTGTGACCTGTGCTGATGGATCGCCACAGAAGAATGCGGAGCGCCACATCGATAGTCTTATCAGCAGAACTGGACAAGACCGGTCTGTCTCAAAGGGTCCTTCAGGGCTGGTAGCCATAGTAACCTCTCTCTCTGACCCCGAGGCCTGTGTCAGCAGAAGCAGCAATGTGCTAGTCTCTCTCTGTTTAGTGTGTTTGTCAGTCAGTGGCGGTCGGTGCTGTTTACTGTTAGGGACGACAATGGGAGGACCATTGTTTTTATGAGTATGGCCTTATTTCAATTACAGCATATTGGATGACTGTCATTCATATTCCATTCACCCAGCTCAATGTAACATCGAAAGGTTTAGTTTACTACATAATACTTGAATTTGCCCAGGTCGAGAGGCAAATTGGAGTACTCAACGTGACAGACAGTGACACAGTCAATACTGCCTTGCACACTCTTGCCTACACCTAGCTGATCTGGGGTGTAATGATTAGTCCAAACAGTTGCAAAACTGAATGTTTCTCTGTACACAATAGGGTAGGTCCATCCCCGTTTCGTTTTGTTATATTTCAGTCTTCTGTGATGTATATAAAGTGTAATATTGGGATCCAAACTCAACATTTAATACATTTCAACTGTATATCTGACATCGTACAGGTGTCTTATTTCTTTAAGCCCAAAACCATGTGTGTGACCTGTATACTTTTGTTTCAAAGTAGATTTGTTCAAGACTACCAATAATCACTCTGTGTGACCCTGATTTAGCCTACTGCAGTAAAAAGTTAAGAAACATTTTTCAACAGAATCGCAGACTGATCACCCACACACAGTTCACTTTTTTTAGCAGCCGTATACAGCATCATCACTTTGCTCGTTGTATAACTCCTTCTAGCATCTACGCGCTTTCCTCCTCTCACCTTTTCCATTCACTTGTGGACTTCAGTGCACAACACAACAGCTGTCTGTGGCAGATGAAAAAAACTCTCCAAGCCAATCCTTCAAACCCTAACCACTAACTTCTACACAGCCTATATCGTTGTCACCATATTAGCTAATGTCATAGTCAACATAGCTACTAGAACTAACGCGTTAGTAAACCCACAATCCAATCCATGTGTACAATCACACAATACAGTGTACAGCAAACAGTTTAGAAGTTACTCCGCCGGGCCCCGGTGGCAATACATTTAATAAAGCTTACCTTGACTTGGAAGAGTTGCAGTGTTGGATAGCCTTAGCCAGCTAGTTAACATAAATAGCATTCCTCTCTGAGTCAGGTTGTTGAGTAGGCTACATTATCTGCATTAGCTAGCTAAGTAATTGAAAGGTAAACTTAGAAGAAGAAATAAATACAATTAAATATAGCTCTCTCTCTCTGCTGCTTCTTAATTTTGGAAGAAATGAATTTGTTCAAAACTGTTCAACTGTTGTCTTTCTTTCTCTTTGAGTCAACTACTCACCACACGTTATGCACTGCACTGCTAGCTAGCTGTAGCTTATGCTTTCAGTACTAGATTCATTATCTGATCCTTTGATTGAATGGACAACATGTCAGTTCAAGCTGCAAGAGCACTGATAGATTGGAGGACGTCCTCCTGAAGTCGTCATAATTACTGTGTAAGTCTATGGAAGGGGGTGAGAACCATGAGCCTCCTAGGTTTTGTATTGAAGTTAGTGTACCCACAGGAGGACGGAAGCTAGCTGTCCTTTCGCTACACCATGGTGCTACCCCACAGAGTGCTGTTGAGGCTACTGTAGACCTTATTTGCAAAACAGTGTTTTAATCAGTTATTTGGTGACATATATATTTAGTATAGTTTCATCGAAAAGGATCACTTTTAATGTTTCACAATTTTTATTTTTATGAAATTCACTGAGTTGGATGGTCATCCCCTTCCTCCTCTAAGGAACCTTCACTGGGGTGTGTGTGTGTGTTGTGGGTGCAGAAACGTAATGCAAGTTAATTGCAAGACAATTACACAGAGTGGAAAATGTAATAGTATGGTGTTTAGAACCCATGGTTCTCCGCTTGTCATGTTAGTGTTAGGTGGTATGCCTTTCCACAGGAGATGATTCTCCCTACCTCTCCCCCTTCTCTCTCCCCTCCTGTCCGCTAACTCTCCCCCGTCTCTCTCCCCTCCTTCCCCTTCTGTCTCCCCTCCTCACGCTCTTCCCCCCCTCCAGTCCCCTGGTGACATTACCTGCCATATTTCCTGACACAGAGGATGCGTACAGGGTGACACATAGTGATGAGTAATGGCTTCCCAGGACCTATAATGACACCAACAGGACTGGCTGATATAGGTGATATAGGCTGTGGTCTCTTTGAGGTGCCTGTCCCTAGGAGTGCCATGGGAGATGGGCTGGCTGTGTGTGGGGGCGTAATAATAGGGTGCCCAGGTGGAGCACTGACTGGTATTGTTCCTCAGACAGTTCCAACAGTCTTTTGTGCTGTTTGCTTGACGCATGGACACCTGAAACATTAGTAGATATCTAATACCTCAATTAGTTTGTTCCCATAATGCACACTTAAATACCTTCTCACCTGTCTAGTTCACTATGTTACGTTAGCTTAATCTTTGTAACCGTGACACTAACACTTTTTGGCAGTTGTTCTCTAAACCTGGAAAAGGTCTATATTTAGGCCTAGGTTGTGTCGGTGTTGGTTCAAAGAGCCGTGTTGCTTTGAAGTAATGAAAGACAAAGAGATAAAACAGAGCAGATCAGAGGTGGGTAGGCCAGCTGTGTCAACAACAGGTTGTTTCATCAGCCCTTACCTCCCAGCACTCTACTGTACTGTTACTTCTCTCAGCAAGAGTCACCAGGGACTTCCCCTCCCCAACACGTTATCACCGCAGCCACGGGAAGACCTTAGAGACTGCTTGGGAGAGGTTAGACATTTTACACACTCAAGGATAGCATGTTACGTCAGGGTGGACGATTTCCAGCAACATTTGCAGGTTGACATTTATTGTCATGAGTCTTGTCCTGGAGGCAGAACTGAGCGATTTGACCTTAGATAAACCAGCTGAAAAGTCAAAATTGGCTATATTGTAAAAATTCATGACAACTAAAATGTCCTTTTCAGTCTTCATTTAAGGTTAGGGTTAGGCAATGGGGTTAGCAGTGTGGTTAAGGTTAGAGATAAGGTTAGGTTTAAAATCAGATTTGATGACTTTGTGGCTGTGACAGCTAGTGACCACTCTGCAGAGCTGCCTCCAGAACAAGATTCAGAACGATGAAATATGAACAGGACTTGACAGGTTAGGAAATTAGGTACGGACACACGCTCACACTCACGCTCACACTCACGCTCACACTCACAGACACTGGGATGTTGGTGCTTCACTGCTTTCCCAAACAGAATTAGCATTAAATGAAGATGGACATGTTGGTGCTGAGCGGCTTCTCACTCCCCTTACGTCTTATTCATGTGTCATCTCATCACTTCCTCCTTCCCAGGTGTTCTGTAAAATGTTTGACTGCCTGCAGGGGGCATCATCAGAGGTAGGTACAGTACTGCATGGTGTGGTCAGTACTGACTATTGATGGGTTGATCAATATACAACTGAACCTTGAACCTGTTGTAGAAATGGGCCAGATGTAACACAGGACTAACCAGAGAGATTGGTTTTTGGAGCGTGGTGCAGTTTGGTTAACCAGTTGGATTGATGTTCTAGCTACACGTCCATGGTGTGTGCACTGTGCATGAATGTGGGTTCTCTACTGCGTGTTTACAGTGATGATTAATGAGTAAGTGTGCCACTGACTCCAGACATCCACTGACCTCCCAACTAGCAATTCTAGGGAGAGAACGATTTTGTATTGTTACCCGTAATGTTCCCCTAATGGTTGAGTGTCCAGTTTTTTGTTAAGTTATTTGAACATTCTATCTATGTTAGCAAAAACCTTCTGGGAACCTTTTTAGCATATTTTGGCGTTAGAGTAAGAACGTTCCCTTAATTTCAAATAAAACATACCCAGAACGTGCTTAGAATGTTCTCCGAATATCCAATATTAATGTTATAGACATGTTTCATGGAACGTTGCAAAAACATTCATGCGTCCAGTTTTCTGAGGGGTAGGAGAATATTCCATCAACCTCCCACAAACATACACAGAACATGGGTGTCATGTTCTCAGAACATACAATGTTAATATTCTGGGTAGGATGTATTTGACATTAAGGGGATGGTCTCTTGGAGACATCCTTGCACATCACAGGAACATTCCTCTAAAAATGTTATTTAATGACTTAATGAGACTCTTAAGGGAACGTTCTCTAAAGTTGTGGGAACGTTTGTTGTTAGCTGGGCTGGTGCCTCTTCTCTAGCTGAAACTGTGTAGAGGCTGCTATTCTTTTCTGTGCTTCCCTTCTGCTCTCATCTCCATCCCTTCCATCCATCCATCCTATTGCTCCCTCTATCTTTTAATCAATCTCCCCTACACTCTAGTCACTACTCATCACTTGCCAATCTCCTCCCTTTCCCCTCTCCTTCTTATCCTTCCTCTTCCTCTTCCCACTCTCCTCTTTTCTCTTTCTCTCTCTTTTTCTCTCTAAACTATGTTGGGTTGTGTGGCAGTGCTGCGCACTCCGTCAGCTCTCTAATGGAGGCTCCCACTGTGCAGGGCTCTATCTCAGCCATGGCCTCTAAATGAAGCTCCAATTGCCAGCTCATCAGCCAGGGGGTTCTTCATTCCTTAAGCAGATCTGATCTAGGGCTGATAAAGCACTGCTAATTTATTCTCACGCTGTCTCCAAGCGGCTGTGCAAATAACTATGTGATGGGATTAAAACAGCATTAGGAGAGAGAGGGTACAACACAACAGCATTAGGAGAGGGAGGGTACAACACAACTGCATTAGGAGAGAGAGGGTACAACACAACAGCATTAGGAGAGGGAGGGTACAACACAACAGCATTAGGAGAGGGAGGGTACAACACAACAGCATTAGGAGAGGGAGGGTACAACACAACAGCATTAGGGGAGGGAGGGTACAACACAACAGCATTAGGAGAGGGAGGGTACAACACAACAGCATTAGGAGAGGGAGGGTACAACACAACAGCATTAGGGGAGGGAGGGTACAACACAACAGCATTAGGAGAGGGAGGGTACAACACAACAGCATTAGGAGAGGGAGGGTACAAGACAACAGCATTAGGAGAGGGAGGGTACAACACAACAGCATTAGGAGAGAGAGGGTACAACACAACAGCATTAGGAGAGGGAGGGTACAACACAACAGCATTAGGAGAGGGAGGGTACAACACAACAGCATTAGGAGAGAGAGGGTACAACACAACAGCATTAGGAGAGGGAGGGTACAACACAACAGCATTAGGAGAGGGAGGGTACAACACAACAGCATTAGGAGAGAGCGGGTACAACACAACAGCATTAGGAGAGGGAGGGTACAACACAACAGCATTAGGAGAGGGAGGGTACAACACAACAGCATTAGGAGAGGGAGGGTACAACACAACAGCATTAGGAGAGAGAGGGTACAACACAACAGCATTAGGAGAGGGAGGGTACAACACAACAGCATTAGGGGAGGGAGGGTACAACACAACAGCATTAGGAGAGAGAGGGTACAACACAACAGCATTAGGAGAGGGAGGGTACAACACAGCAGCATTATGGAGGGAGGGTACAACACAACAGCATTAGGAGAGGGAGGGTACAACACAACAGTATTAGGGGAGGGAGGGTACAACACAACAGCATTAGGAGAGGGAGGGTACAACACAACAGCATTAGGAGAGAGCGGGTACAACACAACAGCATTAGGAGAGGGAGGGTACAACACAACAGCATTAGGGAGGGAGGGTACAACACAACAGCATTAGGAGAGGGAGGGTACAACACAACAGCATTAGGGAGAGAGGGTACAACACAACAGCATTAGGAGAGGAGAGGGTACAACACAACAGCATTAGGAGAGGGAGGGTACAACACAACAGCATTAGGAGAGAGAGGGTACAACACAACAGCATTAGGAGAGGGAGGGTACAACACAACAGCATTAAGAGAGAGAGGGTACAACACAACAGCATTAGGAGAGAGAGGGTACAACACAACAGCATTAGGAGAGAGAGGGTACAACACAACAGCATTAGGAGAGAGAGGGTACAACACAACAGCATTAGGAGAGGGAGGGTACAACACAACAGCATTAGGAGAGGGAGGGTACAACACAACAGCATTAGGAGAGAGCGGGTACAACACAACAGCATTAGGAGAGGGAGGGTACAACACAACAGCATTAGGGGAGGGAGGGTACAACACAACAGCATTAGGAGAGGGAGGGTACAACACAACAGCATTAGGGAGGGAGGGTACAACACAACAGCATTAGGAGAGGGAGGGTACAACACAACAGCATTAGGGGAGGGAGGGTACAACACAACAGCATTAGGGGAGGGAGGGTACAACACAACAGCATTTGGAGAGGGAGGGTACAACACAACAGCATTAGGAGAGGGAGGGTACAACACAACAGCATTAGGAGAGAGAGGGTACAACACAACAGCATTAGGAGAGGGAGGGTACAACACAACAGCATTAGGGGAGGGAGGGTACAACACAACAGTGCCATTGCACAGTGGTTGCTTCATGGTCCACTATCAGCCTGTAATGTCCCAGTCCATCAGTCCTTCTTGTCCCTGTCATCATTTTGATTATTACCCTCCTCTCTTCATATTCACTGAACTCCACGGTGATGGGCTGTAATACCACTCTCTGTATTCTCTACCCTACAGTCTGTTAGAGCCTTTCCCAGGCTGCGTTGGCTCTGGGGTTGAGATTGATTGTCGAAGCACCTCCTGCTGTCTAAAAGTGGAGCCTCCAAATTGTCCAATGAATTCCAGGTATCCCCCCAGTGTTTTTGCCTCTTGGAAGTGGAACACAACATAGCAATCTCATTTGCCATTCCAAATGTATTGTGTATGATGTCATTCCTATTCCCGGGGGTGAGAGACAAGGAGATGAATGTGCATAGTTGGCTTTGTCTAGAGGGTGACATCAAGGCATGGACGAATAGTTGGTTCCAGTGAAGTGTTGCCGTTGGCAGTGTGGCCACTACAGTATGCCTACTGTATGTGTTCACCAGCAGTGTAAATAGTGTGTCTGTTTCCTTACAATTCATCTATATGAGGTCTAAGAGCCCCTTCGCCTCCATGCTATCCCAGCCACTAATTGGTTTATTAGCCCGGCCTGTCTTTCAGTTTGACTGGCACAAGCGCCTATTCACTTAATCCCAAGCAGGCAGGCAGAGTGTGTGGAGCAGGGAGCTGGTGTTTAAGTGTCTCGGTGGTGTTAGCGACACAGCAGGCATCGGAGAGCTGTGCTGATACTGATCTGCTCATTAGACACCATTATTCCCCATGCAGCTCTGACACACACCGCCTCCTCTGTCACTAAGCTCAGTGGAACGCACCGATCACAACGCCGGATCTGACTGACCCCTGACCTCTACCGTGTGGTGATGGCAGAGAGGGATAGTCAGTGGGGTGGGTCGTCAGATGATTTGTCACCACTACAGCCGCCACCCTACCTGGTCTTAAATCTTTTTGTTAAAACAGTGGTCCCTCCACCTCGTTTCTCACTAGCACACATTCCAGACCCTGATGAATGAGTGTCCTGTTTCACTGGGCTGTAGTGGAGCCAGCAAACCTTAGAGGCTGTGGGCCTCACAGGGGTAATGGATGGCCCTCAGGGTGATAGCCGCAAGGTGAACACGCCTGACCTTACACCACTTTGGCCTTGTAGGACAAACACAGGACAAAGACATGGAAACTTGACCACATTTCACTCCTGTCACTTCACCAGATCACTGACATGATCTGGGCCGATAGTGTCCTGGAAAATCAACGACTGGTTGACAGAAGGCTGTCCAATTACATAGATCTCTTTGGTTATACTGCAAGGACATTTGGACGTGATTATGTGAAGCTTGTCTTATGTTTGCAGTATAAACAAATACAAACGTTATGGTGGCCACTGATTCCATGCTTACCTTGATTTCTGTAATCTCCTAGGGGGCAATAGTGCGCTCTCATCCCCAGAGCCATATACAGTAACAGTACCTGAATATCTCTGAATAAATGTCTCTCTGCTCAGCCCTGATATGTGTTGAGTAGTTAGTTAACAGCTCTGACCTGTATGTTATTTTCCTCCAATTAATAGTTTTTTGGCTGTTTTTTATTTTTATGGTTCCACTAGTCGAGAGCTCTTTTAAATGATGAAGAAAGCTGATTGGAATGCAGTGCATAGCTACAGAACTCATTATAGCTCTGTGAACCCTGACCCACACTGTTCACTTATTCCTCATTAGCTTTCATCTGTTGTCATGGTTTCACAGGGCTAGGAACATCCGTGTGGCACTTGAACACGGTTAGGTATTGTACCTGTGTTGAAATTAATACATATTGTTTTATTCAAACTTTAATGTTTGAACAAATATATTTATATTCCATGTTTCTCTCAAGAAGCTTGCCTGGTCCACGATACCCATCCACAAGGGAGGCTGTGGCTGTATGGCGGTAATATTACAGTAGCCTAGTTGACAGTTACAAATGGCCGAGCTGACTAATCAAATTAAATTAGACCGTAGTCACACTTCAGTGAGAATTGTAATGATATTACATTAGATGGCAGTTACTGATGGCCTGTCATGGCTGGCGCCGGTTCTCTCACCTCAACACCTCTCTGGGGCTGCCTGTTCTTTCATCTATACAGGGCTACGGCTGGGCTCCGGTTCACACCCAACACCTCAGATACAAGACCACAGAGCAGAGTCAGTAATACAAACACACATCAGTCAGATGGAGAGAGGGAAAGGCATCTTCAGAGATATAACTCTGCCTATGACTAGAGGGATTATTGCAGTTATTTGAAGGAACATAGCAGAAATCCTTCACATATCTCCAATTCTCCAGACATCTGCTCCAAATAATGGTTTGGCGGTGTTGTTCAAGCTATAGATTAGAGTGATAAACATCAATATTACAGGTATATTACAAGTATATGGTAATTGTGTCATGCCTATTTTGACGTGCTTAGTGATGGTGACCACCTGGCTGCATTATTTTGTAGTGACTCAGTCCTGCCACTGTGCCCAATAGGAAAGGGTCCCTTCCTGGAAATGATGGTTGGACAGTCAGAAGTTATGGTAGAGTTAGGGTTGCAAAATACAACTTTCAATAAATTCCCTGGATTTCCCCAAGACCCGGTTGGAGGTTTCCTTGAATCAGGAAGAAATAAGCAGCAAACCAGGATTTCTGGAAAACCAGGGAATTTGTTGAACCTAAGTAGATTTTAGAGTTATAGCCACATTCCTATATTCCAACTTGACTGTTTCTTAGTCTGTGTGTCTTGTGTCTATCTAAGTCATTCTGTCTGTGTGTGTCTTCTGTGTGTGTAACTCTGTGTTCCTGTCTGTGTGTGTGTGTGTATCTGTTGTGAGTGAGAGTGTATTTGTGTGTGTGTTTGTGTATGCCCTACACTACCATTCAAAAGTTTGGGGTCACTTAGAAATGTCCTTGTTTTTGAAAGAAAAACAATTTTTTTGTCCATTAAAATAACATAAAATTGATCAGAAATACAGTGTAGACGTTGTTAATGTTGTAAATGACTATTGTAGCTGGAAATGGCTGATTTTTTATGGAATATCTACACAGGCGTACAGAGGCCCATTCTCAGCAACCATCACTCCTGTGCTCCAATGGCACGTTGTTTTAGCTAATCCAAGTTTGTCATTTTAAAAGGCTAATTGATCATTAGAAAACCCTTTTGCAATTATGTTAGCACAGCTGAAAACTGTTGTCCTGATTAAAGAAGCAATAAAACTGGCCTTCTTTAGACTAGTTGAGTATCTGGAGCATCAGCATTTGTGGGTTCAATTACAGGCTCAAAATTTCCAGAAACAAATAACTTTCTTCTGAAACTCGTCAGTCTATTCTTGTTCTGAGAAATGAAGGCTATTCCATGCGGAGAAATTGCCAAGAAACTGAAGATCTTGTGCAACGCTGTGTACAACTCCCTTCACAGAACAGCGCAAACTGTCTCTAACCAGAAGAGGAGTGGGAGGCCCCGGTGCACAACTAAGCAAGAGGACAAGTACATTAGTGGACAAGTACACAGACGCCTCACAAGTCCTCAACTGGCAGCTTCATTAAATAGTACCCGCAAAACACCAGTCTCAATGTCAACAGTGAAGAGGCGACTCCGGGATGCTGGCCTTCTAGGCAGAGTTCCTCTGGCCAGTGTCTGTGTTCTTTTGTCCATCTTAATCTTTTATTTTTATTAGCCAGTCTGAGATATGGCTTTTTCTTTGCTACTCTGCCTAGAAGGCCAGCATCCCGGAGTCTCCTCTTCATTGTTGACGTTGAGACTGGTGTTTTGCGGGTACTATTTAATGAAGTTGCCAGTCGAGGACTTGTGAGGAATTTGTTTCTCAAACTAGACACTCTAATGTACTAATGTAGATATTTTTGTTAGCTGCATGTGTGACATAACTCCACCAGTCCTATTTATGATATATAATTTACAAAGATTATACATTTTTTTTAATCAATTAGTATATTTGAGTTTAACCATAGTATTTGTTGTAATATTTGTTCTGTCTCTTCTGGTGGATTAAACTGAACTCAGCAGATTTCACCAGATTTTAGCTGATTACTCTTCAGTGGAAGTGCTGCTGAACTAATGGCAGCACAACGACATCCAACTATAATAGAGATTAAAATGAAAAAGCATTTCAGGAGAATCTAATTAACTTGGCAGTGGAAAGATTGCATATTTTGGGAGAGTTTGAGGTCCTATAGGAGCTCCTCTCCTCTGCATGCAGAACGTCTGAGCGTCTCCATGAGGAAGACGTTTTTCCCTAAACAATGAGTTCCTCCAGGGATCATCTTCTCTCGTTTAGCCTGGAAATACAATCAGCCTCCCATTCTCCACACACAGAGATAATGCCATTTGCTTCCTGACACATTAATGCTAATCTTTTTATTGCAGCGAAACAGAGAGAGGGAAATTACCCCTGTGCTTCAGAGCGCTTATACTGAGGAACAGGCAGCTTTGTGGAGCGAGCTTTAATGAAAGAAATACTCACTTTGTGGTTTTTAATCATCTCAGAGTATTAACAAGCTTTCCTGATAAGAAAACAAATGAAATATAAAATCAGAGAATAAACAAATGCAATTATCTATGGAAATGAATGTTGAAGCTGTTCAGATCAATCCTATTACTCTGGGGACGGGGATTTGTAAACACTTACAGTGAATATTGTTAGTTTATCATGACAGGTTATAGCTTGTTTTTTCCTGTGCATCCCAGATAGCAGAGTCTCCTCCCTCAAACTGCCAGTCTGGAGCGAAGATCCAAAATGTCAGATCACACTTTCAGAATCTTTGATGATGTATCCTGTAAGAGGACAGACTTTGTCCTGTGTGTGTGTGTGTGTGCCTGCGTGTGTGTCACTGTCCATCCAACATGTGCGTGCAAGCTTGGTTGTGTTTTGTTGTGGATGAGTGTATTACTGTGTTGTTGGAGGATTTCCCTACTCGTCCATCTTAAGCCATTGAAAAGCCTTATGCTACAGACTGCACAGCAGGACTGACACAGTCACAACAAAATAATGTCTTTTAGTTTTTGCCCTTCAAAGCTGCAGGAATATTCCTGTTGACCAGGGGGGTGGATGTCGTACACAAGGATGTGCATTGTTTCACTCTCAGCCACTATGAATGATGTCACAGTTTTGCAGCACGGGCCCATTCCCCACAGGGCACCCTTTGTTATTATGCCTAGTTTGGATATGAATGTGTGCATGATACAACGGTTTGGAAGAACAGAAAGAAATGCCTTTCAATTATAACGGCTTACTAGCCAGAGGCTTACTGTAGTAGGGTTAATCAGTCCAAATGACAGCTTGAGGTTTAGTCAAACCCTAATAATGATTAAATATCTATTTGAATTATGGAATACTAAAACCCACATTGTCATAGGCTTATACTAAAATTCATAAAATCTCACTGTAGAATGGGCTCATTTAATGCTAAACATCACAAACATTATAGAATAAGTCATTTTTAAGGGGTTAATTAAGTCATTAGAGATCCGCGTGATTCAACATTGTGAGCTGGTTTTGGGGAGATGGTGGAGGGAGAGCTGGAGAGACTGTGGTCCTGCCCAGCAACAGTCCCAGTAGGACCTCTGTACTTCCTGTGAATTCACAGAGAGACAGAAACATAACCTCAATTCACTAGGAAACAGGATTTCCATATTTCCTTATTTACATTTGGTGAACTACAGCTCTTGTCCTCCTTAATGATAAGTCTGTTCCGTCTGAGCATGGCGAAGGGGAGCCAGTGTTTTCAGGCATTTGTACAATGTGTGAGTGACAAAGGCTGGAGCAGGGGGCCATGGGGGCCAGCGACCAGGGCTGTGGCGGGTGAGGCTGGGCCAGGAGAGGCGCTCAGTGTGTAGGTGTGAGGAATGCATGGGCAGTTGGACAGCCATGGTCTGGTCAACACCAGCACAATGGACCCAGTGTTCTGCTGCACAGCAACGTCAGAACCCACAGACCCCAGATGCAAGCCATGCAGACCCACTTGGACTGAAGGTCTAGCTGAGAGATGTGTCTGAATTATGTGACTTGTAGTCCACTGTTATGTCTTCTTCTTCTGAATATTTAGCCACCACCGCAATATTCTCTGGTCAGGTTTCCAGGTCTATGTGTGTACCATCATTGAATGTCTTTCTTTGTGCCATGTGGTATTTTGACAGGTAGTTAAGCCTGTTACTCTGGGCTCAGGTCTTCTCTCCTGGGCCAGGGGGATTGATTACTGGGCCCAGGTGGGGGTGGCTCATTAGCTAAGTAATGAGAGGGGAGGAGGGGAGGGAGTCTAATTAAAGTAATGTCTGACTCTGATGTGATGGTCTGATCTCTGTGTCTGTACTGGCTCTCTGTTTAATTGATAGCTGTGATCTCACCGAGAGTCTGACGAGAGAGACTGGGACTGTTGTACGGGTCCTATGAGACCATGTAAAACTCTGAACTTCACACGTGTGTGTGAATGTGTGCTGCGTATGTGTGTATTGAGCACCAGAAGTGAGTCTACTTCAGTGAAACAGCTCAATCACCATGGAGATTGATACGACTCAGGACCTTTGGCTTCTTTCTTTCCTTCTTAACCTCTTAAGCATCATTAAAGAGCGCTGGCGCGCTAGCACCCCGTTCCCGACACTACCCTGTGAAATGTAAGGCGCCAAATTCAAAATCCAAAAGTTGAATTATTAAACATTCATCAATATACAAGTGTTGCATAGTCATCAAAAGCTCTGATTCTTGGCAATATCACAGCGTTGTCAGATTTCAAAAAGGCTTTATGGCGAAAGCACAACATTTGATTGTTTGAGGATAGCACCTCACATATTTTCCACATTAGCATAAATTCATATCCAGCTCGGGTCACACAAAACCCATAAACCCAAAATAAATCACTTACCTTTCGAAGAACTTCTGCTGAGGGCATCCCAAGTGTCCAAGGAAGACATCCAATGGTTCTTTTGTTAGAAAAAGTCAATTATTATATCCATAAATCTCTGTTTGGTTGGCGCGTTATGTTCAGAAAATCCACCGTCGAGTCGCCCATTGAATCGTGAAGAGTATGCGTTCAAAGTATACCTATCAACTTTGTCCAAACAAATCAAACATCATTTATAATGTTTCCTTAGGTACACTTTTATGTATATTTACTATAATATTTCAACCGGATGATAACCTGAACGATAGGAAAGGAAAAAATGTAATTCTATTGACTTCCTGGGTCCACTTCTAAATTCTTCTTCTATTCGCTTCTAATTCAACCTAACGTCTTGAAACCCTGTCTAAAGACTGTTGACATCCAGTGGAAGCCATAGGTACTGCAGTCTGAGTCCTAGATAACAGCAAATCCCATTGTCACGATCTTCGGGATAGACAGACCAAGGCGCAGCGAGGCATCCAGTATACATGTTTTATTTTGAAAAACGAAACACACGTAACTGGGCAAAATAAACAAACGTAAACGAAGACCATGAAGTTGAAACCATAACTGACAAAACACACAGCTATGACCAAACAATAACCCACAAAAGCTATACGAAAACCCCAAACATATATATGGTTCCCAATTAGAGACAACGACACACAGCTGCCTCTAATTGGGAACCATTACCCCAACATAGATATATAACACCTAGAACATAAAAACCCTACACCAAAACCAAAACAAAACACGCCAGCCTGTCTTTCCAGGCCTGGACGTGACAGTACCCCCCCCCAAAGGCGCGGACTCCGACTGCACCAAAAAGTCCATGGGGGGGTCTTCGGGTGGGTTTCAGGTGTCGGCTCCGGTGCCGGCCGTGCTGGTCCGAGGTCACGCACCGGAGGCCCTGGGCCATTTGCAGGACTGGGGACCCTCTCTGGCGGCCCCGGGCTGGGGACCCTCTCTGGCGGCCCCGGGCTGGGGACCCTCTCTGGCGGCCCCGGGCTGGGGACCCTCTCTGGCGGACCCGGGCTGGAGACCCTCACTGGTGGCGCCGGACTGGGGACCCTCGTTGCGGGCCCCGGACTGGGGACCCTCGTTGCGGGCCCCGGACTGGGGACCCTCGTTGCGGGCCCCGGACTGGGCACCCTCGTAGCGGGCCCCGGACTGGGCACCCTCGTAGCGGGCCCCGGACTGGGCACCCTCGTTGCGGGCCCCGGACTGAGCCGTGGAGCAGGCACTGGATACCTGGTGCGTGGAGCTGGAACAGGACATGCCGGGCTCTGAAGGCGCACAGGGGACCTGGTGCGTGGAGCAGGGGCAGGACGTGCTGGGCTCTCGATGCGCACAGGGGGCCTGATGCGTGGAGCAGGGACAGGCCTCGCCGGGCTCTGAAGGCGCACAGGGGACCTGGTGCGTGGAGCAGGGGCAGGACGTGCCGGGCTCTGAAGGCGCACAGGGGACCTGATGCGTGGAGCAGGGACAGGCCTCACCGGGCTCTGAAGGCGCACAGGGGGCCTGATGCGTGGAGCAGGGACAGTGCATGCTAGGCCCACAACGCGCACAGGAATCCTGGAGCGTGGGACAGGGACAGTGCATGCTGGGCTCACAACACGCACAGGGATCCGGGAGCGTGGAACAGGGGCAGGATACACTGGGCCGTGAAGACGCACTGGAGGTCTCGGGCAGCTTGGAGAAAAAAACTGCAAATCTGTTTCTACGCATGTGCTTAGCTAGTCAACGTCGCCATGACATCGCCTACAAGTGTGATAGTGGATTATTATTGGAGAAGCAGTTTCTGCCTATCTTCTTACTGTAGTCTTTGGTAGTATGCTGTGTAAAATCCATTGTATTTCTGTGGTGTCAATGCTACTGTCTATTATCTATCCTGTTGCTTAGTCACTTTACCCCTACCTATATGTACATATCTACCTCAATATCCTCGTACCATTGCACATCGAGTCGGTACTGGTACCCCATGTATATACCTCATTGTGTATTTATTTCTCGTGTTACTATTTTTTATTTTCTATTATAAAAAATACAATAAAAAGTATTTTGCATTGTTGGGAGGGGCCCGTAAGTAAACATTTCACTGTTAGTCTACACGTGTTGTTTATGAAGAATGTGACAATAACAATTTGATTTGATTTGATGGTGTGTAGACTATTGCAATATAAAAGCTTCAGAAATTAGCTTATCGTTTTGGAACTAAACTATTAATTTAATACATTCAGTTATTTTCCTGTAATGAATAATGAATCATAGGTCTAATGCAGTGGTTCTCAAACATCTCCTTGGGGAGCCCCAGACATTTCACAATGTTGTTGTAGCCCTGAACTAACTCACCTGATTCACCTAGTAAAGGGCTTGATGATTAGTTGACTATTTGAATCAGGTGTGCTAGCTGTGGAATAGTTAAAATACTTGGAACGACTGGGGGTTCCCGAGGAAAGCTTTGAGAACCCCTGGACTAATGGATGTCATTTGAACCAATATTATGGCCCGTGAGCAAATTAAACCTGATATGTATCTATTTACATTTTATAACAGTTTAGATGTTATTGTCAAATTAGTCTCCAATATGGTTTTTCATAAGGAACATTTAAGATGTTCTTCTGTTATTTAATGTGGTATGGTGTTTAATAAAATAAAAATTTGAATATAGAATAGAATATATTCTATTTGCTATTTTAGTTGTTCTACCAGTTCTTCATATTGTTCAATGTTTAAATAAATAAAGCCCAGTGGTTATTCTGTGACTAGCTAATACGCTTTCTTTTTTTTTGCTGTGGTATCGTTTCGGTATCAAGTATCGTTTTGGTTTTTAATATAATTTTTTGTATTGAATATCGTGATGCTAAACCTGGTATCCGTATCGTAGTCAAAATGCTGGTTTCGTGACAACATTAGTTCTGAGGCTTGACAGTAGTGCCTGCTACTTCAGTGGATGGGCCCATGGGACAATGTCAGTTCAGTGTGAGCCCTGCTAGACTGTCACCTCTATTCTGTCTCCCACCGCCTGCCAACATTTCTAGTGCTTTGTGTGCTGTTTTTGTTCTCCATAGTCTATGATTGCAGTAGTGCATTGCACCACTTTGTCTGTAGTCTATGTAGGCTATGTAGTGGTCTACCCATAGCTCTCATTCTGTAAGGAAAATGTGTCCCCGCCCTTCTTCACACCACACAGCCCCCACCTCCATGATAACACTCTCTATCTCTTTCTCAATTCAATTCAATTCAATTCAAAGGGCTTTATTGTCATGGGAAACATTTCCAAAGCAAAAGTTCCAAAGGAATATAGACATTTCATATTATGGCTATATACAGTGTTGTAACGATGTGCAAATAGTTAAAGTACAAAAGGGAAAATAAATAAACATAAATATGTGTTGTATTTACACTGGTGTTTGTTCTTCACTGGTTGCCCTTTTCTTGTGGCAATAGGTCACAAATATTGCTGCCGTGATGGCACACTGTGGTATTTCACCCAATAGATATGGGAGTTTATCAAAATTGGATTTGTTTTTGAATTCTTTGTGGGTCTGTGTAATCTGAGGAAAGTATGTGTCTCTAATATGGTCATACATTTGGCAGGAGGTAAGGAAGTCTCTCTCTCTCTTTCTCGCTCTCTCACCTTCACCTACCTCACTCATAACTATACCGTATCCCACTCACCTTTCTTTCTCACAACAAAGTCTAGCCACTATTGATTTAATCAGTATACTGTAGTATGCCACATGGAGGTGAGTCATGTTTGAGTGTTAGACATATCTGCATGGAGACTGAATGGTTCTATTGGAAGCCATTGGTGTTGACTTAGTTATGGAATATTGATTGAGAAGTTAGCCTGTATTTGACCTCCTGACCTGCTTAATCTGGTTTAGATGGATGACTAGGTGTTGGATGTCATCCCTCATTGTTTGTTTTCCCTGAGCCGTGAACTCTACCTTAGATACGGACTTAACCCTTTCTTAAGCAACCTTCAGATTAGTCTCACTACTTTAATGGCATCTTAACAGTCTTGTGAGATTTCCCTTGTGGAACTACTTATGTTAGGCGAGACCCAAAGGCGAGACCCAAATGCAAACACAGGAGGCAGATGGTTGAGCTCTGATATTTATTACACCAAAAGGGGTAGGCAAAAGGCAGGTCGGGGACAGGCGAGAGTTCATAAACCAGGTCAGAGTCCAAACGGTACCAGGGGATAGGCAGGCTCGAGGTCTGGACAGGCAGGGGTTCAGTGAACAGGTCTGAGTCCAAACAGTACAAGGGGATAGGCAGGCTCGAGGTCAGAACAGGCAGAGTGGTCAGGCAGGCGGAGTCGGCGTCAGGACAGCCAAGTGTCAAAACCAGGAGGGCTAGGAAAAAAAACAGAGACTGGGAAAAATAGGAGCTAGGAGAAATGCTGGTTGACTTGGCAAAACAAGACGAACTGGCACAGAGAGACAGGAAACACAGGGATAAATACACCGGGGGACTAATGGGGAAAACAGGAGACACCTGGAGGTGGGTGGAGACAATCACCAAGACAGGTGAAACAGATCAGGGCATGCCACTTATACAGTTATTGTCTTATACTCTGATGATATAAAACAATGATTTACTAATTTATTTTGTGGTGTGCTTGTTGGGTAGGGGCTGCGTGACCGACACTGAGATATTCTACTCAGTTAATATTATACTGAACACACAGTTGAAGTCGGAAGTTTACATACACCTAGCCAAATACATTTAAACTCAGCTTTTCACAATTCCTGACATTTAATCCTAGTAAAAATTCCCTGTCTTAGTTCAGTTAGGATCACCACTTTATTTAAGGATGTGAAATGTCAGAATAATAGTAGAGAGAAGGATTTTTTTCAGCTTTTATTTCTTTCATCACATTCCTAGTGGGTCAGAAGTTTACATACACTCAATTAGTATTTGGTAGCATTGCCTTTAAATTGTTTAACTTGGGTCAAACGTTTCGGGTAGCCTTCCACATGCTTCCCACAATAAGTTGGGTGAATTTTGACCCATTCCTCCTGACAGAGCTGGTGTAACTGAGTTAGGTTTGTAGGCCTCCTTGCTCGCACACGCTTTTTCAGTTCTGCCCACAAATGTTCTATAGGATTGAGGTCAGGGCTTTGTGATGGCCACTCCAATACCTTGACTTTGTTGTCCTTAAGCCATTTTGCCACAACTTTGGAAGTATGCTTGGGGTCATTGTCCATTTGTAAGACCCATTTGCGACCAAGCTTTAACTTCCTCACTGATGTCTTGAGATGTTGCTTCAATATATCCACATAATTTTCGTCCCTCGTGATGCCATCCATTTTGTGAAGTGCACCAGTCCCTCCTGCAGCAAAGCCCGCCCACAACATGATGCTGCCACCCCCGTGCTTCAGAGTTGGGATGGTGTTCTTTGGCTTGCAAGCATCTCCGTTTTCCCTCCAAACATAACAATGGTCATTATGGCCAAACAGTTTTATTTTTGTTTCATCAGATCATCAGACCTGCCTTTCAAGATATGTCGATATAGGAATCGTTTTTACTATGGATATAGATACTTTTGTACCTGTTTCCTCCAGCATCTTCACAAGGTCATTTGCTGTTGTTCTGGGATTGATTTGCACTTTTCGCACCAAAGTACGTTCATCTCTAGGAGACAGAACGTGTCTCCTTCCTGAGTGGTATGACGGCTGCGTGGTCCCATGGTGTTTATACCTGCGTACTATTGTTTGTACAGATGAACATGGTACCTTCAGGCATTTGGAAATTGCTCCCAAGGATGAACCAGACTTGTGGAGGTCTAACCAAAGATTTCTGAGGTCTTGGCTGATTTCTTTAGATTTTCCCATGATGTCAAGCAAAGAGGCACTGGGTTTGAAGGTAGGCTTTGAAATACATCCACAGGTACACCTCCAATTCACTCAAATTATGTCAATTAGCCTATCATAAGCTTCTAAAGCTATGACATAATTTTCTGTAATTTTCCAAGCTGTTTAAAGGCACAGTCAACTTTGTGTATGTAAACTTCTGACCCACTGGAATTGTGATACAGTGAATTATAAGTGAAATTATCTGTCTGTAAACAATTGTTGGAAAAATTACTTGTGTCATGCACAAAGCAGATGTCCTAACCGACTTGCCAAAACTATAGTTTGTTAACAAGAAATTTGTGGAGTGGTTGAAAAACGAATTTAATGACTCCAACCTAAGTGTATGTAAACTTCCGACTTCAACTGTAAATATAAACGCAACATGCAACAATTTCAAAGATCTTACAGAGTTTCGGTTCATATGAGGAAATCAGTCATTTCATTAGGTCCTAGTCTATGGATTTTACATGACTGGGAATACAGATATGCATCTGTTCACAGATACCTTGGATAAATGACACGACAGTGGGCCTCAGGATCTCATCACGGGATCTCTGTGATTTCAAATTGCCACCGATAAAATTCAATTGTGTTCATTGTCCGTAGCTAATACCTGCGCGTACCATAACCCCTCAGCCACCATGGGGCATTCTGTTCACAAAGGTAACATCAGCAAACCACTCAGCCACCTGACACCATACATGTGGTCTGCAGTTGTGAGGCTGGTTGGACATACTGACAAATTCTCTAAAACGACGTTGGAGGCGGCTTATGATAGAATCATTTACATTACATTCTCTGGCAACAGCTCTGGTGGACATTCCTGCAGTCAGCATGCCAATTGTATGCTCCCTCAAAACTTGAGACATTTGTGGCATTGTGTTGTGTGACAAAACTGCACATTTTAGAGTGGCCTTCTATTGTCCCCAGCACAAGGTGCGCCTGTGTAATAACCATGCTGTTTATTCAGCTTCGTGATGTGCCACACCTGTGGATGGATAGATTGTCTTGTCAAAACAGGGATGGATAGATTGTCTTGCTCACTAACAGGGATGTAAACAAATTTGTGCACAAAATTTGAGAGAAGTAAGATTATTGTGTGTATAACAAATTTCTGCGATATTTTATTTCAGCTCATGAAACATGTGACCAAAACTTTACATGTTGCATTTATATTTTTTTTTCAGTGTAGTTTCTTCTTATTCTTATTCCAAATGAAATGTAACCTTGGGGGACAATTAGAACTGGGGTACTGGGAATGGATGTGAATGTGTAGTACAACACACTGCCCGTAATAGTGTTTAGACATGCATTATTAGATTGAATAACGGTTTCACAACCGGTCGTGATCGGGGGAGTCCCGTAGGGCGGCACACAATTGCCCTGCGTCCGGGGTAGGCCGTCATTGTAAATAAGAATTTGTTCTTAAACTGACTTGCCTAGTTAAATAAAGGTTAGAGTGTATAATGTGTTCATGTATCTGAGCAACGATGGGAGACTGATGAGATGAAAGAGAAATAAGAATAGTTTTAGTGAGGAGGGAAATGCCAAGTGAGTCTATAGCCAGTGGGCAGATAATACAAATAGAGATGAGATTGTTGAGAAGGAAAAGAGAGAGCTGAGGTGGCTGGGGGAGGTGTGTGTTCTGCTGGGGTAATTTTTTTTTACTCAGTGTCTGTCCCTCCAAGGTCTGAGCCCAGGCACTAAACATTCCACACAGCCAGGGGGAGAGAGAGGGCAAGATTCATTAACATAAGAAGAGGTTTTTCGACCAATCACAGCCCGGGAGTGGATTGTGCAGGAACTGGGGGGTGTCGGATTACTGTGCATTCTTCCCTCCCTCCCCTGGCCAGAGACAGAGAGCAAGAGGGAGTCGGGAGAAGCAGCGAAGGACAGACACGGAGAGCGCGCGCGAGAGAGAGAGAGAGATGTAAATGGGACAGTCTCATTCTTGCACTCTGAGATCACAGTGCCAGAGAATGTGTTAGGATCTGCCCAAGTCCTTCTGCCTGGGAAAGAGACAACAGGGAACTTTAACTGGTGGCTAGACACAGGGGCTGTTTCTAGGGCCAAATCGCTGCCCTGTTACTCCTGTCTGGAGTCTGTCGGACGGACTCACACAAGAGGGCTGAAAATGAACTATCTGGTGAGTGTGTAATGTGTGTGTTTGCTGTTCCCATTGCTGTGTGAAGACTTGTCAGGACATACTAAATGCCCCAAATGGGAAAGAGTAGAGATGTGGAGAAAAGAGAGGGAGGGCAGCACACTGAGGGAAGAAAAGGAGAAGAGTGGGGGGGAACTTGAGTTAACATGTTTTCTGTGTATCTTACCTTTCGTTAGTTCTCAGCACAACTTACTTTGTTTGCTGTGCTATGTGTCTCAGAATGTGTATTGTGTTGTGTTTTTTAGGTAGATAGAAATGTTAAGTTAAAATTCTACGCACGAAAAGAGAAGAATAGAACACAAGTAAACTCTCCTTGGTCTTTTTCATACTAGTTCCTGAACAAAGTTTAGTGTTCTTTTCTGCTGTCCTGTATGGTTTGTAAAGGCCCCTCTTCTCTGAAAGGCGGAGAGTTGGAGGTCTTAAGACGCTGTTAGAAGAAAGGGCTTTGGAACAGCCAGACAGGAGGGAGAGCCATGGAGCTCCGCTGCTCTGGGCTGGCTCTGCTGACTCAGGAGAAAGTTGAAAGATGAAGGTTTTATGGAGAGAGTAGAGGGCAGAGAAAAGAGTGCAGTGGCCTGCTGCTGGAGTCTTGGCAGTACCGTCCGTTCCTTGCTATTGTTTGAAAGTGTTGGCATTCTGTAAGCTTGTAGTGCTGTAATTACACAGGGGTTTGGTATTTGGTTGACAGGGCCATACTGCATTTCCGTCTGAGAGGTTTATGCTCTTTAGCAGCACTGGGGCCGACCCCCTGGAGAGGCCTCGGATAGTCCCCTTGTTTATCCCCTGGCCTGGGGTTTCACACACACATTAGAACGCATGTAATTACAAAATCAACAAACACCACTGGCATTACCATATGTCTTTTAGACTTTTCCTAGCTGTCTTTAATTAACAATGGCTGATTGGTGACTGTAATGAGGTTATGTAGATGGAAGGTTTAGCCTTCATGTCTAAGAGATGTTTATTTCCCAGGTTGGCCTTAGTAATCATGGATGCCATTTTGAGAGAAGCTCAACTTGACAATGCAGTGAATGCCTTGTAACGTGCTAGCTAGCTATCGGCTTGCTATTTCAGGGGGGTTAATGAAGCCAGGCGTGATGTTAGTTTATAAATCAGGGGTTCCCAAACTGTTTTGGCCAGCGACCCCATTTTGATATAAAAAACTATTTGTGATCCACAATGTAAAACAAGTTATGTAATCAACGGCCAATGTTATCTTTTAATTTTTTTTATTAATATGACAACCTATTACAAATCAGTCTGACAATATTTTTGACTTTATTTCAATCTGAAGACAGTATGGTTTGAAGTGACTGAAATGCATCAAATGTATTGGTAAATTCAGAAGATCATCAGGTAGTAATGTTGTATGATATTTTGTGTAGAAAAGAACATCATTGATTTAGTGCTTGGTCTTGTCCACTCGGTTCTAACAACTTGTGGGCACAGTAGAGGGAAACAGCACATACAGTATGTATGTGTTCCTGAGAGTCTTATCTTTCAGTGATGGGGTCCTAATATGTTGTAGCTTAAACCATTCAAAAGATATAGCCACATTTGTAGGAAGAAAACAGAAAACACTCTGTATATTACATCTGCATCTAGCTGCTACCGGAGGTTACTGACTTAACCCTGGTTCTATGAACTAAACGCACATTTTCTCTCATGACCCCATTTTCAAATCAGGCGACCCCTAGTTTGGGAAACTCTGGTCTAAATAGATTAAGTGGATTCCCACCATGCAGTAGTGACTGAGTGAGTAAGTGGGGGTGTCTGTGGGGGTCAAAGGAAGAGTGTCTCTCAGGACTACAGAGAGCTCAACTGAGTAACTCGAAGGCCCTTGCCTCTCACCCCTGTCTCCTAGGCCTGACTCATTTCTGACTGACTCACAGCCCCCTGCCTGCCTGTGTGCTGGGGTGGAATTCCCCCTGTCACCCCCTGGGAGGTCTGGCATTGAAACCCCTCACCCAGTCAGTCAGTCCCTTCCCTCAGAGAGATTATAGGTGCCACACAGTCACTGAGCGTAGTAATACCCACTGGGATACCAAGCACCAGGCTGTGACTCGGCCCAGGTGTAGCAGGAAGGTTGATATCACTCCACACTGGTGAAACTGTCGGCGCTGACGTGTCTGCACAACCAACCATGAGTCACAGGGTTTCAGATATAGGTTAAAAACAGATTATTAGTACACACAGACAAGTAAAATACATACCAGACATGAACATGTTAGTGACTCAAATACAGTGCATTCGGAAAGTATAGACCACTTGACTTTTCCATATTGTGTTACGTTACAGCCTTATTCTAAAATTAATTATATAACTTTTTTTCCTCATCAATCTACACAAAATACCCTATAAAGACAAAGTGAAAACAGGTTTTTAGACATTTTTGCAAATGTATTAAAAATTAAAAACAGAAATACCTTATTTGGGGATAGGATACCAAAAAAAATCTGCAGAATTTAAGGTCTACAAGAACACAGTGGCCTCCATCATTCTGAAATGGAAGAAGTTTGGAACCACCAAGACTCTTCCTAGAGCTTGCCGCCTGGACAAACTGAGCAATCGGGGGCGAAGGGCCTTGGTCAGGGAGCTGACCAAGAACCCAATGGTCACTCTGACAGAGCTCCAGAGTTCCTTTGTGGAGATGGGAGAAGCTTCCAGAAGGACAACCGTCTCTGCAGCAATCAGGCCTTTATGGTAGAGTGGCCGCTTGGAGTTTGGCAAAAGGCACCTAAAGGACTCTCAAACCATGAGAAACAAGATTTTCTGGTCTGATGAAACCAAGATTGAACTATTTGGCCTGAATGCCATGTGTCACGTCTGGAGGAAACCTGGCACCATCCCTACGGTGAAGCATGGTGGTGGTAGCATCATGCTGTGGGGATGTTTTTCAGAGGGAGGGACTGGGAGACTAGTCAGGATCAAGGGAAAGATGAACGGAGCAAAGGACAGAGAGGTCCTTGATGAAAACCTGCTACAGAGCGCTCAGGACCTCATAATGGGGCTAATGTTAACCTTCCAACAGGACAATGACCAAGACAACACAGGAGTGGCTTTGGGATAAGTCTCTGAATGTCCTTGAGTGGCCCAGCCAGAGCCTGGACTTGAACCTGATCGAACATCTCTGGAGAGACCTGAAAATAGCTGTGCAGCGACGCTTCCCATCCAACCTGACAGAGGTTGAGAGGATCTGCAGAGAAGAATGGGAGAAACTCCTCATATACAGGTGTGCCAAGCTTGTAGCGTCATGCCCAAGAAGACTTGAGGCTGTAAATATAATTCAGTTTTAAAGTTTTAATACATTTGCAAAATTTCGGCAAACCTGTTTTTGCTTTGTCATTATGGGGTATTGTGTGTAGATTGATGAGGGACAAAAAAACAATTTAATCAACTTTAGAATTAGGCTGTAACTTAACACAATATGGGAAAAGTCAAGGAAGAATACTTTCTGAATGCATACAGCACAGTGTGCTATCACGTAAATAATTATGTTGAATTTGTTGTGTTAGGTTCTTCTGTCATGAAGGTGTCATCATGTAAATGTTAAACATCATAATTTCATGGTATTTTTCAAAGAGCTTTGCGTTGAAGAAAACTACAGGTTTGAAACAGACCTTGGTTTGTGGCTGGCCTAATCTCTTAAACACAGTTCACCCAGTCTCTTCCCCAGTTAGCACTGACAGTATCTCTCCTGTCCCAGTTCAGCAGCAAACAACAGGGCCTGGAGGCACATGTTTTCTGCTGTAGTCAAACTGCACTCTCCCCAGGGCACCTGCTTTATGTGGGGGGATAATTGGGCTTTACTGGAGGAATAGAGGCAGAGACAGAGGGAGTTTAGATAAGAAACCCGTTGCAGAGCAGAACTCCTAGCTAGGCCTACACCAGGCAAAATGGATTCTGCACAAAGCGCTGGGTTTTCAGCTGTCTGATCTAGTTACAATAGTGCTGGGCTTTCTCCTCACACAGCCAGGTTGGTTTGATGCCTTCAGGGCAGTTGAATGAGCCAGGGAATGCTGTTGTCAAAGCTAACAGAACAGAACACATATCCACTGATATTTTATCTGAACAGATTGACTGAGGTAGTTCTGTGAGGCACATGCAGATGTCTAAAAACCTGTGGAGCTGTGCCACTTCTGCTTGGTTGAACTTTCACATTCCATCCTGAGCAGTAGGCCTATCCTTATCTTGTCTTTGTATTCCCCTTCCCCTGAAATGTATCAGAGTGCTCCCTAAATTCCTGGCCTTGTCGCTCACACTTAACCACTGGAATGTTTGGCTGAGGTCACAATGACGTTTCACGCTCTGGAAAATCATTGTATCTCTCCACTGTATCCCCACTCAAGGCTGTAATTTTAGGATTTATTGTCGGGCATTGAGAGTTCTGTGCATGTTTTTGCCATTGCGAGTGCCTGTGTTTATAGATGAGAGGAGAAATTGTTTTGTTATGTAGATAGGAGAAATCAGAACTGGGTGCCATTGTCCTTCCTCTCTCGCTCTGTGATTACAACAGTGGAACTGCTGTCAGCTTTGTGTGGCGTACAGGGTGGAGTTCCACCACACACTCACCAGTTAGCCTGTCACTCAGTCTTGTGCAACGGGCAGACCTCAAGCACTTTGTTGTAGCCTGTAGCTACAAGAATCAGAGATGTTTTCTTACGGCTGTTGAAACTTGACAGGGAGGAGGGGTTGAAACTCTTTGTGTGTTATTTGTCTGTGTTTTTCCACCTTGAGAAGAGATGATTCATAATAGTGGCATACATTTTAGCATGCTTTAGTGTGAATGTCTATTTGTGTGAAAACCTTTATTTGACTCGGCCATATATTGTAGGTGTGACTGATAAGATTTGAAGGTATGCTATGTTGATTGCCACCTTATGAATGAGTCTTTAGAACTAATATGAATGTCTGTGTTTGTATTTTGTGTAGCGTGTTGTAGAAGGGCTGTTGTGACACCTTTGGATTGTGAGGTAACTGGAGAGGTGTATGTAGAGGTTGTGGAATGTTCTGATGAGTGGTCCGCTGAGAGCTGGAGCTCGTGGGAGACGGGTCTGGGCTCGTCCGGAGAATACCAAGGACATGGAGAGAGATCAAGGTGTAACACACCAACACATATACACATTCACTGGAATAACAACGTTTCCCGCCGGACCCTGGATTCGAACTGGCAACCATCCGTTTTTTAACCTCTAAGTTACCCTGTGCTTTTTTCTCTTATAGATAATTTGGGTTAAGTCTTGTCCTTCAGGATTCTTTTCCTGCAGCTCTTTGACTACTGTAGTTTATTGTTCCCATTATTTGCCTGCAAATGGTCCCATGTGGGCCTCTCACTGGCCTTTTTATGAGGTAGACCCAAATTGTTGCTTGCTACCTTGTGGGAAGACGCCAATACCTCCTCAGCAGCAGCACAGTGTGTCTGTGTGTGTCACAGCAGTGTCTGTCTCAGCTGATAAAGACCAAAACAAGATCCCCATTGGACTGACTGAGTCACATCTCTCCATTCCCTCACTCTGGCCATGTTTTTCTGCTTGACAGACAGACAGACAGACAGGGAGTGTGTCTGATCCCTCCATTTGATACTGAGTCTGCTCCCTGTCAGTGAGTATGTCATATACCACTGGCTTACACACAGGCCTAGCCAAGGCTTTGCTGTAATTGCAGTCTGTGTACTGCTGTGAGCATCTGAAGAGTCAAAGGCTATGTGCTTGCATGCTACTTAGCCCCAGAGAAAGCCAGTGACTTTCTCAGAAGTCTACCCCCAAACCAAAAAACGAAAAGTTTACTTTTTGTAACCCAGTGGCATTGTTTGGCCAGGCTCAGGTGGCTAATGTGATTTAAGCAGCAGAGACAGCCTTGTTTTGTCTGCGGCGTCTATCTGTTTTAAACTAATAAAAACTTTGGATGACTGAGAGGGCGTTTGTTTAAAAGGGTGGGGGTGGATGGGGAGAACAGAGAGACAGAAACAGCACAAAGGAGAAAGGGCAGAGTATTGTTTGCAAAAGACATGACTTATTGCTCTGATGCTTTGTAAGTCGAGGAGAGAGAGGGTTTCATAAAACGTCTGTGCCCAAGGTCCTGACTCCGTGGGACAAATATACAGTCGTATACAAAACACACATACACCCTCTTGTGACTTAACCAGTGTGTGTCCCACGGGGTCACGTAGAGGAAAAAGACAAAGGCCACCCTGCCCTCCCCTCTCATGTTCACACGAACGCACACACACACACACACATGCGCTTGCTGCCTTCCCCTTCACTGACCTTTCTGCACTGAGTGTTCTCAACCAGCTGCCACATTACTTCCTGCTCAGTGGCTGTCTGAATGGACACCGCAGCCTTTCCTTCCCTCTCCCAGACCCACTGCACCTCTTTTCCCTCTCCCTCTCTTCCTGTGGATCCCTCTCCCAGACCCACTGCACCTCTTTTCCCTCTCCCTCTCTTCCTGTGGATCCCTCTCCCAGACCCACTGCACCTCTTTTCCCTCTCCCTCTCTTCCTGTGGATCTCTCTCCCAGACCCACTGCACCTCTTTTCCCTCTCCCTCTCTTCCTGTGGATCCCTCTCCCAGACCCACTGCACCTCTTTTCCCTCTCCCCTCTTCCTGTGGATCTCTCTCCCAGACCCACTGCACCTCTTTTCCCTCTCCCTCTCTTCCTGTGGATCTCTCTCCCAGACCCACTGCACCTCTTTCCCTCTCCCTCTCTTCCTGTGGATCTCTCTCCCAGACCCACTGCACCTCTTTTCCCTCTCCCTCTCTTCCTGTGGATCTCTCTCCCAGACCCACTGCACCTCTTTTCCCTCTCCCTCTCTTCCTGTGGATCTCTCTCCCTTTCCCCTCATTTCTACTAGTTCTTACCCTAGCTTCTGCAGCTTGCTGTTAAGTGGAAATGAGTAAGATCCCCTTTTAGCCATGACCCTTTAAAATGCAAATCAATGAACTTTTAGGCCTCTGGATGATGAATATCCTTCTCTTTTACTCTCTCTCTCTTCACCTCTTTCTTCTCCACTCTTTCTTTCGTGGAGTGATAATAACGTTTGCCGTCAGACTTTGTCTGCTCCCGGCTCTAGGGTCACGGGGGCAGGCTTTGACCTGCCATTACCACAGGGACCTCCATGATGATGTGCTAGCATAGTGACTTAGCTATACACAGTTAGAGAACTGCTGGACCCCAGTGACTCACTGTTGCCATTGTCAGGTTTTTACCCCAAACAAAGGATATGGAGCATAGCACAGACAGAGCCACTAGGTTAGTATGGCCACCTGAACAACATTGTTGTTGGAACAACAGATTCAAATGAGCCCTTGCTGTTTTGACTAGAGAGTTGGAGGTTGGCAGAATAGAAACAAATTGTGACCCGGCAGACTACATTTAGTTTCTTCACCCTCAGCTGTGTCTGGGGTGGTGTGTACATCGTATATATGCAACTTATAGTAGGGAGAGAGACTAGTAGCCATCTAGTTATTGACTCATACCCAATCAGATTGGCATATGAATCATTCTCTAAGCACTTCCTGTTTCTGTGGCCAGAGAGAGAAAAACAGGGAGAGATTTGTGGGTGAGTTAAACTGAGATTTGGCAGGCAGGCCTTCAGCTAATAAAGGCAAAGTTCAAATCTTGTGATGTCATCCGTCCTCTCTGTCCACTCCTTCGCTCCAACAGGAAATGAACTTATGACAGAGAGCAGCAGACAAAGCATGGCCGTCAAAGGAATCTATTTCTTTTTTTCTAAAGGGAGAGATGGATGGAATAGATAAAGAGGACAAGCTGGAAAGGGAGAGTAAAGATAAAATGAAAGACTAGGCAATATGAGGCTCCATGCTACCCGTATCATTACCTCATTGCCACTTAAGCATATAGAATAATTTATACTTCTGACTCTCATTCTATTCAACCCTCAGTTAACATCCTCTCTAAAACCATTCACATTTCACGTGGCCTTTTTGAAGGTAGGGATTACTTAAAACCATTTATCTGTCCACGTTGAGTAGAATCCATTTATCCATTAACACCAGCTGATTTGATACCTCCCTGGTGGGAAATGGAGAATCACTCTGGAATCCTGAGAAATCTCAGTGAGTCTGAAGACTGAAGCTCTGCTCAAGATGATGCTGTGAGTAAAACTCATAGTATAATGAGCTCTTTCTACTAGTCTGAGGACGCCTCATTATTTCACAGTCAATGTGAGTGTGTCAGTGTGTCAGTGTGTGTGTGTGTATGTGTCTCTGCCTGGTCAGTGGGTGTTCGGGCCTGCATGGTGACATCGCAGACAGCTTCTGGCCACAAGAGCACCACTCAGAGGCTATAGTAGGGGGCTGTGTATGTGTGTGGCTCAGCCCGTCCAGAGCCTCCTCAGCCGTGATGGGTCGTGAACTCAGAGTAGCTGTCCCTCTCCCATTACAAGAAGGCCATTCATCAGACTGTGACCGGGAGATAGGCCCTGACTGGCCCGCCAATAGACCAGCACACAGCCCTGCATTCATCACCAGCCCAATATGCTTTGAGTCAATCCCTGAATATGCAGCCATGCATCACATCACAGCAACCCTCACTCAGCACTGGGACAATTCTGACTCCTTACGTTGTACATATACGGAACATCTGAACGTACATTAACATTGCCATTACCGCCTGGGTAATGTAATAGCACAATAATCATACATGTTTATAATTGACCATATCTGGCACACAGAGAGTAGGCAACCCAGGGTCTGTTGGAATTGTCTCTATCAGGCAGTGGAACAGGGAACAGGGGTGTTTGATATCTCATCATGAGACTGAAGGAGCCAGTTTGGGGGTGGTACATTTCTTACCTGACGGATTCAGGCAGCACAAAGAATATGGGACATTTTATTTCTGGTATTGAGCACCTATGTGTGTGCGTGCCTGCACGTATGAGTGTGTACGTGTACGTGTGTGTGTATCTGTATCAGAGAGAATGACCGAGAGAGGGGGGGTCGTCAGGTCAGGGTGGGTTATAATGGGTTTTAGACGGGGGAACCTCTGCTTCCTGACAAGACGACACCATATTCATATCTACACTGTGAGCAGACACACACTATCTCCTGCCTTGAACCCCGCTCCCCACACCCTGTCAGGCTAGGCACAAACGTCCTTATCCCAGTGATAGACAATCTGGGCTGGGGAGGGAGCGAGCCATGTGCAAGCGGACGGGAGACAGAGCGGGAGCTCTCTGGGTACGTAAATGATCAGCCCTGTGTCCTGTGTGGCATTGCTCCTAGGTAGAGGCCAGGGTGCTCAATAGACAGATGAATAGGAGCAAGGAATGAGAGGCCCCTCTGATTAATACTGCAGCATTGACTCTCTCTCTCTCTCTCTTCCTCTTTTAATAAACACAAAGACACTAAGGTGGACAATGGGAAGCCAGGCAATAAATCAGGAAGTGGAGGCTCCTCACAATTAACTAATCAGACTTAGTTAATTTAGTTTGGGGACATTGATGGAGGACTGTGTGTGACCTGAGGTCTAGTTAAGGGGGCCACGTGAAGGGGCCCTGTGTGTGTGTGTGTGTGATCTGGCCCCATGCCAGGCTTTTCGCACCACTTTGTACTAGTGCCAGGGGAGGGAGAGGAGGAGGTACCGGTCAGGGGCGCACTCCAAATATTGGTTTAGTTTCAAAGCGTCCCAGAGTGAGTGGGTGGCTGTTTGCTCTGGGCAGGCAGATGGAGCCTGTGTTATGTCCTGCTAGGTGTCAGCTGTAAATTATAGTTATTTCACTGTCCTGGAAGGTCTTAAGTCTGGGGAGTCAGCCTGCACCAGCACTAGGGCATGTGACAGTCCAACATTATGGAAGCAAGAGTTCTTTCTCACTGAAGGGTACTACAACAGTAGTAGTAGACACATCTTTTCTGTAAATGTTAAGGAATAATGAACTAACCCTCTCTTTCCTGTCTTCGGCAGAACGTGCTGGCCAAGGCCCTGTACGACAATGTGGCCGAGTCCCCAGATGAGTTGTCCTTTCGGAAGGGTGATATCATGACGGTACTGGAGCGGGACACCCAGGGTCTGGATGGCTGGTGGCTCTGCTCTCTGCATGGACGCCAGGGCATCGTTCCCCGGCAACCGCCTCAAGATCCTGGTGGGCATGTATGACAAGGCAGGACAGCAGCAGCCTCCACTCCTCCAGGCCTCCCAGGCTGGCTCTGCCCAGACCCCAAGCCAGCTTGCCTTCCCCCCGCAGAGTGCCTACACTAAGCCCTCCCCCTCCTCCCAGTACACAGCCATGCACCCTGCCTTCTCCAACCCTGGGCCTGTCCCCGCCCTACCCGACAGCATCTACATGATGCCTCCCAACCATGGCAAGCCCTCCCCCTTCAAGCCTGTACCAGATACCCACAGGCCCCCAAGCTCCACCCAAGGCCCCTATGCTCACCCAGAAGCAGTACCACGCCCCTGTCCAGGACATCTACCAGGTGCCACCCTCCATGGGGACAGCTCCTGTCCAGGACATCTACCAGGTTCCCCCTTCAGCAAGAGGGCCTGTTCCTGGGCAGGATATCTACCAGGTTCCCCCTCATTGAACCAGACTCAGACCCCCAACATAGAAAAGAGGAGCTGGGACTCTAAACCTCTAGGAAAGGTAAGAACAACGTTTTGAGACGCATATTCACATAACACAGCAAACACATTCCTCTAAAACCATAAATACAGACTGTCTTGTTAGACATTCAGGTCCAAAATAGCTGGTTTAAGCTCTCATTGTCATCTGACCTCATCCTGGTTGGGATCTGAGCATCTTCCTGTTATTGTTTCTCCCTCATGTCCTCCACTCTCTGTCTGTTCTCACTCTAAACAACAGCTCAAGGTTCCCTGTCATTTTCAAAGCCACAGGGATGACAGGAAAGAAAACAGAGGATAGAATGATAAAATAAAACCCAAAAAAGAGAGAAAGGGGATGGGGAGAGAAGAGGGGGACAGACATTGGAATAAATAATGCGGTGTTTAATAATTCAGGTTTCTATCTCCTGGGGTTGGGTGAGTAAGCGTTTTGATCTGTTAGGCAGCAGGCTGGAAGGGGAGGGGGTACCAGTACCGGCCAGGCGGTGTGGTAACAGTGCAGTGTGTTGTGACTGGTGTTCTTCAGGGAGTGCCCCCCAGGCCTGCCTTAGTGCACTCAGCCATGTGTGAGAGCAGTGCTGGGAAGTGAAGTGTGATGATGATGGAAGAGTGATGGGGAGACAGTGGCAAGGTGCACCTGGTCCCTGCAGGAGGGGGCGTCGCACATGAGACACCTCACCCTCTTGGATGAGGCTGCTGCTGCCATAGAAAGGGAATGATATAATATATACAGTATAGTATATCTAATCCTATAGCCACTCCACCCCTCTAACCCCTAGCAGGGCTCTCTGAGAGCCATGACCACAGGGATTTGTCCCTCACAGAAGGGGGCTGGAGATGGGCCTTGCCATGTTGAAAATCTGCTTCTCAATAAGTCCTGAGATGACTCGGAAATACTGAAGCACACTGAGGGAAAAGAGAGGGAAATGTACAGTAGTGAGTGACTGACAAAGCAAAGCATATATTGTGACCTGTAACCAATGATCAATGGGTGCAACCTGAAAACAACCTGAAAACGAGAGGAGAAAAACAGCTGTAGAAAAAGAGAGTGAATGGCTCCCAGGCTGAGGCAACCTCTGTTTGAGGTGACATGAGCGACATCAGAGAAAGGCATCAGTGGATCAAAGATTCTATTTAACTTGGCAAGTCAGTTAGGAACAAATTCTTATTTTACAATGACGGCCTACCCCGGCCAAAACCTCCCCTAACCCGGACGACACTGGGCCAATTGTGCGCCGCCCTATGAGACTCCCAATTTCAGCCGGTTGTGATACAGCCCGGGATCGAACCAGGGTCTGTAGTGACACCTCTAGCGCTGAGATGCAGTGACTTAGACCACTGCGCCACTCGGGAGCGAAAGATGAGTCCAGGGCTCACAGAGACACAGTGGAAAGGATCTGTGAGGAGGTACATCTTTTCCATGATAGCTCCTGCCTGGCGATAAGACTATCAGAGGACTTCAACAGAGTTCACACTCCAGCCCAGAGCAGGGTGTTTCCAAATGCTCCATTGGATGATTCTAGAGTGATGCCTCAGTCTTTTGGAATGCTCTAAGCGTCATGTACTGTATGTCATCAGCAGGCAGTACAGGGAGTAGGGAGGAGAAGCAGCAGTAGTAGGGAGTAGTACAAGTGAAAATCCCCTATGGTTTTTATCTCACCACAGCCTCAAGTTAGTGGCACTGGCAGGATCTGAAATGCCTAACATGGTGGTGAAGTGGCAGTGATTTTTATCAAGGCAATTCTCACTGACGCATTAGCTAATTTTGCTCTTAACGCTGTGGTGTGCAGGTTCTTTTATGCATGCATTTACCTTGTGAATGCCCTTAATTGTTATCACTTGTCCTTGTGCCCATACTGAACCGCTTCACCCCGCCCCCCTACTCCACCACTGCCAGTTTGTCAATACAAGATAAGGAGTTCCTGCTGAGAGAAGAGATGACAGACACCGAGCCAACACACACACACACACGGATGCACACACACAAACACACACACAAAGCTCTCACATACAAACTGGGATGAACACTAATTAGGGAGTGATGAAAAACCCAGACATTGTCTCAGCATCCTTTGCTGCTCAACTGGAGGAGGTAGAAACTAGTACAAATACAAGGTTACAGCTACAGAGAACACTTGGCAAAGCATCTGAAAAGCAGGAAGCTTAACACGCACTCAGAATCTCACTCTAACCCCATCTCCACAGTGTGATGTTGTTATGCTGCTAGCTTGGTTTTGTCTTTTAGTCTTGGTATGTTGTGGAGGCAGGTCCAACCCCCTCGGCCTTTTCCTCAGATGGACTGGCATCAAAATCACATGCTTTGTAAACAACGGGTGTGGACTAACAGTGAAATGCTTAGAGAAATAATAGAAAGAAAAGAGAAATAATCGAAAAGTAAAACACGGAATAATAAAAGTAATAATAAATACACAATGAGTAAAGATAACTTGGCTATATACACTGGATACCAGTACCTGATTTGATGTGCAGGAGTATGAGGTAATTGAGGTAGATCTGTACATATAACTAGGAACAAAGCGACAGATCATAAACAGTAGCAGCAGCGTATGTGATGAGTCAAAAAAGTTTGTGCAAAAAGGGTCAATGCAGATAGTCCAGATAACTATTTGGTTAACTATTTAACTAACTATTTAGCAGTCTTATGGCTTGGGGTAGAAGCTGTTGACGGAGGGGTGATGGGTGGAGGGACGAGGAGGATGGTAAGAATGCCCCTGTACAAGGAGCTTCACGCAGACTAGCGCGTTTGAAGGGGAGTAGGGGAGCGCCCTGATCCCAGTCAGCTGTGCCAGCCAGGCCTTGTCCGGGTCTGGGGGACGGAGGCAGGAGGTGGGAGAGGGTTGCGGAAGGCCAAGCAGCAGCTGGAACAACTGTGATTGGTTAGCAGGCCTTACATCAAAAAGGATGTCTGAGGAGGGGCGTGGCAGCACGCGCCCTAACAAAACCCTGGCACACTCCTCCGAGAGGCTGGAATTCCTCCCCCCTCCCCTCCTCTCCTTTCGTTCAGTCCCCACTCTCCAACCGACTGTGTTTTTCAGTTTTCTACCTAATCCATTTATGCTGCATTGGTATGCCACCCAGCCGCCCCCAAAAACAACCCCCACCTCAAACCATGGCAACAGCTTAGCCCAGCCGGAGAAAGGAACAAGTAAACAATTCACCGCTGTCCCTCCGTCCTCTTTCTCTCTGAGAGGACAGACACAGAACCCGAGTGGCCTCAGTAAACACCCAGCTGCGTTGGAGCTGAAAACGCCACTGCCCTCTGTCTCTGCAACCCAATTCATCAGAAAGGATATCTTTGATCAAAATTATGAAGACTCTTAGCTATCGCCCTCAGTACCTTTAGCAGTGTTGCTATTAGAGGTCATGAACTTGCTCTTGTATGTCTAAAGGAGAATCCACTGATTTACTCGTGATAACTGCTAAGCTGATAGGGGCTTGAGAGTTGCACCACTCAGGCTTTGACTGTAGGGAGGAATGACAGACACCCACTGTGAGTCGGAACTGGAGCTACTACCGGATCTTTTACAACCTCACTCTCCTGCAACTGTCTAGGAAGCATTCAAAGTACAATGTGTGTCTGTGACTGAATGACACTTTCAATGCAGAGCTCATTGCTTTGTGTGAAGCAGATGGTTGGGAGAGGTGGAGGCAGGACGGCCTGTTTGAACCTGGGCTCCTTTGATTAGGCCCGGTAGATCAAGCCTTCTTATCACCTGCAGCCTCTAATGACCCTGGCCTGTTTGCAGGTGAGAGACGCTGTGATAAGGAGCAGGCAGCCCGGGGCTAACAGCACAAGCTCATCTCGTCTGCTCTGCTCTGGGGGGTGGGGTGGAAGGTGGGAGATTGAGATTCTGCTGGTGGTTTTGTGGACTCCCTGCTCTGAAAGTAAATGTGTAATCTCAGGAGTGTTTAAAAAGACCAGGTGGGCGCTCACCTGACATGTAAGGAGGAGGAGATGGAGGAGGGGGCCTTATCTGGAGGAGCAGGCATACTTTTTGGGGGGAGGGGTCGTCGTGGAGTGAGGGAGGAGAGTGAGACGTGAGGGGAGAGAGAATGAAGGTGTGTGTAACCTCCTGCTGAAAAAATGGCTGCATGCTGCTGCCTGTAGGTGTAACTCTCGCTGAGCGCTCTGACATTATCTCTTCACCCACATAAATATACTAAATATGGTCTTACGTGTACGTGTGAGCACCCACATATGTAAGTGAACACGCAGGCACGCATGTGTGTGTGTGAGAGGGAGAGAGAGAATTTGAATTGAAAGAGAGAGTGAATGTGAGGAGGGAAAAGAGCGAGATACTGTAGATGGATGTTCACGCCGAGGAGGCGCTCTCCCGCAGACTGGAGCATCAGTCTAAAAGCAGTGCAGCTGTCAGTCCGGAGTTTGGAAGTTTGCTCATCCATAGAGATGAGATGGGTGCTTTGTATTCCCGTTATTGCCTCGTGGGCTTGTAATTTTGTGGCCTTCTTTAGCTGTAACCCACACATTTCTATGTGCACTGCCTCTCTCTGTGCCTCCCTCCCACACTGCCTCTCTCTGTGCCTCCCTCCCACACTGCCTCTCTCTGTGCCTCCCTCCCACACTGCCTCTCTCTGTGCCTCCCTCCCACACTGCCTCTCTCTGTGCCTCCCTCCCACACGGCCTCTGTAGCTTCGCTTCGTCTCAGCCTGGGAGCCAGAGGAGCTCTTCTCTGCCACACACTCGATCACAATCACAATTCTTTTTAGGAGTCTCTTTTCTTTCTTTCTTCACTCCCCTTCTATATCTCTCCTCCTCCCACACCCTCCCTCACTTTCTCTGTCTATGTAAGCGGAGACATCCTACTAACGAAGAAAGCGTTCCTGCCTGATTGAGTGAATGTAAGGAGTGCTCTACGGCACTCTGGGGTTTATGTCTCCGTAGATTAAAAGGGTATCTCTGGGCCTAATTGGTGCGCATTGAGTGCCCTTATAAAAGGGGCTCTTTGATTCGGCCCACATCACTGCACATGCCCGAGCAGAGAGAGGGAAGGCGGGAGGGGGAGAGAGAGAGAGGGAGGCCTTGCCCCACGCTGCTCAACGACAGTCGTTAGACTCCATGCTCCCCAGGCCTTTCCACTGCAATGTAATGTAGAGCTGGAGCTGGGCAGTGAGTGACTCGATAAGCATCTCTGCACGGTGCTCCATCATGCATTCAGAATACATTCTCAGAATGTTGTGGCACTGGGACTGTGTGACTGTGACAGTGTATAAATAGAGGCTCCAGATGTGAGCGTCCCTGCCCAGCTGTTCTGGGCTGTGCTCTGGGAAGAGAACACTGGGAGGGTTCGGTGGCTGTGGTTGGAGCTCCAGTCAGTCCTCCTCAGCCGGAGCCCATGCTCCCACAGTAACAGTAGTGCTAGTATAGTAATGACTCAATGCTGGGATGCAGCTTTAATGGCTCTGCCTGTCCTCAGCTATGGCCTTCAATGGGGCCCAAGCTTTAGAAGCCCAACTTGAAGTGTGTTTGGTTTGGGACAGAGTAGTACTGAAGTGGTTAGGTTAGTCTTTATAGGAACAGAGTTCACTCTTCTAGTCCATGGCATCACCAAAGGGAACTGTGTGGGTATGTGGTAACCTCTCTTGGATGGTGGCTGGTCAGGCATTTCTCTGTGAAGGGTGTTGGTGCATGAGGGTGAGTTGAGGACTGGTGAGCTGTGGGTACATGCTGGTACCCAGGGATGAAGGAGATAGAGGATGCCCATCTGGCTGACACCTCACTGTGGTTCTTACTGTGGCCAGTGGTGTAAAGTACCTAAGTAGTTTTTTGGTGTGTCTTACTTTTTATATTTATATTACTTTTTCTTCACTACATTCCTAAAGAAAATAATGTAATTTTTACTCCATACATTTTCCCTGACACCCAAAAGTAGTCGTTACATTTTGACAGGAAAATTGTCCAATACACACACTTATCAAGAGAACATCCCTGGTCATCCCTACTGCCTCTGATCTGGCGGACTCACTAAACACAAATGCTTAGTTTGTAAATGATGTCTGAGTGTTGGAGTGTGCCCCTGGCTATCCATAAATAAATATAAAAACAAGAAAATTGTGCCATCTGGTTTGCTTAATATAAGGAAGTTGAAATTATTATACATTTACTTTTGATACTTAAGTACATTTTAGTGATTCCATTTACTTTTGATACTTAAGTATATTTAAAACCAAATACTTTTAGACTTTTACTCAAATAGTATTTTCCTGGGTGACTTTCACTTTTACTTGAGTCATTTTCTATTAAGGTATCTTTACTTTTACTCAAGTATGACAATAATTAACAATAATTGAGTAATTTTTCCACCACTGACTGTGGGCTCATTGGTCAGTAGCACTGAGGGATCTCTACAGTATAGCCTCTCACTACGGACCCAGGTGAATCTGTATGTGAGTCACACACACTGCCTCTGTAGATGTGATGCAGTCTGAGTGAGGAGGTCAGTGTGTGTGTGTGTGTGTGTGTGCGCGTTCGGGGTGTGTGTGTTTTTTTAAAGCCTTGTTTCTTGCCTGCCGGGTCTCTCCTCCATTACCTGCTGTGGACACATTTTCTGCTCTGATAGTGTAGAGAAAGGGGGAGAGAAATGGAGTATGTGAAAGAGGGAGAAGGAGGGAAGGGTAGAGTGAGAGAGTGCAGAGGGAATTAGAGGGGACACAGTGCCCTGAGCAGGTGGGGCCTTTTTGGGCTCTCATGTACAATTCCAGCCCTGGTCCTGTTATCACCTCCCCACAAAGCCTACATCAGATAGAGGGGAGGGATGGGGGGGAGTCGATAGGGGGTAACGAGGGACACGGGGACATGGATCTGCCCTCAGCATAAACAACAGGTCCCCACAAGCCTCTGTGTTATCCAGTGGCCCTCATCAAAGGGATGGGATATCACAGGAACTGGGCTGGGAGAGTCAAACGGCTGGAGAGAGAGAGAGGCCAGGTCGGAGTGGGGGGACAAAGGGTTCAGCGTGTCCTCACACACACACACTGCATCTCCTCTGTCAACTCAACACACACTCCTGACTTCCGAGTAGAGTCATTAGTGGGAGGATGTGTGTATGATTGTGTCCATGTATGGGTGTTTGTTTGTGAGTGTGTGTGTGTGGTGTGTGAGGTTGGACATATTAGTGAGTAGTAAACCCAGTGGTCTCGGCTTCAGTAGGGGCTCTTTGATGTTTTCACGGTACTCTCAGTAGGGTCGGGGATAAAATGGACTAACCTTCATCAAGGAGACAGAAAATACATGAAGATTGAAATAGTGGGGACCAGATGTTACTGTGGGCTATGTTCTAATGTCATTCATGTTAAAAACATAGCCTAACAAATCAAATCTTATTTGTCACATGCTTTGTAAACAGGTGTAGACTAACAGTGAAATGCTTACAACTGCTCATTGTTAGGCTAACAACATACAGTAGATGCAAACAACACACAAGCATTTCTATTCCCACTTGACTATCTCTCTATGTAATCATAGAAAGTAGAGATGAATAGATAGATATTGAAGGCTTTTCCTGTTCTCTTCTGACCTGTCCTGTGACAGATACCCTGTCACTGCCGGGATACCTCTCTCACTGCGTTTCCACGGTAACGCAGTCACGTCCATACGAATGAATAGGTTGGAGAGAGCGGAGACAGACCTAAGTGTTGTGTTGCCAGGAGATGCTGAAGAAAGATTGTGGCGTTTTATGTGGGGACTGTAGATAAACACACAGAGAGAGACAGAGAGAAAAAAAGAGAGAGTAGCAGAGAGAGGAGTAGAGCGTGGTGCTCCCAGCCACTCACGCCCTGCCCAGTCATGGCAGCTATGTGTGGCATGCATCCCAGGCCTGTGGGGCTGTTGAGGGGGGTCTTTGCGGATTAGTGGTTGGGGGCTCTCTGTCTCCAGGAGCACTGTACCCCAGTCCTGCCAGGCTCACCAGGCTGAACTACACTGGCCCGGGGCATGCCACATGTCGGAGAGCTCTGACACAAATGTGGAGTTAATTAGGCTCTGATTAATCCTGCAGCCTGGACCAGAGAACCAAGGATATGGGGCTGTAAATCTACCACCCTGCGTCAGCGTCTCAACCCCCCACACTGACTCCGCTACAGTCAGGCTTTACTTCTCTGCTCTGCTCCCATTTGCTGCTGCTGCTGCTGCCACTGGGAGGGATATCAGCTCTCATCTGGGTCACACACCAGCTGCTTTGAAAACGTCAGGTTAAACAACCCTATGTCTGAGGGAGGATTAAGACCTTATTTAAGAGCATGCTCGGAATTGAAACCCTATGTCACTACTGTATCTAGCTGAAGTGGTCTGTTGGAACCTTGTCACATACATTTATGAATGTGCAGTTTATCGTGTACATATAGGATAAAATTACTACCTTTTGGACAACTTAGATTTACCCTTATTTGACCTCTGTCCTGTAATCTGTGCTCTGTGTCTGACCTGTACTGTGTCCAAGCCACATTGCCTCCCTCTCTCTCGCTGCCATCTTGGAGTGGGCGGTGGTGCAGATGAGGTCTCTCTTCTCTGGCAGCCACATCACACTCCAGCTGAGGACCCAGGAGTTGGGTTGCCATGACACAGCTGCAGCCTGCCATGCCCTGTGCTGCGCTGGGACGGGAGCTGACATCACAGCTGATCTGTGATGTAACCTGTGCAGCTGTGAGGCAGGGGCTCCACTCCCCAGTCCCTCAGCCATGTATGGGAAAAGATTAGGAAAATAACATTGAAAAGAGAGGCTTGGAGGGAATGTCATCATCTGCTGAACAACTGAATGATTCCTCCATGCCAGCAGGACGCAGAGTGCCTCCCGTCCTACACATCCCTCTATCCCCTCAACAAAAAAAGGAATGTTCACAGCTTGTGCCACAGAAAGCCTCCCATCAGGCTGAGATGGGGGAGATGATGGGGAGGGGGGGTCTGTGGAGGTATTTTCCTGCAAGGTCGGCCACCTAGTCCTCATGAAGAAGAAAAGATGTGTGAAGTTACTTCAACTCCCCTCAGCGTTTGGACTTTGACCCTTTTTGTGCAATAGCACTCAGAGCTCTGTTATTCATGGTCTAGTCAGGGCACTGTGTTAACTTTACAACACTCTCACGCTGCATGTGAACTGAAATGGGCCTCCTCTGGGAGTAACAGAAACACACAGCAGTAGATTCAGACTGCATTTTCTATCAAAACCTAAATCTCATTGAATTCTCCTAATCATAGTTATGAAATTATGACTTTTAGGTTATTGGTAACACCTTATCTAAGGTGTTTGAATGTACTGTAGGTGTTTGAATGTGGTCATTTGTAGGTCCGTTGGTAGAGCATGGTTCTTGTAACGCCAGGGTAGTGAGTTTTATTCCCGGTCCCACCCACATGTAAAATGTATGCACGCAGTAAGTCACTTTGGAAAAAAGTGTCTGCTAAATGGCGTGTATATTAGCATCAATAAGTTCTTAGGGTATGGGTATTAAAGAAGCCATAAAACTCTTAGTTAAATGTTCAAACGTGACCTGTTTCATTTTCAAACACGTGACACGTTTCATTTTCAAACATGTGGCCAGTTTCATTTTAAAACGTGACCAGTTTCATTTTAAAACATGTGACCAGTTTCATTTTCAAACATGTGACCAGTTTCATTTTAAAACATGTGACCAGTTTCATTTTCAAACATGTGACCAGTTTCATTTTAAAACGTGACAAGTTTCATTTTCAAACGTGACCAGTTTCATTTTAAAACATGTGACCAGTTTCATTTTAAAACATGTGACCGGTTTCATTTTAAAACATGTGACCAGTTTCGTTTTTAAAACATGTGACCAGTTTCATTTTCAAACATGTGACCAGTTTCATTTTAAACGTGACCAGTTTCATTTTAAAACATGTGACCGGTTTAATTTTAAAACATGTGACCGGTTTCATTTTAAAACATGTGACCAGTTTCATTTTAAAATGTGACCAGTTTCATTTTAAAACATGTGACCAGTTTCATTTTAAAACGTGACATCCAACGTGGAATATTAATCTAAGTACTCTGACCTTTGTTCACTTGAAATACCACTTCACAAGGCTCAGCAGAAGTTTTATTTGTCTTGCCTGTTGCAGGTGGACTGGAAAAAAACCTTGTGTTCTGAAACGATCTGAACAGACAGATATGGTGTCAGCTGGGTTAGGGGTCAGTGGACTGTGGGTGGTGGGGTGGTCTACAATCTGTTCCTCTCCTCAGGGTGACCTCAGACAGACCTTATGGCCAGCTGCCAGCCCAGTAAAGCAGTGAGGGCTCAGGTCAGAGCGTCACCGCTCCCCATTGTTCCACAACCTCAATGGCTCCTCATCTTTTAGTGACATCATCATTATGACCTGATAGAATGTTGTGACAGCTGGCTGCTGGATGTTGCCCCCCCCCAACTCCCATTGACAGAAGCCTTTCAACACTATTGATGAGGACTTGGCTAAGAGCCAAAGCCCATATGTGCTCCCGTGCCCTCCCCTCTCCAACACCTTCCTCATTGATAATTCACACTATTGATCACCATTAGTTATGCAGTTCATGGCCTCAGAGGGATCCTCCATTAACGTAGATGAGGTTAAGGGCCAGCTGAGGAGGGCTTTGATAGGGTTGGCTCGTTACCATGTGATCAGTGACCAAAAACCAATATTGTTGCCCTCTAATCTCTTTAATTGCTTATGGAGGATCTGTCGATAAGAGCCAGGTTAAGTGATAGATATCTGACTCTCACTTACTGCTGTCAATAGTAGTGTGACGCTCCCAGGAACATGATGGTGTGTGTGATCCATATTTATGTAGTCTGTTTACATTCATGTGAACCAGAAAAACATGCCAGACAATACACAAGTCAAGAATAATAATTATGAATTGCATGCATATTCCATCCCATCACCCGTATGCACAAAGGAACGGGTATGTTGTGGTAAAAGGTAGGTGTTCTTTAGCTCAAAGGGAGCATACAGTACATGTTATGATCTGATCTATATCTCAGTATGAGAGGAGAATGAGGGTTTTGTGTTAGAGAAGGCTGCAGAGGAGGCTGTGCGATATTGTCATAGGATATGTTAGATAAAACACCTGCTGTGTTCTTTAAAAGGTGTGTGAAACTGGCTAGCTCTGTGGAGAATGGGTTGTCTGGAGAGACTAGGAATTGAAGGCAGGGTGAGGAGGAGAAAGAAAAGGGGGGAGGAGGAGGGAGAGGGAGGGAGGGAGTTTGCTGTACGGAGAGATTCAAATATGACTTTGGTTCAGTTGATTTAATTTGTTCTGGGGTTTTTCCTTAGTCTTATTTCAGCTTATAGGCTGTCGGTTAAGGACATCTACTCTCTTTATTTAGACACTGGTTCTGAATGAATGGGGAACTAAGGGAAGCTTTAGGGGAGGAGATGGAGGAAGGATACAGACAGGACACAGGGATGAGACATATTAACAGAGGCAGATTGTCAGATTTATTTAATGGGCAATGGCTTAATTACCCGTTTAGCTGGGCTGTCACCTTTCAGGTGGCAGGCAGCCTGACTGGGAGAGCAAATATTATTAGAGGATCCGGGAGAGTTGTGGCGTTTCATTAGCAAATAATGTGATTGGTTTCTTAAATACCAGTCCAGCAGGCTACTGAGGTAACCTCCACAAAGTAGAGCCAGAGAAGGGGAGCAGAATGAACAGTAAAGGCTGGTGCACGAGGGTGCGTGCAATTTGTGTATGCAAGTGTTTATGTGTGTATTTGTTTATCTGACTATCTAAAATGGACAATGGATTTATTTTAGTGAATGTGAATTCATGTATCGATTACTATTGCTGCATTATAGGCTTGGGCGGTTTCCAGATTGTCATACCTTCATACTGACCTTGTGCCATACAGGGATATTTGGTAATACCGGCACTGAACACAAGGGGCACAATTTTCAGACCCCACTTAGCCTCTGGAATCCAAAGGTTAGCAATGCTAACAAGTGCATGTAAAATCCCATATAGAATGCTAACTAAATGCAAAAAAACGTATTGTGAACATTTTATACAGTCTCTGACCGAAACTATTTGCAGGACAGACATCCCAGCTCACAAAGTTTTACAAGTAACTCAAAAATAACTCAAAACCACTTAGCTAGATAGCTAACTAACTACAAAATTAGCAAACCAAATTCACAACTGCAGAGCATTTAGCACATTTAGACAGTTAACTTAATAGTTATAAGATATCTAGCTAGCGAACATATAGTTGTGAAATCCATACTGTAACTATACTGAACAAAATTATAAACGAAACATCAACAATTTCAAAGATTTTACTGAGTTACAGTTCATATAAGGAAATCCGTCATTCCCTAATCTATGGATTTCACATGACTGGGCAGGGGTGCAGCCATGGGTGGGTCGGGGAGGGTATCTCCACTGGGGAGCCAGGCCGAGCCAATCAGAATTAGTTTTTCCCCACAAAGAGCTTTATTACAGACAGAAATACACCTCATTTTCATCAGCTGTTCGGATGGCTGGTCTCAGACGATCCCACAGGTGAAGAAGCCGGATGTGCAGGTCCTGGGCTGGCGTGGCTACAATTGGTCTGCGGGGTGAGGCCGGTTGAACGTACTGACAGATTCTCTAAAGCAACTTTGGAGGTTGCTTATGGTAGAGAAATGAACATTAAATTCTCTGGCAACAGCCCAAGTGGACATTCCTGCAGTCAGCGTGCCAATTGCACTCTCTCTCAACTTATGTTGCATTGTGTTGTGTGACAAACTACCAGTGACTCGCTCAATATGGAAGTGGTCAGATGACGTGGATGCTATGCTACAGTACTGTTTTGCTAGCACAGACTGGAATATGTTCCGGGATTTCATCCAATGGCATTGAGGAATATATCACCTCAGTCACATCAATAAGTGCATCGACGACGTCGTTCCCACAGTGACCGTACGTACATATCCAAACCAGAAGCCATGGATTACAGGCAACATCTGCACCGAGCTAAAAGCTAGAGCTGCAGCTTTCAAGGAGCGGGACACTAATCCGGAAGCTTATAAGATATACCGCTATGCCCTCAGACGAACCATCAAACAGGCAAACCGTCAATACAGGACTAAGATTGAATCCTACTACACCGACTCCGACGCTCGTCGGATGTGGTAGGGCTTGCAAACTATTACGGACTACAAAGGGAAACCCAACCACGAGCTGCCAAGTGACGTGAGCCTACCAGATGAGCTAAATGCCTTTTATGCTTGCTTCGAGGCAAGCAACACTGAAGCATGCATGAGAGCATCAGCTGTTCCGGACGTGTGATAACGCTCTCCGTAGTAAGCATTTCATGGTAAGGTCTGCACTTGTTGTATTCGTCGAATGTGACAAATACAATTTGATTTAAGCTTCATAATGAAAAATTATATGGCAATGAAATGAAGAACGTGATTTCCTTTGTTGCTACAAATATACACTACCATTCAAAAGTTTGGGGGTCACTTAGAAATGTCCTTGTTTTTGAAAGAAAAGCAATTTTTTGTCGATTAAAATAACATAAAATTGATCAGAAATACAGTGTAGACATTGTTAATGTTGTAAATGACTATTGTAGCTGGAAATGGCAGGTTTTTTTATGGAATATCTACATAGGCGTACAGAGGCCCATTATCAGCAACCATCACTCCTGTGCTCCAATGGTACGTTGTTTTAGTTAATACAAGTTTATCATTTTAAAAGGCTAATTGATCATTAGAAAACCCTTTTGCAATTATGTTAGCACAGCTGAAAACCGTTGTCCTGATTAAAGAAGCAATAAAACTGGCCTTCTTTAGACTAGTTGAGTATCTGGAGCATCAGCATTTGTGGGTTCGATTACAGGCTCAAAATGGCCAGAAACAAAGAACTTTCTTCCGAAACTTGTCAGTCTATTCTTGTTCTGAGAAATGAAGGCTATTCCATGTGAGAAATTGCCAAGAAACTGAAGATCTCGTAACAACGCTGTGTACTACTCCCTTCACAGAACAGTGCAAACTGTCTCTAACCAGAATAGAAAGAGGAGTGGGAGGCCCGGTGCACAACTGAGCAAGAGGACAAGTACATTAAAGTGTCTAGTTTGAGAAACAGATGCCTCACAAGTCCTCAACTGGCAGCTTCATTAAATTGTTCCCGCAAAATACCAATCTCAACATCAACAGTAAAGAGGTGACTCCGGGATGCTGGCCTGAGATATGGCAAAGAAAAAGCCATATCTCAGACTGGCCAATAAAAATAAGAAGATTGAGATGGGCAAAAGAAAACAGACACTGGACAGAGGAACTCTGTCTGTATATCAGTGAGTATTGTATTGTATAGTGTTTTTTAGGGCTTCTTTGCCCATGTCCTATGTCATTCCATTATTTTGTATGGATTGTGGCTTGGCTGTATCTAATCCAGTGTCTTTCAGTCAGACTGGAGAGATCCACTTCCTCTGTCTCTGTGTCATGCTAATCATGACCCTTTGATCCTGGTCCCAATCAGCTGAACACTAACATGGATCTGCATGGACTCCAATGCTTCTTTTGTCTGCCAGGCTGAGATAGTGACGGCCTATAGGGAGCAGTCCCTCCCCTCGCTCCTCACTGGGGTGTCCTGAGGGGGTGTGGGGTGTCTGGCAGTGAGGGGATCAGCTAGAGAGAAGGGAGGATGGGACCAGGGGAACCTGTCAGAACTCTGTGAAGTTATCGCCTCTGAAACCCGTAGTGAGCTAGGCATGGCTGCTTCAGTGACGTCTAGAGATCTCCTCAGCTTGCTTCTTCATGTTTGGTTTTGACCTTGTCTGGCACTGAGAAGAGACAGGCTAGCAGACACGACCAGAACCACACACCCTCACTGTAGCCTAGGCTCCAGAGGAAAGGACCAGGGATCATTTCAGTTTTTTGGAAATGGGATTGACCGCGCTCGTGTGTGTGTTTACTCATAACCCCCAGTCCCGCGGTTATATCCGCTGGGTGGATGGAATTAGGGTCATGAAATATTGTGTGGATGAAGGGCGGGTGGGTTGAATTAAGAGAAAGAAATGCATGAAAAAATCCATACATGTATAATCTTTGTGCAATTCATATCTATAGGCTACATTGAGGTTTTAGTGCGTAAGCCTGGCTGTACGCGTGCCAAATACACGCCAATCGCCAAATGTTTTTGGGAATTTGGGCAGAAAACATTAACGTCGATCCACTGAGGCAAAAATGACACTAAACAGAGAACAGTACAGTGCATTTTCTATATTTATCACATATACAGCACTAGTCAAAAGTTTGGACACACCTACTCATTCAAGTGTTTTTCTTTTTTTTTAAACTATTTTCTTCATTGTAGAATAATAGTGAAGACATCACAACTATGACATAAAAAGTGTTAAACAAATCAAAATATATTTTATAGTTTAGATAAGTAGCCACCCTCTGCCTTGATGACAGCTTTGCACACTCTCGGCATTCTCTCAACCAGCATCACCTGGAATGCTTTTCCAACAGTCTTGAAGGAGTTCCCACATATGCTGAGCACTTGTTGGCTGCTTTTCCTTCACTCTGCAGTCCAACTCATCCCAAACCACCTCAATTGGGTTGAGGTCGGGTGATTGTGGAGGCCAGGTCATCTGATGCAGCACTCCATCCCTCTCCTTATTGGTCAAATAGCCCTTACACAGCCTGGAGGTGTGTTGGGTCATTGTCCTGTTGAAAAAACAAATGATAGTCCCACTAAGTGCAAACCAGATGGGATGGGCGTATCGCTGCAGAATGCTGTGGTAGCCATGCTGATTAAGTGTGCCTTGAAATCTAAATAAATCACTGACAATGTCACCAGCAAAGCACCCCCACACCATCACACCTCCTCCTCCATGCTTCATGGTGGGAACCACACATGTAGAGATCATCCGTTCACCTACTCTGCGTCTCACAAAGACACGGCGGTTGGAACCAAAAATCGCAAATTTGGACTCAAAGGACAGATTTACACCGGTCTAATGTCTATTGCTCGTGTTTCTTGGTCCAAGCAAGTCTCTTATTCTTATTGGTGTCCTTTAATAGTCATTTCTTTGCAGCAATTTGACCATGAAGGCCTGATTCACGCAGTCTCCTCTGAACAGTTGATGTTGAGATGTGTCTGTTACTTGAACTCTGTGAAGCATTTATTTGGGCTGCAATTTCTGAGACTGGAATCTCTAATGAACTTATCCTCTGCAGCAGAGGTAACTCTGGGTCTTCCTTTCCTGTGGCAGACCTCATGAGAGCCAGTTTCATCATAGCGCTTGATGGTTTTTGCGAATGCACTTGAAGAAACTTTGTTTATTTGAGCTGTTCTTGCCATAATATAGATTTGGTCTTTTACCAAATAGGGCTATCTTCTGTATACCACCCTACCTTGTCACAACACAATTGATTGGCTCAAACGCATTAAGAAGGAAAGGAATTCCACATATTCACTTTTAATTCCAGGTGACTACCTCATGAAGCTGGTTGAGAGAATGCCAAGAGTGTACAAAGCTGTCATCAAGGCAAAGGGTGTCTACTTTGAAATGTAACATCAATTTGGATTTGTTTAACACTTTCTTGGTTACTACATGATTCCATATGTGTTATTTCATAGTTTTGATGTCTTAACTATTATTCTACAATGAAGAAAATAGTCAAAATAAAGAAAAACCCTTGAATGAGTAGGTGTGCCCAAACTTTTGACTGGTACTGTAGTCAGGAGGTTGCGGACGGTTTATTAGCATTGGTGTGTGTGCAGGCATGTGTGTGTGATTGGACTGCTATTTTCCTCTCCCATCAGTAGTGAAGGCAGCAGCAGCAGTGTATCTGTAGCTGGGAGTAGATAATCAGAGATTTCCCCAGTGCCCTGATTGGGAGAGAGATAACAACATTCCTTATCTCTGTGATTCCACAGCCCTGGCCTGCAGGGGATCGATAGCAGCGCCAGATTAAAGGAAGTGAGAGGAGAGGAGAGGAGAAAGACACAGACACACACACACACACAGACACACACAGACACACACAGACACACACAGCCAGAGGAGCTCAGAAGACCAAGGAGCACTGATGCAGGACAATATGTTGTGATGACATGACATGATATGGTCCTGATAGGAAGTGCTAATGATTTCATTTTCAATATCCTATTGAATACTAAATTTGAGTACTAGTTTGGATGGGCGCTTATGTTCCAGTTACTGTCTCTGTATTGAGAGCAGCCAGTGTGCTGTTGTCAGTCAGTCTGTTTTCATTTCCCAGGCTCAGACAGTTGACATAACACTGAGACTATAATACTGTGGGTAAACAGGCAGACAATAGGACAGGCTTTGTTCCCACGCTGACCTGCCAAGACCCCCATTCTGTTTTCTTACTGCCTCTGGGGTTAGACCCTGACTCTGTTACAGGCTGTTTTGGCTCCTCACTGTGTGTCAGGGGAATTTCATTAAGATTGAGTCTTGAGAGGATATAAATAGATTTTTTTTGGACCTCCACAAGTCTGGTTCATCCTTGGGAGCAATTTCCAAATGCCTGAAGGTACCACGTTCGTCTGTACAAACAGTAGTACGCAAGTATAAACACCATGGGACCACGCAGCCGTCATACTGCTCTGGAAGGAGACGCGTTCTGTCTCCTAGAGATGAACGTACTTCGGTGCGAAAAGTGCAAATCAATCCCAGAACAACAGCAAAGGACCTTGTGAAGATGCTGGAGGAAACAGGTACAAAAGTATCTATATCCACAGTAAAGCGAGTCCTATATCGACATAACCTCAAAGGCCGCTCAGCAAGGAAGAAGCCACTGCTCCAAAACCGCCATAAAAAAGCCAGACTACGGTTTGTAGCTACACATGGGGACAAAGATCATACTTTTTGGAGAAATGTCCTCTGGTCTGATGTAACAAAAATAGAACTGTTTGGCCATAATGACCATCGTTATGTTTGGAGGAAAAAGGGGGAGGCTTGCAAGCCAAAGAACACCATCCCAACCGTGAAGCACGGGGATGGCAGAATCATGTTGTGGGGGTGCTTTGCTGCAAGAGGGACTGGTGCACCTCACAAAGTAGATGGCATCAGGAGGTAGGAAAATTATGTGAATATATTGAAGCAACATCTTAAGACATCAGTGAGGAAGTTAAAGCTTGGTCGCAAATGGGTTTTCCAAATGCACAATGACCCCAAGCATACTTCCAAAGTTGTGGCAAAATGGCTTAAGGACAACAAAGTCAAGGTATTGGAGTGGCCATCACAAAGCCCTGATCTCAATCCCATAGAAGATTTGTAGGCAGAACTGAAAAAGCGTGTGTGAGCAAGGAGGCCTACATACCTGACTCAGATACATCAGCTCTGTCAGGAGGAATGGGCCAAAATTCACCCAACTTATTGTGGGAAGCTTGTGGAAGGCTACCCAAAATGTTTGACCCAAGTTAAGCAATTTAAAGGCAATTCTACCAAATACTATGATGAAAGAAATAAAAGCTGAAAAAAAATCATTCTCTCTGACATTTCACATTCTTAAAATAAAGTGGTGATCCTAACTGCCCTAAGACAGGGAATTTTTACTAGGATTAAATGTCAGGAATTGTGAAAAGCTGAGTTTAAATGTATTTGACTAAGGTGTATGTAAACTTCCAACTTCAACTGTGCATAAGACTTAAAGATAAAATAAAATCTTATAACAGACCATTTCACTAACCTCATGCCTCTCTCGCTCTCTCTCTCCATCAGGTGGTGGTGCCGACGCGGGTGGGCCAGGTGTATGTGTATGACACGGGAAAGTCGGAGCAGGATGAGTATGACGTCCCTCCCAGACACATGCCTCCCTCCCAGCAGTCCCAGGATATCTATGACGTTCCCCCAACCCGCGCCCAGTACAGCCAACAGGTGAGGAGTCAGCTCGTCTCTCTGTCTCTCTCTCTCTCACCTGTATTTGTGTTCAAATGCTGCACTCTCCCACTTCTCTAATATACAGTGTAACACCCACATCCAAACACACATCACTGAAGATTTTCTGATCTTCCGTATCATCAGCAATTGAGCCACACTAGTTTTGACCTCTTACCCTTGACCACCCCAGTGATGGTGGTGTCCTGTATGAGAGGGGGTGTGGTATTCATGTCCTCTCACTGTCCTGCCACTTATTGTCTCTGATGTCACTGAAGTCATTTCATCCTCTTCACAAGATTGATGGCCATTTTTCCTCTCTGCTGGCTAAGACACACTTCCTGACTCGACTGGTCGTCTTTCTGCAAAGTGTCTCATTAACCTCTCATTAATATCTGATGTATTGGGAATATTAAACCTCTCTCTCTCTCTCTCTCTCTCTCTCTCTCTCTCTCTCTCCCTCTCTCTGTCTCTCTGTCTCTCCCTCTCTCTCTGTCTCTCTCTCCCTCTCTGTGTCTCTGTCTCTGTCTCTGTCTCTCTCTCTCTCTTTGTGTGTTTAAACCCACGGCGGCTCTGTGATTTCACATTTATTTTTAGAGGAGGTCATACATTACTAGCAGGGGAAGTAGATATTTCATTGTCTTTTTCCACAAAGCACAGTGAGCAGCGTGTCCTGAGCTGCATGCGCTCTGGATCTGAAGGTGAACCCACTTTCTGTGTCGTCCGTCCTCACACACACACACACACAGACATACATACACACAGACAGACAGACACAGACACACACACACAGATATACACACACACACGCACACACACACACACAGGCACACACACACACACAGGCACACATACTACACACACATACACACACAGGCTCCTGAAGCAGATAGAGAAACACACAGCCATTCTCTCTACTGACATCATCTATTCCCAAAACAAGTCACATGCATTCAAGGACAACATATCAAGACAAAGGGCTGCAAGACATGGTAGAGAACCAGCTGGAGGGAGGAGAGAATGAGGGAAAGAGAGGAAAAGCTGTTTGACGGCGTCAGAAAGAGTATAGTGCTGGGCCTGGAGGGATGTCATTGCATTCAAGTTCAGATAGCAGGCCTAAGATCAGTCAGTGGGTTCAGTGGACAGTCCAATGGACCCTGGCTTTGGTTTTCTGCTGAGAGGAGTAACACAGCCATCTCATTTTCACTCCAAACTGTCTGTGATCAGATCAGTGTACCCGCTGAATACCAACTCCAAGAAAATTGCATCGCCTGAATTCAAGATTCTGACAAAGTGCTTTGGCAAGGTGCCCAATGGTTGTGGAGGTGGATTTGGTATTCATACTGTAGTCCCTCTTGCCTCCTCTCTCCGTCACTCTAATTCCCCAAAGGCCCGGAGAACAGATTGTATCACATTGTTTGTGCAGAATTATAATTGCTAATCTGTTTGTTTGGGTACAGTCACATGGCGAGAGATGGGAGTGCAATTTTCCGTGTGTTATTAGGGGTTCAGGATTGGATGGAGGAGTTGGCTTGTCAGTCTGCTGCTGTTTGCCGTCAGGTTGTAGAGAAACGAGGATGAAGTTGAGTCATAGAAACCACTTACTCTGTTCCTCCTCAGGTGCAACGCTCATTGACAACCAGATAGCAGATAATCCTGCCTCAGCATCATAAACTTTAGAGAGGGTCCCTTGTCAGACCCTGGAAGTAGATTGGGTCGTGTGTTTGTGAATGTACCTGTGTGTCACACATGGTGCATCAATCTTATGTTTATTATCAACAAAGTTCTGTTTAATACAGCCAATAACATAAAAGCTGTAGCATTAAACTGCCCTCTAAAACTCATTACCAAGCTCATTGACTTGGTGACTTCTATCATCACCTATATACACTGAACAGAAATATAAATGCAACATGTAAAGTGTTGGTCCCATGTTTCAAGAGCTGAAATACAATATCCCAGAAATATTCCATACACACAAGCATTTTATTTCTGTAAACTTTTGTGCAGAAATGTATTTACATCCCTGTTAGTGAGCATTTTTCCTTTGCCAAGATAATCCACCCACCTGACAGGTGTGGCATATCAAGAAGCTGATTAAACAGCATGTTCATTGCACAGGTGCACTTTGTGCTGGGGACAATAAAAGGCCACTCTAAAATGTGCAGTTTTGTCACAATGCCACAGTTGTCTCAAGTTTTGAGAGAGCGTGCAATTGGCGTGCTGTGTCACGTGTGCTCCCTCTCCGGCCTCTAGGTCACCAGGCTGCTCGTTATGGCGCACACCTGTCACCATCGTTAACGCGCACCTGCGCGTCTTCAGACTCACCTGGACTCCATCCCCTCCCTGATTACCTTCCCTATATATGTCACTCCCTTTGGTTCCTTCATTGTTTCTGTTCCAGTGTCAGTTCTGTGCGTTGTTTGTGGTTCTTATTTTGTATTATGTTGTGTTTATTTATTAACACTCCCCTGAACTTGCCTCCCAACTCTCAGCGCACATCGTTACATGCTGACTGCAGGAATGTCCACCAGAGCTGTTTCCAGATAATTTAATGTTCATTTCTCTACCATAAGCTGCCTCAAATGTTGTTTTAGAGAATTTGTCAGTACGTCCAACCGGCCTCACAACCGCAGACCACGTGTAACCAGGCCAGTCCATGACCTCCACATCCGGTTTATTCACCTGCGGGATCGTCTATATTATTTCAAGGCTGTAGCCTACATAGCAATACATTGAAGCATTTGAGAGTGTGTGACAATAGGTTTGTAGGGACATAAAGTGTTCAGCATTTAAACAACATTTTAAATCTTTATAGTCTATAAATTGCGCATATAGGCTGAGACATAATTTTGAAAATGAATTATTAGTGCTTTTGAATTCATTTTTAGAAACACGAGCTTGGCCAGTCTGTAGCTTCAGGCTCATGCGATGGTGCCTAGAGAGCCGGCCAGCTGTACCCTCTCCACATTTGCAGAGCCACTGGGGATGCAAAACACCCTTTTGGCCACTCTTGCAAGGCTGGCCTAAAGGTAGTCCTAAAGGTTTTTAGGGTGTGTCTTTTAAGTGTTTGGACTGCAGCCACTGACTTGTTTTCTGGTCCACGCCTTACTTTTTTTTAAAGGTATCTGTGACCAACAGATGCATATCTGTATTCCCAGTCATGTGAAATCCATAGATTAGGGCCTAGTGAATTAATTTAATTAACTGAACTGTAACTCAGTAAAATCTTTGAAATTGTTGCATGTTTATGTTTTTGTTCAGTGTGGTTGTGAAATACTCTACTAATCAAAGCTGTAAAAGTAATGTGCAAAACAACAGACGTTTCATGGGCTGGAGAGAGAGAGACAGGACTGTGGCTGCTGCAGGGCAGTGTGTTCCAGAAGTTTACTCATACAAGACTGACGGCAAAGTTAATTCCCTTGCCGCTGCTCCAGGCTGAAGTGCATTGTGGGATTGTATTGAATTTAAACAGTGCCTTAGAAAATAGTGTTTTTGCAATAGGCATCCTCTCAACACACATTCTGCAGCATTGTTGCAGTACTATCTCCACATTATTTTGAATGTTGCATTTTGTGGGCGTCACACACATATCCTTATAGTTTACATACATGTCATACCGTGGCGAATGCATGTACAACTTTGCCTGCCTACCTGTCCACATCGCTCCGGCCAACTGACGTTTTTTCTGGATTGGCCTCCCTCCCATATGATTTCTAGAATGTAAACACATTCTGACTGTTCTGATTGGTCCCAGAAACTGATGGGTTGGGCCAGAGCCGGCTTACATGATGACGTTATCAACTTTGATACTCTGATTAGTTAGATTTGTTGGAGACCGTCCAATCGCTGATGAATTTGTTTTGTACAGTGCCCCTCATTTTGAAGTCGCACAATGACTTTAGGATGTCAGCTTCAGACTGAATGTATGTAGCGATCGCTAGAGCAGCGGAAATAAATTCAGGGTGAGTCGTCAGGCAAGGCACAACTGACCAGTGTCACAGATGTTTAGTCAGAACAGAGTTAGCACTGAGGTTAAGGTCTCTGCTGTATAAGAGATTTTCTTCAGTTGTTTCCAACTTTGGTCATGCTCCCTGTGTGCTTTGGTCATGCTCCAGTCCGTCCAGCTCCCTGCGTGCTTTGGTCATGCTCCAGTCCGTCCAGCTCCCTGTGTGCTTTGGTCATGCTCCAGTCCGTCCAGCTCCCTGTGTGCGTGTCAGGGCCAGTCCCAGACAGGATGTGTGTCCTCTGTGTAGGAGTGGGAGAGATGGTTACCATATTGCGTGTATCAGCACCCTCACTGACCCCCACTCAGCCTGCAGCCTCAATAATGCCTCCATCCCCCCTTGTAGGGAAGGCAGTGGAGAAAAGAGGGGCCCCAGGGAGAGACGAGATTAGAGGGCAAAGTGGGCAGAGTGTCTGGGTCCCTCCCGCCCTCCCCACCTCCTCCACATTAAACTGGATTCATCCAACACGACCTCAGAAGCTTGATTTAATTTGTTCCTCCCTTTTTAATATGCTCATAAATTGAGTCTGCTGCAGCTGTAATTGAGCTCTTATTGCTGATTGTATATTTATGTGTATGTCTGTATGTGTGCAAGTATGAACATGGGTGTGTGTATATCTCTGATGTGTGTATGTAAATTGTTCTTTATTGTGGGGTGTGTGTGTTTTATCTCTCTGTGCATTGTGTCGTCCCCTCTCCAGGTGTATGACACGCCCCAATGGCGGTGAAAGGCCCCCAGCGGTCAAGACATCTATGACACGCCCCCCAGTGTGGACAAGAGCCAACTGCTCTCTCAACAAACGGTGAGGCTGAAGCTACTGCACCACTAAGACATCCTCTCTGTCTGTTATTGTAGTAGAGGAGGGACACAGTGGGATACTCATCAATCCCAGTGGGCTTTACCTTCTGTACTTGATAGGTGGTGTCTTAAAGTAACCACCCCTCCTCCTTATCATGAGTCAGAATGTGTGTTTGACATCACTATGATGTCCTATATGGTAGTAAGTACAGTGTGTGTGTTTGACGTCACTATGATGTCCTATATGGTAGTAAGTACAGTGTGTGTGTTTGACATCACTATGATGTCCTATATGGTAGTAAGTACAGTGTGTGTGTTTGACGTCATTATGATGTCCTATATGGTAGTAAGTACAGTGTGTGTGTTTGACGTCATTATGATGTCCTATATGGTAGTAAGTACAGTGTGTGTGTTTGACGTCACTATGATGTCCTATATGGTAGTAAGTACAGTGTGTGTGTTTGACATCATTATGATGTCCTATATGGTAGTAAGTACAGTGTGTGTGTTTGACGTCATTATGATGTCCTATATGGTAGTAAGTACAGTGTGTGTGTTTGACATCACTATGATGTCCTATATGGTAGTAAGTACAGTGTGTGTGTTTGACGTCATTATGATGTCCTATATGGTAGTAAGTACAGTGTGTGTGTTTGACGTCATTATGATGTCCTATATGGTAGTAAGTACAGTGTGTGTGTTTGACGTCATTATGATGTCCTATATGGTAGTAAGTACAGTGTGTGTGTTTGACATCACTATGATGTCCTATATGGTAGTAAGTACAGTGTGTGTGTTTGACGTCACTATGATGTCCTATATGGTAGTAAGTACAGTGTGTGTGTTTGACGTCACTATGATGTCCTATATGGTAGTAAGTACAGTGTGTGTGTTTGACGTCATTATGATGTCCTATATGGTAGTAAGTACAGTGTGTGTGTTTGACGTCACTATGATGTCCTATATGGTAGTAAGTACAGTGTGTGTGTTTGACATCACTATGATGTCCTATATGGTAGTAAGTACAGTGTGTGTGTTTGACGTCACTATGATGTCCTATATGGTAGTAAGTACAGTGTGTGTGTTTGACGTCACTATGATGTCCTATATGGTAGTAAGTACAGTGTGTGTGTTTGACGTCATTATGATGTCCTATATGGTAGTAAGTACAGTGTGTGTGTTTGACGTCATTATGATGTCCTATATGGTAGTAAGTACAGTGTGTGTGTTTGACGTCATTATGATGTCCTATATGGTAGTAAGTACAGTGTGTGTGTTTGACGTCATTATGATGTCCTATATGGTAGTAAGTACAGTGTGTGTGTTTGACGTCATTATGATGTCCTATATGGTAGTAAGTACAGTGTGTGTGTTTGACGTTGCCTCTGTCTCCCTCCCAGGTGTACGACTTCCCCCCCTCCGTCAGTAAGGATGTTCCAGACGCTCCTATCAGGGAGGAGACCTATGACGTGCCCCCCCACTTTGCCAAGCTGAAGAGTATGGAGAGCCAGAACCAGGGCTATCTGATTCCTGGGGGGCCTGAGCCCCCCATCCCTGAAGATGTGTATGATATCCCTCCCCCTCCCCTCACCGGAAAGCACCACCCAGACGCCCACCTGGGTCAGGAGATCTACGACATCCCCGCCAGTCTGAGGAAGGGTGGACCCCATGACCCCCAGGATGTGTATGATTTCCCCCGCGAGCGGCCTGCAGGCGAGGACTCCATCTATGACATCCCCCCTCAGGTGGTGCGAGATGCGGGCGCCACAGAGGAGCTGACGGTCAGCTTCAAACGCCTGTCTGCCTCCAGCACGGGCAGCACCCGCAGCAACTTGTCCACCTCCTCTCTGGACATGGTCCCAGTCAGGGAGTCGGTGGTGCCCAGCCAGGCCGGCCCAGGGAAGCTGCTGATCCTGGATCTAGATCAGGCCATGGAGCGCCTCTCCCGCCTGCAGCAGGGGGTGGAGGGCTCCGTCTCCCTCCTCATGTCCTTCATCAGTGGGAATTGGCGCAGCCCAACCCAGATGGAGGCCAACCTGCCAACCATCAGGCAGGCGGTGGACAGGATGAGAGTGGCCGTCAGGGACCTGCTGGAGTTTGCCAGGGGGGCTGTGGCCAACTCTGCCCAGGCCACTGACCGCACGTTACAGGCCAAGCTGGGCAAGCAGGTGCAGAAGATGGAGGAGGCCTTCCAGGGCCTTGTCAAGTACAGCCAGGCTCTGGATGCTGTGGCCTGGGCCCCTTCTGCCCTGATGACGCCCTCAGCAGGCAGCAGTGGGGATGACCTGGACCGGCTGGTCATGTGTGCCCGGGGTGTGCCTGACGACACCAAACAGCTGGCCTCCTTTCTCCATGGCAACGCCTCGCTGCTCTTCAAAAGGACAAACAAGCAGCAGCAGCTGCCTCTGCCCCCCGTCCCCCACGCCACTGACCTCATGGGTCAGATGACCAACAACAACATCTCAGCCTATCAGATGGGAGACGGGAGAGCCAACATCCAGTCCCGCCCCCTGCCGTCCCCGCCCAAGCTCACAGCCGAGGAGGAGACCCCTGACCGGCCGTACGAGACCACCGAGGAGGGCTGGATGGAGGACTATGACTATGTGCATTTACAGGTAAAACCTCCTCATATGAAACCATAGCACAGATCATCACACATGCATTTATGTCCTCATTTATCAGTAGAGAATTAGTTTGGTGTATGTTGGTACTCTGTATCAACAGCACCAGTACTTCCTCACAATCAGCAGCACTCTACATTAGCCCATGGATTATGTTACGCATGTCGAGCCATGGCATCTGTCTGTGTCCAATGATACGCCGGTGTGTGAGATGAGAGAGAAGATAGACTCCAGGTGTATCTCCATTTCCACACCACAGCCAGCAGATCAATGCCCCATACAAGGCTTCCCCATGTGGGCTACACATACTCCCCCAGTGCACTGCTTCAGGTGTCATTATCAATCATCATTACTGCATGTGCAGGCGTGTTTTTCTACATACCCATCATACATCATCACTTTCGCTGTTCATTGCTGCTGTTGTTGCCCTCACGTGCAGCAGTATTGTGGTTGTGAAAATGTAAGAGGAATAGATGATGTTAAGACGATATGATATCATTGTGGGTGGCAGGTAGCCTTGCGGTAAGAGTGTTGAGCCAGTAACCAAAATGTTGCTAGGTCAAAGCCAACAAGGTGAAACATCTGTCGATGTGCCCTTGAGCAAGGCACTTAACCCTAATTCTCCAGTATTGCAGTTGATAATGGCAGAGCCTGGCCGTGACCCCACTCTCTGAGGGTCCCAGGGGGAGTTGGGATATGCAAAAAAACACATTTCCAATTCACTCATACATATTAATACACACTTGTTCATGTGTGAAATAGGAAAAATATAAGCACCCACCAAATTATTATTATCTAAAAGACATTTATATATTCACTGTTTCAGTGGTTTATGTGTGTGTAGCTCACTAACATACAAACCCTGAATGAATGTGTCACCTACCCTCAGGGTAGTGGCAGAGCTGCTGTGAGTGGTCTGGTCTGATATGAGCTCATACTGCCCTCTGCTGATTAGGAGAATTATCACACGTTGAGTCAGACGGATCATTTTATATGGGTGATCCTCTCTTGAGCCAGTAGAATGCAATTCCATCCCAGCATTGTCTGAGCATGTTTGTGTCTATGTGCTTGGAGCAGTAAGTAAGATTACTCTTCTTTCCGTCCTTTGGTTTCCAGGGTAAAGAGGAGTTTGAGAAGAATCAGAGGCAGTTATTAGAGAAAGGGACCAGACACAACAAAACCACACTGGAACAGCAGCAGGTGAGGATCTGTGGGTCTGTCAGTGAGAGGGTGTGTAAATGGCTGTGTTTAGACAGGCAGCCCAATTCTGATATTTGTTTTACTAATTGGTCTTTTGACCAGGAATATAAGGGCCCGGTGTCCCAGAAGCATCTTAAGGCTAAGTTCATCTTAGAACAATAGGATCCAATGGTTCTAACGATGAACTTAGCCTTAAGATGCTTCTGGGAAACCGGGACCAGATTTTTTCACATCAGATCTTTTTCAGAGCTGATCTGACTGGTCAAAAGACCAATTGGTGAAAAAAATATCAGAATTGGGCTGCCTCTCTAAACGCAGCCTTTGTCAGTAATAAGGGAGTTTTTGGAAGGACATTATATGTGACTGTAGTGCTACATTAGTGTCTTAGAGGCTGAGGTTTCAGTCAGTTCATATGGGATGTTTACAGATCAGGCAGATATTTATTTACTCTCTGTCTTCCCATCTACTGCAGCTGAAACAATTTGAGCGACTAGAGCAGGAAGTCAGCCGGCCAATCAACAACGATATCTCAGGCTGGACTCCGCCTCCCCACTACCCAACGGCCCAGCGGAGCAAGCTGAGCATGGGCGACCGGCAGCTGCTGCTCTTCTACTTGGAGCAGTGTGAGTCCAACGTCACCACCCTCACCAACGCCATCGACGCCTTCTACTCCTCCATCAACAACAACCAGCCGCCCAAGATCTTTGTGTCTCACAGCAAGTTTGTCATCCTCAGCGCACACAAGCTTGTGTTCATCGGGGACACGCTCTCGCGGCAGGCCAAGTCCCCAGAGGTGCGGGCGCATGTGGCCCAGCACAGTAACACACTGTGTGACAAACTCAAGGACATCGTGGTGAGCACCAAGACTGCAGCGCTGCAGTACCCTTCCCCCGGTGCGGCGCGTGACATGACCGAGAGGGTGCGGGAGCTGGCCGGCTGCACACAGCAGTTCCGCATGGCTCTGGGCCAGCTGGTGGCCATGTGAACCTCCTGTCCTGAGACACTGACATGAGCAGTCCACACTGGGACACACGTCACCCACCCACCCAGTGGGCCACTATCACAGACACATGGACCCTTCATCCTCCTCTTGTGCTTTTCATTTAAAAAGGACAACTATCTGACTGGGCCATTGGTTGTAAATTAATCATTGTAAATATTTAAGTTACTACTAGCTAGAAAAAAAGTGAAAGAAAATGAACTTCTACTATATATATATATATAGATATGTTTTTGAGACCTTATGGAAAACATGATGTAGTTTTTAGACAATGGCCATTATTATTATTCCTATACTGTAATTATTGCTCTGCTTATTATAATTGTTATCATTATTGTTATAATGCGTTGATTAAGGATGTTTACATTTTAAACACAATGTATGTAGTGTTGTTTTTCATCTAAGATTATCAAATATGGTGGATTTTGTAAAAGTAATGTACTTGTCAGGTGAGCTGGAGGATATGTTGACAGAAAGTGAATAGCTTTCCTTGGAGCTCTCAAAGGAGGCTGGGGATCGTGTTGTGAGTGAAAGGCATTCTGGGTAGGGGCTGGGTTTCCCTGACAGTTAATAACATTCTCAGATATACTGCTGTCATGGGACAGGATTCCTTTGAGTAGTTCTACATGCTAATTAAAATGCCCCAATTAGAAGACTGTCTTATAATAGCATCTCTTCCTTTGAGATAGAAGGAAGAATGAAAAGAACAAACCTGATTTGGAGGTAAAAAATCTGATGTTAAAATAAATATGAATTTATGTATTTTTTTCAGCATTACAACTTCCCTTGTTCTTCAAAAGCACAACGCTTTATCTGTCTTCCTGCTGCTCCTAGAGTGCTTGTTGTATCCACCACACTCTCCCAGACTCTCTCATAGTCCTGCATGCTCTCTGTGATCTAAAAAGGCTTGGTTTGGACTCCTCTGTGGCTCCACTGTTCTAGAAGTTGCCTGTGTTCCAGACCAGGCTATCTGCTCACCTCATACAGGAATAACTCTGCTTTCCCTCCCCTACCACTTCCTGGACAGCACCACTGCACCCTGCAGGCCAGGGAAACCCGCCATGGGGGTAAAGGTGTGAGAAGTGCATTTGTTTTCATTAGCATACACTCAACACCGTTGTAAATTGATGAGCAAATTAGGGAGTGGTTGTTTATGAGCTACATCTCTGCATTTTACCAAATGGATGTGTACACACACACAATATTGATGGTAATGTCTGTTTGCATACCAGTAACCCTTCTTGACACTTCAAATGACTTTGCAGCAGCTGTATCATATCCCCACTTCCAATAGCTGTACCAGAGGTATGTGAGTTTTCTTGGCCAATGGGTGTGTTTTACTAGTTCTTGAGTCCTGGAGACATCTCCACATGAAGCAGAGGAATCTGCTGCCACTCCAGTTTCCATTGTCCAGTTTTCTAAAACTTGATTGGCTGTATTCTAAGTATCAGATTACATATTGTACTATAAAGCACGGCAATCAAGTAAAAATAATACATTGAAAACAAAGCTGACTGGTATTTGTGGTGATGTTATTATGGTCTCAAATCTGTGTTTTAAGATTTGAAATATATATGTTAAGGACATTGCATAACTGGAAAATATATGTTTAATATATTTTCATTAAAAAATAAACTTCAAACCTACTCTCTCTTTAAGAAGCTATGTGCTGTGAGTGAAATTGCATATACTAGAAATGCTTATAGTTGTATAATTGGTAGATAATTGTACCCCAGTAACTTCAGCACTAACACCAACTCCTGAGAGAGATCTGATCTCCTTGTCAAGTGTGTCTCTCCCTCCCTGGGGCTCTGTATGCTGGACCGCCGTGATTATATATATATATACAGTACCAGTAAAAAGGTTTGGCCACACCTACTCATTCCATGGTTTTTCTTTAATTTTACTGTTTTCTACATTGTAGAACAATAGTGAAGATATCTAAATTATGAAATAACTACATGGAATCATGTAGTAACCCAAAAAAGTGTTAAACAAATCAAAATATATTTTATATTTGAGATTCTTCAAAGTAGCCACCCTTTGCCTTGATGACAGCTTTGCACACTCTTGGCAAAGTTCATTAGAGTTACCAGCCTCCGAAATTGTGTTATATGTGTTATTTCATAGTTTTGATGTCTTCACTATTATTCTACAATGTAGAAAATTGTAAAATAAAGAAAAACACTTGAATGAGTAGGTGTGTCCAAACTTTTGGCTGGTACTGTATATAAATATTTTATGATTTTACCCAATTTTTCTCCCCAATTTCGTAATATCCAATTGTGATGCCGAAGTCAGCCTGCAAGCGCCCGGAACGCCACAAGGAGTCGCTAGAGCACGATGAGCCAAGTAACCCCCCCGGCCAAACCCTCCCCTAACCCGGACAACACTGGGCCAATTGTGCGCCGCCCTATGGGACTCCCGGTCACGGTCGGTTGTGACACAGACTGGTATCAAATCCTGGGTCTGTAGTGACGCCTTAAGCACTGCGATGCAGTGCCTTAGACCGCTGCATCACTCGGGAGGCCCCGGGCCGCAGTGATTCTAGCTCCGTTTATACCTGGTTCTAACATGCTTCCTTCGTTCTGATCTTGTCCACATTCTGATTGTGTCCACATCTTTAGACAGGTGTAGATGATTAAAAGACTGATTGTGATCAGGTCTTCCTGACCACCTCCTGAGGTAGTCAGACCCATTTAAACCATCATTATCCCGCCCTCTAAAATCATTGACTGGTGGCACCATTGACTTATGGCATCAGTAAAATAAATAAATACATATTATTTTGAAAGAATATGTGTCAAATATTTTGCATACAGGGATGGACCTGGAAATCTGGTCATAGTACGGACCCAGTGGATGGCTCCGTTTACATCATGATGTATTTCATTATGTTGTGCTTCAACTTCATACAATCTCGTTCCGCTACTGGACGGAGAGTATAGGATAGAGTTTAACAACTCAAGACAAGGTGGAGGAGAGCCTAGTCTCTTGTCAGAGATCTCATTTATTTTGGGAGATGGCAAAATATGACCTTTTCATTCGAAAGGGTAAACATATTGTTTTAGTTGATAATAAACATTACGTTTAATTACTTTTTACTCAACTTGTTTCTATAACTTTGTAGCAAGTTAAGGTATAGAGCAGCTAGCTAGCTAAAAGCTAGGCTATACTGTATCTAGCAACGTGCACCAAATAATTATAATAAAAACAAATGTCATTAACATCACAATAAAATTAAATGGGAGACAATGGTCAAAGTATAATTGTATTAACAGCCAAAGTGTATTATTTTTAACTTACAATGAAAATAATTTTCACTTACAGTTTAAGAACCGCTGCTCTAATGGAATTGAATCTTCTACTCGCATAAGGATCATAACTCATGCTTATGGCTTGACATAGATACAGTCCAGCTCTTAACGCTTAAAAAAAGGACTTGATGTGATGATGAGTCTATACCAGGGGTATTCAACTGGGAGTCTGGGGGGGATTTATCATTTTTTTCTCAAAGTTTTTTTTCAATATCGCTAGAAGTTTACATACACTTTTGTTGGAGTTATTAAAACTCGTTTTTCAACCACTCCACAAATTTCTTGTTAACAAACTATAGTTTTGGTAAGTCGGTTAGGACATCTACTTTGTGCTTTTTCCAACATTTGTTTACAGACATATTATTTCACTTATTATTCACTATATCACAATTCCAGTGGGACAGAAGTTCCCATACACTAAGTTGACTGTGCCTTTAAACAGCTTGAAAATTCCAGAAAATGATGTCATGGCTTTAGAAGCTTCTTATAGGCTAATTGACATTATTTTAGTCAATTGGAGGTGTACCTGTGGATGTATTTCAAGGCTTACCTTTAAACTCAGTGCCTCTTTGCTTGACATCATGGGAAAATCAAAATAAATCAGCCATAACCTCATAAAATAAATTGTAGACCACAAGTCTGGTTCATCATTGGAAACAATTTCCAAATGCCTGAAGGTACCACGTTCATCTGTACAAACAATGAATGCATGAAGTATAAACAACATGGGACCGTGCAGCCGTCATACCGCTCAGGAAGGAGACACGTTCTGTCTCCTAGAGAAGAACATACTTTTGTGCAAAAAGTGCAAATCAATCCCAGAACAACAGCAAAGGACCTTGTGAAGATGCTGGAGGAAACAGGTACAAAAGTATCTATATCCACAGTAAAACGAGTCCTATATCGACATAACTTGAAAGGCCGCTCAGCATAGAAGAAGCCACTGTTCCAAAACCGACATAAAAAAGCCAGACTACGGTTTGCAACTGCACATGGGGACAAAGATCGTACTTTTTGAAGAAATGTCCTCTGGTCTGATGAAACAAAAATAGAACTGTTTAGCCATAATGACTATTGTTATGTTTGGTGGAAAAAGGCCCAACCGTGAAGCACGGGGGTGGCAGCATCATGTTGTGGGGGTGCATTGCTGCAGGAGAGACTGGTGTACTTCACAAAATAGATGGCATCATGAGGAAGGACAATTATGTGGATATATTGAAGTAACATCTCAAGACATCAGTCAGGAAGTTAAAGTTTGGTCGCAAATGGCTCTTCCAAATGGACAATGACCCCAAGCATACTTCCAAAGTTGTGGCAAAATGGCTTAAGGACAACAAAGTCAAGGTATTTGAGTGGCCATCACAAAGCCCTGACCTCAATCCTATAGAAAATGTGTGGGCAGAACTGAAAAGGCGTGTGCGAGCAAGGAAGCCTACATACCTGACTCAGATACATCAGCTCTGTCAGGAGGAATGGGCCAAAATTCACCCAACTTATTGTGGGAAGCTTGTGGAAGGCTACACGAAACGTTTGACCCAAGTTAAACAATATAAAGGCAATGCTACCAAATACTAATTGAGTGTATGTAAACTTCTGACCCAATGGAAATGTGATGAAAGAAATAAAAGCTGAAATAAATCATTCTCTCTACTATTATTCTGACATTTCACATTCTCAAAATAAAGTGGTGATCCTAACTGACCTAAGACAGGACATTTTTACTAGGATTAAATGTCAGGAATTGTGAACAAATTAGTTTAAATGTCTTTGGCTAAGGTGTATGTAAACTTCCGATTTCAACTGTACATTTTTGCCAACACATGGCTAACCTTTGTTTTACCAGCTAAACAGCTGCTGTTAGTGAACATATGTTTGGAGTTACCATTCTAATAGGCTATGTTTTTTCTAACGTATGATGAGACCCTGGTTTGCCTGGGAGGGGGTCCCAGGGAAAAAAAGGCCCCTGGTCTATACCGATGCAGCAATATTAAGCATGAATCCATTCTATTATGAAGACACTTGATGGCAATGTTTAGTTGTGTTTTATCTTCACACACACACACACACACACACACACACACACACACACACACACACACACACACACACACACACACACACACACACACACACACACACACACACACACACACACACACACACACACACACACGCCACAAGGAGTCGCTAGAGCACGATGAGCCAAGTAACCCCCCCGGCCAAACCCTCCCCTAACCCGGACAACACTGGGCCAATTGTGCGCCGCCTATGGGACTCCCGGTCACGGTCGGTTGTGACACAGACTGGTATCAAATCCTGGGTCTGTAGTGACGCCTTAAGCACTGCGATGCAGTGCCTTAGACCGCTGCATCACTCGGGAGGCCCCGGGCCGCAGTGATTCTAGCTCCGTTTATACCTGGTTCTAACATGCTTCCTTCGTTCTGATCTTGTCCACATTCTGATTGTGTCCACATCTTTAGACAGGTGTAGATGATTAAAAGACTGATTGTGATCAGGTCTTCCTGACCACCTCCTGAGGTAGTCAGACCCATTTAAACCATCATTATCCCGCCCTCTAAAATCATTGACTGGTGGCACCATTGACTTATGGCATCAGTAAAATAAATAAATACATATTATTTTGAAAGAATATGTGTCAAATATTTTGCATACAGGGATGGACCTGGAAATCTGGTCATAGTACGGACCCAGTGGATGGCTCCGTTTACATCATGATGTATTTCATTATGTTGTGCTTCAACTTCATACAATCTCGTTCCGCTACTGGACGGAGAGTATAGGATAGAGTTTAACAACTCAAGACAAGGTGGAGGAGAGCCTAGTCTCTTGTCAGAGATCTCATTTATTTTGGGAGATGGCAAAATATGACCTTTTCATTCGAAAGGGTAAACATATTGTTTTAGTTGATAATAAACATTACGTTTAATTACTTTTTACTCAACTTGTTTCTATAACTTTGTAGCAAGTTAAGGTATAGAGCAGCTAGCTAGCTAAAAGCTAGGCTATACTGTATCTAGCAACGTGCACCAAATAATTATAATAAAAAACAAATGTCATTAACATCACAATAAAATTAAATGGGAGACAATGGTCAAAGTATAATTGTATTAACAGCCAAAGTGTATTATTTTTAACTTACAATGAAAATAATTTTCACTTACAGTTTAAGAACCGCTGCTCTAATGGAATTGAATCTTCTACTCGCATAAGGATCATAACTCATGCTTATGGCTTGACATAGATACAGTCCAGCTCTTAACGCTTAAAAAAAGGACTTGATGTGATGATGAGTCTATACCAGGGTATTCAACTGGGAGTCTGGGGGATTTATCATTTTTTCTCAAAGTTTTTTCAATATCGCTAGAAGTTTACATACACTTTTGTTGGAGTTATTAAAACTCGTTTTTCAACCACTCCACAAATTTCTTGTTAACAAACTATAGTTTTGGTAAGTCGGTTAGGACATCTACTTTGTGCTTTTTCCAACATTTGTTTACAGACATATTATTTCACTTATTATTCACTATATCACAATTCCAGTGGGACAGAAGTTCCCATACACTAAGTTGACTGTGCCTTTAAACAGCTTGAAAATTCCAGAAAATGATGTCATGGCTTTAGAAGCTTCTTATAGGCTAATTGACATTATTTTAGTCAATTGGAGGTGTACCTGTGGATGTATTTCAAGGCTTACCTTTAAACTCAGTGCCTCTTTGCTTGACATCATGGGAAAATCAAAATAAATCAGCCATAACCTCATAAAATAAATTGTAGACCACAAGTCTGGTTCATCATTGGAAACAATTTCCAAATGCCTGAAGGTACCACGTTCATCTGTACAAACAATAGTACGCAAGTATAAACAACATGGGACCGTGCAGCCGTCATACCGCTCAGGAAGGAGACACGTTCTGTCTCCTAGAGAAGAACATACTTTTGTGCAAAAAGTGCAAATCAATCCCAGAACAACAGCAAAGGACCTTGTGAAGATGCTGGAGGAAACAGGTACAAAAGTATCTATATCCACAGTAAAACGAGTCCTATATCGACATAACTTGAAAGGCCGCTCAATCCTATAGAAAATGTGTGGGCAGAACTGAAAAGGCGTGTGCGAGCAAGGAAGCCTACATACCTGACTCAGATACATCAGCTCTGTCAGGAGGAATGGGCCAAAATTCACCCAACTTATTGTGGGAAGCTTGTGGAAGGCTACACGAAACGTTTGACCCAAGTTAAACAATATAAAGGCAATGCTACCAAATACTAATTGAGTGTATGTAAACTTCTGACCCAATGGAAATGTGATGAAAGAAATAAAAGCTTAAATAAATCATTCTCTCTACTATTATTCTGACATTTCACATTCTCAAAATAAAGTGGTGATCCTAACTGACCTAAGACAGGACATTTTTACTAGGATTAAATGTCAGGAATTGTGAACAAATTAGTTTAAATGTCTTTGGCTAAGGTGTATGTAAACTTCCGATTTCAACTGTACATTTTTGCCAACACATGGCTAACCTTTGTTTTACCAGCTAAACAGCTGCTGTTAGTGAACATATGTTTGGAGTTACCATTCTAATAGGCTATGTTTTTTCTAACGTATGATGAGAAAAAAAGGCCCCTGGTCTATACCGATGCAGCAATATTAAGCATGAATCCATTCTATTATGAAGACACTTGATGGCAATGTTTAGTTGTGTTTTATCTTCACACACACACACACACACACACACACACACACACACACACACACACACACACACACACACACACACACACACACACACACACACACACACACACACACACACACACACACACACACACTTTGTATGCAAATGGAACATCAGGTAAAACAACAAAGGCCATACCACAAAAGGCAAATGTATAACAAAAAAATAGCTCTTTACAGTACATTAAGCCACCACAGGCAATGATTTATTAGCAATTCCTTTCACCATAAAACACATCAAATAACTGCACAATGTAGCATTGTTCAGTGAAATTACATTCATTATTAATTAAAACATAAAACAACGATGTTATCAGGATTGTTTCTCTACACAGTTGGAAAGAACATATGATACAATATTATAATATGCACTTTATTCAAAGCCTTGATATGTTTTTTCTTCTTCATATAAAATTGTTTTTTGGTCAATTCATAATCAGGTACCTGATATCAATTTAACATCAAACATTTAATTCAGCAAATCAATGCGTTTTAGTGAAAAGATTGTGAAATATTCAGGAGACCTATTTTATACCACAGAATTGTTTAGTTTTGCTCTGATTATTTTTTATACACCAAGTGTTGCTGACTGACAGCAGAGAGCTATAAATGTCAGAGACAAACCACACTGGCCTACACATGACAAGCGATCACAAAATACTACCCAAATATAGACAAATCAAACATGCTTTGAACACAGAAACAGACAAAAGGAGTTCTGAAAGACACTCATGGCGTTGTCCACTGAAAGTTCAAAGTAATGTAAATGTTACAACCAAAATGCAAAGACGTATTCTGCCAAAGAACTTGTGTGATCACCCACACAAAGCTACTGCAGTAATCACACTAATCAGACAGACGCAAAGTTGCATTCATGGGGTTGGATTGATTCTGATTCTGTGGCTTAATTCTCTTTTGCCTTTCATACACAAAGGCATACAAGAAGGGGTTCAAACAGCTGTTGATTAAGATCAGAGCCTTGGCATTATCCCCAACCATCATCCTAAAGTATTTCATGTTGTTGTAGCTCCCTGGATGAGACGTTTTGACTAAAGTAGTTACAATATCTACCACATTGATGATATTTACAGGTGTCCAGAATATAAAGAAGGTTACTAAAATGCTGGTCACTAGATTTTTCATTTTCTGATGCTCTGTGTCCACTGGCTTGGTCCTCTTCTGGAAACAAAAGTAACATATGGCCAAGATGGAGAAAGGGATGACAAACCCCAAAATAGTCTCGATCAGAAGAATTGACACTTTCGCCCATTCCAGCCTTGCACTCCTTTGGCACCTCAGCCGTCCCCTCTTGTGCTCAACCCCTCGAGTGAAGATGGTGGGTGAGGCGAGGACACACACCAGCACCCAGAGGCCCACCAGCATCTTATTATGTCGCTTCTTGAGGTGTTTCTCCTTGGAAGTGTTGCTCATTGTGTTCCTAGTCTTATTCTTCAGAGTGCAGTGCCGGTGCACACCTATCAAGGTGACATTCAGAACACTGCCATACAAACAGCAGTAGAGGCCGTAGGTCGAGAGGCCACACATCCAAGTACCAAGGGTCCATTCATAGGTCAGCACGTAGATGACCAGAGGGATGGTGCTGAGCAACAAAGTGTCTGAGACAGCTAGGCTCAGGATCAACTTCAGAGAGAAGCTCTTGTTCTCCTTCAACGTCATGTGCTTGATTTCTTTAGCAATGGTGACGATCACTGCTATATTGCAAGGCAGTCCCACTAGAAAGCACAGCCCTAGAACCAAGCAAGGGGCTAGAACATTAAAGTCCCTGGAGGTATGGTTGGTGCGGTTGCAGTCCAAGATGGTGGTACAGTTGGAAGTAAGGTTCCCATCAAAGTTGAAGGAGGTAGAACAGTTGGTCGGCTGCATGGTGAAATGGCTTTCTGTTAGTACTACACAGCAGAGTGAAGAGAAACAGAAGCTCAGAAAAATAACTTGGTTCATGTTTTGAATGAGCATGACAACATCTACTCCTCCCCCAACACACACTTGGTTTCCCTATCAAATGTTAGCCTACTTGGCACATTTTCAAAAATATTCTATACATTGTGTATCACCAGAAGCATTTTACATAATTTAGCATTTGTAAAGAAGATACATATTTGAGGGCAACAGTGGTAGATAGCAGATTACAGGAAAGGGAACTGTCCTCATACTAAAAATCTTTTGTAGAAAATAAACTGTGGACATTGTCTATCCATTTTTCTTGCTTATAGATGTTATGGTCAGTAGTTGCCTGACAAAGCTGTGATCCTGGAGGTTAGAAACTTTGCTATTCTCCATTCCCAATGCTCTGAATATACTGGACATTTATAGCTAGTTCGGTTTGAACATTGTCTTGAGCAGTGTGTAGGCTATTACATTTTTACAATGCTATCTTGTAACATTCCTTAACAGCATTTGACACATTACCAGTATCATGAATTGAGGTTATGACAACATTTTGGAGATGTTAGAACCAATGACCACAACTGTTGTGTATGTTGTTGGCACAAATGATGCACTGGCAGTACAAGTCTTACACCACTATTGATGTAGAATAGCCTTATGGTGATCATTTGGAATAGACAAACTTTTGTAATTTGTTTAGACTGGTGTAGTAGCTACGCCATCACTAGTATTGAAACAGCAATATGACAATCTGGTCAGTATATTAAAAAAGCTGTTTCTTAGTTTAATGTTTTAAATCTTTAATTGAAAATAAAAGATAACTCCTTGGTAATTCATTAAAAAGTCAAGAAAGACAATGACAAGAAAGTATGTTACAATGATTAAAAACAAGAAAAGCACTGTTTTATTTTGTTAACACATCTACACCAACATAAAAATTCTACTTTCGTGTGAATACAGAAGGTTTCATGTCACAAAGTTAAAATTCTGTAAGAATAAAAAAAGTTGACACAGAAAAAGATTAATAACATTATCTTATTTTCTATACAGATCAATATTCAAATGTTTAGTACCACTGGGCACTGTTTAACTACTTACGGAGTGGTGGGGGCGCTACCCGGTGAAATGCAAGGCGCCAAATTCAAAATCCAAAAGTTGAATTATTAAACATTCATCAATATACAAGTGTTGCATAGTCATCAAAAGCTCTGCTTCTTGGCAACATCACAGCATTGTCAGATTTCAAAAAGGCTTCACGGCGAAAGCACAACATTTGATTGTTTGAGGGTAGCACCTCCAATATTTTTACCATTAGCATAAATTCATAAACCATCGCGGTTCACACAAAACACATCCCTTACCTTTTGAAGAACTTCTGCTGAGGGCTTCCCAAGTGTCCAACGAATACATCCAATGGTTATTTTGTTACAAAAAGTCATTTATTATATCCATAAATCTCAGTTTGTTTGGCGCGTTATAATCAGAAAATACAGCGTCCACTCGCCTATTGAACCGTGAAGAGAACGCGTTCAACCTATACCTATACACTTGTCCAAGAACAATCAAACATCATTAAAAATGTATCCTTAGGAACACTTTTATGTATATTTACTATAATATTTCAACCGGATTATAAACTGGATGATAGGAAAGGAAAAAACCACAGCGCTCGCGAGCCCGTGTGTCACGATTATCTTCTGAAGGGACAGACCAAGACGCAGCGATGTAGCCAGAATACATGATTTAATGACAAAACGGGACGAGACGGAACAAAACAATAAACGAAGAAACAAGACGTGAGCCCTAACGCTCAATACTAAACTGGACAAAGAGATCTAAACCTAACCACGACGAAAGAAACCTAACTAAACACGAAAGACAAGAACCTGAATAAACACGATAACCATGACAAAACATAATCAATAACCCACGAAACAAAAGTGCAACTCCCAAATATATATATGGTTCCCAATTAGAGACAACGAGACTCAGCTGCCTCTAATTGGGAACCATTATCCCAACATAGAAATATACACCCTATAACACACAAACCCTACACCAAAACGAAACCAAAACGCTCCAGCCTGTCATCTCGGCCTGGGCGTTACAGTACCAAAGGCGCGGACTCGGACGCGCCAAAAGTCTGTGGGGGTCTTCGGTGGGTCCCTTTGTCCCAGGTGGGGCTCCGGTGCTGGCCGTGCTGGTCTGATGTCACGCACCGGAGGCCCTGGACCCTTTCTTGGAACTCTGGTGCGTGGAGCAGAAGCTGGGCGTACTGGACTCATGATGCTCACGGTAACTCTGGTGCGTGGGGCTGGAGCTGGCCGTACTGGACTCATGATGCTCACTGGAACTCTGGTGCGTGGAGCAGGAACTGGCAGTACCGGACTCGTGATGCTCACTGGAACTCTGGTGCGTGGAGCAGGAACTGGTCGTACTGGACTCGTGATGCTCACTGGAACTCTGGTGCGTGGAGCAGGATCTGGTCGTACTGGACTCGTGATGCTCACTGGAACTCTGGTGCGTGGAGCAGGAACTGGTCGTACTGGACTCGTGATGCTCACTGGAACTCTGGTGCGTGGAGCAGGAACTGGCCGTACTGGACTCGTGATGCTCACTGGAACTCTGGTGCGTGGAGCAGGAACTGGTCGTACTGGACTCGTGATGCTCACTGGAACTCTGGTGCGTGGAGCAGGAACTGGTCGTACTGGACTCGTGAGGCTCACTGGAACTCTGGTGCGTGGAGCAGGAACTGGCAGTACTGGACTCGTGATGCTCACTGGAACTCTGGTGCGTGGAGCAGGAACTGGCAGTACTGGACTCGTGATGCTCACTGGAACTCTGGTGCGTGGAGCAGGAACTGGCAGTACTGGACTCGTGATGCTCACTGGAACTCTGCGCGTGGAGCAGGAACTGGTCGTACTGGACTCGTGATGCTCACTGGAACTCTGGTGCGGGGAGCAGGAACTGGCAGTACGGACTCGTGATGCTCACTGGAACTCTGGTGCGTGGAGCAGGAACTGGTCGTACTGGACTCGTGATGCTCACTGGAACTCTGGTGCGGGGAGCAGGAACTGGCCGTACCGGACTCGTGATGCTCACTGGAACTCTGGTGCGTGGAGCAGGAACTGGCAGTACCGGACTCGTGATGCTCACTGGAACTCTGGTGCGTGGAGCAGGAACTGGCAGTACTGGACTCGTGCTGCTCACTGGAACTCTGGTGCGTGGAGCAGGAACTGGCAGTACTGGACTCGTGCTGCTCACTGGAACTCTGGTGCGTGGAGCAGGAACTGGCCGTACTGGACTCGTGATGCTCACTGGAACTCTGGTGCGTAGAGCAGGAACTGGCAGTACTGGACTCGTGATGCTCACTGGAACTCTGGTGCGTGGAGCGGGAACTGGTCGTACTGGACTCGTGACGCGCACTCTGATGCGGGGAGCGGGAACAGGCCGAACTGGGCTCGGGACGCGCACTCTGGTGCGGGAGCGGGAACAGGCCGAACTGGGCTCGGACGCTCACTCTGGTGCGGGAGCGGGAACAGGCCGAACTGGGCTCGGGACGCGCACTCTGGTGCGGGAGCGGGAACAGGCCGAACTGGGCTCGGACGTGCACTCTGGTGCGGGAGCGGGAACAGGCCGAACTGGGCTCGGACGCGCACTCTGGTGCGGGGAGCGGGAACAGGCGAACTGGGCTCGTGGACGCCGCACTCTGGTGCGGGAGCGGGAACAGGCCGAACTGAGCTCTCTAGCGCACGGGGACCTGGTGCGCCGGAGCCGAACAGGACGTGCTGGACTCTCTGAGCGCACGGGAGCTGGATGCGCGGAGCCGGAACAGGACGTGCTGGACTCTCTGAGCGCACGGGGAGCTTGTTGCGCGGAGCCGGAACAGGACGTGCTGGACTCTCTGAGCGCACGGGGAGCTTGTTGCGCGGAGCCGGAACAGGACGTGCTGGACTCTCTAAGCGCACGGGGAGCTTGGTGCGCGGAGCCGGAACAGGACGTGCTGGACTCTCTAAGCGCACGGGGAGCTTGGTGCACGGAGCCGGGACAGGACGTGCTGCACTCTCTAATCGCACGGGGAACCTGGCACGTGGAACAGGGACTGGACGTGTAGAAACCACTACACGGACTGGGATCTTGGAACACGGAACTGGAGCAGGACGTGTTGGGACCTCAACACGGACTGGGATCTCGGAACGTGGAACAGGGATCTTGGAGCGTGGAACAGGGATCTTGGAGCGTGGAACAGGGATCCTGGAGCGTGGAACAGGGATCCTGGAGCGTGGAACAGGGACTGGACGTGTAGAAACCTCCACCCGGACCGGGGACCTGATACGGAGAGCCGACATCATACCTCCCGCTAGCTCACTAACCCTGGCCTCACGGGTGAGTGGAGCTGGAATCTCTCGGACTGGGCTGTGGATTCGTACCGGAGATTCTGCCCGTAGGACCACAGGATAACTTGGTCCCAAAAGGCGCACTGGAGACCTGGCGCGCAGAGCTGGCACCACTCTACCAGGTAGCACACAGACCTCGGCCCGACCAATGAGTGGCGCTGGGATCTCTCGCACTGGGCTGTGGACACGTACCGGAGACACCGCACGCAGAACCGGAGCAGGATATCCGAGTCCCAGGAGACGCACTGGAGACTTAGCACGCAGAGATGGCACCACTCTTCCTGGCTGAACACTTAGTTTCGCCCGACTGATGAGTGGAGCGAGAATCTCTCGCACCGGCCTCTGAATCCCTATAGGGGAAACCATGCGCAACACTGCATAGCACGGTGTCCCTTCGGTGCGACGCTCTCCCCAACGCTCTCTCCACAAGGCACAAGGAGTTGGCTCAGGAGTCCCTCCTGAACCGGCCAACCTCCTCGTGTGCCCCCCTCCAAAAGTTTCTTGTGGCTTCCTTACGGGCTTCCTAGCCCGGCGAGGTCTGATGAACCTGCCTCTCACCGGATCCCATGCCCCATTAATATCCTCGCACCTGCGCCGCTCCGCCGCCGCTGCTTCCAGTTCCTCTCTGGGCCGACGATACTCTCCAGGCTGGTCCCAAGCACTACCACAGAATAATTCCTCCTCCCAAGACCTACGCTCCCGGGTCTCTCGCTGCTTGGTCTTTTTGTGGTGGGTTATTCTGTCACGATTATCTTCTGAAGGGACAGACCAAGACGCAGCGATGTAGCCAGAATACATGATTTAATGACAAAACGGGACGAGACGGAACAAAACAATAAACGAAGAAACAAGACGTGAGCACTAACGCTCAATACTAAACTGGACAAAGAGATCTAAACCTAACCACGACGAAAGAAACCTAACTAAACACGAAAGACAAGAACCTGAATAAACACGATAACCATGACAAAACATAATCAATAACCCACGAAACAAAAGTGCAATTCCCAAACATATATATGATTCCCAATTAGAGACAACGAGACTCAGCTGCCTCTAATTGGGAACCATTATCCCAACATAGAAATATACACCCTAGAACACACAAACCCTACACCAAAACGAAACCAAAACGCTCCAGCCTGTCATCTCGGGCCTGGGCGTTACACCGTGAATGCGCTTCCTCTTCTGTTTACATCCGATGACTAGTTCGAAATTGTTCTTCTATTATCATCCAGAGCAACTAAACATCACCAAACACTGTCTAGAGACTGTTGACATCCAGTGGAAGCAATAGGTACTGCAATCTTACTCCCAGAAATTGCTGTTTTCAATAGGGAGGGGTTCAAAATGAGGCAATGTGTCAAAAACTTTTTCCAGGACAGAAATTCCTCGGGTTTTCGCCTGCTATATCTGTTCTGTTATACTCACAGACATTATGTTAACACCTTTAGAAACTTCAGAGTGTTTCCTATCCAATAGTACTAATTATGTGCATATCCTATTTTCTGGGCCTGAGTGGGAGTCATTTTACTTTGGGCACACCAGACTCTCCAAAACCGTCACCTCGGGAGCCGCTCCCTAAGAAGTTAAAGACGCTGGGAGACATCTGGGAGACGTCAATATCCACATCCACTCACAGACACACTGTGGAATATTTCAACATAATAACTACATACCAACATGTGATCGTCTGCTTAACTACTACATACAGGTTATCAGCATCAATCGATCATTATGAACTATGTCACAGTCAAACATTACAGGCTGGTCAAAGTACCTTTATCCTGCAAGTGAACAAGGAAGAGATTATTGTGGTCCTTGGTCATGTGTGCTGGGATGTAGGGGTACTGAAGGAAAAACAGAAAAACACATACTTCATGGATTTTTATATATTCAAATTCAAAAGGCCAGCATTGGTGTGAAAGGCTTTGGAAACCAAGAGACCTGGGACAGGTCAGGTGACTCCTCTGAGTCACCATTAGAGTAAGAGGACAGGAAGGACAGCACACCCACCTCAAATGAAATCAAATTTTATTGGTCACATACACATGGATAGGAGATGTTATTGTGAGTGTAGCAAAAGGATTGTGCTTCTAGTTCCGACAGTGCAGCAATATCTAACATGTCATCTAACAATTCCACAACTACCTTATTCACACAAATCTAAGTAAAGGAATGGAATAATATAATAATAATAATAATAATAATAATAATAATAATAATAATAATAAAATAATAATAATAATAATAATAATAATGACAGAGCAGCATTAGCAAGATGCAATAGATGGTATAAAATACAATATATACAGTCGTGGCCAAAAGTTTTGAGAATGACACAAATATTAATTTCCACAAAGTTTGCTGCTTCAGTATCTTTAGATATTTTTGTCAGATGTTACTATGGAATACTAAAGTATAATTACAAGCATTTCGTAAGTGTCAAAGGCTTTTATTGACAATTACATCAAGTTGATGCCAAGAGTAAATATTTGCAGTGTTGACCCTTATTTTTCAAGACCTCTGCAATCCGCCCTGGCATGCTGTCAATTAACTTCTGGGCCACATCCTGACTGATGGCAGCCCATTCTTGCATAATCAATGCTTGGAGTTTATCAGAATTTGTGGGTTTTGTTTGTCCACCCGCCTCTTGAGGATTGACCACAAGTTCTCACTGGGATTAAGGTCTGGGGAGTTTCCTGGCCATGGACCCAAAATATTGATGTTTTGTTCCCGAGCCACTTAGTTATCACTTTTGCCTTATGGCAAGGTGCTCCATCATGCTGGAAAAGGCATTGTTCATCACCAAACTGTTCCTGGATGGTTGGGAGAAGTTGCTCTCGGAGGATGTGTTGGTACCATTCTTTATTCATGGCTGTGTTCTTAGGCAAAATTGTGAGTGAGCCCACTCCCTTGGCTGAGAAGCAACCCCACACATGAATGGTCTCAGGACGGTTTGCTGTTGGCATGACACAGGACTGATGGTAGCTCCGGACAAGCTTTTTTCTGGATGCTCCAAACAATCGGGAAGGGGATTCATCAGAGAAAATGACATTACCCCAGTCCTCAACAGTCCAATCCCTGTACCTTTTGCAGAATATCAGTCTGTCCAAGATGTTTTTCCTGGAGAGAAGTGGCTTCTTTGCGGCCCTTCTTGACACCAGGCCATCCTCCAAAGGTCTTCGCCTCACTGTGCATGCAGATGCACTCACAAATTCCTGCTGCCATTCCTGAGCAAGTTCTGTACTAGTGGTGCCCCGATCCCGCAGTTGAATAAACTTTAGGAGACGGTCCTGGCGCTTGCTGGACTTTCTTGGGCGCCCTGAAGGCTTCTTCACAACAATTGAACCGCAATCCTTGAAGTTCTTGATGATCCAATAAATGGTTGATTCAGGTGCAATCTTACTGGCAGCAATATCCTTTTAAATCAGCTAGAAAGATGTGTCGGCATCAAGTAATTGTCTCTGGCCCCCTCCCAGTTAGGGGGAGTGATGAGCTCTACAGCAGAGTCTCACAACTCAATCGCTGGTTGAAATCTGTTTTCTGCCCCACACAAAAGATAGAATTTGTAGATAATTGGCCCTCTTTCTGGGACTCACCCACAAACAGGACCAAGCCTGGCCTGTTGAGGAGTGACGGACTCCATCCCAGCTGGAGGGGTGCTCTCATCTTATCTACGAACATAGACAGGGCTCTAACTCCTCTAGCTTCACAATGAGATAGGGTGCAGGCCAGGCAGCAGGCTGTTAGCCAGCCTGCCAGCTTAGTGGAGTCTGCCACTAGCACAGTCAGTGTAGTCAGCTCAGCTATCTCTATTGAGACTGTGTCTGTGCCTCGACCTAGGTTGGGCAAAACTAAACATGGCGGTGTTCGCCTTAGCAATCTCACTAGAATAAAAGACCTCCTCCATTGCTGCCATTATTGAAAGAGATTGTGATATCTCAAAATGGGGCTACTTAATGTTAGATCCCCTCACTTCCAAGGCAGTTCTAGTCAATGAACTAATCACTGATCATAATCTTGATGTGATTGGCCTGACTGAAACATGGCTTAAGCCTGATGAATTTATTAAATGAGGCCTCACCTCCTGGTTACACTAGTGACCATATCCCCCGCGCATCCCGCAAAGGCGGAGGTGTTGCTAACATTTCCGATAGCAAATTTATATTTACAAAAAACAAAAAAACGACGTTTTCGTCTTTTGAGCTTCTAGTCATGAAATCTATGCAGCCTACTCATGTAGTCATGGCAGACACAGACCCACTCCAAAAGGCTTTTGGAGCCATCATCGACTCTGTCGGTTTTGTCCAACATGTCTCCCCGGACCTACTCACTGCCACAGCCATACTCTGGACCTAGTTTTGTCCCGTAGAATAAATGTTGTGGATCTTAATGTTTTTCCTCATAATCCTGGACTATCGGACCACCATTTTATTACGTTTGAAATCACAACAGATAATCTGCTCAGACCCCAACCAAGGATCATCAAAAGTCGTGCTATAAATTCTCAGACATCCCAAAGATTCCTAGATGCCCTTCCAGAATCCTTCCACCTACCCAAGGACGTCAGAGTACAAAAATCAGTTAACCACCTAACTGAGGAACTCAATGTAATCGCAATACCCTAGATGCAGTCGCACCCCTAAAAACAAAAAACATTTGCCATAAAAAACTAGCTCCCTGGTATACAGAAAATACCCGAGCTCTGAAGCAAGCTTCCAGAAAATTGGAACGTAAATGGCGCCACACCAAACTGGAAGTCTTCCGACTAGCTTGGAAAGACAGTACTGTACAGTATCGAAGAGCCCTCACTGTAGTAATAAAGTAATAAATTAATAAAGCCTCTCTTAAAAAAGCCAAACCTTGACCCAGAAAATATAAAAAACTATCGGCCTATATCGAATCTTCCATTCCTCTCAAAAAAAAATTGAAAAAGCTGTTGCGCAGCAACTCACTGCCTTCCTGAAGACAAACAATGTATACGAAACGCTTCAATCTGGTTTTAGACCCCATCATAGCACTGAGACTGCACTTGTGAAGGTGGTAAATGACCTTTTAATGGCGTCAGACCGAGGCTCTGCAACTGTCCTCGTGCTCCTAGACCATAGTGCTGCTTTTGATACCATCGATCACCACATTCTTTTGGAGAGATTGGAAACCCAAATTGGTCTACATGGACAAGTTCTGGCCTGGTTTAGATCTTATCTGTCGGAAAGATATCAGTTTGTCTCTCTGGATGGTTTGTCCTCTGACAAATCAACTGTAAATTTCGGTGTTCCTCAAGGCTCTGTTTTGGGTCCACTATTGTTTTCACTATATATTTTACCACTTAGTGATGTCATTCGGAAACATAATGTTAACTTTCACTGCTATGCGGATGACACACAGCTGTACATTTCGACGAAACATGGTGAAGCCCCAAAATTGCCCTCCCTGGAAGCCTGTGTTTCAGACATAAGGAAGTGGATGGCGGAAAATGTTCTACTTTTAAACTCTGACAAAACAGAGATGCTAGTTCTAGGTCCCAAGAAACGAGAAATCTTCTGTTGAATCTGACAATTAATCTTGATGGTTGTACAGTCATCTCAAATAAAACTGTGAAGGACCTCGGCGTTACTCTGGACCCTGATCTCTCTTTTGACGAACATATCAAGACTGTTTCAAGGACACCTTTTTTCCATTTACGTAACATTGTAAAAATCAGACACTTTCTGTCCAAAAATGATGCAGAAAAGTTAATCCATGTGTTTGTAACTTCTAGGTTAGACTACTGCAATGCTTTACTTTCTGGCTACCCGGATAAAGCACTAAATAAACTTCAGTTAGTGCTAAACACGGCTGCTAGAATCTTGACTAGAACCCCGAAATTTGATCATATTACTCCAGTACTAGCCTCTCTACACTGGCTTCCTGTTAAGGCTAGGGCTGATTTCAAGGTTTTACTGCTAACCTACAAAGCATTACATGGGCTTGCTCCTACCTATCTTTCCGATTTGGTCCTGCCGTACATACCTACACGTACGCTACGGTCACAAGACGCAGGCCTCCTTACTGTCCCTAGAATTACTAAGCAAACAGCTGGAGGCAGGGCTTTTTCCTATAGAGCTCCATTTTTATGGAATAGTCTGCCTATCCATGTGAGAGACGCAAACTCGGTCTCAACCTTTAAGTCTTTATTGAAGACTCATCTCTTCAGTAGGTCCTATGACTTTGTGTAGTCTGGCCCAGGAGTGTGAAGGTGAACGGAAAGGCACTGGAGCAACGAACCACCCTTGCTGTCTTTGCCTGGCCGGTTCCTCTCCACTGGGATTCTCTGCCTCTAACCCTATTACAGGGGCTGAGTCACTGGCTTACTGGTGCCGTGGCGGAGATCTTGTGGGCTATACTCGGCCTTGTCTCAGGATGAGGCCTACACCGTGCTCTCTGCGTCTGACTCCACACCCACCACTTCTAGCTGTTCGTGACACTACGACTACGCATGCGTGTTTGCCACCACAGAATTCTCCAGAAGACAGGCTAAATCTGTCCAGTCATATGGTTAACCATCTAAAATGAAACTGAAATAATCAGTTCCTCCTTCTCTGGAATGCATCTCTCATGGTTTTACTCTGCGATGGGAAAACGACAATTTCTCGTCAATGTGTTACCATTCAGAATGGCTGAAAGTTTAACACTTTTACCTAGAACGTGATGGCAAAGTCGTTTTATTGTCCATTGTTGCCAATAGCTAGGTTTCCATTCAATTTTCGACCGATTTTCAAGCAAATATTAAAGAATCTGCATAAAATAATAAGCGCATTTTTCCCACCAGTGAGTGTTCGATCATCATGTCAGCAGAATAAGACACAAGTTATTTATTGGAAAGAAGCATCAGGCTCATCACCTTGAACCTTCACCACCCTGTGAAGTTCATAACTTATTTCATCAATAGCCAGTGGTGGAAAAAGTATCCAATTGTCATACTTGAGTAAAAGTAAAAGTAAAGATAATTTAACAGAACATTACTCAAGTAAAAGTTAGTCACCCAGTATAATACTACTTCAGTAAACGTCTAAAAGTATTTTACTTTAAATAAACAGTTGAAGTCAGAAGTTTACATACACCTTAGCCAAATACATTTAAATACATTTTTCACAATTCCTGACATTTAATCCTAGTAAAAATTCCCTGTCTTAGGTCAGTTAGGATCACCACTTTATTTTAAGAATGTGAAATGTCAGAATAATAGTAGAGAGAACGATTTATTTCTGCTTTTATTTCTTTCATCACATTCCCAGTGGGTCAGAAGTTTACATACACTCAATAACTATTTGGTAGCATTGCCTTTAAATTGTTTAACTTGGGTCAAACGTTTCAGGTAGCCTTCCACAAGCTTCCCACAATAAGTTGGGTGAATTTTGGCCCATTCCTCCTGACAGAGCTGGTGTAACTGAGTCAGGTTTGTAGGCCTCCTTGCTTGCACACGCCTTTTCAGTTCAGCCTACACTATGGGATTGAGATCAGGGCTTTGTGATGGCCACTCCAATACCTTGACTTTGTTGTCCTTAAGCCATTTTTCCACAACTTTGGAAGTATGCTAGGGGTCATTGTCCATTTGGAAGACCCATTTGCGACCAAGCTTTAACTTCCTGACTGATGTCTTGTGATGTTGCTTCAATATATCCACATAATTGTCCTTCCTCGAGATGTCATCTATTTTGTGAAGTCCAGGCCCTCCTGCAGCAAAGCACGCCCACAACATGATCAAATCAAATCAAATTTTATTTGTCACATACACATGGTTAGCAGACGTTAATGCGAGTGTAGCGAAATGCTTGTGCTTCTAGTTCCAACCATGCAGTAGTATCTAACAAGTAATCTAACAAATTCACAACAACTACCTTGTACACACAAGAGTAAAGGAATGAATACGAGTGAAGAAGGCGCAACAGCACCTTTTCAACCTCAGGAGGCTGAAGAAATTTGGCTTGTCACCAAAAACACTCACAAACTTTTACAGATGCACATTCGAGAGCATCCTGTCGGGCTGTTTCACCGCCTGGTACGGCAACTGCTCCACCCACAACTGTAAGACTCTCCAGAGGGTAGTGAGGTCTGCACAACGCATCACCAGGGGGCAAACTACATGCCCTCCTGGACACCTACACCACCCGATGTCACAGGAAGGCCAAAAAGATCATTAAGGACAACAACCACCCGAGCCACTGCCTGTTCACCACGCTACCATCCAGAAGGCTAGGCCAGTACATGTGCATCAAAACTGGGACAGAGAGACTGAAAAACAGCTTCTATCTCAAGGCCATCAGACTGATAAACAGCCATCACTAACATTGAGTGGCAGCTGCCAGCATACTAACTCAAATATCTAGCCACTTTAATAATAAAAAATTGGATGTAACAAATGTATCACTAGTCACTTTAAACAACGGCACTTTATATAATGTTTACATACCTTACATTACTCATCTCATATGTATATACTGTACTCGATACCATCTTACTGCATCTTGCCTATGCCGTTCGACCATCGCTCATCCAGATATTTATATGTACATATTCTTATTCATTCCTTTACACTTGTGTGTTTAAGGTAGTGGTTGTGAAAATGTTAGATTACTTGATAGATATTACTGCATGGTCGGGAACTAGAAGCACAAGCATTTCGCTACACTCGCATTAACATCTGCTAACCATGTGTACGTGACAAATTAAATTTGATTTGATTTTTGTAAATTTCAGACCCACTGGAATTGTGATATAGTGAATTATAAGTGAAATAATCTGTCTGTAAACAATTGTTGGGAAAATTACTTGTGTCATGCACAAAGTAGATGTCCTAACCGACTTGCCAAAACTATAGTTTGTTAACAAGAAATTTGTGGAGTGGTTGAAAAACGAGTTTTAATTACTCCAACCTAAGTGTATGTAAACTTTCGACTTCAACTGTATTTTCATAAATGCTGGACTGGAATATGGGGCAAATCAACAACAACAAAAAAATCTATATTTGAGGTGTTTGAATTTGTTGATTAAAAGCGAGACATGATTGTTTGGTTGCAGGACAAGGGACAAAGAGCCTAAATTCAGGACTGTCCCGCACAATCTGTTGACATTTGGTCGTCCTAGACTGCTGTTGTGGAGTGCCATACGATCTGCACCCACCTCAAAAGACGAGGCAACCATTCGGCTTTGGCTCAAAGCCACACATTTTAATAAACCCCGGAAACTACCCTCAATTGCTCTTTTCACTTTGTAGACAGGAAATCTACAGAGGACCACCCTATTCCAGAAAAGTATCTGGGCTACGATGCCCATGTAAAGATGCAACACATTGACCATACTAGTAGGTCAGCTACAATTCATGTTTGTCACATGGTAGCCTGTTAGCTTTCTTTGCCAACAACAATCTGCTAGTCAGTGTAGATATGAGAACATGCATTCAGGTTAGAAAATGTAGCTAGCTAACGTTACCTAATTGATTTGAGACACATTGTATTTAGCTAACTTCTTTTTTATGTTTGAGTGTTGTGTCATGTCGGAGGAACGACTTGGAGCATTCAAGCGCTCAGAGCTGGGAAGGAACGCAAGAACCCTTCTCACTATTGACAGCCGAAATTGCTGCCATGTTTGTAACAATTTTCAGTGGTGCGTGACGTCAGAGTTCAGCATGTGGGACAGATCAGGGTCCAGAAATCATACCCGAGTTTCCTTGTTGTAATTACGAGTTGGAGTGGCGTTCGAGGGTGTTTTCCCAGTAGGAAGGTCATATTTACACGTTCCCAACATGACGTGTATGTGCCATTGGTCAAGTTTTTTTTTTTTTTTTTTTTTTTTTTTTACAGATGATCGTCATGGTGACAGTTTACTGCAAAGCTGTAACTTTACTAAAGATGAGGATGACCAGATCCAGATGCAAACTGCGGAATTCAAATCAAATGGGAAGATTCAACTACACGACAAAATTGCCTCCAAACAAATCCACCTGTCATAAAATAATCCAATGTAACAAAGTTGAGGAACTATTAACCAAAACCGTTCTCAAGAACGACACCAGCTCAACAATTGACACTGGCCTACCTTTTCTTGCATTATTTGCACGTTTCTTTCCTTACACCTTTCAACAGCACCAACTTCACACTGGACATCATGGATCTAATACTGATGACCCTGATGAGGCAGAAATTCTACCTAATCCAAGGAGATCTTGATTTTTTTTCTTGTAAGCAGGTTCATATCCCACTGGATGAATGTAATGAAGGAGAAAATATACTTAGAATCTGTACTGCTTGTTAACCTCTACCCTCAGTGCCACCCTCTACGCCCACCCCCCAAAGATGAGCTTTCCTTACATTTTTGATGAGTTAAAAGCTATCATATAGTTCTTACAGAAATCATGTAAAATAATTATGCTGCTTAGAAAAAAAAGTTAACTGATCACATATACATTAGAAAATACTATCATTTCATGATAGGCCTCTTTGGTAAAATATTCCACCCCTTCCTCTTCCCTACACGCAAACGAGAGCACTTGTAAAATGCTCACTTTTATTTTTAACTACTTGTATTGTCATTGCATACAGTGGGGAAAAAAAGTATTTAGTCAGCCACCAATTGTGCAAGTTCTCTCACTTAAAAAGACGAGAGAGGCCTGTCATTTTCATCATAGGTACACTTCAACTATGACAGACAAAATGAGGAAAATAAATCCAGAAAATCACATTGTAGGATTTTCTATGAATTTATTTGCAAATTATGGTGGAAAATAAGTATTTGGTCACATACAAACAAGCAAGATTTCTGGCTCTCACAGACCTGTAACTTCTTCTTTAAGAGGCTCCTCTGTCCTCCACTCATTACCTGTATTAATGGCACCTGTTTGAACTTGTTATCAGTATAAAAGACACCTGTCCACAACCTCAAACAGTCACACTCCAAACTCCACTATGGCCAAGACCAAAGAGCTGTCAAAGGACACCAGAAACAAAATTGTAGACCTGCACCAGGTTGGGAAGACTGAATCTGCAATAGGTAAGCAGCTTGGTTTGAAGAAATCAACTGGGGGAGCAATTATTAGGAAATGGAAGACATACAAGACCATTGATAATCTTCCTCGATCTGGGGCTCCACGCATAAGATCTCACCCGTGGGGTCAAAATGATCACAAGAACGGTGAGCAAAAATCCCAGAACCACACGGGGACCTAGTGAATGACCTGCAGAGAGCTGGGACCAAAGTAACAAAGCCTACCATCAGTAACACACTACGCCGCCAGGGACTCAAATCCTGCAGTGCCAGACGTGTCCCCCTGCTTAAGCCAGTACATGTTCAGGCCCGTCTAAAGTTTGCTAGAGAGCATTTGGATGATCCAGATGAGGATTGGGAGAATGTCAGATGAAACCAAAATATAACTTTTTGGTAAAAACTCAACTCGTCGTGTTTGGAGGACAAAGAATGCTGAGTTGCATCCAAAGAACACCATACCTACTGTGAAGCATGGGGGTGGAAACATCATGCTTTGGGGCTGTTTTTCTGCAAAGGGACCAGGACGACTGATCCGTGTAAAGGAAAGAATGAATGGGGCCATGTATCGTGAGATTTTGAGTGAAAACCTCCTTCCATCAGCAAGGGCATTGAAGATGAAACGTGGCTGGGTCTTTCAGCATGACAATGATCCCAAACACACCGCCCGGCAACGAAGGAGTGGCTTCGTAAGAAGCATTTCAAGGTCCTGGAGTGGCCTAGCCAGTCTCCAGATCTCAACCCCATAGAAAATCTTTGGAGGAGTTGAAAGTCCGTGTTGCCCAGCGACAGCCCCAAAACATCACTGCTCTAGAGGAGATCTGCATGGAGGAATGGGCCAAAATACCAGCAACAGTGTGTGAAAACCTTGTGAAGACTTACAGAAAACATTTGACCTCTGTCATTGCCAACAAAGGGTATATAACAAAGTATTGAGATAAACTTTTGTTATTGACCAAATACTTATTTTCCACCATAATTTGCAAATAAATTCATAAAAAATCCTACAATGTGATTTTCTGGATTTCTTTTCCTCATTTTGTATGTCATAGTTGAAGTGTACCTATGATGAAAATTACAGGCCTCTCTCATCTTTTTAAGTGAGAGAACTTGCACAATTGGTGGCTGACTAAATACTTTTTTCCCCACTGTACATAGCATACATGTTCTGTTTCATTGTGACTTTAGTCCAGTTCTGCCCATGTACAACACTCATTGCCATAGACAATGAGGCATTATAACCATGGATTTATTTTGTTACAGCAGATGATGATTCATCAAAAAAATACAAATACTTTTATAAGTCTGCAATCTTGACAAGTATTATGTATATTTAAAAACATCCGATCAGTGCAAATGAATAAATAAATACAACGCCAATTAAATGTAAAGTATCACTCCTAGCAAATCAGAGAAAAACTCATATTTCAGTAATAAAGAAAACACTGATAAATACTAAGTCTAAATGAACACTGCTAAATCTAATACAATGATAATTCTTAGTGCAATTTCAATTATACGCCACCTAACATTTCCCTCTTCTAAGATTATAGTCTACAGGTGTTACTTATGATGCAGCCTCTGATACAGTTACTTTCTACATTCCAATGGTCATTGATGTATTGCACCCTTGTGAATTCAACTCTGTAATATTGCACAGTATAGTATTATCAGTTCAAAAGGAAGATTGGCAAGACCTGGGCTGTTTTCCATGTAGATGTGTCCTCTGCAGTCAAAGGAAGTGCACTGGTGTTTCTTCAGATTCTAATGGTTTTCCAGAAATTCCAAATTATCTGAAGAATATGGGAATATAGGATATCTATCAAAATCATATGAGCCTGCTCAGATCATTGAGAAAGAGGGGGAGGGGGTTATTGCACCCCTCCTACATCATCAGTCCACATCCATACCTTCTGGAGTTTGTATAAGAAAGATGCACTACATGACCAAAAGTATGTGGACACCTGCTCGTCGAAAATCTCATTCCAAAATCATGGGCATTAATATGTAGTGCGTCCCCCATTTGCTGCTATAACAGCCTCCACTCTTCTGGGAAGGCTTTCCACTAGACGTTGGAACATTGCTGCAGGGACTTGCCTCCCTTCATCCATTAGTGATATGGGCACTGATGTTGGGTGATTAGGCCTGGCTCGCAGTCTGCGTTCCAATTCATCCCAAAAGTGTTCGATGGGGTTGAGGTCAGAGCTCTGCTCAGGCCAGTCAAGTCAAGATCTCCCACACCGATCTCGACAAACCATTTCTGTATGAGCCATGCTTTCTGCACAGGGGCATTGTCATGCTGAAACAGGGGGCCTTCCCCAAACTGTTGCCACAAAATTGGAAACACAAAATCATCTAGAATGCCATTGTATGCTGTAGCGTTAAGATTTTCCTTCACTGGAACTAAGGGGCCTAGCCCGAACCATGAACAGCCCCAGACCATTATTCCTCCTTCACCAAACTTTACAGTTGGCACTATGCATTGGGGCAGGTAGCGTTCTCCTGGCATCCCCCAAACCCAGATTCGTCTGTCTTACTGCCAGATGGTGAAGCATGATTCATCACTCCAGAGAACTCGTGAGTGTTGCAACCGAAGACAGATGATTTTTTACGTGCTTTGCACTTCAGCACTTGTGTGGCCTACCACTTCGCGGCTAAGCCGTTGTTGCTCCTGGACGTTTCCACTTCACAATAACATTGCTTACAGTTGACCGGGGCAGCTCTAGCAGGGCAGAACTTTGACAAATTGATTGTTGGAAAGGTGGCATCCTATGACAGTGCCATATTGAAAGTCACTGAGCTCTTCAGTAAGGCCAGTCTACTGCCAATGTTCGCCTATTGAGACTGTATGGCTGTGTCCTCTATTTTATGCACCTGTCAGCAACGGGTGTGGCTGAAATAGCCGAATACACTAATTTGAAGGGGTGTCCACATACTTTTGTTTGTATATAGTGTATAATCCCAATATGGGATTTGACCTGTCTTTGAAACAAATGGAGGCATCGTAGAGTCCAAATGCTCTAGGGAGGCTCTTCATCTGTCTTGAAATCAAACCTTACTTTGCCTCTATCCACCACTAAAATCAATAGAAGGTCATAATGTTTATCTATAATAAATCATGTTAAACTAGTCAGAAAAAAGAGAGATGTGGTAGCTAGAAAGTTATATGGATGGAAGAAAAAAGACAAATAGACGGACACGGGTTTAGTGACACTAGTACATCTCTCTTTCCTCTCTGTTTAGTGAGTCTACACATTTATCTTATCTAAACTCCAGCTGAAGTGGGGTCATCTACCTCTTGTTCTAATTTTACTAATGTACAGTATTTATCCATTTGTCTAAGTTACTCTTGTGCACAGGAGTGCACAAAATAACTGTTTTTCAAGGGAAATGTATGGATTGTGATTAAGAATAAATTGTGATACAAATTGTGCAAAACAGCAATGTATGGTGTCTTCATTGTTTTTTCAAATGGGAAGTCTATCATCAAATATTTCCTAGACCTCTCACATTAAACATATAGAAGAGAACACTATTTCTGTAATCTTATGAATGTCATTTTGAAATACAAATAGTATTTGCATAAGAATATAATTTTCATACCAAATGGGCTATTTAGGAAATAAATCAGCGCCACAAGCAGAAACTCTCCCACACAGACTAAAGTGCTTACAAACTTGGGCCACTTTGGTATGATGCAACTTTGCATACTACACTGGCATGATGGCAGAGAATAGTAGAACTTGCTGGTTGTACTCCAATTCTGTGCTAGGAATTTATCCTTGAAATATCAACTGGCCGGTTGGTCTTTCATGAGTTGAAGTCCCTCAGTCAGGCACTCCAAATGTAGCTCAGTCCAGCTTTAGGAGAGAAGCCATTGATATGTCAGGATGTCCTGCGGATCAGCCTTTGAAGTGAAAACTACCAGGGTCTCCACCAATAAAACTGTTGAACTTCAGTGAAGGAAGTCTGAATAATTCCAAAAAGATTAACCTCTGGTTCTCTGAAAAGCCATACAGTGCTTCTGAAGAAAACTCCCCAGAGCTGATACTCTGGTGGATGGAAGGTGGGCCCACAGAGCTCTGAGTGACAGGAATCCCTCCTTCTCTGCTCACATTGGGTCAGGTGCGCTGGATCTAAGACGTGACGACTGGGGATGGAACACATCTGAGAGCCTTGAGGAATGTCTTGTTTTCTGGCCAAAGTGGAAACACAAAAGAAAGGTCAATATTTTCTATTATTGTACAAACTGAGCTGTCCATCAGTAGTGGTGTGTGGGTAAAATCATTGGGGAAGCCAAGCCAGGGAAAAAAACTGCCATATTACAACCTATTGTGTTGTTTGCTCTATAACCTTTTAGGCCTATATTTCAGTGTGAAGGCACATGAACTAAGGCCAAGACAATAAGAAGACAGTGGCAGAATAAACTTTTGTTTCATCACAAAACCGGAGAGCAGCATATGTCCGGTGAAGTCCACAAAACATATTGCATGTAACAAACAGTTACATGACCTACAACATGGTCAAGCAAGTTAATGTTTTTGACATTTTCGGACTACTAAACAACTATTGATTTAGAACCACGAGTTACCGCAAGTTTAAAAGAAAACAGGCACTGCCTCCACTATTCCAGCACCATTTCATAATCTAATCACCTATATTTAGTCTAATACATTGACAACTAAAAGATACCAAAAACTATTTAGTCCAATCAACGTAAGCTAAATATGATGTGGCTGTACACGGTCCTGCTTGCTGTCTGTCAGTCTGTCAGTCTGTCTGTCATGGTGTCTGCAAGTGGAAAAAACATGTTGACTCACCCTACTTGTTGAAAAATGATAATGCAATCCTCTTTCATGTTGCCTAAACGGTCTATGACTTTGTCATACACACTTCTAGTTTTTGTTGTCCTAGGTTACCTGGCTAAAATGCTTGCTCGCTAGCCTAACTTCCTTTCATGAGCAAAGATGCGCCAGGCCAGCTAGTTAACATTAGCCTAACGTTACTACATATACATTAGCTAGCGACATGTTGAACTTCCATCCTCTCAGGCCAGGGGCACAATGTATGCATTTATGGTTGGATCAGAATCACCGTTATAATCATTGGCCAGTGCAGAGAATTAAGTAAAACCACAAGCCCAAATCCCTATCTCCATCCATGGCTAATTTAGGAAAGGGACAATTTTAGCTAGCTAGCTACCGGAGGACAATGACACAATGAGTTGTAACAATTGATAAGTGTTGATAAGTGTGAAGCCAAATGCAAATTGGCTTCCCTTGACACTTTTTTTGGGTGCGCCAGGACCATTCACAGCTGAACTCCCTCAGTTTAGCGCAACGCTGATTGGCTATTACTTTATTTAAAGAATGATCAAGGGAGGCCAAATGCTCACTGCCTTCCCTTGCATTCAATGCTACAGATGGCAACAATGTCATACTATTTTTGACCAGACAGCATCAGATGGGCTACACATACAGAGACAGAGGGGCACTGTTTCGTTCGCTTGGATGCTTCCTCCGGTTAGATACGTTCAGCCTCTTGCGAATTTAAGGAAATTTATGAAACACAGAGAGACAAAATAAATTATTTTGTATGTTTTCTTCTTGGTCATATTTGGGGGGGGAAGCCTGGCTTCCCTTGGCATCCACAAATACACGCCACTGCTGCCCATATAATCATTCAACCATGCACAAAGATCCAGTTCGAGAAATGGCCTGTGGTTCAAAGTACCCAACTGTCATACTTGAGTAAAAGTAAAGAAACCTTGAAAGTCACCCAGTAAAATAATTATTGAGTAAAAGTCTAAAAGTATTTGGTTTTAAATATAAACTATCAAAATTAAATGTAATTGCTAAAATATACTTTAGTATCAAAAGTAAATGCTACAAACCAGACAGCTTGGTTTTCTTGTTTAAAAATGTCCGGATAGCGAGGGGCACCCTCCAACACTTAATTTACAAACAAAGCATTTGTGTTTATTGAGTGTGCTAGATCAGAGGCAGTAGGGATGACCACGTGTTCGCTTGATAAGTGTGTGAATTGGGCCATTTTCCTGTTCTGCTAAGCATTAAAAATGTAGCGAGGACTTTTGGGTGTCAGGGAAAATGTATGAGAGTAAAAAGTCTATATTTTCTTAGGAATGTAGTGGAGTAAAAGTTGTCAAATATAAATAGTAAAGTACAGATACACCCCAAAAACGACTTACTGTACCTTTCTTTGTCAGGACTAGCCTGTGCCAGCTGATCTGTCAAGCCGTTACTGTTCCTCACATCCAGCATTGGGGTAAGCCTCTGCCTCCTGGCTCTGAAACATGTACTGGAACACAGCAACACAGAATGGATAACACTGACCAGTACTATTAACCAACTACAGAGAGGCTACCTGCACAGCACACACTGATTCATACTCCCAAGAAGTGGTCAAATGTTGACAAATTGTTTTACCACCTGCCTTTGTCTGACTAAAGCCAGTCATTTATGGCTGACACAGTAATGGTCGTCACTAGTTACCACAGACACAAAGTCAAACCCAGCCTATTTCTACAATTTATTTTCTTAAAATCTGATTTTAAACATAATCTTAACCCTAACCCAAACCACACTGCTAACCTTATATTAAGACAGAATTTTACGATATATACCATTTTAACTTTTTACGATATATACCATTTAAGCTAGTGTAAAATCTCAGTAACTCATAACTTGTGCTAACTTTACTGACTGGTTGATTTCACTGAATATATACAGTGGGGCAAAAAAGTATTTAGTCAGCCACCAATTGTGCAAGTTCCTCACTTAAAAAGATGAGAGAGGCCTGTCATTTTCATCATAGGTACACTTCAACTATGACAGACAAAATGAGGAAAAAGAAATCCAGAAAATCACTTTGTAGGATTTTTAATTTATTTATTTGCAAATTATGGTGGAAAATAAGTATTTGGTCAATAACAAAAGTTTATCTCAATACTTTGTTATATACCCTTTGTTGGCAATGACAGAGGTCAAACGTTTTCTGTAAGTCTTCACAAGGTTTTCACACACTGTTGCTGGTATTTTGGCCCATTCCTCCATGCAGATCTCCTCTAAAGCAGTGATGTTTTGGGGCTGTCGCTGGGCAACACAGACTTTCAACTCCCTCCAAAGATTTTCTATGGGGTTGAGATCTGGAGACTGGCTAGGCCACTCCAGGACCTTGAAATGCTTCTTCTGAAGCCACTCCTTCGTTGCCCGGGCGGTGTGTTTGGGATCATTGTCATGCTGAAAGACCCAGCCACGTTTCATCTTCAATGCCCTTGCTGATGGAAGGAGGTTTTCACTCATAATCTCACGATACATGGCCCCATTCATTCTTTCCTTTACACGGATCAGTCATCCTGGTCCCTTTGCAGAAAAACAGCCCCAAAGCATGATGTTTCCATCCCCATGCTTCACAGTAGGTATGGTGTTCTTTGGATGCAACTCAGCATTCTTTGTCCTCCAAACACGGCGAGTTGAGTTTTTACCAAAAGGTTCTATTTTGGTTTCATCTGACCATATGACATTCTCCCAATCCTCATCTGGATCATCCAAATGCTCTCTAGCAAACTTCAGACGGGCCTGAACATGTACTGGCTTAAGCAGGGGGACACGTCTGGCACTGCAGGATTTGAGTCCTGGCGGCGTAGTGTGTTACTGATGGTAGGCTTTGTTACTTTGGTCCCAGCTCTCTGCAGGTCATTCACTAGGTCCCCCGTGTGGTTCTGGGATTTTTGCTCACCGTTCTTGTGATCATTTTGACCCCACGGGTGAGATCTTGCGTGGAGCCCCAGATCGAGGAAGATTATCAGTGGTCTTGTATGTCTTCCATTTCCTAATAATTGCTCCCCAGTTGATTTCTTCAAACCAAGCTGCTTACCTATTGCAGATTCAGTCTTCCCAACCTGGTGCAGGTCTACAATTTTGTTTCTGGTGTCCTTTGACAGCTCTTTGGTCTTGGCCATAGTGGAGTTTGGAGTGTGACTGTTTGAGGTTGTGGACAGGTGTCTTTTATACTGATAACAAGTTCAAACAGGTGCCAATAATACAGGTAACGAGTGGAGGACAGAGGAGCCTCTTAAAGAAGAAGTTACAGGTCTGTGAGAGCCAGAAATCTTGCTTGTTTGTATGTGACCAAATACTTATTTTCCACCATAATTTGCAAATAAATTCATTAACAATCCTACAATGTGATTTTCTGGATTTTTTTTCCTCATTTTGTCTGTCATAGTTGAAGTGTACCTATGATGAAAATGACAGGCCTCTCTCATCTTTTTAAGTGAGAGAACTTGCACAATTGGTGGCTGACTAAATACTTTTTTGCCCCACTGTAACTAGACTTCAAGATATAATATCTGTGCAGAGCTAATTCAAACCCCATAAACATATTCTACTCACTGATTTTAGGTTGGACTCCATATCATTAAAGTTCCACTCACTCAAGGGCAGGTTGAAATTGAATGGCTGAAAAGACAGAACAGCGTCATATCAGTATGAGCTGCTGTGATCACTGTCTGACCCACTCTTATCTAGTGAAGAGAAACTTCACATGGGAGCTAATATGCCTGTTTCTGCAGTAACGTTGTTTTCCATGCTTCCGGGAGACAGGCTTTAAACACACTGTCTGCCAAGCTTCAGAGGGTCCTACTCACATCTATGACAGCAGCAGTGGGCTCCACACTTTGCTGGTGGGTCCTCAGGAGAAGCTGCAAGTCCTCCAGACTCATGTCCACATTCTCTACAGCATCAGATACTTCTGGTCTACAACACACATCATATCACACTACTTGGGCTTCACTAGAAAATAATACATTAATATGTAATAAAATAAAACAATGTAGAGCTTTTGATCTGTTTATCTGTGTGAGTGTGTGTACCTTTCCAGAGCAGGTCTCTTGCTCCTCCTTTCTGCTCCAGACCCTCTGCCCTCCAGGACGGACTGTACCATGGCAACATGGAGGACAGGGGGTTCAGAACACACCTCGCAGGAGCCCAGTGGGACCCCTTCCCCCCGGCCTCGCACCCCTGGGCTCACTGGCTCCTCTTTGATCAGCATCATACACTTTTCCCTGTGTGGGGACAGAAACACAGCAGTCTTATATGTTCATATCAGTCCTGTTGAATAAAGCTAGATACTGGATTTTGTTACTTTGCAAATCACTACAGGATAAAAGGTGACTTTGACCTTTGACCCTCACCTTGTCTCCTGTGTTTGCATTTGAATGGCCATGTTGCTGGGTTGTGACATTTCCGTAACGTCTGATATGATTGGTCCTCCTGTCATTGCATTATTGGAGCAAGAGGCAGTTTCTGTAGATGGCTGTAGAGAAGGAGCAGTAATAGAGTTTGATGAAAGGTTTGTGAAGGGTTGTGAAGCTCACAGCCTGACAGTCACTATGCAGTTCAAAATATAAAGGGCTTTTTTCTATGATAATCATAATGTCCCAATGCTAGATGGAAACTATAAATGCAGTACAACTAGCAAAAAGTTGTGTAATGGTGAAAGGTAGAGTGGGTTCTCACCGACTGGATATAGAAGGGCTCATGCAGGGACTCCATTTGGTGGCTATGGCTGAACTTAGAGGCTGGGGGTGTGGTGGAGCCAACATCCAACATGAGGGGACTGGGAGGGCCAGGCATCACCATGAGGGGGAATATTGAGAAAACAATGTGAGTCAATGGAAATACTCTTGTACAATGACATGCCATGGAACTGACAAAGCCATAGAGAGCTGTGTCTGCTCGTCTTTACTGGATGAGAGCCAAGGATAAGGGGAAGTAACTGTAACCTCTATTGCAAGGAGGACTAAGGAAGCAGTGGTATTTTTGAGAAACTAGCTTGGCTTGTATAGAACACGTAGACCTTAAAACGCTGAATAACCCACTTGCTTTTCAACCACTGAGAAAAGTGAATACTGTATGTTAGTAATTACACTATGTAATTGACTTTTGTGATATTTTATTTCATTCATCTTATACCAGCCACTACTGTTTCTATTTTGCCAAGGCTGTGTACACATAATGCCATATCTCTGTCAGTTTAATTTACTGCAACCAATACTAAGCACAAACAGCAGGGCACAATGACAACATGAATTGTATTGTAGAACACAGCCATGCCACAGTGTTATGAATGTGAAAAATGTCCAGTTAACGTAAAGTCAGTTGTGATTGTAAATCTTTAGGTGTTATGGACATGACAGCTGTAATGAGGGAAAAGGGAATACCTAGTCAGTTGTACAACTGAATGCATTCAACTGAAATGTGTCTAACGCATTTAACACAACACCTCTGAATCAGAGAGAAGCTGCCATAATCCACATCTTCTAATGGGAGAACTGCCTTGCTCAGGGGCAGAACGACAGATTTTTATCTTGTCAGCTCTGGGATTCGATCCAGCAACCATTTGGTTATTGGCCCAACACTTTAACCACTAGGCTATCTGCGAACATATGAGCGTTGTATGTGACTGTGCCTTGTCCTTCGACCGATTTGTTCACACGGGTCACAGCTGACAGTGCATTTCTCATAGAGGATAGAGGGTCATGCGCCCTGGTTCAGTGGGGTGGTGTGGGTGTGAGAGGATGGGGGTGATTGTGTGTGTGTGTGTGTGTGAGGGGCTTTAGCTCAGTAGGTCTGATTCAGCATTCAGCTCCATTCATCCCAACTGTGATTGTGCAACGCGTCAGCTGACCACATCCAGCTGAGTTGGCCGTTCCCACTGCAGTGTTTGTGTTACTATTGTCGATTTGTTAGTATAGTGTGTTAATGAGTGTATGTACATACAGGTGTGTTTGTGTGTGTGTTTTTGAGCATGTATTGTTAATCTTAGCCTTTGTGTGTGTTTGTACGTGTGTGTGGGCACGCATTACAAAGCGAAGCAGAATACTCACAGCTTTCTCTTCATTCCTACAGTGCTGGGTGTGTTTGACTGCATCTGGCTGAATAGGAACTGAATCAGCTATAAAGGAGCAGAAAACAGAGAATGATGCAGCACCAAAGTAGTCTCTCTAGACAGACGGGTAGTCTCTAGACAGACGGGTAGTCTCTCTAGACAGACGGGTAGTCTCTAGACAGACGGGTAGTCTCTCTAGACAGACGGGTAGTCTCTCGACAGACGGGTAGTCTCTCTAGACAGACGGGTAGCCTCTCTAGACAGACGGGTAGTCTCTCTAGACAGACGGGTAGTCTCTCGACAGACGAGTAGTCTCTCTAGACAGACGGGTAGTCTCTAGACAGACGGGTAGTCTCTCTAGACAGACGGGTAGTCTCTCGACAGACGGGTAGTCTCTCTAGACAGATGGGTAGTCTCTCTAGACAGACGGGTAGTCTCTCGACAGACGGGTAGTCTCTCTAGACAGACGGGTAGTCTCTCAAAGACAGACGGGTAGTCTCTCGACAGACGGCTAGTCTCTCTAGACAGACGGGTAGCCTCTCTAGACAGACGGGTAGTCTCTCTAGACAGACGGGTAGTCTCTCGACAGACGGGTAGTCTCTCTAGACAGACGGGTAGTCTCTCTAGACAGACGGGTAGTCTCTCGACAGATGGGTAGTCTCTCTAGACAGACGGGTAGTCTCTCTAGACAGACGGGTTGCCTCCTGCAATGTACCAATGTTCCGCAGTCTGGGATTCCAAGACTAGCACCAAAGTAACACACTTTGACTCCTCCCCCCTCTCGCTCGCTCTCTAACACACACACACACACACACACACACACTGTATCGTCATGTTTGTTCAGAGGTTCTCACCTTGTTCATGACTTTCTGCTGCTGAGTGTGGTTCTGTCTCAGTGAGACCACCTCTCTCCACAGTACCTCATTCTGCCTGGAGGAGTAAGACAGACCACTGTGACATTCACAAGTTTATTATCAACCCCCTCACTCACCACCCTGCATGTGTGTGATCTATGTGTGGTTAAATGGTGTGACTAGGCAATGCTGATTTCAGCCCGTTCACCCTGATGTGTCATATCTGAGGGCTCAGCCAAATGTCATCCACCTATTCCAGATCAGACAGAGACATGTGACAAGATCCCCTGTACTGCTACCTGACGCATGCACCTGACCAGCACACCTGACGCTATTATAGGGCGCAAAGGTCAGGTGAGCAGCTGAATGTTCTCTTCAACCAATGTAGACAAAAGACCAAACCATTGGAACATACAATGCGGCCAGGGACAATGCATGGACTACTGAGGATGGACTATGAGTTTCTTTGACTCTTTTGCATATGGCTTAGTATGATTAGTAATATGTTTTGTCCCAGTTCAGTGCCTCAAACTAAATGTCATAGCATTAAACCAACTACAGTACTGATAATAGTAACTGTATTGATTTAGCATGTGTCATACATTGTCGATGTAGTTATGATTGATGCGTTGTATCAGCACATTGTTCTTCCTACTTACTGTTTCATGTCTTGCATCTGACACTCCATGTTCTCTTGTTGACTGCGCAGCACCTGCACCTCATACAGCAGCTTACTCAAGTCCTCCTGCCGCACTTTAGTCTCTTCACTCTTCACGATGGAGACCTGAACACACACAGAGGTCTTACAATGTGTACTTTGTTGGTGTGTGTGTGTCTGTGGGTCTGTTTTATTTCCTAGGTTTCTGTCTCACCTTCCTCTTGATGTGCTCCAGCAGGTGTTCGTGGCCTTGCAGGAAGTAGAGGTGCTGGAACTCGGTGTCGTCTCTCTCTGGCTTCACCAGGCCGCTCTGCTCTATGTTCACCACCTTCCTGAAGCCATCTGCACACCAGTCCACAGTTAGCGGCACACAGCAACACACACACCTCCAGAGGCACAAACACTCAAATTAATGCTCATCCTACAGTACCTACACATAAACAATACACAAGTAATTCCTACACTATTCACTTCTAAATACTGCTGAATATCCGAGAGGGTCTTTATTCTTTAGTGATGAGGAGAGGTACTCACACATGTTGAGCTGACGGACAAAGCTGGCCATGTTGTTATGTTTGAAGTACTTTGGCAGCACCTCCTTGGCAAACCTGCCCTGGTCAAAAACATGGAAGCTGGTTCCAGTCTGAGGGACAGAACCAAAATAGGGGTTTGTGTTTGAGTTCTATGAACCACTGACTGGACATTGACTACCTCAATTCAACATTCAGATCCAGTTTCCCAGACACAGATTAATGCTTTTTAGTCAAGGACGTTAGTGTCAAAACCATATAAGGCTCAGTCCTATAAATCATGTGGTTGATCAAATAGGAAGTCTTATTTGCTTTATAACAATAAGTCCATATAAAATATTTACTTTGCATATCCTAGTTCTCTTTTTGAAAATACTATCTTGATTCGAGCGGACAGGGGAATCTTAGCCACTTCTGTTTTTTAATTTCTTAGAATTTAAGTATCCTAAAAGTTGAAATTAAAGTTGAGGGAAAAACACATTTATCAGTAAGCTGTACACAACCTATGTACAGCTATGTAAATCAATGACAAGCTTATAGACTTTTCTCACTTAGTCAAAGTCCAGTAGCACAGGGGTAGTCAACCTGGGATCAACAAAAATATTTGTAGAGAATTCCCCCCCAATGTCTTTATAAATATTGCTAGCAACAACAGAATAAATACATTTTCAGTAGAAAAGAGGAGAATATCTTCTTTCTAATGATGACAACTTTATTTCTTGACTTGGCTTGGATATTGTTAATATGTCTGTCCCAATATGAGTCCAGCACGCAAAATCAGCTAATGAACATGATGAAATCATTCTTAATTCTCTCAAAGATAGCTACTCACTTACATTTTGAGGACTCTGTAAACGAGATTGTGGAGTCTTTGGCATAACAGTATCAGGTTAAAAAATAAAGATGTCGAGAGGTGCTTAGTGTGTGGTCTCACCACTCCTTCATAGACAATGCTGACATACTAGTCATCATTTTTTATTACATTTTCCATACTTTTATAAAGGGAACAAGACAGAGGCATTTTCTAATTTCACTGATGAATGCAAGGCAGGCACGTGTTTTGAGTTAACCAAAGGTTTAAAAAGAAAACGTTTTTGTTAACCCGGGTATAAATGGTCACCAATTAATATAATGTTCAAACACAGAACTATCCTTGAGTGATGGAGAAGAAGAATCTTCACTAAAACATGACTTCTCTATCATGTAATGTCTATGAAACACATGAAATATATTCCACTGTATGAAAGACCGCTAACTCTCTTTAACCAACCAGAAGTGTCAGTCCTTCAGGTACTCACAGCACTCCAGCAGATGAGGTGGTTGGTGTCCGGGTCCTCGACCAGGGTCCACAGTTTGGTGAGGAAGGCAGGCACGTTACTGGCATAACCCCCATCCACACCAATAGAGCCAGGAGATTCCTGCATGGCTGCTCTTCAGTTGGATGAACAAGCTGTTATTAAGAATGTGTATGAGAGAGTGTGTACATGCACAGGTCCTACTCCATTTCTGAGGTGCTTTGCTGCTGACTCTCTCTCTCTCTCTCTCTCTCTCTCTCTCTCTGTCTCTCTGTCCCTCTGGACTACTCATTCGGCCATATCAGGCCCTGTCATCCCTACAGGCCATCGTCAGCACAAACCTGCCCCTGCAGCGTCACCATAGCCCTCCAACACAACAAAAGACCCCACTGGCCATCACAAAGCCTAAAATAATACCACACTGTCATGCCAAACAATACGATACAGCACAGGAGCGCTGGTGAATACGTGTGTGTGTATGTGTCCAGATATAAACACTCCTATAAGAACAACTTTTCAGGACCAGTTCCAAGAGGAGAGTCGTTGTCTTGAAGACCGCACGTTCATCACAATTCATAAAGGCCATGATACACCGACCTACACTCACAGACTCATCTTCATAGCTCAAGGACAAACACATTAATATCGTATAACATGTAACACTTAGAAAGAGTACATAGTACAGTATGTGGTTTGTAAGAGTTTTGTATCAACTTTGTGTCACAAAGGTTATTGTTTTCCGAGAAAATTGTTTGTGAAGTTGTGTCATTGAAAATCTGAGAAAATAAATTAGTTCCTATTTGTGACCATGCAATTTGAATTCTTGTTTGCATCCCTGGGGAATGCACATTTTATGTATCTTGATCTGTGGTTAGTCACATGACAAATACACCGAACAAAAATATAAATGTAAAGTGTTGGTCCCATGCTTCAAGAACTGAAATAAAAGATCCCAGAAAGCTTATTTCTCTCAAATGTTGTGTACAAATTTGTTAACATCCCTATTGGGGATAATTTCATCTACCTGACAGATGTGGCATGTCAAGAAGCTGATTAAACAGCCTAATCATTACACAGGTGCAACTTGTGCTGGGGACAATAAAAGTCCACTCTAAAATGTGATGTTTTGTCACACAACACAATGCTTGAAAATAAAGAAGAGCTGGACACTCTAGGAGCTCAGATGCAAAATAATTGTGTCCAACGTTTCGACAGGCAAGCTGTCTTCATCAGGGTATGGTACACAACACAATGCCACAGACGTCTCATGTTTTGAGGGAGCGTGCAATTGGCATGCTGACTGCAGGAATGTCCACCGGAGTCCACCAGAGCTGTCAGAAACTGTCTAAGGAAAGCTCATCTGCACGCTCGTCATCCTCACCAGGGTCTTGACCTGACTGCAGTTCGGCATCATAACCAACTTCAGTGGGCAAATGCTCACCTTCAATGGCCACCTTCAATGAATCACAGTATGGCATCGTGTGGTCGAGTGGTTTGCTGATGTCAACGTTGAACAGAGCCCCATGGTGGCGATGGGGTTATGCTATGGGCAGGCATAAGCTATGGACAACAAACACAATTGCATTTTATTGATGGCAATTTGAATGCACAGAGATACCATGACGAGATCCTGAGGCCCATTGTTTCGGCCATCCATAACCATGTTTCAGCATGATAATGCACAATCCCATGTCGCAAGGATCTATACAGAATTCCTGGAAGTTGACAATGTCCCAGTTTTCGATGGCCTGCATACTCACCATACATGTCACCTATTGAGCAAGTTCGGGATGCTCTGGATTGACGTGTACGACAGCGTGTTCCAGTTCCCACCAATATCCAGCAACTTCGTAGAGCCATTGAAGAGAAGTGGGACAACATTCCTCAGGTCACAATCAACAGCCTGATCAACTTTTGCGAAGCAGATGTGCAGCTCTGCATGAGGCAAATGGTGGTCACACCAGATACGGACTGGTTTTCTGTTCCACATCCCTACCTTTCTTTTAAGGTATCTGTGACCAAGAGATACACATCTGTATTCCCTGTAATGTGAAATCCATATTTTAGGGCCTAATGAATTTGTTTTAATAGACTGATTTCCTTATATGAACTGGAACTGTCACATCTACTCCCCTCCGGCGTTCCACGGGGGCGGCAGGTAGCCTAGTGGTTAGAGTGTTGGACTTGTAACCGGAGGGTTGCAAGTTCGAATCCCCGAGCTGACATGGAAAAAAATCTGTCGTTCTGCCCCTGAACAAGGCAGTTAACCCACAGTTCCCCGGGCGCCGAAGACGTGGATGTCGATTAAGGCAGCCCACCGCACCTCTCTGATTCAGAGGGGTTGGGTTAAATGCGGAAGACACATTTCGGTTGAAGGCATTCGGTTGTACAACTGACAAATAATGGTGACTTTGACTTTGACACGTTGCCGGTATACTAACCACTGTTCCTTGGATTCATCATTACGCACATCTGGCATCAATCATTACACGCACCTGCACGTCATCATGATACTCACCTTGACTCCATCACCTTCCTGATTACCTCCCCTATATCTGCCGCTCCCTTTGGTTCTTTCCCCAGTCAGTATTGTTCCTGTGTTTATGTGTAGATGCTACTGTTATGTTGTCTCGTTTGTTGTTTTATTAAACGTTTCACCTGCTTCTCGACTCTTAGCGTCTCTGTTACAGTAACTCAGTTACATTTTGAATGCTTAGCAGTATAGGTGTGCCCCTGACTATTCGTAAATTAAAAAAATTATACAATTGTGCCGTTGGGTTTGCCTAATATAAGGAATTTGAGATTATTTATACATTTTACTTTTGATACTTAAACATATTTTTGAAATTACATTTACTTTTGATACTTAAGTATATTTAAAACCCAATACTTTTACTCGAGTAGTATTTTACTGGGTGACTTTCACTTTCACTTGTTATTTTCTATTAAGGTATCTTTACTTTTACTCAAGCATGACAATTGGGTCCTTTTCCAGCACTTCATAAGGGATATTTAACTTTTTTCTGGCCTACAACGTTAAAAGAATGGACTTCTGGCGCCATCTAGTGTTTAGATGTATGGACACCAAAATCATATACAACGGATAGCCAGTTTAGTCACTGCACATAGAACAGGTCACCACTGTAATAGCAAGGTGTCTCATATCCTCTTTCATTTGAATATGAGCTTCACAATGTCTTCCAGGTGGACCAACAGGATGTCTCCAACAGCTAGCCAGGTTCAGAGGCTTTATGAGGCAGGCCAAAAATGCCCTCTCTGCCCTGGAAGCATAAAACATCAGCAGCGCTGGTACATTAGAGAAACATACAGCACTGCTAGCTAATTTAAGTAACCTGTCAAAGATACAGTAAGTTTAATATCCCAAAACAACATTTACCTTAAGGTTTCTGAAAATCTGAGAATAGTTGAGATAGCCCTTCTTATCCTGATACTTTCTTTCTCCAAAATAAGACATTTAGGCTGAGAGAGACTACAAAGTTGCAACAATTTGTAATTTTGTCTAAATTTGAAGCAGGAAATCACTTGCATTTGCATTTAGATGCATTTTAGCCCCATGTGCCTGGGAGAGATATGACTGAAGTACCTGGATCCACCAGTGTCCACTGTGCATTGGTTGGGAGATAATGCTCCCTTACCTGCTTCAACAAAGGCCCATTCTGGGAAGTTGTGCCCCCGCATCGCCAAAAGGATAGTGGACAGTGTGTAGGGCCTGGGGAAAGTGTTCATCAGTTTTGGGGCAATTGCTATGATGTTCCTTTATTTGCTCCGCCAATCTACATTCACCAAATGGACATACCATGTTGGTCAGTATTTATTATGTACCCAGTGCTCGTTTGGAATGTGCCATTCTGCCTTGCTGTCACATGTCCATTAGTTTGGGTAGTGTGTGTGTTTAAGGAGACTGGTTAGAAGTACTGAACTAAAATGATTTCATTTGAAGGGAAAATGACCACTGCTACGTCCTGACAATGTTTGAGATTATTGCTTATGTGTAAGGAATGTGTTTCAAGCATAATAAAAAATTTTGAGACCAGAATAAGACGAAGGGTGTGTGGCGAAGATGTGCTATAGGCACATCTCTCTCAACTATTGGTTATTGACATTTTGATAATTCATTAAATATAATAGTCTATACATTCATACCATTCTCCAAGTGGAAATGTTGTTTGGAGAGCTCACAAGCTGCACAACACTTCTGATAAATAACTTTTGGTTCATTTAATTGTATTTACCAGTTTACTGTCAATTTCTTAGTTGTCTTTGTTTGGAGAGCACGTGTCCGGTTTCTCCGTCATGTTTAATGTTGTGTGAAGGCTGCACTAGCATGCATAGATATACCTGCCCTGTGCGTCAAGAATAAGTGTGGCCAAATGTATTTAAGTGCCCATTTGGGGATGTTGTTTTTAGTGAAATTTTGGGTAACTCAAGGGGGGGCTGAGCCTGGTAGACCCCACCTGTGCTTATTAGTTAAGACAGATTTTGCCTGATGAGAGGCTTTTTTTCTTTTAAATGCTGACATTTTGAAGTCAGAACTTTGTATATATATATTCAGTGGAGGCTGCTGAGGGGAGAATGGGTCATAATAAATACTGGAACGGAAGTGAATGGAATGGCATTAAACACATGGCAACCATGTGTTTTATGTATTTGATACCATTCCACCTATTCTGCTCCAGCCACTACCATGAGCCCATCCTCCCCAAATAAGGTGTCACCAACCTCCGGTGCAGTGGCAATTTTAGAATGTAAATCTTGGTGTTGTAAACTCCCCCCAAAAATGTGGGATGCATGCCAGCAAAGCCACTACACAACACTAAACAATACATTAATTTGACTATAACAGTGACAAACGGTGCCCACAAACTGCAGAGTCAACACCTTACCACTGTTACACCTGGCTATCAGCGGAGCCTTGTCTGGCAGCGAAACAGTTAATTCAGCCTCATTTACCGCCTTATAAAAAACATAGCTGATATGGCTGACTTGCTTAAACAAATGTGGTTTCTATTGACAATTGAGATGTACAGTGTTTAAGGTTACGTTTAGGCATTTACTCAGAATTCTTAAGGTTATGCATTAACTCTGAATAGGTAAGGTAAGGGTTAAGGTTTGGGATAGGCTGAAAACAAAAACATTAAAAACAACTTTCTATCGCTGGATTTGAACACGGAACCAGATGTTTACGCACATCCGCCATCTGTCCACAATGCCCTAGCAAAACCGAAACCTACTTGAAGGTAATAGCTCTCACTGTTGCCCCTAGTGGCCGGTTTCCACGCAATCTCCTGACGTCCTCAGATATGGATGGATGTCGAATACTGACTTATCACGGGTGACCTGCCTGTTAAAATTACTGACTGAAAAATACTTAGCTAGCCAGCTAAGTTCGCAAACGTTAGGTAATTAGTTAATTAGCTAGCTAACTAACTGCTGGAGTGGTTTACTAGCTAGCTTGCTAGCTAACTTGATCTAAAATTGTCAATGACTGAGATAATATGTAATTACGATAGCTAGGTCTATTTAACCTGAATGGATAATTAGTAATGTTAGCTAGCTTTTTACTCACCGTTTTTGGTCAGCCACAGTACCTTGCCCATTTGTCCCTTGAAAAGTAATTCCCATTTGTCCGTTGAACAGTCATTCCTCTCAGCGCTGGCTCCACTGTCTGGTAGACTTGCTACAGCTGCAACAGTCCTCATTCACGAGCTTGCCAGATCAATTTGATCTTCTGGATTTGGTGGGAGAATTAACCCACCCCACTGGGTCATATCTCAATAACCCAACAACAATAACCCAGCATTAACAACCCAACCTTACTATTTCTAAAGAAAACAACCCAACTAAATGACCCAGCAGATTGGTCATCCAAACAACCCAGCAGATTGGTCATCCAAACAACCCAGCAGATTGGTCATCCAAACAACCCAGCAGATTGGTCATCCAAACCACCCAGTAGATTGGTCATCCAAACCACCCAGTAGATTGGTCATCCAAACAACCCAGTAGATTGGTCATCCAAACAACCCAGTAGATTGGTCATCCAAACAACCCAGTAGATTGGTCATCCAAACAACCCAGTAGATTGGTCATCCAAACCACCCAGTAGATTGGTCATCCAAACCACCCAGTAGATTGGTCATCCAAACAACCCAGCAGATTGGTCATCCAAACAACCCAGCAGATTGGTCATCCAAACAACCCAGTAGATTGGTCATCCAAACAACCCAGTAGATTGGTCATCCAAACAACCCAGCAGATTGGTCATCCAAACAACCCAGTAGATTGGTCATCCAAACAACCCAGTAGATTGGTCATCCAAACAACCCAGTAGATTGGTCATCCAAACCACCCAGTAGATTGGTCATCCAAACCACCCAGTAGATTGGTCATCCAAACAACCCAGTAGATTGGTCATCCAAACAACCCAGTAGATTGGTCATCCAAACAACCCAGTAGATTGGTCATCCAAACAACCCAGTAGATTGGTCATCCAAACCACCCAGTAGATTGGTCATCCAAACCACCCAGTAGATTGGTCATCCAAACAACCCAGCAGATTGGTCATCCAAACAACCCAGCAGATTGGTCATCCAAACAACCCAGTAGATTGGTCATCCAAACAACCCAGTAGATTGGTCATCCAAACAACCCAGCAGATTGGTCATCCAAACAACCCAGCAGATTGGTCATCCAAACAACCCAGTAGATTGGTCATCCAAACCACCCAGTAGATTGGTCATCCAAACAACCCAGTAGATTGGTCATCCAAACCACCCAGTAGATTGGTCATCCAAACAACCCAGTAGATTGGTCATCCAAACAACCCAGTAGATTGGTCATCCAAACAACCCAGCAGATTGGTCATCCAAACAACCCAGCAGATTGGTCATCCAAACAACCCAGCAGATTGGTCATCCAAACAACCCAGTAGATTGGTCATCCAAACAACCCAGTAGATTGGTCATCCAAACAACCCAGCATTTTGTTAGAGTGTACAGCACAGCTTCAAAAAGCACTCAATGAGTCTCTGCATTTGAACTTTATGTGTATTGTGCTATAGCATGATAAGCCAAATTCAATATAATTCCAAAGCAAGAAAAACTAAAATTCAACTGCCCCCTTTGTCACTTTACCCCCGGCGCAGGGTCTGGAAATACCTATGCAGAGTAAAAAATGCATTGCCTTGATGTTTATTCTCTTGGCCTAGTCATGTATATCATGAGCATGCTAGACTGAAGGGCTATTATAGATGTTGTACCCACAGTCTGTTGACAGAACAGTAGAATCCAGCAGAGAAGGTCCAGTATAAATCTAACCATAATGAATGACTCATGTCTTATATGTCTTAACATGCATTTCAATGTCTTATTTTTTCCCAGGTGGAGGATTTGTTTGGATTTCTCTTATCTCATTGCTCCCTAAACACACACAGTAAGTACTTCTCTACACCAGGGGAAGGTTGAAGGTCACACCATGGTCAAGTCTAGTGGGGGAATTAGAGGATGTATGATAAGCTGACTTGCAAAGCCAAATCCTGTTTGCTCTGTACAGTTTGGATTTACACCTGTCATGTTTCTGTTATATTACACTGTTATATCAGACATATCTGTTCCACCTAATTGGATCCAATGATATGCATCTTTCTGTGATGTTCCCTAAATCTATGGCAGGCAGTCTCACTTACCATGGGTTATGCAATCCTGGACTTGTCAGCCGCCAGGAAAGATTAAAATAAGAGGAAGGACTTAAAACACTCATCTGTGGTCGCCAGTGCAGCCTCTGGGTCATGATCTAGTAGTTAATCAAGTTAAAGCCTCATATAAGCTGCTAACATGGTGTATCCCCGCAGCACTACCCAGTGAAGTGCATCACCATTTACATAGCATTATGCTCATGCTATAATCAAGGGAGACACTCAAGTTTTTTAATCCAATATCTCTTGACACATTCATGAAAATAGTAATGGCCTCTAAACCATCAAGCTACATACTGGACCCTATTCCAACTAAACTACTGAAAGAGCTGCTTCCTGTGCTTGGCCCTCCTATGTTGAACATAATAAATGGCTCCCTATCCACCGGATGTGCCAAACTCACTAAAAGTGGCAGTAATAATGCCTGTCTTGGAAAAGCCAAACCTTGACCCAGAAAACATAAAAAACTATCGGCCAACAGTATATCGAATCTCTCATTCCTCAAAACAATTATGTTAAAGCTGTTGCACAGCAACTCACTGCCTTACTGAAGAACAACAATGTATTCAAAACGCTTCAGTCTGGTTTTAGACCCGATCATAGCACTGAGACTACACTCATGAAGGTGGTAAATGACCTTTTAATAGTGTCAGACCAAGGCTCTGCATCTGTCCTCGTGCTCCTAGACCTTAGTGCTGCTTTTGACACCATCGATCACCACATTCTTTTGGAGAGATTGGAAACCCAAATTGGTCTACACGGACAAGTTCTGGCCTGGTTTAGATCTTATCTGTCGGAAAGATATCAGTTTGTCTCTGTGGATGGTTTGTCCTCTGACAAATCAACTGTAAGTTTCGGTGTTCCTCAAGGTTCTGTTTTAGGACCACTATTGTTTTCACTATATATTTTGCATCTTGGTGATGTCATTCGGAAACATAATGTTAACTTTCACTGCAATGCGGACGACACACAACTGTATATTTCGATGAAACATGGTGAAGCCCCAAAATTGCCCTCCCTGGAAGCCTGTGTTTCAGACGTAAGGAAGTGAATGGCGGCAAATTATTTACTTTTAAACTCAGACAAAACAGAGATGCTAGTTCTAGGTCCCAAGAAACAAGGAGATCTTCAAATTAAATCTAAATCAAATCAAACTTTATTTGCCACATGCGCCGAATACAACAAGTGTAGACTTTACCGTGAAATGCTTACTTACAATTCCTTAACCAACAGTGCAGTTCGAGAAGAAGAAAACATTTACCAAGTAGGCTAAAATAAAAAATTATAATAAAAAGTAACACAATAAGAATAACAATAACGAGGCTATATACAGGGGGCATCGGTACCGAGTCAGTGTGCTGGGTTACAGGCTAGTTGAGGTAGTCTGTACATGTACAAAAGGGAGAGGGGGTGTCAATGTAAATTGAAGATATCTTCTGTTGGATCTGACAAGTCATCGTCTCAAATAAAACTGTGAAGAACCTCGCCGTTACTCTGGACCCTGATCTCTCTTTTGACAAACATATTGAGACTATTTCAAGGACACCTTTTTCCATCTTCGAAACATTGCAAAAATCTTAAACTTTCTGTCCAAAAATGATGCAGAAAGTTAATCCATGCTTTTGTCTAGATTAGACTACTGCAATAATCTACTTTTCTGCTACCTGGATAAAGCACCAAATACACTTCAGTTAGTGCTAAACACGGCTGCTAGAATCTTGACTAGAATCAAAAAATGTGATCATGTTACTTCAGTGCTAGCCTCTCTACACTGTATTCCTGTTAAGGCTAGGGCTGATTTCAAGGTTTTACTGCTAACCTACAAAGCATTACATGGGCTTGCTCGTACGTATCTCTCCCATTAGGTCCTGTTGTACATATCTTCACGTACACTACGATCACAAGACGCAGGCCTCCTTATTGTCCCTAGAATTTCTAAGCAAACAGCTGGAGGCAGGGCTTTCTCCTATAGTACAACATTTTTATGGAATGGTCTGCGCGGCCATCAATGTGAGAGACGCAGACTCTGTCTCGACATTTGAGTCTTTATTGAAAACTCATCTCTTCAGCAGGTCCTATGATTGAGTGTAGTCTGGCCCAGGGGTGTGAAGGTGAACAGAAAGGCACTGGAGCGGTGAACCACCCTTGCTGTCTCTGCCTGTCCGGTTCCCCTCTGTCCACCGGGATTCTCTGCCTCTAACCCTATTACGGGGGCTGAGTCACTGGCTTACTGGTGCTTTTCCATCCCGTCACAAGGAGGGGTGCGTCACTTGAGTGGGTTGAGTCACTGTAGTGATCTTCCTGTCCAGGTTTGGTGCCCCCCTCGGGTTCGTGCTGTGGGGGAGATCTTCGTGGGCTATACTCGGCCTTGTCTCAGGGTAGTAAATTGGTGGTTGAAGATATCCTTCTACTGGTGTGGCGGCTGTGCTTTGGCAAAGTGGGTGGGGTTATATCCTGCCTGGTTGGCCCTGTCCGGGGGTATCGTCGGACAGGGCCACAGTGTCTCCCGACCCCTCCTGTCTCAGCCTCCAGTATTTATTCTGAAATAGTTTATGTGTTCGGAGGCTAGGGTCAGTTTGTTATATCTGGAGTATTTATCCTGTCTTATCCAGTGTCCTGTGTGAATTTAAGTATGTTCCCTCAAATTTTCTCTCTCTTTCTCTCTTTCTCTTGGGGAAGGCCCTTTCCTTTTTCAGGGTGATAATGCCGTGCACAAATTGAGGTCCATACAGAAATGGTTTGTCGAGATCGGTGTGGAAGAACTTGACTGGCCTGCACAGAGGCCTGACCTCAGAGGCCTGACCTCAACCCCATCGACACCTTTGTTTTGAATTGGAGCGCATACTTACTTACTTACTTACTGACTATTGTCCCCATGGGGAAATTTTGTTGCAGTGTCATGTACACATTTAAAGTGGCGTTTAAATACAAACAAAATTGACAATACAACATTCATAACAGTTACATACCAATAATAAAAATAAAAATAAAATAATAATAATAGTAAAAAGATAGGAACATTAGCCCGAGCTATTTAGGAGGGATATCACACCTGGCACAAATTATTGTCTAGTTCTGTTCTGCAAGCCAGGTCTAATCGCCCAACATCAGTGCCCGACCTCACTAATGCTCTTGTGATAGCAATGTTCCAACATCTAGTAGAACGCCTTCACAGAAGAGTGGAGGCTGTTATAGCAGCAAATGGGGACAAGTCCATATTAATGCCCATGGTTTTGGAATGAGATGTTCGACGAGCAGGTGTCAACATACTTTTGGTCATGTAGTGTGCATGATGACTAATGAACATACACACAGGCCAATTTTATTCCACTAAATTCTGCAAATGAACCTATAAGCATGACAGTCAAATGTATTTACATCCACTGGTAAAGTATTTCCATCAATGAATAAAAAAGCATTATTTTGCAATGAGATTTTTTTTCTCTAGGTAATTTTTTTATTTGCCAAAAGCTGGCAATTGCCGCCTAACGGAAACCCTGGTGTCAGTATAAGTATGTGTGAGTGTGTGGGTGGCGACCACTGTGTGTGCATAGAATCAGTGCAAGAGAGTTAGTAAAAAAAAGGGTAAATGCAGGTAGTCCGGGTAGCCATTTGATTAGCTATTTAGCAGTCTTATGGCTTGAGGGTAGAAGCTGTACTGCTTGCCATGCGGTAGCAGAGAGAACAGTATACGGCTTGGGTGGCTGGAGTCTTTGTGCCTTGCAGTTGCATACCAATCAGTGATGCAGCCAGTCAAGATACTCTCAATAGTGCAGCTGTATAATTTTTTTGAGGATCTGCTGGCCCATGCCAAATCTTTTCAGCCTTCTGAGGGGGAAGAGGCACTGTCGTGCACTCTTTACAACTGTGTTGGTGTGTGTGGAACATGTTAACCTTAGCGATCTGGACACAGAGGAACTTGAATCTCTCAACCTGTTCCACAACTTCCCCATCGATGTGGTTGGGGGTGTGTTCGGCCCTGCGATTTCCTGTAGTCCACGATCAGCTTCTTTGTCTTGCTGACGTTGAGGGAGAGGTTGTTGTCCTAGCACCACACTGCAATGTCTCTGACCTCCTCCCTATAGGCTGCCTCATTGTCGTCGTTGATCAATTCTACCACTGTTGTGTTGTCAGGAAACTTGATGGTGTTGTAGTTGTGCGCGGCCAGGCAGTCGTGGGTGAACAGGGTGTACAGGAGGGGACTAAGCACACTTCTGGGGGGCCCCCGTGTTGATGGTCAGCGTGGCGGATGTGTTGCTACATAGTTCTCACATAGTTATTCATTTTGTCCAGGTGGTTGAGGGCAGTGTGGAGTGCAATAGAGATTGCGTCATCTGTGGATCTGTTGGGACGGTATGCTAATTGGAGTGGGTCCAGGGTGTCTGGATTGGTGTCGATGTGAGCCATGATTAGGCTTTCAAAGCATTTCATCGCTTTAGATGTGAGTGCTACAGGACGATGGTCATTTAGGCAGGTTACCTTTTTGGGGCACAGGGACTAAGGTGGTCTGCTCGGGTCAGGGATAGGTTGGAAATGTCAGTGAAGACACTTGCCAGCTGGTCAGCGCATGCTCTGAGTAACGCGTCCTGGTATTCCATCTGGCCCCTCGTTCTTGCGATTGTTAACCTGTTTAAAGGTCTAACTCACATCGGCTACGGAGAGCGAGATCACACAATCATCCAGAACAGCTGATGCTCTTATGCATAGTTCAGTGTTTCTTGCCTCAAAGCGAGAATAGAATGCATTTAGCTCATCTGGTAGGTTGCGTCGCTGTGCAGCTTGTGACTGGGTTTGCAAGCACTGCCACATCCATCAAGCATCAGAGCCAGCGTAATAGGATTCGATCTTAGTCTTGTATTGAAATGTTTCCTGTTCGTCTGAGGTCGCGGTGTCCCACTCCTCACCTTAATGTTTCTTATAAAAACAAGAAGTGACGCAGTCAGTCTTTCCTCAACTCTTAGCCAAGAGAGACTGGCATTCATAGTATTAATATTAGCGCTTCTGTGTGTGGAATAAAGGTGATCTAGAGTCTTGTCACCTCTAGTTGCACAGTTGACATACTGGTAAAAATTTGGTAAAATGGATTTAAATTGATTTAAGTTTCCCTGCATTAAAATCACTGGCCAGGAGAAACGCCGTGTTCATGTTTGCTTATCTACTGTAGACTAAGGTCCAGGTGTGTGAAAGTGAAAGAGAGGCTGTTAAGAGGACTGCTCCTGTTTACAGTGAGACAGACATTCTCCTGGCTATATCATTTTTCATTTAATGAAATACTTTCCTCCATTATTACCTTTATGTAGCTGGGATTCGATCTGTGTGGCATTTAAATTAGATTTAAACCCTTTCATCCAGATATTGGTCTGAGAGGTTTCCTGTGGCTTTCATAAGCAACATTTTTTTAAATAATTTTATTTCACCTTCACTGAACCAGGTAGGCCAGTTGAGAACAAGTTCTCATTTACAACTGCGACCTGGCCAAGATAAAGCAAAGCAGTGCGACAAAAAAACAACAACACAGAGTTACACATGGAATAAACGAACGTTCAGTCAATAGAAATCTATATGCAGTGCGTGCAAATGGAGTGAGGAGGTAAGGCAATAAATAGGCCATAGTAGCGAAGTAATTACAATTTAGCAAATCAACACTGGAGTGATAGATGTGCAGATAAAAAAAGCGATCGGTAAGCTATAAATTGCATTCGGAAATTATTCAGACCCCTTGACTTTTTACAAATTTTGTTACGCTACAGCCTTATTCTAAAATGTATTTAATTGTATTTTTCTCCTCATTAATCTACACACAGTACCTTATAATGACAAAGCAAAAACAGGTTTTTAGAAACTTCTTCTAATTTATATATATTTTTTTAAACAAAATATTATATTTACATAAATATTCAGACCTTTACTCAGTACTTTGTTGAAGCACCTTTGGCAGCGTTTGCAGCCTCAAGTTTTCTTGGGTATGACGCTACAAGCTTGGCAGTCCTGTATTTCTCTGCAGATCCTCTAAAGCTCTGTCAGGTTGGATGGGGAGCATTGCTGCACAGCTATTTTCAGGTCTCTCCAGAGATGTTAGATCGGTTTAAATTCTGGGCTCTGGCTGGGCCACTCAAGGACATTCAGAGACTTGTCCCGAAGCCACTCCTTCGTTGTCTTGGCTGTGTGCTTAGGGTCGTTGTCCTGTTGGAAGGTGAACCTTCGCCCCAGTCTGAAATCCTGAGCACTCTGGAGCAGGTTTTCATCAATGATCTCTCTGTACTTTGCTCCGTTCATCTTTGCCTCGATCCTGACTAGTCTTCCAGTCCCTGCCGCTGAAAAACATCCCCACATCCCCTCATGCTGCCACTACCATGCTTCACTTTAGGGATGGTGCCAGGTTTGATCCAGACGTGATGCTTGGCATTCAGGCCAAAGAGTTCAATCTTGGTTTCATCAGACCAGATAAAAAAAAATTATCTTGGTTTGAGAAGTCTTTAGCTGCCTTTTGGCAAACTCCAAGAGGGCTGTCAATGTGCCTTTTACTGGCCACTCTACCATAAAGGCCTGATTGGTGGAGTGCTGCAGAGATGGTTGTTCTTGTGGAAGGTTCTCCCATCTCCACAGAGGAACTCTAGAGCTCTGTCAGAGTGACCATCGGGTTCATGGTCACCTCCCTGACCAAGGACCTTCTCCCCCAATGGCTCAGTTTGGCCAGGTGGACAGTTCTAGGAAGAGTCTTAGTGGTTCCAAACTTCTTCCATTTAAGAATGATGGAGGCCACAGTGTTCTTGGGGACCTTCAATGCTTCAGACATTTTTTTGGTACCCTTCTCCAGATCTGTGGTTCAACTCAATCCTGTCTCGGAGCTCTACGGACAATTCCTTCGACCTCATGGCTTAGTTTTGTTTTGACTGTCAACTGTGGGACCTTATATAGACAGGTGTGTGCCTTTCCAAATCATGTCCAATCAATTAAGTTGTAGAAACATCTCAAGGATGATCAATGGAAACAGGAGGCACCTGAGCTCAATTTCGAGTCTCGTACCAAAGGGTCTGAATACTTATGTAAATAAGGTATTTCTGTTTTTTATTTTTAATACATTTGCAAAGATTTTGCTTTGTCATTATGGGGTATTGTGTGTAGATTGCAGAGGACATTTTTTTATTTAATCAATTTTAGAATAAGGCTGTCACGTAACAAAAAATAAGTAAAGGGATCTGAATACTTTCCGAAGGCACTGTATATGGTAACAACCAGCTTTTCTCATACACACCTACAGTAGTCTACTTTTATTTTGATTTTGTTATAGTTATGTTTGAAGATAATATGTTGACAATTTTACAGCTCTTAAGCAAACCAGAATTTACATATTTCTTGTGTGACTTTTTCATGATGGTGGTTATTGCATTACGTATCTGTTTTACATGTTCATATTTTGTACACATTAAATGAATGTCAGATATTTGTCCCTCTGTCTCTCTCTTTCTCCGTCCACCTTGTTCCCTCCCTGATTCCTCCCCCAGTGTAGTTGAATGTCATTTCAGTGTGTAATTTAGAATAAAGCTGATAGAGGCATTCCTATCCTCTCCTTTCCTTTTACTTTCCTGCTCTTCCTTTCTTCCTCCCAGCTCTCTGCATTATTCAGAGACCGAGGTGTTAAGAGTGAGGGCCCCAAAGTGCCTTTCCTAATGCTCCACAGAGCTGCTCAAGGAGCTCCCCCCTCCAGGAACCTCTCGCTGCATCAGGGCCGCCCATCCCTACACACTCTCCCCTAAATATGGGAGGCTAGAAACACATCATGGTGTCCTCCGAGATCACTTAAGAAGCAGTAGCACATAATGCAACAGACAACCTCACTTTAGCTACAGTACGAGCTACAGAGCATACCACTTGAGGACGCAGAACAACAGACACTGGACATTGTGAAAGTGGTTTAAATTGAAAATGATTTCATGGAAATATGCAGCATTGTCATAACACATTGCTGGTCCTCCCACTTAACACCAAGCTTCGCTAAAACTGTTTAAATAGCTAGGTACAATGCAGGTACACATTGTTACATAGGGCTTTCACTGTACCTGGACATGGAAGTACCATGTAAAGCCATAGATTTAGCGATGCATGATAAACTGTAAAGTGGGACCAGATGACAGTCAAACACTCACACAGTGTGATTTGTACTATGTTGCATTTTTCAGTTGCTTTTTATAGACAAGATAGGATACACTTAGAATCCTTTCTGGCTTACAACTGGGTTACATGGCACTAAAGTTGGCGGGAAAAGGCTAAGCATGAGTTTTTCCAGGAACATCTGGAGAAAGCTAAACCTGGAGTGTGTGAAAGCCATGAAAACAAGGAAAGGAGAAACAACAAACATCCTCCAAAATATCTTGTCTGATGGTACTCTAGGTCCAGTCCAGTCAATGGTGTCGACGTAAAGCTAACCATTTTCATTGTAGTTCTAAACATTCTGACTCAATTTCCAGGGGCTGCATGTGCCATTAAAAACACTTCCAGAGCTATATACTGTATACTCTAGTTTAATCTTTGTCAACAAAGATATTGGCTAATGAGGCGATTTAAAATAAAAGATTAGCCCGTGAGAGACATGACTATGAATCAATGAGATTAAGTTGATTGATGTAATGACCCCAGTGACAGATTTATGCATGATTTTAGTTAAGTGTATTAACACACACTTGTATATGTGTGAAATAGCACCAAATTCTTATTATAACCCCTTCTCAGTAGTAAAAAATACATTATTGTATTATTATATTAATGTCAAGATATAGTTAGCTATGTGATTTGAAATTGCTATCATGCAAACAAGCATAGGATTATGTAACATGAAGATGTATGTATTTTTGTTGTATTTACATGCAACAGGGTGAGAAAAAAAAACATAATTAAAATCTATATATATTTTAAATTCAGACTCACAACAAAATGTGGAAAAAGTCAAGGGGTGTGAATACTTTTTGAAGGCACTGTATAGAATCAACAGAGCCTACTTTGATTTCGCCTATAATCACTGCATTTCATTTAGAAAATGATGAAAGTGACTTTGAATTATCCCATGGTTATATTTTATGATGAAAAGATCTGTGACACACTAACATAAAAGATAACTAGCTTGTTTCTGTTCTACCCTTCTCCAGTCACCCCTTTTTCATATTCGACCATCATTTCCCAAGCAGCATGCCCATGTAAAGCTGTTCTGGATGGATTACATCATTATTTTTACATTGTGCTGTCAAATCAGGTTAGTGCTTTGCATTCCTTTCAGGCATTTTATAATTTAAAAAAATATATATTGTCAAGTACAGGGCTTAGTTTTTAAAGCTAGGATCCTTAGTTGCTACCTACATCACTTTGACATATAAATTCATTATATATACACCCATTGATTCCTGAAGATTATAAATGCCTCGTGAGCTTAGTTCAACTGTCGTACCCCATCAGAACCCAAAATATGTTTTTTTTACACTGTATATCCTCAAAACATGGTTACAACTACAGTTGATATCATAGATGGTCAGTCCTTGCATCCATAGCCCTGTATTCATTTGAGAGTGGTTTCATTTCTCCAGGCCCATCCCTCAGCTTTTTTCAACTGCGGATTCTAGCTTTAATACTCACTGAGAATGCAGGCATTTATAGGAAGCTACTGTAAATTAAATGAACCTTATTGTGATGAAGTGCAGAGATGCCCTGTACAGTAGTTCTGCCCTTAGAACGGACCTTGATCTTCAGCTATGTCTGTCTGGGAGAAGGCCTCAGACACTGAATTCTAGGTTATAGTTCCATTATTTGATTTGATGCTTTGACTGAGTTGTAAGGAGGGCTAATGACTTCGATATTTGATAACTTAATTTTATCAGATGCCCTGAAAAGTAACTCAATGACTTTGCTAACTGTCATTCTGTTTGTCTCTTGATTTCTCACACCTCTCTCACTCTCTGTCTGCCTCTAGATAAAGTAATGAAGTTACTCTTCTGTACAGCTCCACTCTCTGTAGCTGCTTAGTTTTCCTTGGCTCTTTCCTTGGCTCTTTCTCCTCCTGCCTCACCAGAGCTGTGATGTGAGAAGGTAAGAAAAACTGTTAATATAAAGTTATTGAAAATGCAGCCACGACTATGCTTGAAAATATGGAGAGTAGTACTCAGTAATGTGTCATATTGGATTTTTGCCCAAACATAACAGTTTGTATTAAGGACAAAAAGTTAAATGCTTTGCCACATTTTTTGCAGTATTACTTTAGTGCCTTGTTGCAAAACAGGATGCATGTTTTGGAATTTCTTTATTTTGTACAGGGTTCCTTATTTTCACTCTGTCAATTAGGTTAGTGTTGTGGAGTAACTACTCTGTTGTTGACCCATCCTCAGTTTTCTCCTATCACAGCCATTAAACTTTGTAACTATTTTAAAGTCACCATTGGTCTCCTGGTGAAATCTCTGATCGGTTTTCTTCCTCTCTGGCAACTGAGTTAGGAAAGACGCCTGTATCTTTGTAGTGACTAGGTGTATTGACACACCATCCAAAGTGTCATGAATAACTTCACCATGCTCCAGGGATATTCAGTGTCTGCTTTTTTTTTACCCATCTACCAATAGGTACTCACTTCTGTGAGTACCTATCATGAAGTTCTTTGAGAGACTAGTCAAGGATCATATCAGCTCTAACTTACCTGGCACCCTAGACCCACTCCAATTTGCTTACCGCCCCAATAGATCCACAGACGATGCAATCACCATTGCACTGCAAACTGCCCTATCCCATTTGGACAAGAGGAATACCTATGTAAGAATGTTGTTCATTGACTATAGCTCAGCATTCAACACCATAGCACCCTCCAAGCTCATCGTTAAGCTTGAGGCCTTGGGTCTGCACCCCGCCCTGTTCAACTGGGTCCTGAACTTACTGACGGGCCGCCCCCAGGTGGTGAAGGTAGGAAACAACAACTCCACTTCGCTGATCCTCAACACTGGGGCCCCACCTCTCACCCAACGTCAACAAAACAAAGGAGCTGATCGTGGGCTTCAGGAAACAGCAGAGGGAGCACCCCCCTATCCACATCGACGGGACCACAGTGGAGAAGGTGAAAAGCCTCAAGTTATTCGGCTTTCACATCACGGACAAACTGAAATGGTCCACCCACACAGACAATGTGGTGAAGAAAGCGCAACAGCGCCTCTTCAACCTCAGGAGGCTGAAGAAATTTGGCTTGGCACCTAAAACACTCACAAACCTTTACAGATGCACATTGAGAGCATCCTGTCGGGCTGTATCGCCGCCTGGTATGGCAACTGCACCCCCTGCAACCGCAGGGCGCTCCAGAGGGTGGTGAGGTCTGCCCAACGCATCACCGGGGGAAAACTACCTGCCCTCCAGGACACCTACAGCACCTGATGTCACAGGAATTCCAAAAAGATCATCAAGGACAACAACCACCCGAGCCACTGCCTGTTCACCCTGCTATCATCCAGAAGGCGAGGCCAGTACAGGTGCATCAAAGCTGGGACCGAATGACTGAAAAACAGCTTCTATCTCAAGGCCATCAGACTGTTAAATTAGAATAGGCTGCTGCCCTATATACATAGACTTGAAATCACTGGCCACTTTAATCATGGAACACTAGTCACCTTAATAATGTTTTCATATTTTACATTACTCATCTCAAATGTATATACTGAATTCTATTCTATTCTACTGTTTCTTAGTCTATGCCGCTCTAACATTGCTCCTCCAAATATTTATATATTCTTAATTCCATTCCCCTAATTTAGATGTGTATGTATTGTGTGTATTGTTGTGCAGTTGTTAAATATTACTGGTTAGGTATTACTGCACTGTCGGAGGTAGAAACACAAGCATTTCACTACATCCACAATAACATCTGCTAAACATGTGTATGTGACAAATAAAATTAGATTAGATTTTTTTTTATGTGTCCTTTGCGAGGCATTGGAAAACCTCCCTGGTCTTTGTGGTTGAAGCTGAGTTTATAGTTCACTGCTCAACTGAGGGACCTTGCAGATAATTGAAAGTGTGGGGTACAGAGATGAGGTAGTCATTCAAATTCATGTTAAACATTGCACACAGACTCCAAGCAACTTATTATGTGATTCGTATGTTGATGATGTAAAGAATACTTGCAGGTCTGTGGTGTGTAATGAGGAGCAACCAGACGCTGCACTTGGCGCATTTATGAAACTACTTATTCCAGTTACTAATAAGCACGCACCCATTTAAGAAAATGACTGTAAAAACTGTTAAATACCCTTGGATTGATGAGGAATTGAAAAATTGTATGGTTGAAAGGGATGAGGCAGAAGGTATGGCAATTAAGTCTGGCAGCCCAACTGATTGGCAAACGTACTGCAAATTAAGAAATCATGTGACTAAACAAAAGAAAAAGAAAAAGAAAGTACACTATGAAACAAAGATAAATTACATAAAGAATGATAGTAAAAAGTTTTGGGGCACCTTAAATTAAATTTTGGGAAAAAAGCCAACTCGGCTCCTTCATTATTGAATCAGATGGCTCATTCATCACAAAGCATACTGATATTGCAAATTACTTTAATGACTTTTTCATTGGCAAGATAAGCAAACTTAGGGATGACATGCCAGCAACAAATGCTGACACTACACATCCAAGTATATCGGACCAAATTATGAAAGACAAAAATTTTACTTTTGAATTCCGTAGTGTGGAAGAGGTAAAAAAATGTTGTTGTCTATCAATAATGACAAGCCACCAGGGTCTGACAATCTAGATGGAAAATTACTGAGGATAATAGCAGATGATATTGCCACTCCTATTTGCCACATCTTCAATTTAAGCCTACTAGAGAGCGTGTGCCCTCAGGCCTGGAGGGAAGCTAAAGTCATTCCGCTACCCAAGAACAGTAAAGCACCCTTTACTTGCTCAAATAGCCGACCAATCAGCCTGTTATCAACCCTTGGTAAACTTCTGGAAAAAATGGTGCTTGACCGGATACAATGCTATTTTACAGTAAACAAATTGACAACAGAATTTCAGCATGCTAATAAGGAAGGACACTCAACAAGCACGGCAATTATAGTTAATGACTGATGATTGGCTGAGAAAATAGATGATTAAAGGATTGTGGGGGCTGTCTTGTTAGACTTCAGTGTAGCATTTGACAATATTGATCATAGGCTACTGCTGGAAAAACTTATGTGTTACACCCCCTGCTATAATGTGGATAAAGAGTTACTTGTCTAACAGAACACAGAGGGTGTTCTTTAATGGAAGCCTATCAAATGTAATCCAGTTAGAATCAGGAATTCCCCAGGGTAGCTGTCTAGGCCCCTTGCTTTTTCAATTTTTACTAACGACATGCCACTGACTTTGAGTAAAGCCAGAGTTTCTATGTATGCGGATGACTCAACACTATACACGTCAGCTACTACAGTGACTGAAATGACTGCAACACTCAACAAAGAGCTGCAGTTAGTAGTGTTTATTATTCTATTCTATTCTTATTCTAAAATTGATTAAATAAATAAAAATCCTCAATCTACACACAATACCACATTATGACAAAGTGAAAACAGGTGTTTTTCAGAACTGTTTGGAAACAGAAATACCTTATTTACATACTGTAAGTATTCAGACGCTTTGCTATGAGAGTCGAAATTGACCTCAGGTGCATCCTGTTTCCATTGATCATCCTTGATATGTTTCTACAACTTGATTGGAGTATACCTGTGGTAAATTCAATTGATTGGACATAATTTGAAAATGTACACACCTGTCTATATAAGGTCCCACAGTTGACTGTGCAAGTCAGAGCAAAAACCAAGCCATGAGGTTGAAAGAATTGTCCGTAGAGCTCAGATACAGGATTGTACCAAAACATTTCTGCACCATTGAAGGTCCCCAAGAACACAGTGGCCTCAATCATTCTTAAATGGAAGAAGTTTAGAACCACAAACACTCTTCCTAGAGCTGGCTGCCTGGCCAAACTGAGCCATTGGGGGAGAAGGACCTTTGTCAGGGATGTGACCAAGAACCTGATGGTCACTCTGACAGAGCTCCAGAGTTCCTCTGTGGAGATGGGAGAACCTTCCACAAGGACAAACATCTCTGCAGCACTCCACCAATCAGGTTTTTATGGTAGAGTGGCCAGACGGAAGCCACTCTTCGGTAAAAGGCACATGACAGCCCGCTTGGAGTTTCCCAATAGGCAGCTTAAGAACTCTCAGACCAAGAGAAACAAACCTGGTACCATCCCTGCGGTGAAGCATGGTGGTGGCAGCATCATGCTGTGGGGATGTTTTTCAGCGGCAGGGACTGAGAGACTAGTCAGGATCAAGGCAAAGATGAACGGAGAAAAGGACAGAGAGATCCTTGATGAAAACCTGCTCCAGAGCGTTAAGGACCTCAGACTGGAGCGAAGGTTCAGCTTCCAACAGGACAACGACCCTAAGCACACAGCCAAGACAACGCAGGAGTGGCTCCGGGACAAGTCTCTGAATGTCCTTGAGTGCCCAGCCAGAGCCCGGACTTGAACCCGATCGAACATCTCTGGAGAGACCTGAAAATAGCTGTGCAGCAACGCTCCCAATTCAACCTGACATAGCTTGAGAGGATCTGCAGAGAGGAAGGGGAGAAACTCCCCAAATATAGGTTTTTCATGCTTGTAGTGTCATACCCAAGAAGACTCGATGCTGTAATCACTGCCAAAGGTGCTTCAACAATGTACTGAGTAAAGGGTGTGAATACTTATGTATGTGATTTCAGTATTTTATTTTTAATACACTTGGACACAACTTTCTTTTTTGCTTTGTCACTATGGGGTATTGTTTGTAGATTGATGAAGGAAAATAACAATTGTATCAATTTTAGAATAAGGCTGTAACGTAACAAAATGTGGAAAAATCCAAGGGGTCTGAATACTTTCCAAATGCAATGCAACTGTTCCCCCTTGAGAATGCCGCAGATGAGTGTGAATTAAGTTCTTTAAAAACCACCAAAGTTTTACAGTATCTTTGCTTCACTCTCTGTCCTCTGTCATTCTCTCTTCCTTCTTATTATCATCCCTCCCACAGTGTGTAAAGGATCTGAGCTGCTTCTGTATTACCACTAACTCATTTCAGATCTGTTAAAGAGCTTAAAATCTATCGCTTTACAGAAGAGTTTAAAGAATTTAGGAAAGGACAACAATTATGACTGTTCAGACTGCAGCTTTCTGACATTTCATTAAAAAGCTTCTCTGGGAGAAGCCTCAACGGTCTGGAGATAATTATACTGCCTGTTACAGCAGGGAGATTGTCACTCCATTACCATCCCACTCTCAGGGACACTGCTGCTCATCTGGCAAAGGCTGAATGTTGCTCCTCATGCTCTCAGAGATCTATTACAGAGCTCCTTCAGACACTGACGCTAAAGTTACAATCCTCTGGCCTGATTTCATTTCCAAAGATTGAAGGCATTGGCAGGATGTTGAAAAGTCAATTGAAGTAAATTAGCACTTCCATCCAGTTTGAATATAGATATGGAGATATGTGATCAAATCTGACCTCTGGCACTTTCACAGTGAATAGGTCAAATGAGTAACTGTTAGGGTGTCATTATTTTGGATTGGGCTGCTGCTGAGAACAGTATGTGATGAACTCCATAAAGGGAATTATTTTGAATAAATCTGTACTGAGGACATTATATTACCAAAAGGCTAGTTTCATCGAGTGTTGTTTAGCTCCCTTTTATCTGCCCGTGGCTGCCTCTTACATGGTTCCTGGAAACCTTGCATCATATCAGATGTATTCATTGTGCTACAGGATCAAATATATTACCAAAGCTTGTTATTTTGATTTGGGCATTTTTCCCCTAAGCTTGTTGCTTAGATTAGGGGATTTTTCATAAGAACTCTCACTCTGTCCAATTGTTCTGTATAGATGAAGATTATTGGCATTCACTCACAGTCAAGATTATTTTTTTGTAATCACACCCCTCATCATCACTAAAGTTGGCCATTCCAGCTATCATGTGGCAGCCTACCCTCTCACACAATTGATTCCTAAGCAAGAGATTAGATTGCTCTTCAGGCTAATGTAATGCAGAGAGCATAATACTCCTGTCTCCTTCCTTCAACTGTTATTCCTTTGTTCTCTTGCCTGTTGTTTATATCAGCCTCCCAGTGTTGTTAAATAAGTGATAATGTGTGTGCAATAAATTAAAAGGATACTGAATATTTTGTACATTATGTATTTTTCATATTGATAAATCACAGGGGCGGCAGGTAGCCTAGTGGTTAGAGCGTTGGACTAGTAACCGAAAGGTTGCAAGATTGAATCCCTGAGCTGACAAGGTAAAACTCTGTCATTCTGCCCCTGAACAAGGCACTTAACCCACTGTTCCTAAGCTGTCATTGAAAATAAGAATTTGTTCTTTAACTAGTTAAATAAAGGTAAAACAAATACAAATAAAATACAATTTATATCCATAGGCAGATGTAAGCTGGCCCAGATCACTTAGAGAGAATGAAAAGGAGCTTTACACTTTCAGTGAGTAATCTTGATAGCATCTATTCCTTGATTTAAGGAAGACGCTGTCAGCAGCATATCTGCAATATCCACACAAAGATAAAATTATGTTCTATAGAAATATTGAGTTTTTTCACGGGGACTAATAGTGTATTAGAAAATACCTCTTCATCAGTAAATCAGGTTTCTTTCCTCTCGCATGGACCTGTCACCTGCTAATTTGTTCTGTACAGAACCCCAGAGCAAGTCCCAGGTCAGCCTACTGTTGAGATCACCATGACGTGGCAGGTGAGACTCCCACAAGATAGGCGATTAAATTAAATTACAAGAAAACAAGGGGAGTGATTGGGGACATTACCCTGTGTAGGGTGCAGTCTTTTGGACAGGATGTTAAACGGGTGTCCTGACTCTCTGTGGTCAATAAATATCCCATGGAACTTATCGTAAGAGTAGGGGTGTTAACCCCGGTGTCCTGGCTAAATTCCCAATCTGGCCCTCATACCATCATGGCCATTTAATCATCCCCAGCTTCCAATTGGCTCATTCATCCCCTCTCTTCCCCCCTGTAACTATTCCCCAGGTCGGTGGTGTAAATTAGATTGCGTTCTCAGTCAACTTACCTGGTATAATAAGGGTTAAATAAAAATGTAATAGAGAGTAATAGGAAAGGGAAAAGGAAGATGAGGAAAATCATTGCATACATGTACAGTAAGGGAAAAAGGTATTTGATCCCCTGCTGATGTTGTACGTTTGCCCACTGACAAAGAAATGATCAGTCTATAATTTTAATGGTAGGTTTATTTGAACAGTGAGAGACAGAATAACAACAAAAAATCCAGAAAACGCACGTGAAAATTTGTATAAAATGATTTGCATTTTAATGAGGGAAATACGTATTTGACCCCCTCTCAATCAGAAAGATTTCTGGCTCCCAGGTGTCTTTTATACAGGTAACGAGCTGAGATTAGGAGCACACTCTTAAAGGGAGTGCTCCTAATCTCAGCTTGTTATCAGTATAAAAGACACCTGTCAATCAATCAATCAGATTCCAAACTCTCCACCATGGCCAAGACCAAAGAGCTCTCCAAGGATGTCAGGGACAAGATTGTAGACCTACACAAGGCTGGAATGGGCTACAAGACCATCGCCAAGCAGCTTGGTGAGAAGGTGACAACAGTTGGTGCGATTATTCGCAAATGGAAGAAACACAAAAGAACTGTCAATCTCCCTCGGCCTGGGGCTCCATGCAAGATCTCACCTCGTGGAGTTGCAATGATCATGAGAACGGTGAGGAATGAGCCCAGAACTACACGGGAGGATCTTGTCAATGATCTCAAGGCAGCTGGGACCATAGTCACCAAGAAAACAATTGGTAACACACTACGCCGTGAAGGACTGAAATCCTGCAGCGCCTGCAAGGTCCCCCTGCTCAAGAAAGCACATATACATGCCCGTCTGAAGTTTGCCAATTAACATCTGAATGATTCAGAGGACAACTGGGTGAAAGTGTTGTGGTCAGATGAGACCAAAATCGGGCTCTTTGGCATCAACTCAACTCGCCGTGTTTGGAGGAGGAGGAATGCTGCCTATGACCCCAATAACACCATCCCCACCGTCAAACATGGAGGTGGAAACATTGTGCTTTGGGGGTGTTTTTCTGCTAAGGGGACAGGACAACTTCACCGCATCAAAGGGACGATGGACGGGGCCATGTACCGTCAAATCTTGGGCATTTAAAATGGGTCGTGGATGGGTATTCCATGACAATGACCCAAAACACACAGCCAAGGCAACAAAGGATTGGCTCAAGAAGAAGCACATTAAGGTCCTGGAGTGGCCTAGCCAGTCTCCAGACCTTAATCCCATAGAAAATCTGTGAAGGGAGCTGAAGGTTCGAGTTGCCAAACATCAGCCTCAAAACCTTAATGACTTGGAGAAGATCTGCAAAGAGGAGTGGGACAAAATCCCTCCTGAGATGTGTGCAAACCTGGTGGCCAACTACAAGAAACGTCTGATCTCTGTGATTGCCAACAAGGGTTTTGCCACCAAGTACTAAGTCATGTGGGGGGTCAAATACTTATTTCCCTCATTAAAAGGCAAATCAATTTATAACATTTTTCACATGCGTTTTTCTGGATTTGTTTGTTGTTATTCTGTCTCTCACTGTTCAAATAAACCTACGATTAAAATTATAGACTGATCATTTCTTTGTCAGTGGGCAAACGTACAAAATCAGCAGGGGATCAAATACTTTTTTCCCTTGCTGTATATGTTACATCGCTCTGTTTCAGAAAGAGAGGGAGAGCATAAAAGAGAACCTGAAATGTTGATGATTAAGAATCATTGTGTGACTGTTCGTGTGTGTACAGTATGTATTTAGGGGCTGCACCGATATGATTGAATGCATTGTAATCTGCATAGGCTGACAGAAGACAAACGCTGGCTGACTACTATGTAATGGTGTGTGGGCAGACATCCACTACCAAATTCAATCATCGCACAGACACTTATGTGTTGTTTCAATTCTCTCTATTCTATTCTATTCTGAAAGGAACACTCACTGTCAAAATAGAGAACATTGACCAGAAATCTATGCTAAATTCACCATATGATAACTATCAAATTGTAATACAGTGCCTTCAGAAATTATTCACACCCCTTTACTTTTTCCACATTTCGTGTTACAGCCTGAATTTAAAATGGATTCAATTTATATTGTGTCACTGCTCTACACACAATACCCCATAATGTCAAAGTGGAATGATGTTTTTAGAATTGTTACAAATTAATCAAAAATGAAAAGCTGAAATGTCTTGAGTCAATAAGTATTCAACACTTTTGTATTGGCAAGCCTAAATCAGTTCAGGAGTAAAAATGTGCTTAACAAGTCACATAATAAGTATGGATAATAGTGTTCAACAGGATTTTTAAATGACTACCACACACATACAATTATCTGTAAGGTCCCTCAGTCGAGCAGTGAATTACAAGCACAGGTTCAACCACAATGACCAGGGAAGTTTTCCAATGGTTTGCAAAGAAGGGTACCTATTGGTAAAAAAAAAAAAAAAAATCTTTGAGCATGGTGCAGTTATTATTTACATTGTGTATCAATACACTCAGTCACTACAAAGATACAGGTGCCCTTCATAACAGTTGCCGGTGAGGAGGGAAACCATGAGGCCAGTTACAGAGTTTAATGGCTGTGATAGGAGCTACTGTAACTAAAGGATGGTTTTACAATAATAACAGAAATGATAGAGTTAAAAGAAGGAAGCCTGTACAGAATAAAAATATTCCAAAACATGCATCCTGTTTGTAATAAGGCTCTAAAGTAATATTGCATCAAATAAAATACCTGTTTGTCCTGAAAACAAAGCATTATGTTTGGGGCAAGTCAAACATCACATTACTGAGTACACTTTTCATACAATACCTTCGGAAAGTATTCATAGCCCTTGACTTTTACCACATTTTATTACATTACAGTCTTATTCAAAACATTTTTTTCCATCAGTCTACACACAATACCCCATAATGTCAAAGCAAAAACAGGTTTTTAGAAATGTTTGTAAATTTATTTAAAAAAAAATAATAATCTGAAATGTCACATTTACATAAGTATTCAGACCCTTTACTCAGTACTTTGTTGAAGCACTTTTAGCAGCAACTACATCCTTGAGTCTTCTTGGATATGACGTTACAAGCTTGGCACACCTGTATTTGCGGAGTTTCTCCCATTCTTCTCTGCAGATCCTCTTAAGCTCTGTCAGGTTGGATGGGGAGCGTTGCTGCACAAATATTTTCATGTCTCTCCAGAGATATTCAATCGGGTTCAAGTCCGGGCTCTGGCTGGGTCACTCAAGGGCATTCAGAGACTTGTCCCGCAGCCACTCCTGTGTTGCCTTGGCTGTGTGCTTAGACTCGTTGTCCTGTTGGAAGGTGAACCTTTGCCCCAGTCTGAGGTCCTGAGCACTCTGGAGCAGGTTTTCATCAAGGATCTCTCTGTACCTTGCTCTGTTCATCTTTACCTCAATCCTGACTAGTCTCCCAGTCCCTGCCGCTGAAAAACATCCCCACATCAAAAAGCTGCCATCACCATGCTTCACAGTAGGCATGGTACCAGGTTTCCTCCAGAAGTGACACTTAGCATTCAGGCCAAAGAGTTCAATCTTGGTTTCATCAGACCCAAAGACTCTCATGGTCTGAGAGTCTTTGGGTGCCTTTTTGGCAAATTCCAAGGGGGCTGTCATGTGCCTTTTACTGAGGAGTAGCTTCCGTCTGGCCACTTTACAATAAAGGCCTGATTGGTGGAGTGCTGATTGTCCTTCTGGAAGGTTCTCCCATCTCCACAGAGGAACTCTGGAGCTCTGTCAGAGTGACCATCAGGTTTTTGGTCACCTTCCTGACCAAGGCCCTTCTCCCCCCGATTTCTCAGTTTGGCCGGGAGGCCAGCTCTAGGAAGAGTCTTGGTGGTTCCAAACTTCTTCCATTTAAGAATGATGGAGGCCACTGTGTTCTTGGGTACCTTCAATGCTGCAGACATTTTCGACACAATCCTGTCTCTGAGCTCTATGGACAATTCCTTTCACCTTATGGCTTGGCTTTTTCTTTGACATGCACATTCAACTTTGGTTGTACCTTATATGACCTTATATGGTTGTGTGCCTTTCCAGATCATGTCCAATCGATCAAATTTACCACAGGTGGACTCCAATCAAGTTGTAGAAACATCTCAAGGATGATCAATGGAAACAGGATGCTCCTGAGCTCAATTTCGAGTCTCATAGCAAAGGGTCTGAGTACGTATGTAAATAAGGTATCTGTTTTTATTTTTAATACATTTGCTAACGTTTCTGAAAAACACACTTTTTTTAGCTTTGTCATTATGGGCTATTGTGTGTAGATTGCTGAGGATATTTGTATTTAATCCATTTTACAATAAGGCTGTAACGCAACAAAATGTGGATGCTTGTCATCGGCAAGGACTGGGGAGGTTTTTAGGATAAAAATACATGGAATAGAGCTAAGCACAGGTGACAAACTAGAGGAAAACTTGGTTCAGTCTGCTTTCCAACAAACACTAGGCGACAAATTCACCTTTCAGCAGGACAATTACCTAAAACACAAGGCCAAATATTCACTGCAGTTGCTTACCAAGATGACATTGAATGTTCCCGAGTGCCTATTTACAGTTTTGACTTAAATTTGCTTGAAAATATATGGCAGGCTTTAAAATTATAAACTTGACTGAGCTTGAAGAATTTTAAGAATAAATGGGCAAATATTATACAATCCAGGTGTCCAAAGCTCTTAAGCCTTGTTCACACTGCAGGCCTCAATGCTCAAATCAGTTTTGTTTTTCAAATCCATTTTGGAATACTGACTGTCCAAATAGCAAGTTACAAGTTACAAGTCACCAAATCAATTGTGTGTGTTCAGAAGCTGGTTATGGCACACTGCACAGCCGGGCAACTGGCTTCATGTGCACTGCTGAATAATGAATTTAAATCTACTGTATTGAATAATACATTTCATGTGACCTACATTCAATGGTCTTGTAAAATAACTTCATTGTCACAACAAATAAATCATGAATGAATGCAAAATCAATTAAACATATGTGCTGGTGTTTCAAAACTAAATACAGGTTTCATCAGATGAATGATGTACTACAGCCATTTACATGTACTCATTTAACAGATGCTCTTATCCATAGCTACTTACATGAGCAATTAGAGTTAAGTGCCTTGTGCAAGGGCACATTGACATTTCACCTAGGGGATTCGAACCAGTGACCTTTTGGCTAGTGGCCACACGCTCTGAACCACTAGGCTACCTGCCGACCCATAATTAGATGAACTGTGTGCTATTTGCATAATAAGTTAATTACAAGCCAATTATGATTTAATAAGATCACACCTAGCCCAGACAGACAATCTGTTTTGCTTCCTTTGCATATCAGAGAAAATCTGACACAACTGGAAAGCTACGTTCTCTGTTACAGAAAATGCCTGTCCGAAAAGTTAACCCCTGTAGAATAAAGATAATTATTTTGACTTTATACCGTCAAACAGGCAGTGCAAAACGGTACTCTGCCACCAGGATGGTGGCTCAAAAATGTCTCCTGCGCTGATTGGTCCTGACGTCAGCGAGATTGTCTGAGTGCGGAGCCAAGCACGCTCTCCCCCTACGTTGAGCAAGCTAAACGATGCGAGCGCTCGCAGCCGTCGCCGCCGCCCAGTAGAGTTTCCCAGCCCGCGGACCAAGCAGAACAACACCGAAAAAAGCAGACCGTGTGAGGGCAATATACGAAGACCAGTGCTTTTTTCAAACAAGTGTCAAACGTTATCGTGGGGAATTTTTTGTATGCTTTTAACTAGTCGCGGACAGAGCGCGAGAGAGTGGAACGAGAGCCAGTCAGCCAGCCTAGAGAGGGTTAAGGAAGAAAGAGGGAAAGTAATTGCTGGTATATTTTGGTCCTCGCCAACCGTTACTTTGGATATCAAGAAGATCAGAGGTTGTGTAGTCATGGGATGTACACTGAGCGCCGAGGAGAGAGCGGCTTTGGACAGGAGCAAGGCTATCGAGAAAAACCTAAAAGAAGATGGAGTCACTGCCGCCAAAGACGTAAAACTACTCCTGCTTGGTAAGATGCTTCAGGAGGAGGGGTGGCCCTCTCGGCTTCTTGTCCATAATCTTAAGTGTCAAAATCACACACCCGCTTTCTGGTTCTATAGCCAGACGTTAATCTGACTATGAATATAAATGAAAACTACAGCATTTATGTACTTTACAGCCCCCTGTCTCTTTTCATCCCTTCAGGGGCTGGGGAGTCAGGAAAAAGTACCATCGTGAAACAGATGAAGTAAGTGCCACGGTCTAGCAATTCTTTGCATTGAATGTGTGTGATGGATAGGCTACGCATGAGGCTATACACACCGTGGCTATAGCTTGTGAAGGAAGAGTATAGGCTGCAGAAGATTATTTGGTCCGCTATATTTTAAAGTAATTATTTCTACTGGCGAGAATTGATTTAATTTATTGGCTTAATCCAACAGCGTTGCGGTTACAATATCGTTGAGCTGTTCACAAAAATGGTGCTGAAATCGGAACCTGTTTTGCCTTCAGCTAATGCACTTTGCCTTTCACTGAGAGCTTGTCTGTCTCTACAATAAACCGTGCACTGACCAGTTTTGAGAATCCCTCTCTCAATGAATCTTAGTGGCAGGTTTAATCGCGCATATCTGTCCCTTAGGCCGTCATTGAAAATAAGAATTTGTTCTTAACTGACTTGCCTAGTTAAATAAAAAATGTATTTGATATCGCGGTGTGCGAGCTGCATTATGAAGTGTAGAGAAATAAGCGTGTAATAGTCACTAGGCTATATATGTAACCGGGGTATAGAATACAGCCTAAGACTGGACACCTTTTGTGGGCTATATCTCCTGGTTTGAACGTTTGGGTGGTGTCAATGCCAAGTTAGTTGATTCTGTGAAGTCAGCCCAAGCGATATAGTTGATGAATGTTGAAGATAAAAAAAAGAAAAAACACATGTAGGATATCTGGTCGAATAATTGGGTGGGAATTTCACACGGCCATTTTTATTTGCCTGCCTCAAAGCCAACACCCTTTCTTTGCCGAATTACATGCCTTTAATCAATCAAATCAATCGTTACGTAATTTCAGGCATTAATCTAATTAAGAAGTAAGATTAATGTTTTAATGGCTGTCATTATTTCAACTGTATACCAGCATAGTGTGCGTCTTGGTCTCAGTTTGCTGTGGTGATGCATCAAGACTTGTATATTAATCTCGAATAGACTCGTGAGCTTGTGTATGCCTACACTGGCATTGACACATTCGTAGTTTTGATTATGGTTTACGCAACCTATAATAAAGAAAGTGGAAGGAATGCGACTGGTTGTCAGATATTTGATAAAGAAACGTCTCACATTTTCAAGTGATTGCAGGGCTACTGCCATTTTCAGACACCTTCTGAGTAATTGCTGTTTGTGATTAAATAACATCTAATAGCTACCACAACTTTTTCAGTTTCAACTTTTTTACCACATGAATCGAAGTACCAATTGCAGAATAATTTCAGCCGGTTTTGCTGGTGGACAGCGCCCCTCAGCCTGTGCTCAATCGTTTCTCTTCGGACATTCTCGACTCTTTCCGTTATTGGTATCAAGTTCTCTGAGCAAAGGTGGAAAACCCGGAGCGGCATTTCACACCTCTGGTCGTCTCTGGATGTTCAATGACGTGTTGTGTTGTAGTGATTTCAGCGGGTCTGGAGGTTTAGGGTATTGAAATATTGTGTGGATGAAGGGTGGCTGGGTGGGTGGCGGACGGGTTGAATAAAGAGAAAACATTTCATTAAAAATCCATAAAATGTATCATTCTTGTTGAATTCATATCTGTAGGCTACATTTAGGTTTTTCTTTCATTCTTTGTATCTGCCGTTAGTGCGCAGCCTAAGCCTAAGCTTTAGGGCCTAACTGTTGCATGCCAAATACATACCAATTGCCAAATGCTTTTGGGAACGTTGGCAGAAAAAGTATTAGAGAAAAGCTGTAATATGGAGAGATGAAAATAAATAGAAGGGAGGGCCAGAACAGTAGTCTAATTTTTGGGAAATATTTAAGTAGTAAAAGAGGATGATGGCGGTGCTGGCTATGTTATGTGTAATGATTGTGAGGCGCTATACAAATTAGACAGTCACAAGACCGGGACTTCAAAATGACACATCATGGGAACTGTACTGTTCAGATGGGTTAAATGGAATAGCATCCCAACTGAAGTCTGGACACTGACTGTAGGTCTATAACCTCTAAAATAGCTTAATATAATATTAACTCCTTCAGATCTAAGCATATCTTGCAGTAAAAGTATAGAACAAATGTAAATTGAATTGGGAACAGGAGTGGAGAAATCATCTTGAGAGAATGAATGCGTGGTTAGGGACCACCTGTAAAGGTGCCATCTTTATCAGCATCATGAAAGCTGATAGTATTTTTAAAATCACACAAAATATTAATCCAAGCCGAACTGAAATCTTATCAAAAACATTTTGGGTCATTTTAACAGCTCTTAATTTCCTTAAAACCAGTCAAATTGGAAATTTTACCTGAACATTTTTTCCCATTTCTTTTTGTTGAGTTGTTTAATTTTCTCCCCGGTCCCTAAACGTCTTTGCGACTAGAGAGAAGCAGAGATGAAAGAGAAGACAAACTCTACCGATGTCAACTAGATGAAGCATTCATTCTATCGATTCATGACATTCTGGTGAGCAAGGGTTTATTTAGTCTTCTAGGGCAGCAAGTAATGATAGAAGAGAAGCTACATGTATCTAATTATAGACAAGATGATTAACAAAATGTCAGAAATAAGAAGAAACAAAGGCCCATCTAAAAAGGCCTGTCAAGCAATTGTTCCGCCATCTGACTGTACAGTGTATTTTCTATATTTGCAGGTTAGGGTCGGGTGCGGGCCTCAGATTTCACTTCATTACATAGTTGGGCGGTTGCGGATAGATTATTAGCAAGTGCGGGTGCGGGTGAAAAAACAGCTGACCCAAGCATCCCCATTGTGTTGCTAAGAGAGCTGTCGCCTCGGCAGATTCGATTGAGATTGTGCTTTTTGTAAATGGGTACATTTGTGGCATATGCAACAGAACTTCATTATGAAGAAGAAACAAAATTGTATTTAATGCAAAAGCGAGTGAAAAATGATAAGGGAAGGTTTTAAGAGCATTTTCGTAACTACTCTAACCAAATACAATTATATTTATCACATGCTTCGTAAAACAACAGGTGTAGACTAACAGTGAAACTTACGGGCCCTTTCCAACATTGAGTAACGATAACATGTGCAGGGGAACGAGGTTGAGGTAAATATACACATATAACTAGGAATAAAGTGATTAGGCAACAGGATAGATAAATCAGTAAGAGCAGCGTATGTGAGGAGTCAAAAAGATGTGTAAAAAAGGGTCAATGTAGATAGTTAAATAGTTAACCAAATAGCTACCCAGACTAACTATTTAGCAGTCTTATGACTTGGGAGTAGAAGCTGTTCAGGGTCCTGTTGGTTCCAGACTTGGTGCATCGGTACCACTTGCCATGCAGTAGCAGAGAGAACAGTCTATGACTTGGGTAGCTGTAGTCAAAATTTGTATGGCCTTCTGACACAATCTGGTATCTAGGTCCTGGATGGCAGGGAGCACAGCCCCAGTGATGTACTGGTCCGTGCGCACTACCCCCTGTAGCTCTTTGCAGTCAGATGCCGAGCAGTTGCCATTCCAAGCGGTGATGCAGCCAGTCAAGATGCTCTCCAATGGTGCAGCTGTAGAACTTTGAAGATCTGAGGGCCCATGCCAAATCTTTTCTAGCCTACTAAGGGGGAAGAGGCGTTGTCGTGCCCTCTTCACAACTGTTGTTGTGTGTGGACCATGATAGATCCTTAGTGATGTGGACACAGAGGAACTTGACGCTCTCGCCCCGCTCTACTAATCTACTCTGCTATATAGAACCTAAAAGGGTTCTTCAGCTGTCCCCATAGGATAACCCTTTAAAGAACCCTTTTGGTTCCAGGTAGAACCTTTGGGTTCCATGTAGAACCATTTAAGAGGGTTCTACATGGGACCCAAAAGGGTGCTACCTGGAACCAAAAATGTATTTGTATTTATTTATTTATTTATTTAACCAGGTAGGCAAGTTGAGAACAAGTTCTCATTTACAACTGCGACCTGGCCAAGATAAAGCAAAGCAGTTTGACACATACAACAACACAGAGTTACACATGGAGTAAACAAAACATACAGTCAATAATACAGTAGAAAAACAAATCTATATACAATGTGTGCAAATGAGGTAAGATAAGGAAGGTAAGGCAATAAATAGGCCATGGTGGCGAGGTAATTACAATATAGCAATTAAACACTGGAATGGTAGATGTGCAATAGATGAATGTGCAAAGTAGAAATACTGGGGTGTAAAGGAGCAAGATAAATAAATACAGTAGGGGGTGAGGTAGTTGGTTGGGCTATTTGCAGATGGGCTATGTACAGGTGCAGAGATCTGTGAGCTGCTCTGACCGCTGGTGCTTAAAGCTAGTGAGGGAGATATGAGCCTCCAGCTTCAGTGATTTCTGTAGTTCGTTCCAGTCATTGACAGCAGAGAACTGGAAGGAAAGGCGGCCAAAGGAGGAATTGGCTTTCGGGGTGACCCGTGAGATATACCTGCTGGAGTGCGTACTACGGGTGGGTGCTGCTATGGTGACCAGCGAGCTGAGATAAGGCGGGGCTTTACCTAGCAGGGACTTGTAGATGACCTGGAGCCAGTGGGTTTGGTGGGTAGTATATGGGGCTTTGGTGACAAAACGGATGGCACTGTGATAGACTGCATCCAATTTGTTGAGTAGAGTATTGGAGGCTATTTTGTAAATGACATCGCCAAAGTCGAGGATCGGTAGGATGGGCAGTTTTACGAGGGTATGTTTGGCAGCATGAGTGAAGGATGCTTTGTTTTGCGAAAAAGGAAGCCAATTCTAGATTTAATTTTGGATTGGAGATGTTTAATGTGAGTCTGGAAGGAGAGTTTACAGTCTAACCAGACACCTAGGTATTTGTAGTTGTCCACGTAATCTAAGTCAGAACCGTCCAGAGTAGTGATGCTGGACGGGCGGGCAGGTGCGGGCAGCGATCCATTGATGAGCATGCATTTAATTTTACTTGCATTTAAGAGCAGTTGGAAGCCACGGAAGGAGAGTTGTATGGCATTGAAGCTCGACTGGAGGGTAGTTAACACAGTGTCCAAAGAAGGGCCAGAAGTATACAGAATGGTGCCGTCTGCGTAAAGGTGGATCAGAGACTCACCAGCAGCAAGAGCGACATCATTGGTCTATACAGAGAAGAGAGTCGGCCCAAGAATTGAACCCTGTGGCACCCCCATAGACTGCCAGAGGCCCGGACAACAGGCCCTCCGATTTGACACACTGAACTCTATCAGAGAAGTAGTTGGTGAACCAGGCGAGGCAATCATTTGAGAAACCAAGGCTGTTGAGTCTGACAATAAGAATGTGGTGATTGACAGAGTCGAAAGCCTTGGCCAGGTCAATGAATGTGGCTGCACAATAATGTCTCTTATTGATGGCGGATATGATATTGCTTAGGACCTTGAGCGTGGCTGAGGTACACCTGTGACCAGCTCTGAAACGGTAATCTGTTTGTTAACTTGGCTTTCGAAAACCTTAGCAAGGCAGGATAGGATAGATATAGGTCTGTAGCAGTTTGGGTCAAGAGTGTCTCCCACTTTGAAGAAGGGGATGACTGCAGCTGCTTTCCAGTCTTTGGGAATCTCAGACGATATGAAAGAGAGTTTGAACAGGCTAGTAATGGGGGTTGCTACAATTCCAGATTGTCTAGCCCGGCTGATTTGTAGGGGTCCAGAGCTTGCAGCTCTTTCAGAACATCAGCTAACTGGATTTGGGAGAAGGAGAAATGGGGGAGGCTTGGGCGAGTTGTTGTGGCGGGGTGCAGGGCTGTTGACCGGGGTAGGGGTAGCCAGTTGGAAAGCATGGCCAGCCGTAGAAAACTCCTTATTGAAATTCTCAATTATAGTGGATTTATCGGCGGTGACAGAGTTTCCTATCCTCAGTGCAGTGGGCAGCTGGGAGGAGGTGTTCTTATTCTCCATGGACTTTACAGTGTCCCAGAACTTTTTTGAGTTTGTGTAACAGGAAGCACATTTCTGCTTGAAATAGCCTTAGCTTTCCTAATTGCCTGTGTACTTCCCTGAAAAGTTGCATATGACGGGGGCTGTTCGATGCTAATGCAGAATGCCACAGGATGTTTTTGTGCTGGTCAAGGGCAGTCAGGTCTGGAGAGAACCAATGGCTATATCTGTTCCTGGTTCTACATTTCATGAATGGGGCATGCTTATTTAAGATGGTGAGGAAGGCACTTTTAAAGAATAACCAGGCATCCTCTACTGACGGGATGAGGTTGATATCCTTCCAGGATACCCGGGCCAGGTCGATTAGAAAGGCCTGCTCGCTGAAGTGTTTTAGGGAGCGTTTGACAGTGATGAGGGGAGGTCGTTTGACCGCAGACCCATTACGGATGCAGGCAGTGATTGCTGAGATCTTGGTTTAAAACAGCAGAGGTGTATTTGGAGGGCAAGTTAATTAGGATGATATCTATGAAAAAGTGGGGACAGCCAAATATGGGGACAGCCAAATAACCCTTTTGGAACCATTTTTTTCCTAAGAGTGTACAGCAATGTTGTTTTCCGTGGTTCACGTTTAGCTGGTCTCATTTTGCCAGGTCTCATTGTCGTAGATGATCAGGCCTACCACCGCCGTGTCGTCAGCAAACTTAATGATGGGTAAGGAAGTTGTGCACGGCCACGCAGTCGAGGGTGAACAGGGAGTACAGGAGGGGCCCCCTGTGTTGAGGGTCAGTGGGGCGGATATGTTGTTGCCTACTCTCACCACCTGGGGGCGGCCTGTCAGGAAGCCCAGGATCCAGTTGTAGAGGGAGGTGTTCAGTCTCAGGGTCAGTCCTAAGGTCCTTAGCTTGGAGGTTACTATGGTGTTGAACACTGAGCTGTAGTTAAAGAACAGCATTCTCACATAGGTGTTCCTCTTGTCCAGGTGGGAGAGGACAGTGTGTAGTGCAATAGAGATTGCATCATCTGTGGATCTATTGGGGCGGTATGCAAATTGGAGTGGGTCTAGGGTGTCAGGTAAGGTAGAGGTGATATGATCCTTGACTAGTCTCTCAAAGCACTTCATGATGACAGAAGTGAGTACCTATTGGTAGATGGGTAAAAACAAATTTGGGCGGTAGGCGAATTGGAGTGGGTCCAGGGTGTCTGGGATAATTGTGTATTGTAGATGTGAGCCATGACCAGCCTTCCAAAGCATTTCATGGCTACAAATTCTAAAGGGAAATAGTTATTTAGACAGGTAACCTTGGGAACAGGGATTAGGGTGGTCTGCTTGAAACATGTAGGTATTACAGACTGGGTCAGGGAGAGGTTGAAAATGTCAGTGAAGACACTTGCCAGCTGGTTGGCTCATGCTCCGAGTACACGTCCTGGTAATCAAGTCTGAATGTTTTAGTGTCCCGCTCCTTGAAAGCGGCAGCTCTAGCCTTAAACTCAGTGAGGAGGTTGCCTGTAATCCATGTCTTCTGGTTAGACATCGTTGATGCACTTATTAATGAAGCCGGTGACTGATGTGGTAAACTCCTCAATACCATCGGATGAATCCCGTAACATATTCCAAGCTGTGGTAGCGAAACAGTCCTGTAGCTTAGCATGCACTTCATCGGACCACTTCTATATTGAGCGCATCACTGGTACTCCCTGTTTTGAGTTTTTGCTTGTAAGCAGGAATCAGGAGGATAGCGTTATGGTCAAATTTGCCAAATGGAGGGTGAGGGAGAGCTTTGTATGTGTTTTTGTGTGGAGTAAAGGTGATCTACAGTTTTCTCCTCTAATTGCACAGGTGACATGCTGGTAGAATTGAGGTAAGACCAATTTCATTTTTCCTGCAAAAAAAAAAATCACTAGGAGCACCGCCTCTCTGATCATATCCTTGTTTGCTTTTGGAGGATGGCTCTTAAGGCAGGACGGCTCATAATAATGGCTGGAACGGTGCTAATGGAATGGCATCAAGCACATGGAAACCATGTGATTGATGTATTTAAAAGCATTCCACTGATTCCACAGAAAAAAATCTATGTCCTTGTTTGGCCCTGACTCCTAGAAATGTAGGATATTACAGTTCTCCAGGTCCCGTTGATAGGATAGTCTTGAACGGAGCTTGTCCAGTTTGTTCTCCAGTGATTGTATGTTGTTCATCAGTAGAAGGGAGTGTAGAGGGTGTTTAAGAGTCGTGGCTGTTATAGCAGCAAAGGGGGGGGAACCAACTCCATATTAATTCTCATGATGTTGGAATGAGATGTTATACAAGCAGGTGTTCACATACTTTTGTCATGAGATAGAGATATAGATGACAGATATCCACACACACAACAATTTCAAAGATTTCCAGTCAGTCAATTAAAATAAATTCATTAGGCCCTAATCTATGTATTTCATATGACTGGGCAGGGGCGCAGCCAATCAGAATAACTTATTTCGCACAAAAAGTCCTTTATTACAGAAATAAAGACTCTTCAATTTCATCAGCTGTCCAGTTAGCTTGTCTCAGAAGATCCCGCAAGCAAAGAAGCTGGATATGGAGGTCCTGGGCTGGCATGGTTACACGTTGTCTACGGTTGGGACGCCGGTTGGACATACTACCAAATTCTTTAAAATGTTGTCTGAGGCGGCACTATGCATTGGGGCAAGTAGCATTTTCCTGGCATCCGCCAAATCCCAGATTCATCCGTCGGACTGCAAGATGATGAAGCGCGATTCATCACTCCAGAGAACACATTTCCACTGCTCCAGAGTACAATGGCGGCAAGATACACACCACTCCAGCCAACGCTTGGCATTCCACATGGTCATCTTAGGCTTGTGTGCGGCTGCTTAGCCATGGAAACCCATTTAATGAAGCTCCTGACGAACAGTCTTGTGCTGACGTTGCTTCCAGAGGCAGTTTGGACCTTGGTAGTGAGTGTTGTAACAGAGGACAGAATTTTTACACGCTACAAGCTTCAGTACTCGGCGGTCCCGTTCTGTGAGCTTGTGTGGCCTACCACTTCGCGGCTGAGCCGGTTGTTGTTTCTATACATTGACTTCACAATAACAGCACTTACAGTTGACCGGGACAGCTCTAGCAGGGCAGAAATTTAACAAACTGACTTGTTGGAAAGGTGGTATCCTATAACGGTGCCACGTTGAAAGTAACAGCTCTTCACTAAAGCCATTATACTGCCAATGTTTGTCTATGGAGATTGCATGGCTGTGTGCTCGATTTTATACACCTGTCAGCAACGGTTGTGGCTGAAATATCCAAATCCACTGATTTGAAGGGGTGTCCACATACTTGTGTGTGATATATATATACACAAAAAGATTCTATAGGTTGCAACAATTTTTAATAACAATAAATAAAAGTCAAGTTTTGAATTCAGCATCGTTTTGTGTGTCAGTTCATAAACCATATGCCATGGAATCAGTACATAGACATTTTCCTCCCCATTATTTTGCAACCTGTATGGTACAGCCGTCAATGTTTTGGTCCTTAAATGAAACTGGTATACTTTATTTATCACAATTTTCTTTAGACAATTTTGGTATTTAATGCAGGGCCGACAGTTCCTTACCTCCAGGGTATTTATTAACAAGGCACAGTACAAGGACACAAGGGTGCATGGGGGGGTAGGAGGAATATTTAATGACTTGTAAGGCAGTAGGTAAGTTTGTGATAAAAGTTATGATATTAGGTGGTTCTGGGGGATACAACATATTAGGCTATTCAAAGAAAAGTGCCATAACTAATAGGATCATGTAAAAGTGTATAACAGGAACAAAGGACATCACCGAGAGATATATCCACACAGTGTACAAAACATTAGGAACACCTGCTCTTTCCATGACAGACTTACCAGGTGAAAGCTATGATCCCTTATTGATGTCACTTGTTAAATCCACTTCAGTGTAGATGAAACGGAGGAGACAGGTTGTAAGAAGGATTTGTAAGCCTTGAGACATGTATTGTGCATGTGTGCCATTGAGGGTGAATGGGCAAGACAAAATATTTAAGTGCCTTTGAACGTGGTATGGTAGTAGGTGCCAGGTGCACCAGTTTGAGTGTCAAAAACTGTAATGATGCTGGGTTTTTCCACTCTCAACAGTTTCCTGTGTGCATCAAGAATGGTCCAACACCCAAAGGACATCCAGCAAACTTGACACAACTGTATGAAGCATTGGAGCCAACATGGGCCAGCATCCCTGTGGAACGCTTTCGACACCTAGTAGTGTCCATGCCCCGATTAATTGAGGCTGTTCTGAGGACAAAGAGGGTACAACTCAACATTAGGAAGGTGTTTTATACACATACATTCTGACAAAGGAAGTATTCTAAGGCATAAGTCTAATTGGCAATGTACATTTACAGTGAGCACCAAAAGTACTGGGACAGTGACATTGGTTGTTTTGGCTCTGTACTCCAGTTTTGGATTTGAAATGATACAATGACTATGAGGCTAAAGTTGACTGTCAGCTTTAATTTGAGTGTAAGAATAGAATCTTTCTGAACACATCTACATTAATGTGGATGCTACCATGATTACAGATTATCCTGAATGAAACCTGAATAATGATTAGTGAGAAAGACAGACGCACAAATATCATACCCCCAAGACATGATAACCTAACCTCTCACAATAACAGCGATTACGTTTTTTGTTGTTGAGGGGGGTGTATGATGTGCGTCTAACTTTCTCAGTCATTCACGATTCTTTCAGGAATATCCGTAACCATGGTAGCATCCACATTAATGTAGAAGTGTTTAGAAACATTCTATTCTTATTTACAAGAAAACATTTAATTTCTATTGGGCACAAAATAATCTGAACCCACCAAAACAGACAGCAAATGCATCCAACAAATTTGTAGTCACACAAGCTTGATGTAGTCATTGCGTGCCAGGAATATGGGTTCAAATTCTTTTTACTACTTGAATACGCAAGTGAATGTCCTAATACTTTTGTACAAAAAGTGCTGTAATTTCTAAGTGGTTCACCCAATATGGATGAAAATATCCTCAAATTAAAGCTGACAGTCTCCATGTTAACCCCATAGTCATTGTATCATTTCAAGTCCAAAGTGCTGGAGTACAGAGCCAAAACAACAACAAATGTGTCACTGTCCCAGTACTTCCGGAGTTCACTATATATACATACAAGGAAATCAGCATTATGCAATCTTAATAACACATTGCCAGCTACTTACTTTAACTCAGGCACGTGGGCCACTAAACACATGGAACTAGAGATAAACTGCATTTGTAGCTGAGAAAGGGAGAGGAATGGTGATTATCAGAGTGAGTTCAGGTGTGGTGAGTTGGCAGGAGAGGGGGTAATTAGGGAATTGGTGAGATGGCATGAACCTTCAGAACAGCTACCCTGAGCTTTTTTTGTTAGTGAAGCATAGATGAATGGGGAATGGGGTGCATTAGTTTTAAAGCCCAGCTAATGAGGGATTTAATTGGATGAGAATGCAAGACTGTGAAATCTCTAGCCAGCAGTGATTACAATACAGAATAATATGTTGCTGCAGGTGCAATGGAAGCATGTCTGGAATGTTGGCGTGTGTGTGAGAATAAATCTGTGTGTTTGTCTGACCTGAGAGGAACAACGTCTAGTGTGTTAAGTGTTCATGGGCTTGATTTTCACAACACGCTTTTCAGAAAAAGGTGTGAAACCATGTCTCTCTTTGTGTTTGTTTGTTTTCTGTGTGTCAGAGAGAGACGTGAACAGAGATCGAGAGGGTCAGAGGGAGGGAGGGTGGGTGCTAATATTTGCAAAGCAGAGTGCATGCAGTAAAGGTTTTTCAGGATATGTGATTATGCTACTTAACTGGACCTTTGTCCAGGCAGCAATACCCATCTGCCTCATCATTAGCAGTGTGAGAAGGAAGTGACTAAACTCATGTCACACTAATTCCAACTGGACTGGACTCTTTTACCTAATGCTTAGGCCACACTTTACTATCAAGGGACGGTCAGATGAATACATTTTGCACTGTGTATTAGACCGAGGGGAATGTGTGTGTATCTGTCAATGAGATGTAGGCCATGTGTGAACAGGTATCTCTATCTCTTCCATCTCTTTCTCCTCATTCTCTCTGAGAGGAATGTTTGGACCATCTGTTTATAAAGACGGTGTATTTTATGTGTATGGGAAGAGTGGGTCCTGAGTTGGTCCAGGTGGTAAACTGACCACTAGGGCCAGGGTTGGGTAGGTTACTTTCTAAATGTAATCGGTTACAGTTACTAGTTATCTGTCCAACATTGTAATCAGTAACGTAACTTTTGGATTACCCAAACTCAGTAACGTAATCTGATTATTTATTTTGGATTACTTTCCCATTAAGAAGCAATAGAAGAAGACACAAATAATCCATCAAACGCATTTTGTGTGTCATAACAGTAGTCAGACTTAAACTTGCGCCTTTTTTCAATGCTGAATTAAATGTCATTGAGAAAACAGAAATGTGTAATTATGTATTTTTTAGCAAATATCCTTTCTGAATATAAAATCGTCATGAAACAAAAAGTGGATTTTCCCACCAGAGACGTGGATAAAAGGCTGTGCGTGATGACGTAGTGCACATAAAAATAACTTTTGTGGTTAAATTCCCATGTACCGGAAAAAAACCCCAAACTAAATGGATTGGCATCGCATTTTCAACTCTACTGATGGTTTTGTCAGAAAAACTGTTGCGTTATTTAGCAGATATGCCCTCTGGTCTTGGCACATGCGCTCTAGCCAACAGCTCTGATACAGTACGGGTAGGCTAGCCTACACAATGAGATTATTATGGATAAGCACAAGATGTCAAACGGCAGCCAAACATCGATGGTCATGTCACCAGAATAAGACCCTCAGTATTTATTGGAAAGGAGCATCCAGATCATCACCTTGAACCTTCACCACCCTGTGAAGTTCATCATCATTTATTTCATTTGTAGCCTAATTACCTGCATGGTTCACCGAGTGGTAGTGGGAGGACCACACAACATAACATTGCGTGACTCCGAATAAAAATGATGGTTATTATATCAATGTTTTCTTTGTTTGTTTCCACCACAATTCCTTGCATAATACTTTTAAAGACACCAAAAAAATCCCACTATATCAAACAAACAAATTGTCTGTTTTCCTGTTTCCATCAGCCCGGTCGTGACTTTTTTCATGTAATTAATCCGCATGAAATGGTTGAATGGAAACCTGGTGTAACAGTTACTCCCCAACCCTGCCGAGGGCTCTCTGTGACATTTTGTATTTTTAAGCATGCCATGATGATGTGTGTGCGACACTGCGTGCATGTGTGTAGTTTGATTTATTCGTGATTCATTACTTGCACATACAGTGGCTTGCGAAAGTATTCTCCCCCCTTGGAATTGTTTCTATTTTGTTGCCTTACAACCTGGAATTAAAATAGATTTTTATCGTTTGATTTACACAACATGCCTACCACTTTGAAAATGCAAAATATTTTTTATTGTGAAACAAACAAGAAATAAGACAAAAACTATTCACCCCCCCAAAGTCAATACTTTGTAGAGCCACGTTTTGCGGCAATTACAGCTGCAAGTCTCTTGGGGTATGTCTCTATAAGCTTTGCACATCTAGCCACTGGGATTTTTGCCCATTCTTCAAGGCAAAACTGCTCCAGCTCCTTCAAGATGGATGGGTTCCGCTGGTGTACAGCAATCTTTAAGTCATACCACAGATTCTCAATTGGATTGAGGTCTGGGCTTTGACTAGGTCATTCCAAGACATTTAAATGTTTCCCCTTAAACCACTTGAGTGTTGCTTTAGCAGTATGCTTAGGGTTATTGTCCTGCTGGAAGTCGCATTGTCCTGCTGGAAGGACATTGTCCTGCTGGAAGTCGTCACAATCTCAAATCTCTGGAAGACTGAAACAGGTTTCCCTCAAGAATTTTCCTGTATTTAGCACCATCCATCATTCCTTCAATTCTGACCAGTTTCCCAGTCCCTGCCGATGAAAAACATACCAAAGTGGTACTATGGACAGATACTCCAATCTCCGCTGTGGAGCTTTGCAGCTCCTTCAGGGTTATCTTTGGTCTCTTTGTTGCCTCTCTGATTAATGCCCTCCTTGCCTGGTCCATGAGTTTTGGTGGGCGTCCCTCTCTTGGCAGGTTTGTTGTGGTGCCATATTCTTTCAATTTTTTACTAATGGATTTAATGGTGCTCCGTGGGATGTTCAAAGTTTCTGATATTTTTTTATAACCCAACCCTGATCTGTACTTCTCCACAACTTTGTCCCTGACCTGTTTGGAGAGCTCCTTGGTCTTCATAGTACTGCTTGCTTGGTGGTGCCCCTTGCTTAGTGGTGTTGCAGACTCTGGGGCCTTTCAGAACAGGTGTGTGTGTATATATACTGAGATCATGTGACAGATCATGTGACACTTAGATTGCACACAGGGGGACTTTATTTAGCAAATGATGTGACTTCTGAAGGTAATTGGTTGCACCAGATCTTATTTAGGGGCTTCATACGTATGCACGCACTATTCATTTTTTTAATTTTTCTTCACCAATTTGGACTATTTTGTGTGTGTCCATTACATGGAATCCAAATAAAAATCTATTTAAATTACAGGTTGTAATGCAACAAAATAGGAAAAACACCAAGGGGGTGAATACCTTTGCAAGGCCCTGTAGGGGCTTTGTAAATCAAGTTAGAATGTATTAGTAGTGCCCTTGCAGTTTATGAAATGATTGGATAAAGGAAAGGAATTGCTGAAATGTAGAGTTTAACAGCATAAAGTGTAGATATAGCCTATATCTCATTTGGTATTTTATTAGACCTGGATAACTGACATGATCGTTGAAGTTCTAAGGGTAGAGCAGTCTGATGACTCTGCGTGCTTATATTGGTCACATTAACTATGTGTCCTCTTTGATTGGACTGTGATGTTCATCACAGCAGTCCCTGCTATTCTCCTTTCAAAATATGACTGAGTTTGATAGTGAACAGTAGGAGAGGTTTTAGGCTGAGGAAATGCATCTCTTACTACTATCTGTCTGCATTAGTCTCCATGGTTCTCTGGTCTCTGTTCTGCTCATTAGCAGTCTCTGTTGTGTGAGGCAGGCCCGATTGTTATCTTTACCTCCGTCTGTGGTCCAGCCTCTCACACACACATACACTAAAGCCCTGCACGGGCATGAAATTTAGGCCGATCCCTACCCATGCCTGTGACGCGCAGGCCCTCCATACCGGGGCCCAAATTGCTTCTGCCAAATTTAAGGCCTGCATAGTTAGTATATCCATTAACTGCTAGTCTCTATCTGCCCCCCGCATAGCCCCCTCCGTTCCGTGTGTGAGTATCCTTAGCAACAGCTCCGCTTTTGTCAGCCTGCTTAATGACGAGATGTGAAATAGCTGTTAGCTAGCTACTTTTCATCACTCTAAACTCTGACAACTCATAAAACATTATTGTTTTCTGTGAAATAATCTCGACCCTGACAATGTTTTGTCATCCTAGAACATCCACAGTATACCACAGTGTTAAAATAGTGACACAAATATTCGTAAAAATAATATTTTTCAGTGGCAATTGAGGAGACGATAACTGACTAAATAGACACAGAAAAAACTATGACTACACTGAACAAAAACATAAACGCAACATGCAATAATTTCAAAGATTTTACTGAGTTACAGTTCATGTAAAGAAATCAGTCAATTTAAGTAAATAAATGTGGCCCTAATCTATGGATTTCACGACTGGGAATACAGATATGCATCTGTTAGTCACAGATACCTTAAAAAAAAAGGTAGGGGCATGGATCAGAAACCCAGTCAGTATCTGGTGTGACCACCATTTGCCTCATGCAATGTGACCCATCTCCTTCGCATAGAGTTGATCAGGCTGTTGATTGTTGCCTGTGGAATGTTATCCCACCCCTCTTCAATGGCTGTGCGAAGTTGCTGGATATTGGCAGGAACTGGAACACGCTGTCGTACACGTAGATCCAGAGCATCCCAAACATGCTCAATGGGTGACATGTCTGGTGAGTATGCAGGCCATTGAAGAACTGGGACATTTTCAGCTTCCAGGAATTGTGTACAGATCCTTGTGACATGGATCTGTGCATTATCATGCTGAGACATGAGGTGATGGCAGCAGATGAATGGCACGACAATGAGCTTCAAGCACTCATCACAGTATCTCTGTGCATTCAAATTGCCATCGATAAAATGCAATTGTATTTCTTGCTTATGCCTGCCCATACCATAACCCCACCGCCACCATGGGGCACTCTGTTCACAATGTTGACATTAGCAAACCGCTCACCCACACGGCGCCATACACGCTGTCTGCCATCTGCCCAGTACAGTTGAAACCGGGATTCATCTGTGAAGAGCACACTTCTCCAGCGTGCCAGTGGCCATCGAAGGTGAGCATTTGCCCACATTGGTTACGACACTGAACTACAGTCAGGTCAAGACCCTGGTGATGACGATGAGCTTCCCTGAGACTGTTTCTGACAGTTTGTGCAGAAATTATTTGGTTGTGTAAACCCACAGTTTCATCAGCTGTCCAGTAGGCTGGTCTCAGACGATTCCGCATGTGAAGAAGCCAGATGTGGAGGTCCTGGGCTGGCGTGGTTATACATGGTCGGCGGTTGTGAGGCCGGTTGGATGTACTGACAATTCTCTAAAACAACGTTGGAGGCGGCGTATGGTAGAGAAATTAATATTAAATTCTCTGGAAACAGCTCTGGTGGACATTCCTGCAGTCAGCATACCAATTGCACATTGTTGTGTGACAAAACTGCACAATTTAGAGTGGCCTTTTATTGTCCCAAGCACAAGAGGCATCTCTGTAATGATCATGTTGTTTAATCAGTTTCTCGATATTCCACACCTGTCAGGTGGATGTATTATCTCGGCAAAGGAGAAATGCTCACTAACAGGAATGTAAACAAATTTGTGCACAGAATTTGAGAGAAATACTTTTTTTGTGCGTATGGAACATTTTGGGGATTTTTTTTTTTCAGTTCATGAAACACTTTACATGTTGCATTTATATTTTTATTCAGTGTAAATAAACATTTTTCATTTTGGCTTGATGAAAACGAGACAAGACTAAATTCTCAGTGACTAAAATCTGACTAGTAAGTGGACTGGACAAGAGTTTTTGGATAGATCGAGATGTTATTTGCAATCTGGCGGCAACTAATCATTGATGCCAGTAAGGGACATGCCATGTCTACTCTCCCGGTGGTAAAAGCTTTCGGTGGTAAAAGGGGCAATGTTTGGAGACATTTTACTTATCGTGTAGATTCAACGAAGACCGAATGCAACATTACCACAAGAGAAGACAGCATTAGCACCCACATGTTGACGGGGGAAAATACTACCTACCTCAAGAGACATCTGAAAGAGCATCATCCAGGTATGCTAATAACAGATTGCTACTGCTAGCTAGTTGTTTTCTGCAACCTATCATTCCACTACTTTGATTACAATATAGCTACAGCATGCAAAGGAGCAGGGCTCCAGACTGCAACCATTTTCTGGCATTTTGTGACCCTTTGACTTGGCTGTGCGAGTTCAATTTGTAATTGATTGTGTGCGAGCTGAACATTCATTACAAGGTCACCTTACTCAAAAGTTTTAAAATGTCCTATTTTTTTTGGGCGGCTACAACCATGATTTGGTGCATTATAAAAACCTCATGATTCCTGTAATTAAAGTGTCTGCCCACCCCCTGGGCCTGTTTGCTGGGGCCTGTTCTGCTGGGACTTGCTGCTGTGATGAGCGAGCCAGTGTATGTGCCCTCCGGGAGAGAGAAAAAAACGCTTCTGATTGTATAACATTTCAAAAAGTCCAATTGCCGGAAATACAGTGCATTCGGAAAGTATTCAGACCCCTTGACTTTTTCAACATTTTGTTACGTTACAGCCTTATTCTAAAATGTATTTAATAGTTTTTTTCCCTTGTCAATCTATACACAGTACCCCATAATAACAAAGCAAAAACAGGTTTTTATACATTTTTGCACATTTTGACAAATACAAAAACAGAAATATTACATTTACATAAGTATTCAGACCCTTTACTTAGTACTTTGTTGAAACACCTTTGGCAGCAATTACTGCCTGAGCACTCTAAAGCAGGTTTTCATCAAGGATCTCTCTGTACTTTGCTCCATTCATCTTTTCCTCGATCCTGGCTAGTCTCCCAGTCTCTGCCTCTGAAAAACATTCCCACAGCATAATGCTGCCACCACCATGTAGGGATGGTGCCAGGTTTTCTCCAGACGTGACGCTTGGCATTCAGGTCTGAGAGTCTTTAGGTGTCTTTTGGCTCCAAGCGGGCTGTCGTGTTTTTTACTGAGGAGTGGCTTCCGTCCGGCCACTCTACCATAAAGGCCTGATTGGTGGAGTGCTGCAGAGATGGTTGTCTTTCTGGAAGGTTCTCCCCTCTCCACAAAAGAACTCTAGGGTTCATGGTCACCTCCCTGACCAAGGCCCTTCTCCCCCGATTGCTCAGTTTGGCTGGGAGGCCAACTCTAGGAAGAGTCTTGGTGGTTCCAAACTTCTTCCATTTAAGAGTGATTGAGGCCACTGTGTTCTTGGATCTTCAATGCTGCAGATATTTTTTGGTACCCTTTCCCAGATCTGTGCCTCGACACAATCCTGTCTCGGAGCTCTACGGACAATTTCTTAGACCTCATATAGACAAGTGTGTGCCTTTCCGAATCATGTCCAATCAATTGAATTTACCACAGGTGCTCTAATCCAGTTGTAGAAACATCTCAAGGATGATCAATGGAAACAGGATCCACTTGAGCTCAATTTCGAGTCTCATAACAAAGGGTCTGAATACTTATGTAAATAAGGTATTTCGGTTTTAGATTTTAATAGATTTGCAAACATTTCCAAAAACCTGTTTCACTTTGTCATTATGGGGTATTTTGTGTAGATTGCTGAGGGAAAAATAATATTGAATCCATTTTAGAATAAGGCTGTAGCGTAACAAAATGTGGAGAAAGTCAAGAGTTCTAAATACTTTCCTGAAGGCACTGGAAGCAACTACTGTTGTTCTCAGTTTTCTCAGTTTTCTGGGGGTATACTTTTTATTTGAGCTCAATAACAACTATTTTACAACCAAGATATTTGATATGGCTTTCAAATATGAAGCGCGTGTAATACCCTGGTTAAAACCAAGTATTGAGTTATTTGTATAATTAATTAGTATTACATTTTAACAGGTGATTTAAATTGATTATTAATTGTAATATTGTTAATGCTTTTATGTTAAAGAAATATTTAGTTAAAGTATAAGTGAATAAGTTGGTTTACTTTCAAATTCATGTTGTGACCAATAAGGTCACTTGTTAAGTTGTGGCCAATGGGAGAGTTGACCTGGTTAACGGGAGGCCTGGGATATAAAAAAGAGAGAGGGAAAAGACGTTAAGATCGTTGGTTGGTTGGTTGATCGTTGGTTGAGAAAGAATGGATTTGGACATTATGATCGTTGGTGAAGAGGAATAATTTAGAGAAGACACAAAAAGTATAGCCACAGCTACCTATTAAAATATGAAGGGAAATACCTATTTTATTTTATAGGAGAGTTATTGTATATTTTTGTTGAGAGGGGACTCTGAAGACTGAAGCTACCGTTTCATTGTGGAGGTTGACAGCCTGGAAGTTAGCCTAGCATCGTGAGACCCCGGGAGAGAATTTCTTCGGAGGGCTCGACGAGTTCATGTTCCCATGGAGCGTCGGTTGCTGTGGACCATGTGAGGAAAACCTGCAAGGAATTGTCATGCTTCGCTGGAGAATTATCTACATTCGTGAGTAACCACTACGTGAGGTGCTTCTGGACTTTCTGTGTCGACATTATTTTTTTTGTGCTCCAACGCGCGCCAACGGGTAAATCAATCAAGCTTTAAATAATTTGGACATGGGTTGTGCACACTCATTGGGTTTTATTATTTTTTATTTCTGTTAATGTTGTGATATAAAAATGTTAATAATACACATTTGAACCTTATTTAAGTTATCTTGGTGGAGTCATTGAATGTTTTAATTTAATTGAATGCATGGGATAGATCCTGAAACAATAACAGAAATCCATAATCATTTCAACTGAAGTTAATACCCTATTGTCATAACCCTAGATAGTTTGCAATAGGAATTCTTATTGGAGATGTCCTTCTCACCTAGCATCCCATGCTGTTGAAATACTCTACGTAAGCTAATATCGTGAGAGTCAAACTCGAGCCTGGTGAGGGGGTTACACGCGCAAAATGCGCCAATCGGCCATTGCCTGTGCATAGGGTACCAGGGCTACAACTGCAAAAAAATAAAATAAAATGGGACATTATATTTACTGTTGGATTAATACATGGCTACTAGCAGTGGGTATTATATTTAGTGTTAGTGAGCTAGCTAATGTGTTTTGAGTTTTCACTTCCTTATGTTGAATAAGCCCCAAAATTAGCTTATGATATTGATGTATTTAAAGATTCATCTCTATTGAACAAAAAAAAATCGGACTTTTCGGGAGCCCTATTTTAACAGTAAAATATAACAATACCCTATTGTTAACTCACAATTCATGACAATCACTGGATTAGGTTGCGCCACAAAATATCTCAGTAGTCTGTTACACAGTCTAAAGCACTGTGAAATACTTTATAAGGTGAATGATAAAACACTTTTTCTATTGCGTGATGCCGCAAAAAAAAAATTGGTTGCTACCAAGTCATGGGCTGGTGCCACTTAAAAACTTGGTGGCACTGGTGAAATGTTAGGCTGGAGCCCTGTTAAGGGGTGTGATTTTTAATCTCCTGTTGGCTGTTGGGAATAAATCATGCGATCGGATGTTATGCAGGAAAATATGTTGATAGAACAAGCCTATGTATGTTGGTGCACATGGAAGTCAGTGATTTATGTTTACTATAGGTTAATGAGGCAATACAAATGGGTTGTGACAAAAATATGACAAAACATTTAATTTAGTTGACTAAAATTGCCACTTTTTTCATCATTTTGACAATAACTAGACTAAATAACTACTAAAATGACAAAAATGTGACTAAGACAATGATATTTTAGTCAAAATGACTAAGGCAAGACTAAATCTAAGAAAGAGTGCCAAAATGAACAGTGGTAGTGCCCATCATCTTAGTATAAGACGTCATAACTTAAACCTTCTTCCTCTAAACCAGCTGTCTCCTCTTCATATCAGAAAAAGCGATTGTGTTCATGTTGTAGGTTAAACAACCCCTAGCTTCCCTCCCGGTGTAACCTGAAGAGGCCAGTGTTTTGTTGTTAGCTCTTTCTGATGCAGAGGCAGTGATAAAAGGAGAGCAACAAAGACACAGAGCACACTCCACTGAATTACTGCTGTCAGAAGAATCAATAGCACTGGGCTGTATTGACACAAACACTCACTGTGGATCTCATTGAATATGCAGACTTGTTTTATTCTACAGCCGTCGTTGTGTTTTACATCTGTTTATGAGCTTGAATAACAGCTACATTCATATCTGTACTTTGGTCACATAATAGTATGAACCTTAGTTTGCCTATTTCCTAATAGAAAGTCTAGCTAAAGAATCAGTTTATTGAACACAACGGAGATGGTTCCCTTTTCTTGGGAATATTTTTTTTTTATTGTGGAATGTTCTATAGAATGTCCCCAGGACAGTCCCAAATGTGAATTGAAATCGAGCTACAATGTAGTGCCAAAATGACAAGCTTTGGAACAGTGTCGAGAGCAGACTGTGTGTGAAGACGTGGGAGTGTGCAACCAGCATGCTTTAGTAGGAGCTGATTTGCTTCAATGACTAATTTCTATAGGGAAATGTGCGAGGGACAATACAAATGAAGACCATAAAATTGTATTGTGTGTGTTTTCATCCTGATGGCCTAGGAAAGGGACACTCCCTTTATCTGCCTTCAGAGGAAACTGACTCACTGAGCTAAGCCAGAGAGGAAGAGGCGAAACGAGTGGGTCCACTCCCGTCAAAATCTGTCAACGCGTGAACACACCGATTCTGCTTAATAAGCAGACTGCCTTCCCGCCTTTTGGACAACGACTCCCATTGTTAGAGCAGAGACGAGACCATCTTGTCAATATACATAGTATCTCTGTCAAAGCTGAGCTGACATAGAAAAGAACAGGTGCAGCGTGGCACACTGCTGGGTTGTGAAGCACTGTTCTGTACGCTCAGTCTGGTCTATACTAAACTTCCCCGCTTCTGCTTATTCTTGTCACTAAGCTTTGGGAACTCCCTCATGCCTACTCTATCTGTTTCACGCGCTATGTCCGCTCTCATCTCTTGAAAGTCTCTCTTTTCTCCTAGACACTCATTATACACTCGCCCTGCTCTCGTTCACTCACTGTTCCCTCTCTTCCTCCTGTTTCTCTCTTTCTCTATGGCTGCTCTCTCGCTCTCTGGGCCCTGTATCTCTGTAGTCTCTCTCTGTTCCTCATTCAGTGCTGCTTCCACACTTAGCGTGGGGATGCTAATCACGTTAAGAGGGCCAGTCTAGCCACCTCTGATGACGTGATTGGAGGTGACCGACCGGAGCAAGAACAAACAAGGGCCAGCCGGCCCGGCTGCACCATTCCCAGACCCTTACTGTAATTTTCCCACCGTGAGGCCCGGAGTGGTGGGGTAGGGGGTTGGAGGATGCTGATCCGCTCTGGCACGTAGGTCTGCCTTCCCTCCAGAACAGGTTTCATTTAGGGCTCAGACGGCAGAGAAGAGGGGGGAGGGGCATTCCAGGATGGACAAATTAACTCAAGTGTTACATAACGGGAAGTCACAAATTGAATGTAGCCTACGTGTTTGTCTCACACCCGCAGTCGCCATCTAACAGTCCCATGCACTGCCATACATTGGCTGAGCTCTCTTATGGGTTTGTTGTTTGCTTGCTGGTTCAGTGACAGACACCCAGCCCTGCAGAACACTGAAGCTCATGGTAACATACAGTATCTCTAGATAGCTGTCCTTGTGTTGCCATATCATGCCCGGTTTGCATCCACTTTGCATTAGCTATCGTCATAGAGAGAGAGACATGCAAAACACAGGGCAAAGACCATGTGGTCTAATTATAGCCATGCTTGAACTGCTTAAGCACAGTGTAGAAACACGTTTGACATCACATCGGACCGCACATCATCACATCAGACGTCAAGACCTAGGGAGAGTTCAGGATGGGATTTTTCCAGCCACTTGAGTCCTCTTAACCTTTTCCCTAAGGTGCCTTGGTGGGTTTTCAATGGGTCAGGGAAGATCACAGTAACACAATCTTTGTTCACATTTCAGGCCAACAATGCATTCAGCTACCACTAGCAGTTTACAGAATTTATCAAATTAGCACTGCTGTTACAATTTGGTCTGTCGTGGGGTCCCTGGCTTTTGGTGGAATGTCATTAGGTCTGAGAGGGAAGAAGGTGGAGAAGCCCTGCTTCAAAGGAATCTTAAGCTGTTGAGTCATTCATGGTCTCACTGGATTTCAGCGAGATATTAATCTGGGTTCACTTGAAGAGTGTTCCATTGCGTCTATCTGCACTGCATTATAACGCATGATAATCCTCAGCATTCATTATGTGGTAAAATGTTTTTCTTGTGCCTGCCTGAGTAACTGCAGGTCACGTGAGATGTGTAGCCAGGAGCTCTAGTACAATTTAGGTGCATTCGGAAAGTATTCAGACCACTTCACTTTTTACAGCCTTATTCTAAACTCCTCAATCTACACACAACACCCCATAATGACAAAGCAAAACAGGTTTTTAGAATGTTTTGCACATTTATAAAAATAAAACAAAACAGATACCTTATTTACATACGTTTTCAGACCCTTTGCTACGAGACTCGAAATTGAGCTCAGGTGCATCCTGTTTCCATTGATCATCCTTGAGATGTTTCTACAACATGATTGGAGTCCACCTGTGGTAAATTCAATTGATTGGACATGATTTGGAAAGGCACACACCTGTCTATATAAGGTCCCACAGTTGACAGGGCATGTCAGAGCAAAAACCAAGCCATGAGGTCGAAGGAATAGTCAATAGATCTCAGAGACAGGATTGTGTCAAGGCACAGATCTGGGGAAGGGCCTCCATCATTCTTAAATGGAAGAAGGCCAATAACCCGATGGTCTCTCTGACAGAGCTCCAGAGTTCCTTTGTGGAGATGGGAGAACCTTCCAGATGGCCACTGATATCTGCAGTACTCTACCAATCAGGCCTTTATGGTAGAGTGGTCAGGCGGAAGTCACTCCTCAGTAAAAGGCACATGACAGCCCGCTTGGAGTTTGCCAAAAGACACCGAAAGACTCTCAAACTGAGAAGCAAGATTATCTGGTCTGATGAATCCAAGATTGAGCTCTTTGGCCTGAATGCCAAGTGTCACGTCTGGAGGAAACCTGGCACCATCCCTACGGTGAAGCATGGTGATGGCAGCATCATGCTGTGGGGATTTTTTTCACCGGCAGGGACTGGGAGACTAATCAGGATCGAGGCAAAGATGAACCGAGCAAAGTACAGAGAGATCCTTGTTGAAAATATGCTCCAGAGCGCTCAGGACCTCAGACTGGGGCGAAGTTTCACCTTCCAACAGGACAACGACCCTAAGCACACCGCCAAGACAACGCAGGAGTGGCTTCGGGACAAGTCTCTGAATGTCCTTGAGTGGCCCAGCCAGAGCCTGGACTTGAACTCTATCTAACATCTCTGGAGAGACCTGAAAATAGCTTTGCAGCAAAGCTCCCCATCTAATCTGACAAAGCCTGAGAGGATCTGCAGAGAAGAATGGGAGAAACTCCCCAAATACAGGTGTGCCAAGCTTGTAGCGTCATACCCAAGAAGACTCGAGGCTGTAATCGCTGCCAAAGGTGCTTCGACAAAGTACTGAGTAAAGGGTCTGAATACTTATGTAAATGTGATATTTCAGTTGTTTTTGCTTTGTCATTATGGGGGGTTGTGCGTAGATTGTTATGGGGGGAGGAAAAGGCTGTAACGTAACAAAATGTGGAAAATGTTAAGGGGTCTGAATACTTTGCGAATGCACTGTATACCTACGCAATTTTGTTTTTACCTCATCAGTAATATGCTCTCACTCAACAGAATAAATGGAGTGAGGAGATGCACTACTTGTGAGGGTTTCACTAATGTGAGGTCCGTGGCCTCTCTCTCTCCACTGTACTAAACTACACTAGTGTATCACAGTTAATGTATCAGTGTGTGACTCAAGGCCCTTGTACCAGGATGGAGTGGGACAGGTTGTTGAAGGCTGGGCCGGGCAGAGGGACTAAGCTCTGGTTGGCTCTGCTGTTGTTGCTGCTGCCGGGAGGGCTGCCTGGAGGACATGATTAGTATCTGGAAAAGAGGAATGTGGCAAATTCCCCATATCTCCTCCTCTCTCTGTGTACTGAGGGGAATGGTGGCAGTACTGCTAGTGCACTGGGACAGTCTGCTACTTCACTCTTGCTCTTTCTGCCTCTAACCTTTCTCTATTTCTCAGATTCTTTCATTCTCCCATCTGGACCCTCCCTTGCTCTCTTTATGACTCTCTCTCCCCTCTCTACCACCCTCCCTCCCTCCCTTTCTCACTGTGGTCCAGATGCACTCGTCGATTGCAGAGCCAGAGCTGACCGACCAGCCAGTCAGTGAGTACATGTGTTGGTCAGGTCCATGCAGGGGAACAAAGGGCCTTTGTCTGTGGTCTGGGAGGTGTTTGTGTTGGGCAGCAGATCCCCGGTCAGGTCCTGCACAGACCAGACAAAGGGGCCTTGTTGGAACGGCTGTTTTGTGTTGGGCCCCCTCAGCTGATCTGAGGTCAGGTGATCTGGAGCACATCTGTGATATGTCTGAATTTAGCCAATACCTAACTACTGTAACCATGCACAGTCTAATTATATGGTGCGCACGGTGACGTACATTACAACACAGAGCTCTTATATCATTGTGTGAATCGAAACATCTATTTGAATACTTTGCCATGGATAAAATGACAGTCCAGGTGTGACCATGTGTTGACCTGCTTCTTTAGCTACTCTGCGTAAAAGTCAGTTACGTAGTTGTTCTGGTTTGTGTTGGTGTTGCTGTGAGCAGTGTTAATTGGAGGAGGTTGTGACAGTGTTTGCTGGGTTGTGTCAGAATAACCTTTGCCAGGTAGGTGTCGGGCAAGCAACGCCCTCCCAGCGGCAGATAGCCTCCAGGGGGATGAGGAGGAGGCTGTAAATGAGCTCTGGCTGCTTTTAACGTTAATTACAGATGCAGGTGGAACAGCGTGGAGAGGAGGACAGTGCGGGGTGGGGTGAGGGGCAGAAGCAGTAAATGCAGAGGCAATTAATTCTACATGGAGTCACAGTGCTTTGCCCTCTACCAGCGCCTCTACACCTCAGGCCTGGTGAGTCGGTGTTCATTGTCATTAGTCTAGTAGGAACAGCTCTCCACAGCAAAAAAAGGTGTATTAGCCAGTCCCAAAATGGCACTTGATCCAGACAGATAAACTCAGCTACTGCTCTGTTCTATCATTGGGCATCTTCTGAATTCAATATCATTACATTAGAACATTTGTATGTCCATTATTCAGAAAGCCACGTATGCATTAATGAATCAATTATAGAATCATACAAATCAATTTTACTTTGTTTTTACCAGTCTAACTACATAACACAATGGTCATCATTTATTTGAATGGTAGATCTATTGATCTCAATAGATCTACCATTGTGACAAGCACGCATCCAACTCAATCATCAAGTTTTCTGACGACACTACAGTGGTAGGCTTGATTACCAACAACGACAAGACGGCCTACAGGGAGGAGGTGAGGGCCCTCCGAGTGTGGTGTCAGGAAAATAACCTCTCACTCAATGTCAGCAAAACAAAGGAGATGATCGTGGACTTCAGGAAACAGGAGAGGGAGCACCCCCCTATCCACATCGACGGGACAGTAGTGGAGAAGGTGGCAAGTTTTTAGTTCCTCGGCGTATACATCACGGACAAACTGAGATGGTCCACCCACACAGACAGCGTGGTGAAGAAGGCGCAACAGCGCCTCTTCAACCTCAGGAGGCTGAAGAAATTCGGCTTGTCACCAAAATTACTCACAAACTTCTACAGATGCACAATCGAGAGCATCCTGTCGGGCTGTATCACCGCCTGGTACGGCAACTGCTCCGCCCACAACTGAAGGCTCTCCAGAGGGTAGTGAGGACTGCACAACGCATCACTGGGGGTAAACTACCTGCCCTTCAGGACACCTACACCACCCGATGTCACAGGAAAGCCAAAAGGATCATCAAGGACAACCACCACCCGAGCCACTGCCTGTTCACCCTGCTATCATCCAGAAGGCGAGGTCAGTACAGGTGCATCAAAGCTGGGGACCGAGAGACTGAAAAACAGCTTCTATCTCAAGCCCATCAAACTGTTAAACAGCCATCACTAACATTGATTGGCTGCTGCCAACATACTGACTTAATTCTCTAGCCACTTTAAAAATAGGAATTGGATGTAACAAATGTATCACTAGCTACTTTAAATAATTTTGTATACAATGCTTACATATCCGACATTACTCATATCAAATGTATACACTGTACTCTAAACCATCTACTGAATCTTGCCTATGCCGTTCGGGCCATCGCCTCAAATCTCTAGCCACTTTAATAATTATAATCGGATGAAATAAATGTATCACTAGCCACTTTAAACGATGCCATTTTATATAATGTTTACATATGCTACATTACTCATCTAATATGAATGTACTGTACTCCATACCATCTACTGAATCTTGCCTACCGATCAGCCATCGCTCATCCATATATTTATATGTACATACTCGTATTCATTCCTTTACTCTTGTGTGTGTATAAGGTAGTTGTTGTGAATTTGTTAGATTACTTGTTAGATACCACTGCATGGTTGGAACTAGAAGCACAAGCATTTCGCTACACTCACATTAACATCTGCTAACCATGTGTATGTGACAAATAAAATTTGATTTGATTTGAAGATGCAGCTTAGGCCTAACCACAATACAGGTAAATGCATATTTGATAGAAGTGTGTGCCTGCATTCAGTTATTGAGCTGATTTTTGTCTGATTTCATGAAGCTACAGGTGATAAATAATGACCCTTCCATTTGGAAGTGCCGAGCACATCCCCATCCACATTGACGGGGCTGTAGTGGAGAGGGTCGAGAGCTTTAAGTTCAGCTCCCATTTTGGACGTGCGTAAAACCCCCTCCATGTAGGCTACATATGCGCATATTCCCATAATGAAATGAGAGATGACAAGATGCTGGTGAACCACATATTTAGAAGTTATTTTCCTGTAACAATTGTCCGTTTTCCGTTTCATATGATTAAAAAACAAGCCCTCCATAGGCTACCCTTACCGCTGTGCTACTATAACAAAGGCCGGTTCATGTCTTTTTTTATCCTGGCGATTTTATGATATCGTGCTTTTGACCCCAACCTATTTAGAAATATTGTTGTTTGAAAAAAACGGATTGTTTTGTTTTTCGTTTTAATTTGATTAAAAACCAAAGTTATTAGAGTGATTCACCATCCTGACTTTATGGTGAATATGTCCATGGCTCGCATGCAATGCAATTTAGGAGCCTTCTGCTATTTCTGGAGAAGTGTGAGTGCGATCTGTAAGATGGTTCCATTATGTTTATAAAACATTTGGGAGCTGTATAACGGTGAATCGACATTCCCCCTTTCTCTTCATATTGGATCTTTGTCCAGCTTCTGTGAAAACGTTGGATATAAGTAAAAATCTCCAGTCTAAGTTGTCTTAATATTATATGCCCACTGGGAGCAATTACGGTGCTTGTTTATTTAAAACAAGTTTAGTTTTTATTAGAATTTCATTCAAATTATTCACTGTCTTTTTAGGCCTTATCAATAGTAAATTGACAACGTTTGGCATGCCCATGGCTGAGACACATGCATAATGCAATTTACAGCAGATCTTGCCCTTATATCAGTGCGAATTCTATGTTACATTTCCATATTGAAGCCATGCTATTACTTAGAACAATGTGGACTGCAAACGTTCAAAATATTTAGCAAGGATGGGATAGGCCTACATTTTGTTATTTTGTTTCTGTAGGCTATTTAACAAACTAGGCTATAATGAACTAACATTCAAATTGGTGACAGACTACACAATACATAAATGTAAATACACAACTTGAAGCAACCACATATCTAGCTATGGAGCACATTCTGATAAGCCAGTGAGGCGTCAAGCCTCGACACACCTGTAACTCATTTATTTACAACTGGCTACCGCCAGCTCTTGTGCTCATACAGAGAGAGTGAAAATAGCAAACATATTTCTGACACCCCTGGACCTATGCCTCTACCGCCAGCACTAAGATGTATCATTACGTTAGGTTTGTTAAATAGAGCCCACAGTTTGAGGGGGAGACGTGAGGGAGAGACGATTAGGTGAAATCAGCTTTGAAATCAGCATATTTGCATTATGGTTTGCATATTATCACGAACAAAGTACTAGGGTAGTGAATTGATGTTATCTTTAGCTGTAAACTAGCAAGGAAAGTACTGCAAGCCTACAAAGCTGGAAGCTGATGGTATTTTCTTGCATTGTAGCTAGTGTGTTCTAGGCTAGCCTGTATGGACATTGTTTTGCGAACAGTAATTAAGTTGAAACATTTCTACATGCCGTGTTCCATTATTTAAGTGTGTTAAATGCAGCATGAGTGGGGAGCTAACATGATGCAGCCCAGATTCCCGGGACAGGCTAGAGCTACTAACAAAAGGTACAGAACCGTTTTTCATTTTTGAGTACTGAAAAGTACAGATGTTTCGGTATACCATGCAACACTAGTTTATGCAGGGCTGAGATGCCACCCTGTGTCCTCCAAACTGGTTAAATATAGCTGTGATCAGAACAGGCTGGTAGGTTAGAGAAACCCTGCAGGCCTCAAAGATGATATTCTGCTGCCTCAGCAATACACCTCTTATTTTCTTCCCCTGCTCCTTCTCCTCCTTTGGTTCCAGGGGAGATGACAATGGCAGATATAATTACAGGATGACAAACGACCAGGAGGGAGAGGAGAGGGGGGTGGAAGCAGAGGACTGTGAATGAGGGGACGATGGCTACTGTTTAGGGAGGGACCAGGCTGGGATTTAATGACAGCTGTAGATATGCAGATATGTCGCTGTAATTATTCAGCGTTTGTGACTGATCAAGGCTGGGTGTGAAACAAACTCCAAATTACTGTCACCCTCTCCCAGCAACCAGCTGGCAAGTCCCAACTGATGGAGGACACTTCATAATCTCAGTGGCAGGATTTAGCTCTGGGTGGGGTCCGGGAGGGTGAGAGGAGAGATCAGCTCCGCAGACATAGTCAGGAAGATGCAGCGTTTTAGCAAGAGAGAATGGGAAAGCGAGGGGGAGGGGAAAATACAGTGGGTCCTTAGATACACCCTATAGTTACTGTTGTGTTTTTGTATGAATATAGACATTGCGGTTTGATATCAGAAAGCTAATGTGAGATGGAAGTTGAATGCAGTGAGGGAGTGGTGAGGGAGTGATGTTGTGTGCCTGTTCCAGTCTAGGACTAGCCGAGGTGTGGTGCTGCCGTAACCCTGGCTGTGTCTGTGCATCCCAAATCACATCCTATTCCCAATATAGTGCACTACTTTTTATCAGAGTCCAATGGGGTCTATGGGCACTAAAAAAGAAAGGGGGTGCCATTTAGGTAGCAGTCCATGTGTGTGTCTGTGGGTCGACCTCAGGGTGTGTGGGACAGATTGGTGCTAAAGGCTGGAGCATCTGATGCTTGGGAGGCAGCGCTCCTCTGATTGCAGAGGTTATAAATAGCCCCCACGCTGGTAGGGAATCAAAGTAGCTGTGTCCCGGGGCCGATGACAGCAACAGCACTGGAGCGCGCCATGAGCACAAAGGATCATTTGTGTGGCATGACGATTTGCAAACTCAAAATTACTGGCTTGAAAATCCCATTCATCCCCCTCATCCTCCTCTCAACAGTGAAATAGGTGTAATAAACCTGTACACAATACAAGGCGCTCCATTTATTGTAAGACCAAAAGCATTATGTAAACAGTTTTGTTTCTGTAGGGAAAACAAGTACGTTGCATTTAAGTCAGTCAGTACAGTACATGGCTAGAATGCAAAATTACCACTCCATCACTTCTTAGATGCCCCTCCCTCTGTGTGAGAGACAGTGACGTGGTGGTAGAGGTTCCAGTTCACAGATCTCCACGTGTCAGACACCAAGGAGGGCCTAATGTGCTCTCTGTTCTGCCCTCCCCAGCGGCTACCTGCCGCCCTCCCTCCTCTCCACCCAGCTGACAGACGGCCCGGAGGAGAGACCAAAATGAGAAAAATCCTCAAGCGTGAAAAGCACAGACCCTTCGAACATTAAGATGATCCTCCAATTGTGCTGCTCCGTTACTCTGTACCTATTTTCTCTTTCTCTCTCCCCCTCTCTCCCTCTCTTTCTATCTGTTACTTAATGAGGGTCCCTTTATAAACTTGGTGAGAAGGGAAGGCAGTAATAAGGATCTGAGCTCTCCTGTGGTGTTCCACCCACACACACTGCCTGATGAGGCTTTGCAAAGAGGAGAGGAAACCAAGGGAAGATGACTTGGAAAATGTAACACACTAATGAAAGCCATAACGATTTTTAAAAAAATCTGTACTTTTCATGTCCTTACACTCAAGGGTATAGCAGAGGCCTTTTGACCCTTCTTACTGTGAAGGCTGGTTTTACCATATACTGTAGCAGACAGCAGGTTATACTGTACAGTGTGGTATGGTATATCCTGCAGTCTCATTTCAGAGCTCTCTCCCTCCACTGCTCTGCAATGGGGCACAGGGGAAAAGACAAGACTTTTAATCACCCTTGTAGAGCGACTTGTAATCACTCTTGTATCAGCTCTTAACATGCGCTCTGCAGACTGTACTGTACTGTGTTGTAGCTAGCTGACCTGTGGTGTGGGCCTGGATCTGCTCTTTGACAGGTGACCTGGTATAAGGACTTGCTGTCCTTTCAGTGTCTCCTATCAGAAACAGATCAATGAATCATTCGACCCCCGTGAGAATCAGAAACCCCTGGGACATCAGAAACCCCTGGGACATCAGAAACCCCTGGGACATTATCCTTAGCTTTATTGTGACTTAGAGATTGCCTAAAGACGTGTTGTTTTTAACCCCTGGATTATTAATCAGTCACCTGAGATGGTGCGCTCACTTGAGTTTCAGCACAGAGGAAAACAGGCACACCTGTCAGCGGTGCTGGGTGATATTGGCTCGACATGATATTTACTAAAAGTTTGCAAGGTTGCAGGTGTAGAGTGTTGTTTTAATGGTGATTTAGAGATCTGTGGTTGTGTAGGGTCAGAGTAGAGCTGTGGTCACTACGGGCCATCCCAATGGGGCAGTGGTCAGTGTGGAGTGATGTGGAGACGGATGTTCTGCTCTCTGTTGGGTCTGTGGTTAACTTGAAAATAAAGAGCCGCACACTCTAGGAGCTCAGATGCAAAAAAAAGATTTGATGTCCAACGTTTCGACAGGCAAGGTATCTTCATCAGGGTAAGACAGCTTGCCTGTCGAAACGTTGGACATCAAATCTTTTTTTGCATCTGAGCTCCTAGAGTGTGCGGCTCTTCCATTAGCCAGCACCTCGCCTAAATAGGTGTGCGTTTTTATTTTCTTCTAGATGGGTCTGTGGTTAAGACATTGAGCAGCAGTGTTTGTTTAGTAAATGTAATGTCCAGTGTGGTGGTGTTCCCGTGGAACATATACAGAGCAGTGCAGGGTATGTTGGCAAGTCTTTGCCAGGTGAGTCGTTCCACCTGAAAAAGCACAAGAAAAAGGATTTCGACACCATCCTTCTCAGATTGTTTCAAATTTGTTTCTGTTGTTAGAAACAGATAAGATTTGCATTCCTGCATCATTATTTTGCTGAAATATAATTTTATCTCTGAGAAAAAAATAGATTTGATTGCACCCAAATTGGCCATTTTAATTAATCGGATTCATATAATATTCAATAACTATGGTACCCAACATCTGATTTGGACCAAACAATGAGGTAGACATGAGGAATCCAAAGAAATTGTCACAAGCCACCCACAGACACCCCACATCCCACCCCAACAATGAGTATATAGTATCAGTTCTCTGTGTCTGACAAGTAATATGGAGCTGCAGCTTGAAATACTGTTCTGGTCGTGCCGTTCATCCGCCACCATCACCTCGTGTTTCAGCATGATAATGCACTGCCCCATGTCACAAGGACCTGTACACAATTCCTGGAAGCTGAAAATGTCCCAGTTCTTCCATGGCCTGCATGCAAAGGAGATGTGTCGTGCTGCATGAGGCAAATGGATACTGACTGGTTGCATGTTGCATCTATATTTTTGTTCAGTGTATACACAGTATATCAAATCAAATTCTATTGGTCACATATACATATTTAGCAGATGTTATTGCGGCTATAGTGAAATGCTTGTGTTCCTAGCTCCAACAGTGCAGTAGTATCTAAAAACAATTCTCAACAATATACACACAACTAAATGTAAAAGAATGGAATTAGGAAATATATATATATACACACTGAACAAAAATATAAATGCAACATGCAACAATTTCAAACATTTTTCTGAGTTATAGTTCATATAAGGAAATCAGTCAATATAAATAAATTCATTAGGCCCTAATCTATGGATTTCACATGACTGGGAATACAGATATGCAGCTGTTGGTCACAGATACCTTGAAAAAACAGTAGGAGCGTTGATCAGAAAATCAGTTGGTATCTGGTGTGACCACCATTTGCCTTATGCAGTGTGACACATCTCCTTCGCATAAAGTCGATCAGGCTGTTGATTGTGGCCTGTGGAATGTTGTCCCACTCCTCTTCAATGGCTGTGCCAAGTTGATGGATATTGGCGGGAACTGGAACATGCTGTCGTACACGTCGATCCAGAACATCCCAAACGTGCTCAATAGGTGACATGTCTGGTGAGTACGCAGGCCATTTTCAGAAATGTTTTGGTACCCTTCCCCAGATCTGTGCGTCGACACAATCCTGCCTCAGATACTTGAAAATATGAAGAGTGGTACTCGGTGTTGTGTTGGATTTGCCCTGAACATAACGCTTTGTATTCAGGACAGGAAGTGAATTACTTTTCCACTTTTTCCCCTAGTGTTAATTTAGTGCCTTATTGCAAACAGGATGCATGTTTTGGAATATTTTTATTCTGTACATGATTCCTTCTTTTTACTCTGTCATTTAGGTTAGTATTGTTAAGTAACTACAATCTTGTTGATCCATCCTCAGTTTTCTCCTATCACAGCCATTAAACTCTAACTGTTTTAAAGTCACCATTGGCCTCATGGTGAACTCCTTGATCTTTTTCTTTCCTCTCCGGCAACTGAGTTAGGAAGGACACCTGTATCTTTATAGTGACTGGATGTATTGATACACTATCCCGAGTGTAATTAATTACTTCACCGTGCTCAAAAGGATATTCAACTTCTGCATTTTTATTTACCAATAGGTGCCCTTCTTTGCGAGGCATTGGAAAACCTCCCTGGTTTTTGTGGTTGAATCTGTTTTTGAAATCCACTGCTCCACTGAGGGACCTTACAGATAATTGTATGTGTGGAGTACAGAGATGAAGTAGTCATTCAATAATGTGACATGTTAAGCATTTTACTTCTGAACTTATTTAGACTTGTCATAACAAAGGGATTTAAAACATATTGACTCAAGACATTTCAGCTTTTCATTTTTAATTAATTTGTTAAAAAAAAAGTCTAACATAATTCCCCTTTGGGTATTGTGTGTAGGCCAGTGACACGAAATCCAAATGTAATACATTTTAAAATCAAGCTGTAATACAACAACATGTGGAAAAAGTCAAGTGGTGTGAATACTTTCTGAAGGCCCTGTATATAATGGTGTGTAAAGATAATATGGACAGTATATGAATAAATAATATCTGTACAGCAGTAGTTATATAGGATGTGCCATGACTAGAATACAGTATATACATATAAAGTTGGTAAAGGAGTATGTAAAAATTATTAAAGTGACCAGTGTTCAATGACTCCATGTACATAGGCCAAAGAAGTCTCTTTAAGGTGCAGGGTAGAGTACCGGGTGGGTGCCGGCTAGTAACAGTGACTAAGGTTCAGGGCAGGGTACTTGGCGGAGGCCAGCTAGTGGTGACTGTTTAATAGTCGGATGGCCTGGAGATAGAAGCTGTTTATCAGTCTCTCGGTCTCAGCTTTGTACTGTCTCTTTCTTTTAGATGGTAGCGGGGTGAACAGACCGTGGCTCAGGTGGATGAGGTCCTTCCTTACCATGTAAGCAGTCTATGGACAAGGTATGATAGAAATCCATGCTTTGGTTTTGTTATCCACTGTTTCAAATGCTAACCTTTTAGCATTTGTGTTACAAATCCAATGTAAGTCAATGGTATGTGTATTAGTATTTTCACTCTTCATGTCCAAATCATCCTAAAGTATCAAACCATTTATTGTGTAACTCAATGATGTTACTTATAGATGATTTGGGTATGAAGCGTGGAAATGCTAATATAGGTACCGCTGACTTGCATTCGATTTGTGCCACTAATACTAAAAAGTTAGCATTTGAAACAATAGCCAGGTAAACAAAAGGATGCATGGGTTGCTTTCACCCCTTGTCCATACACTGCCTACAGGGAAACCTATATGTCATTTTAGCATTTGGGTGAACTATGCCTTTAAAAGAAATCACCTACTAGCAGGAACCGCACCAGCTAGTGGTCAGAACCTGGTAATATCAGGATGTAGGATAGGACATAAACCTAACAACTTCAATGACTCGTTTATCTGATCAGGGGGGGAAAAACATCACCATCATGACAATACTCCAAGCCTCAGCACCATACTACTTGCCAGACATAGAGAACTGATACTGTATATTTTTGTTGGGGTGGGTTTGGTGTAGGGGGTCCGTGGGTGGCTCTCAACCATTTCTTTGGATTCCTCATGTCTTACTCATTGTTAGAAAAGGGTTAGGTCCAAATCGGATGTTAGGTACTATATTTATTGGATATTATATGAATCCTGTAAATTAATATGGCCAAGTTGGGTGCAATCAATTAGCCTAATTCCTCAGAGATCAAGTTATAGTTCAACAAAATAATGTTGCCAGAATTCTAATCTTATCTTTCTAACTAACGTTACACAAAGGATTTCAGAACAATCTGAGATAGTGGGTGTCATGGCTTGCTGAAATGACATGGAACAGCCCAGGTATTAATCTGCCTCTTAGTTCCCCGAATGGAGGGGGGGTCCTGGCTGGCACATGCCTATGCCTATCTCTGCCAAGGCACACCTGGTCTGCCAGTCACAATGCCAGCAAGTAAAACAGGTCTGTTAAAGAGGAAGGAAAACCGTGTCTGAGAGAGCTTTCATTTCCCCGGGAGAGGAGCTAAGCTCTGACAATCGATACCAGAGTCATTGACCACAGGATTATGGGACTCCTCAAAGTAAGGTGACTCACACAACTACACCCAGTTTACAGTAGGCTATATAATGCAAAGCTCCCCTCCCTTCTGTACTTTCCTCACCCCTTCCACATATGCTCTGTGCTGGGGAGAGTAGGAACCCTCCCCCCTCTCCTCTGGATACCCCGCCCACTAGCCCAGGTATCAGTGTGTGCCCCCTGCTGTTTATTACACCCACAGATAAAGCATTCGTCATAGGAAGATTATTGTTGAGGGAGGGAGGGAGGGAGAGCAAAGGGGAGCTAAAGAGGCAATATTCCCTTGTCGTTGACACGCACATGTCTGTGTCACAGCAGCATTACTGCTGAGCTGTAGGTAAGTCACTGTCTCTCTCTCTCACACACACACACATGCAAGTTAGCTATTTCATCATGAATCTTGTTCTGGAGGCAGCTCTGCAGAGTGGTCACTAGCTGGCACAGCCACAGCATTTAATTTTTTACTGTTTATTTAACCAGGTAGGCCAGTTGAGAACAAGTTCTCATTTACAACTGCGACCTGGCCAAGATAAAGCAAAGCAGTGCGACACAAACAACAACACAGAGTTACACATGTAATAAACAAGCGTACAGTCAATAAAACAATAGAACATTTAAAAAAAAGTCTATATACAGTGTGTGCAAATGGGAGGAGGTAGGCAATAAATAGGCCATAGTAGCGAAGTAATTACAATTTAGCAGATGATGATGTGCAAGTAGAGATACTGGTGTGCAAAAGAGCAGAAAAGTAAAAAAAAACAGTATGGGGGTGGGCTATTTACAGATGGACTATGTACAGCTGCAGTGATCGGTTAGCTGCTCAGATAGCTGATGTTTAAAGTTAGCGAGGGAGATATAAGTCTCCAGCTTCAGCGATTTTTGCAATTCGTTCCAGTCACTGGCAGCAGAGAACTGGAAGGAAAGGCGGCCGAAGGAGGTGTTGGCTTTGGGGATGACCAGTGTGATATACCTGCTGGAGCGTGTGCTACGGGTGGGTGTTATTATCGTGACCAGTGAGCTGAGATAAGGCGGAGCTTTACCTAGCAAAGACTTATAGATGACCTGGAGCCAGTGGGTCTGGCGATGGATATGTAGCGAGGGCCAGCCGACTAGAGCATACAGGTTGCAGTGGTGGGTGGTATAAGGGACTTTGGTAACAAAACGGATGGCACTGTGATAGACTGCATCCAGTTTGCTGAGTAGAGTATTGGAAGCTATTTTGTAGATGACATCGCCGAAGTCAAGGATCGGTGGGATAGTCAGTTTTACTAGGGTAAGTTTGGCGGTGTGAGTGAAGGAGGCTTTGTTGCGAAATAGAAAGCCGATTCTAGATTTGATTTTGGATTGGAGATCCAAATTTAATATGAGTCTGGAAGGAGAGCTTACTGTCTAGCCAGACACCTAGGTATTTGTAGTTGTCCACATATTCTAGGTCAGAACCGTCCATGGTAGTGATGCTAGTCGGGCGGGCGGGTGCGGCAGCAAGAGGTTGAAAAGCATACATTTGGTTTTACTAGCGTTTAGGAGCAGTTGGAGGCCACAGAAGGAGTGTATGGCATTGAAGCTCGTTTGGATGTTAGGTAACACAGTGTCCAAAGAAAGGCCCGAAGTTTACAGAATGGTGTCGTCCGGGTAGAGGTGGATCAGGGATTCACCCGCAGCAAGAGCGACATCATTGATATATACAGAGAAAAGAGTTGGCCCGAGAATTGAAACCTGTGGTACCCCCATAGAGACTGCCAGAGGCCCTCCGATTTGACACACTGAACTCTGTCTGCAAAGTAGTTGGTGAACCAGGCGAGGCAGTCATTTGAGAAACCAAGGCTATTGAGTCTGCCGATAAGAATACGGTGATTGACAGAGTCGAAAGCCTTGGCTAGGTCGATGAAGACTGCTGCACAGTACTGTCTTTTATCGATGGCGGTTATGATATCATTTAGTACCTTGAGCGTGGCTGAGGTGCGCCCGTGACCAGCTCGGGAACCGGATTGCACAGTGGAGAAGGTACGGTGGGATTCGAAATGGTCAGTGATCTGTTTATTAACATGGCTTTCGAAGACGTTAGAGAGGCAGTGCAGGATGGATATAGGTCTATAGCAGTTTGGGTCTAGAGTGTCACCTCCTTTGAAGAGGAGGATGAGCACGGCAGCCTTCCAATCTTTATGGATCTCGGACAATACGAAAGAGCGGTTGAACAGACTGGTAATGGGGGTTGCAACAATGGCGGTGGATAGTTTTAGAAAGAGAGGGTCCAGATTGTCTAGCCCAGCTGATTTGTACGGGTCCAGGTTTTGCTGCTCTTTCAGAACATCTCCTATCTGGATTTGGGTGAAGGAGAAGCTGGGGAGGCTCTGGCAAGTAGCTGCGGGAAGGGGGATGTTGGCCGGGGTCGGGGTAGCCAGGAGGAAAGCATGGCCTTTGCTTTCCTGACTGACTGCCTGTATTGGTTCCTGATTTCCCTGAACAGTTTCATATCACGGGGACTATTCGATGCAATTGGAGTCCGCCACAGGATGTTTTTGTGCTGGTCAAAGGCAGTCAGGTCTGGAGTGAACCAAGGGCTATATCTGTTCTTAGTATTACATTTTTTGAAAGGGACATGCTTATTTAAGATGGTGAGGAAATTACTTTTAAAGAACGACCAGGCATGCTCTACTGACGGGATGAGGTCAATATCCTTCCAGGATACCCGGGCAAGGTCGTTTAGAAAGGCCTGCTTGCAAAAGGGGGAGCGTTTGACAGTGAGGGGTGGTCGTTTGACCGCGGACCCATAGCGGATGCAGGCAAGGAGGCAGTGATCGCTGAGATCCTGATTGAAAACAGCAGAGGTGTATTTGGAGGGCAAGTTGGTCAGGATAACATCTATGAGGGTGCCCATGTTTACGGATTTATGGTTGTACCTGGTGGGTTCCTTGATGATTTGTGTGAGATTGAGGGCATCTAGCTTAGATTGTAGGACTGCCGGGGTGTTAAGCATATCCCAGTTTAGGTCACCTAACAGGACAAACTCTGAAGATAGATGGGGGTCAATCAATTCACATATGGTGTCCAGGGCACAGCTGGGAGCTGAGGGGGGTCTATAACAGGCGGCAACAATGAGAGACTTATTTCTGGAGAGGTTAATTTTCAAAATTAGAAGTTCGAACTGTTTGGGCATAGACCTGGAAAGCATGACAGAAGTTTGCAGGCTATCTCTGCAGTAGATTGCAACTCCTCCCCCTTGGCAGTTCTATCTTGATGGAAAATGTTGTAGTTGGGTATGGAAATCTCCAAATTTTTGGTGGCCTTCCTAAGCGAGGATTCAGACACTGCTAGGACATCAGGGTTGGCGGAGTGTGCTAAAGCAGTGAGTAAAACAAACTTAGGGAGGAGGCTTCTGATGTTAACATGCATGAAACCAAGGCTTTTTCGATTACAGAAGTCAACAAATGAGAGTGCCTGGGGACACGCAGGGCCTGGGTTAACCTCCACATCACCCGAGGAACAGAGGAGGAGTAGGATGAGGGTACGGCTAAAGGCTATCAAAATTGGTCGTCTAATGCGTTGGGGACAGAGAATAAAAGGAGCAGATTTCTGGGCGTGGTAGAATAGATTCAGGGCATAATGTGCAGACGGGTATGGTAGGGTGCGGGTACAGTGGAGGTAAGCCCAGGCACTGAGTGATGATAAGAGATGTTGTATCTCTGGACGTGCTGATTATACTGGGTGAGATCACAACATGTGTGGGAGGTGGAACAAAAAAAGTATCTGAGGCATGTTGAGTGGGACCAGGGGCTCCACTGTAAACTTAAACAATGATGACTATCCTAAACAACAGTATACAAGGCATATTGACATTTGAGAGAGACATAAAGCAATCACAGGTGTTGATTGGGAGAGCTAGCTAAGACAACAACGGGTATGACAACAACAGCTAATCAGCTAGGACAACAACAACAGGTAAACTGGCGATGAATGTGCAAAGAGGGTCGGTTAACTACATCAAATCTAAACCTAACCTTAACCACACTGCTAACCCTTATGCCTAACCCTACCTAACCTTAAATGAAGACCAAAAAGTGAATTTTTGTTTTCATGAATGTTTACAACATAGCCAATTTTGACTGCAGCTGTTTAAGGGGAAAACTCTCAGTTCTGCCTCCAGGACAAGACTCATGACAATAAACGTCAGCCTGCCATATACACACACGCACAGCTTTGTTTTTGTGAAATTTCAGGACATTTTGGAGTGTAAAAATGTTGACCATTAAAATCATATTTTCCCTAACCCTAACAATACCCCTACCCCCAACTCTAACCTTAACCCCCAAAAACCCTAAATGTAACCCTAACCCAAACATTAACCCCAAAACCTAAACCTAACCCTTAAGCTTAAAATAGCATTTTAACAAATTCAGGACCTCCAAAAAGTTATTTTCCTACCTTTTCAGGACATTCGGGTGAAATGTTAGGACATTGGGGTTCCTGATAATCAGTGGTGGAAAAAGTACCCAACTATCATACTTGGGTAAAAGTGAAGATACCTTAATAGAAAATGAAGTAAAAGTCACCCAGTAAAATTCTACTTGAGTAAAAGTATTTGGTTTAAAATATATTTTTTAGTTTTATTTTACTAGGCAAGTCAGTTAAGAACAAATTCTTATTTTCAATGACTTCCTAGCAACAGTGGGTCTTTTTTTTTCTTTTTTACAGAAAGCCACGGGCACATTCCAACATTCAGACATAATTTACAAAGAAACCGTGTGTGTTTAGTGAGTCTGCCAGATCAGAGGCAGTAGGGATGAGCAGGGATGTGGGAAGTGCGTGAATTTTACTATTTTCCTGTCTTTCTAAGCATTCAAAATGTAAAGAGTACCTTTGGATGTCAAGGAAAATGTATGGAGTAAAATGTATAATATTTTCTTAAGGAATGTAGTGAAGTAAAAGTAATCAAAAGTATAAATAGTAAAGTAAAGTACAGATACCCCAAAAAACAACTTTAGTAGTACCTTTAAAGTATTTTTACCTAAGTACTTTACACCACTGCCGATAATGTAGGAAAGCAAGTACACACACACACACAGCAGGGCAAGTTTAGGCTTGTCAGTGTATTGAGAGAGTAGTGATATGAGTCGAGACAGACATCGAGTCATTGCAAAGAGTCTTATGAAAGACATGCTACTGGACAGCAGGCATATTGCTGTTGGAGGATCACAAACTGTATCTGTGTGTTACAGCCGCAGGCTTCTTGGGTTGGGACACTCTGCCTCTCTCTTGCACAGTAAGTCAGGGCTTAGGGCACTGACATCTCTCTGCCTTTCTTTTTATATGCTTGGCCTACTTCAAAGGGCACACACGCTCACTTTCACAAACACAATGCTCAGACTGTACTCTTTGTTGGTAGGAGATCATGCTCCATCTGGTCCATTAAATGGACTGGGGACTGGATATCATGACCAGTGAGAGTGTGGGGCTGGGCGGTGAGGTGTTAATGGTGTCTGTCGGGGGTAAATAGGCTGAGCCTCTCTGCTGTGGTGTTTGTGTCGTGAAGAGGAGGTCTCAGGCCTGGGGTCAATGTGTCTCCACGTGTCTCTGCCTAATGGGGCGCACTCTCCACATCTGGTCCTGGACTAGCTCTGGCTGCTGGGTGGGGGAGAAACTCTCAGATCTCCCCCTCTCTTCAATGGCCATCTACAGCGGCAACGGAGCAAATGAAAGGAAAATAGAATTAAGATGGAGCCAGGCTGAGGAAGAGAGAGGAGCTCAAGGCTACCCAAGCCTCTGTTTCTGTGTGCGTGTGACTGTTTGCATGTGGCTGTGCCTGCATGACTGTGTGTTTGTGGTACAGCATGTGTGCCTCTGCGTGTCTGCCACCAGTATGTGTGCCTCTGCGTGTCTGCCACCAGTATGTGTGCCTCTGCCTGCGTGTCTGCCACCAGTATGTGTGCCTCTGCCTGCGTGTCTGCCACCAGTATGTTTGCCTCTGCCTGCGTGTCTGCCACCAGTATGTTTGCCTCTGCCTGCGTGTCTGCCACCAGTATGTGTGCCTCTGCCTGCGTGTCTGCCACCAGTATGTGTGCCTCTGCCTGCGTGGTCTGCCACCAGTATGTGTGCCTCTGCCTGCGTGTCTGCCACCAGTATGTGTGCCTCTGCCTGCGTGTCTGCCACCAGTATGTTTGCCTCTGCCTGCGTGTCTGCCACCAGTATGTGTGCCTCTGCCTGCGTGTCTGCCACCAGTATGTGTGCCTCTGCCTGCGTGTCTGCCACCAGTATGTTTGCCTCTGCCTGCGTGTCTGCCACCAGTATGTGTGCCTCTGCCTGCGTGTCTGCCACCAGTATGTGTGCCTCTGCCTGCGTGTTTGCCACCAGTATGTTTGCCTCTGCCTGCGTGTCTGCCACCAGTATGTGTGCCTCTGCCTGCGTGTCTGCCACCAGTATGTGTGCCGTGGACATGATGTCCCTGTTTAGGTAAATGCCCACCTGACCTGTATGAATCATATTCATGTTTGCAGGATTATCCACGAGGATGGCTTCTCTGGAGATGATGTGAAGCAGTACAAGCCTGTGGTCTACAGCAACACGATCCAGTCTCTGGCTGCCATCGTCCGTGCCATGGACACCCTGGGCCTGGAGTATGGAGACAAGGAGAGAAAAGTGAGTCTCTCTACTACTCCATCTGTAAACTGTAGCATTGAAGGAATGGACTACAACTAGACAGACACACACACACACATGCATACCCACTGTCACGCACATTAGTAAGCAGAGCATTGTGTGCTGTTACCACTGTATACTGTAGTGAAGGCCTCCCAAACACATTTATATCAACAAATACACAAACTGTCAAACACTGACGGACACACCAATATATTCACCCACAGGATTTTAACAAGTGAAACCAGTCAAAACACCCATCCATCCTTATCCATCTGTGAAAATCCATAACCTCAATGTTGTAGCAGATAATTGGCCACAAGGCTCTGACAGGATATGGAACAGAGCACATTGGCTTGTTGACTGGCTTCTATAAATCTCTTACTGAGAGGAGGAGTGCGGGAGAAAATGTAGATTCACACAACACACTATCTGTCTGTCTTTAGTATTACTACTATTATTACCCAGCGCCAATGAGGTAAGCAGACATTTCAAACTCTAATACTGCATTCAGAACATGATGAATATACACTCAAGAAGAACATGAGATGGATAAATGTGTTTAGTAGACATGTCACTTGTACTGTGCCATGATACGTTTATAGCAGCATTGTTAAATTACGGTGATCAACGACGATGATGATGAATGACGAAGATGGTGGGAATGGTTTGGGATTGGGTATTGGTTCTATCCACAATGTTAAACTGCTGATAGCAGGATTGCAGTGTGAGCTGGAGGGTAATGGGGTCAAGGGTCCATAGCTGTGTCAGTACATGACCTCAGAGTGACCTTATTTAGAGGACAAGACAGGGTGAAGGAAGGTGTACAGTAGGATATCTGAGCTGCCCTCCTAATGCCTCCTCTCATGTGTTGTGTTGGGGTTGGTTGGTATCCATTCCACTGCCGTGCTCTGTTCCCTCTCTAAAACAGGAGGGACACCACTGACTCTGACCTTTCCAGGAAGTCCTTTATATTTTAATCAAACCAATGCTATCAATACCTTGGGACAAGACCTCTGAAATACCCAGCTGCTATTGATTGTGATATTATCTCTTTCTGCTGCTAGAACCTGAGCCAGTAGATGACAGGCCACAGGGTTGTGTCCTTAGAAATACTATTCTCTATGCTTTTGCCATTCTCAGAGAAGTAATTTAGAGTGTGTGTGTGCGTGAGTGTGTGTTTGTGTGCATGCGTGAGTTTGTGTGCGTCCGTGCATGCATGCCTGTGTGTGTGTGTGTGTGTGTGTGTGTGTGTGTGTGTGTCTATGACCCAAAAGTAAACTCCCCAAAAGCAACTTGTGATATCGGTCGGAGGTCACTGTCCCCAGGTGGAGAATCTCTCTTCCTCTCCCTAATGGGGAGAGAGAACGAGATACTGTCACAGAAAGAGAGATGATTAGCTGCCTCAGAGAGACGGGCGGGGAGAATTAGAGGAGAGAATGAATGTGAGAGGGAGAATAGAGAATGAAGGGTAGGTGAGTCCCTAAAAGGTGTGTCCTGTTGAGGACCCCTTGTATGTTAGTGTGAATCTGTGAGTGTTTCTCCATATAGCCTATACAGTGAGGGGAAAAAAGTATTTGATCCCCAAATTTATTCCCCCGTACTGTCCTGATCCCACAACAATTCTATAACCCCGAACCTTTCCTGTCCTTTCCAGTGGTCTGGTCCCTATAAAAATAACTTCTGTCCCATTCATGCTAATCTTTACACGGCAGAAATCAGATTTAACTTCCTTCCATAGCTGCTCGATGGGATGGTCATTTTTTCTAGTACTCGAATGGACAGGGTTTGTACGGTCATGAAAATCCTGGAAAAGTCTTGGAATTTTGACATGGTTTTCCAGGCCTGGAAAAGTTTTGGAAAATGTTAAAATCTGAAAAGTCTTGAAAAAGTAATGGGTATGTTTTGAATATATTTTAATGTAATTTATTCAGGCACAGTTTTTAAATATTTTAACAATCAAATCAAAATCAGCCAGGCTCGGAACGACACTTTTTGATACTGGGTGGTCAACCATCCTCCAGGAGAGATACTGGGTGGTCAATCATCCTCCAGGAGAGATACTGGGTGTGCAGGCTTTTGTTCCAGTCCCATTCTAACAAACCACATTTTAGAAATGAGCTGCTCAACCGGACCTTGATAAACTGTCTCTGATCTGTTTGAGCAGGGCTTGATCAAAAGCCTGCACACCCAGTATCTTTCCAGACTGAGGGTTGACCACATGTGTTTTAGACAGTTGCCTAACAGGTATTCTACTTTGTGAGAGGTTAAGTGCCTTGCTAAAAAACAGGAGATGGTACATGGAATCAGAGAGCAGCCTCCAGTGTCGATACCACATTACACTTACTTTTTTATACGTACTGTACATAGAGAGGCCACCAATTGTTGGTCATGGAAATTTGGTTAAAAGTCATGGAGAAGTCATGGTAAAGTCATTCAATTCCATTTATCAAAATGTCTATGAACCCTGAATGGAGGAAAACAAATATGTTACTCATTTCAGGAAACTAGGTGTATGTTGCATGTCACTACTTCACAGGAGAGCCATTTGAATGTAAACTTCTTTTTTTTAATCAAAATGTGTTTGTTTTTTTCTCAGAAATGCCATTCTGGAACATGTGAACTTTCATATATATGCCTTAATAACAAACGTGTATGCCATCTGTAAATACAAATACAATTGTTACATTACAAGCTTATTTGGTTTAGCCACACTTCTGTATATAACATGAGCTGGTCAGTATGTGTAGGTAATCCTTTCTAACACAGCTTTAAAAATATATATATATCACATAGTAGACTGCAAAAGTGTTGCTCTCCACTTTCTGGAGGACTGAGTTTTGAAATCAGTGGAATGCACGGTAGAATTGGAGTCGAAAAGAGAACACACAGAACGCTGTTGTTATCCGGAGCCAGGTGTTTTATACATCTTCAAACTAAGGCAACCATGGCATCCGTGACAGAGAGGGAGAAGTGTCCATTCATGTATACGGGTGAGATAGTCTAGCTAGCTACGTTTTCAGATATTACAAATTTATAATTTTGTTAAAGTTAAAGCGTACTGTTAGCTAGCTAGATAACGTTAGCTGGCTGGCTCGCTAGCTAACGTTACGTATATGATCTGTGTAGTTATATTATTCTTATCTTGGAGACATTTGCATTGCTAGTTATAGCCTAATGTTAGCTTGCTAACATTGAACCTGGTATGTTAGCGACCTGCAGATTCATGCAGGGTAGTAACGCTATGAGTTGGGATTATGGTTCATTGTTTAGCTAGCTAGCTACATATCTGAACAAAAGACTCCACTATGCAAGTAACCATTTCAATAGAATGTTCATGATGTCACTGCGACAACTGTCGATAGACGTAGTTGGTAAATTCGCTCTCTACTCCAATTTCAGAGCACTCTCTTCTGAGTGTGCCAGAGCGCAGAATAACTGATGAATTTATGAACGCTCAACACCTGTTGAATATTGCCAGTGTCAGTAAACATTGGCAAAAAAGCGTCATTAAATGGTTCCCAGCAGCACATTTGCAGTCATCAACGCTCTGGATAACATAAAAACAGCCAGTTCTAACCAGCTCTGCTAGGGCAATGATCCGAGTGAACTGTTCTCTCATTTGTGTCTGGAAGTAGCTAGCAAGCTAGCCAACGTTAACCAGTTAGCTTGGCTGATGGACTGCTGTTGTTGTGTCAGAATGATCGGATCAACCCTACTCCTCGGCAGAGCGTCCAGTGTGCGCTTTGAATGCTCATAGAGCGAAACACTCTGAATTTACGAACGAACAATCTGACAACGCTCTGATTTTATGAACGCCCAGAGCGCACTCTGGCACTCCCGATTTAAATTTACGAACACACCTGTAGTATAAACCAGCCTTTAGTTTTGAAATCTTTGGTTGTTTAGTACATGGCCTCACATGTGAATCCTTAAAGAGATGGGTGGGGCTAAGGCTTTAAAGGGTGTGAACGATACTGAATGGGTGTAGACAAAGAAGAGATCTCCAGTAGGTGTACCAAAACATTCAAGGGCCAAAAGTAAGGTTACAAGTTTATCAACTTTCAAAGAAGAATTACTTTCCCATTGTTGCTCAACTGTAGTGTATGATCCACCATGTTCTAGCACTGAGTCTCTACTTGTATCCAATGTAAAAAACACAATTTTAAATTATGATACATAAGACCGAATCATAACTATTCCTGTACTGCCCATTCCTGTGGACTGTCGATACTGTCCTGTCCCAAACTTGACTCTAGAACTTCACTCCCATACCTTTTCCTGTGTCAACCTCTAATGTGCAGACAGGGATGTGGCAGCATGGAACGGAGTCTCTCCCTCTCCCTTTCTCTCCTGGCCGGGCTGGCCAGCTGGCTCACACCTCTTTAATCTGAAGTGTGAAGCTTTTATTGGAGCTGCTCTCTCAACAGCCAAGTAACCGCTCTCGCTCCTTCTGTCTTTCTCTCTAACTCTCTCTTTTCCTCTCTCCTATCCTTCTTCTCGCTCCTGCCATCTTTCAAATGTTTCCTTGTCCTTAGCCTTTCTCTCTCTCTCACTTCCTCTCACTAGTCATCTGATTGTCTCCGACCTTCTCTCAGTATCTCTCAACCTCTTCTTTCTCTCAGTCCAAGCCTGTTGCCATGGCTACCCTGTGTTTTGCCTTCCTCTCAACACATTCTGCAAGTCTTTGTCCAAGGGCAATGTCACTTACATTAAGCTATAAATATTTTTGTCATGTCATCAATGTCCCAAAAAACGTTCCACCGACACTCGTGAATAAGGCCATACCAAGTTTATTTACTTTTTTGAACGATTCATTAAAACAAATATTTTTGATGAAACTAATGATTCACTTCGTCATTGTATTATTTGAATCGGTTCAATCGCGTTGAATCTAATCATGTGAATCAAATTAATCATTTGTGAATCTTGAACATTCATTTTAGGAAAACAAACTATATGTAGCCTTTTGGATTATGATTATACAAAACTTGTTTTGTAGATACTTCCAGTTGATTTGGGGATCCAATGTATAGCGCCCCACTGCCCCCTAAGTAGTTATTAAGGGAGACAACACTCCTATACATCAGCCCTAGAACCATAGAGAGGCAGTCCATGCAGCATTTATGCCATACCCACTCCTCTATGTATGCAGCCATACTTGATGTGTTTCTATCAATATGGTTTAATGATGTTCTGACTCTGAGCCCTGCCAGTGTAATCATCTCCCTGCTCATTGGAGAGTGTGGATGACTCCAGTCCCATAGCTGGCAGAACTATTTCCATTGTTCCAGCTTCTGGAGCTCTTCACTCTTTATGATCCATTTCCCTGTGCTCACCACACATGATAAAACCCCAATGATCCAGCATCCATTTCCTCCCTGGCTCCCTCCCTCTGTCCAGCCCAGTGACTCTCTGACATTAATTTCATCTCTGCTACGGCTCTGCTCACTAAAGCAGCCATAGTGGAGCATTCAACTGATTCAATACTGCAAGGTTTAGTTAAGGTAAGGAAAACCACTCTACTTTCACTGTGATCTCTGTGTTCCTGGATCATATGGGTGTGGTTTGCATGGTTGGTGGTAGAGGCCTCGTGTCGTGCCAGTATCTGGCCTGGCATGGAACACGACTACTGGCCATCCGAAGGCACCCACGTGGCCTCCCCTGGTCCTCTTACATTTCACTGCCAACATGGTTAACTTGACCAACATCCCAATCTGGGAACGACCAGACTGTGTGCTACACATGTAAATATATGCAGAAGGGATCTGAAATAGACCATGGCAGCACTGATATTATAATAGCAAGGTTTTTTTAGAGTCACTATCTAAATAATTCACCTAGTAATTCACCTAGTCACTGACTGATTGACGCATGCAATTGCTCATGGCACCATTTATTATCTTGTTTATTCACTTCAGATACCCAGAACAAATTACATAGGCCACATTTCTTACACAGCATCTTATTTATAGGTCAGCTGCACTTCATCAGCAAAACGGTTTATGTAAGTAGTGGCTGAAGGGCACATCAGAGCAGAGACCATGGCCGTGTCCGGATACCCATACTTGTGTCCTAAATAGTAGGCCGTTTAATAGTATGCAACATTTTGAAAATCAAGTGTACGTTAAATGCCCGGATGCCATACTCAATTCGGCTTTGATGACAGCTGATCAATTAGAAATGGGGATGTGCTATTGAAATCAAGAAATAGCGGGAAACAACACAATCGCACATGACGCATTCTCAGTATGCAAAAATATGTCTTATAGTATGTGAATTTTCCAAAATTAAGTATGGTTTGAATGCTAGGATGTTATACTCCTTTCGGCTCTTAATTTAGTCGAATTTGATGCACACAATGCATTGGAAGAGATGGGCTGTGAGTGATAGGCCCTAGTTCCTGTGAGTGGGCTGTGAGTGATAGGCCCTAGTAGCCAAACAACAAAACTAGGCTACTTAATTGGAAAGATGACGAATAGCCAAGCTTCTGCGGTGGTGTTCAAATGTAGGCTAAGTTGTTTTTGTTCTCCTTAAATTGATAACGAGTATTGCATCCTAGGCTACGTCTTTGAAAACCGGAAGTATTTTTCTTTTTTTGGGTGGGGGGGATTGCTGATTTCTCATTGGAAAGTGTTTATTGTTCTCTTGGCCTTCGTCAGAGCTTATAAACTAAATACTAAACCATCTTTTGATTTCTGAATGTGATGGCCCCGGGGACTCGGGATGTGGCTGCAGTAATGATGTCATGTTAATCAGGCCTTTTGATTTGAACAAATGGATTGTTTTAGTTTTGCAGGCTAGGCTACCTATTTAATTGATGGATCAAGCCTTAGCAGTCATTCTGATCTCGTTCCCAATGATCGGTGCTTTAGTTTATTATGTTGCTTTTCAACGGTTCTGGGTATGTGATGTTCCAGACTGTCCACGTTTTTCTGTGCAAATAGCCTTTTGATTTGATCATTTGAAAAAAAAAAATGGTATGTACTAGGCTGTTTGATTTATTTTATATACAGTACCAGTCAAATGTTTGGACACACCTACTCACTACAAGGTTTTTCTTTATTTTCACTATTTTCTACATTGTAGACTATGAATGAAGACATCATAACTATGAAATAACACACATGGAATCATGTAGTAACCAAAAAAAGTGTTAAACAAATCAAAATATATTTTATTTTTTTAGATTCTTCAAAGTAGCCACCCTTTGCCTTGATGACAGCTTTGCACACTCTTGGCATTCTCTCAACCAACTTCATGAGGTAGTCACCTGGAATGCATTTCAATTAACAGGTGTGCCTTGTTAAAAGGTAATTTGTGGAATTGATTTCCTTCTTAATACTCTTGAGCCAATCAGTTGTGTTGTGACAAGGTAGGAGTGGTATACAGAGGATAGCTCTATTTAGTAAAAGACCAAGTCCATATTATGGCAAGAACAGCTCAGATCAAATCAAAGAAAATTGTATTGGTCACATATACATGGTTAGCAGATGCGAGTGTAGTGAAATGCTTGTGCTTCTAGTTCCAACCGTGCAGTAATATCTAACAAGTAATCTAACAATTTCACAACAACTACCTTATACACAAGTGTAAAGGAATGATTAAGACATGTACATGTAAATATATGGAGGAGCGATGGCCCGAACGGCATAGGCAAGATGCAGTAGATGGTGTAGAGTACAGTATATACATATGAGATGAGTAATGTAGGGTATGTAAACATTATATAAAGTGGCATTGATTAAGTGACTAGTGATACATTTATTACATCCCTATTTATTAATTATTAAAGTGGCTAGAGATTGAGTCTGTATGTTGGCAGCAGCCACTCAATGTTAGTGATGGCTGTTTAACAGTCTGATCCTTGAGATAGAAGCTGTTTTTCAGTCTCTCGGTCCAAGCTTTGATGCACCTGTACTGACCTCGCCTTCTGGATGATAGCAGGGTGAACAGGCAGTGGCTCGGGTGGTGGTTGTCCTTGATGATCTTTTTGGCCTTCCTGTGACATCGGGTGCTGTAGGTGTCCTGAAGGGCAGGTAGTTTGCCCCCGGTGATGCGTTGTGCAGACCTCACTACCCTCTGGAGAGCCTTACGGTTGTGGGGGGAGCAGTTTCCGTACCAGGCGGTGATATAGCCCGACAGGATGCTCTCGATTGTGCATCTGTAGAAGTTTGAGTGTTTTTGGTGACATGCCAAATTTCTTCAGCCTCCTGAGGTTGAAGAGGCGCTGTTGCGCCTTCTTCACCACGCTGTCTGTGTGGGTGGACCATTTCAGTTTGTCTGTGATGTGTACGCAGAGGAACTTAAACGTTTCCACCTTCTCCACTACTGTCCCGTCGATGTGGATAGGGGGGAGCTCCCTCTGCTGTTTCCTGAAATCCACGATCATCTCATTTGTTTTGTTGACGTTGTGTGAGGTTATTTTCCTGACACCACACTCCGAGGGCCCTCACCTTCTCCCTGTAGGCCGTCTCGTTGTTGTTGGTAATCAAGCCTACCACTGTAGTGTTGTCTGCAAACTTGATGATTGAGTTGGAGGCGTGCATGGCCACGCAGTCATGGGTGAACAGGGAGTACAGGAGAGGGCTGAGAACGCACCCTTGTGGGGCCCCAGTGTTGAGGATCAGCGGGCTGGAGATGTTGTTTCCTACCCTCACCACCTGGGGTCGGCCCGTCAGAATGTCCAGGACCCAGTTGCACAGGGCGGGGTCGAGACCCAGGGACTCGAGCTTAATGACGAGTTTGGAGGGTACTATGGTGTAAAATGCTGAGCTGTAATTGATGAACAGCATTCTTACATAAGTATTCCTCTTGTCCAGATGGGCTAGGGCAGTGTGCAGTGTGATTGCGATTGTGTCGTCTGTGGACCTATTGGGGCGGTAAGCAAATTGGAGTGGGTCTAGGGTGTCAGGTAGGGTGGAGGTAATATGATCCTTGACTAGTCTCTCAAGGCACTTAATGATGACGGAAATGAGTGCTACGGGGCAAATAAGCAAATAGAAACGACTGTCCATCATTACTTTTCATTTTCAAGAACTTTTAAAGTTTCTTCAAGTGCAGTCGCAAAAACAATCAAGCGCTATGATGAAACTGGTTCTCATGAGGACCGCCACAGGAAAGGAAGACCCAGAGTCACCTCTGCTGCAGAGGATAAGTTCATTAGAGTTACCAGCCTCAGATTGCAGCCCAAATAAAGGCTTCACAGAGTTCAAGTAACAGACACATCTCAACATCAACTGTTCAGAGGAGACTGTGAATCAGGCCTGGTCGAATTGCTGCAAAGAAACCACTACTAAAGGACACCGATAAGAAGAAGAGACTTGCTTGGGCCAAGAAACAGGAGCAATGGACATTAGACCAGTGAAAATCTGTCCTTTGGTCTGATGAGTCCAAATTTGAGATTTTTGGTTCCAACCGCCATGTCTTTGTGAGACGCAGAGTAGGTGAACGGATGATCTCTGCATGTGTGGTTCCCGGTGTGATGCTGTGGGGATGCTTTGCTGGTGACACTGTCTGGGATTTATTTAGAATTCAAGGCACACTTAACCAGCATGGCTATCACAGCATTCTGCAGCGATACGCCATCCCATATGGTTTGCGCTTAGTGGGACTATCATTTGTCTTTCAGCAGGACAATGACCCAACACCCCTCCAGACAGTGTAAGGGCTATTTGACCAAGAAGGAGAGTGATGGTGCTGCATCAGTAGACCTGGCCTCCACAATCACCTGACCTCAACCCAATTGAGATGGTTTGGGATGAGTTGGACCGCAGAATGAAGGAAAAGCAGCCAACAAGTGCTCAGCACATGTGGGAACTCCTTCAAGACTGTTGGAAAAGCATTCCAGTTGGAGCTGGTTGAGAGAATGCCAAGAGTGTGGAAAGCTGTCAAGGCAAAGGGTGGCTACTTTGAAAAATCTAAAATCAATTTTGATTTAACACTTTTTTGGTTACTATGATTCCATGTATGTTATTTCATAGTTTTGATGTTGTCACTATTATTCTACAATGTATTGATGTCTTCACTATAATTCTACACTGTAGAAAATAGTCAAAATAAAGAAAAACCTTTGAATGAGTAGGGGGGAGTCCAATTTGACATGTAATGTATGTTATAGGACTTTGGTTTCACTAATAAATATGTTGAAATGGAACCAAAGGATCTGTTTCTCTCTTCAGTCCTTTTTAAATAGGATAACCAGTCAGGAGCTGCTACTGCGTTGCGACCGTGGCATACTGCATACTTTTTGCATAAATAGTATGCGACGATGAGTACATAGTACAGTCGTGGCCAAAAGGTTTGAGAATGACACAAATATGAATTTTCACAAAGTCTGGCAATTTGCATGATGGCAATTTGCATATACTCCAGAATGTCATGAAGAGTGATCAGATGAATTGCAATTAATTGCAACGTCCCTCTTTGCCATGCGAATGAACTGAATCCCTCAAAAAACATTTCCACTGCATTTCAGCCCTGCCACAAAAGGACCAGCTGACATCATGTCAGTGATTCTCTCATTAACACAGGTGTGAGTGTTGACGAGGACAAGGCTGGGGATCACTCTGTCATGCTGATTGAGTTTGAATAACAGACTGGAAGCTTCAAAAGGAGGGTGGTGCTTGGAATCATTGTTCTTCCTGTGTCAACCATGGTTACCTGCAAGGAAACACGTGCCGTCATCATTGCATTGCACAAAAAGGGCTTCACAGGCAAGGATATTGCTGCCAGTAAGATTGCACCTAAATCAACCCTTTATCGGATCATCAAGAACTTCAAGGAGAGCGGTTCAATTGTTGTGAAGAAGGCTTCAGGGCACCAAAGAAAGTCCAGCAAGCGCCAGGACCGTCTCCTACAGTTGATTCAGCTGCGGGATCGGGGCACCACCAGTACAGAACTTGCTCAGGAATGGCAGCAGGCAGGTGTGAGTGCATCACACATAGTGAGGCAAAGACTTTTGGAGGATGGCCTGGTGTCAAGAAGGGCAGCAAAGAAGCCACTTCTCTCCAGAAAAAAAATCATGGACAGACTGATATTCTGCAAAAGGTACAGGGATTGGACTGCTGAGGACTTCTCTGATTTTCTCTGATGAATCCCCTTTCCGATTGTTTGGGGCATCCGGAAAAAAGCTTGTCTGGAGAAGACAAGGTGAGCGCTACCATCAGTCCTGTGTCATGCCAACAGTAAAGCATCCTGAGGCCATTCATGTGTGCGGTTGATTCTCGGCCAAGGGATTGGGCTCACTCACAATTTTGCCTAAGAACACAGCCATGAATAAAGAATGGTACCAACACATCCTCCGAAAGCAAATTCTCCCAACCATCCAGGAACAGTTTGGTGATGAACAATGCCTTTTCCAGCATGATGGAGCACCTTGCCATAAGGCAAAAGTGATAACTAAGTGGCTTGGAGAACAGAACATCAATATTTTGGGTCCATGGCCAGGAAACTCCCCAGACCTTAATACCATTGAGAACTTGTGGTCAATCCTCAAGAGGCGGGTGGACAAACAAAAACCCACAAATTCTGACAAACTCCAAGCATTGATTATGCAAGAATGGGCTGCCATCAGTCAGGATGTGGCCCAGAAGTTAATTGACAGCATGCCAGGGCGGATTGCAGAGGTCTTGAAAAAGAAGGGTCAACACCGCAAATATTGACTCTTTGCATCAACTTCATGTAATTGTCAATAAAAGCCTTTGACACTTATGAAATGCTTGTAATTATACTTCAGTATTCCATAGTAACATCTGACAAAAATATCTAAAGACACTGAACACAGCAAACTTTGTGGAAATTAATATTTGTGTCATTCTCAAAACTTTTGGCCACGACTGTATGTAGTATGCTAGTATGGGTATTTGGACACGGCCCATGTTTCTTCCAGTGGCTTGCTTCTGCTCACCACCCAGGACCTGTTGCAGTCTGCAGTCTTCAGTTATAAGGGCACCAATGTTGCTCCCAAACTGCCGTAGCTCAGGAGAGCGCACTTCCCGACATTAGCGTAAGAATATACGCTATCTTCGACCGATCCGAAGGGAACAAAGATGGCTGCAGCTCAAAAATGAGGAAGCACTGAAAAAGAAAACCCTGACAGGTTCCAGGATCCCCAGAATATCGCTCCTGAGGAGACCCAGATGCAGACACGGGAGGCAGATGATTCCAATCTCTGATATTTATTGTAATCCAAGGGGCAGGCAAGAGAATGGTCATGGACAGGCAAAATATCATAACAAGGTCAGAGTCCAGGAGGTACAGAGTGACAGGCAGGCTCGAGGTCAGGGCAGGCAGTATGGTCAGGCAGGCGGGTACAGAGTCAAGGCAGGCAAGGGTCACAACCGGGAGGATTAGCAAAAAGAGAGATAAGCAGGAGCACGGAAAAACACGCTGGTTGACTTGACAAGACGAACTGGCAATAGACAAACGGAACACTGGAATAAATACCCAGGGACTAATGGGGGAAAAGGGTGACACCTGGAGGTGGGTGGAGACAATCAAAGACGGGTGAAACAGATCAGGGTGTGACATCAGTGATGTTTACCGCTGACATAATACATACACAGTATAGTTTATTAAAGCTGCAATCAGCAGTAGAAACAAGAACAAAGCATACTCCTCACCCATGTTTTGGTAAAAGGTTAAGGGATGGGTCTGGAGAAATGTAACCAACTCTCAAATTCATAGATAGAGCTATGGATGCAAGGACTGACCATCTATGATATCAAAATTGTACTTTTAAACATGTTTTGCGGCTATATAGCATTTGTTTGCATTCACTTTGTTGACAAACATTGGAGTAAAACATGTTTAAATTCTTGGTTGTGATGGGGTATGACAGTTGAACTAAGCTCAAAAAGCATTTACAAGTTATATATATTCAAGAATCAATGGGTACATATGATTAATTTAAGTCCAAAATTGGATTTAGCAACTGCTGATTGCCTTTTAACGAGGTAGTGCTGTCAATGCTGGGTTAGTGAGAGAACACAACAGAACAACAGGCGGAGGAAAGGAGGGGCAAGGGCTCCCTGTGGACAGGTGAACAGAGGGAGGAGGGAGGGCCTCCAGTCAGGAGAGGAGGTGGCAGATGTCCACAGTGCCTTAGCCAGCCTGGAAGTCTGGGTGTCTGTTGCTGTTGAGGGAGACTGGTGGTGCAGGTCTTAATCACTGGGGTGGAGGTCTGGAAGGGGAAGTGTTGTGAGTGTGATGGTATAGTCCACCTGGCTCCCGCTTTGCCCTCTTGTCCCCCCAAGCTGTGTTTTGAGGCTGAGAGGAGGGCTGGCGCCTGTCTATTCCTACATGTCACAGCGATGCCGTGGTGCTGATAAAACTCCCACTCCTCATTAGAGGAAACAACCACAGAGACAAAGAGACAAAGGGTCAGGTAAAAACACATTCGCGCACACACACAATTCACTCTCTGTCAGAGTGACGCAACCCAGTCATCATATTGAGAGCCAACTGCCTTCTCAACCTGAAGAATAGCCTCCGTATCCTTCTGTTTTGCGAACATATTTGTTTCCTGTGCTATGATCTATAATGATAGCTTTTTCACCAATGCTTTGTGAATGTACTATAATACCTGTCTAAATATCAGTCCCTGGCATAGCCAGACATTTGTCCCTTCCCTGGCAACACAGACAATTTGTGTTTATGGGTTAAAACATCACTGTTCTGTTGACATCCTGCCTCCTACTGGATTCCCATGCTTCATGCCATTTGCTCTGTATGCGTTGAATTATCAGTCAAATGTTCTCTGTAAAATGCACTTCTGGTGTGCCTGTGCAAGTGACAGACATGAGAGGCTTTTGATGAGTGTGTGTGGTGCTTTGAAGGTCCCCCTTGTGGGGGGTTAAAGCAGTATGGACTCTAACCAGGTTATGAAGGTCATTTTTTAAAGAAAAAGCCCTCCACATTTAGAGGTAACTCATCGACTCAGAGCTGGGGAGAACAGATCACATTTTTTTGAAGTGTATGGTCTCTCTCTTCTCTCATCTGTGCAGCTGGCTGTAGTCCAGCAGAGGTGGGCACCTTTCATCTGTCCTCTCCTTCCCCTCCATCCTACCCTCCTCTGATCCCCTGTTCCCTCCTCTGATCCCACAGCTCTCTGCCAGAGGTTCCAGATATCCACAGTAGCACACAAACAGTCCCAAAGGATTGATCCATTAGACTTTTCAACAATCAGTTGATAACCAATCAATCACCTCTGATGTTTAGAGCAGGTTCCTGCCTCCCACTGGGGATCTCCTTGTTGGCTGTCTAGCAATGTCATTTTATTAATGCTGCACATCCCAGAGGATGTCATTATAATTCTGGGTTACCTGGCTGTTGGCTTATTAGCCAAGAAACTAACTGTATCTTAGCAGAAAAATTAACAGTATCTTAGCAACTATGATAACTTTGAGGAATACCTGAAAAATGTATTCCTGCATCATTGTTGCATTTTTGTCAAATTTTGTTACCCCAAGTAAACAATATTATCATACTGTTTGGTCGATGTGCTTATGATTTCTTTTGATAGCCCAGGAAAGTATATGTGGGAGTTGTATATGTTTAATATTCTAAATGTGTTTGCTGAATAACCCCTAACACACTGTAGACATAGCTTATTAGTGATGATTACACAACACATGCAACTCCCATTTATGGGACATCATTTCAGATGTGGTGGGCATGAGTGGCTACTTTCACATTATCTATGAGCCGCAATTTGGCTTAGCCAAGGTTTGTATTTAAACATCAATCAATTACTTTAGGTTATTGATAAAACACTTGTGTATTTTCCTGTGTCAGAAAGGGATGACATTTCCAATGTAGTAGCATCATTATCACAATAAACAATCTAAAACCATACTCCGTATAAATGCAAACCTCTGTAAGATTTCCACTGATTTCATATATTACTTTACTGAACTTCAGTAATGAGCAGCTCTGATGGCTATATGGTCAGCTCCATGGGAAACATACAAGGGGTAATGTGGTAATTTATAGATTCTGCAAATCAATCACACATAGAGAATGAATGCCCCCGAGATGTATTAGCAGACCTATTTTCCTGGCAGATCAGAGTAGGGGAGAGAATGTCTCCCTGAGAGGATTATGTCTGTGCTAATTTATACAATTTAATTGATACAAATCATTGAACCTCATTACAGGGCTGAGGGTTGGGTGGGAAATCCACAGATCCTCTAATATTCAGAATGATCTCATCCAATTTGGATAAGACTAATTCATTTCAGTCTGTAAATGAATAGAGCTCAGCTAGCTAAGCCAGTACTGCACAGACCTTCTGACTGAGACTAATAATATTCCTCTGGAGGATGACTGGTGTTGGGTCATCTGGTTCCTCCCTGTCAATAGCCTTCACGAGCTGTGATAAATGTTCTGTCACTCAATCAATATATTGACCCTGGACTCATTTTAGCTGGGTCTTCACCAATCACAATGATTTGCTCTGTACATAGACTTCACACATTCCAGTAGCCTAAGCTTTATGTCATGGTATCAAGCTCCTTTTCATGGGTTCTGGCTTGACTCTGCCAGTGATGATGCCCCCTGCCATGGATTTGAAAAAATGATGCGTTTAGAACAACAAGCGAAGGTGACGAGCTAGCCACCACTCACACCCACCAGACACCTCTCATTAGAGCACAAATACTGTGTGTGTGAGTGCATGTGTGCTTGTGCGTTTGTCATGGTACCACTGTAGTAACAGTCTATGAAATGGCGGGTGTGGTTTTGCTTTGTTTAGGGAGACTTTTCTCTCTCAGATTTCTTACCCCGACAGAGAGAGAGAGCGAAAGAAAGAGTGACAGAGAGAGAGAGAAAGAGAGCAGCACGCAGGCAGCTTTAAAGAAAGAACCCACGTAACTTACTTCTGCAGCTGTTAACCCTTTTATGCATGAGTTCCAAATATCTCTAACGGTCGCCCCAGCGTGAGTTTTTTTTTTTATGCACGTGATGATGTTAGAACGTTCTCTCCATTCCAGAATGTGATTGTTATTCAACAGTACATTTAATCCACGCTGCCCTCAAACCAAGGAATTTAGCCTGTTTTAGTTAACAGACTGTTTCAACTTCAAATGATTTTCTAACAAGTTTTTATTTTCTAAGAACAGTTTGAATTGAGGTGTGTTCCGCCTCCTCATTCATTAACATAAAAGTAGTCATTTTTACTTTTGCGGACAATTACATTTTTGGGACATTTCTGACCCGGACAAAATTCCCCAAGCACTTCCTAATTGTTTGTGCAGTTCAAGTCTGCAGACATTTTCTCATCTCGTGTCGGAACAGGATCTGCACACGTGTTTTCAATTACAGGTGACAAATCATGCATTCCGATTCTTGCATTGATTGTAATTGGCACATATTCTGTGTGGAAAAAATATTCCAGCTGTGTAGCCATGTTTGTTGACATACAATGCATTCTGGGTTTCACCTAATCGTCTGTTTGACCAAAGATGTTATAACAAAATGAGGTGAGTAAGGGTTCACTCATTTTTTGAGGACTTCCGGAAATTAATGGTGGGATGTGAACGATGGTAGACGACACATCCCTTCAACGTGCATACTATAAACAGACCAAACTCATCTTGTCTTCTCTTATTATCTTTGGTTTCTGTGAGGGAAAAAAACATGGCTGCGCGCTGAAACTAATTGTCGTTTACTTTCGATTTCTAGAAAGTGTTTTACCTAAATATTTCGGTCAGTGGTGAGCTCACCCGTGATGTTATTAATTATACATAGTAATTGCTATTAACTAATTCATATTGTAGTTTGTGTCAGCCGAGCGTTAGAAAATATGACCACTTGTGTTGCGTAAATTTTTCCTCAGTTAGCGCTAGGACAAATGTAGCCTACATTTTTCCGGTTAGGGTGATTGCTCACATTCTGGACATAACTTTGTAAGGACTGTGTTTGTGTAAATAGTTTCTGAAAAAAGTGAGGCCAGCTCAATTGTTGATTGTTGTCATTCGAAACTGGCCGTTCTAAATGAGCGTTCTAAACACAAGGATGTGATCGTACGCTTCAGGGACCACTGTAGAATGATCACAGCCAAATGTACCCTGTTGGCCTCCCCTCATCTTTACAGAGACTATAGCTTCATCAGGCAACCACCATCCCAGGCTAGCATCTAGCATGACCACATGAATACCCCTGGGGAATATCATTATAGAATATGCATAAAATGCATCCTCAAATTGCAACGTTTGTCTGTGCCCACACATACTGTCTCAATAATATTTTAGATTTTTAATACCCTCAAACACCCAAGTTAGGCATACCTCATTTCAAAATAGGCCATCATCACTGTCAATCGTGAATGATCATTCTTCACATTTTACCAGTGTAAAGTCCAAACTGCATCTGCATGCCAATAGACCTCCATCAGTTTCATGGGAATATGCATTGGGGGGGTGTGACACCTGGAGGTGGGTGGAGACAATCAAAGACGGGTGAAACAGATCAGGGTGTGACATCAGTGATGTTTACCGCTGACATAATACATACACAGTATAGTTTATTAAAGCTGCAATCAGCAGTAGAAACAATAACAAAGCATACTCCTCATCCATGTTTTGGTAAAACGTTAAGGGATGGGTCTGGAGAAATGTAACCAACTCTCAAATTCATAGATAGAGCTATGGATGCAAGGACTGACCATCTATGATATCAAAATTGTAGTTTTAAACATGTTTTGAGGCTATTTTGCATTCACTTTGTTGACAAACATTGGAGTAAAACATGTTTAAATTCTTGGTTGTGATGGGGTATGACAGTTGAACTAAGCTCAAAAAGCATTTACAAGTTCAAGAATCAATGGGTACATATGATTAATTTAAGTCCAAAATTGGATTTAGCAACTGTTGATTGCCTTTTAACGAGGTAGTGCTGTCAATGCTGGGTTAGTGAGAGAACACAACAGAACAACAGGCGGAGGAAAGGAGGGGCAAGGGCTCCCTGTGGACAGGTGAACAGAGGGAGGAGGGAGGGCCTCCAGTCAGGAGAGGAGGTGGCAGATGTCCACAGTGCCTTAGCCAGCCTGGAAGTCTGGGTGACTGTTGCTGTTGAGGGAGACTGGTGGTGCAGGTCTTAATCACTGGGGTGGAGGTCTGGAAGGGGAAGTGTTGTGAGTGTGATGGTATAGTCCACCTGGCTCCCGCTTTTGCCCTCTTGTCCCCCAAGCTGTGTTTTGAGGCTGAGAGGAGGGCTGGCGCCTGTCTATTCCTACATGTCACAGCGATGCCGTGGTGCTGATAAAACTCCCACTCCTCATTAGAGGAAACAACCACAGAGACAAAGAGACAAAGGGTCAGGTAAAAACACATTCGCGCACACACACAATTCACTCTCTGTCAGAGTGACGCAACCCAGTCATCATATTGAGAGCAACTGCCTTCTCAACCTGAAGAATAGCCTCCGTATCCTTCTGTTTTCGAACATATTTGTTTCCTGTGCTATGATCTATATTGATAGCTTTTTCACCAATGCTTTGTGAATGTACTATAATACCTGTCTAAATATCAGAAATGTATGGGACCACTGTAGAATGATCACAGCCAAATGTACCCTGTTGGCCAAATGTACTATAGCTTCATCAGGCAACCACCATCCCAGGCTAGCATCTAGCATGCTAGATGCTAGCTAGCATGCTAGATGGGTTAAATGCGGAAGACACATTTCGGTTGAAGGCATTCGGTTGTACAACTGACTAATAATGGTGACTTTGACTTTGAACATGCCATTGGAACACGGGAGTGATGGCCGGCAGGCAGGTAGCCTAGTGGTTAGAGCGTTGGACTTGTAACCGGAATCCCCGAGCTGACAAGGTAAAAAAATCTGTCGTTCTGACCCTGAACAAGGCAGTTAAAGTCACCATTATTAGTCAGTTGTACAACCGAATGCCTTCAACTGAAATGTGTCTTCCGCATTTAACCCAACCCCTCTGAATCAGAGAGGTGCGGGGGGCTGCCTTAATCGACATCCACGTCTTCGGCGCCCGAGGAACAGTAGGTTAACTGCCTTGTTCAGGGGCAGAACGACAGATTTTTACCTTGTCAGCTAGGGATTCGAACTTGCAACCCTCCGGTTACAAGTCCAACGCTCTAACCACTAGGCTACCTGCCACCCCTGTTCCACGGGTGCCGTGGATGTCGATTAAGGCAGCCCCCCGGGTTAAATGCGGAAGACACATTTCAGTTGAAGGCATTCAGTTGTACAACTGACTAGGTACCCCCCTTTTCCTGATGGCTGCTGATAATGGGCCTCTGGATGCCTATGTAGATATTCCATAAAAAAAACTGCTGTTTACAGCTACAATAATCATTTACAACATTAACAATATCTACACTGTATTTCTGATCAATTTGATGTTATTTTAATGGACAAAAACTTTTTTTTTTCTTTCAAAATCAAGAACATTTCTAAGTGACCCCAAACTTTTGAACGGTGGTGTATATAATATATATATATTTTTTTTTTACTAGGTAGCGGTAGTCGGCTGCACCTGCGCCAAAACTTTTGTCTTTTTCATCCTATAGCTTGTTCTCAGTCTTCTTTTCACTTTTATTTCCATGACTGATCAAAAAAACAATTCTCATGCTCTTTGTCTCTCTGCAGGAGACATATAGTGAGAAATATGTTTGGAACATCATATCGCAATAAAATCACAGGATCTAATCTAAATACATATAGAATCGTGAGAATTGCAATACATATAGTATCGGTACCTAAGTATCGTGATAATGTCATATTGTAAGGTCCCTGGAAATTCCCAGCCCTACTGGTAGATGAAGCCAGGGTCTCTTCACTACTTCCCCAGGCTAACAAACGTTCTGCATTCATTTAAAGGGCCAATGAGCGTGGACAAGAGCTGGCCCAGCTTCAAAAGCAGAATGACACATATTATAAAAAATTGCTGGTAATAGGAAGTCGATAGTTGTAGGCGTGAACTTATTACCCTTTTAGTGCTTTAATGGCAGGAGAGAATTTCTCTTTACCAAGACCTTCTTCAATTGTCGTGTGAACACCCACTGTTCTGTCATTCACTGATGAGGGAGTGGGAAGGCAGACAGAATAAGGGGGAAGCTCCTTGGACAAGATAGGCAGTATATAAACTACACTAACTCTTCACAAGATCGCAGGATTCAGCACCTTGTATCCACAGATACCATGCAAGGCAGAAAGGAACAGTGATTTGTTACCTTTATCAGTCAGCAGCTCCTTGGCAGTGGTTGTGGTGTTATTAACTCGGGTGTAGCTGAGGTCCGTGGATCGTCTGAGCCTTAATGCTGCTGCTGTGTGTCTGCATCATGACTGGTTTGAAGTGTTGGGTTGTTGTGGGTTCAGCCACCACAATTGCTGGGCACTCATCTTGTAAGTACAGCCCCCTCCTACTGTAGGCCAGCTTGAGTTGAATTTACTCTGACTTGTTTTTTAGGATTATTATTTGGAGCCGCCTGAGAGACATCTTTGTCTTTGTTGCCAGGACCGATCCCTCTCATCATATGATCTACTCAAAAAGCACAGCACATTCAAGGTGGACATTCCTGCTAAAAATGGACCCATGATGCTTTGCTTGTCTCCCCTTGTTTGTCAGACACCATCACAAGGTGGTAAAATTAGCTGGAGTTCACAAAGGAGACGGGGGAGGTGTGCTTGATCTTGGTAGTTTGCTGTGAATAGTACTGTAGCTAGTGATAATAACAGTGGGGTAATGAAGTGAGTGTATTGTTCTATTTGGGTATCACACTAAGCAGACGGCACTTCCATGGTTCAGCGCTGGCATTTAAAACAGAGCTGTCACAGTGAGTGCCGTTACATGCACACAATAATGCAATTCATATAATAGTTTGATTAAACCGTTTACATGCTTTGAAAGAAGAACGATTTCCCTAATAATCCTGTTTACATGGACACATCTGAAATCAGGCTACCTGATGCCACTGATAAATGCAAAAAATCGCCAATCAAAACAAACGTTCTACATATAAAATACGGACATGTAAAGTTTGTATGTGAAAACGACTTCTAAGATGTATACATTCAGTTGTGCCGAACTCTCTTCACCTGCACTAAAGAGGGAGGCTCGCTCGGCTGGTGCTAGCACGTGCGCATATCAAATACACAGCTGAAACACCGACTAAGGTGTTTAAATGTCCTAATAATTTGAAAGATTGCTCAGAAAACCATGTGTTTTAATCAGCTTATACTTACTTCAATTTTGACCTGACACCGATTAAGGTAAGCAGAGTAAGGTGTTTACATGACTATTGCAAAATCTGCCTACTTTCATAATCAGTTTAATATCGAATTATTTGTGGGCCTTTAAACATACTCAGTGACTCATCTGGAAGGAAATAGGTAATGTAGAGATGCGGTCTTGAGAGCAGATATTCAGTAGGAGGCAGAAACCTCTGGTGCAAAGGTGGCCATATTTATTTTCAGTGATAGTGATAGCCGGCAATGAATATTTACAAGACAAACAGGTTGACAACAGACTTCTCAAACAAAATAACAAACCGCATTATAAGCCTATAAGTGGCTTACCTTGAAGCTTCCATCACTATTACAGGTTAGTGGTGTACCTGGCTCAAGCAGCCTCCCCATTCTATCACCAAACCCAATCTACTTAGAAACCCCAAAACAGGCCCCTTCCCTGGGACATGTCCATGTCCAATGACAAGTAACCACATAACTGGTATACAAATGTATCTGTCTCTCTCGTAATTACCCCGTTACACACATTCCGTCTAAAACAGACGTGACCACTTCCGTGTAAACTTTAAATTTGGCACACGTTAAACATTAATCAGGAATTCTTACATGAATGAAACGGGCGGATGACGGCAACCCAGCAACATATAGCAGTGAGCAAAGACAGACAAGACAGGACACACGGAGGTCCAATACAACGTGGGAAGTATGAACAAAGGAAAGCATTAACAGAATGAAACAGTTTCTAGCTCGTGAGTGTTACGAGGATTCTGTGCACCGAAACATCCCTTCACTCTGGTAGGTTAGAGACAGGAAAATAACAGTGTTTTTGTGTGGAAACGATTATACGAAAATACCTTTCTATAAACATTTTCCAACCGAATTGAGCATGAACTATAAACAGTAACTAACTGCTAACAAAGGAGCTAAAGAATAAAATATCCATGTGGAGTTTAATGCTTCTAGAAATAAATGACAAAATTCACAAGAGACATAAAACAAGCTATTTTAATATAGGGCCTAATGGCAGATTAGATAGTGTGCGTGCGTGTTCATGACGAGTGGGTATAAATCCACATCGTCACAAGGATTTTTTACTCTCTGTTGTAGTAATGGCCAGGTTGAGATTCGACTTGATTTCCTCTGGGTAGAGATGGCATTGACGATTCTGTGGAAGATTGAAAATAGCCCCAAAACCACATCATCAGTCCATTTTGATAAAGGGCACTTACTTAACGCTGCTCTCCCTTCCCGGAATTACTGTTTACTCCTAGACACTGCTAGGTTGAACTCAACATTTAAGCCAGTTATTGTAATAATTCAACATCATTGTGTAATGTCTGTGGTAGTAGGAGAAGGAGTCAGGCGCAGGAGGTAAGTTGCGTGTGAAAAGGTATTTAATAAGTACCAGTCGAAACCAAAAATGCCCTAAGGCAAAAATACCCACACGAACAACAAACAAACGGGCACAAAACAGGCAACCCGGAAATGCCGAGAACCAAAATCAAACATCCCACAGTACACAGACTGGGAAAACTGACGACTACACAGAAATACAACAGCAATCACGCACAAGCGAAGAGGGGAAAGGAAGGAATATAACAGGAGCGTGATTGGGAGAAATGACTAACAGGTGTGTACAAAACAAGACAAAACCAACAGAACACGAAAAGGGGAGCGGTGATGGTTAGAAAACCAGTGACGTCGATCGCCGAACACTGCCCGAGCAAGAAGAGGGACCGACTTCGGGTGGAAGTCGTGACACATTGCTTTTTCATTTTTTTTGGTGTATCCACAATTGTGCTTGTGCTTAGAGAGCATAGAGATCCTTCAATTGTCCTATATGTAATTATATGGTTTTCACTTCCTCTATGGCCTTTTTTTTACGTTTGCGTTAACATTCGGCCATGTACATGATTGTATGGGATGTCTTTAAAAAATAATACAAAATTAGTGGGTGCTTATATTTGTCATTGTTTTCTCTGTCATAACAATGCCCTACCTCAGTACATCTATAGTTATATATCCAGATATAAGGCTGCTCTTTGTTGCTCTCTCTGTTGGAGGGCGGCGCCGTTTAGGGAGAGGATGCTCTGGTGGTGGGTTAGCTCAGCAGATGGTGGATGCTCTGCATCACTTTTCATGTTTATGTGAGCCACAGCCACTCTCCACAGAGGAAGTGGTGGTCCACAAAGTTCTCCTTATAAGGAGGGGTATGCAAAGCTCCAAACTCCCTCAGTACAGTAACTATGAGCCCACTGTAAATCAGTACTTTTTCCACCACTGCTTTCAGCAAGGTGAGGGTCAGTATTGTACTTGAGGTAGATGCTCTGTTTGGGTGGTACTATGATGCTCGTCGGAATATGAACCGGGGTCTCCCACGTGAGCAACTAACATCTTAGACCATCGGACCAAGAGTGGGCCGAGGGCAGACAATGGTTTTGAAGTTCGCAGGCGGGGCTACTCATCACCATGACCGACTCCTATCCGCTACAGTTGCATGGTGCTGGAAATGTCATACAAAAATGCACATCTGAAATTGGCTACTAAGAAAGCTACTAATTTTGGCGAGTGTGTATTCTCAATGTATCTCAGCAGAGAGTTTGGAAATGTGCCATTTGTGATTTAGAGGTCCAGTCACCGAAGAGAAGCAGCTAGAGGGTATCATGTTCTGTAAAGCTTAATCAGGCTTAATCTTGTTTAGCATCTCACAGATGTTGTTTGTTATGACTGTGTTAGTATTCAGTTAATTTAGGCCCTTTTCCCTTCCTTATCTCAGATTTCTCCATGTCTTTTTGTGACTCTCCCGAGGATGACATGCCCCTCCCCCAGGTGCTGGGTTCTATTCATTGGTCACCTTGGCCTTCCTGCCTCTGATCAGTTCCCTGTGTTCATGGTGTCTTAGCCCCTTTGTGTTTATTGCGTGCCATCTATCAGTCATGTTGACAGACCCTCAGTGAGCTGGAGCGCTGCATTCTAATGGACTGCAAACCAAGGGGATGAGAGAGAAGAGGTGAGGAGAGAGAGAGAGACTGCGGACGGGGTTGGCAGAGCAGAGCGGGGGTGTGGACTGACTGTCAGACACCGTCTGTTATCCCAGTGTTGGTTGTTTTTTATTTCCTTGTTTACTCAGTAGCTGTGGGTTTGTTTGAGGCAGTGTTGTGACTCTGTCTGGGGAGCTTTCCTATGGCTCGGAGGGCTCACAGCTCAGTCAAACCATTAGACAAGATTTATCATCACCATTAGAGGACCCAGTCAGAGAGGATTGGCTCTGAGACTGTACACCTCAGCTCCTCTGCAGCCAGGCAGATAGATGAGATGACCTCTGCTCTGCTCTAAGCGTGGTGGGGTCTTTCTGTCAGCACATCAGCACATCTCTGGTCCTGGGTGATGAGGAGGAGGACTAGACACTGCCTGGCACTCATTCCATCACCCCTCAGTCATTAGACTGGAAACTCGAAGGATTTTCCTAATTATCCACGTTGTCATGAGTTATGAAAATACCGCTGGTGCCCACCGACTAGGTAGTAAGTTTTATTGTAGTGGCCTCGCTTTTAGGTTTGTCCAGATCTTTACAGAACATGATACCCTTAGTATTTATTCAATGGCTCTGAACAGTCAATGTAGCAAATCAGATGGGGTCAGGTGTAGTATTGTGGTCATTCATAAAAGGCTTATACACACAGTGTATCCGGTGTGTATCCCATGTGTGTTTCAGATGTGTGGTGGGGGCTTGAAGCCAGTGTGTGCGAGTCTATGTCAGGTCAGATACCTATGGGGAATAACATGCCATCGGGGATGGTCACAGATGCCGACAGCCAGAGAAATGAACATCGCTCTCTCCCATGAGACCTCAAGCACAGAACCCAGTTGTTCATTCCTCTGCAGAGCAAGGGGTTTAGTTGGGCTGCGGCGTGCACCCCAGCATTAAGTTTGCTTCAAGGAACAGTTCCTCATCCCACAACTCGGCTCGGCTCCACGCTGCCGACTGGCTCTGTCATATCAAGGAGGTCAAGGGGAAACAGAGCTGTCTGATGAACTGGATTAATCCCTGTAGAAAACAGCTGAGCCTCCATGGCTCTGTTAACCAGAGCTGAAAGGAAAAGAGGGCCACAGTGTTCTCTCAATGGATCTACATGCTCGGCTCCACACACTGGGGACCACAAGGCCCTGCTTCTGTTTCCTTCAAACCCAGCCATAATAAGTCATGAGACACAGAGGAGAGTTATTAAAGAGAGGGACGGAGGAGGAGTGAGAGAAATGGGGGATAAACATACAACATTATAAAATCCATGTACACAAACAAGTGTGTGGTTAAAATGGGCAAAATACACATTTCTTTCCACAGGGCCGTGGGGTGAGACATGGAGGCAGCTTGAGCCCCACCCTCTTCAACATATATATCAACGAATTGGCGATGGCACTAGAAGAGTCTGCAGCACTCGGCCTCACCCTACTAGAATCTGAAGTCAAATGTCTACTGTTTGCTGATGATCTGGTGCTTCTGTCCCCAACCAAGGAGGGCCTACAGCAGCACCTAGATCTTCTGCACAGATTCTGTACACTCTGCACAGACCTGGGCCCTGACAGTAAATCTCAGTAAGACAAAAATAATGGTGTTCCAAAAAAGGTCCAGTTGCCAGGACCACAAATACAAATTCCATCTAGACACTGTTGCCCTAGAGCACACAAAAAACGATACATACCCCTAAAATGCAACCAACCAATTAGGATCTGGCTAAAAATACTTGAATTAGTTATAGAACCCCTTTGATCTTTATGGTTGTGAGGTCTGGGGTCTACTCAACAACCCAACATTCACAAAATGGGACAAACACCAAATTGAGACTCTGCATGCAGAATTCTGCAAAAATATCCCAAAAGAATGCCTGCAAAGCAGAATTAAGCCGATACCCGCTAATTATCAAAATCCAGAAAAGAGCCGTTAAATTCTACAACCACCTAAAAGGAAGCAATTCCCAAACCTTCCATAGCAAAGCCATCACCTACAGAGAAATGAACCTGGAAATGAGTCCTCTAAGCAAGCTGGTCCTGGGGCTCTGTTCACAAACACAAACAGACCCCACAGAGCCCCAGGACCTCAACACAATTAGACCCAACCAAATCATGAGAAAACAAAAAGATAATTACTTGACACATTGGAAAGAATAAACAACAAAAAAGCATAGCAAACTAGAATGCTATTTGGCCCTAAAAAGAGAGTACACAGTGGCAGAATACCTGACCACTGTGACTGACCCAAACTTAAGGAAAGCTTTGATTATGTACAGACTCTGAGCATACCCTTGCTATTGAGAAAGGCCGCCGTAGGCAGACCTGGGTCTCAAGCAACCAGTGAAGTACAAACACATTGTAAATACAACCCATATTTATGTTTATTTCTTTTCCCTTTTGTGTCTTTATTCTTTTGGAACTTTTGAGTGTAATGTTTACTGTTAATTTGTACTGTTTATTTCACTTTTGTTTATTATCTACTTCACTTGCTTTGGCAATGTTAGCATATGTTTGCCATGCCAATACATTGAAATTGAATTGAAATGAGAGAGAGAAGAGTAAAATGGAGAGGAGAGAGGAAAAGACAGTCTATAAATACAATGCAGGGAGTGAAAAAGAGATGGAACATTGTGATCAAGTAGAAAACCAAGTGTTCTCTTACTATGTGCTTCAGTGCGTTTTTGGTTGTCTGTTGATTGTTTTACGTGTGTGTGTGTGTGTGTTCTGTGATGTGTGCTGCTGTTTACTTTATACAGCATGTGAGTTGTATGTTCTCATTGCTCATATGAGAATACCATATTTCTGTATTTTCTCTAAGCTCAATTCCACATAGGAAAATATGGTTATCACTGATTCCAACCTGGAATGCAGAAACAAGTGGATTTTCCAGAATCCAGCAACAGAAACCTCAGTCTTTAATAATGCACCAGGCCTCAGCCAGCAGCACGGTCTGAATATAAGGCCAGTGTGTCGGTAATGAATCTCAATGCCTGCCGTTAATTAAGGAATATAATAGAGATATAAATCCTCTCTAACTGGATTCCTGCTAAATGTTAGGATTGTAAACAGCATGGTGTTGTGAAAGCTGAGGAGAGGGGTAGCGGGGGCGAGGCAGGAAGGGGGTGTTGGGCGGAGTTCTGAGGAGTCTGAGAAGGCCGACACATCACAGAGAGGAAGTTAAGGCGTCTCCCAGCAGGTGGGGAGGTCGGCCCGTCATATAAAAGAGGAGTGGAGAGAGCCGCTCTCCGTCACAAACTGGGGCTAGGACTGGGGGATGGAGGGGTTTAGAGAGGGGGGGTGATAATCTCTCTCTCCTCCCTCCCCTGGCCCACTGACTGGGCCTCGTAAACCCAAAGTCGGAGCTGGTGGAAACGGGGACCGGGAGAGAGCACGCTGAGCGGAGGGCCTTTTTGGCCATGCTTGCTCCGTTTCCTTAGTTTCCTACTTTGTGACTTTTATATCCCCCCACCTACATCCCTCCTTTCCCCCCTGTCTTCAGTTCATGTCCCGACTGAGCTGCCTATGAACAATGATTTTGCTTGTATCACTAAATAATACAGTCTGTGAATGTATATTTAATTATTTAATGTTATTTATTACTGGCTGATACATTTGGCAGCTTTGAGGCAGGATTAGAGGTGTTGTTTGGATCAGAATAGGAGGGTGAGAGGTAAAAATGTTAAAGCCATGTGGGTCTGTGCCCAGTCAGTTTCTGCTCCGGAGGTTGGCTCCCTGTCCCAGAGGTTGGCTCCCTGTCCCGGTGGCAGACTGAGTGTTCTTATGTAGACTAAGATTGTTTTGTTATGGGCACAATATGCACTACACAGAAGGGACTTTGGGTCATGTGGTTTTGTGCATGTGTGAACAATTGTGTACAGTGTATGTGTACTGTATGTGAGGTAGTGTAGCTCTCCACTACAGCCTATCCCAGAGAACCTCAGACTGTCTGCCTAACCACACATGGTGCTATGACGTGTCCTTCCCAAATTCCGCTTGGCTGCCGCCTCCCATGCCATGACAGGCCTGTAGAATAATGTATGTGTGTAGAGGGTATGTGGTTCAGGGGGTGACTGCTGGATGGGGGTTACTCACAGGATAAAAGATGAGTTACCGTACCCTACATTTTCCAAGAAATTCCCTCAATAGTACAGGAAGTAGACACTTGCACCAGTGAGTATGTGTATGTTCTTCTGTGTAAAGTATATCAAAGACAACTCCCACGAAGTCCCCACTCCCAGATTGACTGACACATCTGTGTCCTTGACAAAGACAAACCGATCCATCTTGCAGGATCACTTCCGGACCCAGACAGTGTTATTGAACCTCAGGTGATACGTCACTTTGCACCCCTTTCCCATACCATGCCACTCAACTGTTCTGACATTACTGATTTCTTTGCTCATAGCTCTTTCTTTTGCATTTTATTTGGATTCTAAGCCATTCCCAGTCTCCCGAGAACTACCCTTACATGGAGTTGGTGTAGTCCCCTGTCTCATCTTGTCACTCAGCTTGCTATCTAGCTCAGTGGACTATACCACCTCAGCAGGGGTGCACCAATAGTTCCCAGCTCTTTGGGTGTCAGATACTCTACATCAATGGAGATCATCTCCAAGCTCTGTGCCTTATTATCCTGACACATAGTAACCACACACACAGTGTTCTGCAGATGTAACAGTCTACACTGCACTGGGTAGGAGGTAGGTGGAGTAAGACCCACTCCTCTCTCTGTCGACAGGACCGATGGAAACATCTGCGTCTGGTTTGGGACTATGAGAGGGATTATCTTTAGCATCTTCTGTGGGGGAAAAGAGAACTGAACATGTGACCGTTGGTTAAACCTCCGTCCTGATAAGAAAACATTCATGTTCCCAGCTTTCCACAGGGCAGAGGTGAGAGCACTTCCTCTGAGCAGACCAGCCTACCCTGACTCCCGATTCAGCTTTATTAATGTGACCTTGACTTCAGCTGGCTTTTTCCATTGTCAGAATAATTCATCTCTAGGATGCCTTCAAGTGAATGTAAAAACACAGGTTCTGTAGTGGTTGGGCCTGTCTTGAGACACTCTGTTGTACCGGTTGTTATCAAGATGTTTTCTGCAAGAGTTTTTTCCCCAAAGATACCATTACTTGTCATAGTTTTGTGTGTGCGTTTGCGCATGTGTGCGATTGTGCATGCAACCGTGTGCGTGTGTATAGTTGATTCAGCACAGGCCGCTTAATGATCCTTGGCTTTGTGCTACTGCAGGTAATGAACAAACTGGCTCAATGCTTTCAAAGCCCGTTCTCTGCTCATGTCCACAATGAGATACAGCATTGGCTCTCTAGACGCCACACAAATCCTTTATAGAAGTACATTTGATGGTTATAAAGGAAGAAGAAACCCGCACACTGCTCTTGATAGTAACACTGCTGTTTAATAAGCTTTACGTTCCGGCCTCACGGCCTTCGTCAGAGCTTTTGTGAGTTATTTTCATTAGCACCCTTATGTAGACAGCCTCACCCACATCCGTTCCACGCATCGACTGGTGTTGGAGTCAAGGGAAAACAAATAAGTGCTACCAAATATAACAATGTGCATTTCAGAAATATTTGAATAAAGTGCACATAAAACGTATTAAAGACGTCTGTAAAACCACAATGAGGACATTGACCTACCAAGCAAGTTTTCATAAATCAAGAGAAAAACATCAGAGTAATCTGAAATGGGGGCGTTAATTCATGTTCACATTTACAAGATAACATACATAGGCATTTTATCATTAAGAAATAATGTCTGCAGGGTGAAAATCCCAAAACATTCTCTTTCGCTCAGAGTATTATTTATATCACCTCCCCAGTCTGGTATCTTAACTTTTCTATGCCACAAAATCTAAAGGTAGAAATGTCATGTTTTTGGTCATTAAAAGGTACTGTGACTGGATAATCCCTGTCCTTTCTCCTGATTGAGCTTGAACTGGTCATAAAGTAAGTCTAGTAGACTAGTCTAGTAGACAGCTTGTTGATGTATTGTGATTGGAAGTGATTTTATATGTTATTTTCAATGGGGTGAATATGATGTGCTGAGGAGCATGTTTGTGCATGTTAGTAGTGGTATTGTTGTTTTCTATTGTGTGAGAGTGTGTTTGTATTTGTGTGTGGTGGGTACGCGTATCTCTGTCCACGCTGGCGCTGCAATTAGTGGCTGGTCTTCAATAATGCAGGGCCTAAGGAATCCCCTGGCTGTGTGGCTGAGTGTAGAGCTGGTGTGCGGGCACGCGCTGGCATTTAACACCTAATCAATCCCCTGCGCTGCCTGGTGCTGCTAATGGAAGGTTAAGAGAGAACAGCAGCATGAGCCGGTGCTCACTGTGGAACAGAGCAGAACATCGCCATCCACAGCCTCTCTCTACCTCACTCTCTTACTCATCTCTCTGCCCTTTACATCCTGTTTGAAATCAATACAAAGGCTACCTAGCAATTTATTTCTGGGGATCTTCAACACCTCTGGTCACATGAGCCAGGGGTTTACAAATGAATTTGAGCTGTCAATTCTCTGCTGCATGGGCAGAACACCGAGAATGATGATTGCTGGCTGTGATAGGACCGTGATGCTGCACGGTGTCAGCAGCAGCAGAGGAGCGGGGGAAAACCCTGCTGCTGGTGATTCATTCTGATGTCTGGTGGTATTCTCTCACCCTCCACCTCTGGAGGGGGACTCAGATTAGAGGAATGGGAGAGGAAGAGAAATAGACAGTGGAGACAGAGGGTGAAATGTTAAGACACACAAATAGAGGAAAAGAGAGAGTGCAGTTGAAAGGACCTGACTGGCCTTGCCTTTGTGTGACTAAGAGTTAGGGCACAATACTTAGAACAATGTGAGGCTAGTCTGGCAACCTACTGTTAAAATGTAGATTCCAGGTCTGTGGTGCTGAAGGCAGAATACATAACTGGTGTTGAAGCAGATCAAGATTGGTTCCTCTTTGAAGACATAGAGCACAGTACCGTAGAACTTCAATTAATGGACCGGACGTTTATTTTCTTCAATCACTGAACACAACCGGTGCTTATTAGAGACAGGCTTCTTTTTAAGCCAGGCATCCATTTCCTTAATGCACACAGCTTTTGACCAGTACGACCAGTATAAACATTACAATAACAAATCCATCGCAGATCAGACTCGCAAAGAATAGGCTTCCTATCATACACCCACGATTTGGCACTTCAGCACCATGGGGAACGGTACCGCTGCTAGCTTGAATTTGATGTTGTGTTTTCTTTTCGGTGGCGCCGCGGCTAGCAACGATGACATGGCTAGCAACGATGACATGGCTAGCAACGATGACAGAATACAAATACAATGTTTTCAATGCACATGACCATGGGAATATCAGAGCTGTGCCCACTGTAACCTCGTCAACAACTCCTTAACAGCTATTAAAAGGGACAGGCGGCTATTTGAGAGACTGCGTTTAAGTTTTACGGTATATGTATGTCCAGGGCAAAATCGTGTGTTTCTTTTATCCAACCAACTACACTGAGGGTCTGTGTTGTTGTTGTTGGTGATCATCATCTGTTGTTCATTTGTGTTGTCTTTACCATCCAGGATGATGAGTCAACACTCACTCTCTCACTCCCACATTGAACAAGAGTGCATTATCATGGAATTAAAGTGTTGTATGATTGGGTTTGGTTAATGACTGTGGTTGCTCTTGAGATTTGGGTTCATGCATAGCTTTCAGTGTGTGACACCCCCATCCATCTGACTAGCTGGTCAACACAACAGACACACCCCAGAATTTGAGCTGTGTTGTGTGTTATGCTTATTTGTGTGTTTGCGTGAGTGGGTGGGTGTCTGTGTGTTTTCTGGTCTGATAACGAGCCACAGTGAGACGTATTTGCATAAGCTAGTAAATGAGGGGAAACACAGTGCAATAAAGACGTGAAGGAGCCTCTTGTTCATTATGTGCAGCCAGTGAAAAGGGGAATAGAAACGGGAGCCAGGGAGGGGCACCATTTTGAGTTATGAGTTGTGAGGCACAATAGGCCTCCATTCCCTCTCGCACTGAGCAGGACCCACCAGGAAGAGGCTAGGATAGAGGGATGCTGCACTGAGCAGGACCCACCAGGAAGAGGCTAGGATAGAGGGCTGCTGCACTGAGCAGGACCCACCAGGAAGAGGCTAGGATAGAGGGCTGCTGCACTGAGCAGGGCCCACCAGCAAGAGGCTAGGATAGAGGGCTGCTGCACTGAGCAGGACCCACCAGGAAGAGGCTAGGATAGAGGGCTGCTGCACTGAGCAGGACCCACCAGGAAGAGGCTAGGATAGAGGGCTGCTGCACTGAGCAGGACCCACCAGGAAGAGGGTAGGATAGAGGGATGCTGCACTGAGCAGGACCCACCAGGAAGAGGCTAGGATAGAGGGATGCTGCACTGAGCAGGACCCACCAGGAAGAGGCTAGGATAGAGGGATACTGCACTGAGCAGGACCCACCAGGAAGAGGCTAGGATAGAGGGCTGCTGCACTGAGCAGGGCCCACCAGCAAGAGGCTAGGATAGAGGGCTGCTGCACTGAGCAGGACCCACCAGGAAGAGGCTAGGATAGAGGGCTGCTGCACTGAGCAGGGCCCACCAGCAAGAGACTAGGATAGAGGGCTGCTGCACTGAGCAGGACCCACCAGGAAGAGGCTAGGATAGAGGGCTGCACAGATCTACATTGGGGGAAATAGCTTTTAAGTATGAACTCAATAAAAAGCTGCATCTGTCTGTGGATTAATTATTGACTGTTGAAATGGGTGTTCCATTGGAGAGGAGGTAGGGCGGGTCAGGGAGAGGAGAGCAGGGACTAGCAGGTGTATCAGCCAGCCCATATACTGGATCCCCATCCATCCTACCAGCCAGGCAGGGAGATCTAGTGGTACGATCAGAGCAGACAGGGCTGGATGTTACAGCCTTCCACGCTCAATACCTGAGCCCAATGAGATTGCTAGAGCGTATTGTCCAAGTAATGTTCTTCTCAAAAAGGTGCTCTGCTCTCACCACCAATCCACAGCTCCACACCAAGAGAGATCTGTGCTCAATGTCGGACTCATTTTCAAGAATAATTCAAAGGTAGATAATTCCCATTACCGTGTGATCAGCCAACTGGCTGATAAACATAAATGATTTTGAAGCTAATATAAGGAACCCAACTGTTTGAGATAAATTACCTTGCTTATCTAAACCAGTGAACTAAGTAGATAACCTATTAACCGACATTGCCATTGAGCAGAATGATGAATAGTAAGCTATTGAATGTTGTGGTTTGAGATCATATCAGTGCTGTGTAACTGTAGAGCGGTTCATCATTGGAAACCTGCAGGTAAATGGCTGCTGATTCACACACTACCGCTGTATGTAGTCAGTATAATTTCACAGTCTAGACAGTAACCAACAGTACACAATAACACAAACAGGATCCAATATAACTATGATGCATCTGCAGCCCTTACACTATCATAGGCAATGTTGGTATCTCTCCGGATCATCATGGACCTTTCAGTTAGTGATAAGCGTTAATAGCTGTGGGAGCGTCATTCAGTATGGTGTGTGTGGACTATACTCCATCTCTACAGCTATCCCTCCCTCCCGAACCCCTCCATTATGAGTGCAATGAGCTACTAGGCCCGCCTGGCTTTAATGCTCTTTGTGTTGCAGTTTAAAGTGCTCCACGATTGATTAAATGGGAGTGTTGTGTTGGGCTGCTGGAGGAAGGGAAGGGAGCTGTATGGGGAAGAGAAGAGGCTGAAGAGGGGGTGAAGGGGAGTGTGAGATGACATAAGAAGAAGACAGCCCCAATGTGTCTGGACTTGTAATGAAGTGCTCTTCCACAAGTCTCTTTCTTTCACTCTTACTTCCCGGTCCCATTCTCTCCCTCCGCCTGTCCTCTCTCTCGCTCTTCTCCTCTCCCTCTTTGTCTTTCTCTGTTTTTCTGTTTCTCTCTCTCTCTGTTGGTCTCTCTTGGTTTCTCTCTCTCTCTGTTGCTCTTTCTGTTTCCCACTCTCGGTTGCTCTCTCTCTCTCTCTCTCTCTCTCTCTCTCTCTCTCTCTGTCTCTCTCTCTCTGTCTCTCTCTCTCTGTCTCTCTCTCTCTGAGTGTGGGTTGCATGCTGGGAGCGGAAGGGTGGCGTGGGGTGTGAGAGCAGCACGTTTGAATTTGGTTTCAAGTTAGATTTTTTTTTTGCTTGTTTATTTAAGTTTTGTTTGTTTGGTTGTTTGGTTTATTTTATCAAATGTTTTATTAGGTTAAGAAAAAAGAAAAGAAAAAAAAAACCTTGGGGTGATTGAATTAGTTTTATTGGGGCCATGGCGTCTTTCTCGGGTGAGGGGACGCCGGGGTTAACTATCAAGAATGGGTGTAAAGTTTTCTCAGATCAACGGGTACCGTGGAAGAAGTGTTTTCGGCAATGGGCGAAATTGTAGGGCACGAAAATGTAGCATCGGCATCCAGAATGAATAAGGCAGTGGTTGTGTTTTTAAAGGAGGAAAAGTTAGTGAACAGCCTTGTTGAAAGTGGAATTGTTGTTGCGGATTCCCTGTTGCAAGTGATGCCTTTGCGAGCACCTGCTACCAGGGTTACCATTTCAAACACGCCGCCATTTATCTCAAGTGAGCAAATTCTAAAAGAACTGAGTCGCTTTGGAAAATTTGCTGGATCCATTAAAATGTTGCCGCTAGGGTGTAAAAACGCAGCATTGAAACACGTGATGTCTTTTTGAAGACAAGTATTCATGTTTTTAAATGCGCAATCTAAGGAATTGGATGTTTCGCATTCAACAAGGGGATAGTTCTTATATGATTTTTGCAATGACAGATAGCTTGCGTTGTTTTGAATGCGGTGATTTAGGACATAAGAAGTTCACATGCCCGCATCAGAAAATGAAAAGAATGAAGGGAATCATGATAAACAAACGGTTCAAAGCGATAAAAGCGAAAGTAAAAACAAAGAAAAACGGCCCATAGTTGTAAAGGAGGTAATGAAAAAAAAAAAAGATAAACAGAGTTAACGATAAGGATTTGGAGACTACGGTTTCGGCAGGGGAACCCAGCGTTACTCTTCAGACTGGTTCTGACCTCTAGAGGAGTGCTTTAGATCCAAGTTCAAAGGCAGAGGTGAGTGAGTTTATTTCATCTATGCGAGTTGGTGATAATGTTGTAGGTCCGATTGTTTTGATGGACGAAGTTGTTCCTGTTAAGGATAAGGAATTTGTTCATGTGGATGAGGTTGCGAGTGTATGGAGAGTGATGGAGAGTGAAAACAGTGATGAAGAAGGGGATGATTGTGACAATTGTTCGGAGTTTTCGGAGATAGATTGTAGTCAATCTATGGAGGATGTTTATTTGGTAGAAGAATTAAATGAGTTTCTGGACTTCACTAAAGGGAAAAGATTGATGTTGCAACATTTTTCCTCGATGTTAATACGTTTATTCAATCAGTGGCGATAGCTCAGAGGACGGTGGGCTATGAGGTCATTTCAAAACAGAAACGATTTTGGCTGAAAAAGTTTCTAACAAAGGTACGTAAAACTCGAAAAGGTACCGTAAAACTGTCAGAATGGAAAAAATAAAGCAAATGGGTGTGGGAAATATCCTAATTTTTGGGTGTTTTTTCTGTCACTGAGTGTTTTTGTTTTCTTCCCTCTCCCCTGCCATGCAGATTCTTAGACTAGGATCATTAAATGTGAATGGGTTGAGGGATGGAGGAAAAATAGTTTTACTCTCTGAGTTCTTAGGCTTAAGGATTCAGAAGTAATATTTTTACAAGAAACTCATAGTGATATAGAAAATTCATCTGAGTTAAATTTTTGGTGGGAAGGAAAGCTTTGTTTAAGCCATGGCACAAGGGTTAGTGCAGATGTAGCTGTTTTATTTTCAACTCACCTTTAAAGTCAATATTTTATCAGAAATGGAAATAGAGAGAGGATGTATTTTGATGGTGAACGCTAAAGTTGAAGAACAGATATTCGTTTTTATAAATATTTATGCTCCAAATAAAGGGTCAGATAGAATCAGCATGTTTAGAAAATTAGAATATTTTTTAAAAAGCTATACTTTAGATGGTATGCTAATCATTGGGGGGGATTGGAATTGTTCTCTTAATTTTCTTTTAGATAGGAATCATGAGGAACCACATCCTGTATCAGTTGCTGTTTTAAAAAGTATTATAGTTCAAAATGGTTTGGTAGATGTATGGAGAGACAGGAATAAAGAGATGAAGCAATATACATGGACAAAGGTTTTGCAGGGAATGATAAGAGTAGCAAGACTGGACAGGTTTTATGTCAAGTGTGCTGAAAATAATAGAATAATGGGGTGTAATATATTTTAAGTTGTCTATCAGATCACAATTTTATTACAGTTAATATTGTTTTGACACAAGCTAGTTTTAAAAGTCCGTATTGGAAATGTAATGTTGCATTGTTGAAAGAAAAAGAGTTCATTGAGAAATTTGAAATGTTTTGGAAGGAGTGGGGTTCTAAAAAAAAAGGAATTTGATAATTTGATACAATGGTGGGAAATAGGAAAGACGCAAATAAAAATATTTTGGTCAGCAGTATACATGTTTTTCAACAAGAAAAATAAAACAAAAAATGCTTGAAATAGAACAAGATATTTTACATATCACATCTGGTATGATTCAGAAATCTAATTCATCTTCAGCTGGAATGTTGGGTGAAAAGAAACGTGATCTAGAAGATTTGTTGCAAGTACAGGCAAAAGGTGCCCTGATAAGATCTCGGTTTATGTCTGTAAATGAGATAGATGCTCCCACTGCATATTTTTTTTAATTTAGAAAAAGTGTCAAAGAAACAAAATGAAATGTATTGTTTAACAAAACCTGATGGACGGAAGACTTTTGATGCAAGAGAAATGAGAAAGATTTTATTCAAACTTGTATAGAAAAGAAGAAACGGAGAATGAATGTGTGTCACAGATACTGCAGCAGTTGCCTTCTCTCACTAAACCGCAGAGGGTGAATCTGGACAGTACTGTATCATTTGAGGAGTTAACTGATGCCGTGAAACAGATGAAGACTGGTAGAGCACCTGGAATTGATGGACTATCAGTAGACTTTTTTAAAGCTGTGTGGAACTACATCAGAAAATACTTTTATGAGGTGATCCAACAGTGTTTTAAAGAAAAACGCCTTCCCACAAGTTGCTAACGGGCAGTATTAACACTATTACCTAAAAAAGGTGACTTAGGTGATCTTAAAAACTGGAGGCCTGTGTCAATTCTAACAACTGATTATAAGCTAATAGCTAAAGTGTTGGCAAATAGGCTGAAAACTGTATTAGGAGATGTAATACATCAAGATCAATCCTACTGCATTCCAGAAACAACCATTTATGATAACATTTTTATGATCAGAGACATTTTAGATTACTCTAAACTATATGAAGTGAATGTTGGCTTTCTGTTCCTGGATCAGGAAAAAGCCTTCGATAGAGTGGATCATGGATTTCTGTATGATACAATGAGTGATTTTGGGTTTGGAGATGGTTTTATTTCTTGGATCAAACTCTTATATATGAATGCCTCGTGTATTTTAAAAATAGGTGGTGGGTTAAGTAAACCAATAAGTTTGCTTAAAGGTATAAGGCAAGGATGTCCATTGTCTGGTCAGTTATATGCTTTAGCAGTGGAACCACTCTTATGTATTTAAGAAAATAACTGTCTGGTCTAAGTATTGATGGAAACGGCAATGCGTTTAAGTTAACAGCATATGCAGATGATATTACTGTAATTGTGAAAGATCAAAGAGATATTGATGTTGTTATTTACAGTATCTCTTTTATGAGAGAGCATCATCTGCTAAACTGAACTGGAGTAAAACGGAAGCATTTTGGTGCAATGATAAAGATAAATACTATCATGTCAATGCAAAACCCGTAATCCCTGGAAATGTAAAATGGGAAAAAGATGGATTTAAGTTTTTTTAGGTTCTTTTTAGGTTCAGAAGTACATCAAAGAAAAAACTGGGAAGGAGTTAAAGATAACATTTGTAATAGATTATCAAAATGGAATTGGATATTACCTCAATTATCATATAGAGGGAGAGTGCTGGTTGTAAATAATCTTGCTGCCTCTATTTTATGGCATAAATTAATTGTGTTAAGCCCACCAGATGAACTCATTAGGGAAATTCAAAGAGTGTTGGTAAATTTATTTTGGAATGGACAACACTGGTTGAGAGAATCAGTACTGTATCTGCAGTTAAGTGAAGGAGGCCAAGGACTGATGGACATTAAGTCCAAGGTAGCTGCGTTTAGACTGCAGAGTGTACAAAGACTCCTATATAATCAGCCTCAGAACTGGACAAAAATAGCTTGTGCTTTACTAAAAAAAAGTGGGGCGGATGAACTTGGATAGACACCTATTTTTAATGAATTTGAAAGAAGTGGATTTTAATGGACTCTCTTCTTTTTATGCATCAGTCTTAAATGCGTGGCAAATATTTATTGTTAAAAGAGAGCTGTCTGAGGTAACCCATGAGTGGGTGCTTGAAGAGCCTTGGATTAAAAATAATCTTTTATCTAGTGTGATGTTACAAGCTAAAGGTGTCTGCGCAAGCTTGGTTAAAGCAGGAATATGTCAAATCTGTCATCTTCAGTCAAGGGACAAATGGATTTCTGCAGAAAAACTGGCTTCAAAGATGGGTATTCATTCTGTTCAGACTGTTGAAAAATTATTAGTTGAGATACAGGAGTCTTTTACTATAATACCATTGCAAGCAGAAAGGGTGGAGAATGTATTCCCCAGCATCAGGGTGGGGTCAAATGTAGGAGATTGGCAGGAGGTTGATGGAAGATTACTTTCTTTTACAACACCTGAAATTGGTCTCTTTGACACTATATCTAAGAAGTCACTTTATCTTGTTTGTGTAAAATATTTTAATATAAGAAAATTGCAAGATCTTCCAGAGACCAAATGGACTAATTTTGTTGAATCATTTTTGGACCCAAATATAGCGCCTCGAATAAAAGCAAAATTGCTTTGATTAATGTTTTATTCGGTAAGGCAAAAATGGCAATTTGGCTGACAAGAAAGAGAAAAATGCAGTTTAATAGTGATACTGATCCTTTGAACATGTTCAGAGCTCTGGTTAAAAGTAGACTGGTTATGGAGTATTAGTATTATGAATTGGTGAATGATACTGATTCTTTCTTCTATGTATGGGGTGTTGGAAATATTTTATGTAAACCCAATGAAGAGGGAGGATGTAATGTATTGTTGTAAAATAAGCTGATTTTTTTTAAATATTTGTTTAAAATATATTTTATTAGGATTATGTATGCATGAAGTAAGGTGCTAAAGGTGTATGTTTTTATTGTGTTAATGGATTGTAATTAAAGAGAGGTTAAAAGTCAAAAAGTCTCTCTCTCGCTCTCTCGCTCTCGCGCACGCGCGCTGGTGTTAGACAGAGCCTTCTGGACACTGTTGATGCCAGGCAGTGACCTGCTCCTAGCCCCCAGGCCTGCATTGACCTGCGTTTACCCTCCTAGTGGAAATGCCTTTCACATATTTCTGATGCTAGACAACCCCACTTGTTTATTTATTTAGATGCTGTTTGAATTATTGAAGATCAAACAGTCAAATAGCAGTCTCCCTGAAACGGTTTACAACGTCTGCCCAAATAATAATTTATTCAAAAAAAAAAAAAACGTTTTACTTTTATTTTAATTGTCAAGTCAGTTAAGAACAAATTCTTACTTTCAATGACGGCCTAGGAACAGTGGGTTAACTGCCTGTTCAGGGGCAGAACGACAGATTTGTACCTTGTCAGCTCGGGGAATTGAACTTGCTGTTACTAGTCCAACACTCTAACCACTAGGCTACCCTGCCGCCCCAATCTGAAATGGATCGAGAAAATTATGCAATCTGAATATAATCGGACTCTATAGCGGTGTTGCCACCCATGGGCACCATTTGAAACTCATGGGAAAATCTTGGTAAACCCTACGAGCCATCCAATAGTACAGTGACAGATATACAGTGCATTCGAAAAGTATTCAGACCCCTTGACTTTTTCCACATTTTGAAATGTATTAAATAAAAAAGAAATCATCAAGCTACACACAATACCCCATAATGACAAAGCAAAAACAGGTTTTTAGAAATGTTTGCTAATGTTATAAAAATAAAAAACAGATACCTTATTTACATAAGTATTCAGACCCTTTGCTATGAGACTCGAAATTGAGCTCAGGTGCATCCTGTTTCCATTGATCATCCTTGATGTTTCTACAACTTGATTGGAGGGCACCTGTGGTAAATTAAATTGATTTGACATGATTTGGAAAGGCACACATGTCTATATTAGGCCCCACAGTTGACAGTGCATGTCAGAACAAAAACCAAGCCATGAGATTGAAGGAATTGTCCGTAGAGATCCAAGACAGGATTGTGTCGAGGCACAGATCTGGAGAAGCCGCAGCATTGAAGGTCCCGAAGAACACAGTGGCCTCCATCATTCTTAAATGGAAGAAGTTTGGAACCACCAAGACTCTTCCTAGAGCTGGCCACCCGGCCAAACTGCAATCTTGGGAGAAGGGCAGAGCTCCAGAGTTCCTCTGTGAAGATGGGAGAACCTTCCAGAAGGACCACCATCTCTGCAGCACTCCACCAATCAGGCCTTTATGGTAGAGTGGCCAGACGGAAGCCACTCCTCAGTAAAAGGTACATGACAGCCCACTTGGAGTTTGCCAAAGGCACCTAAAGGACTCTCGGACCAAGAGAAACAAGATTCTCTGGTCTGATGAAACCAAGATTGAACTCTTTGGCATGAATGCCAAGTGTCATGTCTGGAGGAAACCTGGCACCATCCCTACGGAGAAGCATGGTGGTGGCAGCAGCATCATGCTGTGTGCATGTTTTTCAGCGGCAGGGACTGGGAGACTAGTTAGGATTGAGGGAAAGAGGAACGGAGCAAGGTACAGAGATCCTTGTTGAAAACCTGCTCCAGAGCGCTCAGGACCTCAGACTGTGGCGAAGGTTCAACGACTCTTGGCACACAGCCAAGACAATGCAGGAATGGCTTTGGGACAAGTCTCAGAATGTCCTTGAGTGGCCCAGCCAGAGCATGGACTTGAACCCGATCAAATATTTCAGGAGAGACCTGAAAATAGCTGTGCAGCGAGGTTTCCCATCCAACCTGACATAGCTTGAGAGGATCTGCAGAGAAGAATTGGTGAAACTCTCCAAATACAGGTGTGCCAAGCTTGTAACGTCAAACCCAAGAAGACTCGAGGCTGTAATCGCTGTTAAAGGTACTTCAACAAAGTACTGAGTAAAGGGTCTGAATAATTATGTAAATGTGATTTTTCATTTATTTATTTTATAAACTTGTTTTTGCTTTGCTGCTATGGGGTATTGTGTGTAGATTGATTATATAGATTTGTTCTACTCATCAATGTTAGATTAAGGCTGTAATGTAACAAAATGTGGAAAAAGTCAAGGGGTCTGAATACTTTGCGAATGCACTGAACATATCTAGTTGTCGTTCAGTGGGCCATCAGTACTGTCGGCCTTGGTTTAATGTTCCACTGCAAGCCAAAGAGCAACAATATTTATGTGAGTATCTGTTCTGCCAGCACTTTGACTATACATCAAGATAAGTGCATTGTAGAAGCTGTACTTAAAACTGCTAGAAGAGCAGAGCAGACTTAACATCACATCACCTCAGCCATCACATCCCGAGTCTCGCAGCGGTCTAAGGTACTATCTCAGTGGTAGAGGCGTCACTACAGACCCTGGTTCGATTCCAGGCTGTATCACAACTGGACGTGATTGGGAGTCCCATAGGGCGGCGCACATATGGCCCAGCATCGTCTGGGCTAGGGTAGGCCGTCATTGTAAATAAGAATTTGTTCTTAACTGACTTGCCTAGTTAAATAAAAGTTAAATACATTTAAAGAATACCCATCACTCTTCAACCACAGGCCCTGGTGAAAACCTCAGGAACTGTACAGTATCATCTCTTTCTATTATTCAACTGATATTTTAATATTATCTTTGGCCTTTATTTGTGCTCACATCCCGTAAATAGAACAACAGCACTGCATTGGATTCCTTATGGGCAGGCATGTTCGGCAGAACAGTGAACAGTGCCTGCCGGTAGTTGTGGATTAATGTAGAACACTTTTCTCTTCTCAATCTAGCCCCTGACAGCGGTGCTCCATGCAGGGCCCAGCTGAAAACAGACTGGCAAGCAGAGTGGGTAGCTAGTGTGAAGCCTAGGCTTAATAGAGCCAGATTGAATGCCAGTAATGGATTGGAGGGGGAATGGAGAGTGGGATGGGGTGGTGAGGAGAGAAGAGGAAGAGAAAGGACAGAAAAGGATGAAATATGTGAAATGTGTTAGGGGGGTGGTAGATGTCATCTCAAAGTGCCCAGTCAGCTGGCCAGCTGGTGCAGAGCTGCTTCTTTTCAACCGTCTGCTGCAGAGAGCTGAGTCCATGTGCTGTCTTCCAGGAGTTCTACACACACACACACACACTCTCTCTTACACACACACACACAGTCGCACGCACACACAGCCATATACATGAGCACAAACCACGCACATACATACAGAGACAGACACACAGACACACACACTCAATGGTTTTTCATTTGTCCCGTAGCCATGCTGGCTGGCAACGCTCTTACAGTATGCCTTGCTTGCTAGCTAGCCAACTACAGCTAACACAGTCACGTCAAACCGTGCAGCTAGAATAACAGCAAAGTAGCTGCAGTTAATTTAGTTTGACCTGTTTTTTATTGACATTTCTTTGTATATATCCATAAACATTATGCTGATTCATGATTTCGACTGGCTGAGAAAAGATGTCTCGTCCTGACACGTTAATTCTCAATTTGTCACGTGTACTCCCTCTCCGGGCCTCTAGGTCATCAGGCTGCTGATTATACCGCACACACCTGTCACCATCGTCAAGCGCACCAGCGCCTCATGACACTCACCTGGACTCCATCAACTCCTTGATTATCTTCCCTATATCTGTCACTCCCCTTGGTTCTTTCCTACGGTGTTATTGACTCTGTTTCACGTCGGTGCGTTGTTTGTGTTTTGTGTTTATTGTGTTGTTTTATTTATTAAAACACTCACTCCCTGTACTTGCGTCCTGACTCTCAGCACACTCGTTACACAATTGGACAGTGGAGATCGAATTTCAATATTGAAACAATGTTGCAAATATCGAGACAGACAACATTTGTACAAACTCCCGTTGTTGCAAACTAAATGTTAGGCTAGAAGCAAGAAGAAATAATGTCTAGATGCTTTTTACAGTGGAGATGAAGTGAATGGATTGGCTGATGGGACAGTGGATGTGCAGGGATTTCTCAGATGGAACAGAAAACAAGATGCCCATTTTTGCGTCATAGGCTTAGCCGTGCTAAACATGTTTTTTAGTATGGCTTAGAATTTTTGAGAAGCAGCAGATACAATCTCTAAAGCATCACCAGGGTCAGCTCTACTGCACCCTACCTCTCAATGGGCAGATGAGGAAAGAAGCCATCATCGGCAATTAATAAAAATCCTTCCAAATTGAAAAGCACAGCTAAGTCTAAATAGCTTAATATCATCCCCGAACCCTGCACTCATGCAGATTGAATCGAATTTGACATCCCAAATAATCTGGCCTTTGTGTAATTGAAATAGTTTGCAGATTAATATAAGCATAAGAACACAATTATGAGCTAAAAATCATTTTGATTTGATTGAAATATGGATTGGAATGCCCACGATGAAAGGACAGGTGTCAGATACAGTAGGCTTACAATTAGACCCTTAAGATCAGACAGCAGTAGTAGTAGTAGTAGTGGTGGTGGTGGTGGTGGTGGTGGTGGTAGTAGTAGTTGTAGTAGTGGTGTTGGTAGTAGTGTTGTCACGATACCAGATTTTTGACTTCAATACCAGGTTTAGTATCACGATACTCAATACCGAAACGATACTCGAAACCGGAACAATACCATGAAAAAAAAATAAGAAAGCGTATTAGCTAGTCACAGAATAACCACTGGGTTTTATTTATTTTTACATTGAACAATATGTAGAACTGGTAGAACAACTAAAATAACAAATAGAATATATTCTATTCTATATAAAATGTATTGCAAAAAATAAAATACCATTTTAAGTATCAGAAGAATATCTTAAGTTTCCTCATGCAGAACCATATCTGAGACTCAGAGCAGAGAAAATAATTATATCTAAACTGTTTTAAAATGTAATTTCATAAATATCAGGGTTCATTTGTAATGCAAGATGGCACCGGAGGAGATTGCTGCCGTTTAATTGGCTCTTAACCAACCGTGCATTTTGTTTGTTTTTTCGCATTGTTTGTAATATTATTATTTTTATTTTGTACAAAATGTTGCTGCTACCGTCTCTTATGACCGAAAAGAGCTTCTGGACATCAGAACAGTGATTATTCACCTCAAATTGGACAAAGAATTGTTCTTTAATGAGTCGGACGGGAAGGATATACTCCAAAACACCCAAACAGGCCCACATCCCCGTCATTCGCTGGAGAAAGAAATGAGTGGCTAATCTGCCTTTGCCATCCGTACTGTTAGCTAACGTTCAATCGCTGGAAAAGAAATGGGACAAACTGAAAGCACGTATATCCTACCAACGGGACATTAAAAACTGTAATATCTTATGTTTCACCGAGTCGTGGCTGAACGACGACATTAATAACATACAGCTGGCGGGTTATACACTATCAGCAGGATAGAACAGCAGCCTCTGGTAAGACACGGGCCGGGGGCCTATTCATATTTGTAAACAACAGCTGGTGCACAATATCTAAGGAAGTCTCAAGGTTTTGCTCGCCTGAGGTAGAGTATCTCATGATACGCTGTAGACCACACTATCTACCTGGTGAGTTTTCATCTGTATTTTTCGTAGCTGTCTACATACTACCACAGACCAATGCTGGCACTAAAGCCTCACTCAATGAGCTGTATACCGCCATAAGCAAACAGGAAAACACTCATCCAGAGGCAGCGCTCCTAGTTGCCGGGGACTTTAATGCAGGGAAACTTAAATCAGTTTTACCTCATTTCTATCAGCATGTTAACTTCTTAGGGAGCGGCAGCAGAGGTAACGGTTTTGGAGAGTCTGGCGTTCCCAAAGTAAAATTCCTGCCACTCAGGCCCAGAAAATAGGATATGCACATAATTAGTACTATTGGATAGGAAACACTCTGAAGTTTCTAAACCCGTTAAGATAATGTCTGTGAGTATAACAGAACTGATATAGCAGGCGAAAACCCGAGGAAAATCCATCCGGATTTGCAGTTTTTTTTGTAGATGACCTTTTTCTCCAAGCTGCCTATTGCATACAATGTTATGTAGGACTGAGACTGCAGTACCTATGGCTTCCACTAGATGTCAACAGTCTTTATACAGAGTCTGGAAGGTCTAGCAGTAAGCAGAACAGATAGGAAGAGGAAGTAGTGAAGGGACCACAATAAATTGTTTACAACGTTTGACGAGCGCGAGATTGTGAGCTTTCAAGGAGAGGAACTCTAACCCGGAAGCTTAAAAGAAATCCCGCTATGCCCTCCGACGAACCATCAAACAGGCAAAGCATCAACAAGCCTACCAGACGAGCTAAATAACTTCTATGCTCACTTCGAGGAAAGTAACACTGAAACATGGATGAGAGCATCAGCTGTTCGGGATGACTGTGTGATCACGCTCTCAGCAGTCGATGTGAGTAAGACCTTTAAACAGGTCAACGTTTACAAGCCGCAGGGCCAGACGGATTACCAGGACGTGTACTCCGAGCATGCGCTAACCAACTGGCAAATGTCTTCACTGACATTTTCAATCTCTCCCTGTTTGAGTCTGTAATACCAACATGTTTCAAGCAGACCACCATAGTCCCTGTGCCCAAGAACACTAAGGTAACCTGCCTAAATGACTACCGACCCGTAGCACTCACGTCTGTAGCCATGAAATGCTTTGAAAGGCTGGTCATGGCTCACATCAACACCATTATCCCAGAAATCCTAGACCCACTCCAATTTGCATACCGCTCTAACAGATCCACAGAGGATGCAATCTCTATTGCACTCCACACTGCCCTTTCACACCTGGACAAAAAGGAACACCTATGTGAGAATGCTATTCATTGACTACAGCTCAGCGTTCAACACCATAGTGCCCTCAAAGCTCATCACTAAGCTAAGGACCCTGGGACTAAGCACCTGTGTCACCTGTGTCAGCTTCATGCCCAAGCACAAGTTGCCTGGCTAGCTACTGCCCCTTGAGAAGATTCAGACAAGTGACTACAGACTGGATCCTCTCAATCTGTAGATGACGTGAGACACATTTGACAGAAGTATCGAAGGTAACAAACACTCTAGTACCGAACCATTTTTCATTTTCTAGTTTCGAAAAAGTACAGAAGTCTCGGTATACTGGTGCTGGTAGTAGTAGTCAGTAGTTGGAGAGAATGAGCTCCAGTGTAGAAGGTCTTATTCTGTCTCCCTTTGTTAACACAGTATGTTCCAGTTGAGTTGGTGATTGACTGCCACAGTGTGGCTAATGCTAGTTAGCATAGAGACAACCAGGCCAGGCATGCACACACACTCACACATACACACACACACGTGTGTATTTGTTTGTGGGTTACATAGAAGTGGCTAGGGACAATGGTTTGAGTGACTACTTTTCTATGTTATTTATAGCTGATTTAGAAGGGTACTGTGTGTACTTTTTCATCTGACAAACTGAGAAAATAAGAATCTAATTCAATAGCTCTTCATTACATGTATCACTATCAAACTAATGCATTCAGGGGCTAGATTTATATTTAGGTCCATGAAACAAGGTGCTCCTCTTCAGCTGATAAGCAGCACTCTTGTGTGTGTGTGTACCCGTTTAAGTGTAGTTTTTTTCTTCCAGTGTCCTCTCTACCACACTACTGGGTGCTGACTGTTGGTTAGTCCTGGGTGTGGTTTATGAACCCCTCTCCACATGGAGGGAGTGGCAGCTTGTTTTTCCTGGGTTGTCGGTAACTCTGTGGACATCTGGTTTTCCGTCCTGTCTGCTCTCTTCCCTTCCCACTCTCTCAAGGTGGATTTTCATTCATTTTTCCATAAGCTGAGCTGGGCTGCTAGGAAACAGGTGGTTGCCACAGAGACATAGCTCATCGGAGACTTAAAGAAGAATAGGAACATTGCATCTAAGTGATCTCAATGTTTCATTGGTTGGGATGACTCTGAATAGAGCCCAGGCTTTCTTTCTTTTACATTTTCCCACCCTCCATATATAACACATCTCTGTCTTTGGGGGGGGGTGATACTGTGGCTTCCTATTGATGCTATTATGAGTGGTTTAAGGGGTGGAATTGAGATATATATATTTTTTTATGAGTGGTTAATACTTCCATACTCTAGATACAGAGAATATGGTACCAGATCCCTTTTCCATCTTTGCACTCACCTCTCACCCACTACTGCACTAATGGACCACTACTAGTATAACCTAAGTATGACATGAAAAGGTATAGGTCAGGATGATGACAAAGCAGTAACATTAAGACAGGAGAAGATATGGATCCTGTTGCACTCTGTCTAATTACTCCTCCTCCCTGTGTGGTGTCCCAGGAGTCCTGCCAGACGGGCGCCACTGTGTGCAACCTCCACCTGTGGGCATGTCATTTCCACCTGGCTGGGCACACAGGCCTGCGTAATTACTGGCCTGCCAGCCTGCCACAGCACAGAGACAACGCCCTGACGCCCATGTTGTTTGTTATTCGCAGGCTGCCACTTAATTTGATTTCCTCCTCTCACTGGCTCCCCTGAGTGCCCTGCGAACTGCTCTGGGATGGCTCTGAATAGGTGGGGTTAAGGGTTGGGGATAGTCCCATATGGGGGTGCACTCTTAAACAATAATGTGTTGACAGAAAGGATGGTGTGTTTTTACTGCATGCTGTAACTTCTGTGGCCCTGCGCCCAGACAGAGGCTGAGGAGTGAAATAGCTGAGATTCTCTGGTAACATTCATAGTGCATCCAGCAACCCTACTGAAGCCATGTAGCTCCCTACCTACTGGTAGGTATGGTGTTAACCACATAGCCTACTGTCTACAAAATGGTGAGAAAGACTGACACCTAGACAAATAAGGAATCTCACTGAGGTGTGTTTCAGAGGGGTGGGGGTGGCAGCTTTGTGCTCTTCTGAAAAATAAGTGTCTGTGTTAAGTATGTTGAGGCAGAGAGGAGCAGAGAGGAGAGGAGCAGGCCAAGGTTAATTCTGCTACTATTGGAGCCGACAGTGGAGAGTAGATTGCTCTTTAATAAATGCCAGGCCTCAGCTGACACAGCAGCAACCCGCAGGCCTACAGACAGACAGCACCACACCCACTGCCAAATCCATCGTCAGTCTATAAACTACGCTCACACAAACTCACACCTTGCTGTAGCTAATAGCTATGAGAGGGGAGAGGGACTAGATAGATAGATACAGTTGAAGTAGGAAGTTTACATACAACTTAGCCAAACACATTTAAACTCAGTTTTTCACAATTCCTGACATTTAATCCTAGTAAAAATTCCCTGTCTTACGCCAGTTAGGATCACCACTTTATTTTAAGAATGTGAGAATAATAGTAGAGAGAATGATTTATTTCAGCTTTTATTTCTTTCATCACATTCCCAGTGGATCAGATGTTTACATACACTCAATTAGCATTTGGTAGCATTGCCTTTAAATTGTTTAACATGGGTCAAACGTTTTGGGTAGCCTTCCACAAGCTTCCCACAATAAGTTGGCTGAATTTTGGCCCATTCCTCCTGACAGAGCTGGTGTAACTGAGTCAGGTTTGTAGGCCTCCTTGCTTGCACACGCTTTTTCAGTTCTGCCCTCAAATGTTCTATAGGATTGAGGTCAGGGCTTTGTGATGGCCACTCCAATACCTTGACTTTGTTGTCCTTAAGCCATTTTGCTACAACTTTGGAAGTATGCTTGGGGTCATTGTCCATTTGGAAGACCCATTTGCGACCAAGCTTTAATTTCCTGACTGATGTCTTGCGATGTTGCTTCAATATATCCACATAATTTTCCTTCCTCATGATGCCATCTATTTTGTGAAGTGCACCAGACCCTCCTGCAGCAAAGCACCCCCACAACATGATGCTGCCACCCCCGTGCCTCACGGTTGGGATGGTGATCTTCGGCTTGCAAGCCTCCTCCTTTTTCCTCCAAACATAACGATGGTCATTAATGGCCAAACAGTTCTGTTTTTGTTTCATCAGACCAGAGGACATTTCTCCAAAAAGTATGATCTTTGTCCCCATGTGCAGTTGCAAACTGTAGTCTTTTTTTATGGCGGTTTTGGAGCAGTGGCTTCTTCCTTGCTGAGCGGCCTTTCAGGTTATGTCGATATAGGACTCGTTTTACTGTGGATATAGATACCTTTGTAACTGTTTCCTCCAGCATCTTCACAAGGTCCTTTGCTGTTGTTCTGGGATTGATTTGCACTTTTTGCACCAAAGTACGTTCATCTCTAAGAGACAGAACGCGTCTCCTTCCTGAGCGGTACAACGGCTGCCTGGTCCCATGGTGTTTATACTTGCGTACTATTGTTTGTACAGAGGAACGTGGTACCTTCAGGTGTTTGAAAATAGCTCCCAATGATAAAACGGACTTGTGGAGGACCACCATTTTTTTCTGAGGTCTTGGCTGATTTATTTTGATTTTCCCATGATGTCAAGCAAAGAGGCACTGAGTTTGAAGGTAGGCCTTGAAATACATCCACAGGTACACCTTCAATTGACTCAAATGATGTCAATTAGCCTCTCAGAAGCTTCTAAAGCCATGACATTGTTTCTGGAATTTTCCAAGTTGTTTAAAGGCACAGTCAACGTAGTGTATGTAAACTTCTGACCCACTGGAATTGTGATACAGTGAATTATAAGTGAAATAATGTCTGTAAACAATTGTTGGAAAAATTACTTGTGTCATGCACAAAGTAGATGTCCTAACCGACTTGCCAAAACTATAGTTTGTTAACAAGAAATTTGTGGAGTGGTTGAAAAACAAGTTTTAATGACTCCAACCTAAGTGTATGTAAACTTCCGACTTCAACTGTACATAGCTACTAGATAGATAGATAGATAGATGCGTACTAGATACAGTTGAAGTCGGAAGTTTAAATACCCCACTCTTCCACCAAGGCACCTGCAAGTTCCGGGACATTTCTGGGGGGAATGGCCCTAGCCCTCACCCTCCGATCCAACAGGTCCCAGACGTACTCAATGGGATTGAGATCCGGGCTCTTCGCCGGCCATGGCGGAAAACTGACATTCCTGTCTTGCAGGAAATCACGCACAGAACGAGCAGTATGGCTGGTGGCATTGTCATGCTGGAGGGTCACATGAGGAAGGAGGATGTCTTCCCTGTAACGCACAGCGTTGAGATTGCTTGCAATGACAACAAGCTCAGTTCGATGATGCTGTGACACACCGATGATGCTATGACACACCGCCCCAGACCATGACGGACCCTCCACCTCCAAATCGGTCCCGCTCCAGAGTACAGGCCTCGGTGTAACGCTCATTCCTTTGACGATAAACGCGAATCCGACCATCACCCCTGGTGAGACAAACCACGACTCGTCAGTGAAGATCACTTTTTGCCAGTCCTGTCTGGTCCAGCTACGGTGGGTTTGTGCCCATAGGCGACGTTGTTGCCGGTGCTGTCTGGTGAGGACATGCCTTACAACAGGCCTACAAGCCCTCAGTGCAGACTCTCTCAGCCTATTGCGGACAGTCTGAGCACTGATGGAGGGATTGTGCGTTCCTGGTGTAACTCGGGCAGTTGTTGTTGCCATCCTGTACCTGTCCCGCAGGTGTGATGTTCGGATGTACCGATCCTGTGCAGGTGTTGTTACACATGGACTGCCACTGCGAGGACGATCAGCTGTCCGTCCTGTCTCCCTGTAGCACTGTCTTAGGCGTCTCACAGTACGGACATTGCAATTTATTGCCCTGGCCACGTCTGCAATCCTCATGCCTCCTTGCAGCATGCATGAGGCACGTTTACGCAGATGAAGCAGGGACCCTGGGCATCTTTCTTTTGGTGTTTTTCAGAGTCAGTAGAAAGGCCTCTTTAGTGTCCTACGTTTTCATAACTGTGACCTTAATTGCCTACTGTCTGTAAGCTGTTAGTGCCTTAACGAGCGTTCGACAGGTGCATGTTCATTAATTGTTTATGGTTCATTGAACAAACATGGGAAACAGTGTTTAACTACTTAGGGAGTGGTTAGCATAAATTCATAAACCATCGCGGTTCACAGAAAACACATTTCACAGCGAAAACAAATCCCTTACCTTTTGAAGAACTTCTGCTGAGGGCTTCCCAAGTGTCCAACGAAGACAATCCATGGTTCTTTTGTTAGAAAAAGTCATTTATTATATCCATAAATCTCCCTTTGGTTGGTGCGTTATGATAAAAAAATACAGCGTCCACTCGCCCATTGAACCGTGAAGAGAACTCGTTAGCGTAAATTCATAAACTATCGCGGTTCACACAAAACACATTTCACAGCGAAAACAAATCCCTTACCTTCATAAACCATCGCGGTTCACACAAAACACATTTCACAGCGAAAACAAATCCCTTACCTTTTGAAGAACTTCTGCTGAGGAGAACTCGTTAGTATAAATTCATAAACCATCGCGGTTCACATAAAACTCATTTCACAGCGTAAACAAATCCCTTACCTTCATAAACCATTGCGGTTCACACAAAACACATTTCACAGCGAAAACAAATCCCTTACCTTCATAAACCATCGCGGTTCACACAACACATTTCACAGCGAAAACAAATCCCTTACCTTTTGAAGAACTTCTGCTGAGGGCTTCCCAAGTGTCCAACAAAGACAATCCATGTTTCTTTTCTTAGAAAAAGTCATTTATTATATCCATAAATCTCCGTTTGGTTGGTGCGTTATGATCAGAAAATACAGCGTCCACTCGCCCATTGAACCGTGAAGAGAACTCGTTCAACCTATACCTATAAACTTGCCCAAGAACAATCAAACATCATTGATAATGTATCCTTTTATGTAGATTTAGTATAATATTTGTTCAGCTATGGCTGAACTTAGAGGCTGGGGGTGTGGTGGAGCCAACATCCAACATGAGGGGACTGGGAGGGCCAGGCATCACCATGAGGGGGAATATTGAGAAAACAATGTGAGTCAATGGAAATACTCTTGTACAATGACATGCCATGGAACTGACAGAGCCATAGAGAGCTGTGTCTGCTCGTCTTTACTGGATGAGAGCCAAGGATAAGGGGAAGTACAAAAGTATGTGGACACCTGCTCGTCGAACATCTCATTCCAAAATCATGGGCATTAAAATCTCATGCTCTCTCTTGTCTTGGCAACAGATATAAGAGAAAAATATGTGAGAAAAATGTTTGGAGCATCAAATTGCAATAGAATTTCAGTATCGAATTGTAATACATCGAATCGTGAGAATCGCAATACATAAACTACATGGCCAAAAGGATGTGGACATCTGCTTGTCAAACATCTCATTCCAAAATAATGGGGATTAATATGGAATTGGTCCCCCCTTTGCCGCTATAACAGCCTCCACTTTTCTGGGAAGACTTTCCACTAGATGTTGGAACAGTGCTGCGGGGACTTGCTTCCATTCGGCCTCAAAAGCATTAGTGAGGTCGGGCATTGATGTTGGGCAATTAGGCCTGGCTCGCAGTTAGCGTTCCAATTCATACCAAAGTTGTTCGATGGGATTGAGGTCAGGGTTCTGTGCAGGCCAGTTAAGTTCTTCCACACCAATCTCAACAAACCATTTCTGTATGGACCTCGCTTTGTGCATGGGGGCATTATCATGTTGAAACAAGAAAGGGTCTTCCACAAACTGTTGCCATGAAGTTGGAAACATAGAATCGTCTAGAATGTCATTGTATGCTATAGCGTTAAGATTCCCCTTCACTGGAACTAAGGGGCCTAGCCTCAAACCATGAAAAACAGCCCCAGACCATTATTCCTCTTCCACCAAACTTTACAGTTGGCACTATGTATTGGGGCAGGTAGCGTTCTCCTGGCTTCCACCAATCCTAGATTTGTCCGTCGGCCTGCCAGATGGTGAAGAGTGATTCATCACTCCAGAGAATGTGTTTCCACTGCTCCAGAGTTCAATGGCGGCAAGCTTTATGCTACTCCAGCCGACGCTTGGCATTGCGCATGGTGATCTTAGGCTTGTGTGCGGCTGCTCTGCAATGGAAACCCATTTCTTGAAGCTCCCGACGAACAGTTCTTGTTCTGACGTTGCTTGCAGAGGCAGTTTGGAACTCGGTATTGAGTGTTGCAACCGAGGACAGGCGATTTTAACTCACTACTCGCTTCAGGACTCTGCAAGCATTCTGTGAGCTTGTGGTGCCTACCACTTCGTGGCTGAGCCGGTGTTACTTCTAGATGTTTCCACTTCACAATAACAACGCTTACAGTTGACCCAGGGCAGCTGGTTGACCCAGGGCAGTTGACCCAGTGCAGAAATCTGATAAACTGACTTGTTTGAAAGGTGGCATCCAATGACGGTGCCACGTTGAAAGTCACTGAGCTCTTCAGTAAGGCCATTCTACTGCCAATGTTTGTCTATGGAGATTGCATGGCTGTGTGCTCGATTGTATACACCTGTCAGCAACAGATGTGGCTGAAATAACCAAATCCACTCATTTGAAGGGGTGTCCACATACTTTTGTGTGTATATATATATATATATATATATATATATATATATATATATATATATAGTATTTTTCCCCCCTGAAATTACACCAACAAAACGCAAAAAAATGTATGAGCATGCTTTGTAATGTTTCTAAAATAATACATGTATTACTAATAAGAAGTAGTGTGGAATATTGTTAAACATTTTTTTTTACCTGAGTCTTTTAACCAAAAGATCAGATAAGATCATTATTTTTTACATCCCCCTTTAAGGGCGGGAAGTTACCGTGGTAACTTGATTGCAGTCATATTTGTGCTTGTGAGATTGAGTCTGACTAGTAGCCGTGTTGTCCTCTCTGCCCTAACAGTTGAAACTCAAACATTGAAAAACAACCTAGCTTGTGAACAAAACAATGTAAATAGCCAAGAAATACAAGGACAAAGTCTCACTTCAGTAGACTTTCGCTTTTAAGTAAATTAGACCAGCTTTTATACCTGTGCCATCGCTCCTAAAAATGAATATTTCACTCAAATCTTCACGTGCACACAGCCCCAACCCAGGCAGTGTTGCAGCACGAGGTAGGATAGGCTATAGTAGGATTCGTAGTTCTTTGAATTTGTGCAATTAATTTACCAGCTATGAACTAAAGCTGCATAAATACTTTGAAAACAGCTGTTGCAGTATTTATTTAGCTATAAATGTGATCATACTTGACTATTTTTATTCACAAATGTGAGTGAAATGCTCGCACCCTGACCACCCGCCAACATGGTTGGTGAAATAGACATCTTACCCGCCAATGCCAAAATCTACCCGCATTTGACAGGTGGCGGGTGTTAATTTTAGGCCCTGATGACATAGCAGTGGGAGGCAGGAGGTTAATGGTGGGGCTCGGGGCAGGCAGGAGCTCTGGGGCTCAGCTCTGAGTGTGTGAAGCGAGTGGCAGCCATGGTGGGCGTGGCCCCTGGTCTCCTCTCCACTCAGCGTGGCAATAGAGACACAGCCACAACGCGTAGTAGCCTACTGTATGGCCTTTAAGGCTGACAACCATTAGGCCACAACTGCAGGAAAGCAGAATAACAGTTCAATATTTTATCAGATCAATAATTCAGCAGCTACTATGGGAGGCACAGAGATAGGTGAGAGCAGAGTAGTGAGGGAGGGAGCGAGGTAGAGTGAGCGAGGGAGAGAGGTAGAGTGAGCATCAGACCCAAGATCGCATTCCCAGGAATGGCCTGATAACCATGGTAACTGGAGCTGAATGTCATGATGCAGAGGAGTGAAGGGGGAGGGAGGCTGGAACCAGTGAGCAAGCGACAGAGAAAGAGAGACGATAATGAAGTGGAGGGCTGGCAGCAGTGAGGGGTGTAGTACATATCTGAGTTGTGTGTCGTTTCAATTCAGTGTCCGTCTAGAAAAGGCACTATGTCTATCTGTAAATCAGAAGCGCCCTGTGGAGAGTGATGACATAACAATCTAGTATGTCCAGAAGTGGTGAGAGAGGGTGGGAGAGGTTTAAGAGGGGATTGAAAAAACACACAGGGAAATGGAGGGGTGAAGAAAGAAAGGAGAAGGGAGAGGTAGCAAAGGACATGAGGGGTTGAGATATAAATTGTGAGGGAGAGAGGTGAAGGAAACCATGTTTGTGGACACAGTCTACTATGATGTCAGTGTCACCATACATGCATACAGTGAGGGAAAAAAGTATTTGATCCCCTGCTGATTTTGTACGTTTGCCCACTGACAAAGAAATGATTAGTCTATAATTTTAATGGTAGGTTTATTTGAACAGTGAGAGACAGAATAACAACAAAACAATCCAGAAAAACGCATGTGGAAAATTTTTATGAATTGATTTGCATTTTAATGAGGGAAATAAGTATTTGACCCCTCTGCAAAACATGACTTAGTACTTGGTGGCAAAACCCTTGTTGGCAATCACAGAGGTCAGACGTTTCTTGTAGTTGGCCACCAGGTTTGCACACATCTCAGGAGGGATTTTGTCCCACTCCTCTTTGCAGATCTTCTCCAAGTCATTAAGGCTTCAAGGCTGACGTTTGGCAACTCGAACCTTCAGCTCCCTCCACAGATTTTCTATGGGATTAAGGTCTGGAGACTGGCTAGGCCACTCCAGGACCTTAATGTGCTTCTTCTTGAGCCACTCCTCTACCAAATTTCATCTACCTCAAGAGACTGGACATTGGCAAGTAGTATACTCGGGAGTGGTGAGCTATGTGCCCGTCTACGGAGCCTGACCAGAAGACCGCTCCGTCTGCCCCGTCTGCCGTTGTTTTGGGTCGCGTATTGGGATCCGATCCATTGTCCTGGGTGGTGGTCCAAACCGAGGACCCGCTTCGGGAAAGTCGTATTCCTGGTCGTAATGTTGGTAAGTTGACGTTGCTCTTATATCCAATAGTTTCTCCCGGCTGTATGTAATAAGACTTAAGATTTCCTGGGGTAACAGTGTAAGAAATAATACATAAAAAAACTAAATACTGCATAGTTTCCTAAGAACGCGAAGCGAGGTGACCATCTCTGTCGGCGCCAAGTATTTGTATGTGACGGCTGCAATGACCTTCCTGAAGAACGTCCATGTTGTGCCCCAGGAAAAGCTAATGCTGCTGAGCTTTATTCTTTGACCTTTTCCTTCATTGCTAATTCAACTGTGTGTGCTGCTCACAGAAAGACATCCACTCACTGGCCTCCCTCTCCGTCTGGAGGCCCTATTCACAAACACAGAGAATAGAAGAGAGGAAATATATAGGGCCCTAAGTATATACAGTAATTGTTTATGAAAATAACTGTTTAGGTAATATCAGAGCTTGGTCTCAGGAAATTGGATCAGACCACTGGTCTCTCCTGGAAGAGGAAGCAGCCATTTGACCACAGCCCACTGTTTAATCGTAATGTGGCATGACGGTTTGTCCACAGACCTCTCATCCCTCTGTATAGTTACTGTACAGTACACAACATGCGGTAAAGGGAGAGCCGTAAACTGAACTGATCAATATTTTCCGTATCCTTATCTGTTCCAGGCCTGTAGTGGAGGCTCCAGGGGTGGTTAAACAGCCTCTGCTGTGGTTCTGCTGTAATCAGAGTAGCATCTCTCCATCTGAAGAACTCAGAGCAGGTGTCTGCCACAGAGGCTCCCTGTACAGTACCTTGAGTAGTGGACCATGAGGCCTGAGCAGCAGCTGCTGACAGAGCCAGCCAAGTGATCATGACCACACACACACACACACACACACATTGGGATAATTAACCCTCAGTGATGGATAGCCATCTGTGCATAATATCCAGCACCTGACTGTTTATAATTACTGTGCAGTCTCTCAGGATCATCAGTGGAGTGGAGTGCTGTTCAGCTCACCCACCACACAGACTTTTACAGTGGAACGGGAAGTTGTGTAACCCGGGGGAAAAGTACAAGCCTATTAGCCTAGTCCCAGATCTGTTTGTGCTGTATAGCCAAGTCCTACTGTATGGTCATTGTTGTGCCAAACATAACAGATCTGGGACCAGACTAGTATAGTACTGTATGAAGCCTAAAAATGTCCTAAATTACATTTAACCTGCACCCCTTTCTTTATCCCCATCACTATCCTAATCCTCAATTTTGAGCTGTGATCAAAATATGTATTTTTGAAGATAACAGTCGCTAAGAATGGGAGTACATTAGAACATGGGGTGTTGTAGTGATACAGAGAAGGGTATATTATAATACCAATAAACAGGCACTTTGTGGCCTTGTTTTAATCCTAATCTTTGCTGGTGCTGGGGAGTAGTGGTGCTGGTACTGAGTTAGAAGGACTGGTACCCAGCCAGGCACCTGTTTGATGTGGACCCACACAGGAGCAGGGAGCAGGCAGGGTGCCGCCAGACTCAGGGAGGGACCAGGGGCCGTATATCTCAGCAGGAAGTAGATCGGCTCTGATGGCCCTGCCCTAATTAGGAAGGAAAGGTCACTTCTGTCGCTGCGTTGGCACTAAATGAATGGAGGCCACCTTGACTAGACTGGCCCATGGAGTTTAAAATGCACCATAATTCACACTAATAATTTTACATTTCACGGTTCGTAGGTTTCCTCACTGCAGAGGTGGGATGAGGTGTATGCATTAAGGTGCTATCAGGCTTTCCCTGTATTGGCCTAACTGCTTTTCTTCTTTTTACTTTGAAAAATGTCAATTTGGGATTCAGGGGGAGTAAGGAATGTGGACCGTCTCTTTTTCATGGAGCGAGAGAGAGAGATATACATTATTCAAATCCCTCAGCATCCCTTTAAAGGCAGCCTGCTTACTCTAATGAATGAATGCTGATGAAGATTGCTCTATTCTCCCCAGCCTGGCACAAGGGTCATAATGAATCGTTATGATGTGTTTGTTTGAAACTGATTTAAATTCAATAGGCAATCACAGTCCCCATTATCCATGTGTGCGTCATTTTATGTAGCAAAATTAAAACGAGAGAGTGATGGGGGAAAACAGTACAGTTCGCAATATTATTTTGGACGATATTATATTGATACTTTGACTCAAAGTACTCCCTTCTCAGATTAGCGCAAACTGGCTCTAACCAGAATAGAAAGAGGAGTGGGAGGCCCCGGTGCACAACTGAGCAAGAGGATAAGTACTTTATAGTGTCTAGTTTGAGAAACAGACGCCTCACAAGTCCTCAATTGGCAGCATTAAATAGTGCCCGCAAAACACCAGTCTCAACGTCAACAGTGAAGAGGCGACTCCGGGATGCTAGCCTTCTAGGCAGAGTTCCTCTATCCAGTGTCTTTGTTCTTGTGCCCATCTTAATCATTCTTTTTATTGGCCAGTCTGAGATATGGCTTTTTCTTTGTAACTCTGCCTAGAAGGCCAGAATCCCAGAGTCACCTCTTCACTGTTGATGTTGAGACTGGTGTTTTGCGGGTACTATTTAATGAAGCTGCCAGTTGAGGACTTGTAAGGCATCTGTTTCTCAAACTAGACACTTTAATGTACCTGTCCTCTTGCTCAGTTGTGCACCGGGGCCTCCCACTCCTCTTTCTATTCTGGTTAGAGACAGTTTGCGCTGTTCTGTGAAGGGAGTAGTACACAGTGTTGTACGAGATCTTCAGTTTCTTCGCAATTTCTCGCATGGAATAGCCTTCATTTCTCAGAACAGGATTAGACTGACGAGTTTCAGAAGAAAGGTCTTTGTTTCTGGCCAATTTGAGCCTGTAATCGAACCCACAAATGCTGATGCTCCAGATACTCAACTAGTCTAAAGAAGGCCAGTTGTATTGCTTTTTTAATCAGGACAACAGTTTTCAGCTGTGCTAACATAATTGCAAAAGGGTTTTCTAATGATCAATTAGCCTTTTAAAATGATAAACTTGGTTTAGCTAACACAACGTGCCATTGGAACACAGGAGTGATGGTTGCTGATAATGGGCCTCTGTACACCTATGTAGATATTCCATAAAAATCTGCTGTTTCTAGCTACAATAGTCATTTACAACATTAACAATGTCTACACTGTATTTCTGATCAATTCAATATTATTTTAATGGACAAAAAATATGCTTTTATTTAAAAAAACAAGGACATTTCTAAGTGGCCCCAAACTTTTGAATGGTAGTGCATACAGTACCAGTCAAAGGTTTGGACACACCTACTCATTCCAGGGTTTTTCTTTATTTTTACTATTTTTCAGCTTCATGAGGTAGTCACCTGGAATGCATTTCAATTAACAGGTGTGCCTTGTTAAAAGGTAATTTGTGGAATTTCTTTCCTTATTAATGTGTTTAAGCCAATCAGTTGTGTTGTGACAAGGTAGGGGTGGTATACAGAAGATAGCCCTATTTGGTAAAAGACTGATTACATATTAAGGCAAGAACAGCTCAAATAAGCAAAGAGAAATGACAGTCCATCATTACTTTAAGACATGAAGGCTAGTCAATCCAGAACATTTCAAGAGATTTTAAAGTTTCTTCAAGTGCAGTCGCAAAAACCATCAAGCGCTATGATGAAACTGGCTCTTATGAGGACAGCCACAGGAAAGGATGACCCAGAGTTATCTCTGTTGCAGAGGATAAGTTCATTAGAGTTACCAGCCTCAGAAATTGCAGACCAAATAAATGCTGCACAGAGTTCAACTGTTTTTATTTGTATATTTTTATTTTAACCTTTATTTAACTAGGCAAGTCAGTTAAGAACAAATTCTTATTTACAATGACAGCCTACCCCGCGGCCAAACCCTAACCACGCTGGGCCAATTGTGCGCGCCGCCAAATGGGACTCAAAATTGTGCTCTGCCAAATGGGACTCTCACGGCCTGTTGTGATACAGCCTGGAATCGAACCAGGGTCTGTAGTGACACCTATAGCACTGAGATGCAGTGCCTTAGACCTCTGCGCCACTCGGGAGGCTACATGCCACTTTGTTGGCTGAATGTCATTACACTTATGGTGTTTGTAATAGCTGTCCCTTTCCATTCCACTGGTGGGTGCACAGAGCACTGTCCGGATGCTGGACTTACTTTGGAGTAGACAAACATGTGCAGGTAACCTAAATAACCTACATTTTGAAGTGATTTGTTTGACAATCAGATGAAAACATGATGACTGGTTGTGTTAATGACAAATTAAAAGGTCATATGTTTTGACAGTCTTTACATATTATGCATAAAACTGACTAAATGTAATCATTTGTATGGGGTATGGTAGCCATTGGCTCAACTTACCCCATGGCCATTGCTCAACTTACCCCATGGCCATTGCTCAACTTAGCCCATGGCCATTGGCTCAACTTAGCCCATGGCCATTGGCTCAACTTAGCCCATGGCAAACATGTTGACTATTTTTGTCCACACAGCTACAAGGATGCACTTTCATGCTACACTCTTAGGGGAAAAAATGTACTATCTAGAACTTAAAAGGGTTCTTCGTCTTTCCCATAGGATAACCCTTTGAAGAACCCTGTTTGGTTCCAGGTAGAACCCTGTTTGGTTTCAGGTAGAACCCTTTTGGTTCCAGGTAGAACCCTTTTGAGTTCCATGTAGAACCCTTTACACAAATGGTTCTACATGAAACATAAAAGAGTTCTACCTGGAACCAAAAAGGGTTCTCCTATGGGCACAGCGGAAGAACCCTTTTGGAACCTTTTTTTCTAAGAGATTTAGGACCTCTTATTGACGCTCATAGAGACCCCAAATGATGCATCTACTTTGGTTTAGATACAGGAATCATGAAACCTATAACACAATACATTAATTTGACTTAATTTGAAAAATCTGTGTTTTGGACCTAACTTGCTTACCACTGGTTTCTTCACAGAATCCATGAAAATATGACATCTTCATAAATATTTGGTCACATGGTTACTTTTGTGTATGGTTTCCTAGAAACAAGGGGTGGCTCAATTTAGCACACTCTCCCCTAGTATGGAAATACAGGTGGTATGGTAATATCACAGCTGGAGCTTCTTGGTTTCCTAATCTCAGTTTATCTCCCAGTGAGATGTATTTTAATGTGTCCGACCGTAATGATGATAGCAGTTCCTGTCGCTTCTCCTGTGCTGGGTTCCAGATGTCTCCAGGCGTTTTGTGTTGATGTGAACACAGCAGTCTCTCTCCCACCAGGGAAAATACTGTATGGCATAGAGAGAATCTCCTGAGATTCCAACCTGATTCTCGTTTTCTCTCTCTCCCCTTATCAAAACTATTCTCTATTTCTCACGCTTGTTTTTGTGCTGATTTGGGTTGGGGTGTTCCTCCCTCTCCTTTCACAGTTGGCTGGTCTAGCCTCTTTCCCCCCAGGTTAGGACTGCAGAGTGAGTCTGACCTAAAACACTGGGCTTTGTGTCACAGCTAAGCTGCCCAGCTCTCCTGCTAAAAGGAACAAAACGCTCTTTTCAGGACCTTGGCTACAGACACTGCATGGCTTTGTGTTAGTGTAACTTTGGACCAATGCTACGTAAAGAAGTGAGAATGACATCAGGGCAATTATGTAAGGAAGGGAAGTGTTGAGCAAGTGAGGAGATTAGAGGAAGGGAGAAAGCACTGTTTCATTTTTTTGCGTACCTCATCCTGTCCACCATTCTAGAGGAGATTGCAGGTAGGTGTGTGTGTGCAGACCAATGTGTATCCAGTGTGTAGATCATTATCAATGATTCTGGGTATTGATCAGCTACAGAGCAGCAGCAGCAGCTGGTGAAACATAGAGGCTGGGGAGTTTTTTTTTACCCTTCTTGGTGACACCCCATGGCCTTTACTCTGTTGGTAACTAGGGACCTGATTGGTGCTGGGAGTGACAAACAGGCTGAAGCTGCTGTGTCAAAGCTGTAGCATGTCCCAGCACATACTAGAGCCTGTCAATCAAACTCTGTGGTGGGTGTGAACTGCACATGGTCATTCAGAGAGGGCACACAGGTCAATGACTCCCTACACTACTATGTTATCACGCTCCAATACTCAGGGTGGGTTGGTGGGTGGTTGTGCCATTTCAATAGGGACTAGGGGCGGAGCCTACAGAAAGTGGGTGGGATTAGCAGCTGCAGAGAGGAAAGGCAGAGTAGTGGTCCATAAACACACACACACACACACACAGGACGCCCAGCATGTAATTGAGTTACTGTTGCAGGCCTCTCTAGCCAGGCAGTGGGGGTTCGGTAATAAGGGCTGAAACACTTTCCCAGACCCAGTGCTCAGGTCGGGACATTGTGATTCGTGACTAGTGTTTGGGGTTATGCGGTGAAGGCAGGGTCACTCCTTCCAGGATGCTCCTCTCCTGTGACCTTTGCATTTGTAGACACTAGTGGAATGAAAAACAGTTATGTATTTTCAGCTCCTAGATTAGATATCTCTACCCTTAAAAACAAATTATGCAGTTTTGAAACTGCAGTCGACTGTGGTGTTTTGTACTCAGTAATTGCAGAATAACTGCAGTGTACTGCAGTGGATGCTCCTCTGCAATTATACTGCAATTATACTGCACTGTAACTGCAATTTTACTGCACTGTAACTGCAGTTACTCTGCAAAATTACTGCAGTAAAAAAAGCTGTGTTATTTTGGACACACTATTTGCAGCGTACTACATTTGTACTGCACTCTAACTGCAAATGTTTGTAGTGAGGGTATTTTCTATTTACACTGTTTAGAAGTATTATATTTGCACAGGAGATACCTCTGATTGTATTGTTTTATAGATACTTAATGTGAGTGCTATATCTGTTTTCCTCTCTACAGGCTTGTGTGTATTGGGCGGCAAGTAGTCTAGTGGTTAAGAGTGTTGGGCAAGTAACCGAAAGTTGCTGGTGCAAATCCCTGAGCCTACTATGTGAAAAATCTGTCAATGTACCCTTGAGCAAGGCACTTAACCCTAATTGCTCCTGTAAGTCGCTCATAATAAGAATGGTTGCTAAAAAAAAATGTAAATGTACTGTATTTAAAGTACTATGTATAACGTACCTGTTGTTACTCTCCCTCCTCAGGCTGATGCTAAGATGGTGTGTGACGTGGTGAGTCGTATGGAGGACACTGAGCCCTACTCTCCTGAGCTCCTGGGGGCTATGATCCGCCTGTGGTCTGACTCCGGCAACCAGGAGTGCTTCAGCCGTGCCCGAGAATACCAGCTCAATGACTCTGCCCAATAGTGAGTACTACTTTACCTCTACTGCCCCCCACAGGAGGACCTAGTGCTGCAGGATCAATACAACTCTCATTACGCTGCTCCAATCGATGAAAGTGTTTATGGATCACACATACATAAATGTCATCCACTTACTACATTAATTGATGTCCATGTGACATTAGTCATATACAACAAATATGAAGCAATTATTTTGTGTTTTATAGACAACGTAGTTTGAGGCCCAAAGTGAATTGGTAAATTCCTGTGCTAGGTTGATGTAAATCAATTGGTATCAAACACATACACTATCAGTCAAAAGTTTTAGAACACCTACTCATTCAAGGGTTTTTCTTTATTTTTGCTATTTTCAACATTGTAGAACAATAGTGAATATATCAAAACAATGAAATAACACATGGAATCCTGTAGTAACCAAAAAAAGTGTTAAACAAATCAAAATATATGTTATATTTGAGATTCTACAAGTAGCCAGCCTTTGCCACACATCCGAGTGTTTGTAGAGGGAGAGATGTTTGGTGACGCAACGTCCATGGTGGAAATCCTGTGCTTAAAAACAATCAACCTATAAGTATTAATGTACCTAGCTAGCTAACGTAGTTAGATAACAATTCTGTCAGGTAGTTAGCTACCCATAGCTGGCAAGCTAGTTTTATAGTTTGGTCATTTATTCCAAAACATTTCAGAATTCCCAAAAATATGTTTATGAAGCTAACTACGTTTTATAGGCTCCTCACTACGAGACTAAACCAATTTGCCAACGCTGAAATCAATGTCATTTTTATATATATTTTTTAGCAAGCTAGCATCATAATTTTGTCTGATGCCGAAAATGCAGCCGTGTTGATTAAATTTGATGCGTGACTACAGTTTGCATTGAATTGTGGGTCATATCAACCCCACAAAGTTCTTCACTCGCTCCATCAAGCTAAATCGAGGGCCGAGGGGGGCAACATTTGGGAATTGGACCTCCACTTAAGATGGCAATCAAACTGCATCCGGTTTCGATGGGGATTCCCCAGAGGGAAAGTGGCTATTGGAGGGCTGAGGGGGTAAAAATAACATGTTTGGAATGCAGCCACGCTCTCAATCTCACAGGCACAAGCATGACTTGAGTCACATTACCACGGTAACCATTAAAAGAGCGGGTGAACATTTTTGTCTCATCTGTGATATTTTGGTTAAAAGACTCGGGTCATAAAATATTTAATGAAATTAAACAATATACCACATTACTTCTTACTAGTAATAGATGTATTGTTTTTAGAAACATTACAAAGCATGCTCATCTGTTATTTTGTGTTTTGTTGGTGTAATTTTAACAACAACAAAAAAATATTTTGGCTGGTTAAAAAATCCGAGTTGCTGGAGGGTAATCTAAAAGTAACTGAAAGTAATCAGATTACATTACTGAGTTTGCGTAATCCAAAAGTTATGTTACTGATTTTAATTTTGGACAGGTAACTGTAAAATATTACTTTCAGAAAGTAACCTACCCAACCCTGAGGACTAGTGTGGAGAACAACAGTGTGTAGAGCAGCAGTGATACACCGTGACACTGTAGACTGGAGCAGGACAGAGAGAGAATGGTTAAAGGACATAGCCAGTAGCGAGTTGCTCAGCTTCTCTGGGGTGGCTTAAGCCCATAGTATTGCATTCCTGAGAAAATTCATTTTCTTTCAATTCACAATATATTAGTGTGTCCTGCGAAAGGTCACGAAACACATTTATTTCACATTTACATGGAACTCAATTAATTGTGTTGTAAATGTCATAGCATTTAGGAATGATGTTTATTACTGGTAGTCCAGTATTTCATCCAGGAACTTGACGCACCATGCAGAACTTGACAGATTCAGTTTTGTCCGGATCTGCATTATAGAAACGTTGCATAACACTTTGAGGTGATATGGATGGATATGTCTATCAATGTCTTGACGTATGATAGCAGCCTACATGATATGTAGAGTTAAGAGTCATGGCACTCAGAGCAGCCTCTCTCTCTCCCCTCTCTCTCTCTCATTGGCCCCGGATATGACCTCAGTGATATATTATCAGTATGTGGATACCCTTCGTTTGGGAACAATTCAGTTTCAATGTGCACATTTATTACACTGGTAGAGTGTCTTCTCAGACAGTGCTCTTGTGAGGAGTATGTTTACCAAAAGCACCATTTTAAGATTTGAAGTCAAAATACACATTGTTCTTCTCATCAATTGGAATAATATGTTGCTATTTAAAGATTAATAAAAAAGATAACAAGCATATATCATAGCTCCCAACTAAATCATACATGGCAGCCATTTTGTGTTACAGAGCTCACCACCCATTAGCATCGCAGAAGATGCTGTGATTTACCAAACTTTGCCAGAGGCCCGTCAGATAAGTTGTTACCATGTGTGGCTCATCCCCACTCCCTGGCTGTGTTTGGGCTCCAGCCCTACCATGCCGCTCTGAACTGTGGTGTGGTTCCGGGAATCAAGAGTGAAATTGTGTGTGTGTGTGCAATTTTTATTTTGAAAGCACAGTTTAAGTGGAAGGCCCCCCAACCCCAAAAAACATGAAAATATTTTTGGGGGGGAGGGGGATACAGACTTCCTGCAATTATACACATTTTTCCATGTGGCAGAGAGTAAGTGTTGTTTTATAGATTATGTTATGCAATTTTTCAAATTTTGCCATGAGAATTGTGCCTTGAGAATTTCCTGCTACTCTAAACATTTTGCTTTGAGGCTGAGAGAAACTGTTAGTTTTAAAGTAACTGTCCAGTGAAAATCGTACTTTTAAAAGTTCATTCTGTTAACTCATACCTAAATAATGTTGTTGACTCACCCTACACTCGTATTTGTGTCCAAAATATAAATGGGAAAACAGTTCAAAAACCTCACCTCAAACTTGAATCTCAAACAGACCGTTAAAAAAATGCTGAGGAGGATGAGCTAGCCAATCAGCGGTCTACTCGCAGTCTACTCGTATAAATATTTTTAATGATCGGTCTACTCGCATTAATATTTTTTATGATCGTTATTTGGGTATGCCCATACCATTCCAACACAGAAAAGCTGCTTTATAACATACTTCATTTAATTTTTTAGAAAGATAACTATTTCACTCAAATTGTAATTCATTATAGGTCATATTTCATAGGAATCTGGAAAAACTGGACAGTTACTTTAAAGGTCGACTTTGGGCAAAAACGCTCAAATAAAGGCTTTAAAAATGTATAACTGATCAATGCATCATCATACCAGGTAATTTCATGCTTAAAAATGTTTTATGAATAAGATATTTGGCTACAGTAGTGCCATTTCTTATCGATCTCCACAGCTTCTGTCCAAATACATATCCGGTGAAATGACATCAACACATACTGGAGAGTTACTGACTAGCTACAAGTGGCTAGCTTAGCTAACGAACTAGCTGACACATCGATTAACCACCATAGGCACACCCCATTTCTGTTTTAAAATTGAGAAAGAGGAGTTGGACTTTTTTTCGTGCCCAAAGTCGAGCGTAAAAGCACATTTCCTGCAATTCTACACGTTTTACCATTCCTTATCACGTGTTCATATGCTATCTGGGGGGCCTCAAACCAAAAAATGTATGAATAATATTTCACTCATATTGTCATTCATTCTAATATGAAGTGTTACTCATATTTATTTTAAAGAAATGATTTGGGGGGGACGAATCAACTTGATCTGACATGTCCCCCCATCCCTCGTGGCAATTCTGCCTATGCCAAGAATCTTCCAACCAGAGAAACCAGAGAATTTATTGAAAGCTTCCAGAATTTTGCAACCCTATGTATACCACAGGACACTTAGTTCTCTCTGTTTTCTCTGTTCATCTCTTTCAGTCCTCTACTTTCTGATCTCTCTCTTTTCTGCGAATCGCTCTCCTTAGCTCCACCTCTTTCCTTGCTATTCCCTTCCCTTGATCTCACCAACTCCTTTCTTTCCCGCCACATCAATCATCCCTGCTCCCCTCCGTCTCTCCTTTCCTCCCTCTCTCCTCCCTCTCCAACACCAGCCTGTGGAGTGAATGGAAGCAGCCGACAGCAGGCATGGTGCTGAGAGGTTTTGCCATGCAGAGCACTCAAGCTGGACGATGAGGAGGAGGAGGAGGGGAAAGGGGGAGAGAGAAAGAGAAGGGCGGATGATGTGTTTGGGAGGGAGTTACTGGCAGGGAGCCAGTAGTAAGGGACAGATATGAGTCCCCCATACAAAAGAAAGCCCCCTCCTATGCACTCCACCTCTACACCACTTCAACAGACTCCATATGACCCAGTCTTATCCTCCCAGCATAGATAGACCAGCATAGATAGAACCTCATCACTATTCATATTGCTAGGGAGAGCATGACGGTCACAGCACCACTGGGTTTCAGAGCCACAGAACTGCTATATTTTCATGACATATTACATCAGATACCAGACCTCAAATCCCTTTGGATTTTATTCATCGTATTAGTAATTGGTGGACAATATGGATGTTAGTTTATTGAACTCCAGTAAATATTTCAAGGGAGGTTTGGCTGGAAGATAAGGCAGAAATAGTATTTAATTCAAGACCACGCTGATATCCAGTTGGATAGAAATGTTAATTGTGTCATGGCAGAGGAGTAAATACACTTAGACACGTTCTGCTGCTCACTCCTCATTGAACTGTGCTCTTTCTGTGCCCAATAGACAGCAATGAAACTATGACACTATTGTATGAGACTAGACTGTACAAGTTACCACTCACAGTCCTTCATGGAAATCCCTCTTTTATAGCCAGCTGAAATTTGCATTGGCAGTTTTTATTTGAAGATAAACAATACACCATAGTGGGGAGAGAGGCAAACAGAGATAGGAGGAATGGAAGATAGAAAGAGCGAGAGAACAAATCAGGGATGGACAAAGAGGGGAGAGACAGAGAGGGTGGCAGAGGAGAGTGTGCTACCTTGTAATATTGAAACAGTAAATGTAAGGAGAAGCTGGAGGCTGTAACCTATATTCTCATTATATCTATCTTTTGGTTTAGAAGAAGAACTTCTAGAGGGGAAATGTGCTTTTTGTTAGGGCTGGTTGATATGTTGTAAAAACGGATACTGTGGTATGAGTAAGATGTGCATGGATCAAACATTCATAGACGGTAATGACTGTGTTCCCTGTTGTGTTGATGTCGCCCCCTGGATGCAGTGAGGTTTACTTCATCTCTCTGTGCAGGTGGGCTGGCCTGTTATGGCAGGGCAGGGTGAATCCGCTCTACGGAGTAGTTTCATCTGAATTTAAATGGCCATGTCAGTGTTCGCTTTGGACACACTTTGTAGAGATGTGACATCTCATTCCACTTCCAGCAGTTGCAAAATAGGTCTCCCCCACTGCTCTTCCTCTATCTCCCTGGCCTGCCTCCATTCTCTTTCTTTCTCCCGGTGTCATTTTCTCTGCCCCCCTCCTTATATTGTGAACAGGGAGGCAGTACTATGGACACAGCCCAGTTTTTCAGGCACTACTGTTAATGAACTGCATTAGTGCTGGGCAACCTGCCACCCAAACAGAGAGCTTGGCAACGGATGCAGCACATTTACCACCGAACATCGGCTTGTGTTAGTCATTTATCAATCATTTCACGTGTACACACATTTAAAAACATTCAGCAACATACCGTACTGTGGCTCCATTGTGCAGTGGAAGTGCCCCCCTCATTGCGTCGTGTCACCAGGCCAGTGGCCAGGGTGGAATGTTCACACACTGCTGCCAAATCTTGCAGCTTCCTAGCGAAGTCTCACAGCTCTCAACTGGACACAGATCAGTGAATGACACCATGACACATAAAACACAGATGAAGGGAGAGAAGATGTTTGTATGTGATATGTGTGTGTGTGGTGTGTGTCCAGTGTCCTCTCTACCACACTACTGGGTGCTGACTGTTGGTTAGTCCTGGGTGTGGTTTATGATCCCCTCTCCACGCGGAGGGAGTGACAGCTTGTTTTTCCTGGGTTGTCATCCTTGTCTATTTCCCCTATATTGATTGTCACCACTCCTGCATGTGGAGCAGTAGATTTGCACCCAGTCCTAAGCAAGTCTATTGCTCAAAATATAGCACAGTCTTTGATATTTCCTGTCCAAAATGTTCATTGTTGCCCTCGTAACTGAAGTGCACTGTTCCAGCCCTTCAGATTCCAATGGCAGGTTGTCATTATAATCTTTTTTGTCAGTCCCATATCTAGTCCTCGGGGGAGTAGGCCAGACTACTCTCCAATCAATGATTTGAATCAATTAATTTAGTTCTGTGGTGCAATGAAAACCAGTGTGCACTTACAGACCCAGAATTACACAGAGGCCCTGTTTCAGTCCTTACAGTTTAGTCCTATGCATTGATCCTAACTGGCCTCTGTCTCTCCTCAGCTACCTAGACAGTTTAGACCGGATCGGTGCACCTGACTACCAGCCCACAGAGCAGGACATCCTCAGAACCCGAGTCAAGACCACTGGCATTGTAGAAACTCACTTCGTCTTCAAGAACCTGCACTTCAGGTAAGACACTGGCTCAGTGCTCCTCTTCCTCTTGAAATATCTCTCTACTCTAACTACTTAATGATTATTTTTTATTATATATTCCAACTGGTTATGCTGCATTTACATTGACCTTTTCATGGAACCATGACTATACATCTAGTTTCATAGACTAGACGTAACATAGTAAATGTAAATCCGGGACACTAATTAGTATGATAGGTTATGTTTGGTATGGTTGCACAAGACAGATGGTTACTTAAGGCAAAAACAAAAGTAGGGTGGTTGGGTGGGCGTATAACGCGAATGTCTAGCAACCCAAAAGTTGCAAGGTTGAATCTCATCACGGGAAACTTTTGTTAGCTAACTAGCAACGTTTCAACTACTTACTACTTTTTAGCTACTTTGCAACTACTTAGCATGTTAGCTAACCCTTCCCCTAACCCTAATCTTAACTCCTAAACTTAACCTTAAACCTAACTCCTAACCCCTAGCCTAGCTAACGTTAGCCAGCTAGCTAACATTAGCCACCTAGCTAGAATTCATAACATATCATACATTTTGCAAATTCATAACATATTGTACATTTAGCAAATTCGGAACATATTTAGCAAATTCGGGAAACAAATAATATGAATTGTAATTCGCAATATATCATACGAGATGGGTGATGGACATCCCCAAATTAATACATACCATACGAAACATAACGAATCATAGAAAATTCTCTGAGACCTGGTTGTGTAAAGGGAATTCTTCTGTAACTACAGTATGTGTGCTTCAATGGTGATTATGATATGTCATACATGGATTGTACCCTAGATTAATGTTTTTTTTCTCATTATTGTACCATGGCTATTAACATTTTCTTTTTTAAATGAATGAGCACTGGGATCAGCACAGAGCGCTGGGAGAAAAGGAGCTGTGACTGAATCTACATTTAAATTATAAGCTCCAGTTAATTATTCTAGAACTGCCAAACCTGAAGACATACTATTTAAGTTTAAATCATTAAGTATTACCTGGATATTTTGTGGTATTTAATGCACTGTAAAATCTAGTGCTACCAATTAATTATATTACTCATTATTTTTTAAAGTAGGATGTACATTGAAAAAGTGGGATATGCAATAAAAATCCCCAATTCACCTTGTTTTTTTACAAGGTAAAAATCTGTTGTTCTGCCCCCGAGCAAGGCAGTTAACCCACGGTTCCCCAAGCGCTAAAGACGTGATTGTTTATTAAGGCAGCCCTGCTCACCTCTCTGATTCAGAAGGGTTGGGTTAAATGCAGAAGACACATTTCAGTTGAATGCAATCAGTTGTACAACTGACTAGGTATCCCCCTTTCCTTTTCATTTAGCTTGGTTTAACATGGTCATGTTAATATCAGTTGTTTTTCTATCACAGAACAGAAGGCTTGTATTTTTCCTCTGCTCCTCACACAGCGGCCTTCCTGCCTGAAGGCCTGCTAGCACAAAGCAGCTCTTTGTTCGTCTCCTTCTCTGACTCAGTCAGCTGATTGAGAACAAAAAATACATTATGAAAATAATGTGTTAAAGGTCCAATACAGCCGTTTTTATCACAATATTAAATCATTTCTGGGTAACAATTAAGTTCCTTACTATGATTGTTTTCAATTTCTCAAGCAATAATTTTGCTTGGACTTTCTGCGAGTGGTCTAAACTGAAAACTTTCTCTTATTGGTCTATTAACTAATTTACTGCGTGGTGATATCAACAGGCAGGCCAAAATATCTATCATGCCAAAACAGGCTAAAATTTCAGGCCGTCTTTTCAAACAACTCTTACACTAAAACACCATTATCAGAATTTTCACAATTTCACAGTATTATTCCAACCTCCGTGTGGAAATATATAGAAAACACAGGGGAAATCACGTTTTTTACTGCACTGGACCTTTAATATAATATGTATAAAACAGTGGTGTGCATAGAGAGGCTGCAGGACTGTCAGGCTGTGATGTTCCATTAATTCCTGATCCTAAAACTTGCTCTCTGACAGACTTTTTGCGAGAGCTAATGTAGTGTTCCCGGTGCTGAAGAATGTTTTAGTCTAGTGGTACTGGACTGTTGTCCTTTCCCAGACCTGTTCCAGTAACCCCAGCAGTTGTGGGTGTGCCCTGCCCCTGACCTGAAATGCTGTATCTACAGCACAGAGACCTCTACAGCCTTCTGTTTGATGGCCTGTGGCAGCAAACCCTTTGAAATCCATTGTTCTTCAGATGTAGGGAGGGTTGTAAATCTGTGCATGAGCCTAACCTCAATGGGAAAATTACAGTAGCTATGTTACTCAGAAACTATAAGTGGGAGAAATTTCTAAATGAATAGAGATATGCCATACCAATGTGTTTTTGCTATGTCAGACGTCGTGTCACGTCGTGTGTATGTGGTAGATATTGTACTGACACTGTATACTTTATACTACAGTATGTGATCCTCTGAGTGGTTGCTTTTGGTTTTTCTGCGCACGTGTAATGGATGGTGTGTGTTCCATAGGCTGTTTGATGTGGGAGGTCAGAGGTCGGAGAGAAAGAAATGGATCCACTGCTTTGAGGACGTGACAGCCATTATCTTCTGTGTGGCACTGAGTGGGTACGACCAGGTGCTGCATGAAGACGAAACCACGGTGAGTCTCACACACACACAAACCCCCTTAATTCATTGTGTCTATATCTCCATAAAACACTCTACAATGCAGCACAGTAAATTCCTTTTAATATGAGTCATGTATGTTTCCTTTGTTGAATACATCAACATAATAAACAACAGTTTCCTACACCGGGGCTACAGTGCCTTGCGAAAGTATTCACCCCCTTGGCATTTTTTCTATTTTGTTTTCTTACAACCTGTAATTAAAATAGATTTTTATAGGTTTGTATCATTTGATTTACACAACATGCCTACCACTTTGAAGATGCAAAATATTTTTTCTTGTGAAACAAACAAGAAATAAGACAAAAAAAAACAGAAAACTTGTGCATAACTATTCACCCCCCAAAGTACTTTGTAGAGACACCTTTTGCAGCTATTACAGCTGCAAGTCTCTTGGGGCATGTCTCTATAAGCTTGGCACATCTAGCCACTGGGATTTATGCCCATTCTTCTAAGGCAAAACTGCTCCAGCTCCTTCAAGTCGGATGGGTTCCGCTGGTGTACAGCAATCTTTAAGTCATACCACAGATTCTCAATTGGATTGAGGTCTGGGCTTTGACTAGGCCATTCCAAGACATTTAAATGTTTTCCCTTAAACCACTCGTGTTGCTTTAGCAGTATGCTTAGGGTCATTGTCCTGCTGGAAGGTGAACCTCCATCCCAGTTTCAAATCTCTGGAAGACTGAAACAGGTTTCCCTCAAGAATTTCCCTGTATTTAGCGCCATCCATCATTCCTTCAATTCTGACCAGTTTCCCAGTCCCTGCCGATGGAAAAACATCCCCACAGCATGATGCTGCTACCACCATGCTTCACTGTGGGGATGGTGTTCTCTGGGTGATGAGAGGTGTTGGGCTTGCGCCAGACATAACGCTTTCCTTGATGGCCATAAAGCTCAATTTTAGTCTCATCTGACCAGAGTACCTTCTTCCATATGTTTGGGGAGTCACCCACATGCCGTCAGGCGAACACCAAACGTGTTTGCTTAAAGTAAATGGCTTTTTTCCGGGCCACTCTTCCGTAAAGCCCAGCTCTGTGTAGTGTACGGCTTAAATTGGTCCAATGGACAGATACTCCAATCTCTGCTGTGGAGCTTTGCAGCTCCTTCAGGGTTATCTTTTGTCTCTTTGTTGCCTTTCTGATTAATGCCCTCCTTGCCTGGTCTGTGAGTTTTTGTGGGCGGCACTCTCTTGGCAGGTTTGTTGTGGTGCCATATTCTTTCAATTTTTTACTAATTGATTTAATGCTGCTCCGTGGGATGTTCAAAGTTTCTTTCTTTTTTTATAACCCAACCCTGATCTGTACTTCTCCACAACTTTGTCCCTGACCTGTTTGGATAGCTCCTTGGTCTTCATGGTGCCACTTGCTTGGTGGTGCTTCTTGCTTAGTGGTGTTGCAGACTCTGGGGCCTTTCAGAACAGGTGTGTATATATACTGAGATCATGTGACAGATCATGTGACACTTAGATTGCACACAGGTGGACTTTATTTAGCTAATTATGTGACTTCTGAAGGTAATTGGTTGCACCAGATCTTATTTAGGGGCTTCATAGCAGAGGGGGTGAATACATATGCACGCAACACTTTTCAGGTTTTTGTTTTTACGTAATTTGTTTTCATTTCACTTCACCAATTTGGACTATTTTATGTATGTCCATTACATGAAATCCAAATAAAAATCCATTTAAATTACAGGTTGTAATGCAACAAAATAGGAACAACGCCAAGGGGGATGAATACTTTTGCAAGGCACTGTATGTACAGTACACATCCAGTGGCGTAACGCAGTTTTGCGAGGTCCGAGCAATGAAAACGGCTAACTTGTAGTTCTACACATTTAACTAGGACTGTCTGGGAGTGGTCTGAGTTGGAAGGGGAAAACTGAAAACTAGCTGTTATTGGCAGAGAGGTTTGGAACTCTCTTTCTTATTGGTCTACTAATTTACTGCCTGGTGATGTCAACAGGCAGGTCATAACTCCATCCCACTAAAACAGGCAAAAATTTCAAGCAATCTTTTCAAACAGCTCTTACACTAAAAGGGCATAGCTAGGGCTGCTAGGGCTGCGGGGAGGTGTGGTACGCCAGTGTACACATCCCTGGTTTCCTGCTACTCATGTTGGAATTAAGGGTTCACAATTACCATTACCAGTCCTTTTATCTATGGATCCTCAGGTTTAGTTCTGCTCTGAAACACATTGCTAATGTACAGTAGCTTACATTGATATGACCGTTTACATGCAAGTGTAGATTCATTTTGGATTTGTTTTTTGAAAAGCAAAAATATGTGAGGAGCTTTACATAACACAGCATTAGATTAGACCACATAGTTACTGTATTTCTCTCTATGCAAACACAGCAGTCACACTTCCCATCTGGTTCCACCCAGTTCTCTACCATAACCTATCAGCGGATGTTAATGCCCAGGCAAATGAGTTGATTTCCACACAGTTGGTTAGTTAGTGAGCATCCCTGAGCACCCCCATGGCCAATGGCAGTGTGTGAACAGTGTTTTCGGGGGCCTATATGTGTGATACACAACTCTAACATCCAGTATAATCTCTCCCAGGCCAAGTCCTGTTTAAAAGCCTCATCGCATTTATTCTACTGCCATTTCCAAAAGCAGCTGGTTTTATTTTAGAAATATTTCTATAGTTCAGGATAATCCTATTTGAAAATACAACAAATTGTATGAGAATAGAAGGCAATTCCCTTAATTCAGTACAGACTGATTAACAGATAAACTGAACAAGGAAGGAACTATGTCTTTATTGAACTATGCTTCTAACAGGTCGATGGGCTCCTAAATCAAAGTCATATTTGTTTACTCCTGGACTCCTATACACATGCCCACGTGTGTATCAGCACGTACACAAACATACACACATTTGCATTAATTTCTCGCTCCCTCTATCTGGCTTCCTTTCCCTGTTTTTCCCCTTCATGCAAGTACTGGCACCCACTCAAAGACGTGCACAGCAGGGCATCGAAAAAATGTTTCAACAGTAATCCTGTTCAATAAATGTAACTGCAAGGTTTGGTTTCGGTCCTTCTTGCCTGCTCTACAGTTTTCTCCTTTCATCGTTGGGGGGAGTGTGTGTGTGCGTGCTGGCACATGACTGTGGGTGCGTTTCTGCTTGTGCGAGCGTGCACGTGTGTGTGGTTAAGAGGGGGGAGATGAGTTGGGCCCTTTTGCATGTCCATCTCTGCTCCACTGAGCCCCCCCCAGCAGCTCTCGTCTCTCCTTCAACGTCTTCTCGTCTCAGCTCCTCTCCTGTCATCTCTCGCCATCGGCTGTCCTCTCTAACCAATCGCCAAATGCTAAAAACCCACCTGGTTCCACAGAGGGCCCTCCCACCAAACATGTGTACAGGTATGAAACCTTAAACAAGGACAAAGAGTCCAAAATCATCTGGAAATAGTTCAAAGCAGCACTCATTCTGGTTGTGATGTGATTCTGTGTGTACATATGTATCTGTGTGTATTTACCTGATATTACCTGATATGACACCCTCTGTACTGTAGTATGTGTTGCCTTGTTCTCAGAGTTACTTGTCAGAGGCTCATTCAACTGATGAGATAAATGCTAAACTATGGTCATTAGTTTTCCTATCTCTTCTCTTTCTCTCTCTTACATTTTCTAAGAATTACTAACACTACAAGAACAGTCTCTGTGACTCATCTTGTTCTATCAACAGATTATGATTAGCTTTTTCCTCTGCTCTATTTAATCTGATTGGGTTGTGCGAGCCCTCTCTGCTGCTCTAAGTGGAATGTGATTGGCTGTAAAGGAGCAGTCATGACTTCCACTGTTATTGAGAACAAGGCAACAATTCACTCACACCAGAGAGAGTGTCTGCTTCCAACTCTACAAACAACCTGGTGAAATTACATATCAATTGTCTAGAAATGTATTTGCATGCCCTCCCATCCCTTTCCTAGAGAGAAGCGCACAGGGTTTGTCCTAGACCAAGGCTACGTACCTAATTACATTGTGAATGAATCTGGCAACCCTCCCAGGATGCTGCATACTTGTCATACTTAACATATTACCATGACACTGTGGCAAACAGGATAATGATAATGAAATACTGTAGACAGTTTATTCTAGAATGTTCTTGGATCTCGGGGGAATACAGTTAACGTGTTAACTCCTAGAAGGGGCATTTAAGGTTTAGTTTCTGTTCTGCTTTGTAGTTTCCTTTCTTCACTTGTTTCTCTTATTGTGTGTGTGCGTGTGACGTAGTTAGAGAGCCACACAGCAGACTGACTGACGTTGTTTTCTCTATACCCACAGAACCGCATGCATGAGTCTATGAAGCTGTTCGACAGCATCTGTAACAACAAATGGTTCACAGACACCTCCATCATTCTATTTCTCAACAAGAAGGACATATTCGAGCAGAAAATTAAGAAATCTCCCCTTAGTATCTGCTTCCCGGAGTACACAGGTAATTGATGAAGAGTGGAGGCTGTTGAGCTAGGAGAAAAGAGGGATGGAGTAGAAGCAGGAAGGACAACTAGAAGAAGGGATAGTGTGGTAATGAGGGATAATGTGTAGAAAGGCTTGAAGAGGGATGATTAGCTTTCAGAATCAGAACAGGAGAAGAGGATTCTGTCTTATTATTCTCTTCTCATTTACTCATCCCTTACCTGGCATGACTCCATGTATCATCTTAGGGCTTATAGTGCAGAGCAGCCAAGGAGTCTGGCTAGCCTGCTGTACTCGCTGTGTAAACCAAGGCCTCCCTCCGCAGTTACAGGATAATCAAGCCACTTAGACAAGCACTAGGTTTTACATTGGGTTTGTAATATTTGAAAACAACATTGTTTTGTGTCTGTTCTTGTCCTTATATCATTTTTATTTGTCTGCTTATCTTTCCCTTTTATTTTCATCTTTCTACTTCTTCTTTCTTTTATTAACCGACTTCCTTTCCACATCCTGGCTTGCTTGTCTTGGGCCATATCTTTTCTCCATTTCCTTTTCTACTGCTTTTTCACACCTTTCTGCAGGCACGGACACCTTCATGGAGGCTGTGGGCCACATCCAGTCTCAGTACGAGAGCAAGAACAAGTCCCTCCAAAAGGAAGTGTATGCCCACATCACCTGTGCCACCGACACCAACAACATCCAGTTTGTGTTTGACGCTGTCACCGACGTCATCATCGCCAACAACCTGCGTGGTTGTGGCCTGTATTAACCCAGAGGATAGACCCAGTGTGTCCCTGTATTAACCCAGAGGATAGACCCAGTGTGTCCCTGTATTAACCCAGAGGATAGACCCAGTGTGTCCCTGGATAGACCCTTCTACTTTTCCCTCAGTCTTTTATTAGCCCAATCTCATCCACATATACAATGAATTCACCTTTTAGATTTGTTATATAATAAAACATTTGAATTCAGTTGTAGAAAGAGAGCCAGCTGTATTGTAGGCCTCAGGCTTTGCACATCACAAGGAGAGGTGAAGACAGGAAAATGAGAGGACTCTTGAATGGGACAATTAGTTTAGTTTGATAAAGAATATACATTTTGACAATTTGATACAAAGTCATGTTAGTGGTAGATTATTTCTGTATGTTTGGAACTATGCTGCATTGTTTTACTAAAACACTTAGGCGATCATTACTGTTGTGTAACATTGTGTAACTGGAATTGGGTCACCACCATAAACAATAGTACACAGTTTACAAGGAAAACTGCTCATCTTTACCAACAAAGTATCTATTTTGCTTATTGAGTAGTAGTCATCTGATATGAGAGGAGTTTGTGCCTGGACAGTTTTGTGAAACACTTTGAAGTGGGAATTGGAGTTGAAGAGTTGGAGATGTGTTTGTGGCTAGTGGAAGATGGTACCGTGTAAATAATGTGAATTTCTGGATTTTTTTTGTTTAAATATTATTTGTTTTTCCGCTTATATGTCATGTGGGTTTTAAGATTTATGTATTGGATGGCTTGGATTGGCTATTGTCCAATATTTGTAAGATTGAATGATTCGGTGTGAAATGTGTAAGATTTGAAAGTACAGCCGAAGATGTTTTGAGCCCTTTACCCTGCAGTGGTCTCACTGAAGGTACATTTACCCAAACCCTACAGTGTATTTGCGTAACTAATTGTAGCCCATTTTATAATGGAAATTGGTAGTAGTGGAAGTCTTGATAAGAGTCACTGCCTGTTGAGTTAGAGCTGTAGAAATATTCACCTGTCATATTTAGTCCAGATTTTCTTGTTGAGGTTTAGGTGCCTCAGCAGTCTCAATCAAGCACTGGGAGTTGTTTGCCTTCCATTGATGGTGAATGGCCTGGCTATGTCAGTAACTGCTTTACCTTAACGCTGCCAATGCTATATTCTTAATGGGAGAGTCAATAGGATAAGCAGGAAGTATTTCATGTGTGTGTGAGGTCAAATAAGTTAGTATCTGTTTGTGGTATACTGTAAGAGAGAGCGTGTGTAGGATGAGGTTATCCAGAAAACAGCTGTTCCATTCCTCATTACACAGAACCTAAGGGAGGACACCAAATGGCACAACACCCTCCCTGTCATTTGTCAGATAATGCCAAACCACTCCCAAGAAGGGGAAAAACCTGCTGGTTTCTTGCCAAATAAGACCCTGCTCCCTGAGGTTTGATTCCGTCCTCCTCTTTTAGCTCTTGCTCTTGTCATGGCTGTAGGAAGCTCTTTTCGAGATCACTAATTTGTCACACCCATGCAGGTGCCGGGTGAGTGGGGGTAGGGCAGATGTTTCCATGACGATCGTTCTTAGCACCACGCCTGCCTTAGCTGGCAGGTGCAGCCTCTTGTGTGTCAGGTGACTCTGACAGCCACTGCATTGATTCTCTGTGCTCTGTGAAAGATTTGTTGACTGTACTGCAGTACACTACAACACCATTGCAGTAAGTTACTGTGTTGCTTCGGTAGGTGCGCAGCAGGAGGCGAAGGCTGTGCCAGCTTCACAACAGGACATGGTCTCTGAGTTCTCATGAGCAGAAGAAATCTCATTCTGTGCCAAATCTGTTGAGACAGTGTTGGTGTGCCACATTTTATGATGAGTAAAAATCGTGTCCTTGCTGCGGTGTCGGCAAGCAGAGTCACAGCGGGAGTTTTCTCTTCTATACCAGAGGCTAAACTAAGATGGAAGCCATCAGAAGTCTAGCAGGGCATGTGTGTGTGTCCCAGAGCACCCACCCAGATGGTCTCTCTGCTCATCTTATAGCTTGGCCTTACACCTGACTGATGGCCTATAAATCCTGTGTCCTTGGTCCAGGGAATGAAGGGTAATAAGATCAGGGAACGGCAGGCAGAGAGAATGCTGGGTAATAGAGTTTATGTGCACAGCAGTGAGGCTGATGGATAATAGAGTTTTAGGGCCAAGGTAAAGAGACAGATTGGTAAGTGTGTCTGCTGGAGAGAAACGGATGGGAGGTACAATATGTGTCCCTGAGTAAACTGGATCTCCGGTCTGGTGGTTACCAAGAGAGAGAGACAGCAGTGGATATGAAATACAGTAGTGTGGTCCCCTGATGTAATAGAGATTAGTTTACCACGTCTGCACTTTGCCTTGGTGGAGATGGTTAATGTGATGTACAGAAGCTGTCTGGAGCTGTAATACAGTTGATTAGCTGTCAAGCTCTCCCAGTACCCAGTGTGTCAGTCCCAGTCAAGCACACACACGCGCACACACATACAAAACACGCGCACACATACACACACCAAGGTACTCCCAATCACAGCAGGCAAAACATACCAAGATTTCAACTGCAGCCATAAATAATAAAACAATCGGCACAACAATATAACTTTTGAAAATGAGAATTCTTTCCCTGAATGCATTTCCCCCTGTGTTACACAAAGACTGCCTCTGCATCAGCATGGGAGGAATACATTGGAGACTATTCTCTGGAGCTTACCACAACCCCTATGAGGAAATTAAATTGTTGTTCATTTGAAAATGCAGTGTCTGTCCAAACCATACCACACCTTACCAAGCCACCAACCCACAAGCAGCACTAGGATGCTGACAGTACAGTACGTCATGGTATGATTTAGTGCCTGTTTTCTAGTAGGTGTTGTTTGTGTCTCACTGATGTAATTATTGTTTGCTCATTCGTCTCTTTCGCTGTTATGATTATTTATTGAAGGGTGTATTTATATGAAGGAAATAATAAAGCACCACATGAAACTCTGTCTGACCCTCCCTCTCTCTCTCTTCTTCTCTCTCTCTATGTCTCTCTCTCCCAGGCCAAGTGCCTGCTTCTTTATGACTCATGGCACTCTCTCTGCGTCATGTTTACCCTGGAAAAGGGAATTATTTAAATAGAGGTCATGGGTTTGATTCAAGTTGGATGATGATCAAGTTTGTGTATGCGCTGTGCAGTGAGTGTTTTGCTCTCTCTCTCTCTCTCTCTCTCTCTCGTGTCTGTCTTCCCTTGCCCATTGGGATGCTACTGAAGTACTTATGAGCGTGTCACCGGCTGCAGTACAGAGCCCAGGGGACTATGGGAAACAAACTACTGTCCGTTGCACAGCACACTCACACACACTTTACACTAACACACAACACCTCCCTCAGTACCACAACACACACACTTACAGACACACAATATTTCACTATATCTTTCCATCCTCTTTCTCTATCTCTCTCTGTATGCATGTTGATGAGAACTGTGGGAAGGGATGATTGGTCTGGTCCTGTCTCTCTTTCTCTCCCCTGCCCCCTGTCTATCACCCGAGTCATTGTCAGACACACATACACTGAGCACAGCAGCTGCAAGCTGTCTCCTAGAAACATCTCATTATGTCTGATTCTAACCATTCAATGTTCTTTATCGCAGAGCTCAATTGTTCGGATTGGTTCAAGTTTCATTATAAACCCTTTCTTCTCTTACTTAGCAGTTTGTCCTGTCCGAGTGCTTTGGGAGGCTCTCTCTCTACTGTCCTCAAGTCATGAAGCGTGGTTCAACTATTCCTGCTTGGTTTTTATTGCTCTGATGCTAACCTTTCCACATTATATGTTTCTCTCTCCCTCTCTACCCCTCTTCCTCCTTTCTCTCTTCCTCCTTTTCTCTCCACTGCAGAATCGCATGCACGAGTCTCTTATGCTGTTCGATTCCATCTGTAACAACAAATTCTTCATTGACACTTCCATCATTCTCTTCCTCAACAAGAAAGATCTGTTTGCCGAAAAGATCAAGAAATCTGCCTTGAGTATCTGTTTCCCTGAGTATACCGGTAAGATGTGTAACTTAATGGACACTTTTGTACCTTTTTGTATATGTCAGAATTGGCCAAATCGTATCTGCTAGCTGAAACCCTGCAGTTGAGTCTGCAAAAAATCCACCTAGGTCTTGACTATGTGATCTTAAAAGGAGTTGACATTGTGGTATATTCAAGCAGAGGGGAATACAAATATTTAGTTTCTCTAACCCCCTCTTGCCTCTCTCCCTCCCCTGTCTGATAAGGTGAGATGGTCAACCATAACCTAAGAGAGAATAAAAGCAGAGCCACGCTTGAGCAGTCATGGAGAAGGGATGGCCAGTGAGGGCTGTCTCCGTCCCTGTCTGCTCAGGCACAGACAGACAGACACCATACCATTTCCTTTCCCTGCTTAGACAGCCGCAGGGGACACTTTTATATATTTTATTTGGCCTTTATTTATCCAGCCGAGTCAATTTAAGGAACAAATTCTTATTTACAATGACGGCCAGGCCAGTGACGACTGGAAAATGCAGTGCAATAAATAATAATTAAACACTGCAGAAGTCAACATTACTCTGCAGCCTTCCAAACTAAGCCAATGTGACTGTTGTATTCTCATGGTAACTAAAGTCACATGGGTTCTCTCAATAGACTATTGTGATTTTTGCAATAGAGCTAACTACAGATGTAAAATCTTAATTTGCAACAGGCAGGAAATAAAACAACTTGTAGTGTAGTTGAGGTTTAAAAAGGCCTCTGAAGTTTGAAATTTCAGACTTGGACGTCCATTAATTAGAATCACATAATTCACATTTCCTGTTGCTGCAGGATTATTTTCCTGCTGTAGCAAACTGGCTCAAACTAATATCCTACATCTGCATAGTTATGTTTGTTATGTTAATATATTTATGTAGCAGAATGTAAAAACATATTGAATGGAATAAATTCAGGCCCTAAAATCTCTCTTTGGCGGTTCTTACTCTTTCACAGTTACCTTTCTCTGTTCTGTCTTTCCTCCTGTCTCCCTCTTCATTTCCTCTCTCTTACTCTCTCCATTACCTCCATTACAGGTTCTAACACCTATGATGATGCAGCTGCCTACATCCAAGCACAATTTGAGAGCAAGAACCGCTCGCCTAATAAGGAGATCTACTGTCACCTGACGTGTGCCACGGATACAGGGAACATCCAGGTGGTGTTTGACGCCGTCACTGACATCATCATCGCCAACAACCTGCGAGGCTGTGGTTTGTACTAAGCCCTGACCGCCCCCTCGCCTCACCTCTGGAAATTATTCGAATTTAAAATGCAACTTGGTAAATAATGAAATTTAAAAATAGGAATACGTATATATAAATATATATACAGTACCAGTCAAGAGTTGACACACCTACTCATTCAAGGGTTTTTCTTCTTTTTTTACTATTTTCTACATTGTAGAATAATAGTGATGACATCACAACTATGAAATAACACATGGAATCATGTAATAACCAAACATGTGTTAAACAAATCAAAATATATTTTAGATTTTAGATTCTTCAAAGTAGCCACCTTTGCCTTGATGACAGCTTTGCACACTCTTGGCCTTCTCTCAACCAGTACAAATAAAGAAAAAATCGTGAATGAGTAGGTGTGTCTAAAATTTTGACTGGTAATGGTAATATAATGGGGCCATACTTGCAAACATTACAAACAGTTTGCCTTTAAACTGTTTCTCCGTCTCAAAATGCGCATCAGCCAATTCAAATTGTTGATTAATATCGTTGTCCCATCAACTAACCTGGCACATTTTAGCCTTATCCTAACCTCACCAGCTGACAGTGATTATTCCGTATAACAAATTCCACAAAGATATTAGACTTTTTATCCACCAGCCAATGGCATTTCTTAAAATAGGTTAACCCTGGCCACCAGAGGGATATTTTAAACCTATTTGGTATGTTAGGCCTATGTAGAATACTAATTCATCATTAAGTGATCTTGCGAGACATTGATTCAGCATTGACCTAAACTTTATTAAACAGCACCATTCTAAGAAGTGGCTCCAGCAGATCTAAGCCCCTGTATAGCAGTGGCCTATATGTCAGTCTGCAAGAGGGAAGCCTCTCATTAAATATATTTGTAATTTACAAGGTTTTGGCTGCACCCTTCGCAACACACTATCACAATAAATGTAATTTAAATGTAAATGTTCTAATGTTCGCAAGTCTGGCCCCATTGTTTTTAGTTTGTCTTCGAAGAGCTGCCAACAGAACTGATTTCTTATAGAAACCCAGCCTTTCAAATTTTAGAACAAAGTTGAGAACTTGTTTGTTTTTTCCCTTCCCGACTGTGTCTTTTTGTTTTTAACAAAACAATCCTCTTTTTCATAATGTTTTTGTAATTTTTTATGTTTTTGTTTATCATATCTATATTTATTACATGAATATCAGTCCATGGGTGACCTGTATACATTTGCCTGAGTATATTACTGTTGTAATTATGCTGAAAAACTGTTCTAGCTCTAACAATGGCTAAGATAGGTATGATGGTCATGAGTACAACAGTCAAGATCAGTTTCTTTATTTTGTACCAGACTGGGTTTTCATGGTAATCCTAGAAGTTCTGTTCAGCTATTTGATCATTTAGTTAAAAGGAAACACCCAGGATTGATGCGCCCTTTTTCCGCCCAATCCCTTCCTGTCACTCCGGTGGGCCTTTGCCATTGGCTGTGTGGATTTTGGAGCGGGGAGTCACAGCGCATGACCCAAAGCCTCTGAACCGGCCTCTGAACCGGATATCTGAAAAGTGTCATATCAGTGCCAACCCCAGGAGAATGACAGGTTTGGAGATGGTCCTAGGAACACGTTGTTACTGTAATGAATACCTATTAACATTATCATGTAAGGAACTTCTACTTTTTTATAATCATTTATTAATGTATTTATTTATCGTCTGTCCCACACACCACCTCTGCACTCACCACACACCTTGTACTTTATTCCTCCACTCATCTTTTTCTGTTTCTAGCCCCCACCTCTCTCACCTCTCGTTTAATTGTTTTGGGTTGGCCATTAGCTGGGTAGTGGTGTCTCCCATCACGCCTCCAAACACAAATAGCATGAGCAACCCTTCAGCCTTTGTAAAAAAAAAAAAAAAAAAATTATAAAAAAAAGAGAGTTAAATGCATCACATAGAAAATGTTGAGAAAAATCCCACAAAATCCACAAAAAAATGTAAAAGAAATGGAAAAACGAAAGAAAGAAAAAAGATATGCGACATGAAGAGACAACCATCATATGGACTGGGTGTATGGACTGGGTGTATGGACTGGGTGTGTGGCCGGGAGGGAGGGGATTATGAAGGGGAACCGACAGCCGTCCTTACCAGTAATGTGGAGATTTGAGGTCAAGGGTCATTGGACTGTGTGTCTTGGTAGAAAGCTGTAGATCCTTGGGTTCTAAAATCTTTACAATGTGGAACTATTAAAGAAAAAATTGACAAAAAAGTATGATTATGATAATAATAATGCAGAAAATGATGATGATTATAATTACAATATCAATGATAATGATGATTCTGTAATATTATTAAAGTATATTTCTTGTGCTTTGTAGCTACAAAACATTTTTTTTTCTCTCCCCCTTTAAAAAAAAATGTTTTGCAAGGGTTCCCGTGATCCACTCTTGAACTGTTTTTACTGACTTACTGATGTTTATGAACTGTACTGATTGTTTTTGCCTGTTCTCCCTGAATTACAGTGTCTTTACTTAGCCTGACTTATATATATATATAATATCTATTTTTTTTATTTTGGAAGAACCACTTTGGAGCACGGCCTGCCCCATTGCTGTTAAGGGCAGGGTGTGTACGCGGCTGTACAGATTCATGCGCTTTCTTTTATTTGGGGGGAATTGTACTCAAACACCTTCCAGGTCTGCATAGAAAAGCACAGCTCTCACTTCACACATAGATTTGGAAAGATGTATCTCTCCTCCCTATCTGCCTTCTTGATTTAAATGTTTTTAAAGAATACAGTGTATTATTACATATACCAGTTTGGCATTCTTTTTCCTTTGATCCCCCCCTTTTTCCTCAATTTTTTATCCCAGTAAATGCTTTTCAATGCTGCTTTTTCTCCCTCCTCTTTAGTGAATGGTTGTTCTTTCATGTGGGATGTTCGTGCTGGAATACCAATCGAATGTAGTGTTTACATTAAAAGCCACAGTTTTCATGACTACAACTTGGGGCATTCTGATTCTTATTGTCACACATAATTAACCTTCTATCTATTACACTGTCCTCTGGCACTTGACACCTTCTGGCACTTGACAAACTGCTAATAGGATAAACAACACCATGAAACTAAGCAAGGGAGGTAAGTAAGAATGCACAAAACAACATAACTAGTGGTGTGGCGGTCATTACATTTTGTCAGCCATGACTGTCAAGCAAATAACTGCTGGTCTCATGGTAATTGACCGTTAATTAACATAAACACATTTAGCATCTCCTGGCTTCCACACACAGCCTACAAGCCACCGATGCAGACCATTGGATCATATACATTTTAAAAAGTCTAATAAGTCCATGTAATATAGCATACACCTTAACAATAAATCCATTATTTATTTTAGACAGATTTAAAGAAACATGATATGAAGAAAATTGAGTCTATTTCAGAACAGAATAGCATACTCTGAGTTATCCTTATGTTAGGTCCTGATCTGGCTGTGTGTTACTCTAGTTCATTTAGCAGACAAGATTTGCTTAGAATTCCGTGGAATTATTTTATATAATTTTATAGTATGAAGAATACAATTGAACATACCTGAATAAAATAGAAAGGATAGTTTCTCCAAACGATTTCTGAGGCAGTGTGCACATGCGGCTATTCTGTGTTGAGTGGTTAAGAAAGGAACAGGTCCTCCGATATGATTTATTTAGGGTTTTATTTATGGAACTTTAGTTGTGCTACAAATGCTATATGTTTAGATTTTTTTAATACATTCTAAGGCTGCATGATGCAACTCTAATGATGATTTGAAAAAAGTTGCATGAAAGGCATGAGCTCTGCTTTGTTTCTTGCGCAGGCTGCACACACTTCATCAGTCTGTCATTCACAATTTGACAAGTACTTGATAATATTCTCACCAGGCCTAGAATTTCCTGGCGGCATCCCCCTTGTGTGGCTGTGATGCCCCCTAAAAAAATCCATGCCTTTTGCAGCCCAAGTGGCCATTGTGCCCTTGGGCTGAATATAATAATTTATTACTCCCTTCTCCAGGCTGCCAATCACCGTGCTCCGAAGCACCTCTCACTCACATATCTCAATTATTATTAATACCCATCACGTGATCTGGTCCTTCTCACAGACATCTCAGCTCCGAAGTGGGCTGCAAGTGAAGACAGACACACCAGGGATGCAACTGCGTAAGTCCTTATCGAATTCCGAGGCACATATTGAAAGTGTTAGAAGAACTGTCCACATTTACATGCAGTCAGCCAACAAGACGAGTAGGTCTAACAAACAGCAAAAGCACTAGCCTACAGTATGTCAATCTACTATCCCCCATAGTACAAAAGCTGACTTATTCTATTGGTCAACTTGTCCTTCTGTGCAATAAATAAATACACAGTTGTGGGATGCAATAGATCCCAAATTAATACAACCAAAAACATTTAAAAGAAATTAGGCTTATGCAACAAATCAGAATGTTTAGCTTAAAATTCTGATAAACTATTAGGCTATTTCTTCACATAAGCGCAGCAATGCGCACACAGCAGTAGGCTATACGCGCAAATGTTCCAAAATGCAATCATAGGGGCAAAACACCACTCTCAAAAGTGACCACAAATGTGATGATGCATGTAGTGCTTTATTATGAAGGTGCATTTCTATGGTGAAAATTATCTTCCCCAACTAGAAACTCACACGCCGCCTACAGTATATCACAAAAGTGAGTACACCCCTCACATTTTTGTAAATATTTGAGTATATCTTTTCATGTGACAACACTCAAGAAATGACACTTTGCTACAATGTAAAGTAGTGAGTGTATAGCTTGTATAACAGTGTAAATTTGCTGTCCCCTCAAAATAACTCAACACACAGCCATTAATGTCTAAACCGCTGGCAACAAAAGTGAGTACACCCCTAAGTGAAAATGTCCAAATTGGGCCCAATAAGCCATTTTCCCTTCCCGGTGTCATGTGACTCGTTAGTGTTACAAGGTCTCAGGTGTGAATGGGGAGCAGGTGTGTTAAATTTGGTGTCATCGCTCTCACACTTCCTCATACTGACTGGTCACTGGAAGTTCAACATGGCACCTCATGGCAAAGAACTCTCTGAGGATCTGAAAAAGAATTGTTGCTCTACATAAAGATGGCCTGGGCTATAAGAAGATTGCCAAGACCCTGAAACTGAGCTGCAGCACGGTGGCCAAGACCATACAGCGGTTTAACTGGACAGGTTCCACTCAGAACAGGCCTCGCCATGGTCGACCAAAGAAGTTGAGTGCGCGTGCTCAGCGTTATATCCAGAGGTTGTCTTTGGGAAATAGACGTATGAGTGCTGCCAGCATTGCTGCAGAGGTTGAAGGGGTGGGGGGTCAGCCTGTCAGCTCAGACCATACGCCGTACACTGCATCAAATTGGTCTGCATGGCTGTCGTCCCAGAAGGAAACCTCTTCTAAAGATGATGCACAAGAAAGCCCGCAAACAGTTTGCTGAAGACAAGCAGACTAAGGACATGGATTACTGGAACCATGTCCTGTGGTCTGATGAGACCAAGATAAACTTATTTGGTTCAGATGGTGTCAAGCGTGTGTGGCGGCAACCAGGTGAGGAGTACAAAGACAAGTGTGTCTTGCCTACAGTCAAGCATGGTGGTGGGAGTGTCATGGTCTGGGGCTGCATGAGTGCTGCCGGCACTGGGGAGCTACAGTTCATTGAGGGAACCATGAATGCCAACATGTACTGTGACATACTGAAGCAGAGCATGATCCCCTCCCTTCGGAGACTGGGCCGCAGGGCAGTATTCCAACATGATAACGACCCCAAACACACCTCCAAGACGACCACTGCCTTGCTAAAGAAGCTGAGGGTAAAGGTGATGGACTGGCCAAGCATGTCTCCAGACCTAAACCCTATTGAGCATCTGTGGGGCATCCTCAAACGGAAGCTAGAGGAGTGCAAGGTCTCTAACATCCACCAGCTCCGTGATGTTGTCATGGAGGAGTGGAAGAGGACTCCAGGCAACCTGTGAAGCTCTGGTGAACTCCATGCCCAAGAGGGTTAAGGCAGTCCTGGAAAATGATGGTGGCCACACAAAATATTGACACTTTGGGCCCAATTTGGACATTTTCACTTAGGGGTGTACTCACTTTTGTTGCCAGCGGTTTAGACATTAATGGCTGTGTGTTGAGTTATTTTGAGGGGACAGCAAATTTACACTGTTATACAAGCTGTACACTCACTACTTTACATTGTAGCAAAGTGTCATTTCTTCAGTGTTGTCACATGAAAAGATGTACTCAAATATTTACAAAAATGTGAGGGGTGTACTCACTTTTGTGATATACTGTATATATGCCAGTTAGGCACTACACATGTTGTAAAGCAAATTATTGTGCTTAAATTTAAGAAGTTATTTGGCCAACTTAGTTGTTAAACAAACCTTATCAAAACATATAGGCCTATGGGCTAGGCTACATGAGTGTGTGACTATGATTTGAAAAAGTTGCAAAAAAAGGCATGAGCTGTTTCTTGCCTTACTGCACATGCACAATTTGAGGGTATTTTCATACATATCGGATTAACCGTTTAGAAATGACAGCACCTTTTGTACATGATCCCCCATTTTAAGGTACTACAAGTATTTGTTGAATTGGCTTCACAGATGTGTGTCGTTAGGCAGGTGTATTCATTTGGGTCGTTAGTGAATGCAGGAGAGCTGTTGATGAATAGTTATGATTCTAGACTTTGATATTGCCTTTTGAGGTTGTTGTTGGGGTGTGACAACATGAGGAAGACAGCAGTGTCGATGCAAATTAAGCTGGCCGTTATAAGGCTCAGAAATGAAAATCAATCAATCAGGAACATTGTAAAAACCCTGGGCATGCCCAAGTCAACAGTTTAGTTCATCATTAACAAGAAAAAAACAACCAGTGAACTCAAATATGTCAAAAGACCCGGTAGACTGAGGAAGACCACTGTAGTGGATGACCAACAGATCAAAAACACTCTCCTGGATGCAGGTGTAGATGTGTAAAAGTCTATCATACGTAGAAGACTACACCAGCAGGACGAGGTTACAGTTTGCTAAAAAGCACCTAAAAGAGCCCCAAGAGTTCGGGAAAATAGTATTGTGGACAGATGAGACAAATATTAACATGTACCAGAGTTATGGAAAGAGGAAAGTGTGGAGAAAAAAAAGACATGCCCATGATCCAAAGCATACCACCTCATCCGTGAAACATGGTGGAGGGGGTGTTATGGCTTGGGCCTGTATGGCTGCCAGTGGAACAGGCTCACTTGTCTTCATCGATGATGTGACAGCAGACAGAAGTAGAACAATGAATTCTGAAGTCTACAGAAATATTTTATCTGCTCAGATAAAACCAAATGCCTCCAAACTCATTGGATGGCACTTCATCATGCAACAAGACAATACCCTAAACATACTGCTAGAGCAACAAAGGGGTTTTTGATGGCCAAAAAGTGAAAAATCCTTGACTGGCCAAGTCAATCACCGGATCTGAATCCAATTGAACATGAATTTTACATGCTGAAGAGCAGACTGAAGGCAATAAGTCCCCGAAACAAGCAGGAACTGAAGAGGGCTGCAGTACAGGCCTGGCAGAGCATCACCAGGGAAGATACCCAGCGTCTTGTGATGTCGATGCATCGCAGACTTCAAGCAGTAATTGCATGCAGAGGATATGCGACCAAATATTAACAATGATTACTTTATTCTACATTATGTTAAACTGTCCAACGTTTTTTGATGCCCGAAAATGGGGGGGACTATGTACACAAGCTTCTATAATTTCTAAACGGTTCATCTGATAAGTATGAAAATACCCTCAAATTAAAGCTGCAGTCTGCACTTCACAATCATTGTCATTGTATCCTTTCAAACTCAAGTACAGAACCAAAATAACAAAAAAAATTGTCAATGTCCAATTACAGTGAGGGAAAAAAGTATTTGATCCTCTGCTGATTTTGTATGTTTGCCCACTGTCAAAGAAATGATCAGTCTATAATTTTAATGGTAGGTTTATTTGAACAGTGAGAGACAGAATAACAAAAAAATCCAGAAAAACGCATGTGAAAAATGTTATAAATTGATTTGCATTTTAATGAGGGAAATAAGTATTTGACCCCCCCTCTCAATCAGAAAGATTTCTGGCTCCCAGGTGTCTTTTATACAGGTAATGAGCTGAGATTAGGAGCACACTATTAAAGGGAGTGCTCCTAATCTCAGTTTGTTACCTGTATAAAAGACACCTGTCCACAGAAGCAATCAATCAATCAGATTCCAAACTCTCCACCATGGCCAAGACCAAAGAGCTCTCCAAGGATGTCAGGGACAAGATTGTAGACCTACACAAGGCTGGAATGGGCTACAAGACCATCGCCAAGCAGCTTGGTGAGAAGGTGACAACAGTTGGTGCGAATATTCGCAAATGGAAGAAACACAAAAGAACTGTCAATCTCCCTCTGCCTGGGGCTCCATGCAAGATCTCACCTCGTGGAGTTGCAATGATCATGAGAACGGTGAGGAATCAGCCCAGAACTACACGGGAGGATCTTGTCAATGATCTCAAGGCAGCTGGGACCATAGTCACCAAGAAAACAATTGGTAACACACTACGCCGTGAAGGACTGAAATCCTGTAGCGCCCGCAAGGTCCCCCTGCTCAAGAAAGCACATATACATGCCCGTCTGAATGTTGGCCAATGAACATCTGAATGATTCAGAGGACAACTGGGTGAAAGTGTTGTGGTCAGATGAGACCAAAATGGAGCTCTTTGGCATCAACTCAACTCGCCGTGTTTGGAGGAGGAGGAATGCTGCCTATGACCCCAATAACACCATCCCCACCGTCAAACATGGAGGTGGAAACATTATGCTTTGGGGGTGTTTTTCTGCTAAGGGGACAGGACAACTTCACCGCATCAAAGGGACAATGGACGGGGCCATGTACCATCAAATCTTGGGTGAGAACCTCCTTCCCTCAGCCAGGGCATTGAAAATGGGTCGTGGATGGGTATTCCAGCATGACATTGACCCAAAACACATGGCCAAGGCAACAAAGGAGTGGCTCAAGAAGAAGCACATTAAGGTCCTGGAGTGGCCTAGCCAGTCTCCAGACCTTAATCCCATAGAAAATCTGTAGAGGGAGCTGAAGGTTCGAGTTGCCAAACGTCAGCCTCGAAACCTTAATGACTTGGAGAAGATCTGCAAAGAGGAGTGGGACAAAATCCCTCCTGAGATGTGTGCAAACCTGGTGGCCAACTACAAGAAACGTCTGACCTCTGTGATTGCCAACAAGGGTTTTGCCACCAAGTACTAAGTCATGTTTTGCAGAGGGGTCAAATACTTATTTCCCTCATTAAAATGCAAATCAATTTATAACATTTTCCACGTGCGTTTTTCTGGATTTTTGTTGTTATTCTGTCTCTCACTGTTCAAATACACCTACCATTAAAATGATAGACTGACCATTTCTTTGTCAGTGGGCAAACGTACAAAATCAGCAGGGGATCAAATACTTTTTCCCCTCACTGTAATTATGGTGCTCAATGTATATGTGTAAAATTAGTTTTGATTTAGAATGGACCATTATCGTGCACCTGTCTTGGAACAGGGGCAGGGGGGGAAAATATATGTCATCTATGTAGTTAAATAGCGAATGGAGGACGGTTTTCCCCGTGGTTAATTTTCTAGCCAGCCAGGTAGGCTATACTCCTGTTGTAAAGCGAAGCATTGTGCTTAATATTAGGAATGTTGAGAAATAAATATACTAGGTCTAGCCTATAGAAAGCTGATGGGATCCTCCTCTTTTTAATAGAGGCCATCAAAACGCTGTTGTTTCACACAATTGCATAGCCTAAAGAAATTTTGCGCAATATGAGCTCATGGACTCTTATGAAGTGTTTGATTAGATTTTTTATTAAATTTGCATTGATGTCAGAGTGATTAGAGGGACAATAGAGTGGCGAGTACCAGGCAGATAGCAAGTTTGGTAGGCTATTGTCACGATCTCCTGAAGGGACAGACCGAGGCATCCAGTATACATGCTTTATTTAATGACCAAAACGAAGATCGCAACATAGACAAAACACTTTAGCTATGCATAAACAATAACCCACAAACCCCTAGTGCAAACTACAAACATATATATGGTTCCCAATTAGAGGTAACGACACTCAGCTGCCTCTAATTGGGAACCATTACTCCAACATAGAAATAGATAACCTAGAACAGAAAAAACCCTACACCAAAACAAAAACTAAACACTCCAGCCTGTCTTCTCAGGCCTGAACGTGACAGCTATTAATGACCATCAGCGCTTGGAGAAGCCTAGTTAGTGTGACTAAACGGTCACCTGGAATTTGACTGCAGTCATGACTCGTGACCGCTGATGTGGAGGTAATATGATCACCATAACAGCTCTAAACATAACTACCAATCATTCCACAAGCTTAAACTAGGTTGGATAAGAATTTTGGGTTGTGACTCATCTGTTAGATTGAGTGTGTGAGTGTCAGTGGAGGCTGCTGAGGGGAGGGAGGCTCATAATAATGTCTGGAATGGAGTAAATTGAATGGAATCAAACATATAGAAACCATGTATTTGATACCATTCCAGGTATTCCGCTCCAGCCATTACCACCAGCCCATCCTCCCTAATTAAGGTGCCACCAATTTCCTGTGGTGAGTGTGTGATGGAGGCCCATATTCAGTGAAATAGCTGTGAGGAGGGAGGTGAGAGGGGATGAAAGGATCACTTCCCCTCCATCCGTCCCCTTGCCTGCAGAAAGGATGTCCTGCTGCAAGCTAACATCTCTGCTGGGCAAGGGATGGAGGGAGTAGACTCAGCCCAGGGGGGTACACATAGGCTACATGCATGAGGCTGACTATACACACAGTGACACACACACCATCCATGAAACTAAAACACCAAAATCCATGAAACACATACTATCCATGAGACCAGAGATCCCTGGTCGTTCATGGTACCCTAAAACACATCAACGTTCTACACAGAATAAGAATATGAACGCAACATGCAACAATTTCAAAGATTTTATTGAGTTAGTCAATTGAAATATATTCCTTAGGCCCTAATCTATGGATTTCACATGAATGAGAATACAGATATGCATCTGTTGGTCACAGATACCTTTAAAAAGGTAGCGGTGTGGATCAGAAAACCAGTCAGTATCTGGCGCGACACATCTCCTTCACATAAAGTTGATCAGGCTGTTGATTGTGGCCTGTGGAATGTTGTCCCACTCCTCTTCAACGGCTGTGCGAAGTTGCTGGATATTGTCGGGAACTGGAACACGCATGCTCAATGGGTGGTGACATGTCTGGTAAGTATGCAGGTATTGGAAGAACTGGGACATTTTCAGCTTCCAGGAATTGTGTATACATCCTTGCAGCATGGGATCGTGCATTATCATGCTGAAACAAGGTGATGGTGGCGTATAAATAGCTTGACAATGGGCCTCAGGATCTCAACACGGTATCTCTGTGCATTCAAATTGCTATCGATAAAATGCAATATTGTTTGTTGTCCGTAGCTTATGCCTGCCCATACCATAATCCCACCGGCACCATGGGGCACTCTGTTCACAACGTTGATATCAGCAAACCGCTCACCCACACGACACCATCTGCCCAGTATTGTTGAAACCGGGATTCATCCGGGAAGAACACACTTCTCCAGCATGCCAGTGGCCATCGAAGGTGAACATTTGCCCACTGAAGTTGGTTACGACGCCAAACTGCAGTCAGGTCAAGACCCTGGTGAGGATGACAAGCACGCAGATGAGCTTCCCTGAGATGGTTTCTGACAGTTTGTGAAGAAATTGTTTGGTTGTGCAAACTCACAGTTTCATCAACTGTCCGGGTGACTAGTCTCAGACGATCCCGCACGTGAAGAAGCCGGATGTGGAGGTCCTGGGCTGGCATGGTTACACATGGTCTGCGGTTGTGAGGCCGGTTGGACGTACTACCAAATTCTCTAAAACTACGTTTTCTGGCAACAGCACTGGTGGACATTCCTGCATTCAGCATGCCAATTTCAAACTCCCTCAACACCTGAGACATCTGTGACATTGTGTTGTGTGACAAACTGCACATTTTAGAGTGGCCTTCTATTGTTCCCAGCACAAGGTGCACCTGTGTAATGATCACTCTGTTTAATCAGCTTCTTGATATGCCACACCTGTCAGGTGGAGGGATTATCTTGGCAAAGGGGAAATGCTCACTAACAGGGATGTAAACAAATTTGTGGCCAAAATCTGAGAGAAATAAGCTTATTGTGTGTATGGAAGATTTATCTGATATTTTATTTCAGCTCATGAAACATGGGACCGTGTTGGGTTTATATTTTAGTTCAGTGTAGTGACAATCTGGTATTTTTCATGGATGGGCAAAAGAACCAACAGCATTGTAAATCTGAGAAATTGAGTATGGAGAGGGGGAGAGAGAGAGAGAGTTTTGTCATTCAGTACTGAGGCTGCAAGTTCAGTGGGTTCAGCCATGGCACAGATAGATGGAGAGAGAGAGACAATGAAGGAGAGAGAGAGACAATGATGGAGAGAGAGAGACAATGAAGGAGAGAGAGAGACAATGAAGGAGAGAGAGAGACAATGATGGAGAGAGAGAGACAATGAAGGAGAGAGAGAATGATTGTGAAGGGTGAGAAGAGGAAGAGGGTAGATAGGAAGTGAGGGAGGATGGAGATTGATAGGGGGTGATTGATTGAGTGATAATTTAAATAGAGTGGCGTGTTGAGTTGCAGATAAACGTCTTAAACTGTGCATTAGAGACTTGAGCTTGAACACTACTTAGTGAAAGAACATGAATAGCTTTACCAGAGGGCCATTATTTTAAAAACATTTAATTTCACCCAAATCTATTTGAAATATGGGATTATTAAGGGATTAGCTATGCATCACAAAATGCAAACAAACATGTAAATCATCTCAACAAACATCACATTTTGCTAATTCAGTTGGTCACCAGTATCAGTGGAAATATAATACTGTCACGACTACAGTGACATACTTCAGCAGGCTATGTCTGGCCAGCCTGATTCCTTAGCATGATAGACTGTTTTATCAGTGTTGGAGAGAGGGAGATCGAGGAAGAGAAAGAGGGAGTGTTTATTTCAAAGATGGCATTAGCAGAGGGGTGGGTACTGAATGGGTTTTATGGTCTGAGCTCTGTGTAATGGATCAATTGCACCATCTTCTGGTCTAAAAGGGAAGGTCTGTTTGTGGTCCCGCCTCTTGATGAATTACTGTAGGTATATACTGTACCCTTAAAGTACTTTACCTTATAAAGTTAAAGCATGGCATTATATCAAAAACAGACAGTGACACTTTTAGGACGTGGAGCATTGCGTTTACTCACCTGTCAACCACGTAACCTACACTCACTTAGACATAGCCTAGTTGTCGCATAAACACACACACTTCTCTCTTCTATCAAGACAAGTTTGTGGTTGTAAAGCTGACACATCTTAGAGCTCAGGTTTAGAGGTGAGAAGTAGATTATCACATGCTTTTTGAGAAAGAACTGCTATTCCGTCTGGTCCTTGAGACTCATACAGTAGGCCTATATTCTCTCCTCTTCATTCAGTACACTAGAACTGGACTGTGTGTGTTGCTCATGCATGCTTTGTCTGACTGGAACAGTCAGGGTGTGAGGTCACCATGAGTGAATTCAGAGTCTCGGAATGCCCAAAAACTCCTGTGCCTTATTCCTGTCCCCGCTAGCCTCACATCACACACCAACCAACAGGATATTTATAGCACAGCAGTGGTGTCTGTCTGTTGCTAGGAGACCTCCTGCTGCAGAATTTTCAAGCAAGCAGTCCCCTTTTCGTTTACAAGATGAAATGTTCCATGAAAATTGCTACTATACAAATCATTGTATATACAGGTGACTAGGTTACCCAACCAACCCATGTATTTGTCTGTACAGAGTGAATGCATCTGAGCTGTAGGCCTATTCCTCCTAGCCACACAGGGCTTTGCCTCAACATTCTGTATTAGATTAAAACAATGCATAACACACACAAATAAATACATAAGTGCCCGCTCATGGGAATGGACATGGACACTAGTGTTGCCTCTGAGAAGGGTCCTGGGAGTCTTCTCAGATAGAAAGCCAGACTGCTGCCTGTAAGACATCTGCTCACATGTACATTTTCTAGCAAGATCTCTATTGTGTCTTATTTCTTCTGGGGGGAGGGTGGTGTCATTGTTATTGAATGATCCTTGAATGAAGAGAAAGTGCTGATCATGTTTATTCCTCAAGGGTCAGGGCCCTCAATCTTTGATTGCTATGGAAACCCACTGGCTTTCTGCTTTGTGCCCAGCTCAGTAACACAACGGTGTTCTTTGGTTTGTGCTGCTTGTTGCATCGTTTACTGTGTCCTGATAATATCACAGTATGGTGAATTCAGTTAGCAAGATTCATGCTTGTGTTGCATCTCTCTCGCTTTCTTTATCTCTCTCATTCCCACCCTCCCTCTTTGCTGGGAAATCCTCATTACCTGCTTTGAATAAACAGTTGAACTGTGTGTGTGTGTGTGTGTGTGTGTGTGTGTGTGTGTGTGTGTGTGTGTGTGTGTGTGTGTGTGTGTGTGTGTGTGTGTGTGTGTGTGTGTGTGTGTGTGTGTGTGTGCGAGACTGAAACAGCATGAGGCACTCACTGGGATGTTTTCTTGACCCCTTGGGTAGTTGTTTGGGCTATAATGAACTATCCTTTGGGGAGTTTTTCAGCACAGGGCCACAGGCAGGTCTATAGATGCACAGTGGAAATAATTGATGGTATGGCTGTGTTCCCTCTGGTGGACAGAAATCCTACTACAATTCCTTAGAATAAAAATAAATGTATCCTAAATTCTAATGGGAATTCAAAAAAGTGTATGAAACTAAATTAATAATATTGTTTACTTTATGTTAAAATAAGCTATGCATTGAGTATGCATCTTGTTGTGTGATTAGTTCCCACATATGTTTGTAATCTAAGCATAGCCAAGTAAGTGCATAGCAAAATGAGGGATGATCTTCTTCAATATTTAGATTTGTCCTTCTGTAAATTTATCATGGTACCATGGGCATGAAATAGCCTTTTTTAGACTGGCCAATCAAATAACTTATCAACTTTATTTTAAAGCCATTATAGCCTACATCTTTCAACATAATCTACAAGTCTGTCTCCTGTCCTGTCATAAAAGATTTCCCGCCCAAAGTCATGGAGTCCAGTCTATATGTGTGTCAGTGTGTGATGTTATTTTTTGCTCTCACGAGGAGAACCCCCTGTCTGATTGTCAGACAGACAACTTGCCACCACGCGCCTCTCTAAAACCGTCCAGTCTAGCCGTCTGACCTCCAGACACCCCTTGCCTTCTGTTTCAGCAGCTTGGCCTCAGAGCCAATACGAAACATACTTTATTTATTTTCTGAGCACCTCCAAGATGTACCATATGATACCTACTAATGTTCTAGTTACTTTAGACAGAAACAAAAGTAGGGAGGTGGGTCAGGAAGGGTGGGTGTGCATTTTAGCTAACCCTTCCCCTAACCCTTATTCTAAACTTAACCCAATTCACCTAACCTGCTACCTAAATTTACCTAACTTTTATCATTTTAGTTCCCCTAACCTTTCATGTAAATTATCCTAACCTTTGTCATTAGTTCACCTAACCACCAATGTAAATTCTCCACATAATTATCCTTTGTTGTTGACTCAACAAGCAACCTGGTCTCAGAGAAAGACGTATATTACCAGAGCCAAATACAATGCCTTCAGAAAGTATTCACATCCTTTGACTTTCCACAATTTGTTGTGTTACAAAGTTGGATTAAAATGGATTTAATATAACACATTTTGTCAATGATTAACACAAAAAAATTCTAACATTGGTAAAAAAAAATAATAATAATCAAAAAACACACTCATATATCTTGATTAGATAAGTATTCAACCCCCTGAGTCAATACATGTTAGATTCCCATTTGGCAGCAATTACAACTGTGAGTCTTTCTGGGTAAATCTCTAAGAGCTTTCCACACCTGGATTGAACAACATTTGCCTATTATTCTTTAAAAAATTCTTCAAGCTGTCAAATCGGTTGTTGATCACTGCTAGACAACCATTTTCATGTCTTCCCATAGATTTTCACACAGACCTTTTACTTGTGAAATCTCTGAGCGGTTTCCTACCTTTCTGGCAACTGAGTTAGGAAGGATGCCTGTATCTTTGTGTTGAATGGGTGTAGTGATACACCATCCAAAGTGTAATTAATATCTTCACCATGCTCAAAGGGATATTCAGTGTCTGTTTTTGTTTTATACCCATCTACCAATAGGCCCACTTCTTTGCGAGGCATTGTGTAAGGACCGACGCTGGAGACAAGAAGCAAGTACAGGGAGTGAACATTTAATAGAAAACGGACATCAAACAAAACAAGAACAGCATCTGGACGGGGGGAACAAAACGACATTACGTCAATAAAGCTGACACGGGGAAAAAAACTGAGGAACAGACAGATATACCGGGGGCAATCAACAACGTGAAGGAGTCCAGGTGAGTCCAATGAGCGCTGATGCACGTAATGATGGTGACAGGTGTGCATAATGAAGGGCAGCCTGCCGCCCTCGAGCACCAGAGAAGGGGAGCGGGAGCAGCCGTGACAGATTGGAAAACCTCCCTGGTCTTTGTGGTTGAATTTGTGTTTGAAATTCACTGCTCGACTGAGGGACCTTATAGGTAATTGTATGTGTGGCGTACAGAGATGAGGTAGTCATTCAAAAACCATGTTAAACACTATTATTGCACACAGAGTGAGTCCATGCTACTTATTATGTGACTTGTTATGTAAATTTTTACTCCTGAACTTGGTTTGCCATAGCGAAGAGGTTGAATGCTTATTGACTCAAGACATTTCAGTTTTTTTTAAATATATATATATATATATATATATATATATAATTCCACTTTGACATTATGGGGAATTGTGTGTAGGCCAGTGACCAAAACATCTCAATTTAATACATTTTAAATTCAGTCTGTAACACAACAAAATGTTGACATGGTCAAGGTATGTGAATACTTTCTGAAGGCACTGTATATGGCTCTGTATACATCCTCCAAGACATATAATAACTTAAGTCATCCAATTGGTATGCTATTGTAAGACATATGACACTGTACATCCTCTTATTCGTATGATATTGTACAACAGCTGTTCCATTCATAACGTAATGTAACATAGGTATCATACTAAATTGAGTGTGACAGATTTACATACAGACTAATACGAATTGCCCTGAGACCACGTTTCAACGCAGCCTGCAGCGTTTCAGAGGGCGCCCCTTGCTGTTTATGTGTGGCCAGCGGATGAGTGAGAGGCAGGGAAGCCGAGGAGATTCCATAACATCATTAATCATCCTCGGCGCTGAGACCGCGTGATTCTCAGCCTCTGACGTAGCTCGATATGCTAGGGTTAATAACTTGTGATGCCAGCCCAGGCAGCCACTATATTCAGATGTTCACTTCATTTCCCACCCTCTGTCTACCAGCTTTTCCTGCCTGCATCCCCAGTCAGGCATGACAACAGCAGTTTCATCAAGTAGAATATGACCCAAAAACTGGGCCAATACTTAGGAGGCAGCAGAACTCATTGAACATACAGTAGACTACTACTATTCACACCAACTCAATCTGCCGTCATGGTAGACATTGCATGAGTTTAAAAAATGAACTAGTATAATAGTTCCAGTCGAACTATCAGATAGACATCACTTTTAGGTCTATGCATGGTGTTTTCATACTGCAAAGTGAATGACAAATAGGCTAACCACTATATAGATATATATACTGTATATATTTATTTGTATATATATATATATTGGCTTTGTATGTGTATATATATATATACACATTGGGGTTTTTTACCCCTTTTTCTTTTTGTTTACAGCATTTCCTCTTTAGTTGTTCTCTGCTGTCTATCCTGCAGTGTCTGCAGAAAATGTGTTCAGACATGTAGAGCCAAGTTTAGATCCTTTCAGTTTAGATTCAGGTTGGAGTGTTAGTAGTCAAGATCCTTCAAAGCACCTCGTTGCATATATAGATTTCCATTGATCATTATTTAACAACCACACAAATAACAAACGGCTCTTTAGTTCAGTAAAGGGAATGTGTGTATTCTTAGCTCCGTCTGTGCTGCGTTATTGTTTGCTTCGCTTGATGCCTTTTAGTATGTAATACCAAACCTGAACAATGTTTTTTTGCAAAACAAGAAAACAGGGTATAAATATGGCCTTGAATAGCAACTAAAAGGCGATGAGAGTGATTTGTTTTAATGTCTGAACATTTCAACTGCAGTAGGTTATGTTTCATCAGCACCAGTGTATGCGTTGGCTCAGGAGAGGGTTCTCTGTCTCTCTGTGTCTCTCCACCAGAGCTATGCCTCTGTGTCCATCCTGTTGAGGAGGATTGGAGCAGACACCTAGCTCCTGACTGGAAGCTGCCTGTCGGAATGGCTCTCCAACGGTGACCACAGAATATTTTATTAATTAATTAGCATTTTGTGGTGTTATTAAAGCACTCACATGCCCCATTTGGCCAGAAGCCTTTCCTTTTAACACATTTACTCATGCAGGATCTCAATCCAAGAAACGAATCTGCAATGATACAGTGCTCATAAAAGCAACAATTCCCACAAAAGAACCCCAACATACTGTATGTGATTGGTCCAAATTGCATTATGAAATCACCGATTCCCCCTCGGTTTAGAGTTTTCATTTACGTAAGTGCTAAGTATACAGACAGCACAAACCCAAGTGATGAAGTGCTTCTTCATATATATCGAAATTATGTTGATTGTAAAGTTGGAATTGTGGAATGGGCCATTCGCCCTTCGCTATTTGACCCTGACATGTCTATTTGGAATCCATATGCTCCTCACAGACAAAGTGCTCATCGATCAAGATCTGTACACCGCAGCAGAAATCACCCCAAAAGCCCACTGTACAACATCTAAGTTGTTGGTCAGTGGTCATCAAGTTCATCATAGAACTTGGAGCAAACATTGTTTTTCAAAACATTGTAACAGTAAGTGTGTCTAAGGCGTTAATGTTGTACAACATTGAAAGCAATGGAAAACTGTATTGAGTGAAGTAATAACTGCAATCCTTCAAACAGGACGAGGACGTCTGTACATAGCCTCTTCATTGTTCTGCTCTTGCTTTCCCTCTATGTTTTTCTCCCACTCCCTGTCTCCTCCCACTGTCCTCAGGGAGATACTAGTTAAAACACATACTCCAAACATTTCACATTAGTCACACATTGTTTATGAGTTTCTTTTTATCGGAATAATTTACAGAAATGTCTATTTGCTTTTTAATTAGTATATGTGGTTAATTATAATAATTAACTGCTCTGAGTTAATTGTTTTGTTTACAGTAAAATAATCATGATTGGTGCTGTTTAGTAACTGGAATGACATTTTGCATTTTGCTAAAGTTATTATATGCCTTGTAGCCATTGCATAATCTTGCAATCATTCCACAAGAGAGGGCTTGAGTTTTCCAATATGTTCTACAGGAGAATACAAATCATAATCATCATCAATAAGTGTATAGTAAAAACAAAGAGGATATTTAGGATCATGAAATGATGTTTGTGTGTATGTTTGCGTGTGTGTGCGTGTGCGTGCATGTGTGGGTGCGTGCGTTGTGTGTGTGGGGGAGAGAGAGAGAGGGACAGATCACAAAGTGCCTCAACATTCCCAATTATCAACAAGCCGCACTATTGCTCTTGGCCTTGATTGATATAAGAAGAGGAAAGAGAGGGGGACAGAGGTTCAAAACCGTTAGCTTTACATGCAACTATTTTCCAGGAATTCAAATGTTCTACAACATTAGGATTCTCTCATATGCCTCTTCTTAATGTGCCTCCCAGAGATACAAATATTTGCCTTGAGTAATTGTTTCAGAAGCCTTGTCTTTTTCTAGAAGTCTTATGCTTATGGAAAAAATGTCTTCACGAGGTAGGCCTACTGATCCAAATAATTTACGAACAAAGATTTGTTTTGTATGTCTCCGGGCTAAGGAACATGAGACATGGACATATACAGTTGAAGTCGGAAGTTTACATACACTTAGGTTGGAGTAATTAAAACTTGTTTTTCAACCACTCCAAACATTTCTTGTTAACAAGCTATGGTTTTGGCAAGTCGGTTAGGACATCTACTTTTTCAGATTATTTCTCTTATAATTCACTGTATCTCAATTCCAGTGGGTCAGAAGTTTATATACACTACGTTGACTGTGCTTGGAAAATTCCATAAAATAATGTCATGGCTTTAGAAGCTTCTGATAGGCTAATTGACATCATTTGAGTCAATTGGAGGTGTACCTGTGGATGTATTTCAAGGCCTACCTTCAAACTCAGTGCCTCTTTGCTTGACATCGTGGGAAAATCAAAAGAAATCAGCCAAGACTTTTGTAGACCTCCACAAGTCTGGTTAATCCTTGGGAGCAATTTTCAAACGCCTGAAGGTACCACGTTCATCTGTACAAACAATAGTACGCAAGTATAAACACCATGGGACCACGCAGCCGTCATACCGCTCAGGAAGGAGACGCGTTCTGTCTCCTAAAGATGAACGTACTGCGAAAAGTGCAAATCAATCCCAGAACAACAGCAAAGGACCTTGTGAAGATACTGGAGGAAACAGGTACAAAAGTATCTATATCCACAGTAAAACGAGTCCTATATCGACATAACCTGAAAGGCCACTCAGCAAGGAAGAAGCCACTGCTCCAAAACCGCCATAAAAAAAGCCAGACAACTGCACATGGGGACAAAGCTCGTACTTTTTTGAGAAATGTCCTCTGGTCTGATGAAACAAAAATAGAACTGTTTGGCCATAATGTCCATCGTTATGTTTGGAGGAAAAAGGGGGAGGCTTGCAAGCCGAAGAACACCATCCCAACCATGAAGCACAGGGGTGGCAGCCTCATGTTGTAGGGAGTTATTCCTAGCCACCGTGCTTTTACACCTGCATTGCTTGCTGTTTGGGGTTTTAGGCTGGGTTTCTGTACAGCACTCTGTGACATCAGCTGATGTAAGAAGGGCTTTATAAATACATTTGATTTGATGTTGATGGTGCTTTTCTGCAAGAGGGACTGGTGCACTTCACAAAATAGATGGCATCATGAGGAAGGAAAATGATGTGGATATATTGAAGAAACATCTCAAGACATCAGTCAGGAAGCTTGGTCGCAACTGGGTCTTCCAAATGGACAATGACCCCAAGCATACTTACAAAGTTGTGGCAAAATGGCTTAAGGACAACAAAGTCAAGGTATTGGAGTGGCCATCACAAAGCCCTGACCTCAATCCTATAGAAAATTGTGGGCAGAACTGAAAAAACGTGTGCGGGCAAGGAGGCCTACAAACCTGACTCAGTTACACCAGCTCTGTCAGGAGGAATGGGACAAAATTCACCCAACTTATTGTGGGAAGCCTGTGGAAGGCTACCCGAAATTTGACCCAAGTTAAACAATTTAAAGGCAATGCTACCAAATACTAATTGAGTGTATGTAAACTTCTGACCCACTGGGAATGTGATGAAAGAAATAAAATCTGAAATAAATCATTCTCTTTACTATTATTCTGACATTTCACATTCTTAAAATAAAGTGGTGATCCTAATTTTTACTAGGATTAAATGTCAGGAATTGTGAACAACTGAGTTTAAATGTATTTGGCTAAAGTGTATGTAAACTTCAGACTTCAACTGTACATAGGAAAGCTATTTATTGTGCTCTTTACTTTTGTTAAATTCAGCGCCTGCGCTCTGGGGATCAGTAGTGAGGAGAATTGTGAATGGGGGGAGTATTTTGGGTGTACAGTCATAAATCGGACTCCGAGGAGCCAGGAAGTATGCAGCGCGACAGATAAAGTCGAGAGAGCGGGCGTTTGTTGTCAGTGGACGGGGATCACACGCTTCAGGGTGAGAGGGAATTATAGCTGAGTGCGAAATTGAGCCTAATCCATTGCAGTGGCAGAGACTGACCACTCAGTAGTTTAGATTTGAAAGCGGGGAGAGATCACGACCCTGCTTACAATAAGGTAAATATTACGTTAGCACATTGCTACTAAACAAGACGGAAGAGAATAGAAGCGGGATTGCTGTTATTTCACGGCAAAGGTTTTTCTTGCTCACAAAACAATTAAAATCAAGGAAAATTTCTCAGCAAAGATTCAAGATGCCTCGGGTGGTCCCGGATCAAAGGAGCAAGTTTGAAAACGAAGAATTCTTCAGGAAACTCAGTCGGGAGTGCGAGGCAAGTCTACTCATTGGATACATTTTATCTGGTGGCGGAAACAAAGTACCTCATAATGTGGAAATGCACGTTGCGCTGAGACAGCACAATAGCCTTTTTATTATTTTCTTACTGAAATATGGATATGGATTCCATTAAAGATATGAAGCACTGTTACATTTATCTGATACGTTATTTCATATTTTAATGTCTAAATAAGCTTACCACTTTTCAAAAAAAGAGGAAGAAGAGTTATGAAACTATTTTTAGTTTTGATTTGTTTTAAGTCCATCAACTTATCTGAGTCGCTCATCACCTCACTGCGCGAAGCATTGCCATTCACGGTGACTTTGCCTCATGGTTAATGTACATTTGTTTCCCATATTGTATCATTCAATAGGCTAAATGGAGATGCATTTGAATTAAATTAATATGATACCTCGGAATTGTAAGAATTTATAAAAATAAAGACGTCTCAAATTTAGACTATCATCTGAGCCATAAAGTGAGCCATGATTAATGCCTTCACAGTAAAGTATATTTATGTTACTTAGGTTATGTATTTTTTTCCCTCTGGGATTAACTTTATTGATGCATTTTCCCTTCATATTTTCAGATCAAATACACAGGTTTCCGAGACAGACCGCACGAGGAGAGGCAAGCCAGGTTTCAGAACGCTTCTAGAGACGGTCGCTCAGAAATAGTGAGTAAAACATTTCTGTTCAGCATACTACTGCGATAATAAGACTATAATCAGACATCATTACACTAACCTTAAGTGTTTAACAATATTTTGCATAAATAGACACCGCGAACGGAACTAGACATTTTACATGCCTAGTTAAATAAAGATATATATATATTTTTAAATAAACATCAGCCAAAACATTCCTTTATTATCTGGCAAACAACACAAAAAACATCCTCATAACATTATTTCACAAAAACACTAATATGATTAGTTCACTATCCAGAACTGTCATAAACCTGTGTAGCAGGTGTCTGGCAGACAAGGCTATTAAGGTCTGCCTCTGTCTCAATAGCCTTTTGAGGAGAGAAGCCCCACAGGGGCATTGACAATGACTGAAGTCGGGGCAGAGCTGGTCTGGCGTCGCCGACAGTGGCTACATAAAACGATCCCTCTGCTCACTTCTTTTTCAGTCATCACGGTATTTTCACGTAGGCTACACTCTTAAGTAAAGGACTCTGTCCCTGGAAGAACCTTTGGGGGTTCTAAAAAAATGACACACGGGAAACCTCTGCAGTTCAAAAAGGTTCCTTTGAAAAGGGTCTGTTTAAAGGTTCAAACTGGAACCTTTTTGTGATGGGAGGGGTTACATATTGAACCTTTTTAATTGTAGAGGCAACCTATCAAAAGATTACCCATTGCGGCATTGAAACATTAAAGGTTGCTCCAAGAAACACTTCAACTAACCAAAGGTGCAAATATGAACCATTGACCTCAATGGTTTATTGAGGAACTCCAGGGGTTCCTCCAGGTTTACTCGAGTCCCCATTAATTATAAGAGTGTACTAAGGTATGTGCTGTAATAAAGTCAAATGTATTATTTATTTTATGTAGGCCTAATACTTATATTCTTAGAATAGCCTAACATTTCACTCTTTTTGAGTCAGATTTTTTATATAGTTGTGGTAAGCTAATTCAAATCAATGATTTTTCTTCTAATTAGTTATTTTTTTGTGATTAAATATTTTGGTGCTTTATGAGGATTGTTTGATTTGTTACTGTCACTGTTTGCTCTGTAAGGGTCCTAATCCTACCATTCACCCAAGTGTGTCTATTTCAAAATACAATTATTCTGACTGAGAAAGCCATTTGAAAGTACCATCATCATACCTAAAATGTTAGTAAATTAAATAAATGCAAATATACTTTGTTATTTAAATAAGGCAGAATAATGCACATATAGCCTTAGTAATTACATGGTCATAACATTTTATTTTGTGTTAGTATGTGTTTTGTGTATTCTGCCTGTGTTGTTTTCCCTGTATTCTGTTTGAAGTAATGCTGTGAAAACAACAGAAAACATTGTGTCCATGTTTGGAGCTCAGTTGTTTAACATCTTTACCTATGATCTGGTAAATTCCATAACATCAACCAAGCACGGGGAACATAATTCAGAAGGAATCATCCAGACCCTGCGTCTTTAGTGTCAGACAGGGTTTGCTTTTAAACTATTATGGATTTTCCTTCCCTGTCTTTCTTACTGGATTCCTCCTATCTCTCACTCAGTCCATCTCCCTCTCATTCAGTCTCTGTCTTTTATGAAGTCAGTCCTCTATTGCCCAGTATTCCAACATTGAGTGTTGGTAAAATAAAATCAGATGTGAGTAACTCTATACTTCAAATAGAGAAAATTAGGACTCTTGTTTTTTCCCCTTCTTTCTCTGAGTGTTGGGAGCTCGGCTCCAGACCCTCGTCTCTCTGATGTGAAAAAGAAATGACGGGCTGCATAATTTATGCTCGGGCCCAGTGTTCTGATCCTGTTTGTATTGATTTCCCTCTAAAAGGCTTTTGTGGCGACGGGCACCAACCTCTCACTGCAGTTCTTCCCAGCCAACTTGCACGGGGAGCAGAGGCAGACACCCACACGAGATTATGTGGACTTTGACCGGGAGACGGGAAAGGTAATCTCTTTTATTTTCTCTTATTCTCTCTTCTCTTTATATCCTCCCTCTAATCTCATCTGTTCATCTTCTGAGAGGTGATTTTTCTTAACCTCATCTATGACACTTTTTATTTCCCAGACATTTCTGTGAGCTCATGTAACCGCACACTAATGATCTGTAAAGAGCTTGGTATGGGCGCGAGGTATTCCTAGAATTTTTCACCAAAAGTTGAGGTTGATCTCACGACAGTTTGATTGAATCCAGGCTGTTGATTCAGATTGATATGTTCTCTGGGTGGGATAAACCATGGGCTTTCCGTAATGATATGTTATTGCTTCACACAGAACACTGCCCGGCCGTCCACTAAAAACCCCACTCTTCACTGTTTCTCCTTTTGGTTCTTTTTTTAGCATGCCCATTTTTCTCACTGTAATTCCAACACATTCTACCAACTCAATGAACACACGACTACAGTATGTGGTTTCCCTCAAAGCCATAGGGAAGGAAGATGATGATACTGTTCCAACCATAGAAATACAATCATAATCATATAGTAATAGTATATTACAGTATAGTTTAGTATAGTATAGAAATACTAATTCTATAGTAAAGCCGTGCTTTTCCTGTGATTCTGACAGTACTGCAGGGCAGGGCTTATTATCCAGGGCTCATTATCCACGAGGAGGCCTACAAAGACCACATTCACAACTACTAGGACTCACTTCCCACAACCAAATCTGCTTATTTCTCCAACATCATAAGGAATGAACAAGGAAACCCAGGAGTGCTCTTCTCAACCATCAACAGACTTCACCGCCTATTGGACAACCCATGTCTCACAATCACCACCGACCTCTGTGACAGTTTTCTGGCATCCTTTCAAAACAAAGTGGAGGCTATCTACCAACAGCTGAAACAGTCTCACCCTTCAGTCGGGCTTCCGGGCTATGCATAGCACTGAAACTGCCTTGGTAAAGATAGTGAATTACCACCTCTGTGCTTCTGATGCTGGGAACATCTCCATCCGCATCCTCCTGGACCTGTCATCAGATTTTAACTGACCGCATAGAGAGACTTCTTGGAGTTTCCAGAACAACCCTTGCCTGGTCCAAATCTTATCTATCTGATAGACAACAGTTTTTCTTCCTTAGCAACTACAGGTCTGCCCCAGCCCATGTATCACAAGGTATCCCACAAGTCTCAGTGTTAGGTCCATTACTGTTTAGTATGTACATGCTAAACTGGAAGTATGTACATGCTAAACTTGGTCAGATCCTCTGTCAATTTGGACTAAGATTTCACTGTTATGCAGATCACACACACATCTACATCCACACAAATCCCAACTCCACTCTGTCACCCCCCTCGGGTGTTGACTGTCTCCGTCAAGTGAAAACTTGGATGAGCAATAACTTTTTCAAACTAAACAACAAAACAGAGATCATGCTCATGGGCCCCAACTCTCTCATCAACAAACTGGGTCGGCGGCTGCACCATCCACTCCAACTCCACAGTCAGGAACCTTGGTGTTACATTTGACCCAACTCTGTCATTTTAACCCCACGTCCAGAACATCACCAAGTTAGCCTTCTTCCACCTTAAAAAACATCTCACGACTCAAACCCTCTCTCACTGACCCAACTGCTGAAACCCCATTCACGCCTTTGTTTTATCACGCCTGGACTACTGTAACGCCATTCTCTATGGACTCCCCGCCAAAACACTAGGCAGACTTCAACATATTCAAAATTCAGCTGCACAAGTCCTCACACACCAGACTTTGGGACCACATCACCTCCACCCTCATCAAACTCCACTGGCTTCCAGTTCAATATAGGATCATCTTCAAATTGCTCATGCTCACCTACAAAACCCTCAATGGACTGGCGCACACATACCTTACTGACCTCCTGCACCCCTACACTCCCACCTGTTCACTGCGCTCCTCTCACACTGGCCTCTTCACCCTCCCTCGCACCAGGCTCCGCTCTATGGGAGACCAGGCTTTTAGCAGTGCAGCTCCCCAACTCTGGAACTCAATCCCTCTCCATGTCTGAACCTCACAATCCATACACATATTCTAGTCCACACTAAAGACACACCTCTTCACACAGGCTTAGCTTTTATCCACTGTCTAGTTCACTTCCCTGGTTAGTCTGTCATCATGTTTAGTGTTCTCCATGGTAAGTCTGTCCTCATGTTTAGTGTACTTTTATATACTTACTTATTTAATATGTGATTTTATTGCTTTTTATACTACTGATTTCTTGTGTATGTAAACTGACTTTGTGTGTTGTGAAAAGCGCTTCAAATAAAATGTATTATTATTACAGGCGTGTTAAGGTGATGCAGTCATGACAGCTGATAGTCCATGGGACTGTCTCCGGGTCCTACCAACTCTGTTAATGCCAAATCAAATCCAAATATATTTAACACATGCGCCGAGTACAACAGGCGTAGACTTTACCCTGAAATGCTTACCTACGAGATCTTTCCCAACAATGCAGAGTTAAAAAGTAAGAAAACTTTACAAAAATAAAAAACGAAATAGTCACACAATAAAATAACAATAACGAGGCTATATAAAAGGAGTATCAGTACCGAGTCAATGTGCAGGGGTACGAGGTAGTTGAGGTAATTGAGGTAATATGTACAGTACCAGTCAAAGGTTTGGACACACCTACGTATTCAAGGAGTTTTCTTAATTTTTACTATTTTCTACATTGTAGAATAATAGTGAAGACATCAAAACTATGAAATAGCATATATGGAATCGTGTAGTAACCAAAAAAGTGTTAAACAAATCAAAATATATTTTAGATTTTACATTCTTCAAAGTAGCCAACCTTTGCCTTGATGACAGCTTTGCACACGCTTGGCATTCTCTCAACCAGCTTCACCTGGAATGCTTTTCCAACAGTCTTCAAGGTGTTCCCACATATGCTGAGCACTTGTTGGCTGCTTTTCCTTCACTCTGCGGTCCAACTAATCCCAAACCATCTAAATTGGGTTGAGGTCGGGTGATTGTGGAGGCCAAGTCATCTGTGCAGCACTCCATCACTCTCCTTCTTGGTCAAATAGCCCTTACACAGCCTGGAGGTGTGTTGTGTCATTGTCCTGTTGAAAAACATGATAGACCCACTAAGTGCAAACCAGATGGGATGGCTTATTGCTGCAGAATGCTGTGGTAGCCATGCTGGTTAAGTGTTCCTTGAATTCTAAATAAATCACAGACAGTGTCACCAGCAAAGCACCCCCACACCATCACTCCTCCTCCTCCATGCTTCACTGTGGGAACCACACATGCAGAGATCATCCATTCACCTACTCTGCGTCCCACAAAGACATGGCAGTTGGAACCAAAAATCTCAAATTTGGACTCATCAGACCAAAGGACAGGTTTCCACCAGTCTAATGTCCATTGCGCATGTTTCTTGGCCCAAGCAAGTCTCTTCATCTTATTGGTGTCCTTCAGTAGTGGTTTCTTTTCAAATATTTGACCATGAAGGCCTGATTCAAGCAGTCTCCTCTGAACAGTTGACGTTAAGATGTGTCTGTTACTTGAATTCTGTGAAGCATTTATTTGGGCTGCAATCTGAGGTGCAGTTAACTCTAATGAACTTATCCTCTGCAGCAGAGGTAACTCTGGGTCTTCCTTTCCTGTGGCGGTCCTCATGAGAGCCAGTTTCATCATAGCGCTTGATGGTTTTTGCGACTGCACTTGAAGAAACTTTCAAAGTTCTTCAAATTTTCCGCATTGACTGACCTTCATGACTTAAAGTAATGATGGACTGTCGTTTCTCTTTGCTTATTTGACCTGTTCTTGCCATAATATGGACTTTGTCTTTTACCAAATAGGGCTGTCTTCTGTATACCACCCCTACCTTGTCACAACACAACTGATTGGCTCAAACACATTAATAAGGAAATAAATTCCACAAATTACCTTTTGACAAGGCACACCTGTTAATTGAAATGCATTCCAGGTGACTACCTCATGAAAGTGTTTGAGAGAATGCTAAGAGTGCGCAAAGGTGTAATCAAGGCAAAGGTGGCTACTTTGAAGAATCTCAAATATAAAATATATTTTGATTTGTTTAACACTTTTTTTGGTTACTACATGATTACAAATGTGTTATTTCATAGTTTTGATGTCTTCACTATTATTCTACAATGTAGAAAATAGTAAAAATAAAGAAAAACCCCTGAATGAGTAGGTGTGTCCAAACTTTTGACTGGTACTGTATGTTTTCCATGCCCTTGTTCAGCCACGACTCTGAGGAACATAGGATATTACAGTTCTTCAAATCACGTTGATAGGATAGATCGAATGGAGCTCGTCAAGTTTATTCTCCAGTGATTGCATGTTCACCAAAAGAGCGGAGGTTAAAGGCAGTTAATCCACTCACCGACGTAGTCTTGTCAGGTATCCCGCACGCTGGCCTCTATAACTATATTCCTTCTTCAAGTGTCCGGGATTTGGGCTGAGCAGTACTGAATAAAGTAGGTCATAAATTGATTATCTGAACCATCAAACACCGCTGACTGATTGCATCCCTTCCATTTCCATGGAGCGCTCAATAAAACAATGGAAAGCATACATATTTTAGCCCTGAAGATTTTACCAGTCATTGTATAAAGATGACCCAAAACAATATATTTTTTTAACAGTTTAGATAAGGAATCTTAAAACTTGACACCTTTGTTTCCACACCAACGAAGATGCAGTGTTTAGAAGGATTGTATTTTTTGTTATTTTTTTGTTTGTGTATTCATTTGCTCCCCTGGAGGGCTCGTGGCTGTTGCTGTATGTAAGGTGTGCCAGAGGCCCCTGTTCACAGACAGTGCCTCGCTGAAATTTGCTCATTAAAAATGCATCCGTGAGAAATCGATGGACCTTTCGGCTCAAGGCTGACGGACTAATCTTTGCCCATTAATTATTTAAAAAGGCGTGACTGGGAGTTGTCAGGCGTGCCGAGCACTTTACAGATGAGGCGCTGAGTGACCTGGGCAGGGGCCTTGTAGTAACCCTATCCCCAATCCCCTCTAGCAGGCTTAGAGACCATGCAGCTTTAATGAGCCCTGGGCCCTCCGTCCCTCTTCCAAAATAAGCCCCAAGGAGCTCCTAGTCACAGCCATGCTCCTAGTTCTGACACCCTACACAAACACATACACAAACACATGCACTTTTGAACACATGCATGCGCGCACGCACACACGCGCACACACACGCACACATACACAGGGTGTAAATCCCAAGGCGGTGCTACTGCTCTGCTCCTTGACATAAGTACTTCTCTTTAGGAACTAAGGTGGAACTTACTTGGAGAACGTATGATTTTTCTCTGGGCTCCCCATCTCTCCCTCCCCCTCGCTGCCTCCCTCGTTACCTCGCTCCCTCTCACTTTACCCCTGTCTACTCTACCTCCCTGCAGACTAGTGGTGTCAGGCAGGGAGAGATGTTGCGTACGCTGCAACCTCTGCTCTTAATTCGTGTGATTGTTAACCTTTTTACACAAACACATCTCACACTGCCTGGCTAGGAGACATTAATAGACAGAATGTCTGCAGTGAAAAGTGAAAGTGTGTGGAGTCTGTGGTGTCAGAAGAGGAAATGTGATGACTGGTTTAACTGAAATAACGTTGGCCAACAGGTTGGTGTCTGCTGCTGTATTCATTTAATACATTTTAAAACGTCTGAAATTAAAGCGCAAACTGTAGAAGTGAAATATTGAAGCATTTCATAAAGTCCTTTAGCCAGTGGAACATGCACTGTATCATTTGTCAAACATCCTGGTCTAGCTGTTTTCATGAGGGAACTGTCCAGGTGTGGCCTATAGATACATCAGCCATGTCTCTGTATGTATGGCATGTTCCCCCTATGCCCAGTTGAAGTGTGAGGTCCATAAAGGGCATATAGCATGCAACTTTCTTCTTACCAACGCCAGCCCAGTGTAACAGATGAATAGGGAGCAGTTATAATATTATTTCCATGAAAAGTGAGTGATTTTATGGGTCTTGGTGTTTCTGATTGATGGAGTCAGAACCAACCACAGTGCAGTGTGAGCCCAGGGACTCTCTGTCTCTGAGCCCAGGGACCCTCTCTCTTTCCCTCTTTCTCTCTCTTCTGCTCTCTCTCTCTCTCTCTCTTGGTTTCTTTAGGTCTCTCTATCGCTCTCTCTTTATCTCTTCTGATCTCTCTTTTTTGGTCTGTCTTTAGGTCTTTCTATATCTCTTTTGTGGTGTTTCTCTCACTCGCTGTTCAGGTCTCTCACTCTTGGTCTCTCTCACGTTTCTCTCGTGCCCTGGGTGAATAAACCATTGAAAACAGACGATGCCAGCAGAACGTGGCCAGTTTAAACTTGGCCACTGGTGGAGGACAGTAGTATTATTTGAGTGGGGCGTTGAGCCCAGCCCCCCCCCCAGTAGAGCTTAAGTACAGGCTCCGAGTGTCACTACAGGCTAATGGGAACCAGCTGTGTGGGAGGTTAATTTTAGCGGTAGCTAGCAGGGCCTGGGGAGGAGCCGCTAACCCTGTCCCAGCCAGGGGCTCCCAGTAGCGGACTGTTTTGTACCAGAACCCTGGTCAGTCCAATGAATCATCCACACTGCCCTAATGGTCATGGACCCTAACTCCTAGTCCAATATTAAGTTGATTAGATTGGAGTGTCAAAGGATAGCTAACAGTGCTTTCAGAAAATCATCAGAGACAGAAATGAATACACAGCAGCATACTGTTCAAAATTCACAGAGCAGAACAGGAAGTTGTATAACTGCCACAGAAGCATTGAGTATAGAGTCCTTAACTCCGGTCCTCATACTGTGACAGGCAGCAGAAGTGCAGCGTGTTTGAATTGCTACAGTAGCAGACAGGAGGAGGGGGATGATTCAATGTGTCGTAGTCAATTATTAATCTGTTCCAAGTGAAGTTAGCTTACCTCAGACATGAGTTCAGAGAGATAGGGGGTCTCTGATGAGGATCCTCCATTGATGCCAGTGGTGGAAAAAGTACACAATTGTCTAAAAGTATTTGATTTTAGATATACTTAAGTATCAAGAGTAAATGTAATTTCAAAAATATACTTAAGTATCAAAAGTAAAAGTATAAATCATCTCAAATTCCTTATATTAGGCAAACCCGACGGCACAATTGTCTTGTTTTTTTGATTTACGGATAGTCAGTAGAACACTCCAACACTGACATAATTTACAAATGAACCATTTGTGTTTAGTGAGTCCGCCAGATCAGAGGCAGTAGGGATGATCAGAGATGTTTTCTTGATAAGTGAGTGAATTGGACTATTTGCCTGTCCTGCTAAGCATTCCAAATGTAACTAGTACTTTTGGGTGTCAGGGAAAATGTAAGGAGTAGAAAGTACATTATTTTCTTTAGGAATGTAGTGAAGTCAAAGTAATCAAAGTATAAATAGTAAAGTAAAGGACAGATACCTCAAAAAACGACTTAAGTAGTACTTTAAATGATTTTGACTTGATTGATGCTTTGTTGTTAGGGAACTGCATTGATACTGATGACTCACCGTGGGATTGTAGGGCATCTCTTTAGGCAAGAACCTCTACACAGAGTACCTGGACTGAAGTCATGCCCATTTGATACAATTAGATTTTTACTGTAACTAGAGAAGGGAAGATAGACTCTTAAATATGAACTCTGTCTCCTCAACTCAATCTTGTTGCAATGTGAGACTTTTAGGGTTTTGGAGTGTGGTTCAGCTGTAAGGGTTTAAGAGATATTATGTTTGGCATCTTGTCCAAATCTCCCTCTCTACTCTGTTCATCAGTAGCACTTGTGTGTGGTTTCCCTTTATACAAAGCACAAATTGGGTTCCGTCTGCATGGCCATGCCACAAGGTTGGGTTTGGAGGCTTGTTAACTGATTGTCCTCTTGCTGCTGGTGTAGACCATCCACAGTGTGCTTCCACTCTGTGTTAAGAGCTAAGAGCACAAATACATGAAGAAAGTGGTAGAATGACTCCTACAGTCTTGGTATTAGAGCAGTAAGCCATAGTGAGACTGTGTAGGTGTGTTGGTGTCTGTCATAGGGCTAGAAAAGAGAGAGACAGAGAGCGGGCCTCAGAGGCTGCAGACTCTATAAATCCTTGGCCTGTCTCTAAATGTAAGAATGTTCGCTCGGGGGCAGATAGCACAGGGAAGATTCAGAGTAAATGACTCCATTATGAAAGGGACTGCAGTCTGAGGCGTCACCACAGGAATTGGAGTTTTAATAGTTTTGTGTTAATGCTTCTTCGCTTGTTCCCAAGACCAGCGTGTGTGCGCGCGTGTGTGTGCGTGTGTGTGTGTGTGTGGGTGGGTGGGTGGGTGTGTGTGTGTGCTCGGGATTGTGTGTGTGTGTGACTGTGTTTTTATGTATGTGTTTGTCTGCCTAGCATTGCACTTACGGAGCCAATCTCCATATTCATGATTGGTCATGTGCCACAAAACATGTTTTTGAGCTGCCTGGCGCCAGCTTGACAGTTAACCCTGTTACCGAGCCAGAGAGGGGGGAACAGCTTGACAGTTAACCCTGTTACAGAGCCGGAGAGGGGGGAACAGCTTGACAGTTAACCCTTTTACCGAGCCAGAGAGGGGGGAACAGCTTGTTAGTTAACCCTGTTACAGAGAGAGAGAGAGAGGGGGGAACAGCTTGACAGTTAACCCTGTTACAGAGCCGGAGAGGGGGGAACAGCTTGACAGTTAACCCTTTTACCAAGCCAGAGAGGGGGGAACAGCTTGACAGTTAACCCTTTTACCAAGCCAGAGAGGGGGGAACAGCTTGACAGTTAACCCTTTTACCGAGCCAGAGAGGGGGGAACAGCTTGACAGTTAACCCTGTTACAGAGCCGGAGAGGGGGGAACAGCTTGACAGTTAACCCTGTTACAGAGAGAGAGAGGGGGGAACAGCTTGACAGTTAACCCTGTTACAGAGCCGGAGAGGGGGGAACAGCTTGACATTTAACCCCTTTACAGAGCCGGAGAGGGGGGAACAGCTTGACATTTAACCCCGTTACAGAGCCGGAGAGGGGGGAACAGCTTGGTAGTTAACCATGTTACAGAGCCAGAGAGGGGGGAACAGCTTGACAGTTAACCCTGTTACCGAGTCGGAGAGGGGGGAACAGCTTGGCAGTTAACCTTGTTACATAGCCAGAGAGGGGGGAACAGCTTGACAGTTAACCCTGTTACCGAGTCGGAGAGGGGGGAACAGCTTTCATTTAGCAGCTCCGCTCGCTGCTGCTTCTGCTGGTGGGGGTGGTTATTGAAGGAAACAAAATGTAGCAAATTAATCTCTCTCATCTTCAGCCCCAACATGAAGCAGGGTGTGGTGTTTGGGAAGGGCTACGACATTATCTCAGGAAGCCACACAAATACCCATTGGTCGGTTGCTACGTTTAAAGTTGATGTCCTTAATGTCATAAAGCTACTATAGTTAGTCCATATATATTTTATGGAGTTTGTACTTAAGTCTGGCTGAAGTGGACCTGGTAGTAATGAGTGTATGATGGGGGAGGGCGTAGGGAGGCATCAGCCCTCACTCCTGACACTGATGAGGAGAGGGGCGACTGGACGAAGGCCAGGGCAGAGGGAGGAGGATGATGGACTAGTGTCTCTGCGAGGAGCGCAGTAGGCCGGCTCGTTCTGTGGTGGGGGCTCTTGTTTCCGTCTCCCTCAAACAGAAGCCACTCCACTAGCAGATTACTTGTCAATGACATCATCAAAGTGAGCCCACTAATTGATTCCTGCTGCTCTGTCATGCCCATTGTGCACTGAGCCCTCCTCGTGTTCCTCTGATCTGATGTTAATTCTTTGATGTTTGTTAAAAAGAGGGGTTCTTTGTGTCCTTGGCCATGTCATGTCCTTTTCTTGAATTAGGTTTTTACAAAAATGTTCCTGTTTTGACTGTCTGTTGGGACAGAACTGTCTGTGCTGGGGAAAGAGAAGCTTTGTTTTTCCCCGCACAAGTCAATCATACTCTTTCCTCTAGTCTTCCCATAGGGTTCTCGTTATAGCTCCCCAGCTCAAATTTCCTCAGATCAATGACCACTCGCAGGCTTTATTGTGGGGTACAAAGAAATGGAATGTTTCATGGCTTCCTGAATGAAAAATGTAATCTTACAGTCAACTGAAACAGGTGAGCTCTGGTTGGCCATTATCATGGCTACTTTCTAAGACATACAAAAAATATGACATTTATCTGTTATTACTTAACTGTTCGGCTACCTACATGAGCATTGTTCATTTCACAATGAGACGTGAGAGCATGTTGACTCATAACTGGACATTAGCGTTAGCCACTTAGCCACCTAGCTAGCTAACATTAGCCACAACAAATTGGAATTCATAACATATCATATGAATTGTAATTTGTGATATATCATATGAAATGGATGATGGACATCCACAAATTAATACATACCATACGAAACGTAACATATCATACTAAATGGAGTATCCCAGATTTACTTTTACTATGTTACGTCTACCCCTGAGTCCAGGTTGCAAACATCTATTGCTCAGTCTGAGGTTAATAGCAAGAGTTACAAGAGTTCTTCATTTCTTTTGTTTTCTTTACGTAGACATCGCTCTTTTCCACCAAAAGTGAAGTGTTTCAGTTGACCACTCTCACCCTCTCCTTCTCGCTCTCCTCCTGCCAATTTAAAGATTTTATTTCCTTTTTTTTCCAATCGCCTTGCCCTCCAGAATAATGAACATTCCATGATACTGTGATAACTGATTCTGATTCCTGGGAGTTGGGGACATGGGGACCTAACTGGATGGTGATGTTGCATCTGAGCAGGTCACTTAATCAACATTTCATGAATGAATGAAATATTAATTACACTAAATTGTTCCTGCGTAAATGTCATAGATGGATAGCCCAGATGAGTAGGTGAAAGAGTGTCTGTACTGATGCAGTCTGAGCCTCCCGCCCTCCTTCCATCCCCCTGACTGGGAGCAGTCCGACAGCGTTGTTGTCTGGGAGGGAGGAGAGGGAAGCATCCTGCTTTGGGATTTGTTTCTCCAGAAGCCTCAGGACACAGGTGAGAAATACAGCGTGTATTTGCCGACAGCATTCCTGGTCACTATTCCAGGAACTATATTATCTTCTGGCCGCAGAGGGAGACCTGTGTGGTCACACGGCCTGTAGGGTCGTGTCTCGCCCCTCTGCTTCCAACCTGACACTGTAATGGGTGCCTCTGTGGAGGGGCCAAGTGACGCCCTACAACCCAGTATTCACTGATAGTATTGTACAGAGAGGGAAAATGGCCTTGGGTCCAAGTATTTCTAGAGTGCCTGAGAAATCAAGTCCCCGAAGATGCTCTTGGCAAGCCTGCTGATTCTTTATTTTGTCTGTCGTTACCTCTTTCCATGAAAACTGAGCCCGCCATCACGTTCTTTTTAAATGATAATATTCTTCTATTGTATTTTTAACCATTATTTTGTTCATTTATTCATTTATTGTTAAAAACTGAGTTAATTGACTACTTTTAGATAATAATGATTCCATATTCTAACAGTGATGTTTATATTAGTGTCTGACTATCTGATGTGAGTTCTCAGAATCCTCTTTGGTTTTGTAGACTCAGCCATTTCTCCTCTGTAGCCTGTCCCTGCAGTCTCTCTCCCATTCTCCTCTGTAGCCTGTCCCTGCAGTCTCTCTCCCATTCTCCTCTGTAGCCTGTCCTGCAGTCTCTCTCCCATTCTCCTCTGTAGCCTGTCCCTGCAGTCTCTCTCCCATTCTCCTGTGGTTAGAAACTTTATCCAAATGCTGGATTTGCCTTTGCATGATATTTACTTAAGTTAAACAGCCATCTGTAAAAACGCAGAAATGGATATCATGTGTATGGTGTTCGTGCGAGAAATTATTTTACATAGTGTACTCTGTCCCCAACTACCCTATACCTTATTCCCAGTGAAAGTATAAATTGTAGATAAAAGTGGAATCATAACCAAACTCATAATCTGTCTTACAAAGTGACAAAGACTACGTTTCCCTTACCACTCAGATAATAAGGCTTCTATTACATTTGGTAGCTTTTTGGGTTGTACAATTATAAATAATATAACGGATAAAGTAAAGCTGTATCACCGGCTGGATGGGCAAGATAGAAACAATCAGAGTCCATTTTGATGCCTTTTACAATTGAATTGGGGAAATGATGTAGAGGAAGCCTCACTGAATTTGAGTCAGCGTTACCGCATTACAGAATCAGGCTTAGCAGGAGCAGTTATCCTCTGATTAGGAACATATATCTGAGGAATAGTCTGTCTGCCAGGCCGTCTGCCAGGCTGTCTGTCTGCCAGACTGTCTGCCAGGCTGTCTGTGATTGTATGTATGTATGTTTGTGAGTTCTGCCCTGGCATGGTGTCAGGTGAATGCAGGGCAGTTAGAGGGCTATAACTGGGTTTAGGCGGGAGGGGGTCAGTCCCTGTCGGGACTCGGTGGTGAGGGGTAATTATAGGGCTTGGAGGGGCGGGGAGAACGGGTGAGCGCACGGGGCAAAACAAGGCTAATACCTCTGTTTCTTTGTTTCTGTGGCAGGTGGTGTGGGTGGAGTAACGGAGAGTTGTGTGTGAAGGTGTTTGTCTGAGTATTGGTGTGTGGGTGTGGATGGGTATATGAGCCCGAGACAATAGTGTAAACGTTCAACTTCAACAGAGAGAAGCATGCTCTATCTCATCCTGCTTTGTATGCATCTCAACTGCACCTGGTCACACCTGTTTCTCTGTGTGTGTTGGTGTGTGTGTGTGTGTGTGTGTGCGCGTGGGTGGGTGGGTGGGTTTGATCTCATCGATGAAGGATGTGAGTGTGCTCATATATATGGATAGACTGACACTGTATCTGAAAAAAAATCAGCTCAGCCCTGATTAGGATTGCACACACTACTCCCGTAAAGGAATTGTGCTGACTCGACTCCCAGGGACTTCCTGCTTCTCCATATCTAGCGGAGCAGAGGGGAGGGAACAGATAGAGATACTTGGATAGAGAGAGAGGGAGGCTGGGGGTTGGGTAGCCAGGTTGAGAAGCAGCTGTGGTTCAGTTGCTGTAGACAATGAGTGTTTCATCAGTAGAGTCTGGTAGGGTCCCTCCCTCCATGGCTGGAGTCCCCGGCCGGCCCCTCAGGGTCCCTGCTGTAGAGGGCCAGGCTGACTGGCCCGGGCCTGGGAGGCCTTACTCACACACACAAACTACACATCCTCACACCATTACAAACACACCCACACAGTACACATTCACATATCCACATCTAAGTCATCTTAGGGGCAAAGGTGAAGTCACTCACACTGTGTAGTATTGCATTACAGAGTATAGTGTGTGGGTATTCTATCCTGTAGTTGCCATTGCCAGCATTAGTGTGTGGGCACTGGTACCTATTTAAGACCAGTTTGTTTAAGCTCACATGGTGGTTTGTGACTATGTTCCTGTTTTGCTCATTAAGGTTGGGTGGGTGGGAGTGTACAGTATGAATGGGCTGTTGGTGAGAACGTGGTGGTAGAACTGGGCACCAGTGTGTTTGTCACTTCCTGCCGATTGCTGACCTGCCCAGTGGGGGTTGCTGAGTCACCAGGGGGGCACAGAGGCAGCTGTCACAGCACAGCCAGAGGGCAAGGTGAGGGGAAAGGGGAGAGAGGGGTGCGGGGTAGGCAGCTGGCATGGTTTCACAGACCTGGAGGCGAGAGGGGAAGAGAGGGGAACATGGGCATCTGTCTCTGTGTGTTTGTGACTTTGGACCAGAACCTGAAGACTCCCAACCTAGATGTACCCCTGCTGCCCAGAGCACAGCATTGTGGGGTTGTGGTGGAGGCTTATGGGAGGATGGGGGTCAGAGGGTGTCTAGTCAGGAGGGTGGAATCAGAACAGGGTTTTCGACTAGATAGCATACTGCTTATGTCAGAATTTACCAGAATATACTTTTTGTAGCAATCAGAACAGGGTTTGACTAGATAGTATACAGCTTATGTCAGAACTTACACAGCAGGTTAGGATAATTAATGTAGCAGGTTAGGAGAATTATCATAGCAGGTTAGGAGAATAAGTTACTGTAAGGTTAGGAAAGGGGTTAGGGTTGGCTTAAATCCAAAACAAAACAACTTTTGACATGACTTCAGAACAGCCATGATGACACAGCATGGTGACTGCCTGGAAATACACACACACTACAGGGGGAACCAGCTCATACACAGAGAGAGAGAGAGAGAAGGAGAGAGAGTGGGATCTGAGTGGGATCTGTCATCCCCACATGCTCATGGTCACTGCGTGAATAATACACTCACACATGCACACACGTCCCAGACACTCAATAGCATAATTAGTCCTGTGTTATATCAGTTGTTTCCTAGCATTCACTCACTCACACACACAGACAGACACTCACATTCACACAAACTAGCACCCACGAGGTGTGTGAGGACAATGGTCCTCTGTGTGCGGGCTCACTGCCCTCTCTGCCCCCTGTGGCTGGGACTGCAGCCCTGCTCTCCTTCTCTCTAAAGTGCTTTTATTTTACTCTGAGAGCACCCAGATCTGCTGACGAGCCTTTGGCACGTGTCTAAATGAGGAGCCCTGTGCCAGTGGCTCTGCAAACAACCGTGTGCACAGCCTGAAAGAGACCGGCTAGCCTCCACTCTCATCCAAGTAGACTAGTGTCCTGTTGTACCCCAGAATGATTGCTATTGTCAAGTCCCCCCGTCATACTGTCCTGCTGTGTGATGTTGAGTGGTTGAGCTCCAGTCCCTACATTCCTTCATCTGCTGTTTTTTTTCTTCAAATCAAAGGCGTTCCCTAAGAGCATGGATGTTGTGCAACTGCTCTTAGAAGCGCAGAGACTCACAGAGAGACTGAGGGTGGCTGGGATGGATGGGATGGGATGGGAGGACGGCTCAGCCTCAGGCCAGTTAGGGTTGGGCTGTAGAGGGGAGGGAGCGGAGGAGTTCCCCAGTGGAGTGGAGCTGACCTGGGATGGGGTCAGTGTCTCCCAGGGCTGGCCAGGGCAGGGACACCACACTGACCACAGGACAGTATACAGCACCACTCCTTGTGTGCTTTTCTAATATAATACTGTTGCTTAGACCACAGCAGAATGTTGGTCAAATCCATACTTAACTTTGAGACTTTACAGTAGTATACTGTGTCATCCAGGCTGCATCACAACCGGCCGTGATTGGGAGTCCCATAGGGCGGCACACAATTGTCCCAGCGTCTTCCGGGTTTGGCCGGTGTAGGCCGTCATTGCAAATAATAATTAGTTCTTAACTGACTTGCCTAGTTAAATAAAGGTAAAGAAAATATAAAATACAAACAAATTCCTCCCTATGGCTCTGTGCATTTCTGTAAAGCCAAAATCCTGGTTCTGCATAGGATCTCTCTTGTGTTTTAGAGTTTAAGGGTGCTCTTCACTCAGTCTTTTCGGCCATCTTTAAGGAGGTACTTGGCCCACAGTTGGTGCTGCTCACAAATCATGGCTGTGAGGGTTTCATTTCCTTTGTGGATGTGTGGACAATGGACCCTCTAACCAGAGCCTGTAGTCTCAACCAGTGGTTTTGTATTTGTGTTCCCATCTTTGTCCTCATGTCATCATGGTTTAGGTGTGTCTGGTTCAGCTGAGTCAGTTAGACTCTGCCATGGTGGCATCTTTGGACCCAGTACTGCATACCCAATAACTGCCCTGTTTAGACTTGGGTGTATCATCAATTCAAGTTCTTTGCCACTTTTATTCACAATGTATGCTATGTGTGTGAGTGTGTGTGTGTATGTGTGCTTTCGTGCATGTGTGTGTGTGTGTGCGTGCGTGCGCGTGCGTGTGTGTGTGCGTGCATGCCTGCGTGCCTGCGCACACATGATCGTGTGTCAGTCACTGGGGTGTGGGGGGATGTGGGGGTTGACATTTATTTCTGAAGAGGAAGTTTGTGGTTAGATCGTTTCTGCGCTCCCGTCTAAATTCTTCCCTCTCCAAGTAGCCGTGCTTTTTTAAAAGCCATGCAGTTTCTTACAGATGTGGAAGTCATTTCAGCAGTGTAACAACTGGAGGAGTTTTTGTTCTGCCTTTAGACGCTGCTGGGTCTGGGCTGAGCACACTGAGCCGACTCCAATCTGAGAGCCGAGAGGCTCCCTCGCCTCGCCCCAGTGCAGCATGGGAAGGTCTGGGCTTGGCCCTCTCGTAAATGAAGCCCCTGTTTGAGGCTTGCTAGAAATAGCCTCTAAAGAAATGCAGGAACGTGGGACTGGGCATGTATCTGACAGAAAAACCAACGTCACCAGAATCCACATCTTACACTGCGTGTGTGTTTGTGTTTTCATTTCTAATTTATTCCTGATCATTTGTTTACCAAGATAGAAATACTGCTTTCCCCAGCCGTAAAGCTGCCGCTTTGTTGACCTCAGTGTTGGTCTGACAGTGTCTAAACATCGGGCAATGGTATACACGCACGCACACACACCTTTAATGTCTCTGAGATAGATAGATGAGGGGTGCACCTAGCCTAGTGGTTAGAGGCAGGTAGCCTAGTGGTTAGAGCATTGGACTAGTAACTGAAAGGTTGCAAGATCGAATCCCCGAGCTGACAAGGTTAAAACTCTGTTGTTCTGAACAAGGCAGTTAACCCACTGTTCCTAGGCTGTAATAAGAGTTTGTTCTTAACTGATTTGCCAAGTTAAATAAAGGTAGAATCTTTTTTAATAAAAAACACTCTCCTGGGTTGCTGTAATTGGACGAATTGATAAATGATCACTTCCCCATTGCTGGAGGATATGACATCTGCTTCGAGTCTGTCTCTTCTGTCTTACTTTGTAGAGAACTGCATCGTTGGAAGCAGGATGTCACACAGGGTGACATGTCTGTCTTCTACTTCCTGCTCTTTATACTTTGTGAGCGGTTGATTGGGGAGGGACTTATACAGTACAGACTTAACAGACACATGGCGTGTGAAGGTGTATTACTACATTCTATAGTTTGAAGGCTCCATTATGGCTACTCTGGCCGTGTTTTGGCTGGTCCACACCTCCCTCTCCTCTCAGACATACTGCCTAGAGTGTGAGTCAATGTATCTCATTAAGTCTGCATATCTACCATGTCTCTCAGCACCTCTGTGTATATATTTAAGCACTAGAGACAGACATGTTCAGACCTCTCTGTCTCATCTTTGCCTTATTTTCTGTGTGTTTGAGCTTGTTAATCGTATAGGGCTTTGTGTGCAGAGAATGTGCCCATGTTGTTTGTTCATGAGCACATTCATTTGTGCTTCTTATTTGTAGTGGTCTTGTTATCACAGAGTCTGGCTAGTCTTGACTATAAACACATACCGTACATAACGACCTGAGCCAAGATAAAAGGCATATTTGAGCTGCGCTGTTGAAGAATATATGGAATGCTTATACAAAGCATTGTATTCACTTACCTGCACTTACTCAAAGCATTTTTCAAAGACTGAGACAGAAAAGAGCATATACATCTAAATGGATGTCCGGTACCTCTGGGTATTTATGAGCAAATAATGTCGCAAAGAGAAGATCAGGATTGTTTTGGCTCTAGGAATCAACAGCTTCCAATGAATTGAATCCCAGTATTAACCCCCACCCCATCTCTCTCTCTCTTGCGCTCTCTATTCAATTCAATTCAAGGGGCTTTATCTGCATGGGAAACATATGTCAACATTGCCAAAGCAAGCTCTCTCTCACACACACACACACTCCCCCACCCGTCTTCACACACACACTGATCCTCTGTGTGTTATCCCCTAAACCAGTCCCACCCTGCAGGCTTCTACCGCCTCCCTCTGAGCAGGCAGCAAGCAGCCTCCACCTCCGTCCAAACTTGTTGCACCACACATCTCTGTCGGTCTCTATTTTACTGTAAAAATTATTGTAGCTATTTTCTTTCTCTTTTCCATTTCTCCATCCTCCCCACTCTGTATCATGACACTAGGCGAGACCCAAATGCAGACACAGGAAGCAGATGGTTGGAGTTTAAGATGTTTAATAAATCCAAAGGGAATAGGCAAGAGAATGGTCACGGACAGGCAAAAGGTCATAACCAGATCAGAGTCCAGAGTGGCAGACAGGCTTGAGGTCAGGGCAGGGAGAAACAGAGTCCAGAACAGGCAAGGGTCAAAACCGGGAGGACTAGAAAAATGAGAAAAGGCAAAGCAGGAAAACGGGAAAAACCGCTGGTAGGCTCGGACATACAAGACGAACTGGCACAGAGAGACAGGAAACACAGGGATAAATACACCGGGGAAAACAAGCGACACCTGGAGGGGGTGGAGACAATCACAAGAACAGGTGAAACAGATCAGGGCGTGACACTCTGTCTATGGCCATTATGTCTATGATAAAGTAGATAACTAGGTGGATTAACTATGTAGCCTTACCCAACCGATAAACCACTATGTTACCTCCAGCCTCCCTCCTCCCTGTGTGTCACTCTGTGCAAATTCTCTCTCCAGGACACCAGTGACCACTCAACAGGCCATAAATCACTCCAACACCACCTCAGCTCAACTCCACTCAATCTGCCCCCCTCCCCATAACTCTCTAAACTACATGGTCTGGCTCCACTCAAGCCCAATAGGGTTAGTGTGAAGCAATAGGTCAGAGATCAGTTCACACACATCAAATCACTGATAATATAGTGTATGTAAACACTATATACAGCTAGAACAGATTTTCTCTGAAATCACTTAGACCTTCCTCTTAAACCCAGTGCCCTGTTTGTTGTGAGAGTGGATAGTTGAAAAAAAGTATGTGGACACCTGACAGTTGGTCCTCCCTGCTATAACAGCGTCCACTCTTCTGGGAAGGCTTTCCACTAGATGTTGGAACAATGCTGCGGGGACTTGCTTTCATTCAGCCACAAGGTCGGGCACTAAAGGTTGGGCACTGATGTTGGGCGATTAGGCCTGGCTCACAGTCGGCGTTCCAGTTCATCCCAAAGGTGTTCGACGGGGGTTAGTTTCAGTGCTCTGTGCACGCCAGTCAAGTTCTTCCACACCGATCTCGACAAACCATTTCTATATGGACCTCGCTTTGTGCATGGGGGCATTGTCATGCTGAAACAGGAAAGGGCCTTCCCCAAACTGTTGCCACAAAGTTGGAAGCACAGAATCATCTAGAATGTCATTGTATGCTGTAGTGTTAAGATTTTCTTTCACTGGAACTAAGGGCCCTAGCCCAAACCATGAAAAACAGCCCCAGACCATTATTCCTCCTCCACCAAACTTTACAGTTGGAACTATGCATTGGGGCAGGTAGCGTTCTCGTGGCATCCGCCAAACCCAGATTAATCTGGAGAACTGCCAGATGGTGAAGTGTGATTTATCACTCCAGAGAACTTGTTTCCACTGCTCCAATTGCGGCGAGCTTTACACCACTCCAGCCGACGCTTTGCATTGCGCATGGTGATCTTAGGCTTGTGTGCGGCTGCTCGGCCACGGAAACTAATTTCATGAAGCTCCCGACGAACAGTTATTGTGCTGACATTGCTTGCAGAGGCAGTTTGGAACTCGACAATGAGTGTTGCAACAGAGGACAGACGATTTTTCAGCACTCGGCGGTCCCGTTCTGTGAGCATGTGTGGCCTACCACTTCGCGGCTGAGCCATTGTTGGTCCTAGACATTCCCACTTCACAATAACAGTTGACCAGGGCAGCTCTATCAGGGCAAAGATTTGGCAAACTGACTTGACGGTGCCACGCTGAAAGTCACTGAGCTCTTCAGTACGGGCCATTCACTGCCAATGTTTAGCTATGGAGATTGCATGGCTGTGTGCTCGTTTTTATACACCTGTCCACATACTTTTCCCATATAGTGTATGTCTGTATCTATACAGTGCATTCGGGAAGTTTTCAGAGCCCTTGACTTTAACGTTTTGTTACGTTACAGACTTATTCTAAAATGGATGAAATATTTTTTTCCACTCATCAATCTACACACAATACCCCATAATGACAAAGCAAAAACAGGTTTAGATTTTTTCGTAAATTTATTAAAACAAAAAAATTGAAATATCACATTTACATAAGTATTCAGACCCTTTACTCAGTACTTTGTTGGCACCTTTGGCAGCGATTACAGCCTCAAGTCTTCCTGGGTATGGCGCTACAAGCTTGGCACACCTGTATTTGGGCAGTTTCTCCCATTCTTCTCTGAAGATCCTCTCAAGCTCTGTCAGGTTAGATGGGGAGCGTCGCTGCACAGCTATTTTCAGGTCTCTCCAGAGATGTCCAATTGTGTTCAAGTCCGGGCTCTGGCTGGGTCACTCAAGAACATTTAGACTTGTCCCGAAGCCACTCCTGCATTGTCTTGGCTGTGTGCTTAGTGTCATTGTCCTGATGGAAGGAAAACCTTCAACCCCAGTCTGAGGTCCTGAGCAGGTTTTCATCAAGGATCTCTCTGTACTTTGTTCCATTCATCTTTCCCTCGATCCTGACTAGTCTCCCAGTCCCTGCCGCTGAAAAATATCCCCACAGCATGATGCTACCACCACCATTTTCTTTTTTTTAACTAGGCAAGTCATTTAAGAGCATATTCTTATTTTCAATGACAGCCTAGGAACAGTGGGTTAACTGCCTTGTTCAGGGGCTGAACGACAGATTTGTACCTTGTCAGCTCAGGGATTTGATCTTGCAACCTTTCAATTACTAGTCCAACGCTCTAACCACTAGGCTACCTGCTTCACAGTAGGGATGGTGCCAGGTTTCCTCCAGACGTGACGCTTGGCATTCAGAACAAAGAGTTCAATCTTGGTTTCAACAGACAAGAGAATCTTGTTTCTCATGGTCAGAGTCCTTTAGATGCCTTTAGGCAAACTCCAAGCGAGCTGTCATGTGCCTTTTACTGAGAAGTGGCTTCTGTCTGGCCACTCAAGCATAAAGGCCTGATTGTTGGAGTGCTGCAGAGATGGTTGTCCTTCTGGAAGGTTCTCCCATCCCCACAGAGGAACTCTGGAGCTCTCTGAGTGACCATCGGGTTCTTGGTCACCTCCCTGACCAAGGCCCTTCTCCCCTGATTGCTCAGTTTGGCCGGGTGGCCAGCTGTAGGTAGAGTCTTGGTCATTCCAAACTTCTTCTATTTAAGAAAGATGGAGCCCACTGTGTTCTTGGGGACATTCAATGCTGAAGACATTTTTTGGTACCCTTCCGCAGATCTGTGCCTTGACACAATTCTGTCTCGGAGCTCTACGGACAATTCCTTCAACCTCATGGCTTGTTTTTTGCTCTGAAATGCACTGTCAACTGTGGGACCTTATATAGACAGGTGTGTGCCTTTCCAAATCATGTCCAATTAATTTACCACATTTACCATCTCAAGGATGATCAATGGAAACAGGATGCACCTGAGCTCAATTTCGAGTCTTATAGCAAAGGGTCTGAATACTTATGTAAATAAGGTATTTCTGATTATTTTGTGATTAATCCATTTTAGAATAAGGCTGTAATGTAATAAAATGTGGAAAAGGTGAAGGGGTCTGAATACTTTCTGAATGCACTGTACATAGTATATACTGTATATACTGCCTCAAAATAACCTGGGGGAAAGGGGGGGTTTGAGTGGAGCTGCTTTTCTCATATGTCTGCATTGTTGGCGTCCCCCCAATAAAAACTGTGTGTTTAGCCTGATAGAGTCATGAATTTTCCTTCTGGAAGGACCTGAGACAGACTGTTTAAATGTGTTATTGATGGCTAAAAGGACTGTATTGGTTGGGGGAAGCTCTGTTTAAGTTGGCCGGTGGAGGGCAAAAAAGGTGGAGAGGTCCAAAATGATAAAAATATACCGTATGTATGCAGACATTCATCTTCTGTTTATTTTAAACTCACTGCCCCATGGTATATGGATTCTCAGAACCACTTATGGTGCACATTTAAGTCCTTGGAAATGTTATGTCACGCATAACCATGTGCATGTGCTGTGGTGCAGTTTTCACATTCATTCTTCTCCATGCATTTACTTGTTATACTTGTAGTTTATGTGTCTTTGTCAAACACTGTGCTGTAGTGTAGAATAGTGTAGTGTGTATTAGGTGCAGCTTGTGTACTAGATCTATTCAGTTGATAGTTAAAGATTTAACTTTGCCTCTGACAAATTAAAGTACCACCCTGTGTACATGAATTCATTGCTTTCAGAGAAGGTTGGAATGGGCTTAGTTTTCTCTATATCCCTGGTCTTCAGTGGAAAACGTAAACACTTTTTGTAATGGAACCTAGGGCTGGGCGGTATACCGTATTTTACTATATACCGGTATTTATGCACAGACCGGTTTGGGTTTTTACTTTACCTTCTATAACAGTATTTTAATGTTTGGATTGTTAAATGTGATACGCCGTGTGTAACGTCCATTGTCATAGTTTACTTCGCTACTCGAGTCATCCCTCTCTGCTCTCTCTCCATGCCGCTTTCCACACAGACCTGGTCCCACCCGCTGTCACTCAAGGAGCGCATTTGTTGTTGCTTGACCACGAGACACTTTCGTAGTCTGCATGGCCAATACAGCACATTCAACGATGTTGTTTCCACTTTGATCAATATAAATCCACAAGCGTTCTATAATTACAATATTAGTTTGTGTTTCTTACATCTGCAAACAGCTAGTTTGTATTTTCTTATCAAGTTAAGCTAAATCGTGTTAGCCACTAATGCTAATCGCTAGGTAGCTGGCTAGCTAATAAAAGTACTGAGTCAGAGCAAACGTAGCTAGCTAATACAGCCTGATACCAGTACTGGTGGAGGCTTAAATCAGCATGTTGTTTGTGCAGCAGTATCTTCTAAATCAAAGAGGAATAGACGAAGCATGAATATGTTGGCTATATGAACAAATATTTAATGTAGCAAAGGTTATAGGGTCTCCTAGGAAACACTGCACATTACTTTGGTTCCTAACCTGTCACAATAACTCGTCCATGGATTTTCATTCGTTGTCATGTCAAACACTGTATTCAAAGTGCCCTCTATTATTTATATTCTAACTATAGAATTATAAGAAACATTATATTTCCATGATTCCAGAAGCTCTCCCAAGGGTTTTGATCTAAATCGCAGTTGCAACATTTTGATTAAAAATAAGGCCTAGTATTTTAGATCATATCGTGGCAGTGTGGAAATGATCTCATGAGTGCAGGAAATGCAGAAATGTATGTAAATGCAGAAAATTATTTTAGGTTTAAGTTGAATTGAACAGTATAAAACATTCCGAATGGAGAAAGACCCATTGAAATAATTTAGAATATATGTGTTGCCACTATAGGGTCACGCACTACTCATAAAGCAAATGAACTTTTATTAATCAAAAACATAAAATACCGTGATATGATATTTTGGCCACATTGCCCAGCCCTAATGGAGCCCCAGTAAAGAGCCTGATGTGTGTGGTGTGGACCTGATAGAGAGGAGGGAGTACAGATGGAGAAGATGGTGATGAGGGAAGAGAGTAAGTTGCCAGCGAGGAAGAATTACCTTTCGGATGGAGAGTCGGGATTGATGTGGGAGTGGTGCGATGACAGAGAGTTGGAAGAATAGAAGTGGAGAGGACAGAAGCTATGGTTCTAGGTGCTAGACTCTCCTGACACTGTGAACTTGGCTATCCTGTGAAATCAATAAGTGGTTTGTGTTTATGGCTAGGATTGGTGTTTGTGTTTCAGAGTGATTAGGTTTGCGTGTGTGTGTGTGAGTATGTCTGAAAGAGGTTATACGTGTTTATAGCCAAAGCCACCTCCCCTCTCTTCCTCCTGCCCTATACTCCCAGCTACAGAAATAAACATCACCCCACAGACTGACAGACTGCACGCTTTTGTCTGGGACTGAATTCCGGCGTCTCAGGGATGTGATATTTCTATGGCCCTGAGCCAAACAGACAGCCATATACTAAACTCCCTCACAGTGGGTTTTGACCAGAAGTGGCACCTCGTCTTGACAACGCTTCGCTCCGCTTGCAATTTGCATAAAGTAGAGCAGAGCTCAACTTTTTCTACCACTCCGCTAGCAGGGTTCTCGCCGTTCATCTTCCCACAATCCCTTGCACATTTCTCTGCATGCCCTCATTGAAAATGAAGGGGGGTTCTCCTGCCAAATTCCTTGTTGGTAAAAACTATGCGTTACTCTTTCCTACTCTTTGGTAAGGAGTCCTATACATATACACCCCCTCTCCCTATTTATCTCTCTCCCTCTTTCTCTGTCTCCCTCTCTCAGTCACTCTCTCTCTCTCCCCCTCACTCTCCCTGTCTCCCTCTCTACGTCTCTCTCCCTCCCTCTCTCTCTATCTCTTCCTCCTTCTATTATGGATATTCACATACTTAATTAATGTATTAATGTATACACACACACACTAATGTGTAAAAATAAAATCAGGATTCACTGATCTGTCATAGGAGTGCCTTGGTTTTTTATTTCTCCATCCTACAGCAGCTTTTATAAATAAACAGCAACATGGCAGGAAGCAAACCTCTCAGTGAGCTACTCTGTGCCTTGGCTGGGCCTGAGGTGAGACAGGAAGAGAGAGAAAGTGGAAATGTTAGTGTATGTATGTGGGGGGGCAAACCACTGTCTCTCCTATTTCGCCTTCCAATCCCCATCCCTCTAACCCCTCCACTGGGCCATAGATGGAGTGGGAGAGGACAGACACAGACATGTGTCTCTGATAGTGAACTGGGTGACCCTGTATTTGAAAACCTGACTACTTTTATCTGAATGGTTGAAAGTGAGCCACAATGACTGTTGTTGAGTAATGTATCAAGGTCTGTGCATTCATTCTGAAGTATATGTTTTCCTCTATGTTTGAGCCAGAGCGTTGTTGTGTCTGTGTGGTCTGTCTGCAGGTGTACCTGAAGGCCCCTATGATCCTGAATGGAGTGTGTGTGATCTGGAAGGGCTGCATAGACCTGCAGCGCCTGGATGGGATGGGCTGTCTGGAGTTCGATGAGGAGAGAGCACAGGTACTGTATCATACCATTACATTACACCCCCCTGGCCTCCAACCACACCAACACAAAACACACAACTAGAAGAACAATTGGCTACAGTATATACACACATTGACATACACCTCTAGACAAACTACTTTTGAATGACTTAACTAAAACTCAACTTAGCAGGTTGCACCCCTGCCCATATGAATATACAAACAAAACACCCACTCACCAGTCCAAACAAACTGTGTGTCTCTCTTCCACTCTGTGTGTGTTCAGCATGAGGATGCCCTGGTGCAGGCATCCTTTGAGGAGTCGCGTAGGAGGACCCGGGACTTTGAGGACAGAGACCGCTCGCACCGAGAGGACCTGGAGGTGAGATGGGCTGGACAGGCTGACAGGCCTGGATGGGGTGGTGATGTCCCCCCTAGTCACATGTTTAGTGCTAACGATAAGAAGTGTTGGAATATGATGATTGGTTGTGTCCCCTGTGTGTTTGCTACCATGATAACCCATTTAGTTTTTTATATTTACCATTAATACAATCATGAACTCATTGTGTGTTTGTCTGGGAGGTTGTGTGTGTGTGTGTTTTTGTATTTTATCTTAAAGCATTTTTATGGTATGTAGGTTTAGTGCATGAAGAGTTTATTCATGATTAGAACACACAGACCCTAAATGCAACCCCTCTAAGATGAAAACCAAATTGTGTTTCTTTAGGACCCTGTGGCATCAAAAATCTGGGACTGATGGCATTCAAGGACCAGGGTCTGTCTTCTTTGCTTTTCAATGTCCCTCTGTCATGCACTAAACCCTGTGTGTGGTGTGTGTGTGTTTGTGAATCAACACGAGAGCATGTGCATGTATGTGAACAATTTGAAGTAACTGAGTCTGCCTGTTTTAGTGACTGCATGTGCAGAGAGAGAGAAAGAAAGTTACATATGAACTGTATCTGCTGAGTTAACACACTGTGTAATGAATGCTTAGTGATAATGTGGGTTCCTTCCCTCTCATCCCCCATTAACTGTCTCAGGGTCAGTCATATGAATATGCTTCATGGATTTTTTTATGCATTTGATGATAGTGGGACGTGTGCAGGTCAGGACATCCTACCAGGGTATAAGCTGGAAGACTGGAAGACAGACCCCCCACACACACTTTCCCCCAGTGCCTAATGGAGAACAGACCTCCACACACACGCCACCCACCCTCACCCTGCTGCCAGAGGAGTACGCTGCAAGGCCTGCTGGGACATATCTGCCACAGCTTGGCAGCACATGATGAGGGAGAGGGAGGGAGATCTGAAGCAGGGCTTTCATGTTCACATCTAGTATTTCTTACCTCAGAAACATACCTTCCAGTCCCCTCAGGAAGAATTGTCTCTTTTCTTCTAAAACTCTATAAGGCAATGCTCTTTATGGAGATATTATGTATTGGTCAAAGAAAAATAACATATAATTATTTTCTTTACTGACATGGAGCCTGGAGGAGTCTCAAACAGAATCGTGTGTGGAAGATGTGCACGTAGTCAACGTATGACATATACTGTATTCTAACGGAATACTTTCCATGTGTTTCATTCTCAAATACTGACTGTGATGGAAACATGAAACCCCCTAATCATTTTCATTACATTTAAATGTTGTTTTTTTAATCCAAGTTACAGTATGTGGAAATAGCAGAAAGTAATCTCATAAACTGCTGTGATCCAGAATTTTCTGATTGGACTGTAGCATTTTGTGATTTCTTTAATTAGTGAATCCCCTTGCTCTGTTGTCCTCTCAGGGAAGGAGAAAGATGATATTGTTGGTTTTATTTTAGGTAAAGATTTGCATTTGGACATCAGGACCCTGTTTTTATGTGATATGGGCGCATTCAGCCGTTGCATTTCTGTGGTCTGAACTTATACTCAGTCCACTATAACTCAAGGCCAACAGCACAATGACAGTCTGCCATCAGTGGTAGCTGGGAGGCCTCTTAAGGGTTTAGAAACCTGTAATTTAGTTCAGAAATCACAGCTCTTCTCTAGCAGGGATATCAGTGTCAGCTCTTGAGTATGCATGTCTAAGTACAGCATATAAGGTTAATTCCTCTGCTGTGTGGCCTGTACTTGTTTTGGTCACTGTATAATGAATATGTATAATGAATATTGTCCAGGTTTTATGTTTTTCCTGTGTGTGTGTGTGTGTGTGTGTGTGTGTGTGTGTGTGTGTGTGTGTGTGCTGCGCGTGTGTGTGTGCTCGTACGTGTGTGCTCGTGCGTGTGTGCTCATGTGTGTAAGAGCCATTCAGGACAGGACAGTGATGGCCATCTAGATGATTGATGAAGATAAGATGGATGAAGAATAAATGGTCCATTTTTCATTAGGCCCCGTTCTGCTGGTGAACTTAGAGGATGAGTGATGTGCTGGCAGTAAAAGTATTAATATAGCATTAGTATAGATTTTTATTAGGATCCCTGTCTGCCCTGCCTAATCTCAGCTCTATTGACTTGTGGTACAGGCTAGCGCTCTGCCGGCTGGCTCAATGATCGATCACTGTGCTTGTCCTCTCCTCTCCGGCTACCCACACTCCCCCTGTAACTACGATAGCACTCCACTCAGGGCTGAGGCTTACTGTAATGCTTATCCTCAAAATAATAATCCTTTGTCTGTAGAGTAGTTGCTGCACTTCGTACAGTATATTATTATGTATTGAGTCCATGTTTCAAATCATTATAAAAAGTTTAATCCTTCCTGATGTTTCTTTATATTACTCCTTAACTCTGCTTGTTTTGGAGGTTGGTCCAGTTCACATTGCATTGTATGTGGCCTGAGACATAGTTTTTTCTTCAACCATTACCAAACCGTAACTGGTGTATTTGGCTCACTGACTCAAGGACTGACGCCTTCCGTTTGTAATCTGGGTGAATATGAGTGATAACTAATGCAGAAGCATTTGTGTGTGTGCCCATGCATATGTGTGTTGTTGTTGTCAAAATCACTGCAACTACTGAGTAAAACTTTGATCGGCCAGTTCATAAAATCTTGTTAAGTTCATAAAAATCTTCTTAAATTCTTTATATTTAACTATAGGGCTATTAATTGTTTTGAAGACACTATTTACGTTTATGATTCTGAAGTGGAAGAATGGATGAGCATCAGTGTCTCATTTAGGATTAAAGTTGTAGACTGAACCAGGGTTAGAAGGAGCTATTATGGTGAGTCATTTGGATGACAACTACATGCCATTTCAGCTGAGAGACTTGCACCAGCGTCTGCTTTCTCCCTCTGTCTGCCTGTCTGTCCGTCTGTTTCACAGATATCTATGTTGGGAGAGATTTAGACAGAGACACATAAACATATGTATCTGTGACAGGCAGACGAGTCATTTTTTATTTTTAAAGCATGTTATGTTGAAGACTTCCTCGACGACTAATGACTGTCTGCTATTCAGCCCAAAAAAGAAAATCAATTTTTAGCCTCAACTGGAAGCTCTCTGGTGCCCTCTGCTGAATATACTGTATGACATATACTGCACTCACTTTTGCCCCATCTAAGGCCATTCTCAACACATTGCACACACACACACTCATGATATTGTGTGCTATATTAAATCTGACCCCCCATCTATCTCTCCCTGTGCCAACAGCCCAGGCGACAGCAGGACCCCAGCCCTGGCACCAACATGGGCAACAACGCTGATGATCACAAGATGCGCTAGAGGCCAGAGAGACGCAGGGGGTGGGGTCAGGGTGACCTGTCCATCGTACTATGCCAGTCTCACACCCTGTCACCAAGCTGTTAACTGGAGAGACCAAAGTCCACATTGCTAGGGATTTGGGGGTGGGTGGGGGTGGGGTCCTTTTTAATATTAAGAAGGGACTGGGTGAGGTGGGTGTCCATTTTTAAGTGTGGTGTAAGAGGATCGACCCAAACCTCCTTGTCTTCTGGGGGGTTTTGCACTATCTGATACGTTCAGTTTAGTACCCACATTGCCTTCTGTATGCATGGAGCACCTACCTACCTATGTTTTCTTTTGTCCCTCTATGCAAGCTATTTCGGCAGCACTTTCTTTTACAATGCTTTATATATAAGAAATTACTGGGTGATTAAATGGAACACATTTGTTATTAAATAATTACGTATTCTTCCTAAATTGTTACATTTCTAATAATTCCAAATATCTTCTTCCATCTTCCTTATTGTTTCCCATAAAGTTTGTTTCAAATCAGGTAGCACCTGAGGAGCACTGAGCATAAATTTATTTCACGCTAAATTCTAATCTATTGATAATTACTTATTAAAGCGGCAATCAGAAGTTGAAACCATAACAAATCGTCCACCCTGCCCCTGTTTTGGTAAAAAGCTGAGGGATGGGTCTGGAGAAATGCAACCACTCTCAAATTCATAGACCGAGCTATGGTTGCACTGACATCCATGATATCAAAATTATAGTTTTAAATATGTTTTGAGGCTATATAGTGTTTGTTTACATTTTATTTTGTTTCGAAACATTTGAGTAAAACAAGCTTCCCACTGGGAACACATTGATTAAATAATTTAAATTAAATTACATTGAACCAACATGGAATAGACTTTGAATTGACGTCTGTGCCCAGTGGGTTATATTTTGGTTTCTAATGCGGTACGACAGTTGAACTAAGCTTATGAGGGATTTATAAGTTATATTCTTCAAGAATCAATTGGTATATATCATTAATTTTCACTACATGACCAAAACTATGTGGACACCTGCTTATCAAACATCTCATTCCAACATCATGGGCATTAATATGGAGTTGGTCCCCCCTTTGCTGCTATAACAGCCTCCACTCTTCTGGGAAGGCTTTCCACTAGATGTTGGAACATTGCTGCGGGGACTATGTTTTCAATCAGCCACAAAAGCATTAGTGAGGTCAGGCACTGATGTAGGGCAATTAGGTCTGGCTCGCAGTCAGAGTTCCAATTCATCCCAAAGGTGTTCGATGAGGTTGAGGTCAGGGCTCTGTGCAGGCCAGTCAAGTTCTTCCACACTGATCTCGACAAACCATTTCTATATGGACCCCGCTGTGCACGAGGGCATTGTCATGCTGAAACAGGAAAGGGCCTTCCCCAAACTGTTGCCACAAAGTTGGATGCACAGAATCGTCTAGAATGTCATTGTACGCTGTAGGGTTAAGATTTCCCTTCACTGGAACTAAGGGACCTAGCCTGAACCATGAAAAGCAGCCCCAGACCATTATTCCTGGCACTATTCTTTCGGGCAGGTAGTGTTCTCCTGGCATTCACCAAACCCAGATTTGTCCTTCGGACTGCCAGATGGTGAAGTGTGATTCAGCACTCTGCGGTCCCGTTCTGTGAGCTTGTGTGGCTTACCACTTCGTGGCTGAGCCGTTGTTGCTCCTAGACGTTTCCACTTCACAATAACAGCACTTGCAGTTGACCGGGCCAGCTATAGCAGGGCAGAAATTTTACGAACTGACTTGTTGGGAAGTTGGCATCCTATGACAGTGCCACGTTGAAAGTCACTGAGCTCTTCAGTACAGGCCATTCTACTACCAATGTTTTTTGTCTATGACGATTGCACATGGCTGTGTGCAATCCACACAGCCAAATCCACTAATATGAAGGGGTGTCCACATACTTTTATGTAGTTTATATGTCCAAAAATGGATGTAGCAACTGTAGTTTGGAAATAGGCTTTTTTGGTTCCAGGTAGAACTATTTTGGTTTTCATGTAGAACCCTCAGTGGAAAGGGTTCTACCTGGAACCAAAATGTTCTATCTAGTACCAGAAAGGGTTCAACAAAGGGTTCTCCTATGGGGACAGCCGAAATGAACCTAAAAGGGTTATTTCGGCTGTCCCCATAGGAGAACCCTTTGATAGCACCTTCAAGTACAAATAGTTACCAATCAATCACCTATTTATTTTGTATTTATAAAGGACTATAAAAGATTGCTTAACAGCTATAATGTCTCCTATTATAGCACTATTTTAATGAAATTGTATTTTTATTATTTTATTCATGTTGTGTGAAAGTCATGATGTTTACTTTTTTATTTCTTTTCTCTATATATAAATACTGTATTTGTATGTCTTTATGCTATCACATGGGATATCAGTAGAATATATAAAGTTGTGTTCAAGAAAAGTAACTTTTACAAAGAGACTGTTGATTTGCTGGATGAGGAACGTCTATCATCCGCAGCGCTTTCTGGCTTCCTGTCTCCCCCATGTTAGCAGCATATTTTAACAGTCTTTGAACATGACTCTAGCAGCACATAGCGCACAATGAGGTCAGTGTCTCTGAGCTCGCTCTTTGGAAGTTGAGGCAAAGAGGCTTTCTCCTCTGCATTGTTTTTTTATTATTCTCTTTATTTCACGTTTCATCCAGATCAGAGTTTGTAACGTCTAAGCAGGAACTTTCTCTTTTTTTGATCCATTGCGGCTTCATTCCAGAGGTTTGTTGCACATTTTGATCCAGCTCTGGGATCTATCTCCCTGAAAATTATGCAAGGACACAGCAACATTATCTCACTAACATACCCTCCAGTTTTGTTTGTTATGTTTCAGGTAATCTGAATATCATTGAGTTTCATCAACTATTGTGCTGTTGTCAGTGTTTCCTCCTCTTCCTTTACAGGAATACAGTTTTAACAGTCTATTCATGTGATGTTGTCTGTACTGGGGACTAGAGAGAGCAACACCTTTAAAGAGATTGAAGACTCTCTATTGCAGTAAATTATGTGTGTAAACCCGGGGCATAAAGCCACCATGCCGCCATCTTGGCACTCCTTCTCCCCTTCTCCGTTGTAAAAGATTTAGGAAGCTATAGAAATGCATTTATTAATGTCTACATTTTGTTTTTGACACATTTATTCTACTACAGACACATTCTTGCATACTTTTAAATTATATGTGAGTTAAACATTTAAAAAATATATATAATCTATAAAAACATTTTTTAGAGAGTACTAATGGTACTGTCCCCACTACAACAAAAAAATACTCAAATACATGTCATTTTGACCATACTTTTTTTTATATATACTGTAGAATCATTCATTCCTATAGATGCGGTAGAGGTCAATCGAACTTGACCAAAATAATGGAATTGCCATGGAAACGTGTGTGGGAAAGGGCCATGGGGGAAAGATTTAGGCTATTGTTAATATGTTGAGGTGAAAATCGGAGTATAATGCTTTTATGGATGTCAACCCCAACACATGTTCATGTCATCGTTACCAATCAATTGCATTACAGTTAAAAACTAATTTGACTTCCACCAACGATTTCTGTATGCTAGCTATGCTCACCAGCGTATACGAACGGGAGTTAGCATTTAGTAGTCACTTCTTCTAAACCTGAAAAGGGACAACTTCTACAGACAAATATATCCAAATCGGACTTAAGAAACCACATTATGTACCTGTTACAATACATAAATAATGACGGATTTGACGAATACTCACTTTGTTAGATAAGATTTGTTGACTGTGCGCCAATATGGTATATGGAACATCTGCATTCCATTGACTCCTTTAACACATCTATGGAGGACTGCTCCTACTGGGGAGTGCCAATATGGTTGACCGGTGGCTTCAAAGCCTCTCAACGGCCAATACATAGAATTAGCAATCCAGGGTTTATATAAACCATTGATTTCAATCCAGCACTGTTTCAACCAGTCATGAAATATTGGGATGAAATAGACCAAGAGTCAGTCAGGAGATTTTTTCCTCAAAATAAGTAAGATAAATCACAGAAATATAGGCAGTATGTAAATCAGTTTGAACAGAGATGGATCAATAAACTGTATATTAAATTAAAGGAGAACGCTATGGTCAAGTCTAGCAGCAGTGATGAACCTGTGGTTTTCTTCCATTCACTTCTAATGCATCAGCTCAGTATTTTGTTCAAAGTTAATTTGCTTTAATTTGAATAAAGAGGAAAGGTGGAGGAAGTAGCCTATGTTTTGTAATGGGACGAACGTTAGACAGCAAGTTGTAAGATGTGGATGTGCATGTCAGAAATAATGGGGTTTAGGTGGACAGAGGGAGAGCCAGTGGTTTGTCACACTTTGCTATCGAAGCAAGTTCTAATTTCATACTGCATGTGATTGTATTTCCTTGAGTTAGGTTCTTATGTTTTTATCCCAAATACTTCTATAACACATATTTGCATAATGTTTCACATTTCCACTAATGATGCAGTTCGTTTGCATTTACATCTCATAAAAACAATGTGTAAGGCCTTAGCTTGTTGCTTTAGTGTATCAAAGATTTACTCAGTCAGTCATCTCAAGGTAGCATACCAATGTGGGTAACAGGAACGAACATGTTTACGCTATCTTCCATAGACCATTGTGATGTTTAAACAATGTGTACAGTATTTCACAATATTCTGGGAGCTCTATTTCAAGTGGTTTGTTTGATATCTACTCCAGTGTATAGATTACCTGATAAAAGTGTCAGTGCACAAAACATATTGGACAGTCAGAAACTAACTGGCCTACCTCCAGCTAAAACCAAAAACATAGAAATCTTGGCTATTTATTACTTCACGATTTTGTGAATCTTTATTTCATTGAAATGTTTGTTACAGATGTAGGATCGTAATTTGAGCCAGTTTGCCACAGCAGGAAAATAATCCTGCAGCAACAGTAAATGTGAATTACTATGTGGATTTTAATTAATGGACATTTTTTGTAGGGGTTGATAAATGTTTCTTAATGTCAAAGTGGAAATACATCTCAAATACACTACACGTTTTAAATGTTGTGCATTGCAGGAAAGTTATCCTGCAACAGGGCAATCAAATTAAGATCTTACATCTGTAAATAGTGTGATCTGTGTGCATGAGGTCAGGAATGTCCAAAACACTGGAGTTATGATATACCCTACCTAGTGATGGTGTCCCAGCCTAGATTTCCAACATAATTGATTACAATCCCTGGAGAACAGGCCCTCCTCTCGTCTCTCCCTTCATGTGTAGGCCTACTCCCCAGAGCCCCAGCTAGCTGGTACCCCTGTCTGAGCTTCTCCCGTCACTTTAATGCTGGCATTAACACCAGAGACTGTCCTAGTTATTTTTTATCAATTGTTTATTTTATTATTTGTTTTAAGTTATTGATACAGGTTGACCTTTGTTTTGTTCAGGTTACGCAATGAAGAACTGTGTATTTCTTTGTTTAATGGCCTATCTTTTAAAATTTTACTGAAGAATTTAGGTTTCTTTCTCTCTGTTTTATGGTTTAGCTTGTATGGCTTGTTTTGTTAAGGGGAAACTTAAATATGAAGTGTTGAATTTGACATGTTTCGTAATAAATTTGTAACAATCGTTGTTCTTGGTCTTGTGCCTTTTTAAGAATCACACACTTTTGACTGGCACTGTAGATACTGTTGAAGTCAGAAGTTTACATACACCTTAGCCAAATACATTTAAACTCAGTTTTTCACAATTCCTGACATTTAATCCTAGTAAAAATTCAGTTAGGATCACCACTTTATTTTAAGAATGTGACATGTCAGAATAATAGTAGAGAGAATGATTTATTTCAGATTGTATTTCTTTCATCACATTCCCAGTGGGTCAGAAGTTTACATACACTCAATTAGTATTTGGTAGCATTGCCTTTAAATTGTTTAACTTGGGTCAAATGTTTTGGGTTGCCTTCCACAAGCTTCCCACAATAAGTTGGGTGAATTTTGGCCCATTCCTCCTGACAGAGCTGGTGTAACTGAGTCAGGTTTGTAAGGCCTCCTTGCTCGCACACGCTTTTTCAGTTCTGCCCACAAATTTCTATAGGATTGAGGTCAGGGCTTTGTGATGGCCACTCCAATACCTTGACTTTGTTGTCCTCAAGCCATTTTGCCACAACTTTGTAAGTATGCTTGGGGTCATTGTCCATTTGGAAGATCCAGTTGCGACCAAGCTTTAACTTCCTGACTGATGTCTTGAGATGTTGCTTCAATATATCCACATAATTTTCCTTCCTCATGATGCCATCTATTTTGTGAAGTGCAGTCCCTCCTGCAGCAAAGCACACCCACAACATGATGCTGCCACACCCGTGCTTCACGGTTGGGATGGTGTTCTTCGGCTTGCAAGCCTCCCCCTTTTTCCTCCAAACATAATGATGGTCATTATGGCCAAACAGTTCTATTTTTGTTTCATCAGACCAGAGGACATTTCTCCAAAAAGTATGATCTTTGTCCCCATGTGCAGTTGCAAACCGTAGTCTGGCTTTTTAAGGGTGGTTTTGGAGTAGTGGCTTCTTCCTTGCTGAGCGGCCTTTCAGGTTATGTCGATATAGGACTTGTTTTACTGTGGATATAGATACTTTTGTACCTGTTTCCTCTAGCATATTCACAAGGTCCTTTGCTGTTGTTCTGGGATTGATTTGCACTTTTTGCACCAAAGTACGTTCATCTCTAGGAGACAGAACGCGTCTCCTTCCTGAGCGGTATGACGGCTGCGTGGTCCCATGGTGTTTATACTTGCGTACTATTGTTTGTACAGATGAACGTGGTACCTTCAGGCATTTGGGAATTGCTTCCAAGGATGAACCAGACTTGTGTAGGTTTACAATTTTTTTTCTGAGGTCTTGGCTGATTTCTTTTGATTTTCCCATGGTGTCAAGCAAAGAGGCACTGCGTTTGAAGGTAGGCCTTGAAATACATCCACAGGTACACCTCCAATTGACTCAAATGATGTCAATTAGCCTATTAGAAGCTTCTAAAGTCATGACATCATTTTCTGGAATTTTCCAAGCTGTTTAAAGGCACAGTCAACTTAGTGTATGTAAACTTCTGTCCCACTTGAATTGTGATACACTGAATTCTAAGTTAAATAATCTGTCTGTAAACAATTGTTGGAAAAATTACTTGTGTCATGCACAAAGTAGATGTCCTAACCGACTTGCCAAAACAGTTTGTTAACAAGAAATTTGTGGAGTGGTTGAAAAACGAGTTTTAATGACTCCAACCTAAGTGTATGTAAACTTCCGACTTCAACTATATCTGTTCTGTTAGACCTTCTATTTCCTTTGTTGGTATGGACTCCTTTGATCTAAATTGCTTTTGTTTTACAGATGAGTATTGAATTGCATGGCCTCTAAAGGCACATTTAAAAGTGTCCCATACAATAAGGCGATCTTCTGTACCTTTGTTATGTCGGACAAATTCAGTTATAAATAACTCTGTCCTAGTTAAAAACAAGTTATTGTCCAATAGGCTTTGATTAAATGTCCAATATTCTCACCAATGTGGCAATTCAATTGCCAAATTGTAATTACTTCGCTACTATGGCCTATTTATTGCCTTACCTCCTCACACCATTTGCACACACTGTATATAGACTTACTTTTATTTCTCTATTGTGTTATTGACTGTACTCTTGTTTATTCCATGTGTAACTCTGTGTTGTTGTTTGTGTCGCACTGCTTTGCTTTATCTTGGCCAGGTCGCAGTTGTAAATGAGAACTTGTTCTCAACTAGCCTACCTGGTTAAATAAAAATAAAATAAATAAATAAAATTCTGTAAGAGTGATGTATATGATAATTATTTGATGGTCCTATGAATAGTTACTGTGCTCAACAAGTTGCTAGTCTCAGGTCTAGCCAGTTCTATGTGTGCTCAGAACAAGTCTTGCATCATTCAGTCACAAGACTCTGAAGTGTGTAAACACAGTAGATGGTAAACAGAACTGGAGATGACCTTTGGTGTCCCTTTGATATTTTAAGTCGAAATTGTGCACCAATATTGCATTTGAAAAGACTAGTATATAAAATTAAGTTCACTTTAATATAGACCACATGGAAAATGGAATAAATGTGATTTTTTATTTGAATAAAGAAGACTTACTAAAGTGCCAAAATTCAGCTCTTTCACATGTTCCTCTGTGCACACTCTCTAGGAAGATTTTAAACCACTTAACCCCAAGTTTTCACCATCATTGTAAAGCCTTAGTTATTTTGTTGTTTTAACAAAGTGATTTCTGAAGATGTATTATTATAATTTTTTTTTTTCATTTGATCTAATCGTCACATCATGGCGTAAAAGCAGGTAAGCTGGTTCTACTCGTTTGGTCATTTTCTTGTGTTTTGTGGTGGACAACTGAGTGGGTCGAGCATAACATGTCAACCCTGTTACCCAGAGATAGACGGGCTAGAAATTTTTTAACAATTTTTTTTTGGTGAAGCCTGCATTCCCCCAAAAAATATTCCCCAAGTTAAGCTACCCAGAACGTACTCAAACAGACACTCATAACAGTCAACCTACTGTCGGACAGATAGGCACTTCTTTGTAGGCTTTACAACCATGCACTACCAGCAAAGCCTGTGCACTAGGTCTAGGCTACACCTGTATGCTCATTGAGGTAAATATAGAACATGAGTGAAAATAATAAGCATGAATTTTAAGTCCAAATATTTTTTTTAATACTGTAGCTGAATATTAATGAGGAATAAATTATTATTTACCCTAGCCACAGAAAAGTTTTGATACAGTTTGATTATAAATTATTTGTGTTATTTGCACTAATTATAGAAATGTGCAAAACATAGACATTTCCACATAGACATTGTAGCCTATAATTTAAAAATGAAAGATTAAATGAAAATTAAAATATACAGCACCAATCAAAAGTTTGGACACACCTACTCATTCAAGTGTTTTTCTTAATTTCTATTTTCTACATTGCAGAATAACGGAATTATGTAGTAACCAAAAATATTTTTGAGATTTAAGATTCTTCAAAGTAGCCACCCTTTGCCTTGATTACAGCTTTGCACACTCTTGGCATTCTCTCAACCACCTTCATGAGGTAGTCACCTGGAATGCATTTCAATTAACAGGTGTGCCTTGTTAAAAGTTAATTTGTGGAATTTCTTTCCTTAATGCGTTTGAGACAATCAGTTGTGCTGTGACATGGTAGGGGTGGTATACAGAAGATAGCCCTATTTGGTAAAAGACTAAGTCCATAATATGGCACGAACAGCTCAAATAAGCAAATAGAAACAACAGTCCATCATTACTTTAAGTCATGAAGGTCAGTCAATACGGAACATTTCAAGAACTTTGAACGTTTCTTTTTGCAGTTGCAAAAACCATCAAGCACTATGATGAAACTGGCTTTCAAGAGGACCGCCACAGGAAAGGAAGACCCAGAGTTACCTCTGCTGCAGAGGATAAGTTCATTAGAGTTACCAGCCTCAGAAATTGCAGCCCAAATAAATGCTTCACAGAGTTCAACTAACAGACACATCTCAACATCAACTGTTCAAAGGAGACTGCGTGAATCAGGCCTTCACGGTGGAATTGCTGCAACGAAACCACTACTAAAGGACACCAATAAGAAGAAGAGACTTGCTTGGGCCAAGAAACACGAGCAATGGACATTAGACCAGTGGAAATCTGTCCTTTGGTCTGATGAGTCCAAATTTGAGATTTCTGATTCCAACCGCTGTGTCTTTGTGAGATGCAGAGTAAGTGAACAGATGATCTCTGCATGTGTGGTTCTCACCGTGAAGCATGGTGGAGGGGGTGTAATGGTGTGGGGGTGCTTTGCTGGTGACACTGTCTGTGATTTATTTATAATTCAAGGCACACTTAACCAGGATGGCTACCACAGCATTCTGCAGCGATACTCCATCCCATCTGGTTTGCACTTTTTCAGCATACCTGTTGCTGACAGGTATATAAAATCTAGCACACAGCCATGCAATCTCCATATACAAAACATTGGCAGTAGAATGGCCTTACTGAAAAGCTCAGTGACTGCCACCTTTCCAACAAGTCAGTTCGTCAAATTTCTGCCCTACTAGAGCTGCCCGGGTCAACTGTAAGAACTGTTATTGTGAATTGGATCAACAACGCCTCAGCCGCGAAGTGGTAGGCCACATAAGGTCACAAAATGGGACCGCAGAGTGCTGAAGAGCATGGGGCATAAAAAACATCTGTCCTCGGTTGCAATACTCACTACCGAGTTCCAAACTGCCTCTGGAAGCAACTTCAGCACAATAACTGTTTTTCGAGTGCTTCATGAAATGGGTTTCCATGGCCGAGCAGCCGCACACAAGCCTAGGATCACCATACGCGATGCCAAGCATCGTCTGGAGTGGTGTAAAGCTTGCCGCCATTGGACTCTGGAGCAGTGGAAACGCCATCTCTGGAGTGATGAATCACGCTTCACCATCTGGCAGGCTGACGGATGAATCTGAGTTTGGCGGAAGGCAGTAGAATGCTACCTGCCCCAATGCATAGCGCCAACTGTAAAGTTTAGTAGTGGAGGAATAATGGTCTGGGGTTGTTTTCGTGGTTCAGGCAGCTTAGTTCCAGTGAGGGGAAATCTTAACGCTACAGCATACAATGACATTCTAGACGATTCTGTGCATCCAACTTTGCGGCAACAGTTTGGGGAAGTTCCCCGTGCAAGTCAATGCCCCAGTGCACAAAGCGAGGTCCATACATGAATGGTTTGTCGAGATCGGCGTGGAAGAACTTGACTGGCCTGCACAGGGCCCTGACCTCAGCCCTATCAAACACATTTGGGATTAATTGGAATGCCGACTGCGAGCCAGACGTAATCGCCCTACATCAGTGCCCGACCTCACTAATGCTCTTGTGACTGAATGGAAGCATTTGGGCTCCCGAGTGGCGCGTTGGTCTAAGACACTGCATCTCAGTACAAGAGGTGTCACTGCAGTACCTGGTTTGAATCCAGGCTGCATCACATCTGGCTGTGATTTGGAGTCCCATAACTCTGCGCACAATTGGCCCAGCGTCGTCCGGGTTTGGCAGGCGGTAGGCCATCATTGTAAATAAGAACTTGTTCTTAACTGACTTGCCTAGTTAAAGACAAAAATAAAATTAGTCCCAGCAGAAATTTTCCAACTTCTAGTGGAAAGCCTTCCCAGAAGAGTGGAGGCTGTTATAGCAGCAAAGGTACGACCAACTCCATATTAATACCGATGACTTTGGAATGAGATGTTCGACGAGCAGGTGTCCACTTGCTTTTGGTCATGTAGGTGTATGTTGAACAAAATTCGGCAGAACCTCCCACTTGGTCAGCTGACCAGGAAGTGGGTGTTTCTTCGCGATGCACAGGAAGTTGAATAATCAGCTGACACTGGAGGTGTTTTGATGGAAGTTGCTGTTGTTTGTGGAGAGTTTTTATTCCTTCTCTTCAATTCATTATAAAGACACATCAAACGATAAAAGGAATTCGGTGGACTTTGAACTAATAGTGAGGTTTTGAATATTAGCTAAGTGACACCGTTGTAATTTCAATTCATAGCTGCCTGTATTGCTATTGAGTCCTCGATAATGAAGAAAATAGCAACGTAGCTGACGTTAGACAACGCTTTGAGACGTTCTTTGTTTATGTTGTGCCAGACAAAACTGCAGTGTTTGGTTTCCTCTTTTTGAAGATTGTTTTATATGTATTTATAATTGTGCGTGAATATCGATTACAATAACGTTACAGGGGAGCTAACTAATGTTAACGATAGCTAGCTAGCATAACTACAAGTTACCGACAATTGTTGTCTAGCTGCTGAGTTGTCCTCTAGAGTCTGATCATAAGCGAGACAGCTGAGATGTTTAGATAGTGACGAGTGTGGAAAGATTTCAGTCTAGTTGTGTGGTCGTCATTTGCGCATCACTCAGTCAGCTCATCTGCGACCTGTTGGCAGAACTAGCTAACGTACATGTCAACCACCAACCTAAGTCTCAGTTGGCTTTGTGTGTAACTTAGCAAGTTGGTTGCGCTATTCCTGTATGCTAGCTACTTGTCAGCAAGGATCAATTCAAAGTATGCAGTAACAGTAATCGCTCGTCGCTAAATATTTTGTCTTGGTCTCTGAGAACGTACCATTTGTCCCACTGTCAATATATTTCATGGTGTTTTATGTAAAGCCGTATTGTTTACGAATTAAGTATTTATTGTGTTAACTTCATGTTGTATAGAAACAATAGGAGTGTTTAAGAAGAGGATTAGGCAGTTTAGTATTAAAGAAAGGTCCAGTTCAGGCACAGGCAGAGAACCTCTTGAAAATCCTTCTCCCTACTTGCCAATGCTGGATCTGGAAGTTGTTCCTGAAAGATCTTTAGGAAATGAACAATGGGAATTCGCGTTAGGTAAGTGACTCCTGAAGAGACTATTGGGTATTTCTTCAACCTATCACACACCTCAACTAATATGCATGTTTTCCCAGTAAATCGTTTTTAATGTTTCTAATATATTGTCCATGTTCTTGTCACAGGGATGCCATTGGCCCAGGCCATTTCCATTTTACAGAAACACTGCCGCATCATCAAGAATGTCCAGGTTCTTTACAGTGAACAAGTAAGATATTAGTTAACTACTATTGTGTGTGATATAGGGTGTGGGCTGTCAGATTAATTTGACCGTTTTTTTGATTGACTGTCCATTGAAATTATATGTTATGTTTCTGTGCTTCTAGACACCACTTAGTCATGACCTCATACTCAACTTGACTCAGGATGGAATTAAACTGCTGTTTGACGCCTGTAACCAGAGACTGAAGGTGAGGGAGACATGCTCTGTTTGATCATGGCATGGTCATGGCGCTACAGACAATAAGGCTGTCTATGTTGACTTATCAAGTCTCTCATTACTCATGTTTAGGTGATTGAAGTATACGACTTGAGCAAAGTTAAATTGAAATACTGGTGAGTGATCTCAAGTTCCTTGTGCTAATAACAGTGTGACTGGAGTTGTGTCATAGCAAATGTATACACTATATATACAAAAGTATGTGGATACCCCTTTAAATTAGTGGATTTGGCTATTTCAGCCATACCCGTTGCTGACAGGTGTATAAAATCGAGCACACAGCCATGAAATCTCCATATACAAACATTGACAGTAGAATGGCCTTACTGAAGAGTTCAGTGACTTTCAATGTGGCACCGTCATAGGATGCCACCTTTCCAGCAATCAGTTCGTAAAATTTCTGCCCTGCTAGAGCTGCCCCGGTCAACTGTAAGTATTGTTATTGAAAAGTGGAAGCGTCTAGAAGCAACAATGGCTCAGCTGCAAAGTGGTAGGCCACACAAGCTCATAGAACGGGGCCGCCGAGTGCTGAAGCATGTAGTGCGTAAAAACCATCTGTCCACGGTTGCAACACTCGCTACCGAGTTCCAAACTGCCTCAGGAAGCAACATCAGCACAATAACTGTTTGTCGGGAGCTTCATGAAATGGGTTTCCATGGCCGAGCAGCCGCACACAAGCCTAAGATCACCATGCACAATGCCAAGTGTTGGCTGGAGTGGTGTAAAGCTCACTCCAGAATCACGCTTCACCATCTGGCAGTCCGACGGACGAATCTGGGTTTGGTGGATGCCAGGAGAACGCTACCTGCCCGAATACATAGTGCCAACTGTAAAGTTTGGTGGAAGAGGAATAGTGGCCTGGGGCTGTTTTTCATGGTTCGTGCTAGGCCCCTTAGTTCCAGTGAAGGGAAATCTTCACGCTACAGCATACAATGACATTCTAGACGATTCTGTGGTTCCAACTATGTGGCAACAGTTTGGGGAAGGCCCTTTCCTGTTTCAACATGACAATGCCCCCGTGCACTATAGAGATGGTCGAGATTGGTGTGGAAGAACTTGACTGGCCTGCACAGAGCCCTGACTTCAACCCCATCAAACACCTTTGGGATGAGTTTGAGTACCGACTGCAAGGCAAGCCTAATCGCCTGACCTCACTAATGCTCTTGTGGCTGAATGAAAGCAAGTCCCTGCAGCAATGTTCCAACATCTAGTGGAAAGCCTTAGCAGAAGAGTGGACGCTGATATAGCAGCAAAGGGGGGACCAATTCCATATTAATGCCCATGATTTTGTAATGAGATGTTCGACGAGCAGGTTTCCACGTACTTTTGGTCATGTAGTGTATCTGACCGTTTGTCAGACTGGAATAGTTTGTTGTAGTCCGTGAGAATAACTTGTTTTGCAAATTGTTCAGCTCATGTTTGATGTGTGATTTTGTGCTACTACATATACTGTAATAGTATCTAGGCCTAAATTGTCATTGTCTTGCAGTGGAGTACATTTCAACACTCAGGCTATAGCACCCACCATAGAGCAGATTGATCAGTCCTTTGGCGCCACACACCCAGGAGGTAAGGGAAAGATACTCCTCTCACCTTTTTGTCACCAATCAGCAGATACAACCTTTTGTCTTATTTATAGTACTGTGGAATGCTGCAAGGTTTTTGTGTTTGACCATGTTTTCCTCACTCCCCAGTATACAATGCTGCAGAGCAACTGTTCCACCTGAACTTTCGAGGACTCTCCTTCTCCTTCCAGCTTGACTCATGGAATGAAGCTCCCAAGTATGAGGTGAGACTATTACCTGTCCCTGCTATGCTTATCCCTAGTGTGGTGTTTTTATCTGACTGGCTTTATGGTAAACCATGTTTGACATAGCTGCTACACAGCAACTGTCTTCCATAACTTGCTGTTGTTCAAACCTTACTGGTTTCACTCACTGATTTTCTATGCTTTACTTTACCTGGCTGACAACCCCTAATAGACCTTGTTTACCAGATAAAGAACTAGTCTTTTTGTCTTAGATTATTTGTCTTAGAATATTATTTATGTTAGCGATAATGAGAACAAACAAATGTGCATTCTTCATTACCAATACAGCATGTGTATTTGGTTTTGAAGCGTTTAGTAATGCTGGAATACAAAACAAATTGGCCCCAAAAAATTCCTCAGTATGTCTTTATTATGAAAATCCATTGTTATGAAGCTGTTGATGTGAGTACTTGTATATCTATGTATTGAATGTGAGCTGTTGAAATGCACACGCCAATCTACTCCCAGTTGTTTTGCTTTGACAGCCTAACTTTGCCCATGGCTTGGCCTCCCTGCAGATTCCGCACGGGGCCACAGTGAAACGGATGTACATCTACGCTGGGAACAACCTACAGGACACCAAGTAAGAACACGAGTTATTCACAAGCACGCCTGGAATAATGGTTGAGCATGGCACGTTTATGGGGAGATGGAGGAAGCAGGTGGAGGATTGGGTGAAGGGGAAGATACTGGGTGAAGTGTGTTACTGGGTGAAGTGTCTTACTGGGTGAAGGGGAAGATACTGGGTGAAGTGTGTTACTGGGTGAAGTGTCTTACTGGGTGAAGGGGAAGATACTGGGTGAAGTGTGTTACTGGGTGAAGGGGAAGATACTGGGTGAAGTGTGTTACTGGGTGAAGGGGAAGATACTGGGTGAAGTGTGTTACTGGGTGAAGGGGAAGATACTGTGTGTTTGGTGAGCTTGTTTTACTCAGATGGAAATTATTCAACTAACACCTCCATCTTCTTTGAATATGATTAGGTTTAAATCTGACATGCATTTTAGATATTATCTAAGTACTTATTGTTAAGTATTGAGAGAAAAACATGAATTTGTAATGACCTGACTATGACTCACTCTGTCGTTCCTCAGGGCCCCAGTGATGCCCCTTGCCTGTTTCCTTGGCAACGTTTATGCAGAGTGTGTGGATGTGCTGAGGGATGAGGTGGGGCCACTTGGTCTGAGACTTCGCCTCCTCACTGCAGGTACTTAGCAAGGGAACATTTGAACCCACTCATGTCCCATGAGTACAGCAGCATCAGAACTGTGGAATTCAAGCTAAATCTGTTCAGGTTGGTATTCCTTTTGAGGCTTCCTGAGTACATGCCACTGAAGGGACTGGAGGATGTAGGTATTTTCCTCCTGTAGCGCAATCAGTCCTCAATTCTAATTGGATCAGGCTACTCTTCTCTTCCTCCCTTTAATTCATTAATTCCTCCAGTACTGTTGTAATGGCTGTAATAGAGCCTCATGGTCTGGAGCTACAATATAATGCTTTCCTGCCAGTCCCTCAGGTCTATCACGTTCCATGCTCTCTTCAGTCCACACATTAGCCCGTTAATCTCATCACCATATATCACCTCTGACATGCCCCTCCTCCGGGGAGGCTGAGCTAAACAAATAACTTACTACACCTCTATTAGATGGGGAGGAGGTCTATCAAAATATGCCTTCATCAATCTCTCATCCAGTGTTTAGACGTGTTTCCTTAGACCAGCTGTTTTGTTTGTCTCTGTGGTTTGATGTATTATATACAGTCCTAATGAAACATCAGAGGAAGATGTGCTCCAACTGTTTTGCAACACCAGGTCATATTAAGCTTGCACAATGAGTGGTCTTGTTCCTATCCTCCTCAGGATGTGGGCCCGGGGTGATGGCTGATGCCAAGGTGCGTGCCGTGGAGAGGAACATCTACTTTGGAGACTCCTGTCAGGATGTGCTGAGCGCTCTGGGCTCGCCACACAAAGTATTCTACAAGTCCGAAGACAAGGTTTGGCCCTCTACTCTGCTTCCTGTCTCTTCCTTTCCCTTGACCTTCTCCTTTCAGCAGTTGATATGGTCCTCTCTATGTTGATAAACAAGCTCTCTTCATGTTTGGGTTTCCTGTTTCAGATGAAGATCCACTCTCCGTCACCTCACAAGCAGGTCCCGTCCAAATGCAATGACTACTTCTTCAACTACTTCACCCTGGGGGTGGTGGGTATTGGTGTTCCATGGGGGGTGGTTAGAGAGGGCTTGCCTTAATTATGTTGCCATTAAAGATCAGTGTAGGATGTTGCTTGTTTCTTACCACTGTTTGATTGGTCCCTTTTTGTTTTGTTCCAGGACTTACTCTTTGATTCTAGCACACACCTGGTGAAGAAGTTTGTCCTTCATACTAACTTCCCCGGCCATTACAATTTCAACATGTAAGCCTCTCTCTGCTTCAGTTAAGACAGCTGGCACCTCATTGGTCCTTGGCTCAAGTATACCATTTTCAGACATATTATCCATTTGAATAAATTATTTCCAGTAGAGCCAAAAGAGGCTATTAAACTCCTTAGTGGTGAAGTGATTTAGTCACAAGAGTGCTGTTCACTACACTCAGTAACATGTAACTGTCTCTCTCAACACTAGATATCATCGATGCGATTTTAAGATACCACTTGTCATCAAGAAAGGTGAATTTTCTAATCAGCATTTTTATTGTATTTGGTGAACTCTGCCTGTCTCCTTACGTATCCCTGTCTGTCTTTCAGAAGGTGCTGCCGCTCAGGGGGAGGACTGCACCCTCACTACCTACAGCAAGGTCAGACATGCCTACACTGCTCAGTCTTTGCCTAGCTCACTCAAGAGTAGTGAAAAGAGCAACTATGGATGAATGTTATAGCTTCTTCAGAGGAGGTTTGTGTTCTTCTGACTGACTATGATTGTTTCTCCCGTAGTGGGATCATATTCAGGAGCTGCTTGGACACCCCATGGAGAAGCCTGTCGTGCTCCACAGGTAAGAGATGCCTGGGTTATAATTTACATGACTTCTGTCAGTTGAAACATTTTCACTGGACAACTGACTGCTGGCCCTGCAGTTAACAAAAAGGTGTAAAGAATGATGTGTTTCACAGGTCATCCTCGGCAAATAACACCAATCCCTTCGGATCTACATTCTGTTTTGGACTACAGCGAATGATCTTTGAGGTAAGAACACTTGGTGTGTGGGTCGAGTGATGACGGTATTAGATTTAAAGTACAAAAGCCCTGGATGTATGTAAACTATTTAAGGAATGTGTCTGAACTGTGCTAACTTGTCGTCCCAGGTGATGCAGAACAACCACATAGCTTCAGTGACCCTGTACGGAGCCCCTAGACCCAGCAGCAGGGCCAGAGCCGAGGCCATCGGCCACTGAACAGCATCCCACTGCCGCCTCAGGCCCCAACCCATACCCGGCCTGAGGGCTGTCTCCCCACCTCTCCAGTCCGCTCCACATCAGCCCTGGGCTGATCAGTAGTGTCCTCTCTCCGCCACTGCCATCTTCACACCAGAGAGGCCTGCTAGGAGCTCCTCTGGACCCATCTCTAACCCTGTGTGACGGGCGCCTCATGCAGGGTCCTGCTAGGAGCCTTACGGCAGCCATTATCCCTTCTCCCTCTGACTCACCCTGTCCCAATGCTCTTCATCATCAGAACACTCGGTAGATGTGTTGACAGTGTACATTTGTATGCCTGCGAGCAGAAACAAATGCTCACCTGCGTGCATGCTGTAGTTTTTTTAAATTGACATTTTAATACATGCTTAACATACATCAGAAACTGATACCAAAAGCCTGCCACAGACACCAAAACCATTTCAATCTTTTCTCCTCTATGTTCATGTTACTGATTTTAAAACACATGTATATTGGATGCAGGCTCATCTGCAGCACTAACACATCACGTACATGATTTCATACACGGACATATACACATACAGAAACAACCATGCATGCACAACGACATAAACCAATGCATGCACACAGAAACAAACAATTGCATGAACATCGTTTTATTTTAATTTGTTTAGATTACAAGCACAACCTGGCCACACCTTGGAGTGTCCTAGTGCTTTGCATGCTGTGAGGGGTACTGTCTTGGTACGTGAACAAACACAAACATACTGGCCCACACACACGCATTCATACACTCATGTCGTGACCAAGTCCACAGCATAAACCACCTCCTATTGCAAGGTGGTGAAGCACCAAATACATTTCTAGTAGTGTTTTTGCACGGAACGATAAAAACATTGGATTTGACATTTGCACTAAGATACACCATATTTACTTGATTCTTGTCTCCTATCCACTGAGGATTGTGTATTTTGTTTCCATTAGTGGTGACTGAGGAAAGGCTCCTGCTCCTCTGTCACCTGAATTGACTTTGGAGAGAAAAGCCATGCTTCCTTCCTTCCAGATGTACACCATCCCTTCCAATGTCCACTCCTTTACAACCTTCCTCCCCATGCTCTCTCATCATTGCTCCCTTTCTCCATCCATTTCCTCATCTCTTTTTCTATTCACAATAGATATCTAAATTAATCCAGCTAAACCCCTTACATGTACTTCATCATTGCTGTCATTCATTATATATATATATTTTTAATTACCAACATTTTAGCCAAAGATGTTTTAGCATGTTTTAAGTTATCCAGACATTTTGGTTTGTTGTCAATTTGACCTCTTGCCCAGAAGAGCAGACATTCCCTCCTAAAACAATATTTTTTTTATTGCAGGCCCCTGAACCATAATCTTGATCTCATCTTAGTACTTCTTGAATATATAATATTCTTTATAATTGCTTTGTGCTTTTTAATGCAGATCTTTTATCATTCAGTTTTTACTCTAACCAAGATGTCTCCTGTATGTGTAGCAGCAGTCTCTTCCGGTGTTTGTACAGATTTGGGACTATGTACAGCAGTCTCTTCTGGTGTTCGCTGTTTGTACAGATTTGGGACTATTTGCAGCAACAGTCTCTTCTGGTGTTTACAGATTTGGGACTATGTACAGCAGTCTCTTCTGGTGTTCGGTGTTTGTACAGATTTGGGACTATGTGCAGCAGTCTCTTCTGGTGTTCGGTGTTTGTACAGATTTGTAAATAGTGTGCCCTTTTCTTTTGTCTTGTCATTTTAAGATAATGGTACGATGTGGGCCTGAATTGTTTTTAAGGTCAGAGCACACACCAGACGCGACACTTGTTTTACTTAGGAATTCTGTTTGAGGTCTCTCTCCCTCTAGTGGAGAGAACACTGTCTGGCGCTCCTAAACCCTGTTCCTGAATGGTTCATTCATCTCTATAGCTCAGCTTTAACCACTATTAGTACTAGAGACCGATGCTGAAGATAGGATAAATCAGAGACAAAGATGGATAGGGAAGGTAGCCCTGTACTCTCTGTTTAGAACCCCCGGATGTTTGTGTGGTCAGTCGCCCTGTTATAGTGGGTTGATCATGTACTGGTGCTAGATCAGAGGTATGTCATGTTGTTGTTCTGTCACAGGTGGCTGGTTTGCCTGTCAGCCCCACTCAGACCAGCCCTCAGCTTTGCAGCGTGTGATGCAGGCGTATTACATGGGCATTGTTTATTCTGTTACATTGACTTGTTTCATGAGTTGCGATGAAAAAAGCCTGTACTGCTGTTGATGTTGTTAAAATTGTATCCCTTGCTTTGTTCAAGTAGTATACAAAAAAAAGCTACAATTCTTTGTTAACGTTGTGCCTCATTTCCCACCAAGCCTGTCTTGACTTCTCTCTGTAAATGAAACTATTGAACAGCATTGAGTTTGACTGAGCATGACAAGCTAACATGATCGACAGACTGTCACCCATAGGCCATCATTTTCCTCTTGCTCCAAAAAACATGACAAATTGTAGAATAAAGACTTGATGTACAGTACAGGTCCTGAGCTCAGTCATGAAGGGCTAATCCTCATCTCTCAACAACCCCTGGCGTTCTGATTGGAAGATCTGCACAATACATTGTTTGGGTTGGTTCTAGTTGCTGGACACAGAAGCATGTATATCACTGAACTATCTCATAGCAAGACTATGGTTTTAACATCAGTCTGACCACCAGCCAACCCTTCATGACCTGAGCTACACACTGGTTGTTGGAGTTCAAATACAATGCAATGCACTCCCGGCCTGGTACATTTGTTGCATCTGATATAACTCGCTGTAGATGAGTTTGCATTTATATTAGCGAGCAAACAAATGCAACACAACCAATGTTGTGGTAACGTTTCTGGAATGTTACTGCTGAGCATGAGCTGGGCTGTGTTTGCCCAATCTCAGGTGGACATAGATCTTTTTAAGATGCCAGGAGCAAGTGAATGCTTACTTTTCATCCGTTGGCTTAGGCTGTTTTATTTCCTCTCAATTGATCCTATTTTTGCATTGGATTGAATTAATGACTGTAATTATAAATGGACAACTTCAGTTGAGTGTAATACTCATATTAATGCTATGTATTGTCTCCCTTTATATTATATGTTTTATCCCCATTCCCCAAAGTAGTTATTTTTGGTGGATTCAGTCAATTTAACCCAGTTCTGGAAATGGGAGTTATCCTTAATTCAACATGTGAATCAAATTAATTGGAAGCTGGTGTCATATTTTGGATACCTTTACTTCTGTACAATAAAGAACATGTAGATCAACATTATCAAGCATGTCATAAAAAGCAATAACCATTGCTACGGTGAATCAGAACGGTCTGCTTAAAGCTTGCACAATGCTCCTGAATGATGCAAGAATGCTGTGATTGAGATGAGCTCCTCATAAAATCTGTCTAAAACTCAACATTTTGAATTTTATAAAACTGCTCATTCTGAATTTTGTTCACTGTTACTGTGTGTACAAAAAGGATATGAAAATATTGATGTAATAAATATGACAAGAAAAGTCTTGAGCTGTATTCTTTTTAAAGAACAACAAAAAAAGCAATACATACACATGTTTTCCACCAGGGACAATTTCAGTGTTAACTGATTGCTTTACATTTTGATATCAACAGCATGTTGTCTACTTACAGAATTTGGACTACAGTTGGAGGTATAGCTGAACATACAAGTTTAAAAAGAAACAGCATGTATGGATTCTGATTTCAGAAGGATTGTAAATGAAAGCACACCACCCTCCCTTCTTAACTATTCAGGGTTTACTCTGGGCTTTGGTTTGTTGCTTGGTGATTGTCATCTTCAGTGTAGCTAATTGTGAACTAAAAAGTAGGTGCTGTGCACATAACATTCAAGAATATGTAAACTGTACCTCTGTTGGAACGTTTCTAAGAAAGGTTTCTGGAACTACATCCCAAAAAATATAAACGCAACATGTAAAGTGTTGATCCCATGTTTCATGAGCTAAAATATAAGATCCCAGAAATGTTCCATATGCAGAAAAAGCGTATTTCTCTAAAATGTAAAATGCACAAATTTGTTTATATCCCTGTTAGTGAGCATTTCTCCTTTGCCAAGATAATCCACCTGACAGGTGTGGCACATCAAGAAGCTGATTAAACAGCATGATAATTACACAGGTGCACCTGTGGCCAGTGTACAGTTTTGCCACACAACACAATGCCACAGATGTCTCAAGTTTTGAGGGAGCGTGCAATTGGCATGCTGACTGCAGGAATGTCCACCAGATAATTGAATGTTCATTTCTCTATCATAAGCCGCCTCCAATATCGTTTTAGAGAATTTGGCAGTACGTCCAACCGGCCTTACAATCGCAGACCATGGTGGCGATGGGGTTATGATATGGGCAGGCATAAGCTACGGACAACAAACACAATTGCATTTTATCAATGGCAATTTGAATGCAGAGCAACCAGCAACTTCGCACAGCCATTGAAGAGGAGTGGGACAACATTTCTTTGAAATTGTTGCATTTATATTTTTGTTCAGTATATATATATAATGAGGTCCCTTGGGGACTTCCTGCCACAGCTACAGTTGATTTCCCATTCATGTCTACCTACATGTATCATCTGATGTGTAATCGCACACAAAGGGTGTGTTCGTAAATTTTATCTGGATTGCCATAGTGCACTCAGAGTGCGCTCTGGGTGTTCGTAAATTCAGAGCGTTGTCAGATTGTCCGTTCGTAAATTCAGAGCGTTGCACTTCAGAGCTCGCTAGCTACTTCCAGACACAAATTAGAGAACACCTCACTCTAACCATTTTACTCGCCCTAGCACAGCTATCCAGAGCGTTGGTGACTGTAACTGTGCTGCTGGAAACAATTTAATTACGTTTTTTTGCAGATGTTTACTGACACCGGCCATATTCAACGGGTGTTGAGCGTTTGTAAATGAATCAGTTATTCTGCTCTCTGACACATTCAGACAAGAGTGCTCTGAGTAGATAGCCAGAGTGAATTTACGAACGCACCCAAAGATTCTTAATTTACAACACTGTACTGTGTATTCAACTGCACAAAATCAACCTGGCACATGTTTCAATCTATATTGACCTTATTGAGGCTCTGTGCAATAAAATTAACAAAGTAAGTCATACTGTACCTAAATGGAGCAGTTTTTTTAAAGCATTACCACCACAATAAATTTACCAACTGGTTTTACATCCAGGATGTTTCCAAGAAAAAATACTGTTTCCTAGAGACAAGGTACATTTACCATGGCTGTAAACTGTTATTAAGCAAAAACCACTCTATTACCTAAAAATAACTGTACCAAACATTCAATCACAGCTTCCATATCCCAATGGCTCTTTCACAGTGTAGTCCCTGTAATCGACATAACACAAAGCCCTCAATGCTTTACAAACACTTTAACATCATAGTCCTGTTTCACTGTAGTCTCGGAGTCCTTCTGTCCTGTTGTCCCGAGTACCTTGCCCCTCCACTTAAATGGCCACGGGGTGGGGGCCAGGTTACTGTGACAGCTCAGTTGGGGGTCATGCAACAGGTTCCACATGAGCCAGATCTGTGGCACTGTCAGGCTGTGTACCACCATCAGCTCCCTGTAGAAGCAAGGGTCAAACACCTGGAGGTGGGGAGCAGCAGAGGGGCGCACAATTCCAAATGTACGAAAACCCTCATGGCGTGACGGTTTCACTCCGATTCTCTTTAAGCACATGCCTAAGAACACATCGTCGATGGGGAATAGTTCTACCTGCTGACATGCTCCACTCAGCCGCCTGGCGGTGTGACCGGACATCACAAAGCCTCCCCCTCCTGCATATGACGGATACATCGTCTGGCCGTACACAAACTCTGGCACAAAGTACTTGCTGCTGCGCCGGCGGATGGGGCGGGCCTGGTGGATTATGTCACCCACAAAGAGGTCCTTGTCAGGCTTTTGACCCTTCAGCATCTGCAAAATGTTGTCTATATTCACATAGACATCAGCATCACCTTTGAAGATAAACTGGACATTGGAGCAGCTGTCATTCACCCACTGGAGGAAGTGGGTCTCTTTAAGTGTCAAATTGAAAAATGTGTCATCAAAGTCCCAGAGGAGAATGTCCCCAAAGGTGTGGCTCTCATAGGCAAGGAGCCGGTCCCATAAAGGCAGGGCTGTCTTGTTCCTGGGTACCCCAAGGAGGAATACAGTCTTCACTGTCTGCAAATCCTGGAGAACACCCTCTCTTCCCCAGGTGTGCCGCACTACCTGCCTTCTTTCAAAGTCTGCTGCTACGGACTTGATAGTAATAAGCATGTAGAGCTCGCCTGAGCACTTTCCTGGCTGGTCGATCAGCAGTCTGAAGTCCCGGTTGTCCTTATCTCTTAGGTAACCCTCAAAGTCAAAAGGTGGTTGTGTGGGTAAAACAGGAGCAGCCTTTGTTGGGGCAACCTTCTTTGTCCCCTCATCTTTCTTTGACTTGGATTTAGATTTGGTCTTGGTCATAGGTTTGGATTTAGACTGAAGTTTGGACTTCGGATGTGACTGAGGCTCAGACTGGTACTTTGTCTTATCTGGGGGCGTAGAGGGGACCAGTTTAGTCACGTGGCTCTCTGGTAGAGCCCCTAGAAGAGCACGGGAGCTTGTAGAGCCCTGCTCTAAGTGCCAAGTGTCCCAGGTGGGAGTGAAGCATTGGTGGGCATACAACAGTAGACAGAGTAGCCCCAGCATGAGCAGGGTGCACAGAACATCTCCTTTTATGTGAATTCTCCTCATTGTGTCCCACTGAACCTATTTCCCTCTGAGGTCTACAAAGACTGATTTCATTTACAACTCTTTTCCCATTAATTTGTATTTTCCTCTTCCTAAGGATCTCTGAGATCAGAAAGCTCCATACAGCATCTTGTTAAGAGTTCACAATACTGATCATCCATGCGGAGCAATTCCTGAGAGGTTTTCTGGGGGACCCTGAGGTCCTGCCGGATAATGCTCCCTAACCCAACACTCTGCAGTCCTTCTGTTTCTACTCCAGTATCTCAGAGGGGTTTTCTCTTTAGTCCGCAAAATGTATTCCATTCCATCTCTTCAGCAGGCTGTAATCCTAGATATGAAAATAAATCACGAGAATTACACAAAGAAAAGAACAAAAATATATTTGACAAAGGTTTTTTGTTGTTACTTTTATATTTGCAGTTACTTTGTATATATTTTTCTTATTTTTCTTTGACTTTATTATTCATAAATTATCCGAGGCGCCATTACATGGATATCTGCAGTTCCAACCGTTCAAACTCATTTCCCCAAGTTTCCAGAACTAATGCAAGAATGTTCATACTTTTTCCTATAGCAGACACGCCCCCTCAAAGGAACAGAACAGATAATCTCCCAGTAGTCTACAGAAATTGACCACGGTTTCCAAGTTAGCGTTCAAATGACACCTCAGAAGCAAATGGAAAGCCAGACCAAAATGTTCCAAAAGATTTTGAAGAACGACTTCATTGCCACCCTCTCCTATAGGAGCTAACCCCAAATCTGGTAAATTCGGATATTATGAGGGCGTGTCAGATCTTATGTAAACTCTACATAAGTGTTCCTAACGCAATGTCCCTATCTTAATCTCCTTCACAAATGTATCTATTTATTGGTTCACCATGCTGTTTATAATTTGCAAAAATGCATCTGAAAATGCATAATTTTTCGGACATGCATGCGTTAACTCAAAGGAAAACTTTTGTCGCATGTAAAAAAAGAAAAAGCCTACCATGACGCATTAGATTTACTGTTGCATATTTGCATAATACAGCGAGCTCTATATTGAATGACAGCGTTTGTATTGTATCAGTATATGTGTACAAAGTATACAATCTACGCATCAGTCATACTTACCACTACAGATGAAAGTCACCAAAGCAATTTAAAGCGCCACTGCCAAACCCGGGAACATCTGGTTTCTGTATGAAATCTGCAGCCTCTGACAGTGCTGGGGTCCAACAAAAACGAAGTTTAAAATGGAGAGAGAAAAATACATGAAATGAATACAGACCTACATGGTGTATGGAGGGAGGCAGAGGTAACTTTTTGAAAAACGTGCAAAATTGGCAAACAGCATTTTAACAGTGTTCATTTCACTGGCCACGTGACACGTGTGGGAGTCGCTGGTCCAGCTGTGCGCCAGATGCCAGCGCAGCAAATGGAAGCGGACTCTTCAAGAATATGAAGGAAGGGGAAAGGGGGGGCATAATGATCCGGACCTAGCAGACTTATTTTTTTGTACTTTTATCGTGGTGATTGATGTTCTTGCAATACAGCACCATATGCACTTCTAGCCCCTAGCTTAAATGGCTGCAATTTAGGAGCTGGATTCACTTAACAGCAATCTGGCCTGAGAGACATTGAAGACATTCATTAAACCAACAAGACTTAAATGAAAATACTACAATGAAAACAAAAACAGACATTAAGTTAAAAGACCATTTAATTTAGAGTTACATTTTCTGCACACACAAAGTTCCCTGTCTATTTACAATCTACAAAAAGTCAACGTGTATCACACTCTGCTGGTCCCATTTAACATTAAAGGAGTATAGATTTCTTTGGCTACAAAACCACATTGACAACGTGACAGTTACTCCCACCCACTGACTCTTCTAAAACATCACTGCTGACCAATGGCATCTAGGGGTGCAGGAGAGGTCTGTCTTTTCTTCAGGCCTTGCCAATAGTGAACTAGACTTTCTTCACACTTATATAGCCTCCTCTCCTGGCTCCCCCCAGACTGGCTCCCCCCTCTCACACAGGGGGTACCCTCAGGAAGAGGCTGTGCCTGTTCTCATGATCTTGAACAGGGCATTGCCATTGTTGTTTTTGATAGCGTCTCGGCAGGCTGTGATAACCTGATTCTTCGGCTTACCCACTGAGAGAGACAAATAGTAGTAGAGGTTAGGAAAGACCTGAACCCTTCAAAACACATTAAATCCTCTACAATTGCTATCCCCCACTGATCACCCTGTCAACCCCTACTCACCTCTCAGTCTCTCTGCCCTCTGAATGGGCCTGGTTGACAGACTTAAGAGCATTGTGATTGTTGAATCGGATCTTGTACTCATTAAACAGGTCTCTGTTCAGGTCATAGAGCTCAATTTAGCACTTCTTCATGTTCCTCCTGTAATGCAAAAAGATGAATGGATGAAAAGAAAAGCCAAGCAGAGAAATCATGGTGGTTGTTGTTGCGTCACTAACTTGTCCCCCATGAGTTGTGCGTCCTTTGCCTGCACCAGCATGTTACGGATGTAATTAGAATGACCTGCAATGGCCGCCATCAGTATTTGGTGGACAGAGTGATAGTCAAACAATAGGTAACTTTGCGTTATGGTATGTAACCCTGTTTCTCTGAAGGAGATGAGGAAGACATCTCACTATGGGACACACCCTCTTTTGTGGGTCATTGGTAAAAAGCAATCATGCCTAACAGACAAATCAGAGCTTTATGGGTGTATGCCCCATGTGTCTATATAACACCCTTCACTGCTCTGGTTTCCTCATTCTAAGAACTACCTCTTACACAAATCGTGCAAGAGGGGCAATCTGGTGAGATCTCCTTCTGAGAACCGGGGTAACCGTAACCCAAAGTTTTCTTTCAGTCGACTCGGTTGGACATCTCACTATGGGACACTTGCAAAGCGCCCCGATTGCCAATAGATCCTTTCCTGAGAAGCCTGTTGTGGTACATAGTAATGTACCTGATCCATCCTACTCAGCTCCAGTCCAAGGACTCGGTGCGTCAGGGAGGGCGCAGTAACGTCCATGCAATAGAACCTCACAAAGGTGTGAGAGGAAGCCTAACTAGCCGCACAAATCTCCAAGACGGAGATGCCTCTATACAGTGCCCATGACGTGGAAATTCCTCAAGTGAAATTTGCGCGGACACCCAGGGGGAGACTGCAATCCCAGACAACTGTATACCTTGGCGATAGTCTCCACTACCCAATGCTAGAAGCATTGTTTGGACAAAGCCCTACCCCGAGCAGGGGTGGAAAAGCAAACAAACAATTGGTCACAACTCCGGAATGGCCTAGTGCTGTCCATGTTCAGTAGATGTGCAGTGCACGCACTTAAGGCGCCGCTGCTCTGGAGAAGAGAAAGGCGGAGGGTGGAAGGAAAAAAAAGTCAGTGGCTTGACTACTATAAGTCATGGGAATGACCTTAGGAATGAACGTGGCGTAAAGACATATCATAGCCTTGGAGTAGTCGGGGGGGGAAAATGAGTGCATGAAGGATGAACCGAGAGCACATGGAGGTCGCTAACACACTTGGCCATAGCCAAGGCGAGCAGCTGGGCTGTCTTATAAGACAGAGTCTTAAGATCCACTTTCTCCAGGGATTCAAAGTGATTGCCTGTAAGTTCATCCACAACCAGTGCCAAATCCCATGATGAGGAAAGTGGCTTGGAGACCGGACAGAGACGGCGCAATCCCTTGATAAAAACAACAAACCATAGGGTGAGTCCCGATCATCGACTCACCTATTCCTACATGGCAGGCTGAGATCGCCGCCAAGTAGACCTTAACGGTGTGAAAGGCTTTGCTCTTGTCGAGCAATTCCTGTAGGAAGGAGAGAACGGCATGGATGGAACACTGAAAGGAGACCAACTCGCGTCTTGAATACCCTCCACTTCAGGTCTTGTAGAAGGGGCTCTGGCACTCTGAATTGTGGAAACCATGTTCGGAGGCAAGCCCACCCAGTCTAAGTTGGAACTCTCACGGGGCCAGGCCCAAAGATCCATAGGTCGGGATGAGGGCGGAATATTTCGCCCTGCGCTTGGGATAGCAGATCCCTGCGCTGTGGGAGGTGCCATGGTTGCGCGTACAGGAGAGGTACAATCTCTGCCAGCCATGGTTTCCAGGGACAATGCGGGGCTATCAGGATGAGGGATAGACCGTTTAATCTCACTCACTCCACTTGTGGGCCAGCGCGCGTCCACACCTAGAGGAGTGTTGTGATCTCTCATTGCGAAGAACAAGCAACAGTGCGCGTTGTCCTAAGATTCGCACAGATCGACAGCAGCCCTGCTGTAACGCCCCAACACCTCCTCGACAACTTTGGGATGAAGTCGCCACTCCCCTGGTTGGGGGTTTCCCCGCAACAGTAAATCCGCACCGGAGTTTAGTCTGCATGGCACATGTGTTGCTCTGACAGACAACAGATCTTCGCTGCTCCATAGCAAGATCTCTCTCACCAGTGAAGTTGACGGAAGCGCGTTCCTCCTTGGCGGTTGATATACGCCACCGTAGACGTATTGTCCGACCTGACCAGGACATGTTGGCCCTGTAGGAATACGGAAGTGCCTGAGGGATAGTAACACAGTGTAGAGCTTGATAATGTTGATATGGGCTGTACTTATTGAGTCTGACCATACACCATTCACCGTATGCACTTCGTAGACTGCCCCCCATCCCTGTAGTGACGCATCCGTTGTCACTACTTTGCGCGTGAAGACTCTCCCAGTAGGGCAGCCCCACGTCAAGAGGGATGAGTCTCTCCAGCATTGAAGTGCCGATAGACACTTTGCAGAGAGAAGCAAGCGTGGGATCGATCTGTCCATTCAGGATATTTCCCTTCTCCCTCTCAGACACTCTTGCGTTGTTCAGCCAGAGGGCTCTCTGGCCGACGATCGCATGCACCATGACCCTCCCAGAAGCCTCAGTGGTACACTTGAGGGTCCGGGTGGTATGCTCAGCAAGGTGACTTAGCTCCATTAGCTTGTCCCGGTCGACGGTGCCACCGTTCACCAGGGATTCACACACGCCTGTACTGCCATGTAGATGGAGAGGAAGGCAGCAGCGTTCACGGAGCGCCCCACCTGAGATGCAGATCGGTAGATCCTCTCATACACGGACACGTTGAAGCTGTCATTTGGGATGAGCGGTCATTGGGATGAGTGAGCTTGGGAGCAGAGGAAGAAGAGCTCAGCCAGAGATGGCTCCATGGGAGGCGGGCTGAGCCATCCCGACAACTCCATGCTGTGCATATCCAAGTAGGGGAGCCAGTCACAGGAGAAGGTGACTTGAGTGGCTCCGCCCAGGAAGACTCCAACAATGCCAGACAGTCTAGGAAGGCTGGTACAAGCTGTCGGACGGATGTAGAATCACTCAGAGGAGTTTCCATCCCTCCTAGTCTTCTTGGAAGGTGTGGGAGGCGTTGAATACTCAACATCAAGTTTGGTTGCAGTGCATCTGATTGCCTCGAAGAAGGGGAGGTCAGTTATTGACTCCTGCCCTACCTCTGCAGTCTGGCTGGGTAGCACAAACTGAGCAGAGGGGAGAAATTATTCAGGGGCGTAATCCATCTCCTGGTTAGAGAAGCCGCTGCCTGATCCGGCAAGAGACATGCTGTCGTCCTCACTTCCGGATTCGTCAGAATTAAGGTCCGCCTCAGCTGGAGGGGATGCCTGAGTAGCTTCTCCCTCTTCTGGGACTTTATTGTCAACAGAGTCGTCCTCGAGCAAGGGCGAGGCCTGGGCAATACTTTCCATGTACTTGGCTCTACGTCTAAGGACACCGGAGCCCATCTGAGCGCAATGCACACAACTAGTGGGGTCGACGAGAGCCTCCATAGCGCGTTCAACGCCAAGGAAAGTATAACAGAGTGGATGGGAAGAGAAAAGAATAAGCACATTCAAATTACACAATTATTTATTGATAGTCAAAAATCAATGATTGGTTGTTTTAAAGTGTGAATTTCACTGGCAAATCACTTCACTAAAACATCTATGCAGAGGACTCAGCTGTCTCTTTCATAATTGAAATATGTGTACCTGCTCTTGCCGCCAACAAAAGCTTTGATGTGTAGACCCACAGGGATATCTTTGGGAGGAGTGACGGGAACACAGATACAACCATACCAATTCCGGGCACTGGGATGTACCCTCAAAGATTCCCTCAGCGAAAATCAGCACGGCTCTACTGATGGTCTCTGTAGGGGGAAATCCAAGATGACAGTACTCAGCCCACTCAGTTACTACAGCAAGCCACATGAGGCTGCACATTCTGGAATTATAGGATGGTGAGTGGTGAGAGTGATTGGGTTCAATGTGGGACAGGCTGATGTTTGGTCAGCATGGGTGAGTTTCTGTGTGGTTTTAGGGCTGTGTAAGTGAGCTGCTTACTGGGTTTTGATGACAGTGCATGAATGTGTTAGTGGTTAGTAGGGAGGGTATCTGTTTGGGGTGATGGTGTTTACCATTGGGCGTGGAGGTGCTGAGCTCTATGTGCGCCCTCTGGGACTCCGTGGCAGCTCTGACAGCGGGCAATCTAGAGCTGGGTATTGGCTGGTATCACCCCCATCTGAGTATCACCTTCTGAAGTCCCTGGGACAGCCTGCTACCGGAGACACAAGACACACAGTCCTTTACACTAAGGTACAAACACTATGCGTGTGTATGTTTGTACATAGAGTGGGAGAATCAATGTTCTCCTCCGAGTACAGTAACTGATAGGTCTGGGAATGTTTGAGGTGTTGGTGTTTGATTGTACATGTGGGCTTTAGCGTTTTCTTCTAATATTAGTTACTTCAGAGGGTTTCAGTGTGTATACATACATGTAAACGTGTGTTTGGTTGTAGCTTTATCCTCATAGTTGATTCTGTGAAAGTGTTTGTCAGTGTGTGTTCTTAGTAGGGCTGTCCCCGACTAAAATAAATGTTGGTTGACGGAGTCAGCTGTTCTTTCGACCAATCGATTGGTCTAAATGTTAAAACATATATAGACACACCCTATGTTTGAATAGAATCAACTATATATAGACTACTGGGCCTGTCTGATGCTTTAAGCACTGCAATTAAAAATGAAGACATAAAATGACTAAAGAGGGAGCCAGAGATCAATATCGCCTAACCAGAAGAAAAAAACCTGTTCCCAATCCTCCTCCTCCGGCTGCCGATGGCCTTCCAGATTATGCCATTAGCTCCTGAAGTTGTCGGTATAGGCTACACCAGCGGTCGACAACCTTTTCCAGTATCGTAACATTTCTACTGATCTGCATGCCAGTTATGATTTTCATACGCACATTTTTGTGGGAACCGTTTCATTTCATTCATAGTAAATCAATGTCATGTGGTTAATTAAAATTCTATGAAAATGATACAAATCTAAAAGTAACTTCTATTGCCATTGCCAATATGTAAAAGTAGCCTACATAAAGCCAACAAATAAAAACATTGCAGCCCGGAGGTAGAAAATATCCTATGAATCACATTGGCTACACATGGCCTGTCTGCAAGGAACTTGACACATTGTGTCAACTATTAACTTGGTCCAGCACGAGGCCAGCAAACTTGCAACTTTTATATAAAATATTTGTTTCCTGCTCCAGTGAGCTCCAGACAGACACAGCTGTAGGCTATTTGCGTAATGGATAAGTAATCAGGTAGGCATATTTAATGACGTTTCCACTGGATTAGAGCATTACATTTTTTCCCCTTTCATGCTGAGTGGTTATGGAAAGGGAGAGAGCTGGAAAGATGTTTCTAATAGGCTACGTTGAGGAACGATTGTCCTTCTCAATGGATGTAAAAACAGACTTTATTTACTTGCTGTTTGAGGTGAAGAAAAAATTACTTTGAGAAGCTCCACAGTAATGGTGAGTTAAGACAATCATAAATAGTATCAGATCCCCAAATGGGTACATTAATAGGCCTACATTTGCATGCAGGCCAGGTATCCTAGGCCTACTTCTATGTGTAATCAGGCGTGTGTCCTTACTCAAGATTGACAGGAGCGCTCCAAACAAGACAATTAATACACTGACAACTCATAAATGGAATGAAATAAACCAAAACTTTTTTTCTCACAAGTGTAGCCTACAGTGTGCGCTCTGCAGACAACATTTCCACTCCTACAATGACAACAGAAATTACCGTAATTAAACAAACAATGTAGATGAGAATTATGGAAATTAATGGTAGGCTAAATGTACTACTGGTGATACTGGTATGCCATTCTCGTGGCCTCCGCAATGGATTAGTCTGCTCAGAAAGGCGTGAATCAGACAGGTGTCTCGTGTGCCATACATTTTTTTTAATATATTTGCCACTGCTCGACTAACAAAATCTCTGTCGGCCAACAGCCTATCGACCAGTGGACTAAATGGGGTCAGCCCTAGTTCCTAGAAACCTTGGCATTCTCCTTATAGTTACGTAGTTCCAGTAGCAAGTTCTGCCTGCGCTGGCTCAGCTCTCGGATCAGATCCTGCTCCACACTGGAGTCCATCAGGTTCCCCTTCATCTCCTTACTGGCAGGCAGGTAGACACACACTGACAACAAGCATACAACACATTGGATGTCAAAGACAAATTCTGAGAGAATACACACAAATAAACTAGGCCTACACAAAGTACTAGTAGTGTTACTCATGTCTTTACCTTCTCCCACCAGAGGTACAGATGAGCTGGATCTGTCCATCCACGCGATAGTCCCTCTCCACCACTCCAGCCACAGAGGACGAGAAGCTGTCTTTGAAGATGACTTCACGTGTTCGATCGCTTAGTGCATCAATCTGTAAATGAAGGTGAAGTCAAGGGGCCTTACAACATTCCTTACACTTGGAGGAAAGGCTGGTGCCAAGTGTCAACCAGTCCTAGACAATGTGACAAAGTAAAGGATTAGAGGACTTTGAAGACTCTCCTTGATTGGTTCTGTACTCATTTTAAGAAATAGGTCTTCTCGATTTCCCTAAATTGATTATTGACTGACACATCAAGGTGGTTTACCTTTCCATTGTACCAGCCCTTGATGAGTTCTAAAACACCGTCAGCATTAAGGTAAAATACATGGATGCTCATTGCATGGTTCTTAGACTGCAGAGGGAAAGAGGGACAGTTATTGGCACATCTTTAAACATAATGCTGGTGCAAATTCAATTTGTTTTGTGTAAAGTGACAGGGATTGATTAAGAAGGAAAACCAATATTCCAACATTTGCAGTACCTTGATAATCCAGTAGTGGGCAGTGTGGTCATATACACCCACTGTTCCATTGGCCAGTGCATAAGCAAACCTGCTGCCATGCTTATGACAGAGGGAGGTAACCTTCTGAAAGATACAAAGAGAACAATCAGCACACATCCTCTCTTTGCTGACATTTTCTGTACTATACACAGCAAGATTTTGTGCGTTTTAAACATCAAACAGCAGCAGAAACACAACTTTGGGTATGTAATATGAGCTATACCTCCTTTTCAGAATTTCATCTTCTTTGACCAAAATCAAATCAAATCAAATTTATTGGTCACACGTGTTTAGCAGATAGTTATTGCGGGTGTTGCGAAATGCTTGTGCTTCTAGCTCCGACAGTGCAGTAATATCTAACAAGTAATATCTAACATTATTAACATTATTAAACACAGAGAACCAATGACCGTACATTATCCCCCCCGTGTCCTGAAAAGGAACCCAGACAAACAAACATATAATTTCCATTATTGTGGTAAAACTATTCCTATTTCAATTTCAATGTTAGACAACAGTTCACATGATGAAGAGGAACACAATCCATACCGTCCAGAACTGGTCGTTCCCCTCACAGTCAAATCCTTGTAAGGCAGTTTCCTCCGATGATGGTGAGGGGGGGACTCCATGTTCGCCAATTTCCCTAAAGCGATGCCATTGGCCCCATCTGTCACCTAGAGAGAACATAAAGGAAATAGCATAATTATTTGCAAAACTTTATTATTATGTAATACTACTAGAACAGAAACATGATTATGTTGTATCGTTGTTTCCTGTCCAGCTCTTGGCTCACCTCTGTTGAAGATGTCAGCAGCTCAATGCCTGGTTGATGTTGAGCAAAAAGATGTCTGAGTCCTGGGCACTCTGACTCTGGCTCAGGCGGTAGGCTGCCTGCCACTGGCCACGCATGTGAGGGTTATGGATGAACACCTGATAGAAGAGAGAAGATCGAATCACTTGAGCTGGAGTGCTATATTACGATGCATCAAGCTTCATGCATACATCTAGATGGCAACTACCAAAGGGAACTGGGCGAGGCCATACCTTCCCTGACTGTGCGACTGCAGTGAGACATGGGTGGATCCCTTTAAACTTGCCCATTATAACCAAGCAAGGGTTTATTTTATGGTTCATCTTGAGGGTGAGTGCCTTCGGAAAGTATTCAGGCCCCTTGACTTTTTCCAAATGTTGTTATGTTACAGCCTTATTCTAAAATGTTTTTTTTTAATCCTCAGCAATCTCCACACAATACCCCATAACGACAAGGGAAAACAGGTTTTTATAAAACTTTGAAAAAACTGAAATACCTCATTTAGATAAGCATTCAGACCCTTTGCTATGAGACTCAAAATTGAGCTCAGGTGCATCCTGTTTCCATTGATTTTTACAACTTCATTGGAGTCCACCTGTTGTAAATGCAATTGATTGGAAATTATTTGGAAAGGCACACACCTGTCTATATAAGGTCTCACAGTTGACAGTGCATGTCAGAGCAAAAACCAAGCCATGAGGGTGAAGGAATTGTCGGTAGAGCTCAGAGACAGGATTGTGTCGGGGCACAGATCTGGGGAAGGGTACCAAAAAATGTATTCAGCATTGAAGGTCTTAAGAACACAGTGGCCTCCATCATTCTTAAATGGAAGAAGTTTGGAACCACCAAGACCCGGCCAAACTGAGCAATCGTGGGAGAAGTGCCTTGGTCAGGGAGGTGACCGAGAACCTGATGGTCACTCTGACAGAGCTCCAGAGTTCCTCTGTGGTGATGGCACCTAAAGACTCTCAGACCACGAGAAACAAGATTCTCTTGTCTGATGAAACCAAGATTTAACTCTTTGGCCTGAATGCCATGCGTCACGTCTGGAAATAACCTGGCACCATCCCAATGGTGAAGCACGGTGGTGGTAGCATCATGCTTTGGGGATGGTTTTCAGCGGCAGGAACTGGGAGACTAGTCATTGAGGCAAAGATGAACGGACCAAAGTACAGAGAGATCCTTGATGAAAACCTGCTCCAGAGTGCTCAGGACCTCAGACTGAGGCAAAGGTTCACCTTCCAACAGGACAACGACCCTAAGCACACAGCCAAGACAACGCAGGAGTGGCTTTGGGACAAGTCTCTGAATGTCCTTGAGTGGCCCTGCCAGAACCCGAACACGAACCCGATCGGACATCTCTGGAGAGACATAAAAATAGCTGTGCAGCAACGATACCCATCCAACCTGACAGAGCTTGAGAGGATCTGCAGAAAAGAATGGGAGAAACTCCCCAAATACAGGTGTGCCAAGCTTGTAGCGTCATACCAAAGAAGACTCAAGGCTGCAATCGCTGCCAAAGGTGCTTCAACAATGTACTGAGTAAAGGGTCTGAATACTAATGTAAATGTGATATTTCTGTTTTTAGATTTGTATAAATGATCAAACCTTTCTAAACCTGTTTTTTCTTTGTCATTATGGGGTATTGTGTGTAGATTGAGGAGGAAAAAACTATGTTAATCAATTTTAGAATAAGGCTGTAATTTAATGAAATGTGGAAAAAGTCAAGAGGTCTGGATAGTTTGCGAAGGCACTGCAGGCACCAAAATGGTGGCACAATACTAAAACAAAAATAACCAATCACAGTTCATATTGTGAGTTATTCTACTGGATGCTTGTTCTGAGATGAGTATGAAATCGAATCATCGCTGCTGGAGATAAATGCATGTTGCATCCACTAGCAAACTACCCTCATTAACTTTGTTTTTACACTGCTGCTACTCGCTGTTGACTATCTATGCAGTCACTTTACCAAAGTACATGTACAAATTACATCGACTAACCTGTACCCCTGCACATTGACTCGGTACAGGTACCCCCTGTACATAGCCTCTTTATTGTTATTGTGTAACTTATTATTTTTTACTTTAGTTTATTTAGTAAATATTTTCTTAACTATATTTCTTGTCACTGAATTGTTGGTTAAGGGCTTGTAAGTAAACATTTCACGGTAAGGTCTACACCTGTTGTACTCGGCGCATGTGACAAATACAATTTGATTTTGAAACGGCTTACTCCAGTCGCCCGCTGGGTGTCCCGGCGTTCCATGTTCATTGCATTGGCTCCTCCTAGTCTTCGAAAAAAGCCAACAAAGATAAACAGATACTTAGATAGATGGCATAGCTATGACTAATTAAAATATTGTTAGTACTAGTGCAACATTTCAAAAATTATCTTTCCCAAATGAACACATTCACAAGACAGTCAGCGATAGTAACTTATCACAGATAACATCGTTTGCTACTTTCTATAGCTAGGTATATTTATTTAAGACATGAGATATGTCGACAGAACATGCAAAGCATTTCATATAGTTAGCCCATTTGATAAAGCGAGACGATATCTTACCGAAGTCCCTGATCTTTAACTGTCAATGCTTCTGGGTTAGCTAGCTAGCTACAACCATGCCAAGGCAGTAATAAAAAAAACTATTGCAAATGACTTCACTTGTCACTCAAAGCTGCTCAAGTTATTTTGTCGCGAACACGTTATTCCACAGTACCAACCAAGTGCTTTGAAGTCATCATCGTTCATGTAGTTTAGAATATATTTCTGTATTGATCATGATTCTTATTAGGGTAAATTTGTTTTATATATATGATGAAAGATTACAGTGTCTATGAGAGGCTTGTAGAATAGTTCTGAAAGCATAATTGTTTTTGTTTTCAAAACAGTCATCGTTCATGAAGTTTAGAATATATTTCTGTATTGATCATGATTCTTATTAGGGTACATTTGCTTTATATATATGATGAAGGATTAAAGTATTTATGAAAGACTTGTAGAATAGTTCTGAATGCATCATTGTTTTTGTTTTCATAACTGTCATTTGTAATTAATTGTAGGACTGGCTGCTGACGTTGACTATTCTTATCACGTCGCACAATGTTTGTGCTATGACACAGCTCATTTACTCAGTCAAGATATTCTAGAAAAATACTAACACCCTGTCGACATGCGCAAAGTGATTCATTCACATTCGAATGTTGCTCATGAGCACAGCTCGTGTGCAGATAAATGAAGCACGGGACTGGAAGCTCTCAACATAGCACCAATGACAACACAGCACCAATGACAGCACACCCCTCCCGCAAAAGTGACAACTGAACCGTTTAATAACTTGCGTACCGTGTGCACTGTGCACGGTAACGATGACTGTCCAACCGAAAACCAGTCAACAATGTAGTGATTTGTAAATCGTTGATTTAATATATTTTCCATATACAATAGGCCTATTCAAATTCTTCCCGACAAGTAATAGAATTATATTAACTTTTCGCATTCTAATCTATAGGCATATGTCTAGATTAGATTATAGTCTATAACAATTTAAATCATCATGCATTTGAACATTACAATTAGATCGTGCCGGTAAAATAACAATATAATGGCTTTATTGACAACACTCCAGACCCTGGGGGTTATTGAAGGCATTCCTAAAAACAAAAAAGATCTCAATAAACGTTTGTATAGTTAAATAAGGGTGTAGCCTTAATTAATCGATGATCAACGTGGTAATCAGATTTATGTAACAGCCTGTAGAATTTGGAAACAATAGGAAACTCTTCCTTGATTATTTTCGCGCAGTATAATGAAATAACCCGTGTGCAAACCTTGATCGTGTGAACGCGAGACTGTTTTGCACACGGCACCCGTCTGTCCCGGACGCTATAAAAACGGGGCTTCGCCAAAGAGAAATTTAAAGCTTACAACTCACCAGTGAAATTAAGCTGAAATACTTCATTTGAATAAAGAAGCGCGATCAAAAACTGAAAAATGGATCCTTGTGAATGCTCTAAAAGTAAGTTTTCATGTATATTGATTAATATAATCAGACTATAGGCATATTACCTGTCATTTTGATTATCTATTAACGCAACTGTTTATTTGTAGCTGGCTCTTGCAACTGTGGTGGATCCTGCAAGTGCTCCAACTGCGCATGCACCAGTTGTAAGAAAAGTACGTTTTTTTTGTGGTTTTGTTACATTCTAAATACCACTTTTCAGATTGGTTAAATATGCCTACATGGGCAATCTCTACTCAATGGTCTCTGGTGGCACTTTAAATGGGGAGGACGGTCTGGGCACCCTGTGTGATAACTAAGTGGGAAGGTCATTTACCACAGACAACTGGAGAAAAATCCACTTGAACGCCCCCAACTGGTAATTACTAGTGGGGGAAACCCATCTCATGTCCTGAGCGCCGACTTCTCTCACTTGCTTACCTCTGGCGTCACCTAAGGAAATTACTTGATAACTGCAATTTCGGCAGAGAAATTCAACTTCACAACTTTTATAAAAAGCAATATACTTTATTTTAAAACTATAATTTGTTTACCTGCATGATTGCTGTACTTTATGGTTGTCACTGTCTGTTGTCCATTAGAAAATGTGTTCAAAGTATGTGAATGCAGCCAATTGGTCAATACCATCTTCCCATTTAGTTATGAACACCTGGTAGCCTAATTAGGCTCTTTTCAAGAGGACTAGGAAGTCTTTGCTTTGAGTAAGTTGCAAATGACTGTAGGGACAAGTTGCCAACTCATCCTAGCGCCTCGTTAATAGGTTATGCAATAGTCTGTCATTGGTCATCACTAACCGATTGTTTTCGTCCCGTCAGGTTGCTGCCCCTGCTGTTCTTCCGGATGCAGTAAATGTGCCTCTGGCTGTGTGTGCAAGGGCAAGACCTGCGATACCAGCTGTTGTCAGTGAGGCCTGGTGCCTGACCGTGACCGTGCAGTCATTCCCTATGAAATTGGTTGCACCATCTTGAGCCTAGATTTAGCATTTTGTACTTTATCTGTCAAATGTAAGAAAATAAATTTCATTTAAATTATTCAAGTTAGACTTTCACTTTGGTTACTGGGGGTGGGTAACACAAAATGTTTAGTAACCTTCCGGTGTCTACATGTTTCCTGATCTCTCCCAAATTAAAAGTGGGATTTGTGTAAACTCAGATTCCATTCATTATTTTAATTTGTTTGTACTTATGTCTGTCAACTTGTCTAAATACAAAATTGAGTTCTTAACAGATCCCCATTAGCTGCTGCCAAGAAGCAGCTACTGTTCCTGGGGTCGACACACTAAGGCTCTTACATAAAACAAAGTTAAATAACATTACACATACAATGTGTGCTAGCATGTCTTCACAGTACCTGCTGTTCTATAAGGTGAATTATCTGATTTTACTGCTTTCATCGGTTACCTGATGTGGAAAAGTTCTATGTAATACTGTGTGCCTCCATAGTCTTGGATTGTGAAGACATTTTAGCATGTCTTTTGGTGTATGGATGGGTGTCCAAGCTGTGCTAGTAGTTCAAACAGCTCTGCGCATTCAGTTTGTCAACCGCTCTCTTTGAACCATGAACGATTTGACATGCCGTTCTGAGCCAATTGTAATTTTCCTAAGTCCCTTTTGTGGCACCTGACCACAACTGAACAGTAGTCTAGCTGCAACAACTAGGGCTGGTAGGACCTGCCTTGTTAATGAGGTAGAGCAGTGCTTTATGGATGGACTTCTCCCCATCTTAGCTACTGTTGTATCAATATGTTTTGACATGACAATTTACAATCATGGTTTACTCCAAGAAGTTTGTGGTTAAGGGGTTAGCTAAAATGCTAGTTGTCTGAGATTCTGGTTACCCTCTTAGGTTACAAGTTACCTATAATACCAATTTGAGTATCCTGTATTTACGTCTAGTCTATGAAACCAGGATGGACAGCCACCCCATTTAGTAGACACAACAACCCTTTAATGGTAAATGGCCTGAGTACTAAATGTATCCACAATATGCTATACTGTGTCTCCCTAACAATGAAGGCTAGAACAGGCTTGAAGTATTGGATGGGAGACACCTGGGGACCAATTGCTGCTGGGGGACCAAAGCATGCCACTCAAGTAGGCTGTTGCAGAGTGATTGTGGGGACAATGTGCTAGTGTGAAGGTCATACTCAGTCCTGACTCAGTGGTTCCTGCAAGTCTAAATCTTATTACCTGTCCTTGACCAAGTGTTTGCTACCTTCTGGTATCTAATCTTCAATGCAACTCTAAATACTACAACGGTCTGTCATACTACATACGTTTATAAGTGCCTAATTGTCCTTTTTCCACTACTTTTTTGTTTACGCATACATGTGTGTAGATGGGTTGGTCGACATCACGATAATGATGCGGCTTGAAGGCTTCCGTTATGATTCTGAACGGTGAGATCCCTAGCAACAAGGCTGCCATGTGGGAAATCATAGGTGGCATGTTTCAGTGTATTGATACCATGTTTTGTTTTGACTGATGTCATGTCTATGCTAATTATGGCTAGTTATCTAACCAACAACTGTAATGATGTATTTGAGAGAAGTGTTCATTGTGCAAATGTATTTGTTTTCTATAAACAGTTGGAGACTAAATATAGTTGACATGTTAACAATCTAAGCCAACCCCAACTGTTTTGCCTCATAGTAGCTCACGCGTCGTTTGTTGCTAAACAACCAACCCCTCCATAGATAATGTTATTATATTCATTATAGATGACGTCTGTACCATGTTCGACATTTGCTTTTAGTGTTTCAAAACTCAAATTTGAGTTGTCTACAATGTTTTTTTTTAAATGTTTTGTATTTTGTATTGTAACATTGTGGAGTGACACGTAAATAAAATGTTTGAACACAGTTCAACCTGCATGTCAACACTGTGCTTTGAGATTAGTGATTAATAGTAGATTTTAAAATATATATATATTTCACCTTTATTTAACCAGGTAGGCCAGTTGAGAACAAGTTCTCATTTACAACTGCGACCTGGCCAAGATAAAGCAAAGCAGTGTGACAACAACACAGAGTTACACATGGGATGAACAAACGTTCAGTCAATAACACAATAGAAAATATGTATACAGTGTGTCCAAACGTAAGTAAGGAGGTAAGGCAATAAATAGGCCATAGTGCCGAAGTAATTACAATTTAGCAATTAACACTGGAGTGATAGATGTGCAGATGAGGATGTGCAAGTAGAAATACTAGTTTGCAATAGGAGCAGAAAAAAAAAATATATATATATATGGGGATGAGGTAGGTAGTTGGTTGGATGGGTGTATTTACAGATGGGCTGTGTACAGCTGCAGCAATCGGTAAGCTGCTCAGACAGCCAATGCTTGAAGTTAGTGAGGGAGATATGTCTCCAACTTCAGTGATTTTTACAATTCATTCCAATCATTGGCAACAGAGAACTGGAAGGAAAGGCGGCCAAAGGAGGTGTTGGCTTTGGGGATGACCAGTGAAATATATCTGCTGGAGCGTGTGCTACGGGTGGGTGCTGCTATGGTGACCAGTGAGCTGAGATAAGGCGAAGCTTTACCTAGCAAATACTTATAGATGACCTGGAGCCAGTGGGTTTGGCAATGAATATGTAGCGAGGGCCAGCCAACGAGAGCATACAGGTCGCAGTGGTGGGTAGTATATGGGGCTTTGGTGACAAAACGGTTGGCACTGTGATAGACTACATCCAATTTGCTGAGTAGAGTGTAGGAGGCTATTTTGTAAATGACATCGCAGAAGTCAAGGATCGGCAGGATAGTCAGTTTTACCAGGGTATGTTTGGCAGCATGAGTGAAGGAGGCTTTGTTGCGAAATAGGAAGGCGATTCTAGATTTAATTTTGGATTGGAGATGCTTAATATCAGTCGGGAAGGAGAGTTTACAGTCTAACCAGACACCTAGGTTGAGGAGTGTTTACTTTTGGGGTGTTTAGTTACCAATTAGGCATAGCAGGCCTGTCACACTTTAAGGGGTTATAAAATAGGCATATATTGTATTTATGTATTTAACCTTTATTTAACTAGACAAGTCAGTTAAACTAGGCAAGTAAGTTATGTCAGCACGTGAAGGGATTGAAAAATGACAATTGCAATGCATGATAATTTTGTCCCCATCCCTAATGAGGATGAGGCAGACTCAACCAAAAGGGTTGGAGGCTGAGCTCCCACTCCTTCGTGATGACGGTATAGGCACAAGGTTCCGTGACTTCTCGATCTACCACCTCCATTACACTCCAGCGAAGCAGGTGGCGGCAGAGAGCTGCCCACAAGTAAAAAGCGCAATGTCATGTTGGAAAACGAGACATCATCCAATCAGCGTAGACCTCAGAGGTGCCGGGGTAAAATGTATGAACGACAGGGGAAAATATGAGATAAGCGCAAAAGAGCGAAAACAACTATTATAACTACTAGTTGTGGAACAAGGGAAAGGATCATTTGCTATCTAGGCTTCTTGTAAGTTGCCCAGCTAATACGCGTTATAACTAGCAAGGAATAATACTAGTTATTGTAGTTATCCTGCTAGCTGATACTAGCACCATTCATCAGTACGCGGTCTGCCCTTGCCAAGCATGACACTAGCCAGTTTGCTAACGTGCTTTCCTTTGTACCTGTCTAACGTTAGCTAAACGAAGGAATTATTTTAAAATGTTGACGGCATAAAATGTGTAATTCGTATTTGAGTTTTTGTAGACCGTCATATCAAAATATATTCTTAGTAAGGGGCTCACCACGATAGCAAGCTAGCCTAATAGCTAATCGTGCTAAGGGGGCATGCGCGCGTTGGGTTCGATTTTCGGACAACAGAGGAAAAGGGTCCAAACACAAATGAGATTAGTTTGTACATGGTGTGGACCGTGACAGATTAATAAACAATGATTTTCATAGAACCAGTCCAGTGACCAGTCCAGGTCTGGACAACATAATTACATACACTAACATTACATACAGACTATTTTTTCATCAATAATGTTTTGTGGTATCTGGAATGATTGATATCTGGAATCAGTGTTTAGGCCTAAACAGCAGACAGTCACTGATTTGTTTAAATTACATGTTCCCAACAGGCTAAGTGATGCTCCATTAGCCTTACTTACAGGTTAGGTACTTTTTGGTGTATTACAGAGAATTTTCAACCAACCTTAACTTGGCAATAGCCTACTTCCTCAATTCCCAACTTGGAAGAAGACAACAAATGTTTTAGAAAATGCTCTGTCAATAAATTAAGTAAAAAAAACATTGCTCCATGAAGTCATCCAACAATGTGTAGGCCGCCATAGTCTATTTCAAATCTTCTCTCATTGATCAAGTTCTCTGTGCTATGCCAAACCATACCTATCTAATAACTCTTGTCAGCCACCTGGAACAGAGTAATGGTTTGACTAGGCAATATTTTTAATAGTTAGGCTAGAGTACTGAAGACTGCATGCCATTTAATCCAGTATACTTGTATTTGTTTTAATCCAGCCATCCTGTCTCTTGACTCCCAGTGGTTGCCATGGAAGCGGAGGGCTTTGGAGAACTCCTGCAGCAGGCAGAGCAGCTTGCAGCAGAGACCGAGGCCGTGTCTGAGCTTCCTCATGTTGAGAGGAACCTTCAGGAGATCCAGCAGGCTGGAGAGAGGCTACGCTCCCGCACCTTAACTCGAACATCACAAGACGCTGCCGACGTCAAAGCGTAAATTCTCTCTTGTGTATCCGTCACTGATGTTTTCTTATTGAGCACTGTTACATGCACACAATAATGATTGTGCATAATCAGGTTAATATAATAGTTTGTTTAAAACGTTTACATGCTTTGCAAGAATAACAATTTCTCTAATAATCCTGTTTACATGGACACGTACTACTAATGGGACTTTTGATAAATGCAGAAAATCGACAATCAAAATAACCGTTCTACCACAGTGACCATGTTATTTTTGTGAAGACTATTTGATTCTGAGTTTGGACATAGAAATAGTTCACATACAAACTTTCTAAGATGCATACTTTAAATTTTTCAGAACTCACTTCACTCGTGCATACGAGGGAAGCTTGCGCTGCCTGTTGCTGGCACATGTGCAGATCAAATACACCACTGGAATGCCGATTAAACTGTTTACATGTTCTAATAATTCGAAAAGATTGCGCAGAAAATCAGGTGTTTTAAATCGGCATATGCTTACTTTGATTAAGACCTTACGCCTATTTAAGATAAGCAGAGTAAGGCGTTTACATGACTAATGCCATAATCAGTTTAATATCCAATTATTTGTGTGCATGTAAACATACTCATTGTAGAGATGATCCTCATAGTCTGTGATATGATTTAAAATCAGATATGAAGTGTAGGCCTTTTCTAATAAACGTCTCTTTTATTATTTTAGGATTTCCACTGTCATGAATGAGGCTGAGGGTAGTAAGATTTTGATTTTACCTGCACAAAGCTCATCATTATGACGGGCTATTATTCAGATGACAATACATAGGACTGCTTATGGGCTACTTGCAATTCCGTGATCTTGTCACTATTGTTTGTGTGTGATTAGTGGGCAGATGTTTCGTCTTACATTGTCGTCTGTATTTGTACTCTGGGACATCAAGTTTATGGGAGCTATCTTGTTATGTTAGAGATGTATAGCTCTGTGTTATGTTCTGCATTGGATTCAACTTACTTCATGCCCTCTAGAGTAGGGGTTCTCAAGTGCTATTTGAGAAGGTCCAGTCACACAAATGTCCTAGGTGGCGAAGGTTTGGATGGAAATTGATTTATCGACGTAGTTACTAACCGCAACCAATGCGACCCCAAACTGTTCACACCCTTCTTGTTGCCGGAGAGAAAATGTAGCAGTTTTAAAGCTACTTTCCTGCAATTCTACAAATCTTTCCTTATGTGTGTTTATATGATACCAGGGGTCGAAGCCCAACCGGATCTCGGTTCGCCCGTTGAGTATGGCTGCTCTAGAGGGTAGTCTACTAAACAAATGTAATTTGCTGTTTCCTCTGTTCCCTGTAGGTCCATCCTCCTGGGGTCCAGAGGCCTGGACATCTTCCACATCTCCCAGCGGCTGGAGAGCCTGAGTGCTGCCACCACCTTTGAACCTCTGGAGCCAGTGAAGGACACTGACATCCAGGTATTCACACTCTCTTTACGATTGTGGGGCTGTTTGAGCTTTTGGGCTACTTTTTCATCCACACCTGTCCTGTTGTATGTCAGGACCTTCGCTTTTCTGTTTTTCAGAGTCAAGGGCAGTTGGGTAGGTGATGGTAATTAATGGTTTTTAGATTATGCTTTTAGTCAAACTGGCGGATTCATATCTGGTTCTGTTAATGTCACAGCTGAGGTTTACTGTGTAATGATTTTTATGCTAATAAGAAAAAGGCTGATGGATTCTGTTGGAGGATCAGAAATGTTTTTCTGGTGGGAGGATTAGAAATGTTTTCTGTCTAGAGAAAGATGTCTGACACGTGTTTAGTGTCCAAATCTCATCGTTCTGTAGCCTATATCAAACCCACTGCCTGAAATGCTGAGAGTTTGTTATTTAAATGCATTCACAAAAGTTAACCCAACATCCTTTGATTTTAATTGTCTTCGGTAGATGCCTATTTCATTCAAATTGGGGGCGATGTAGGGTTGTGAAATTTCAAGAAATCCTGGTTGGAGGATTCCAGATTTTCCCTTCTGATCCTTAATCCTCCAACGGATGAATTCTGCTAGCATCAGAATTGGAGTAATTGCTCTGCCTCAACTGATAAAAAATTCATTAAATAGAGCATTAATAAGGTTCATAACTACCACATGTTAATATATTTAGAGTTGAAATAGGTCAAATATGAATAGGGCTAATTTTTTGGAACATTTTCAGTAGGAATGATGGTATTCCAAATTGCGGATAAAGATAGTTATTGCTTACTACCGTCTGTCACATGAACTTGGTCTCCAAGCCTTCAGACTCATGACTAGCGATATGAAAAAAACATGGACAGATATTTGTGGACATTGTCATAATAATCAGGGGTCAGAAACAACCATACTTTTACTGGTTTCATGTCATCTGTTCAGAACCAAAATAGATACATGGCATATTAGTGGGTTTCAAACCCTGTCCAGTGTTCACTCTTGATCTGTGACTGTTATAGAAAAAGCACTATGGAGGTATTTTCTGTTTTTCTTTCATCTACACTGGCTTTATCTTATCCTCCGTGTGTGCTGTGGAATTGCAGCTGGGCTGATGTTCAAATCAAATTTTATTGGTCACATACACATATTTAGAATATTTATCTAAAAACAATTCACAACAATACACGCATCTAAAAGTAAAAGAATGGAATTAAGAAATACATAAATATTAGATTGAGCAATATTGGAGTGACATTGACTAAAATACAGTAGAATAAAATACAGTATATACATATGAGATAAGTATAGCAGTATGTAAACATTGTTAAAGTGACTGGTAGGGTTGCAAAGTGTCGGAAACTTTCTGGTAAATTTCTGGAATTTTCCCAGAAATTTTCCATGAGAAGTTAAGCACTGGAATTTGGGGAATTTTGCTTAAATTAAAAAAAAAAGTTAGCTTATAACAGTGAACCTTTTTTGTGGGATACACATAAGGCAATTCTAGGTCTTGTGGCATATTTTGGTTAAACTATCCCCAATTCAATGGAATTGCAACCCTCTGCATGCACAGTGCTCTCTTCCATCTTCCAACACCCGTTGGGGTGGTGGTGTCATCATGTTTGACAGTCTCCTGGAGGGGAAGGAGTTTCTCCAAGAAATGGCCATATCACAGTCTGCCGATATGGACAACCCCATCTTTTTTTTCTTTAACCTTTATTTAACTAGGCAAGTCAGTTAAGAACAAATTCTTATTTACAATGACGGCCTACCGGGGAACAGTGAGTTAACTACCTTGTTCAGGAGGATCCTCCTGGATGATGTATTTTAGGAGAGAGTGGTAAGCAGCCTGAAACTCCTGAAACCTATAGCAGAAGTCATTGCACGGATTGAGGGAGACAGGATGGTATTGTCTGATGTTCAGATTCTGCTTTCAGATGTAAGAGAAGACATCCGTACTGCCCTGTCCACTTCACTGTTGCTCCAAGCAGAGGAAACTGCAGTTCTGAAATACATGAAAAGTGTGAAGACTTCTGCCTGAAGCACATACACGCCACAGCGTACATGTTGGACCAAAAGTATGCTGGCAAGAGCAATCTGTCTGGTACATAGATCAACAAGGCCTATGGTGTCATCACCATCTTGTTTTGGAACACACACACCAAAGCACGCAGTGGGCTGACCAATACAAGGGTTGATAAATTGGTGTCCATCCGGGCAAATTTGAGGCTGATAGCGAGCTTTCCTCAGCGAGGTTGGAAAGTGACAGTGAAGATGAGGCCTCAGAGTCTGATGTTCAAGAGGTGGACATTGAGGAGGTCCAGGGAGAAGACATGGAAGTCTGAGAGGAAGACAACCTTAACTTTAGTTTCTAGACTATCATTTTACAGATGTATGTTGAAAACGTTTTTGGGAGATGCTATGGATCATTGGGGATCATTCAATATTCCCTTTTGTTGTTCAGTGAAATCGTCCCATGTGAAGAGTCAACTAATTTAATTAAAGTTAAATTCGTAATTATTTTAAATTTTATTTCTATTGGAAGGATTTAATCATTTGCAATTAAGGTAAAAGGTTTATGTTTCTGTCTCCATATGATATGGTAAATATATCCAATGCAAAAAAATCTACATTTAAATGGTATTATTTGCATATATTTCCATTAATGCCCATATATTCCCGTTAATTCCCATATATTCCTGTTAATTCCCACGGAAAGTTTCCACTTCTGAATATTCCCCAAAATGTGCAGCCCTATTGACTAGTGTTCCATTATTAAAGTGGCCAGTGATTCCAAGGGCAGCAGCCTCTAAGGTGCAGGATTGGTTAACCTGGTGGAAGCCGGCTAGTGATGGCCTTGAGATAGAAGCTGTTTTTCAGTCTCTTTGTCCCAGCTTTGATGCACCTGTATTGACCTCGCCTTCTGGATGATGGCGAGGTGAACAGGCCGTGGCTCGTGTGGTTGATGTCCTTGATGATCTTTTTGGCCTTTCTGTGACATCGGGTGCACTAGGTGTCCTGAAGGGCAGGTAGTTTGCCCCCGGTGATCCGTTTGGCAGACCACACCACCCTCTGGAGAGCCCTGCGGTTACGGGCAGTGCAGTGCCAGGCGGTGACCATTTCTGATCATCAGTGATGTGTACGCTGAGGAACTTCTCCACTGCGGTCCCATCGATGTGGATAGGGGCGTGCTCCCTCTGCTGTTTCCTGAAGTCCGTGATCAGCTCCTTTGTTTTGTTGATGTTGCGTGAGAGGTTATTTTCCTGGCATCACTCTCCCAGGGCCCTCACCTCCTCCCTGTACGCTGTCTCGTCATTGTTGGTAATCAGGCCTACTACTGTAGTGGCGTCTGCAAACTTTATGATTGAGTTGGAGGCGTGCATGGCCACGCAGTCATGGGTGAACGGAGTACAGGAGGGGGTTCAGCACGCACCCTAGTGGAGCCCCTGTGTTGAGGATCAGCCAAGTGGAGGTGTTGTTTCCTACCTTCACCACTTGGGGGCGGCCCGTCAGGAAGTCCAGGACCCAGTTGCACAGGGCGGGGTTCTGACCCAGGACCCCAAGCTTAATGATGAGCTTGGAGGGTAATATGGTGTGGAATGTTGAGGTATAGTCAATGAACAGCATTCTTACATAGGTATTCCTCTTGTCCAGATGGGATAGGGCAGTGTGCAGTGCGATGGCGATTGTATCGTCTGTGACTATTGGGGCGGTAAGCAAATTGAAGTGGGTCTGGGGTGTCAGGTAAGGTAGAGGGGATATGATCCTTAAACCTATAAACTTGTCCAAGAACAATCAAACATCATTTTAAATGTATCCTTATGAACACTTTTACGTATATTTACTATTATAAATCAACCGGAATATAAACTGAGCTATAAGAACGGAAAAAAACACAAAGCGTGCCTTGTCGGGAGCGCGCGCTGCCTTCTGTTGACATTCAGGGGGACACTTCCTGTTTTCTCTTCTTCTCTGCTCTAAAGCATCCAAAACAAAACTGAACACTGTCTCGAGACTGTTGACATCCAGAGGAAGCGATAGGTACTGCATTCATATGCCCTTATATGGGCATTTTCATGAGGGAGGGGTTCCCAATGAGGCACTCTGTCAAAACCACTTTTTCCAGGACAGAAATTCCTCGGGGTTTTGCCTACCGTATCCGTTCTGTTTTACTCACAGACAAATGGTTAACACTTTTAAAATTCAGAGTGTTTCCTATCCAATGGTACTAAATATGTGCATATCCTATTTTCTGGGCCTGAATGGGAGGCATTTTACTTTGGGCACGCCAGGGTCTCCAAAACGGTCACCTCGTGCGCTACTCCCTAAGAAGTTAACTAGCAGAAGTGAGTGCTACGGGGCGATAGTCGTTTAGTTCAGTTACCTTTGCTTTCTTGGGTACAGGAACAATCGTAGGGCTGTTTTCCTAAAGAAGGTAAATCTTGAAGCAAGTGGGGACAGCAGACTGGGATAGCGAGAGATTGAATATGTCCGTAAGCACTCCAGCCAGCTAGTCTGCACATGCTCTGAGGACGCGGCAAGGGATGCCGTCTGGGCCTGCCAGCCTTGCGAGGGTTAACACCCTTGCCTTGCTCACGTCGGCCACGGAGAAGGAGAGCCCACTGTCCTTGGTAGCGTGCCGCATCAGTTGTACTTTGTTATCCTCAAAGCAGGTGAAGAAGGTGTTTAGCTTGTCCGGAAGCAAGATGTCAGTGTCCGCGACGTGGCTGGTTTTCCCTTTGTAGTCCGTGATTGTCTGTAGACTTTGCCACATAGGTCTCGTGCCTGAGCCGTTGAATTGCGACTCCACTTTGTCTCTGCACTGACGGTTTGCCTGTTTGATTGCCTTACGGAGGGATTAACTACACTGTTTGTATTTCGCCATATTCCCAGTCACCTTGCCATGGTTAAATGCGGTGGTTCACGCTTTCAGTTTAGTGCGAATGCTGCCATCTGTCCACGGTTTTTGGTTTGGGTACAACATCTCCTATTCATTTCCTGATGAACTCCGTCACTGTATCTGTGTATTCGTCGATGTTATTCTCAGAGTCTACCCGGAACATATCCCAGTCCGCGTGATCAAAACAATCTTGAAGCATGGATTCCGATTGGTCAGACCAGCGTTGAATAGACCTTAGCACTGGTACTTCCTGTTTTAGTTTCTGCCTATAGAAAGGGAGGTGCAAAATGGAGTCGTGATCAGATTTGCCAAAGGGAGGTCGGGGGAGGGCCTTGTAGGCATTTCGAAAAGTTGAGTAGCAGTAGTCCAATGTTTTACCAGCGCGAGTACTACAGTCAATGTGTTGGTAGAACTTCAGTAGCGTTTTCCTCAAATTTTACTTTGTTAAAATCCCCAGCTACAATAAATGCGGCCCCAGGATATGTGGTTTCCAGTTTGCATAAAGTCCAGTGTTGTTCTTTGAGGGCCGTCATGGTATCGGCTTGACGTGGAATATACACGGCTGTGACTATAACCAAGGAGAATTCTCTTGGGAGGTAATACGGTCGGCATTTGATTGTAAGCTATTCTAGGTCAGATGAACAAAAGGACTTGAGTTTCTGTATGTTATCACAATCACACCATGTGTAATTAATCATGAAACATACACCCCCGCCTTCTTCTTACCAGTGAGTTCTTTGTTCCTGTCTGCGCAATGTACTGAGAACCCAGATGGCTGTATGGACGGGGACAGTATATCCAGAAAGAGCCATGTTTCCGTGAAACAGAGTATGTTACAATCCCCCGATGTCTCTCTGGAAGGAGATCCTCCCCCTGAGCTGGTCTACTTTATTATCCAGAGACTGAACATTAGCGAGGAATATACTTGGAAGTGGTGGATGGTGTGAACGCCTCCTGAGTCGGATTAGAAGTCCAATCTGAATACCTCTTCTCCAATGGCGGTGTTTTGGAGCAGTTTATTGAATAAGTTAAATTGCCCTGGGGGGTACGAACAAAGGATCCAATTCAGGAAAGTCGTATTCCTGGTCGTTATGCTGGTGCGTTACCGCCACTCTGATATACAAAGGTTCTTTGCAGCTGTATGTAGTAACACAAAACATTTTCTGGGCTAATAATGTAAGAAAAATAACACAAAAAAAAAAACGAAATACTGCAGATATGCTTAGGAGCTAGAAGCAGAGCTGCCATCTGTCGGCGCCATCTTACTCATTTACATGATTTTCTATGGCAGTGAATGAAATGTGAGATGCCTGCTAATTAGTTAATGGTAGCACTTCTGACAATTGTGTTACATCAACGGATTATTTTTCTGCAAATCTGAAGCTATTTAGTGGGAACAGTCTGAACTGTCTCAGATGAGGAGTAGAAGATGAGGGGAAGAACCTCCAGGTATGTTAAAATATAATAAGGAAAAGATTTTTAGCACCATTGCTATACAGTTATTCCATTGTGCAATATTTTTTCCATGACAAACATGAAAACACGAAGCAGACTAAACTCTTTGGTCCTTTAAAAACCTGCTATACGTTAAATATTGTGTGCTATAGCTTGGAAAATAAATACATGTGACTGGATGACAACATAATGTTTGTTTCCAACATTAGGGCTGTTTTCCTAAAGAAGTTAAATCAGTTTTGTATTCTGTTTCCTTGCCACGATGCTAACGAGTATTGCGATACTGGTATCGTCCCGGCCCTAGAAGGCTGTCATCCTCTGGCCACTCCCAAACCGTAAAACTGTAACATACGATGTTCTCTTTTGCTCTTAATTGGGTAAAAAGACATTGACACTACAATATTTATTTTAGCAGTGATCATAATATTGCAAAATCAAATGCATTGATTAGCCAGTTCTAGAAGAGGTTGCATCCACACAATCAGAAAATTATGATTCCAATGAAGCCTTCAACATGGGCTGAGTGGGTCTCTGAGGAGGGTGGGAAGGCCACAGATAGTCAAGGAATGAGTGGGCTGTTGTATTGATCACCTCATTTTCTGATGACCCCAGTGCTCCCTCTCCCACCCATAATCTTCAACCTGACGTGTGGTGGGCCGGCCGGATGGAGCCTTGGTTTTACTGGAAGTGCACTTAGCCTCTTGGCAGGATTTAACTAGGCCCTTTTAGCTGGACTCAGCTGAGTGCTTTGGCCAGACACAGTGGGAAGTGGCTGGCCTTCTACTGTACTGTACTCCCTATCCACTATGCGTAGTTGAATTTCTGTCTATTTTTCACATGATAGTTTTCATAGGCAATTAATGGAACATATGTTTTGGAAACCTATGTGACCTTGCTGTATAAAGCCACAATTACTCTCACATTACTGGTGGCTCGTGTGTTAACCTCAAGGGCAAGGAACCGTTGTAAAGTTTAGTCAAGGTACAGAAAAGCTATTAGATTGATTGTTCTCAAACTGGGGGACAATGAAATTCACTTTTCTCAAACAGCCTATGTTACAATACAAACTGTGTGTTCTTTGATTTCTAAGTAATATATCTTTCATACCTAGCCTATGTGTTGCCACCCATTGAGCTATCCATTGAGCATGACAATTAGGCCAGAAAATTGTACTTGTATGTAGTATGTGAGGTGGTACTGATTGGCATTCTCCCCATTGTCTGCACTGCATCCATGGCTTGGTCTTTTCAGTAGTCTAGGCACTGGTGATAATATTCTGTGGTGTTCTTTACATTGAGCGTGATTGTACTGTGTAGTACTTACTGTATGTTCAAGTGCTGAAGGGTTAGCTTGGCTAACACAAAGGAAAAAGCTGGATGCTGATGAGGCGTAGCCTCTATCTCTATGTGGGTGGCTCAGAGAGAGGAATTGAGGTGTGAATGATGTCTGTAGTATACATGGTTGCTAATGCGTATTATTTATGTAGCCTACTCTGCATTTTTGGCCATTTGTTTTATTTGTATGTGTTGATGTGGGGATGGAGACAAAGGAAAAATATTAGAGGGTGAGGAAGGGGTGATAGAAATAACCAAGGGAAGGACTGAGAGAGAGAGGGAGCAATAAGAGAAACGATGGACAGAACAAAACCCAAACGAAAATAGAAAAGGGGTGAGAAAGAGATGAGAGTGGAATGATAAAATGGCAAAGAGAAGTATTTCTCTCCTGCTCTGTTTTTCTATTCCATCTTTTTCTGCTCCTCCTTCCTCTCCCTCCCCCCTCTTTCTCTGAGAGCAGCTATAGTGATGGCATGCATTCTCTTGACAGAGTCTGATAAGAGCAGCTGCTGCTACAGCAGACTTTGGGGAAATAGCTTCACATGTGCACCCTGTGTCTTGGTCTGTGCACCCTGTGTCTTGGTCTGTGAAGCCTGTGTCTGTCTTTGCAGCCTGTGTCTTGGTCTTTGCAGCCTGTGTCTTGGTCTTTGCAGCCTGTGTCTTGGTCTTTGCAGCCTGTGTCTTGGTCTTTGCAGCCTGTTTCTTGGTCTTTGCAGCCTGTGTCTTGGTCTTTGCAGCCTGTGTCTTGGTCTTTGCAGCCTGTGTCGTGGTCTGTGTAGCCTCTGTCTTGGTCTGTGCAGCCTTGGTCTATGCAGCCTCTGTCCTGGTCTGTGCAGCCTGTGTCTTGGTCTGTGTAGTCTTGGTCTGTGTAGTCTTGGTCTGTGTAGTCTTGGTCTGTGCAGCCTGTGTCTTGGTCTGTGCAGCCTGTGTCTTGGTCTGTGCAGCCTGTGTCTTGGTCTGTGCAGCCTGTGTCTTGGTCTGTGTAGTCTTGGTCTGTGCAGCCTGTGTCTTGGTCTGTGCAGCCTGTGTCTTGGTCTGTGCAGCCTGTGTCTTGGTCTGTGCAGCCGTGTACTCGGTGTATACCCCCCTGAGAAGCAACTGCACCCTTCTCATTAACTAAACATGACTCTTAAGAGGATTATTAGCCCACTTTCTGGACAGGATGTCGGAAGCCATCAGCAGAGGGAGAGAAAGTCCATTACATTAATTGCATTGCGCTAGGGGAGGAGGGAAAAAGAGTATGATGCATATGTATAAAAAGGAAGAAATGAGTGGTACTGAGAGAAGAGGACAGCAGGGATGCTGGAAAGAAGCAGGCGGCGGGGAAGGATCTACTGATGGAGAGGGGAAGACCTGTGAGGTTGAGTGATCACTCCTTCTTGATCCCCCCTGTGTCTGAGGGCTGACTTGGTACAGTCCTCCAACAATAAAACAGCCTACAGTAACCCTTCATGTGGTACATATCTGGGTTCACACCGGCGGCCCACATTGCGTGAGGAAGGTGCAGCATCTGCGATGCCGGCCCGTCGGAGGGTCCGAAAACGCCCCAGAATGGCTCCAACTCAGTTCTTCAGCGGGAGAGACGGGGCAGTGTGTTTAGTGTCAGGCATAGGTCTGTCTACGCCTGGCTACCTGCGCCTCTCTTCTCTCTCCCTGCCTGGCAGGCTGAGCCACAGCATGAGTGAGTATTGCCTCCACACACAGACCCACTGCGTTCATACATCTGCTCTCTGTGTCAGGATCTGTCTCACCTTCTCTTTACTCTTTCTCGCTTCCTGTCACTCTGTCTGTGACTATGGAGATGATAACGATGATTATGGTGGTGTTCACTTAAATGAATGCTTATTCTCTACACAGGAAGTGGTGGCACAAGGGTGGGGTTTCACCTCCCGTACTCCACTCATTGTCTCAGAGTAAATGAAGATGAGCTGCAGGTTTTTAGCTACTGACCCTTTAAACATAGTTTATTTTTTTTATCTCTGTGGAACTGCTGAGCAGCATTACAATAAGGGAAAATGTTGAAACAGAATTAAACAAATCCAAATGACAGATCATTTATTTTAAGATTTTATAGAATGCTTTCTGTTTGTGGTGGTGTAACCATGTGCAGACAGTGCAATCACGATCATTTGTGAATTAAAAATGCATCATTTTTGAACCCGTAGATCTCTTTAGACTGCTCGTTTGACCGAGCCCTGCCAAATATTGTATGTGCGCATGTATGTGACATGTATCAGCACCGTGTTATGGAGCATGTGTAACGTGTATTTGTTCCTATGCTGTACCTTTTTCTTTTCTCGAGTTCTACTTTAGTAAACAATAGTGAATGTTTTCTGTTCTTGCAAAACCGTAAGCAGTATACGCAATACAAATTGTGAGGGACAATGCAATTATCTAGAAGGTTCTAGAGAGTCAGACACACTGGCTATATTGGGTTACATACTGCATATGTGTATTTCGCTGGATAAATTCCATGAATAGAAGATCCAGGAAGTTTACAGCTTCTTTGTCCATTACTCAGAGAGTTTACAGCTTCTTTTGTTGCCTAAATATGAAAGGATGGCCTGCAGTGTATGATTTCAATTAAGGTTTATTTGGAAATGCATTAATCGCTGAAAATGCGGATAAGTTCCCCCTCCCTTTTGGACCCTTCACTTTCTGGAAACCAGAGAATGAAATGCATTATCTGTTTTATTCTTCACACAATGCCACATCACTAGGAAATGTATACATTTATTCAGATTTCTCTTCTTTGTGTCTTGCTGTGTGTGGAGACATGACCTGAGCTCTCCTGGTATATAAATAGCTCCATTGTCAGCTCCTAGGGTGCAAACTGGGTAGAACCTGTTTCATTTGGAGAGCAGAATCTCCTGAGGGTGGCGCTCCTCTCTCTCTCTCTGCCACAGACGACAGGAGGATGGGAGGACCCAGCACAATGACTGAGCAAGAAATGTAATTGGCAAGATACAGCAGGAAATCTTCCTTTTGATTTATCTATTGAGTAGAGGATAGTTACTGCTCTTATTACTTGTGATACTGAAAAGCCTCAGCCCCTGCTCTCTCCACATTGTGCATTTACACTTGTCGTTTGACGGTCGGCTGCTGAAGAAGTAATAAGTCAATGTTAATTTATAGCTGTCATTCAAGACGCTAACGGCTGCCACTCTGATATCTGGTCTGGTGATGCGATGGAGTGGACAGACCGGGGGGCGAGGGTTTGAGCCTGTGGCAAGGGGAAGGGCTGTGGTGCTGAAGCAGCTGTGAGGGGGAAGGGGAATGCTGCTCTGTCCGTCCTGGAGATGACGGGCGCCAAGACCGAGACGGTCTGCAGGAAAAGGCCCATTATCTGAAAGAATGCATAGGCTGTTATATATTATTATATATCCTATTGACACCTGTAAAAGGACCGAATAGGCTTAGTTTTGCTCTTTTATTTTTTGTTGCCTATTCTGCCGTTTCTGAATGTTCACATATTTCTATAGTATCTCCTAATGTTAGATGAGGAAGTGTACATGTGTGCCTGCAGGCCTTAAAGCCCCCATGCCGTCTTTTAAAATCATCACTGTATGTCAAATAAATCCCTTTTTTATGAAACAAACTCCAAATATATATTTGATCATTTATTTCCAAGAGCTTCCTTGTGCTATTGAAATGCTCAGTTTGATCGTGTTGATACAAATGTAAATATATTTACATACTCAGCCCTGATTGGCGGATAGTATTGTCTAAACTCTAGAGCCTACCCTGCTTACCCTTTCAAAGTAGGAACATACATATGCAAATACAAGATTACTGGTCATTGGTCAGACTAATTAGATCAGATTGTGATGTGCTTTGGGCCAAAAACTTTATTCCCCCTGAACAGGCCAAAAAATGTTATTTATTCAAAAAGCTCTAAAAAGGAATGATCATTTCTACAATTTCAGTGTTATTTCGACCTCCTAGTGTGGAAATAAAATAACACATTTAAAAAGGAAAATCACTTTTTGCACTGGATTGCCCCTTTAATTACCCTATTCAGCTTTGAAAATGTCACGTCTGCATAAAAGGTAATTCCTCTCTAAAAGGCATGAGAATGTCTCTTATATAACCGACTTATGGAATATGGAAAGCAACTATAGGCTAAATTATATGATTTTTAGGGCAAGTTAGTGTCCTCACATTGTGGAAGGGTGTGGCCGATGTTTAGCCTAGATTATATTAAGCCAGTGTCCAGTATCACAGAAGATGGGCTTAGTGAGAGTGACATCCATTGTGATGACTGTCAGTTTCTTATCAGGGTATCTGTGTCATTGTGGCAGGCTGGTGGCCACTATGCGTCAAAGTCATGGGCTTGGCTTTGGTTACTCACGATCCACTATGGATCTATGGGTGATTTCATCACCACCATTTGGCATATAGTAAGCTAGCTCTTATTCTTGCCCATAGCCAACCCCTCCCTGATTTAGATGCATTGACCCCACCACCACCGCCCTCTTTTGCATCTTTGCTGTATGTGTGGGTGTGTGAGTTTCATTCCCCCCGCCACTCTGGCTGCCTGGTGCAAGCCTACAGCTCTACTCTGAGGGCGGTTCTGCCTGTTCTGGGTACAAAATGTTTTCTCTTTCTCTTCGGGCATCGAAAGGAGCGGAGGCTGTTTCTCTGCGTTCCAAAGTGTACATTAATTAGCTTACTCTGTAAGGGATGAGTACAGTCTACAGTGTGCTCATTAACCTCATTATGCTGTTAACTTGAGAAAACAAGAGGTCCTTTTTAGGTGCGTAGCTATTGTAACCGCAGTAGTACTGCCATTTTTGGGGGTACTGAATGGTAAGCTTGCTATATCACCATTTTGACCGCAGACGGACATTGTACATTTTAGTCTCTTCAAGATGCATCCATCCATCTCTTGTATATGATGTTAGCCAGTTGAATGTAGATGCTGATGAATCTCAGCCCACTGGAGTTTGTTCCCTAAGGTAGGAAATTGAAGATGAGATGATATGGGGACAAAGGGCCAGGTGCTGTGTGTCTAATCGGCTGGTGCTCATCAGTCAGGCTGTTGAAATAACTGTAAAATGACTTGATGGGCTCTTTTTGCTCTGTTAAACTGTGGGGGATTGGTTGATGGGCTGGAGCTGTATAGAAGGAGCATGAAAATGTCTTAACGCGTGAGAAGATATGTAACAGAAGTTATTTTGGAATGTTTAGAATGTCAGGTCTGGAGGAGGCTTCTACGGGCTACGCCCTGATTGTTAGCTTCTCCCATTTTTAGCACAGCGATCATGATAATGATAGTTCTTCCTTCTCCTTGGTAGCCCTTGCAGCTAGCGTCTTGCAGGAGCCGTGTATGTGTGTGGTCAAGTGGAAAGTAGGTTAGAGTCGGTCTAACCTCCAGCCATTTCTCTCCTTCCAGGGCTTTCTGAAGAATGAGAGGGACAATGCGCTGCTCTCTGCCATCGAGGAGTCACGTCGCAGGGTAGGTGGCGCACTCTCCTCTGACTAGTTGCCATGACCACACCCTCATTGCACCCCATGTCCACATCTAATAATCCCATTTGTTTAAAAAAAATAACAAATATTTTACATACCTGATGAATAGATGGGACAGATATGTTTCGGTCATAGATTGTATCTCCCAACTTTTCTCTCCGTGACAGCTTGGCATACCTAATTTTCAAATACGTAAAATAAGTTTCAATCAGTCTCACACTTTTGAATAAAAATAATAAACCCATACCCTCGGTTACCAATCATGATTTGCTCACCTTGTTCCGATTAAACCCTTAGCCTATTATCTTTCTAAAATGGTTTCCTCTGCATGACTTCAGAGCAGCTTTAATTAGGAACAGTTCCAATTATCATCCGCTGTCCCTGTGGGATTGAGATAGAATCCAGAGACCTTGTCTATTTCTTGTCTAATCTGTTCTTGGCTAAATCTGGACCAACCATGAATGCAGACCCATTTAGCGTCACAATCCCATCCCTCCACACACCCAGGCATCACAGGGCGTGACCCAGTTTGAAGAGCCCGCCCAAGTCCCAGATGTCACTTTCACTGTGTGGGGCCCCAGGATACCTGCATGGGTGACTGTGGTGATTGGAGGTGTTTATTGTGCACAGATATCTGTCATGATGAGAAGTTTTGCAGTGTTAGCTATTTTTAACAAATCACAAGGTCTCTATCCCATTTATGCAGCCTAGCCTGGTTCTCTCAAATTCTTTCAAATTGGTCTGTCCAAATTACATGTATCTTTTTCTATTTCGTACTCACATGTTCTTGTTCTCTGTCAGACGTTCCTCTTGGCAGAGGAGTACCACCGCGAGTCCATGCTGGTTCAGTGGGAGCAGGTGAAGCAGAGAGTACTGCACACCTTGCTGGGAGCAGGGGAAGATGCTCTGGACTTCAGCCAAGACATAGAGGTCAGTGTCTCTCCATATCCACCCTATGAACTCCAGTACATAAAGCACACATCCAGATATAATTTCTATACTTAATATATATTTAGAAAAATACACACTCGTCAAAAACTGGTACTCACCAGTTGTGAAATTCAGTATCCGCTTCCAATTTGCAAGAATTTTCATAAAAAATTGATACATTTCCAAAAAAAGATATGGCAAGTACTCCTGTTTTTAATAATGGATAAAGAAAAGTCGAATTCGGCTTTGGTTTTCCACCGTGTTATCGGTCTTTACCAAAGCAAGCTTGGTTTTATGCGGACGGCTTTGTTTAGGTTACCTTCAGGGCTCCATCTACTGTATTTAGCACAGTAGCTACATTGCTGTAGCTGTAGCTCTGGCACATTCTCCAGTGGAGTGTGATGGAGTTGACACTTTACTTTTTGGGGGATTTTGTCCTTCTCTGTGCTTATTGCATTATTATCCAACAGTTAAATTGTCCATGTCTGACCTGATGTTCACTCCCTATGTCAGAAACACACCCTCTACTGTGTTCAGTTCTTGCTCATATGCTCTCCTCTTATAATGCCATGTCTCATACAGCCTTATACTGCCTTATACCATGGCATTCTTGAATACTTGTTTTTGATTGGCTTGAAGGGCATTCTAGAGCGTGCATTATTTCCCCATAACGCGCGGTATGTTTGCACGGTAGAATTCAATGGCTATAGTTCTATGTTTGAGCTGCTTATGAAAGCAAAAGTCGGAAAAAAAAAGAAAACATTGGCATTGTTGAATTAGATTTTCATAATGGCATGCTAGGACTGATGGTTTGGTTAGCTAAACTAGCAAGTCTGTTTGGTTACCACGGCAACTACTGTAGCTATCTAACAAACTTGCTAGATAGATTTTGAACAGATTTCTACTGGCAAATATGTTGAATTGTAGCCATGGTATAAAAGGGATAATCAACTCGGGGTGCTAAGTGTTCTCTGGAAAATAATGCAACTCCGTGGAAGGTCAGTTCCACACACACACCTTCCACGTCGTTCATGCTTTTCTATAGAACGCATAGCCCCTCGTTGATTATCCCTTACCTAGACATCCCTCTACATTTAACATACATTGTATGGGTGTGTCCCTTTTGTTCTGAAGAATGCAAGGTCGATCTGGATAAATGTTTGTGCGTGTGCGTGCTCGCATTTAGAATGTGTGTGCATTCAAGCGTGAGCTTTGTTCACAATGGCTTTCACGCTACATTGGTCATGGCTTTACAATTATGAGCAACCAAGCGAACACTCTTCACTCTTAGGTTTTCCTTTTCCTTTACCTTTTTCTATTTAGTCAGAAATCACTTCTGTATTTCTACATTCACATACATACGGTAGTCATGATTCGTCTCCCTGTGTGTCTGTGTTGCAGCCCAGCTTTGTGAGTGACGCAGGAGTTCCTGGACGGAGTGCTCTTGACAGCGTGGAGGTGGCCTATGGACGACAGGTCAGTCATTTGGCCTGACGCTGATTGCACTGCACTACCACTTAGAACGATTAGCCTGAGATGCCTACAGTAAATGGTGCAGTCCTCAATTAAGTGCAGTCCTCAATTAATCTAATTTCAAATGTTCAAAGATGTGAATCTTTTAACATCCTCTCTTGTGTATTTTACATATTTCCCTATGTTATGATTTTAGACTTCAATAGACTGTAATACATCCAGTCAGCCTCGAACTAAGTGCCCTGGAACCTTGTGTATAAGGTAGTTGTTGGGGAATTGTTCGACTACTTGTTAGATATTACTGCAATGTCGGAACTACACTTGCATTAACATCCGATAACTATGTGTATGTGACCAATAAAATTTGATTTGACCTCATGAGCTGAATGGAAGCACAGCCTCAGTCAGGATGCAGCTGCACTGTAGTCATGCTAAGCAAGGCAGCAACCGATCAGAGAAATTGATGCCCCACTGCACAGGTGTAGGATAGCCTGTCTCTGTCTCGTCCTCTCCAGTCTATACGTTCTGGGTGAAAGAGGAAAGCGTCTACTGGTAAAAGAGGACATAATGTGTCGCCACATCGCCTGCGCTGTCATCTTCCACAGGTCTTTGTGATCTCCTTTGATTACCTCCTGGATGTTTTCGTCCTTTTTGTTCTATTTCTCGTCATCCGTCACTTCACTATGCGATCGTAGCCCCCCCCTGGGTGACTGGATCGGGGTAACCAGGATCAGGGCTGGGCCCTCCTGGCATTGGTGCTGAAACGGTCGCCATTCAGTCTGTCAGCACTGATCACTCTCCTCTGCTCCATCAGTGTTTTCTCTGCTTTTATTGTGCCTCAGATCTACGTTTTTAATGAGAAGATAGTGAATGGACATGTCCAGCCCAACCTGGGAGACCTCTGTGCCTCAGTGGCAGACAGCCTGGATGACAAGGTGAGCCCCTGCTGATCCACATCTCCATTCCACATTATTATCCCCCCCATCTGCATACGTTAATTGGTTCTTCTTTCCCTTCAATGGCTAATTATGGCATCTTTATGGATGTATTTGTCTCCAGAATGTGTCAGACATGTGGTTAATGGTGAAGCAGATGACAGACGTGCTGCTGGTCCCAGCCAAAGACACGCTGAAGAGCCGCACGGCCTTGGACATGCAGATGGCTTTCGTCACGCAGGCCCTGCAGTTCCTGCAGAACAGGTCGGAGGAGGACAGAACCATCAAATTTGAATTACAATACATCCCTTCATGTATTATAAAACTACCCCCACACTAACGTTTCTCTTTGTGTTTTCACTATGGCAGCTATAAGAACTACACCATGGTGACGGTGTTTGGGAACCTGCACCAGGCCCAGCTGGGAGGAGTCCCTGGCACCTATCAGCTGGTGCGCAGCTTCCTCAACATCAAACTGCCAGGGCCTCTGCCCGGCATGCAGGTACTGTACTGCCCCCACACTGCAGCACATTCTGCTAGAGATGACATCAGCGCTGTGCACAGCCTTACATAGCACCCTATTATTCAAGATGGTGTTTTTACTAAGTGTAGTGTAGATCCGTGTAGGGCTCCTGAGTGCTGCAGCGGTCTAAGGCACTGCATCTCAGTGCCAGAGGCGTCACTACAGACCCTGGTTCGATTCCAGGCTGTATCACACCCAACCGTGATTGGGAGTCCCATAGGGTGGCGCACAATTGGCCCAGCATCATCCGGGATACGATTTGGCCAGGGTAGGCCGTCATTGTAAATAAGAACTTGTTCTTAACTGACTTACCTAGTTTAAATAAAAAACTAAACTCAGCCATGTGTGTCATAACAGGATGGTGAGGTGGAGGGTCACCCAGTCTGGGCTCTGATCTACTACTGCCTGCGCTGTGGGGACCTGGGGGCTGCCATGCAGGTGGTGAACCGGGCTCAGCATCAGCTGGGAGACTTCAAGACCTGGTTCCAGGAGTACATGAACAGCCCTGACAGACGGTAGGAACCTCACACCTACTGTGTGTACATCCACTGTGTGTAGTCATCTGGTCTAGGTTCTCTGTTTCACTTTCTCCAGCAACTTGAAGTGCTGTAACACCATGGCTCAGAACTCCAAAGCACCAGTGTGATTGCTTTTCTCATATGAATAGAATCTAATCTGCTTAGTACTCCTCCTCTCTCCAAGTCTTTGTATCTCCGTCTTAAGCTCTTTCTTACCTGTGCTGTGTCCTCTCCTCAGCCTGGCCCCCGCCACAGAGAACAAGCTGCGTCTCCACTACCGCAGAGTGCTGAGGAACTGTGCTGACCCCTACAAGAGGGCCGTCTACTGCCTCATCGGGAAGTGTGACATCGCAGACAACCATGGAGAGGTGGCCGACAAGACCGAGGACTACCTATGGCTTAAGGTGCTTTCTGATTACCAGTCTGTAGCATGTATGTTAATATTACCAGTGTTCATGATACATAGTGCCTTAAGCACAGCAATACTCCATTTACATTTTAGTAATTTAGCAGACGCTCTTATCCAGAGTGACCTAAAGGAACAATTAGAGTTAAGTGCCTTGCTCAATGGCACCTTGACAGATTTGTCACCTAGTTGGCTCTGGAATTTGAACCAGCGACCTTTCGATTGCTGGCCCAACGCTCTTAACTGCTGCGCTACCTTCCGCCCAGTTAGGGAGGATCAGGTAAAATAGGTTTGCCTCTTGTCAATACTCCCTGACATTAATGTAGACCTGTTCTTTACACCCTGCCCACAGCTCAACCAGGTGTGCTTCGATGACGACGGCAGCAGTGCTCCTCAGGACAGACTGACATTGGCCCAGCTACAGAAACAGCTTCTAGAGGACTATGGTGAGTTCAGAACACTGCAGGATACATGACAGCCAGACTACCAAAGTGAAAATAGACCTGAATACTAATTCTGTTCTGAGAGAGAATACTGGCTAGGACTGGAGGGCTCTTAGGGTCGGGCGGTATTCAGATTTGAATACTTTCATACCGTTCCTGTACCATACCGGGGTATACAATATTACCAGCAGTGCACACAAGCACTATTTCTTTCCAAACGTTAAAACATTTATTTTATTTATTTTGACGCAGCACATAATAAATTAGGCAGAAGGGATCTTGATCCAGAAGGGGATTGTTTGTCTCTGCTGTAACCAAGAAGCTTGATCTTACAAGCTAGCCTCTTAGCTATCAAGTTAGCAAACCATACCTGCATAGCTGGAGCCCTGAGCTGGAGATACATTATTAGGCACATTTTAGATAGTTATAAGCAGGGGCGTAGTGGTATTGAAAATCATGTTGTCTGTATTTCAAAATACCCCCGATAGACGGTATACCGTCCAAGCCTAGACTTTTAAAGTAGAGTTGTGTAATGGCACCACTTCTCAGTCCCCCCTGGGATCTGCTCTGCTCAGATAAAGAAGTGTTTCATTGTTCACTCTTAAAGCTTAAACTTTTCTTTAGTTTTATCCCACAGAGGGAGGCAAAGCTCTCCCACCTGGAGGATGAGTCATGGCTTGTTATCTCTCTCATTTTAACACAGTGTATTAAAAGGTGACTGTGACTCATAGATAAGCCTGCTGCCTTTCAAAATGGCTGATGTATTCATGTTCTCTTCCTACTCAGTTGAACGTGAAATTCACTGAGAGGGATTAAGGCAAGTTGATGTGATGACTATGAAGTGGAATAGTTTGTTTGAAAATGTTTTAATATTTGTAATACTGAGCAACTACAGGTAACTGCCAAAATAAAGGAAACCCCAACATACAGTGTCTTAAGAGGGCTTGGGCCACCACGAGCCAGAACGGCTTCAATGCACCTTGGTATAGATTCTACAAGTGTCTGGAACTTTGTTGGAGGGATGCGACACCATTCTTCCACGAGAAATTCCATAATTTGGTGTTTCGTTGATGGTGGTGGAAAACGCTGTCTCAGGCACCGAACCTGAGTCATTCAATTGGGTTGAGATCTGGTGACTGAGAAGGCCATGGCATATGGTTTACATCTTTTTCATTCTCATCAAACCATTCAATGACCGTCGTGCCCTGTGGATGGGGGCATTGTCATCCCATGGGGGCATAGCCATGGTAGCCAAAATAATGGCCTGCTCAGCATTTTTATACATGACCCTAAGCATGATGGGATGTTAATTGCTTAGATACCTGCTTTCAATATACTTTTTATCCCTCATTTACGAAAGTGATTAAGTTGTTTTGGCAGTAAATTGCTGACTTTATCTATATTGAATTAGCATGTTCTATATTCCATTTTCCATGTTGTGAGTTGATTTCTGTTCCTTTCCAATCTATAGGAGAGTCCCACTTCTCGGCCAGCCAACAGCCGTTTCTGTACTTCCAGGTGCTGTTCCTCACGGCCCAGTTTGAGGCTGCTGTGGCCTTCCTGTTCCGGGTGGAGCGTCTACGCAGTCATGCTGTTCACGTGGCTCTGGTTCTCTACGAGCTACAGCTGCTGCTCAAGTCATCAGGACAGAGCGCACAACTGTGTACGTCCTGTCAGGATACCTACCTGTCTGACTTTCTCTACATTGGCAATCAGTCATGTTCTACAAAGGATGTCTTAGTTCACAGAAATTGGAAAGAGACTTTACTTACTGTTGCATGAAGTATGTGGTCTTGTCTGTGTCTTGTTCATTAGGGATGCAAAGCTTGATTCCTTTTTAAGAAGGGACTTCATTTCTAGGTAAACATCATTGTAGTTTTGAAGCTGATACTTATAAGTGAATGTTTTCTACCTTTCAGTGAGTCAGGAAGCTGGGGACCCCCCTATGGTGCGACGGCTCAACTTCATCCGGCTGCTCATGCTCTACACGCGCAAGTTTGAGTCCACAGACCCCCGGGAGGCTCTACAGTACTTCTACTTCCTACGGTACGTTACGCTACGCTGCGGCCATCCTCCTTACAGATGCTGTTCTCAGGTTCTCTCCCCCACTCCACTGAGTGTCAATAGGACTTGGAGGCTTGGTGGTAGACTTCCTACGGTACGTTAAGCTTAGTCATGGGGGGGGGTCGATACAGTTACATATCACAAAATTGTTTTGGTATTTTACTCCCAAGTATCTATTTGATTATTGATTTATTGCTACTGTAGGTAGATTTATCTAGCATTAGTTGGCTGTACCTGCGCCAAAACTCCAGTATTTTTCATCCTAAAGCTTGTTCTCCCTCTTCTTTTTAAATAGTGAGCCAACTTGTTTTCAGCACTTATTTCCATGACTGATCAAAGCCTTGTTTTCTGATGCTCTCTCATGTCTTGCAGATATATGGTTAGCAATATGTTTGGAACCTCAAATCGCAATAAAATCACAATATCTAATCGCCAAACTTACGAATAACCCAGTGGGCCATGAATGAGTTCACCATGAATAATACAGAGGCTTTCACACATGCCGTTGGTTGGTTTACTCTTTCTATTCAGGTTCATTTTGATGAGAGCCTTCAGACCTCTATCATTATTTAAAAGATGTCATGTGTATATAATCATTCAGTTTGGTAATCAAATATGTGAATGTCTATCCTCTCTTCCTTTTGGACACAGGAATGAAAAAAACAACCAAGGAGAGAACATGTTCATGTGCTGTGTTAGCGAGCTGGTGATTGAGAGTCGAGAGTTTGACATGCTTCTAGGAAGACTGGAAAAAGATGGCAGCAGAAAGGTAATGGTCACACCTTCGATTTTGTTAATTATTATTTAACTCTGTTAAATATGATCATATTTAACATTTGTGGTGCTGCTGATTTTCCCATTGTGATCATATTTAACATTTGTGGTGCTGCTGATTTTCCCATTGTGCTCATGGCACCCCAGAACATTTGTATTCAGGCTGTTCAAAGAGCTGATTGTGAGTTGTGCTTCTCCCCCAGCCTGGAGTGATTGATAAATTTGCCGGAGACACTCGAGCCATTATCACAAAAGTGGCGCTGGAGGCTGAGAACAAGGGCCTGTTTGAGGAAGCAGTCAGACTGTATGAGCTGGCCAAGGTGAGCAGGACTCTGGGAAAGGTTGCGGTCAAGCTGTGTCCGTGGGTTTACTCTAGGTGAAGGTACATGCTGGGTAGAGAAAGAGTAGGAAATAATGAAATGTCACCTCACATTCCTCTCCTCTGATCTTTAGAATCCAGACAAGGTATTAGAGCTGATGAACAGGCTGCTGAGTCCTGTTATCGCCCAAGTCAGCGCTGCCCAGTCCAACAAGGAGAGACTAAAGAACACTGCTGTTGCCATCGCTGAGCGGTACTATCCTCGCCACCTACTCTCACTGACATACTTACTGTGCATCATTTACATTCTGCATTGCCACTGAAATTAGATAATGTTTGACGTTGCGTCATATAGGCTTACTGAAAGCAATTGTTAAAAAGACGAGTGGACCTCATCGAAAGTGAAACATTTAGGCCCAGTTCTAACTTTTAGTGTGTGGTCTTGTTTACTGACTCAGGTACCGGACCCAGGGTATTGCTGGAGAGAAGTCTGCAGACAGCACCTTCTACCTGCTGCTGGACCTCATGACCTTCTTTGATGAATACCATGCTGGAAACATAGACCGGGCCTACGATGTGAGTCTTATCACCTAGGGCTTCCTGCCTGATGGCTTACAATGCTGTTCATTCAGATGGCATTAAGAAGCGTTATGATAGCCTCCTCTCCTCTTAGATGTTAAATCCCCTATTTGAAGACTGGTTCCGAATTACATTTTGGTGTACAAAGCTCTCTGTGAACGTCATAGGTTCCTTACAGTGCCAGAAATCTCTCCCAGCGGAGCTGTCTTGAAGTGTCAGGTTTCAGACCCCACATTTGCATAGGGAGTGACGTGTCACATTTTCTTGCCCATCCAGACAAGGAACGATTTCCTGTGTCTGGGAAACTCACATCTGTGCTTGCGATAGCGAACATGAAACCGGATAATCTAATGCATGCAACATGCATTAGTATATTCTCAGACGGATTTAGAGCTCTCAACATGAAAATATACTAAATAATTGTGTATAATTAAACTAAGACCACTTTATCTTGGTCACAGACGGACGAAATCACTTTGTGCTTAAAGCTGAAGTTGTAACAAGTCTGCACACATTAGAATGGTGTCTCATTTGAATGGTGTCTCATTTGAATGGTGTCTCATTAGAATGGTGTTTCATTAGAATGGTGTCTCATTAGAATGGTGATAAAATATTGATTTTGGCCTTTACAACTAAAGCCCATAGAAACGCGTTGAATAACACATTCATAAATGGCAAAAAGGCCAGTCAAAAAATAACTAATAAACAAGGTTTTGAAGTGTCTGTCCTAAATCTAGGGGATATATACAAAAAAAATCAGGAAATATAAGCACAAAGCAAGCTTCATACTTCAATTTTTTTGTTTTACTGGTACCGGTTGCCTTCAGATGAGTCCCTTGGCACTTGTGGGGGTTGTAGATCAGAACGGAGAACGCCAATGTGACAGTCTCCCCTTTCCATAATAGTTTTTAGGGCAAACCGTTCAGACGCTAAAAACGTTTTCCTGAAAAGACCGATTTTCGGGATGTCTCATAGTCTGACAAACACCGTTCTAGCTCTGCCACCTTTCACAGCAGATGCTGAAGGGCGACAGTGGTGGATTGAGATGTATCCAATGCAAAAAAAATATCTAGTTTAAACTAACTGATTTTTATGGGATTTTTTTTATGTAACTTAGATTGACGCACCGACTCTAGGGGTTATCAGAAAGATTCACCCTTTTTGAATGTTATATAGTTTTTGTGTTTATATAACATTTAAAATGGGTGAATCTTTCCTTTAACTGTCCCTAACTTCTCCCCTCTAACTCTCTCTGTTTGTCTCTCTGTCAGGTGATGGAGAGACTGAAGCTGGTCCCTCTGAGTCAGGACAGTGTGGAGGAAAGGGTCGCTGCATTCCGCAATTTCAGTGATGAGGTGAGGTGTGTGTGTGTGTGTATATATATATATATATATATATATATATATATATATATATATATATATATATATATATATATATATATAATAATATATATATAAGTAGGTGTGTCCAAACATTTGACTGGTACTGTGTATATATGTACACTACCGGTCAAAAGTTTTAGAACACATACCCATTCAAGGGTTTTTCTTTAAATGTTACTATTTTCTACATTGTAGAATAATAGTGAAGACATCAAACTATGAAATAACACATTGAATCATGTAGTAACCAAAAAAGTGTTAAACAAATCCAAATATATTTTAGATTAGGTAGTCACCCAGAATGCATTTCAATTAGCATGTGTGCCTTGTTAAAGGTTAATTTGTGGAATTTCTTTCCTTAATGCTTTTGAGCCAATCAGTTGTGTTGTGGGGTGGTATACAGAAGAGCGCCCTATTTGGTAAAAGACCAAGTCCATATTATGGCAAGAACAGCTCAAATAAGCAAAGAGAAACGACAGTCCATCATTACTTTAAGACATGAAGGTCAGTCAATACGGAACATTTCAAGAACTTTGAAAGTGCAGTCGCAAAAAGCACTATGGTGAAACTGTCTCTCATGAGGACCACCACAGGAAGACCCAAGAGTTACCTCTGCTGCAGAGGATAAGTTCATTAGAGTTACCAGCCTCAGAAAATGCAGGCCAAATAAATGCTTCACAGAGTTCAAGTAACAGACACATCTCAACATCAACTGTTCAGAGGAGACTCCGTGAATCAGGCCTTCGTGGTGGAATTGCTGCAAAGAAACCACTACTAAAGGACACCAAGAAGAAGAGATTTGCTTGGGCCAAGAAACGCAAGCAATGGACATTTGACCGGTGGAAATCTGTCCTTTTGACTGAAGAGTCAAAATGTGAGATTTTTGGTTCAACCGCCGTGTCTTTGTGAGACGCAGAGTAGGTGAACAGATGATCTCCGCATGTGTGGTTCCCATCATGAAGCATGGAGGAGGAGGTATGATGGTGCTTTCCTGGTGACACTGTCTGTGATTTATTTATAATTCAAGGCACACTTAACCCGCATGGCTACCACAGCATTCTGTAGCGATACGCCATCCAATCTGGTTTGCACACTTAGTGGGACTATCATTTGTTTTTCAACAGGACAATGACCCAACACACCTCCAGGCTGTGTAAAGGCTATTTGACCAAGGAGAGCGATGGAGTGCTTGAATCAGATGACCTGACCTCCACAATCACCAACCTTTTCTTATTTTTTTTTATCTTTATTTAACTAGCCAAGTCAGTTAAGAACAAATTCTTATTTTCAATGACGGCCTAGGAACAGTGGGTTAACTGCCTTGTTCAGGGGCAGAAGGACAGATTTTTTACCTTGTCAGCTCGGGGATTCGATCTTGTAACCTTTTACTAGTCCAACGCTCTAACCACTAGGCTACCTGCCGACCTCAACCCAATTGAGATGTTTTGGGATGAGTTGGACCGCAGAGTGAAGGAAAAGCAGCATATGTGGGAACTCCTTCAAGACTGCTGGAAAAGCATTCCAGGTGAAGCTGGTTGAGAGAATGTCAAGAGTGTGAAAAGCTGTCATCAAGGCAAAGGTGGCTATTTGAAGAATCTCAACTATAAAATATATTTTGATTTGTTTAACACTTTTTAGGTTACTACAAAACAATGTGTTATTTCATAGTTTTGATGTCTTCACTATTCTACAATATAGAAAATAGTACAAATAAAGAAAAACCCTTGAATGAATAGGTGTTCTAAAACTTTTGTGTGTGTGTATTTTAATATATTAATATATATACAATTATACTCAGTATGCAACACTACACATCCAAAAGTGTACATGTAATCTTCTCTTGTCCTTTTTTTCCTACTGTCTCTGTCTTATTCTCATTTGCATCTTCTTCCAGGTCAGGCATAATCTGTCGGAGGTACTCCTGGCCACCATGAATATCCTGTTCACTCAGTGCAAGCGCCTGAAGGGGGCCACAGCAGGAACCCCTGGTCGACCACAGAGATCCATTGAAGACAGAGACTCGGTGAGGAGATGATAAAACTTGAAGAACTTTATAAAGATTTGGGGGGCTGTGCATTGTGATGAACTGGGCAGTAAAGACATGCCTCTGCTCCATTATGTGATATTTCATTGAGTAATGAGTACTGCATTATCTTGTCTTGTTTTTATCTGTTTGTACACATGATTGATTACTCTGTCAGCTCTAAGATGTCTTTTCTGTGTGTGTCAACAGCAACTGCGCAGCCAAGCCCGTGCACTGATCACGTTTGCTGGGATTATCCCGTACCGCATGGCAGGCGACACCAATGCCCGGCTGGTGCAGATGGAGGTCCTGATGAACTGACCCCAAAATACCTTCAAGCCCCAGCCATACCCACCCTTTTCATCAACTGTCACATTTTGTTTTGCTTCGTCCCCATTTTAGCTGTTTCTTTGTCCTTATTTGTTGCTCCATATTTGTATTTTTTTCATAAATTGAAATAAAATGTCAGTTAAATTACATTTATTACGCATTCATTTAATTTGATTCATTTGATTCATTCATTTCATTTGATTCATTCATTTCATTTGATTCATTTGCGTTTAGTATTTCAGTTTGCTTATTCTTTTTATTATTATTATGTATCGTGGTCATCTATACAATTATTAGTGGTATGAGTACCACCTGGATTTAAAGAAAACTGAGGGAAGTACTGTTAAATTCATTTGGAATTATTGATTTTAAAATCAATTGTGCCTTTTGATATTATTTTATGCTACAAGGCATATTTAGAGATTTTGGCAATTAAGCCCTTTTTTTACTTACCCAGAGTCAGATAAACTCTTGCTGCTAAAACTGCACACAGAGACATAACAATGGTACCCATGAGTTAATCTGACTCTGGGTAAATAGAAAAAAGGGCTTAATTGCCAGGATCTCCAACTATCCCTCAGACATGGACTGCCTATAGTCATAGAAGCAACAGGAAATTGGGAATCATATTGAACTAGCCATAATCCAGTGGTCCAGGAAGAACTAAATCTTGCAAAAAGTTTTGTGAAGACGTGTTCTACATTGAATCCACCTCCACAGTCGATAAAAATGTCATTTGGAGAAACCATTGATTTATAAAGGTAGCATGTCAAACTGAAACCGGCAGCTAATACGATTCTGTGGGTGCTAGAACGACAATTCAACATCCACTGTGTACTCTGTAAATTGGTCGAACTCCACACCCACACATACAAAATGGTATCCCTGCTGGTGGCTATCTATAAGGAATTACATAATGATGATATGCCAATCTTTGCTACTAGATATACTGGATTGATTTGCTTAGAAAGGTCTATGTTTCTTTGGATAACATCTCTCCTTTTTCTGACAAAAATATCAGCAGCTGAAGAAATACTACTCAGTACGTGAGAGGAACTGTATTGAAAGTACATTGTGATGGGCCCTATCATGTATGACACTGCTACACTTATTGGCAGATGGTTAGAAGGGAAGGAAATGCCCTGAGAGAACACAGATGGGAGTCTGCTTGGCTGCGCTAGATTGTCAAGAAGCCTTTCCTCTCAAACTGATTCCATTGTCACCACAGGGGACTTGTCTTCATTATGGAGAGAACCAAATTGACTGTGCAGGCTCTTAATGCAGTTTTTTAACTTCACTCACAGCCCTTAACATGAGTTCTGGAGACAATGCCCTTGCTACGCACCACATCTGCTCTGGTGAAGATCAGTCTGGAGCTCTCTGTGGAAAAGAAATGGACCGTCTGCCAAGGTGGATCCACTCAGGTGTGTGTGCTGCAGCTGGTGTTGTGAATCAGGCCGATGCCACACACCTGCTATAACCCGGCTATTTCACAACACCAGGGTGGCACTGCACCACTGCCAACGGGACGCCAATGGGCAAGCAACAGAAGCAGCTTTGAGGAGCGGAAAAGTTCCTACGGTTCACCTGATGAAGTGTCTGCTGTGATTTTAAATGCAATGTCGTGTAAAAGCATTTGATTAAACTTTTTTCATTATATTGTGAGTTTTTCCTTAATTAATTTAATAATGGAGAACAATTATGCCCCAAGGAGGCAAATACACTAATTTATTTGTACTCCAGGAGGAAATGCTTTGTTAAAAAGTTATATTTTCAGGATATACAGTAAGTAATAAAACAAAGTTACATTTTGGCCCAAATGCAGTCAGGGGATCAACAGTTTTGAATATTAAGGCTTCTATACCAAGAATTGTCTGTAGGGTCAGCGGTTTGATGGAAACTCAATGAAAGGGAACACATACTGCTGCTGGCACAACACGGTTGCTCAGCTGAGACTGTAACAGTCATTCACCATGGTGTTTTACACAACATGACCAACTGATACCAAGGTCATCCTTTAACTGAGGCAGTGAAGTGGTAAACACCAAAACATTCCAAGCATGACTGTTTTGGGGATGGCTTTTACATAGCAAGAATGAGGTCATCTGAAAGTTATTCCTTAGTGGCAACTTTATCAAGATATAAGTATTCAATTATTTTATCTACTGTCTACTGTTTGGTTAAATACTGAATGGCTGGCTAAAGGAAAAGTCAGGGATTGTTTAAATGGAGATTTTGAAGGTGATGGAGCTGTCTCCCAAACTTGTTGCCTTTCAGTGTCTTCAATATAAATATTTTCAATTTCTCCCATCCTTGGGAGGCCCCTTTATGTCAATATGGAATAAGAGGAAGGTAATAGTTCCTCCTCAGAAGCAATACCTTATGGAGAAGGGTTTATCTCTTCTATCTTTGTGACTTTCTGCCAAGGTTATCTTGCCTTAGATCACAAGTTAATCTGTGTAATAAGGAGGTTCACAAGCCCTCAGGGGTTAGTTATAAATACAAATTGCTCTCATGGAGTTCCAAATAGGTTTAGTGAACTGAACATTCACTTATCTCAACATGGCCAAAGGCACTTCCTGACGTTTTCAAGACATATAAAGGCCCTCATGCCACCATTTGTTTCCTATTACATGAAAACTTTGGTCTTCCACTCCAAATGGAAGAAGTACCAGCAGCACCAAATGAGGGGATAAGCCTCTCTGCTCTTAGAAGCCAGTTCTCCGTGAAGGGGGAAGAAGGACCCAAGTATGGCTTTGATGGCAGCAAATTTCACTACGGCGATGGGACCAGCGTGGCTTCTCAGAACTCCTCACAGATCCTCACAGGTTACGACACTCTGGATGTTGGCCCAAATTATGACTTCTATGCGAACACAACGGCCCTAGGGAGGGTGCGTCGATCAAGACCATCCCTCTTTCAGCTTCACTCCAACATTGAAGTAAGTTCGACACATTTGGCCTCTAGGCAACACACCTGCAATATGTCAGGCCTTCCATAGTGTTTTTTTATACTGCAAATTGTACAGACTGATAGACAGTATGGTTACATCCCTATTTCCCCACCACCACCTCTAAGGAGGATTCCTTTCCCCCTCCTCTGTATGAGGAGACCAACACAGGCAGAGCACCTGGGGACAGCTCAGAAGATGATGTTGAGGAGCCTCAGTCAGAACCCACCAGGTTTGGATGGGTGAAGGGAGTCATGGTAAGACACGACAGACACAAACCCACTGAGATGCTGTACAACACTATACATACTCCATTATACTGTTAGTCATGACAACATTGTTAAGGAGAAGTGAATTCCCCCTAGATCCGCTGCATGCTCAACATCTGGGGGGTGATCCTGTACCTGCGGCTGCCCTGGATCACTGCGCAAGCAGGGATTGGTGGGTCAAGCGATAGGTCTCAACGCTTTTATTTCATTAAAGTGTACATTTTTGCATTGATGGTGATTGTGTACTTGTGGGACTGTATTTGTTTGGTTTACTGGATTGTATGTGATATTCCTCATCTTAGGTTTGACCTGGGTCATCATTCTGCTGTCCTCCTGCATCACTGGCATCACTGGCCTGTCCACCTCCGCCATTGCCACCAACGGAAAGGTCAAAGGAGGTGCATTATCCCTTCCCTGAAATAATACAATAATAACACAGGTTCAGATGTGGAATTGGAGACAAGTGGGAGTGGAGTTGCTGTGTGAGAGATAGAATGATGGTCAAAGATTTTATTGCATTTTTGTTTTATTCTGTCTTTTCCTTTTTTCTCTTTAGTTCATTCTCTTGGTTGTTGGTGCATTGGGGGGTTCTTGGGGGTGGGGAATGGAATTAATTGCATTTTTATTTTACATTTTTCTTCCTGGGGGCTGTGGGAGGGGTCTCGAATGGTTGAGGGACAGCTATTGGGGAACTGTGGGGGGATCTTGGAGGGTTCGGGTTCGGGTTCACGTTTTTTGGCCTGGTGGTAGATCGGTCAACGTGCCCTTGAGCAGGGCATTGACCCTGGATGCTTCTGTGTGTTGCTCTGAATGGGAATCTGTTGGATGACTGGTATGATGTGGTTGTTGAGCGGCTTCACTGCAAGTATATTGTATGTTTCAAATATTCAATAAATAAAATAAAAAATAAATAAAAAAAATATATATATATTATAATTTTTTTTAAACGTCAGGGCCGTTCAGTCCGGCCCTGACCTGTTGGGGGGGCCTAAGTGATTTGGTTGGTGGGCCTCCCACCTCATGGCAAAACATTTTAGTGGCCCCCCTCTTGATGGCGGAGAGAAACATTTAAGTTTTAAAGTTAATTTCCTGTAATTCTACCAATTTTGCCATGAGGTAGATAGAAATGTTTGGCATTTTACAGCTATTTTCCAGTAATTCTTCACATATGTTATTAAAACCTCTTAAGGATTGGACACTTTTTTAACTGAGTGAGAATGACTAACAAAATCACCCCTGGAGGTCAGGGCCCCTGGGCACGTGCCCTGCATGCCTGGTCGGTATTCGGCCATGATTACTACAAGTTTAGATATCTGGCCAGACTAACTACCAATCTAAAAATTGTTAGCTGACATGGCTAATCGAGTGACTGTCAGTGACTGACATAACAAGAGAAAAACTGAGTTCCTAAACCGCTCATGTTGCTTATGCCTGGGGCCGGCTCTGTACAGGCTTCTTATACTCAAATACTTACAACACTGATCCTCTTTTGTCCCTCTTGCAGGTGGAACCTACTTCCTAATCTCTCGTAGCCTGGGGCCAGAGCTGGGAGGATCCATTGGACTCATCTTTGCCTTTGCAAATGCTGTGGCGGTTGCCATGCACACTGTGGGCTTTGCTGAGACTGTGCAAGCATTGATGCAAGTCAGTGTGTTATCACATAGGCATATACCCACATCACTTATAGCCAACCTCTGAGTTGGCATTCCCTTTTTAACTGTACCCTTGTTTTAATTTGTCTCCCAAACCTCCCACTTCAGGAGAGTGGTGCCAGCATGGTGGACCCCATTAATGATATCCGCATCATTGGAGTGGTCACTGTCACATGTCTGCTGGCCATCTCATTGGCTGGGATGGAATGGGAGGCCAAGGTCTGTTCAAACTGCCACTAGGAGGCAATCTTTCTAAATAAACTACAGTACATGCCTTGTCACAATAGACCAGGTCTGATGTTAGAACTTATTACAGTTGGTTGATCCTGGCCATTTTTTACGAATTTGTAAAATACATGTTTTACTATAAAATTGGTAATGTTTGGTAATGATTGTTTATTGTAAGCCTCTGACTATGGAGTCTCTGGATAGATGGCATGTTATCATGTGGTGCATTGTGTTCTTTACCAACTATACAGGCCCAGGTTCTCTTCTTCTTCGTCATCTTGGTGTCCTTTGCTAATTACATAGTGGGGACCATTATTCCCGCTACACCTCAGAAGCAAGCCAAGGGCTTTTTCAGTTACCAAGGTCAGAGCTCCATGGCATTTAGACAGAGTGTTGTGCATTTCATATTAGATTCCAGTTATTTTTGCTTTTCCTCTATCATTAAAATAGACATACTAACTGTTCTGTCCCCTCAGCGGATATATTTGCTGAAAACTTTGTACCCAGCTGGCGTGGGCCTGAAGGCAACTTCTTTGGCATGTTCTCCATCTTCTTCCCCTCAGCCACAGGGATCCTGGCAGGAGCCAACATCTCTGGGGACCTAAAGGCAGGTTCCTTACTCTGATCTCTCTAGAAATGTCTACTGTATATTCTCCTCACTCTAGGAGTGAAGGGCTCTTTGGATGAAACTGAGATGTTTAATTCAGATGCTTATTATAGCAAATAATTTACTGTTGACTAGTCATTATATATACCCCCTTATCTACACAATATAGGACCCTACAGTAGCTATTCCAAGAGGAACATTGATGGCTATATTCTGGACCACTTTATCTTATCTCATCATAGCAGCAACTATTGGTGAGTTGTACACATGCACAAAGTGTCTCCTCATGATTTCATTGGTGCTTCCTTTCTGTCAACATGTGCTATGTATGGGCCTCTCTCTGTCCTGGTTTAGGAGCCTGTGTGGTACGAGATGCATCTGGAATTATGAATGACACCTTGGTCATATCTAATGCTGATAGCTGCCAGGGTCTGGCCTGTCAATACGGCTGGGACTTCACTAACTGTATTACTAACAAAACCTGCCCTTATGGCATCAGCAACCAGTACCAGGTGACCTATACAAATGATTGATTACCATGTTTCAATGTTCAATACACAAGTATGGCCTTGGTGCATTGTATCTGTTTCACTTCCCCTTCTTTCTGTGGTCAGAGTATGAGTTTGGTGTCAGGGTTCGCCCCTCTGATCACTGCTGGGATATTTGGGGCCACTCTCTCCTCAGCCCTGGCCTGCCTGGTCTCTGCACCCAAGGTCTTCCAGGTAGGTGTTCTAAGGGAAACAATTTTATTTCAAATAAAGAGGCATTGGTGTGTTATTATATTAGCATTATCTTGTTATCTTCTCACTTACAGTGCCTCTGCAAAGACAACCTGTATCCAGTCATTGGTTTCTTTGGGAAGGGTAGTGGAAAAAACGACGAACCAATCAGAGGCTACATCCTGGCGTACATCATTGCTGTCTGCTTCGTTCTCATTGGTATGATAAAGACCTGTCAAGAAAGATGCAGAGTGAAAGGGAGATGTTGTTACAGTAACACAGCCCTGCCCTGTCTTCTCACCCTTCAGCTGAGCTCAACACCATCGCTCCCATCATCTCTAACTTCTTCCTGTGCTCCTACGCTCTCATCAACTTCAGCTGCTTCCATGCCTCCATCACCAACTCCCCAGGTCAGGAGGTCAACCAGGACATGGTATCATGACCAGGACATGGTATCTCAACCAGGACATGGTATCATGACCAGGACATGGTATCTCAACCAGAACATGGTATTATGACCAGGACATGGTATCTCAACCAGAACATGGTATCATGACCAGGACATGGTATCATGACCAGGTCATGGTATCTCAACCAGGACATGGTATCATGACCATTAAAAGTCCTGCTCTGATGTTCTAGCCTAACACCTGTTACGAAGTAAACAAATGCAATATCTTATTACCTAATTATATTTGTGTCAGGTTCAATGTGTGTGATTGACTGTGTTGCAGGCTGGCGTCCCTCTTTCAGGTTCTACAGTAAGTGGATATCCCTGCTGGGTGCCGTGGTGTCTGTGATCATCATGTTCCTGCTCACCTGGTGGGCAGCGCTCATCGCTATTGGCATCGTCATCTTCCTGTTGGGATATGTGCTCTACAAGAGACCCTGTGAGAAAACACACACATACAAAGTTCCAAATTCATTCTGCCCATAAAATCTGTAGCTGTTTTTTGGCAAGCATTGTTTTTCATTGAATATTCAGCAACTCAATCGGTTATTGATTTATTTTTAGCTGTAAACTGGGGATCATCAGTACAAGCTGGGTCATACAACATGGCATTGTCCTACTGTGTGAGCCTGAACCAGGTGGACGACCATATCAAGAATTACAGGTCAGACCTGAACTCTCTCTGAGGACCTAATGAGAACAATGTTAGCCTTTTGTTGCTATTCCAACTGAATAACCATTTCTCACTTTGTATGTGATTTTCGTATTCCCTTTATTCTTACCTTTCTCAGACCTCAGTGCCTGGTCCTCACTGGTCCGCCTAGTTGTCGTCCTGCATTGGTCGACTTTGTCGGAACCTTCACCAAGAATCTAAGCCTGATGATATGTGGGAATGTTGTCACTGTGAGTTATCATCTTGAATCATTGTACAGGGATCATTAAGGGTTGCCCTATTACCCAGGGAAAATTACCTGAGCAGTCACGCAAGTTGAGCCTGCTCTGAGGTTGCCCCAGTAGTGAAGTATTTTTTTTATTGATAACAACCAAAATGCTATGAACCTTCTGGTTCCTCCATTGTGTGTGGGTGAAAATAGTTACTTTACATTTTCAGGCAAGTGATCACAATCTTCTGGCAACCAAAAAATACTCCTGACTTGACCTTCATGAATATGTTAATAATATAGCGGATGCTTTTATCCAAGTGATTTACAGTCATGCGTGGATACATTTTTAAGTATGGGTGGCCGCAGCGGGAATCAAACCCACGACTGTTGGCATTGCCACCACCATGCTCTACCAACAGAGCCACACAGGACACAATGTCAACTGTTGATTGTACATTGCCTATTTTTTTGTATTCTATGTCATTAACCTCTAACTCCCTCTGTCACCCTGCTGCTGTGTCAACAGGGAGGTCTTTCTCCCTCAACCTTGGACACTGCCAGTAGCAACAGTCATGTTACCTGGCTGAACAAACGGCAGATCAAATCCTTCTATCACGGTGTGGTGGCTAATGACCTGCGCACTGGGGTTAAGATGCTGCTCCAGGTGGGCCAACTGCCAAGCCTTATCAATCAGGTCCATTTCATCATGTGGTTCCATAGGATTTACTGAATGTGTTATACTGTATCTAACTCCAGGGTGCAGGTTTGGGTCGGATCAGGCCGAATGTCCTCTTGACGGGCTTCAAAAGGGACTGGCGTAAAGACAAACCATCCTGCATTGACAACTACATTGGAATTCTACAGTGAGTGAATCCCTCAGTCAAATCAGCAAGATGAGTTCATGATGGATGTGACGGAGTAAGGATGCAGTTTAATGTCTTTGTGCATTTGTTTCAGTGATGCGTTTGACCTGCAGTATGGAGTGTGTGTGCTGCGGACGAGGGAGGGCCTGGACATGTTTCGGCAGGCACAAACACATGGTGAGGAACCCAACAACCATGAAGATTTCATGTTTTTTTACAATATATCTTTATATATCTTTGCTTCCTTTTATTGCAGTTAACCCTGGGTTTGAGGAAAGCCCAGAGAGGGGTGTCAACACCTGTGTCCCCCCTGCACCCCCTGCAAATTGTTCATGTATGTATGATCATATTTAGAGTATACAGTTTGTAGTCTATGACATTCCTATTTTCATATAGTATTGACAGAGATATTTTGTATTGGTTATAGTGGACCCTGATGCCATGGTGACTGAGCCTCAGCCTCAGCCTTCTACTGTGTTCCAGTCCCAGCAGGGGAAAAAGACCATTGATGTGTACTGGCTGTTCGATGATGGAGGTGAGTTTATTGTTCTGGATTTCATTGTGCCCTTCCACAAATCAAAGCAATTTTATAACATAGTCAGATTGATAATGTGGAGTCATAAATCATACAATGTTGTTACATGTCAAGTAGCCCAGGTCAGAGAGATGACATAAGATAGAATTATGTCATGGTCACATAAGGCAGAGGGGTCTATGTTATGTGTGAAAGGTAAATGTGAAGTCTGTTGTGCTCTTAAAGGTCTGACGTTGCTACTTCCCTACCTGCTCACACGTAAGAAGCGCTGGGCAAGGTGCAAGGTACGCGTCTTTGTGGGCGGAGACATCCAGCGAAAGGAGGAGCAAAAAAAAGAGTGAGTGTAGTATGTTTAAGACCAAACTGTGTGGTAGAGACATGATATCATGTTGTCCCCCTTGGCCCTTCCCCCTCCTTTGAATATAAGCATTTCACTGCATCTGCAATGGCATCTGCAAATCTGTGTGTGCGACCAATAAACTTTGATTTGATTTTGATTTGAATAGTACAACTGACCATGTCCTTGTGTCCGATTTAGAGTCATGGACCTCATCAGCAAGTTTCGCCTTGGTTTCCATGACGTTGAGGTTCTGCCTGATATCAATGCGAGACCACAACCTGAACAGTATGGTTCACTGTCACTCACTATATACTGTATAATTGTGTACTATTCAGAATTGTACTTTCTTAATCTTGCGTAAGAGTTCATTTGCACAGTGATTCCAACACTCACAATTATGAATTGAATCTACGTCCATTCACAATGTATGCAGGGCAATGCTCTGTTGAGACCCTTTCCTCTACCTCTTTCTCTGACAGTGTGAGGAGGTTTGAGGATCTGATAGGGCCCTACAGGCTTAACACAGCCCAGAAGGATGGCCATGTAACAGCTGAGCAGATGAATCAGGACTGTCCTTGGATGGTGTCTGATGAGGAGATAGAGACAAATAAGCCCAAGGTGACCATTATCTGGATTTCATTGGTCAGGACCACTCTATTGCCAAACTTTTAAATGTAGCATAGCTAGCTGTGGAACATTTGGCTATGACAGTTTCACTGTTCTCAGACAGACTGCTTACGGTCCCTTCTAAATGTGTGTTTGTGCATCAGACCCTTCGACAGATTCGTCTGAATGAAGTTCTTCAAGATTACTCAAGGGACGCCGCCATTATATTTGTGTACGTACTCTGTTTTTATTGCATTCATTGACTTGAACCCACCACCCCATGACAAAGTTAACACTGGTGAGTGTGATAACGGATCTATGTTCTCTCATTGACAGGACCATGCCTGTGGGAAGGAGAGGGAAATGTCCCAGTGCTCTGTACATGGCATGGCTGGAGACTTTGTCTCGTGACCTGCGCCCACCAGTCTTACTGGTGAGGGGAAATCAAGAGAATGTGCTCACCTTCTATTGTCAGTGATCTCTATTTTAACCATGTTAAATGAAATCACCCCATGGCCAAGGAAAATAGCATTGTTACTGTCATAAATTATAATGCATTAGATGTGCTCTGGTATTGACATTACACTTATTTCATTATCATCAGCACTAGACACATTAGCCATCTGTGAAATATGTGATTAGATTTAACATCATCATCATCATTATCATCATCATCAGTACCAGAAGCATTGTTGTCATTATCATCATTAAGCAGTAGTAAAAAAACATTCTTGATTGTTAAACGTGTGCTTGATGATATAAGTTTTGAAGTGTAACACCAGTGTGTATTTTTAATTGTCTATAAATTTTTATTGTGCCTATTTAATTTGGAATGTAAGCAACAAAGGTAAATGGGATAACTAGGCGTCTTGTATTGTGTACCCCCTTGAAAACATCCCAATGTCACAATGATCATTCCAGATCATTCCAGTTTGAAATTGAAATGGAGTCCCCTGAGAAAAACTGTAATCTTATCAAACAAATAACTTTTTTCTCTTCAAATGGGTATAGAATACACAGAGGCGTAAAGTACTTAAGTAAAAATACTTTAAAGTACTACTTAAGTTGTTTTTTGGGTATCTGTATTTTACTTTACTATTTATATTTTTGACAACTTTGACTTTTACTCTGCTATTTTCCTAAAGAAAATAATGAACTTTTTACTCCATACATTTTCCCTGACACCCAAAAGCACTCGTTACATTTTGAATTTTGAAAATCATCAAATTCACACACTTATCAAGAGAACATCCCTGGTCATTCATACTGCCTCTGATCTGACTAACTAAACACAAATACTTTGTTTGTAAATTATGTCTGTGCCCCTGGCTATCAGTAAATAAAAAAAATAAAAACATTTGTGAAGTCTGGTTTGCTTAATATAAGGAATTTGAAAGGATTTATACTTTTACGTTTGATACTTAAGTATATTTTAGCAATTACATTTACTTTTGATACTATTTAAAACCAAATACTTTTTGACTTTTACTCAAGTAGTATTTTACTGGGTTACTTTTACTTTAGTCATTTTCTATTAAGGTATCTTTACTTTTACTCAAGTATGACAATTCGGTACTTTTTCCACCACTTTTTCCACAACTAAGGCCATTTTAGGGTAATATAATGCCCTTTAACGTCATGTGTTGGGACAGCCTAAAACTGAGAGACCTAAAACTGAGAGAATGTGAACACACGGCGTTAGCTAGGGAATATACGTATTTTCAAGTGGGGTCCCCTGTATTTTCTACTGTCAATTTGGGGTCGTGTGCAGAAAAAGTTTGCGAACCGCTGATGAAATGCAACTTCACAGCTAGTCTGATCATCTTTGCGGAGCGTGTGCATGACAGACTGCTCCCGGAGCAGCAGCCTCCACGTCGGATCACGAGCCTTGGTTATCCAATCACAGCAAGCCACCGTGTGTTTCCAAACAACATCCCTTTTCACAGAACTACAGGCTGTGTAGCTAGCTACTTACTTCCTCATCATCTCAACTAAAAAGTTGTCGGCTGAATAAATTTATTCCTATTTTGTTTATATGACATTTTAACTAGATGATTAGATGCTGTAGTTACTTACTCGGTTGATATTATATCTAAGAGGTCGCGTTGGAGAGGTCACAAGAAAACAAAAATGGACAACAGTGGTTTTCCTAACGTTAGACAAAAGACAATCACTCTTGTGATAAAAACACCGAATCAAGCCCACGGGGATCAAACGATTGAAGGGGTTGACACCGACTGGACAGTGAAAGAGTTGAAGACTCATTTATCGAGGGTGTACCCAAACAACCCGGTGAGTGATTGTGATAGCTAGCTAGCTAACTTGGCTAGCTAGCTACCACATAACTAGCAAGCTAGCCAGTCCTTGCCAAGTTAGACTGGTCCAGTAAGTTAGCCAGCTATAATGGCATACTAGTAACGTTAGCTACTGTCAATAACAATCATGCAATCCAAACAGCTAGCTAGGCTATAAATAGTTGTGTATGTATAGATCATGGTTGCTGTCAGTGTGTGTTGTGTTGACATCTGTCCCCCTTTCCCCCCACAGGCTGAAAGTGATCAGAGACTCATTTACTCTGGCAAGCTGCTTCCAGACCAACTGCATGTCAGAGATATTTTCAGAAAGGTACGTGTGTGTGCCTATTCACCTACATATTAACTAGACATATTCTCAGAACTAGCTATATATCTGAGTTATGTGCCATCTCGTCAGATTGCTGGTATTTAAATATATATATATATATTTATTTATTTCACCTTTATTTAACCAGGTAGGCTAGTTGAGAACAAGTTCTCATTTACAACTGCGACCTGGCCAAGATAAAGCAAAGCAGTGCAACACAAACAACAACACAGAGTTACACATGGAATAAACAAACATACAGTTAATAATACAGTAGAAAAAAACGTCTGTATACAGTGTGTGCGAATGAGGTAGGATAACGGATGTACTGCAATAAATAGGCCATAGTGGTGACATTATGTGCCTAGATCAGGGATTCAGTCTGCCTACAGGGATACACAAACACCTGAAATTAGGCAGAGAATTGCTAAACCTAGGTCCTAGTTATTTTTAGTACTACTGCATTACCAATAAAACTGTGCTGAACAGTGTGTATATTATGTCAATGAATTACAGAACTATTGTTCTGAGTCAGGACTGTTCTGAACTTTACAGATCAGTCAGATTTTGATCACTCAGTTAATGTTTAATGTTGCATTCACTACTTTTCTCAAGATTTTTCAATAGCCATTCTCTGTTATACATTGTTTACTTCAAAAGGTCGAATGAGTGTCCCTCGATGTCCCGTGCCAAGAATGGATGTGATGTTACTGTGTCTTATGTCCCCTGGGATATTGCATCATGTATGTTTGTCTTCACAGACGGACCTAACACCCACTGTGCACCTGGTGTGTGCAGTCAGAACTCAGCCCAGAGGTCCACTAGGTGCAAGACCCAAGGTAAAGTACCCCATATGGAACCCCATCTCAAACTGTGACATGTACTCTATTTGAAGGTTATGATGTAGACCTAGGTGAAGCTATTTTAAATCTACTCATTAAATATCATCAGTCAACAATGCCTCAGTTTTTGCTCCCCTAGATATTGTGCCAAACCAGGAAAGTGTTTTGTTTTTAGTTCTGCCGTGCCAGTGATTCCCTTTGTTCTCCTTTAGAAACCCTACACACCTCATGAATATTATCTAGTAGATATAATTGGGAACTCCCGGAGCTGACAACGGACAGTCCAAGCCAGACATTCAGATTAGGAAAAAGACACCTCACACGGTTGATAAGGAATAATTTGATAAGCCAAAACGCCCTATCAGCTAAATCGTCTAAATTATTCCCCCAATCAGTGGTTGAGGAGGTGTCAGAGCTGAGGCTGTTCTGGCCTCTTGAGAGAGGAGTCCCAGCTCAGTGGATAGCAGGAGACAGGTGCACAACTACTCTCATTAGGAATCTCTGGAGACCATAACATTGCTTCTCTGAAAATTCACTGCAGCGACTTTGTACAGTATGCATGTCCGTACATGTGGTGTTAGCACCATGTCTCACTTTTGATTCAGGTCAGAGAGCCAGAACCACAATCCTCCGCCATGCCAACCAGACAGAACCCAGAGGGTGCCACCCCAGCCCCATCTGTGCCCACTGAACCAGAGCTGAGACAACGCAGGTACACTTCCACCTCTCCCGCCCCACCCGCATGGCCTGGCTCTACAACGTGAGTTAACAAGACAAGTGAATTCTTTGCATAAGGCTGGTGATATTAGTACCATATAAATTATAAACTAATAAACAACACTTCAGCTTCTACTTCCAGCTTATACGTAATATATACAATTTACAGACAATCTATTTTACAATACTTATATTTTGTTTGTTTTTAGTCCTGGCCTCACTTTAACCTCCACCTCTCCCATATATTTCTGATGTCCATCCAGTTTGATTTCTATTGACCATATATTTGTAACTGTGCTATTTCGCAAAAGTTCTGAACCTATATACATTTTACAGACACAGTATATTTTACATTTGTTATCTTGTTGTTATTAGTCCCACCCTTCAGCTCCATTCAACCCCTCCCATCTACAGTTGAAGTCGGAAGTTTACATACACCTTAGCCAAATACATTTAAACTCAGTTTTTCACAATTCCTGACATTTAATCCTAGTAAAAATTCTCTGTCTTAGGGCAGTTAGGATTCCCACTTTATTTTAAGAATGTGAAATGTCAGAATAGTAGTAGAGAGAATGATTTATTTCAGCTTTTATTTCTTTCATCACATTCCCAGTGGGTCAGAAGTTTACATACACTCAATTAGTATTTTGTAGCATTGCCTTTATAATTGTTTAACTTGGGTCAAATATTTCGGGTAGCCTTCCACAAGCTTCCCACAATAAGTTGGGTGAATTTTGGCACATTCCTCCTGACAGAGCTGGTGTAACTGAGTCAGGTTTGTAGGCTTCCTTGCTCGCACACGCTTTTTCAGTTCTGCCCACAGATTTTCTATAGGATTGAGGTCAGGGCTTTGTGATGGCCCCTCCAATACCTTGACTTTGTTGTCCTTAAGCCATTTTGCCACAACTTTGGAAGTATGCTTGGGGTCATTGTCCATTTGGAAGACCCATTTGCGACCAAACTTCCTGACATGTCTTGAGACGCTGCTTCAATACATCCACATAATTTTCCTCCCTCATGATGCCATCTATTTTATGAAGTGCACCAGTCCCTCCAGCAGCAAAGCACTCCCACAACATGATGCTTCGGCTTGCAAGCCTCCCCCCTTTTCCTCCAAACATAATGATGGTCATTATGGTCAAACAGTTGTATTTTTGTTTCATCAGACCAGAGGACATTTCTCCAAAAAGTACGATCTTTGTCCCTATGTGCAGTTGCAAACTGTAGTCTGGCTTTTTTATGGCGGTTTTGGAGCAGTGGCTTCTTCCTTGCTGAACGGCCTTTCAAGTTATGTCGATATAGGACTCGTTTTACTGTAGATATAGATACTTTTGTACCGGTTTCCTCCAGTATCTTCACAAGGTCCTTTGCTGTTGTTCTGGGATTGATTTGCACTTTACGCACAAAAGTACGTTCATCTCTAGGACGTTTATCTCCTGAGCGGTATGGCAGTTGCTTGGTCCCATGGTGTTTATACTTGCGTACTATTGTTTGTACAGATGAACGTGGTACCTTCAGGCGTTTGGAAATTTCTCCCAAGGATGAACCAGACTTGTGGAGGTCTACAATTTCTTTGAAGTCTTGGCTGATTTCTTTGGATTTTCCCATGATGTCAAGCAAAGAGGCACTGAGTTTGAAGGTAGGCCTTGAAATACATCCACAGGTACACCTCCAATTGACTCAAATTATGTCAATTAGCCTATCGGAAGCTTCTAAAGCCATGACATAATTTTCTGGAATTTTCCAAGCTGTTTAAAGGCACAGTCAACTTAGTGTATGTAAACTTCTGACCCACTGGAATTGTGATACAGTGAATTATAAGTGAAATAATCTGTCTGTAAACAATTGTTGGAAAAATGATTTGTGTCATGCACAAAGTAGATGTCCTAACCAACTTGCCAAAACTATAGTTTGTTAACAAGAAATTTGTGGAGTGGTTGAAAAAATGAGTTTAAATGACTCCAACCTAAGTGTATGTAAACTTCCGACTTCAACTGTATCTCTTAACACCATCCAAATTGGATTTCAGTTTGACATATTTTTTTTTCAACTGTGCTGTGATGCTTCACCAAAGTTCTAAACCTTTCTATTTTTATAGTTTCTACAGATTGTAAATTAATGAAACAATTTTTTGCTAAAAGTATTATTATATTATTGATCGATTGACTATGACTTTTCAAATCACCCAGTAGTGCTATCTGCAGGGTTTGCTCCAGGTAATTGTTGCAATTCTTCAGCCATTCCTGGACCTGTGACCAAAAACGAGCTACATATGGACAGTACCAAAATAAATGATCTAATGACTCTGCCTCCTCGCAGCAAAATCTGCAGATTTGGGAAGGTTGTATCCCCAATATATATACCATTCTATTGGTTGCAAGAATTTTGTATACATTTAATTTGAAAAATTCAAAGTTTTGAATCCGGCGTCATTTTGCGTGTCAATTCATAAACCATGTGCCATGTAATCGTGACATCGAAAGTCTCTTCCAAACTATTTTGCAATCTATATGGCACAGCTGTCAATTTTTTGGTCCTTAAATGAAACTGGTATATATTTTTGTTTATCACAGTTTTATTTAACCAATTTTGGTCTTTAATGCAGGGCCGAAAGACAAGTTCCTTACTTTTTCCCCCTTCCACTTGCCTCTTCCATTTTTGTGGTAATGCTGCAATTAGTTGGTTGTAATTTTGGATAGAGCAGACATTTCCATATATTTGTGTTAGCTGCATGTGTGACATAAATTTTATCGAAAAATAAAGTACTTTTTTTTATCAATTAGTAAATTTGAGGTTGTTTTTGTTCTGTCTTTTCTGGTGGAGACCTTCTTTGGCTTGTTTAAAAAAAATATATATATATTTTGGAGATTATTTTGTTTTCAAATAAACAAAAGTGAGCGTTTGTAATCTGAATCAAGGGGAAAAGTCCATTCTTGTACATGGGGTGAGACATTCTTACTAATCTGCTAGAGAACCAGTTCGGATTTAAGTATAACTCTATAATACTTGTTGCTTTATGAAAAGTTATATTGCTGGGAGACGTTGGTCTATCCTTCAATATGACATGCAATTCACACTGCTATTATCCTGTGTGTCTAGGCCAGGGGCAGCAGAGATAACCAACCCAACCTTCCCCACCTACTCCCTCTACAGCCCTCAACAGCTGCTCTGGCTGCAGCACATGTATGCTCGCCAATACTACATGCAGTAGTAAGTATTCAATCCCAAGCATTTTATCACATTTAGTTATGACTTCCTACTGTCTTGCCATAGCATAATATTAAGCAGGGAAAATACTTAATGAAGTATGTTTGGCTTAGACCAGGGGTGTAGGCCGCAGGGCCATATGCTATAGAGAGAGATTTTAATTCATATTAAAATGACTAAAACCAACTGTGGAGAAATGATAATGGACCTACATTTAGCAGTCCCTCTATGATCGATTTTTTTTTAAATCAACAATTCCCTGCATATTATGCGAGGGCTTGCGAATTTGACCAATTACCGCACACTATTTGCTCAGTCAAATCATCAGTCAAATCATAACAATGTTATTGCATAAAACTGAGCCATCACTGCTGTACAAAAAGAGGGCTCGCAATTTCAACCAATCACCGCACGTTTACTGCATAATATGGTTCAATCAAACCACACGTCGACCAACTTCTTTCCTCGTCAGCAATTTTTTTTGACAAATCGGGCAAAATCACTGCATGCAAAATGTCAGATTTACTGCTGCAAAATCAAGCATTTCTGCCCGCAAATATAAAAAAAATCCCAGAGAAATCCTGGATCGAATCATTCAGTGTCTTCACTCTGTCCAGCTTGCTAAGTGATCGAAAACAAATGCGGCGCTAAATTTGTTTGACACTCCTGGCTTACTGTGGGTGTTTTTCAAAATACATAGTATCGTGCTCCGAACATTGGAGCACGGGAGGGTCGGAGTATGAGTCCAAATCAAAGTATTTGAAACGGAGCATGGAGGGCACTTCTTGAATGCGTACTCCATTTGTACATATTTTGAAGCATGCATCGATGCAAGCTTCAACGGAAATTATGCAGAGAAATATAAGAATTGTGCAAATATATATATATATATCAATGGCGGACATTATTTGAGCTGAAGGAAGATAATATACTAATGCTACCTATTCACATGTAGTATGTTGCCCGAGTACAATATTTTATCTTGATACGTTAATAAATACATGTTGTGTTCATTTTGCCATGTTTTACATGCCGATGTAGATCGCAAGCCCATGATAAGTAAATTGGGCTAACTGGCTAGCTACGACTGTTACCTAGTTAGCCACAAATAATTTTTAGCTAGCTACCCCCGAAGAATTGACATCTACCTTGTATAATATTCGTTTTAGGTCATTTTTGCTTGTTAAACTATCTGGTTAGCTACATTATTACAATTCACACAGCTAGCAGATAGTTATGATGTAAAACGTTTGCTTTGTCTATATCTTGTTTCGTCTCTATTGCCATTGTCCTGGCAGGAAGACGGTTCAGTAAAGTCCATAGTAAGCTAGCTAGCCACGAATGATTGGTAGATACCCACTAAAAATCTACATCTACCTTACATAACATTAGTTTTAGGTAATTTTTGCCTGTTTAACTAGCTGGCTAGCTAGATTATTATGATTCACATATCTAACGTTAGCTGATAGTTATGAAGTAAAACATTTGCTTTGTGTATATCTTGTTTAGTCTATTGTTGTCATTGACCTGTCTGGAAGAAGGTTCAGTGACCGGGAGGTATAATGTAAGGTAGTACAGTAGGGGGAGTGCGAGTGCTTCTCTAATGTTTTATGCATTCACCACACTCTTGTCCTCACAAGAACGTAGTCAAGAGAACGTAGTTGGAGAATGAGAGTGTGGAGCACAGTTGTATGCATATTGAGAAACCGTGTCTGTCTTTTGTCCCATAGCCATGCAGCCTACGCAGCAGCAGCGTCTGCCCCCTTTTCCCCAGCCGCAGGCCCATCCCTGCCTGTTGCTCCCCACCAAGCCGCTGTCCCAGCAGCCCTGCCCAATCAGGCCCCCATTGACAACCTGCCAGCCAATCAGAATGCGCAGGACGGCGCCTTTATCAACCCGGGAGCAGCCAATCAGAACCTGCGGATGAATGCCCAGGGCGGGCCTGTGATGGAGGATGAGGAGGAAATGGATCGTGATTGGCTGGACTGGGTGTACACGGCTGCCCGTCTGGGAGTGTTTCTCAGTATTGTCTACTTCTACTCCAGCCTGAGCCGCTTCGCCCTTGTCATGAGCAGCCTGCTCCTTATGTACCTGTGAGTTGACTGTTAATGTGACTGTGTTTGTTTGTTGTAAAACAAGGTATGTTGTTGTGTACGATGTCTATAACTGTATAAAGCCCCACAGTGGAGGTGTCATTATACCCATAAAACCTAGCGGTCAAACAGGGAAATGGTTCCAATTTCTTTTCCACCATTCATAAAGAATTTTATCAACACTTAAAATAAGGTCTGTGTTTGGTGTAGACTTACCATGGCGTGACGTTTTGATAACCATGTAAATCTCTCTTGGACAATGTGACTTCTTTATCTGTTTGGCTCTGTTCACTCTCATATTAAAAAAATGCTAATTACAGTCAAAGTAGACATCATGTGAAAGTACAAATCCCTGCAAGCTCCTGCATGTCAATTCTAGCGGACACCTTTGCTAACAGGTACTGTGTCCATTTAAGACTTGCACAAGACAGTCCATTGAAAGAAATGTAGCCAATTTATTCATTACTACATTTAGCTAACATTAGATGGGAAGAATCTCTGGATTAACTTTTGCCTCGATTCGTCAGTCTTTTCCAGACCATCATGGCGTTTGTCTTTTTTTGAATGATAGCCATATTAGCAGCTAATTAGCATCACCGTTTTTGGGGTGTAAATACAGGTGAATATATTGATAAAACTCAACATTGTAAATCTCTGTAGGACAAGGTATCAAAACGTCACACCAGGCTAAGCCTAGACAAAAAACAACCCTTATTTGCCCTATGGGAAAAATGAATGGTGGAAAAACAATTGGAACCATTTCCCTGTTTGACCGCTAGGTTTTATGGGTATTTTGACTCATATTGTGGTACTCTGTAGCCAGAGCCATGTATTTAGAGAGTTGGGCCTACTTTTAGAAATTTGAATATTGTTTTAATTCTAGTCATTCAGTTACATGGCATTATTTAAATATTCCCCATGTTATGTTAATCGGCACTAACATGGCTGCCAATAATGTTTTCAAGTGTCATGTAAATGCATCATAATGCTCATTCTAGACATTATTTCCAATGTAATGTTAATGGGGCGCTAACATGGCTGCCATAGCATGTTGTAGAGTCATCTAAATGCATCATAATGCAGAAACCTCAATGGCCCAACTCTAAATACATGGCTCTGTATAGCCTGTCCACTAATGGTGAAGCTGGCATTGGCCGTGGGTGATGGGCAGATGAAGGCACCCGTACAGTAGTCCTGAGAGAATGAGGGCCATATGTTGTGCTTATCAGCAAAGAAGAGATGTCCTTAGCTCAATGTGTTGCAGTCACACGCTCTGTCCATTGTGCAACTCCCTCAGGCTCTGGAATCAGCTCTCTCATCCAAACCACACATTCCAAAAGTATGAGAGGAGACAAAGCTGTGTGTGTTTGAGAGAGGTTCAGAGATGTTGAGGGAGAGCGAGAGAGGCATGGCCTCGACATACACTAACACAGTCTGTGAGGTTGTTGTGACCGCAGTGTCCTGAATGTCCTCCCATATTTCAGTCTAGTGTGAGGATATGTACTGCTGGTTGAGTGTTTCTCTATGTGCTGCTGAGAGCTGCATGGTACAGCAGGCCTCATCTCTGCTACGGTTACTATAGATATGGGCGTCAGCTCAAGGGCACTACTCCCTCCCTGATCAACTAATCTGGACAGACGTGGCAGAATGGGAACTAAGCGTTATCTTTACGTGTAACAAGGTTTAGCCGCTAGTACTCCACCGCCCACGCTAATGATTAGACTGGTCTCAGTGTGTTGGAAGGAGAGTTGGCCTGGTTATAGGAATGTAAATAGAGTGGCCATTGTTAACGTGTCAGTCAGTTTGTACTTCCTCTTTGTTTGCACCACCTGGTCTTAACTGGAAATGCAAATGGGGACCACCACAAATATCCTGTATACTCTGACTGTGTAGTAGATGCACAGTTTGAGAAGAATCATGCAGATATACTTTATTAATCCCAGTTGTCTTCTTCTCAGGCACACAGCAGGCTGGTTCCCCTTCAGACAAAGGCCCCTGATCAGAGGTCCAAACAACCAGGTCCCTGAGGTCATCCAGAACCAGGACAGGAACCCAGTGCCACCGGTAAGACATATTTCCTCAGGGGTTGGATCTCTGGGGGTGGAAAACAAATCTGGCTTCATAACAAGGCATGTACTGCCTTATGTAGTAACATTCGTCACACAGAATGTAGAGCAGGGGTGTCAAACTAATTTTGTCCCAGGGGTCGTATTCTTTCTTCAACGTGGTCCAGAGGGGTGCACTGAAAATTGGTTATACTTCCTAGCTGTCAGAATTAGCAAAAGATAGTCCTCTATCCATTGTTTTTGTAATTTTCTTTTACTCCCAGACAGTCTAGCTTTAATTTCTGGGTTTATTAGCAAGCTGGACACAGTCAAGAACTGTGTGTTGGTCCATGGTCATTGTCATTTCTGCACAGTTTAGATTTGGTTTTTGTCATTTTGAAGTATATTGAGTTTGTGTCCCAGGAAACAAGCGGATTTAACTTCTTTAGGAAAACAGCCCTAATTTTGGAAACGAACATTATTTTGTTGTCACCCAGTCACATATATTTATTTTCCAAGCTATAGCACACAATATGTTACTTACAGTGCATTGGGAAAGTATTCAGACCCCTTCCCTTTTTCGAAATTTTGTTACGTTACAGCCTTATTCTAAAATGTATTAAATAATATAATAATCTAATCAATCTACACACAATACCACATAATGACAAAGTGAAAACAGGTTTTTAAAAACAGAAATACCTTACTCCCATAAGTATTCAGACCCTTTGCTATGAGACTCTAAATTGAGCTTGTGTGCATCCTGTTTCCATTGATCATCCTTGAGATGTTTCTACAACTTGATTGGAGTCCACCTGTGGTAAATTCAATTGATTGGAAATTATTTGGAAAGGCACACACCTGTCTATATAAGGTCCCACAGTTGACAGTGCATGTCGGAGCAAAATCCAAGCCATGAGGTTGAAGGAATTGTCCGTAGAGCTCCGAGACAGGATTGTGTCGAGGCACAGATCTGGAGAAGGGTACCAAAAGGTTTCTGCTGCATTGAAGGACCCCAAGAACACAGTTCCCTCCAACATTCTTAAATGGAAGTAGTTTGGAACCACCAAGACTCTTCCTAGAGCTGACTGCCCGGCCAAACAGTGGGAGAAGTGCCTTGGGCAGGGAGGTGACCAAGAACCTGATGGTCACTCTGACAGAGCTCCGGAGTTCGTCTGTGGAGATGGGAGAACCTTCCAGAAGGACAACCATCTCCGTAGCACTCCTCCAATCATGTCTTTATGGTAGAGTGGCCAGATGGAAGCCACTACTCAGTAAAAGTCACCGAAAGGACTCTCAGACCATGATGGTCTGATGAAACCAAGATTGGACTCTTTCGCCTGAATGCTAAGCGTCACGTCTGGATGAAACCTGGCACCATCTGCACGGTGAAGCATGGTGGTGACACCATCATATTGTGGGGATGTTTTTCAGCGGCAGGGACTGGGAGACTAATCAGGATCGAGGGAAAGATGAATGAGATACTTGATGAAAACTTGCTCCAGAGCGCTCAGGACCTCAGACTGGGGGCGAGGATTCACCTTCCAACAGGACAATGACCCTAAGCACACAGCCAGGACAATGCAGGAGTGGCTTCGGGACAAGTCTCTGAATGTCCTTGAGTGGTCCAGCCAGAGCCCGACTTGAACCCGATCGAACGGCTCTGGAGAGATCTGAAAATAGCTTTGCAGCAACGCTCCCCATCTAACCAGACAGAGCTTGAGAGGATCTGCAGAGAAGAATGGGGAAAAACTGCCCAAATACACAAGTGCTAAGCTTGTAGTGTCATACCCAAGAAGACTTGAGGCTGCAATCGCTGCCAAAGGTGCTTCAACAAAGTACTGAGTAAAGGGTCTGAATACTTATGTAAATGTGATATTTTGCTTTTTCATTATGGGGTATTTTGTGTAGATTGATGAGGGGGGGGGACTATTTTAATCCGTTTTAGAATAAGGTTGTAACGTAACAAAATCTGGAAAAAGTCAAGGGGTCTGAAAGGACCAAAAAGAGAGGTTTTCAAAGGACCAAAGAGAATGGTCTACTTCGTGTTTTCATTTTTGCCATGGAAAAATATTAGCTATACTGGTATCGTCCTGGCCCTGTTTGACTGCCCTAATATAGTTTCATTCAACTGTGTTGAAAAAAAATACAGTTTAAGTGTGTGTGTTTTATATCTGAACTCTGGTGGTGGGGCTAACAGAGTTTCTCCTCTTCCCTCAGGCGGAGGTCCCTGCAGGAGAAGAGGGGGCCGAGGCGGAGGTTGGACCTGATGAACCACACCCCCTGACTGCAGTACCTGTGCCTCAACACAGGGTGTCCATCGTTTGGAGTGCCTGGATCTTCTTCAAAGCCTTCTTTGCCTCCCTCATCCCAGAGGCCCCGGGAGTGGCTAACTGAATAATCGACTCTTCCAGCAGGGGGCACACTGGAGCTGAAGTATCAGACCTGCCTCTCTGTCACTGGAAGTCCTCTCTCTGGCCTTCTGGATGGATGCCTGGACATTTTGTGAGAAATCATGAATGATTAAAAGCGTCAATGCATACAAAGCCCTGGCTGTAGTCTGTTAAGGGTGTGTGTTTAGGGATATGATGATTCATTCGGCGCTTCCTGCCTTATGATAGTGACCAAATGGTTGTATATACAGTACAGTACATACACCTCTCTCTGCCAAATGGTTGTAAATGCTGTAAATGATATTGGAACAAAACATTTAAATATTATTGTATTGTCTGTACACAGCACTTTACAAAACATATCTTGTTATTAAGGCTGGGACAATACTAATATCGCTATATTTTTTCCATTGCAAAAATGGAAACATGAAGCAGATCAAACTCTTTGGTCCTTTAAAAACCTTCTGTATGTAAAATATTGTCTGCTATATCTTGGAAAATAAATGTGATTCTGGATGAGTAATAATGTACACTCAGTGGCCAGTTTATTAGGAACACCCATCTAGTACCGGGTCGGACCCCTTTTGCCTCCAGAACAGCCTGAATTCTTAGGGTCATGGATTCTACAAGGTGTGGTGTTCAAACATTACTCAATTGGTATCAATGGACCTGATGTGTGCTAGGGAAACCATTCCCCACACCATTACACCACCGCCACCAGCCTGTACCGTTGACACCAGGCAGGATATCAACGTAGTCAGACTCATGTTGCTAAATGCCAGATCTTGACTTTGCCATCAGCATGACTCAACAGGAACCGAGATTTGTCAGACCGGGCAACGTTTTTCCACTCCTCAATTGTTCAATGTTGGTGATCGCGTGCCCACTGGAGCCGCTTCTTCTTGTTTTTAGCTGACAGGAGTGGAAACCGGATGGGCTGCAAAATCCCATCCGTGACAAGGACCGACGAGTTGTGCGTTCCGAAATGCCGTTCTGCACACCACTTGTACTGTGCCATTATTTGCCGTTTTGTGGCCCGCCTCGTAGCTTGCACGGTTCTTACTGTTCTCCTACGACCTCTCTCATCAACGAGCTGTTTTCGCCCACAGGCCTTCCGCTGACTGGATGTTTTTAGTTTTTTGCACCATTCTCAGTAAACTCTAAACACTGTCGTGCGTGAAAAGCCCTGGAGGCCGGACGTTTCTGAGAACCGGCGCGCCTGACACCGAAGATCATACCATGCTTAAAGTCGCTTAGGTCACTCGTTTTGCCCATTCTAACGTTCAATCGAACAGTAACTGAATGCCTCGATGCCTGTCTGCCTGCTTTATATAGCAAGCCACGGCCACGTGACTCGCTGTCTGTAGGAGCAAACAATTTTCGTGAACGGGTGGTGTACCTAATAAACTGATTGTATGTTTCCAACATTGGGGCTGTTTTTCAAAGTAGTTAAATTCGCTTTGTGTTTTGTTTCCTTGCCACGATACTAACGAGTATCACAATACTGGTATTGTGCCGGACATACTTATTATGCAAGCTTGCTTTAATCTGGGTTAAATTCTGAGATGCTTATAGTGCTATATGATTAAAGAGTTTGTATTGCTCTTGCTCAGAGATGGAAGTGCTATACAGGGTTGTGCATGAGTATCGAATGTTTCTCTAGTTGTCTCAGATGTGAAAGGGAAGGCAGTGTTAACATAGTGTGGCTTTAATTCATTAGACTGGATAAAGAACTTCTGAAAGTTGAATTATGTTAAACACGGGAATAAGCAGTTGTGTGGGGCTTTGACCAGACTGTTTTTGCAATTAAAATGGAATCATGCATAGCGACCTCGCTCCCTTGTTACACAATGTGAAAAATATATATTGTGATTCCTTTTGGAATGCCTTTAACTGTACACATACACTAAGTGTAATTCCCCATAGTACGTTCAAATGTGATTTGTCTTTTTGTTTTTATTTTGGTAAAACAGCTTTTTAATGGATGCTACTGTATCAAGAATATTTTGTGGAGACTTGCAATAAACTTACTTATTTAAAAAGGATTGCCTCTTTAGATAGGTGACTAGTCTAGTAAATAACCAACAGAACAAAATACTATACCACATCTAAAGTACTCAAAAACAAAAGCTTGTTTTAGATAGATTTAACATTTTCATAACATCTCTTGCAAAAAAAAAATTTGTTCACGGGTTAAAGGGTCTACACAGTATACGCAAACGGAGCAGACGGAGGTCAGTTTGGGTCACTACGTAGTTCTACGTACATTTCTGTGCCTGAATTTTTGGACTGTATAGATCCCTTAAGCCTCCTCTCCAACTCTACAGCTTTTGCTATCCAGAGTTTATTGACCTGTTGGAGAAATGTGAGAGTTGCAAACTGCATTCTGTGTTTACAATGTGGGGTTTACTGTAGTACATTCCATCTATTGTCCCCATCACTTCCTCTGAGTTATCCAGGCAGCCTAGGGAGTTCAGCTAGTACATTTGGTCCATAGAGACTTGCTCCCTCTAACCCAGTCCACTCTGCAACTGATCATATACAGTGGGGCAAAAAAGTATTTAGTCAGCCACCAATTGTGCAAGTTCTCTCACTTAAAAAGATGAGAGAGGCCTGTAATTTTCATCATAGGTACACTTCAACTATGACAGACGAAATGAGAAAAAGAAATCCAGAAAATCACATTGTAGGATTTATAATTAATTTATTTGCAAATTATGGTGGAAAATAAGTATTTGGTCAATAACAAAAGTTTATCTCAATACTTTGTTATATACCCTTAGTTGGCAATGACAGAGGTCAAACGTTTTCTGTAAGTCTTCACAAGGTTAGTACCACAATAGTAATTCTCTTTACATAAAACGGAAATATTTTGGTGAAAGGTTAGCTGTATGGTTTCATCATTCTGGGTCAAGATTGGCATTCTTGTGACTGTAAGGTATGGGAGTTTCTGAGAATGTGCCCTAGAAAAGGTACATCTGTTATTTACTGCCCTATAATAACCCTACCTTGCATGTACAGAAGTAGCCCCCTGGGCCCAGATGGAACACGTAACAACACCCACTCCCAAATATCGCGCTCTGGCTTGGTTGAGGCCCAATCACAGACTACAGTGTTGTGAAGTTAAGTTCAGCCAAGTTTAGCCTCAGTCCGAAGCCCATCTCCCCAGAGGTGTTCCCTCCCTCTTCCTCCCCTTGTCTCTTGTGCATGCTCAACACAGCCTGGATCAGTTAGTTCCGAGGTTCTGAGGAGGCTATACACAACTCTGGGATCCAGTTTGAAGTCAGTGTTCATTGAGCTACTGGTGAGATGGATAAGTGTGTGATGACACTCCCAGTCCTGCTGCTGGTCCTGGGCCTGGTTGGGATGTCCCGGTCCTGTCTGGAGCCAGCCTCTGCATACAGGTTCACTGGGGCTGTCTGTAGGCTGACCTACCCTGCAGCGGTGGTCTGTGAGTATCTATCTTATTTATTCCTGTCTCCCTATGGTGTTCTCTCAAATGTTTTTCACCAGAACTGTTACTGTCAGGGTAGTTAACTGTTTTGTTAAGTATTGTCTTTAGTCTATATATAGACAAATTGTGTATTTTCTCTTCAGTAAATGAAAAGACAACCAAGGTCATCCAGGCTGCATTCCAGCATGCCAAATATCCAAGCATCAGCAACGAGAAGTCTATTCTCTTTGTTGGAAAGGTGAAATATGGGCTTGCCAAGTGAGTGAACCTGACCTCTATTTCCACAGTCAGTGTACCTGCACCACATGCACGCTCTTATGCGGTTCCTTTCATCCTCCTCCATTACCTCACATGCTCTCCTTTTATCCGGTATTCACTTATCATAGATAATGTATGCAACACATGATTGGATGAATGCATAAGCACTAATTTTTCGATCAATAACAGATTGAATGTCAACACTGTTGTCATTGCTTTGTTGGTTTGCTCCTTTATTCTTGCTAAAATGAACAACCAATAATAATGTCTTCTCCTGACCTTTGCCCTCTCAGTCTGGAGATCCATAACCTGTCGATTGGGCAGAGTGAGTTTGAGCTCATACCAGGTGAAGGCATTGAGATTGCCATCTCCAACGTATCTGCTGTTTTCAAGGGAACCATCCAGTATGGATATGGAAACTGGCTGTGAGTCCTTCCATCAGTCATTGGGAGGGAGGATGAGAGGGATGGACATAGTTTGTGATATGATTAGATATAACTTTCTAGATCTTACAGTTACGTATGTTGTGATTTATCCAAATTTCATGTTGGCTACTAAGTTTTGTATGTTGACATTGAATAGCTGCGTGGTCATGACACTGCCATGTGTAATCTGTTTTGCAGTGTCAATGTGGGACATTCAGTAGATTTTGAAATTGATTCGCACATTGATCTTGGCATTAACCCCAAACTCTGTAAGTATGTTTTTCTGCCCATTGTTTTTGTGGTGTTCAATGTTCACCCTTCCTTCTCATTCTTCCTAAGAGTTTACAGGAATCTTGTCTTACCTTTTGTAATGTATTTCCTGCCACTGATCATGTGCTTTCTCTGTCTCAGATTGTGGAAAGGGGAAAGTTGCTGCAGACACATCAGACTGCTACCTCACGTTTCACAAGCTTGATCTCCTGCTGCAGGGAGACAGGGAGTAAGTGGCACGTTCTGGAACCCAGATAGTTTTATACACATAGTGTAAAATGGTATATCTGTAATGTCCTCTTCCTTCAAGGGAAGTAACTGCGACATGAAGGACAAACCCTGTGTTTTACATTCTGGCTTTAGGCCTGGCTGGCTCAAGAGGCTGTTCACAAACTTCATCACCTTCACTGTGAAGCTCGTTATTAAAAGCCAGGTGAGTCATGATTAGAGGGAAATATAGGAGAATAATGTACTGTTGGACCTAGGGTAGGCCGTCATTGTAAATAAGAATTTATTCTTAACTGACTTGCCTAGTTAAATAAACCTGCAGTGTATCAAAGTATTGGACAGAGGCCTCATTGATGGCTCAACTCTGCCCTCTACTGTCTTGTTAATGCAACCCAGCAAAAAAATTGTCACATCAGCTGCAACATAAAATGAAACAATGTCCCTGTTTTCGTCATTTTAGATCTGTAAGGAGATCAATAATGTGGCAAACATATTGGCTGACTTCATACAGGAACAAGCAGGTATGGACACGTTTGGGGAGTCTGGGTAGAAAACACGAAGCCTATAGAGGTAACAAGATTGTCTCTTATTTAGAATATCTGTCAGTGACTATGTTTACACCTCCGCGTTGATTCCCACAGAGCAATTCCTTAGTGATGGTGACATCAGCATGGATATTGGAGTAACTTCTGCCCCTGTCATCACATCCAATTACATTGAATCATACCACAAGGTACTATATATCCCTGTATTATCTAGCATCCATATTCATTGTACATGATGATGCACAATACCAATTGTTATTATATGTATTACAGTATCTTTCTTCTGTCTTCCCATGATGTCCAGGGTCTGGCCAAATACAACAACGTGACAGCTGTCATCAATGCGTCTGTATTCGACCCAAGGCAACTGACAGAGGACCGCATGCTGTACTTCTGGATCTCTGATGAGGTCTTCAACCCCTTGATTACAGCTGCCCACCAAGATAGACGTTTTGTCCTCAACATCTCTGGCCTGGAGCTCAAGGTAGGTGTCTACCAGACTAGTGGAAGTCATGTGGACTAGTGTCCAAGGCAGCATTTATCAGGAAAACAGTCATCAGGACTTGTTGTTGGGGTTTGGCCCACTGTGTGTTACAATATGGTAGAGGCAGGGAAACTGGCTATAGCACTGTGACAGGCTGAATTACTGTGTTTGTGTTAATGTATGCCAGTTATTTAACACGGTCAATTTCATTTCAGGAACTTTTTAAGACAGATTTGTCTACCCCCATTCCAGAGTTCCTAAGCCAGGTAATGTCACAAACCCACTCAGGACAGTCCTTAGACAGACACGGCATGCTTTTATCAGCTCCACAGACCATGCAACCTATCTTGGCCTCTGCAATTTAGTGGTGTTTTGAGTTTCATTGTATTTCAAACCTCTTATATTGTGTACACAGGTAAGTCAGTGTTTCTATCTGTCTGTGCCTGTATGAAACCTGTCTCTCTGTTTCCCTTTGTCAGTTTCTGTCCTCTGAGGAGCCAGTGCTGAGGGTGTGGAGTGTGTCAGTGCCTCACCTGTGGACGACCCCACTGGGCACCTATGTCAGAGCTGTGGCTGCAGCAGAGCTGACTAGCGGAGCTGAGGACATCCCAGGACTTTACTTTGAGATGGTCAGCCAAACAAACACTTGTTTTAATATTTTAAATGCTAACCTAGCATCAGACAGTAATGTGTTCAAGATGAGTAGCTGAATGGGGTTTGTCGTTGTCTAGGAGGTGGAGGTTGTTGTGACTGCTTCCTACGCCAAGAAGAAACTGATCCTAATCGCTACAGCATCACAGTGAGTCCATTTGCACGCCCATACTGTAGTGAATGTGTGCATACACATGTATAGTTGAAGTTGGAAGTCTACATACACTCAGGTTGGAGTCCTTAAATCTCATTTTTTAACCACTCCACAAATTTTGATCTGAATGTGCAAATTGTCTAAACAGATCCTCAAGGTAGATGGATTATTTTAAATATGTTTTTGGACCATTAACAGATATGGCTCATTAACCTTTACGGACCAAATAATGATGATTCACGTTTCTTTGAAAATATATATAATATGAAATCAGACCTTCATGCAAACAGTATGTCATTTATATGATACAAACTTCCTAGCTCTGCAGATTTTGCTGCGAAGAGGCAGAATCATTAGATCATTTGTTTTGGTACTGTCATATGTAGCTTGATTTTGGTCACATGTCCAGGAATGGCTGAAGAATTGCAATATTTACCTGGAGCTAACCCTGAAGATAACACTACTGGGTGATCTGAAAAGTAATTCTCAAATCGATCAATAATATAATAATACCTTTAGCAAAAACATTTTTTTCAATTTACATACTGTAGAAACAATTAGAATAGAAAGGTTCAAAACTTTTGTGAAACATCATAGCACTTGAAAAATATATGGCAAATAGAAATCCAATATGGATGGTGTTAAGAGATAGATGGGAGGGGTTAAATGGAGCTGAAGGGTGGGACTAATAACAACAACATAACTAATGTAAAACATACTGTGCCATAAAACTTATATAGGTTCAGAACTGTTGTGCAAGAGCACAGTTTGAAAGATATGGCAAATAGAAATCAAACCGGATGGACATCAGAAATAGATGGGAGAGGTTGAGGATAGAGTAAGGACAGGACTAAAAACATACAAAATATCACTATTGTAAAATTAACTGTGTCCATAAAATGTATATAGTATGCATAAGCTGGAAATACAGGCCTAAGCATTGTTGTTCACTTGTTTGGGGGAGGGGTTGGAGGGTTATAAAGGAAAACATGTATTTTTTTAAATATATGTATATCTATATGTATGTATATTTATGTATGTGTATGTATATACACTACCGTTAAAAAGTTTGGGGTCACTTAGACATTTCCTTGTTTTTAAAATAACATCAAATTTATCCGAAATACAGTGTAGACATTGTTAATGTTGTAAATTACTATTGTAGCTGGGAATGGCTGATTTTTAATGGAATATCTACATAAGCGTAGAGGCCCATGATCAGCAACCATTACTCCTGTGTTCCAATGGCGCACGTTGTGTTAGCTAATCCAAGTTTATCATTTTAAAAGGCTAATTGATCTTTAGAAAACCCTTTTGCAATTATGTTAGCACAGCTGAAAACTGTTGTACTGATTAAAGAAGCAATAAAACTGGCCTTCTTTAGACTAGTTGAGTATCTGGAGCATCAGCATTTGTCGGTTCAATTACAGGCTCAAAATGACCAGAAACGAATAATTTTCTTCTGAAACTCTTCAGTCTATTCTTGTTCTGAGAAATGAAGGCTATTCCATGCGGGAAATTGCCAAGAAACTGAAGATCTCATACAACGCTGTACTCCCTTCACAGAACAGCGCAAACTGACTCTAACCAGAATAGAAAGAGGAGTGGGGGGCCCCGGTTCACAACTGAGCCAGAAGACAAGTACATTAGAGTGTCTAGTTTGAGAAACAGACACCTCACAAGTCCTCAACTGGCAGCTTCATCAAATAGTACCCGCAAAACACCAGTTTCAACATCAACAATGAAGAGGCGACTCCGGGATGCTGGCCTTCTAGGCAGAGTTGCAAAGAAAAAGCCATATCTCAGACTGGCCAATAAAAATAAATGATTAAAATGGGCAAAAGAACACAGACACTGGACAGAAGAACTCTGCCTAGAAGGCCAGCATCCCGGAGTTGTCTCTTCACTGTTGACGTTGACAACATTCCACAGGCCACAATCAAGAGCCTGATCAACTCTATGCAAAGGAGATGTGTCGCGCTGCATGAGGCAAATGGGGATCACACCAGATACTGACTGGTTTTCCGATCCACGCCCCTACTCTTTTTTAAGGTATCTGTGACCAACAGATGCGTATCTGTATTCCCAGTCATGTGAAATCCATAGATTAGGGTCTAATTTATTTATTTCAATTTACTGATTTCCTAAATGAACTGTAACTCAGTAAAATCTTAGAAATTGTTGCATGTTGAGTTTTATATTTTTGTTCCGTGTACCTCACACTGCTGCCTATGTCTATGCAAGTAAAAATAAATAACACTTATGTGACTTTGCTTCTTCCCACAAAAGAATTTCCATAATGAAGGATTCACTGTCCACAGACACACTGCAGGTGAGAATTAAATAGGCATACTGAATCCCAAACTAAGTGACCAGTAGCGGTGGTAGATTGCTTTATTTCTTATTTCCTTTTGCTCTCCAGATGGTTGAAGCCCACATTGAGTATTTGAAAGAGGCAGTGGATAAAATAGGTGTCCCAAAAGTCATATCCGGTGAGTACTGTTTCATCCTCTCTCGTTAAGTGAATTGTGATATACAGTGCATATGGAAAGTATTCAGACCCCTTGACTTTTTCCACATTTTGTTACGTTACAGCCTTATTCTAAAATTAATTAAATTGTTTTTTCCCTCATCAAACTACATACAATAAACATAATGACAAAGCAAAAACTGTTTTTTTGAAATATCACATTTACATAAGTATTCAGACCCTTTACTCAGTACTTTGTAGAAGCACCTTTGGCAGCGATTACAGACTCAAGTCTTCTTGGGTATGACTCTACAAGCTTGGCACACCTGTATTTGGGGAGTTTCCCCCATTTTTCTCTGCAGATCCTCTCGAGCTCTGTCAGGTTGGATGGGTAGCGTTGCTGCACAGCTACTTTCAGGTTTTTCCAGAGATTTTCGATCGGGTTCAAGTCCGGGGTCTGGCTGGGCCACTCAAGGACATTGAGACTTGTCCTGAAGCCACTCCTGCATTGTCTTGGCTGTGTGCTTAGGGTCGTTGTCCTGTTGGAAGGTGAACCTTCGCCCCAGTCTGAGGTCTTGAGCGCTCTGGAGCAGGTTTTCATCAAGGATCTCTCTGTACTTTGCGCCGTTCATCTTTCCCTCAATCCTGACTAGTCTCCCAGTCCCTGCTGCTGAAAACCATCCCCACAGCATGCTGCTGCCATGCTTCACCATGGGGCTGGTGCATTCAAAGAGTATATCTTGGTTTCATCAGACCAGAGAATGTTGTTTCTTGTGATCTGAGAGTCCTTTAAGTGCCTTTTGGCAAACTCTAAGCGGGCTGTCATGTACCTTTTACTGAGGAGTGGCTTCCGTCTGGCCACTCTACCATAAAGGCCTGATTTGTGGAGTGCTGCAGAGATGGTTGTCCTTCTGGATGGTTCTCCCATCTCCACAGAGGAACTCTGGAGCTCTGTCAGAGTGACCATCGGGTTCTTGGTCACCTCCCTGACCAAGGCCCTTCTCCCCCGATTTCTCAGTTTGGCCGGGCGGCCAGCTCTAGGAAGAGTCTTGGTGGTTCCAAACTTCTTCCATTTAAGAATGATGGAGGCCACTGTGTTCTTGAGGATCTTCAATGCTGTTTGGAACAAACAGGGAGCAAATCTGTTTGATATCATCAAACCCCAGGTGATTTCTCAGGATGTGAGTACTCATACATATACCTTCCCCAGATCTGTGCCTCGACACAATCCTGTCTCGGAGCTCTACGGACAATTCCTTCAACCTCATGGCTTGGTTTTTACTCTGACATGCAATGTCAACTGTGGGACCTTATATAGACAGGTGTGCGGCTTTCCCAATCGTGTCCAATCAATTGAATTTACCACAGGTGGACTCAAATCAAGTTGTAGAAACATCTCAAGGTTGGTCAATGGAAACAGGATGCACCTGATCTCAATTTCGAGTCTCATAGCAAAGGGTCTGAATACTTTTTATAAATTTGCAAACATTACTAAAAACCTGTTTTCGCTTTGTCAGTGTGAGGTATTGTGTGTAGATTGATGAGGATTTAAAAATCCATTTAGAATAAGGCTGTAACGTAACAAAATGTGGAAAAAGTCAAGGGGTCTGAATACTTTCCGAATGCATTGCAAGTGTGTTGTTGTGAACAATATGTTCCTCTTTTGACCCTGTTGTCTTAGAACTAGAACCAAGTTTAACTGCACTAATGGACAAACAGGGAGCAAATCTGTTTGATATCATCGAACCCCAGGTGATTTCTCAGGATGTGAGTACTCATACATATACCTTTACCTCAATCTTACTCATCAAAAGCTCAAATTAAAATGTATACACAAACTATAGGGCTAAATAAAGATTATACAGAACTGATACTATTCATTGTCATTTGTCTTTCTGTCTGTAGGGTTTTGTGATAATCCAGACAGACTTTGGCTTTCCTCATCATCTGCTTGTGGAATTCCTCAGGAAGACTCTGGAGTGATTCTAATATTGAGATGGTGGGAGTGGTCACAGGCGCCCCCTGTCCCTGTGTATCACATACAGTAGGCTATACTGAGGTCTAATGTGCAATGTTTTGAATGACTGTATTAGTGGAAGTGTTGATAAACTTACACTTGGGAATACAATTACCAGTTGTATTTGCACATTAAACAGGAACAGGTGCAAACACATAGCAAATCGGGCCCTCTGTGTGTGAAAAGGTTTTTGAAAAGGTAATTGTCTTTGTGCACTCCTTATGAACTTCTGTATTGACATGGTTGATTGTGTCTCTTAACCTTGTCGCTAAAGCTGAATTAGATATTGAACTTGGCTCAATTAGAAACATGATTTGTATTTGCATACTGTAAGTAAAGGGTTAAATGGGGCGCCAGGTAGCCTAGTGGTTAGAGCGTTGGACTAGTAACCGAAAGGTTGCAAGGTAAAAAATCTGTTGTGCTGCCCCTGAACAAGGCAGCTAACCCACTGTTCCTAGGCCGTCATTGAAAATAAGAATTTGTTCTTAACTGACTTGCCTAGTTAAATAAAGGTATTAAAAAAACGTGACCATGGCGGTAGGATATTTCGGCTCATGTCTTGTGATTGGGTTCCATGGTTCAGGTGACACAGAGCAGGTAGAACCGGTTCCTCTGCCAACTGCCCTGACATACCAGGTGTCCCTCTGCCCTCTGGGAAGATAGCCATTGATCGATAGCAGATGGCTTCAGAATGGAAACAATACCAACTTGTTTGATCTCTGAAATGTCCCACTGAAATGTGCATTTTTGGAAATAAACTAATATATGGTTGATGGTACTCCTTTTAATTCACACACTTGTTTTATGAAGTAAAGTAATAGAGGATATACTGTATGTATTGGAAAAGTATTGGGAAAATAAGTTATATTTCATAATACATATAGGGACAATGAAAGTACTACATCTTCACAATGAAAGAAAGTCTTATCATATGATGATATTGCCTGCCCCTTCCACCTCTCCTCCAGCAACATGCTTTAGACTGTATAGCCTACATGTAGCCGGGTCATTCCTACAATGTGTCACACCAGCCTTCGCTTTGGCTCCCCCTCCTGTCCAACTCAGGCGCTTGGCATCACCGGCCTTCTAGCTGCTGCTGAACCTGCTGCTGGCAAACGCCCTTCACTCATCAACCCCGGACTTGTCTCGTCATCATTACACACACCTGGTTCCAATCCCCACTCTATCGCTGTATATATACTCCCTCTGTCATTTGTCTTTGTCGGTCATTGTAAATGTTGCTTGTTTTCCTGAGAGGAATCTCTCCTACAATTTCCTGAGTACTTTATTATTTTGCACTTTGGGTTTTGTCCCACTTTTATAATAATAGTGCTTTAATAAACTCAGTAGTTCTAAACTTTCAACTGCCTCCTGCCCACTCCTCTCTATACTTGTGACAGAATGACCGACCCAAGAGAACAGGAAGCAGCAAGACATCCCGACCTCTCCGCTATATGAGCGAAGCTCCTATACCACAACTCGTGCCTGGAGCATCTCGGGACTGCCATGGACAAGGTGCTCCGGACTGTACACCAGCTGCAGGCTACACCACCACCTTCTCAGCTCCCTGCGGGCGTTCCAGCCACCCCACCACCATCAAATCACCAGGTCCGATCAGCAACGTCTATCTGCCCCTCCCGGAGTGGTTTGACGGCACCCCAGCTCACTGTAGGTGGTTTCTCCTGCAGTGTGACCTCTACCTTGCTTGTCATGCCGGGACAGCCTCTGAGAGGGACAAGGTGGCCTAGGTAATCTCCGTGCTGACAGGCCGCGCACTGTCTGGGAGAGGCACGGTCCAGAATTCCTATGAGTGCTTCACTCAACTCTTCCATTCTGTTTTTTCGACCACCCTACAGAGGGCCGAGAGGGAGGTGAGCATCTCCTCTGTCTACGCCCGGGGTCCAGGACAGCGTCTGAGTATGCTCTGGATTGCCGGACAATGGCTGTGTCCACTGGCTGGAACGACCAGGCCCTGTTGACTGTTTTCCGAGTTGGCCTGTCGCGATGCCCTAGTGGCAATTTCCTAGACCGGTCAGTGGCCTTATCATTACGCATTCCTATAGTCCCTTTACAATCCCCCTATCCCAGTCCATGCCCTAGACAACCATCCCCTAGGAACAGGACTGGTGTGCCAGACCACGATTCCCATTTCCCTCACAGTTGCTCACAACCACCATGAACGCATCACTCTCCTCATCTTAGACTCTCCTGCACACCACATAGTTTTAGGGTTCCACTTGTTACAGTTGCATAACCCCAGGATATCATGGACAGAGAGGAGGTTGTTGGGTTGGCCGCAGGAGTGTCAGGGGGAGGTGTCTCTCTGTGTCTCTCTGTGAAAAGTCCGCACCAGGCCACCGACGTCCCTATCCCGGAGGAATACCTGGTGCTCAGTACTTTACCAAATTGGATTTACACAGTGCCTGCAACCTGGTGCGCATCAGAGAGGGGGGATGAATGGAGGACTGCCTTCAGCACCAGCACCAGGCACTACGAATACAGGGTAATGACCTACGGCCTGACAAACGCACCCTCTGTGTTTCAATCCTTCATTAACGAGGTGTTTAGAGACATGTTGGGTCGCTATGTAGTGGTGTACATAGACAACATTTTTGTGTACTCCACTACATGAGAGCAACATGTCTCTCATGTCAGGTCCGTTTTGGAGAGGCTGATAGGGCATCACCTGTACGCCAAGGTGGAGATGTGCCTTGTCTTCCAGCGGATATCCACCGCGGGAGTGGAGATGTAAGAGTAGAGGGTCAGTGCAGTACGGGCGTGGCGTGTTCCATCCAACAGAAAGGCGGTGCAGCGCTTCTTAGATTTTGCCAGCTATTTCAGGTGCTTCATTGGGGGTTTCAGCACACTGAAGGTAGACAGCTGCGCTCGACTGATGTTTTACGAAGGCACTTGTTCTGGCTCACCCTGACCCGTCTCTGCCCCTTATCGTGGAGGTGGATGCCTAAGAGGTTAGAGTAGGGGCTGTACTCTCCCAACGCACTGGATCGCCGCCTAAACTCCATCCATGCGTCTTCTACTCACGGAAAATGTCTTCCGCGGAGCGGAATTACGACGTGGGGGATTGTGAGTTGCTGGCCGTCAAGAAGGCACTGACAACATGGCGGCACTGGCTGGAGGGTCCTCAACACCCATTCCTTGTTTGGACGGACCACCGGAACCTAGAGTATACTCGAGTAGCGAAGAGGCTGAACCCGCGTCAGGCCAGGTGGGCCCTATTCTTCTCCAGGTTTGACTTTACCCTCTCCTACCGGCCGGGATCTAAGAACGTCAAGGCCGATGCGTTGTCCCGGGTGCATGACACAGAGGATCGGAGGGAGAAAGAGACCCATTGTTCCCCTGTCCCGCATTGGGGCTCCTGTTGTGTGGAATGTGGACGCGGACATCAGGAGCCCTCACCTGCCCACTGTCCCGAGGGGCGTACCTACGTGCCTTCTGATGTGCGGGACGGTCTCCTCACCTGAGCACACACAGCACCTGTGTCGAGGCACATGGATATAGCCCATACTATCGACTGTCTCTCCGCCAAGTACTGGTGGCCCACCTTGGCCCAGGACGTCCGGCTTTACGTCTCTTCCTACTCCACCTGCGCACAGAGCAAACACTGAGACACCTCCCCTATGGCAAACACCACCCGCTGCCGGTTCCACAATGACTCTGGTTCCATCTATCCGTGGACTTTGTCACAGACCTTCCCCCCTCGGAGGGGCACACCACCATCCTGGTTGTTGTGGACTGGTTTTCCAAGGCCTGTCATTTGATTCCTCTGCCTGGTCTCCCTATGGTCACACAGACCGTGGAGGCTCTCTTCTCTCACGTCTTCCGGCACTATGGGATCCCATAGTCTGACCATAAATACTTATTTCCCTCATTAAAATGCAAATCAATTTATAAAATTTTTCACAAAATGCGTTTTTCTGGATTTTTGTTGTTGTTATTCTGTCTCTCACTGTTCAAATAAATCTACCATTAAAATTATAGACTGATAATTTCTTTGTCAGTGGGCAAACGTACAAAATCAGCAGGGGATCAAATACTTTTTTCCCTCACTGTACATGCCTTCTAGATTGACAGAGAATGCTCTTGGTTTTAATCCAGAGGAGCCTGAATTGGATGGAACTATTTTTAATGTTTAGTAATGTTGTCTATTTAATGAAGGTCATAACGAAAATCCTAAACAGCAGAGTTATGATTGGAAGTAGTAATAGACCTCACGTTAGATTCCTTATCTGTAATTTGATATTTCTTTATAAATGTTTTTTTTTGTTTGGTGTAATTTGATATTTCTTTATAAAATGTTTTTTTTGTTTGGTGTGGTGTTATTTTATTTTCAATGGATAATTTTTTGTCAAAGGATGGATTGATAGGGAAATTTGTATGTTTAAGTAATGACTAAGAATATTCCATTCTGAAAATGTATGCAATAGGGATAGGGTTATAAAACAATGATAATCCAATTGATTTGTGTGTGTCTAGAAATGTATACTGTATAGAGACTGGAACATGGTGGTACAATCTTGCAATGTAAGAAGGAGTATCTGGGAGAACAAAGAATTCTTTGTGAAACCAGACTACAGAAAAGAGGCCTTCTCGTCTTCAGGAAGGGAGGAACGGCTGCGAGCTGTCCAGATTGACTTATGTTGCAGAAAGTGGTAAGCCAATGAATGTGTACTGTGGGAAAGTACTATTGCCTAGAGAGGAGCATTTGTATAATTTGTATTCAGCTTAAAGCTAGTACAATATAAAAAGACTGTGTTCACATTTGGGATTCAGAATTCTCATGAATGAACAATACCTGACCTATTGCAGATTTGGGACTTTGTCTAATTTTTCATTAACTAGAGCTTTACAACCTCTGGGAATTATTCAAAGCCTGATTGATAGTTTATGTCAACAATTGAGAACAACATTCTCGTGACAGCATTCGCTCTACTTACATAAAGTTATATTGTAGGGCAGGATCCTCAACTAGATGATGTTCAGGGGGCCAGGAAAAGACAGGGTCGGCATTTAGGCCTGTAATCGAAAGATCACTGGTTCGAATCCCTGAGCCGACTAGGTGAAAATTCTGTAGATGTGCCCTTGAGCAAGGCACTTAAGCCAAATTGCTCATGTAAGTCGCTCTGGATAAGAGTCTACTAAATGACTAAAATGTAATCATAATTATAAATAATTTGTAGACTGCAAATTGACTGCAAGAAGCCTAAACCAATATAGTTTGACTAAAACATAATAATTTCTCTCTATTATGTGTGGGAATACTAGGGAACAGATTTCTTAAATTAAAATCACCTGGATTTTTGACCAGGTTACATGTACAGTACATTGAACAACACAGCAGCTTTTGGGAATGTTTGTTATTTCTATAAAAGTAAAAATCGACAATGAATGTGGCTATTTCACACTGTTTGCTTTCCCCAAATTGTGGGCGTGGTTGAGGGGAATTCTTTATTACTTGAATACAGGGGCGCAGCTTTCACTGGGGATGGGGGACTTGACCCTCCCCCCACATTCTGAAATATGCATTTTTGTCCCTGCCCACGTTTTATAATTGCACTGTGATACAAAACGCAGCACCAGTGTTCTTTAGGACCACACAGACACTACAGATCATGCGGACAGGCTGTGTGAAGGCAAAGCTTCTGAAAGGCTGCCATATTGGACCAGCACGGGAGAGATTATCAGAGGCAGCTGCAGTCTGGTTTGAACTTTTTCTCAGAGTTGTACAAGCAAGCTGGTTACTCTTTAGTTGACTGATATAGCTGGCAAGGTATCTGCTGTATTACAGAAGAAAAAGTAGTGTAACAGACATGTTACGTTAGCCAATGTTTCATCCCTTCTCCACTGAAGTGAATGAACTACTAGCCGCTAGCTAGTAGCTACCACTGCCAGTTCAGCTCTAGCTAGACTCTAGCTATCTGTCACGTAGCAGTATCTAACAGCTGTTGTGTGTATGAAAATGTTTTGTAGCTTTTGTTTTGCCCCGTTTCAACAGAAATACATTTCAATCACACTAGACCTGAATCAAACGATGAAACCACCGCCAAACAATTGAAGACCAATATATTTTGACGTTTCTTTAGCATAATGTGAGTTTTATTAATCAGTATAGCAATGTAATGTTATTGATCTGTCAGTTCCCCTAGCTAATTCCCAACTTTTTACACAGACACGGTATAAACAGCTCCTCAGGCTTCACTGTCATGGTGCACAGTCAGTACGCAACACTATGCTCATAATATCTTAGCAGAATCAGACAGCCATGGAAGACCAGTCTACGGAGCTCAGGTGCATTTTGCAGCATATTATAACAATCAGTGAATGGATACAAAGTTTGATCTTGTGTTGATGGGTAGGCTACAGTCTGGGATCTGGGAATAATGGTAATCTCAATTATTGAACAAATGATTCTATTCTTGGATAATGTATAAATGTACACCAAGGTAATTCTTTGTCATGCCTCATCTGAGCAGGATTAGATGGTCACCATCAGGAATAACTCATCAGGAATAACTGAATATCATGCACTCAGAAATGTCTTTATTCTGATGTATAACACAAAATGGGACATATTTGCATATGTTATACCTATTTAGGCAATCCCTAGCTGCTGGGCTGCTTAGTCCTGGCCCTGGGGTTCTGTCATCCTGTGGTTTGTCTCTCTGGCATTGGCCTAACACACCTGAAAACAATAATGAATGTTTCACTAAGATCCTAAAGCTGAGTGGGGTTGTGTTGGTTTGGGGCGCTGCAGGGCCATGGAAAGCTAAGGGTAGGATGGGGTGACCCAGCTATATCGTGTGCAAGTAAAAAGAGCTCTACAGTACTATTAGGCCTATGATATGAATTGTGGAATGGAGGATGTCCTGTTTCTGTGTTTTATTAAACGTTTGGTTTCCAAACCTTTCCCTTGAGACATAAAAAAAAACTTGGGAAGGAAGTTGTGTTGGGGAGAGAGTTGAGTTGGGGGTCTGGCGTGCAGGAGGCTCGGGCTGGCTGGGCGGTCTGGTGGAAATTTGGTATAGAGGATGTCTTAATAAAGACAATCCAAAGTTAAGTCTTTGTACTTTATAGTTGTTTATTTGTTAGGCTATTGGTTAAAGGCGCAACACAATATTGATTACTGAATTATCATTGATCTAGTTCAGTCTTATCAATCACTTAAACGTATTTAATAATGGTCTCTTACCTAGCTTGATGACTGTGGACATTTTTCCTTACTTTTTGTTGTTCTAAATAGAGACCGCTAGAAGGGCCATGGGTCATATTAGATTGTGTTGAAATTCAGGAAATTTGCTTTTTAATTTGCCACAAACAAATGTGAGGACCCTCAGACTCCCGGCCAAGTTATGTCAACCCCCCATACTTCTAAAACCAAAGTTGCGCCCCAGTTTGAATATCTATTTAGATTATTTTGGCCACTGGCTATGGACAGCCGTTGACGCGCGCGAGCAGTTTGCATGAAATTTTTAATGTGTAAATGTATTTTGCAATGCTCGCACACCTAACGCGGTCGTTTTGTAATGAAAACGACTCAGAAACGAAACAGAAAGTTAAAGCATCTAATTTGGTTTGAGTTTCACTTTATTGTAGGCAGATCTGCAGCGATGCGACCAACAGCTACATTTGGTAAGTTATACTTTTGTCATACACTTATATTGGTTAATAAACAAAAACAGATCAACAGTTAATTGACTTTGTATAGAGTAGTAGGCTATACTTCACGTGGCAGCCCGTCCAAACGCGCGCCCAATACAAAGTAGATTGTCGTAGTCGATCATAATATACTCAGCAGCCGATCCAAACGTGTACCCAAAACAACGCAGATTGTTACCGTGCATGGCCTTTTCTTGTGAAGCAAGCCTATGTATTTGGGTACATGCAGTGTAACTATTTAGCTGTGTTCCATGTTAAATTGTTTGAGATAGTGTTATAATCTAGTTACAGATGAAACGTAATCAAACTGAAGTTTATTTTATTTTAAAATGTAGCCTAAGCGTGTACAGCTGATGGAAGCAGAGGAAGATGTCCAGACTGTATTGACACAGGAGACCCATGAGCTGGCAGACATTCTGAGCTATCAAGAGGATGCCTTTCTCACCATACTCTATAAAATGATGGACAGCAGTGCGCGGGAACGGCTCGTGCGCCTTGCCAGCCACAGAGAACGCATCCTGGGGTTGTTGAATTACTTCAGGACAGCAGACCCGGCTATTTGCCGCCAATTTCTTCAAATGGTCTGCATGCACTGCGACATGCCAATGCTTCTGGAATCTCGGCTGGTGTCTGTGGCCGGATCTGTGACTAGTGAGTAAGACATTTTGATGCCTGCCCATACTGACCATCCAGAATAACCTAGTTATTCCGTTATGGGGGAGATGTTGATATTAGGGTGTGGTTTCCATCCCTTTTCCATCCCTCAAATGTTAACACCCAACAATAAACAATAAACACCTCACTGACAATGCAGCAACTATGTGGATAGAGTTAGGCTTAGTTTTGACCCATATTGGAAGTTTGATTTGTTTGACTGTGCAGGTGATCCTTGGCCTACACCAGCAAGAGAGACCGTATCCCTCTGTGATCCAGGTAATCAATCATCACATTTTACTGCAGCTGTTCAGTCAGTTTTTACCCTGTTTTTTCCATAATAATTTAAGTGGATATGAAGTGTTTCATTTTTTTTGTGTAAGATGACACCTCTGTGTGATATTCAGGCAAGAAATGGGTCAAAGGTCCAACAGCAGATAACATAGGACTATATTAAAATATTTAAATACATATGGAAGTAAAATAGTGGTTTTGTCTCAGACATAACTCTGCTAACAATTTTTTGATTGGTAATTTAGTCTAGCCAGCTATCTAAACTTGTACTAATGGCCAATACTGATGGGCATGCAGGGCACGTGCCCAGTGGCCCTGACCTCCGGGGGGACCCCATTGATTTTGTTAGTCATTTTGTTAGCCAAATCTTGCTTAGGGGCCCCCAAAAGGCCCTGGAGAATGGTGTCTTATGCAATGCTTATGCAATTCTGTTTAACCACTGTGCTTCTTCATATTTTCTTGGGTTTCCCTTAAATGTCCGTTATTGTGTTCTCTCCATTTTGTTTTCTTCACGGAAGAAGTCGTTGAAAACAACAGCCATACCCTGGTTGATGAGTATATACCATCTCAAGGTCGGTGTGTAAAACGCCCACGAATAGGTAAATACCAGTCTTTTCATGACACCCAATTTTTTGGGGGCATATCTCAATAAGATTTCTTATGGGGTTTCAATTTTAAAGGACTTGCATACTGTGTGAGCTACCTCTGTTACCTGAAAAGTATCTTTGTCTTCTCTTTATGAAAGTTGTTTCATTCAAAATTAGTACACAGTCACAAAATATATTTTGTAAACAAAGTCATGAACAGCCTCATAAACGTGTAGTCATGTAGCTGTGTTCAGGTCAGGAGTATATTGTGTGTTATTTTACAAGATGTAATTTGTATGCCCAGACCACATAGAAAGCTACAAGGCTGCTGTGAGGAGATTTCTACTGCAGAGGTGGGAGAGGGTGATGCAGGGTGTGGTGAAGGAGGTTCATCTGGAAGAGGCCTGGGTCAGTCTGCGCCACAGAACCCATGCTAGACCCAGAGACAGGTCTGATGGAGCTCTGAGCCCCTCAGAGCTTCCGCAGGGGTACGAAGAGGGGGCTGTGGAGGACAGGGTGACTGTTCACTCCCTCCTGGGTTCAGAAGCCCAGGTCACACTGCTGTTAGGGCAGGCAGGGTCAGGGAAGACACTACTGATGCACTGCCTTGGCCAGAAATGGACACAGGGCGCCTTTCCCTCCTTTCACCTACTGATCCTGCTAGAGTTCCGCCAGCTCAACCTCGTGGCTCGGCCGCTCTCTCTGAAGGAGCTGCTCTTTCGCTTCTTCCTCCCACCAGAGGGTGGGGAGGAGGAGTGTACCACTGTGCTTGACTTCATCCTGGAAAACCCTGAGAAAATATGCTTGATCTTTGATGGCTACGACGAGTTTCACACTAAAATCACCCACTCAGGGAAACTGAGCAGCCCATTTGACCCACTGTGCCCGCTCCCCATGGCAGAGCTGATCTCAGGCCTGTGCAGTCGCAGTATCCTCCCAGGATGCACTCTGTTGATTACCTGTAGGCCTCGGGATGTGACAGACTTGGAGAGCTCTGTGGACTGCATTGGGGAGCTCCTAGGCTTTAACCAGCACAGTGTGAAAGAATATGCTGAACAGTACTTCCAGGACAAGGGTCTGAATCTGAAGGAGAAGGCAGTGAGTCATCTACTGGCCAACCACCACCTCCTCACCATGTGTTACCTGCCAGCCCTCTGCCATATCTGCTGTGTGTGCCTGGACCACATATTCTCCAGTGATGGGTCTCAGCTTTTACCCCAGCTTCCAAGCACCCTCACCCAGGTCTACCTCCAGATCCTCTGTGCCTTTCTGAGCCGATGCCCAGGGAGCAGCACACCCCTGTTGCAGAGTCACAGGGCAGAGGTCACACTGCTGGGTCGCCTGGCCATGAGGGGCCTGGAGGGGAGCAAGATCGTGTTCTTGTCTGAAGAGGTTCCACCAGACCTGGTGGACTTTGCCACTAAGGCTGGTCTCCTCTCACAAGTGGACCTGACCCATGAGGATGGATCTAAAGGCCAGGGCTACACATTCATGCACCTCACCATGCAAGAGTTTCTGGGCGCGCTACACATCATGACCAGCGAGGAGGTCACAGAGGCCCAGCTCAGGAAGAAGTTCAACCTCAAGACCCGCTGGACCACGAAATCAGACCCCAAGACGGTTTTCACTGACTCCCTCCATCTGTATGTTTGTGGGCTTGCTGCACCAGCCTGCTCCTCCTACCTGCTCCAGCTTGTTCGGGGAGTGGGGGCTGTGGGGTGGGTGAAGAAACGCCTGGCACTAGTTCGCAAGTTGCTCCGAAGCCTGGCAATGAGCACCAACCTGACTGGGCCCAAGGTGGTGGAGCTGTGCCACTGTGTCCAGGAGACCCAGGATGCCCAGCTGGCCAGGGAGATGGTGGGGTTGCGACCCTGCTTTGAACTAAGGAACATCACATTGAACCCTGTTGATCTGGATGCCCTGGCCTTTGTCGTCTCGTCTGCTGGAGTGGGCATCGGGTTGGACTTTGGAGCCTGTTCTATGGAGCTGGAGTGTCTCGATATTCTACCCAGCTGCCAGCACATCGACTTTCTAATGTGAGTTCTTGACTCATTTATACATTGTGTACTAAACAAGGATAATCCTGCATTAAATTAATTTCCTATTTTTTTAACAATCCCTCAGTTTTCGAAGCCGTAAGTATGATGACAGATTTGCAGATAAACTTTCTTGCATCCTTCCCAGACTACCAACCCTGAAAAGATTTGAGTGAGTCCTTCACTGAGTCACTCAGTTTTCAAATGATCAACTTTCAAAGTTGTTTGTTTGTGTGTGGATGTGTACGCAAATTGTAATTCTGCTCCTCTTCCCCAGGTTTATCTGTGGTAACCTCACTGATGTGGGAGCTGCCAAACTTGCCAGAGCCCTGGAGAGCTGTCCACAGATTACAGAGCTCAAGTAAATTATTATTTAGTTACCGTAACAACCAAATATTATTACCACCACTTCAAGATTTTATTAACCCTTTTATCAGGATCTAACCAAACGTGGTTAAAGATACAGTACCATATTTGCCATGAAAGTACAGTTGGTCTGATTCGGTATTGAACAGGTTTTGCATTGTATAAAGTGATTTGTGTTGTCTGACAGTTTCAGTGACAACAGCCTGACAGACAGAGGAGTCAGGGAGATCGCTGACATCTTTCCCAAGCTGCCCAGTCTGGCCTCTGTCTCGTGAGTTTATTGTTTCCTTGACTGGATCATTTGCGTTGCATGATCCTAGCCATCTATTTATATTACAAGTGTCTCTTATTTCTACATTTCAGCAAGCTTGCACTTTTGCAATGTGGCCTGTGTGTTTTGTATGTTTTCAGGTTGGGGAGGAATGGCTGCTCTCTGGAGAGTATCTACATCCTTCTAGAGAAGATCACTTCCAGTCCCTCCATCCAGGGACTCTATGCTGAGTGAGTTCAGACAATAGACACTTCCAGTGTTTACAAATAGAACCTCCAGTTGTAATCTACACACTTCAGAAAGTATTCACACCCCTTGACATTTTTCACATTTTGTTGTGTTACAAGGTGGGATTAAAAGGGATTTAATTGTAATTTTTCGTTAACGACCTACACAAAATACTCTTTAATGTCAAAGTGGAAGAAAAATGCTAACATTTGTAAAAAATAAAATAAAAATATAACACTAATATATCTTGATTACACAAGTGTTCAACCCCCTGAGTCAATTCATGTTAGAATCACCTTTGGCAGCGATTACAGCTGTGAGTCTTTCTGGGTAAGTCTCTTAAGAGCTTTGCACACCTGGATTATAGAAAATTTGCAAATTATTATTTTTAAAATTCTTAAAGTTCTGTCAAATTGGTTGTTGATCATTGTTAGACAAGTCTTGCTATAGATTTTCAAGACGATTTTTGTCAAAACTGTAACTAGGCCACTCAGCGACATTCAATGCCATCTTGGTAAGCAATTACAGTATATATATTTGGCCTTGTGTTTTAGGTTATTGTTCTGCTGAAAGGTGAATTTGTCTCCCAGTGTCTGTTGGAAAGCAGACTTAACCAGGTTTTCCTTTAGGATTTTGCCAGTGCTTAGCTCTATTACGTTCCTTTTTATCCTAAAATAAACTTGCTTGCCGATGACAAGCATACCCATAACATGATGCAGCCACTACCATTCTAGAAAATATCAAGAGTGGTACTCTGTGATGTGTTGGATTTTCCCCAAACATAACGCTTTGTATTCAGGACATACATTTCTTTGGCATTTTTGTTTTGCTTTAGTGCCTTATTGCAAACAGGATGCATGTTTTTGAATATTTTTATTCTGTTCAAGTTTTCTTTTCACTCTGCCATTTAGGTTAATATTGTGGAATAACTACAATGTTGTTGATCCTATAAGGGCACAAGGCGAGACCCAAATGCAGACACAGGAGGCAGATGGTTGAGCTCCGATATTTATTACACCAAAGGGGTAGGCAAAAGGCAGGTCAGGGACAGGCGAGAGTTCATAAACCAGGTCAGAGTCCAAACGGTACCAGGGGATAGGCAGGCTCGAGGTCTGGACAGGCAGGGGTTCAGTGAACAGGTCCGAGTCCAAACAGTACAAGGGGATAGGCAGGCTCGAGGTCAGACAGGCAGAGTGGTCAAGCAGGTGGAGTCGGCGTCAGGACAGCCAAGGGTCAAAACCGGGAGGGCTAGGAAAAAACAGAGACTGGTAAAAAATAGGAGCTAGGAGAAACACTTGTTGACTTGGCAAAACAAGACTAACTGGCACAGAGAGACAGGAAACACAGGGATAAATACACCGGGGACTAATGGGGACAAAACAGGAGACACCTGGAGGTGGGTGGAGACAATCACCAAGACAGGTGAAACAGATCAGGGCGTGACAGATCATACACATTTTTTCCCTATCACAGCCATTAAGCTCTGTAACTATTTTAAAGTCACCATTGGCCTCATGGTTAAATCCCTGAGCGGTTTCCTTCCTTTCCTGCAACTGAGTTAGGAAGGACGTCTGTATCTTTGTAGTGACTGGGTGTATTGAGACACCATCCAAAGTGTAATTCACCATTATTTTTACCCATCTACCAATAGGTTCCCTTCTTTGCAAGGCATTGGAAAACCTCCCTGGTCTTTGTGGTTGAATCTGTGTATGAAATTCACTGCTCTACTTTTTATTTTAAAAAATCATTCCACTTTGACATTATGGGCTATTGTGTGTAGGTCAGTGAAACAAAATCTCAATTTAATATATTTTAAACTGAGGCTGTAACACAAGAAAATGTGGAAAAGGTCAAGGGGTGTGAATATTTTCTGTAGACACTAACTGAAAAAACAAATACTGGGGTTGTAAACTATGTTTTTCTCTCTCTTTGCAGGGGAATGAAGGACATCAGTGTCCTATTTGTCCCAAGCTTAGACATGAAATGGTGAGTTTAAATGAGGTGAAATAAAAGAATATGCAACTTTCATTTATTTTTTCAGTGTTTGGTGTACCAACAGGCCCATGAAATCAAGCTCATGTTTGATAGTTCTTTGAGAAAATGTTGCTTTTATTTCACTGTTTATCTATGCTACATTTAGGGAAATCTGTACGGTATCAATCAGCCTGACCCCCTTTCTCTGCCTTTCTAATTGTCTCAAGTTCTAAGGAGAAAACTGGACTGACTGTCAGGTATGATATTCTCAATATTGTTCTTATACAGAACCCAGGCTTTTATAAATGTATATTTCAATTGAGCTTCTGAATTCCTTGAGTAACATTGCTGTTGTTTTTTTCCTGTCTCTTTATGTGTCATCCAGGCTGTTGAACTGCAGCTTCACTACTGACCAGATGAACAGACTGTGTCAGTTGCTAGCGAGATGTCCTGGCCTCTCTGTCCTGGAGTAAGTGAATATGTACCCAGTGTCCTTGAACAAGTCAGATCAGACTGTGGGTAAAGACACAAAATAAGTTAAGACAATCTGACTTTCTGTTTGCCGTTATGTTGTAACCCCTGCAGTCTCTCAGGAGGCGACATCAAGGCTGATACTCTCAAGGCTCTGACTGACTCTCTACAGGAGATGAACGTCTCCAAACAGATTGTGTAAGACTGTGTGTTAGACTTTTGATAAAGTCATGATCTGCCTGTCCTATATTATATACAGTGAGGGAAAAAAGTATTTGATCCCTTGCTGATTTTGTACGTTTGCCCACTGACAAAGAAATGATCAGTCTATAACTTTAATGGTAGGTTTATTTGAACAGTGAGAGACAGAATAACAAAAAAAATATTCAGAAAAACGCAGGTGAAAAATGTTATACATGGAATTGCATTTCAATGAGGGAAATAAGTGTTTGACCCCTCTGCAAAACATGACTCAGTACTTGGAGGCAAAACTCTTGTTGGCAATCACAGAGGTCAGATGTTTCTTGCAGTTGGCCACCATGTTAGCACACATCTCAGGAGGGATTTTGTCCCACTCCTCTTTGCAGATCTTCTCCAAGTCATTAAGGTTTCGAGGCTGACGTTTGGCAACTCGAACCTTCAGCTCCCTCCACAGATTTTCTATGGGATTAAGATCTGGAGACTGGCTAGGCCACTCCAGGACCTTAATGTGCTTCTTCTTGAGCCACTCCTTTGTTGCCTTGGCCGTGTGTTTTGGGTCATTGTCATGCTGGAATACCCATCCACGACCCATTTTCAATGCCCTGGCTGAGGTTCTCACCTAAGATTTGACAGTACATGGCCCCGTCCATCGTCCCTTTGATGCAGTTGTCCAGTCCCCTTAGCAGAAAAACACCCCCAAAGCACAATGTTTCCACCTCCATATTTGACGGTAGGGATGGTTTTCTTGGGGTTATAGGCAGAATTCCTCCTCCTCCAAACACGGCGAGTTGAGTTGATGCCAAAGAGCTCCATTTTGTTCTCATCTGACCACAACACTTTCACCCAGTTGTCCTGTTCATTGGGAAACTTCAGACGGGCATGTATATGTGCTTTCTTGAGCAGGGGGATCTTGCGGGCGCTGCAGGATTTCAGTCCTTCACGGCATGGTGTGTTACCAATTGTTTTCTTGGTGACTATGGTCCCAGCTGCCTTGAGATCATTGACAAGATCCTCCCGTGTAGTTCTGGGCTGATTCCTCACCGTTCTCATGATCATTGCAACTCCACGAGGTGAGATCTTGTGTGGAGCCCCAGGTCGAGGGAGATTGACAGTTCTTTTGTGTTTCTTCCATTTGCGAATAATCGCACCAACTGTTGTCACCTCACCAAGCTGCTTGGCGATGGTCTTGTAGCCCATTCCAGCCTTGTGTAGGTCTACAATCTTGTCCCTGACATCCTTGTAGAGCTCTTTGGTCTTGGCCATGGTGGAGAGTTTGGAATCTGATTGATTGATTGCTTCTGTGGACAGGTGTCTTTTATACAGGTAACAAACTGAGATTAGGAGCACTCCCTTTAAGAGTGTGCTCCTAATCTCAACTCATTACCTGTATAAAAGACACCTGGGAGCCAGAAATCTTTCTGATTGAGAGGGGGTCAAATACTTATTTCCCTCATTAAAATGCAAATCAATTTCTAACATTTTTCACATGCGTTTTCTGGATTTCTTTGGTGGTTATTCTGTCTCTCACTGTTCAAATAAACCTACCATTAAAATTATAGACTGATAATTTCTTTGTCAGTGGGCAAACTTACAAAATCAGCAGGAGATCAAATACTTTTTTCCCTCACTGTGTATATATATTATGTTTGAACCCAGTCATGTAGCCTAATACGGTTATTGGTTGTGTCTTGACAGTCTGAATGAGATTTCCATATCGGTTGATGGGTTGATGGTTCTGACCAGTTTTCTGTCTGTATGTCCTGATGTGGTTCAAGTGGACATCAGGTATGTTGTGCATAACACCTCTTCATTTCTTAGATCGAGCCAATATTGACTGCATCCCTTTTATTGTGTGTAAACTACAACCACACTAAAACCAGCACATTACCTCATCACTTCCTGGTGGCGTCACACTTCAGAGGGTGTCTCTGTCAAATGGCTTGTGATAGGCCCAAACCAGACGTTATAAACAAACAATCAATTACGATACTGTTGAGCCTTTTATAATGTAGAACTTCCGATGAACATGATTTTTCAGAATGCTCAGAAAATGTGACCTTAACACTGACTGATGTGCATTTTCCCCATGTTTCCTCATGACAGCCTGCAGGACCCTGTGCGTGCATCCATACTTTTTGCTGGGGGGATAGAGAAACAACATCCTGAGATGTCTAAGAAACTTTGGTATGTACAATATACAAATTGTTATACACTGTATTCACTGTGTATAACAATATGGATAATAGTTATATTGTTATACGATATTGTCTCTTCTTTCATCCTTGTTTCTCATTAACCCCTGTGTACAGTCTGATTGGCTGTGCTCTTCGTCCCCCTCACTTGGACCGTCTGTGTGAGAAGCTGACAGACTGCTCTGCTCTGACTCTGCTGGAGTAAGTGCTCTGAGTTGTGAAAAGACAGTTGGGTTGTGAAAAGTTTCAGAGAGTTGTGTTCTGAAAAGTTTTAGAGAGTTTGTTTGTGAAACGTTTCAGAGAGTTGGTTTGTGAAAAGTTTTAGCGAGTTGGGTTGTGAAAAGTTTTAGAGAGTTGGGTTCTGAAAAGTTTCTCTGTTTGTGCCTGTTTATCTTTTCTCCCCCCCACCTGTTCTTTGCGTTTCTCAGTATTTCCAACAACGCTCTGGGAAACAAAGGTCTAAAGAAGTTGTTAGACCTCTTACCTCAGCTTAGCACCATCCAGGAAATCAAGTAAGAATTTCTTAGCACTTGTCTTTCGTTTTCTTTAGCTTTTTGAGTTCAAAGCTATTTCTGGCCATCAAACCACGGATTGTACCCTCTGTTTGGTGTAGTGTCAGTGAGAATGCAGTCAGCATGGAAGGGGTGGTGCTGCTAGCTGACACGCTCTGCTCACACAGGAACATGAGCGAAGTGAATGTCAGGTATTCACATCCCCTATTTCTCTCTCTTTCTTTCTCTCTCTCTCTATTTATCTACAGTAAATATCTACAGTATATATCTGTGTCTATCTAACAACTGGGCACACACAGGTTGAATCAACGTTGTTTCCATATCATTTTAATGAAATTACGTTGAACCAATGTGGAATAGACATCTGTTCCCAGTGGATATTTATCTATCTATCTACAGTATATATATATATATATATATATATATATATATATATATATATATATATCTACAGTATATATATATATATCTATCTACAGTATATATCTATCTATCTATCGTGAGGGGAAAAAAGTATTTCATCCCCTGCAGATTTTGTACGTTTGCCCACTGACAAAGAAATTATCCGTCTATAATTTTAATGGTAGGTGTATTTGAACAGTGAGAGACAGAATAACAACAAAAGAATCCAGAAAAACGCATGTGAAAAATGTTATAAATTGATTTGCATTTTAATGAGGGAAATAAGTATTTGACCCCTCTGCAAAACATGACTTTGTACTTGGTGGCAAAACCCTTGTTGGCAATCACAGAGGTCAGACGTTTCTTGTAGTTGGCCACCAGGTTTGCACACATCTCAGGAGGGATTTTGTCCCACTCCTCTTTGCAGATCTTCTCCAAGTCATTAAGGTTTCGAGGCTGACGTTTGGCAACTCGAACCTTAAGCTCCCTCCACAGATTTTCTATGGGATTAAGGTCTGAAGACTGGCTAGGCCACTCCAGGACCTTAATGTGCTTCTTCTTGAGCCACTCCTTTGTTGCCTTGGCCGTGTGTTTTGGGTCATTGTCATGCTGGAATACCCATCCACGACCCATTTTCAATGCCCTGGCTGAGGGAAGAAGGTTCTCACCCAAGATTTGACGGTACATGGCCCCGTTCATTGTCCCTTTGATGCGGTGAAGTTGTCCTGTCCCCTTAGCAGAAAAACACCCCCAAAGCGTAATGTTTGGTGTTCTTGGGGTCATAGGCAGCATTCCTCCTCCTCCAAACACGGCGAGTTGAGTTGATGCCGAAGAGCTCCATTTTGGTCTCATCTGACCACAACACTTTCACCCAGTTGTCCTCTGAATCATTCAGATGTTCATTGGCAAACTTCAGACGGGCATGTATATGTGCTTTCTTGAGCAGGGGGACCTTGCGGGCGCTGCAGGATTTCAGTCCTTCACGGCGTAGTGTGTTACCAATTGTTTTCTTGGTGACTATGGTCCCAGCTGCCTTGAGATCATTGACAAGATCCTCCCGTGTAGTTCTGGGCTGATTCCTCACCTTTCTCATGATCATTGCAACTCCACGAGGTGAGATCTTGCATGGAGCCCCAGGCCGAGGGAGATTGACAGTTCATTTGTGTTTCTTCCATTTGCGAATAATCGCACCAACTGTTGTCACCTTCTCACCAAGCTGCTTGGCGATGGTCTTGTAGCCCATTCCAGCCTTGTGTAGGTCTACAATCGTGTCCCTGACATACTTGGAGAGCTCTTTGGTCTTGGCCATGGTGGAGAGTTTGGAATCTGATTGATTGATTGATTGCTTCTGTGGACAGGTGTCTTTTATACAGGTAACAAGCTTTAAGAGTGTGCTCCTAATCTCAGCTTGTTACCTGTATAAAAGACACCTGGGAGCCATAAATCTTTCTGATTGAGAGGGGGTCAAATACTTATTTCCCTCATTAAAATGCAAATCAATTTATAACATTTTTCACATGTGATTTTCACCATTAAAATTATAGTGGGCAAACGTACAAAATCAACAGGGGATCAAATACTTTTTTCCCTCACTGTATCTATCTATCTATCTATTTATCTACAGTATATATCTTATATGTCTGTCTGTCTGTGTCTCTATCTATATCCTTATTCTCTCTCTTGAGTAAAATGGGCATGGTAAAAAGTTATTGAAATCATATTATGTTTGATTAGTATTTTTTCTTTTTATACAAATTTTACATTTATCAGTCATGGGGGGAAGAAGCTGTTCCTGAAATTCCATTCCAGTAAAAGGTAATAAAGTTGTTTCTGTCAGTATACCAGTTCTGTAACTCAGTTGGTTGGTGTAGTCCAAATAACGACTCACGGAATCACTTTCGTTTTAGAATACAATCACAAGCACTCAGGACCTCACCAGATATGGAACAGGATAAGAAACTCAGGTAGGACACTAAAGTTTTAGACAGAAGTCTTACCAAGCAAATTACTTTCTGAATTTCTGTTGTCCATTTAATATCCGATTCACTTTACCCTGCAATATAATCCCAAACTTGTGTTTTTGTTTTTAGTCTAACTCACAGTGATATCCAGCCCACTGACATGGCCAGGCTGTGTAGAAGACTGGTACAGTGTCCCGGCCTACTGAAGCTAGAGTGAGTTCTTATGTTACCTCTAACTATGTCTATGTTCTGTCTCTGTCTTTCATGGTTAACTATAATATACTGTATTGTGCAATATCTATGTATAATATATAGTATCGTTTCTATGTTCTACTCCCTCCCTCAGTGTGTTTCATGTATGATGTTTTCCTCCTTCTCAATCCTCTAAAACCATTCTGCCTGTCTGTCGTTTCAGTTTCTCCTATGGATCCCTGAAGGACGATGCCATTGAAAGTCTTTTGAATATCCTGCCTAAGATGACATCTCTTCAGCTGCTCAAGTGAGAATTCTTCACGCTGCTCAGTAATGATCATCTCAGGGCCACAACACCAGTAAGGTGTTCATTTCTCATCATTCTCTTCCGCCCCTCTTCCCTGCCTCCCACAGTATGAGCCATGTCCAGATGTCTACAGACGGAGTGTTGTTATTGGTCAGATCTCTGATAGACTGTCAGCGTGTCAGAGCTGTGGAACTCAAGTATGTACGGCTCATCATTCATTCATGTGGCTCATACATTTGGTTTTATATGTACAGTATGAACTGTGTTTATGTAAGTTACCTTATATATTGATGTACTTTTAAGGCCCCAAGGAGAAGCGTTCATCAAGTTTGTCAACATGAAAGCAGAACAAGCAACTTGCAGGTGAATGCGGTTTATCTGCTATTACTGTACCATTGTATAGAAATGTTATATTTCATTACAGAAATAAGGTTTTAGATTAGTTAAGCTGTATTTAATCAGTCATATATAGTTCCTTTTCTCTCTAACCTGGTTTAACCCTGACCTCATGTCTGTCTGTCTGTCTCTCTGCCACCTCTGCAGACTCACCCAGTACACACTGAGCAGTGGGGATGTGGAGAAACTCTCTGGGATCCTGGAGCAGTGTCCTCATCTGTTTGACCTGGAGTGAGTGTCCCTTTCCCTAATACACATCCCTGTACCTAGATCACTGCCCAAATTTGAGCAAAAATATCATTGCTTATAAATGATGTACTTGCAACTACTGCACTATTCCCAGAAATACCTTACACTACTAGAGTATATGCCTCAACCAATGGTCAAACTGTGTTTTCCCTCGCTGAACATTTTAGGGTGTTTTTTGTGGCAGTTTTTCAACACATTTTCAACCAACCTTTCTCATAATGGATAATAACCCATTATTTTCAACGGTGCAGTTTATCCAGTAACCTTCTGAGAGACGAGGGAGTGAAGAGCTTTGTGGATTCTCTGCCAAGGCTGCGGATTGCCAGCTCAGTGAAGTAAGACTCATTGCAACACCCTATAATCCTTCAGTCCATACGGTGAACTTCATTACCACCAGGGCTGGTCTACCTCCCTGAGTGCTAGCAGATGCATCTGTTTTAGCTTTATGGTTAGTTGTGCTTGCTTGTACAGCTGTATGTGTTTCTCTCTGCAGTCTTAATGATAACAGACTGACCCAGATGGGGGCGCTCTACCTGGTGAACACAGTGACGACCTGTGAGAAGGTGGCAGCAGTTGAAGTCAGGTAAAATTCTATTGAGCAATACCATGTTGGAGAACTGAACATTTACTTGTCTAGACCCCCATATATATAGAATTAAAGTCTGTGTCACTTTTTATGTCTGTCTGTAGTTTGGGAACTGAGGAGAGGTCGCTCATCCGCTTTGAACAGGACAGTGACTGTGGCAAAACTCTGAGGTAGGACAACAAGGCTACTACTTTCTACTCAATACTCTAGAAATCAATGAATCAGTCACAGAAACACCGTAGTGTAAACTCATTTAGCTAGTGGAATAGGAAGCATAGTTTATTTTGCTCCCAGAAAAATTAAACTCATATCAAAACTAAGAGGATTGCTTGTATAAATTATATCAAACCTCTTCCATATGACTCATGGGCATGACCTCTATCTCCTCAGTCTCTCACCTTCTCATTCTCTCTCTGCTTCATGTTTCCTGAAACCTGCAGTCTGAGAGAGTGTCATTTTGGGGCTGACCATCTGCAGAGACTAGCAGAGATTCTGACACGCTGTGCTGCTCAGTTGGTCAAACTGAGGTGAGAATGGGACTGGGAGAATTGCTTGACCCAAGGTTATTATAGTAAACGAAAACGAATCATGAAAAAACTATTTAGTAAACTGAAATGAAAAAAACAAACAAATCAGTTTGAAAAATTAAAACTATACTGAAGCTATTACCTTTGACTCCAAAAATAATGTAAAAACCATCATGAATTATGCTCAGTTTTATTGTTTCTTCAACTTTGGGCCAAAAAATCTATTGGAGGTTTTCAAGCCTTTGGTGGGTTTTCAAGCTACTGAATCTGCCAGGTAAATGCAACCAGGATATAGCAATGTTTCAAATAGGCCTAACTTGTGCATCACAATCACTATCTAACACTAGCTAACAGGGGAAAAAGGTGGCTAGTTAGCTAACTTGATTCTTCTTACATGTACTACTAAAGTTAAGTAATTGGATTGGTGTAATCATCGGCGAGAGTTTCCTTCCACCATATTTTTTACTCCAGTCTCTGCACTGTTCTTTTTAAATCCAAGTCACATTGATCTTGCCTTCAATTTAAACCTAACCTATGACCTTACCCATCACCTTATGTATTAGCCTACTGCCCTCCAGTTGCAAGAGGTAAAATCCCAAACACCAGCGCAAAAAAATTATACAACACAAATGGCTCCAAGCCTCCCACGCATGCTTTCTGTCCTTAACACTAAAACTTAAACTAATTAATATAAAAATGAAATAGAAATATAACTATGACTAAAGAAAAACTAGCAAATTAGGTCTGAAAATGACCTTAAACTAAATTTCAAATAAAAATTGAAAAACAAATAAATAAACACAAATATAGAAATAAACACAAATATAAAAACACAAAACTATAATAACCTTGGCTTGACCTTTGCAATAATAAACCTGCAACTCGTCAAATTTGATACCACTGAAATTGAAAAAATTACAGAAGTGCAGTGACTGACAATATGAGGAGAGGATAATATGATTCCTGGGTGATGATGCAGGGTGAGGAACAGTGTTTTCTGTCTTGTATGTAGGTTATCCTGTAACACCCTGCAGAGAGAAGGCCTACTGGCTCTGCAGAACAGCCTGACTACCCTGTCCTCATTACGCACCCTGGAGTGAGCCACACACATGCACACACATGTACACACCAAGTTATTGAATGCAAAATGAGTGCCTTTTTTACTCTGATTTACTTCAGGATAAGAAACAACGGACTGAGTGTTCAGGTGATTGAAGACTTGGTGAAGCAGCTGAGGTGTGGTCACTTCCAACGCTATATCAGGTGAGGAGGAGGATATAGGAATGGCATGTGGTGTCTGTGGGATTTATTGCATGAGTGTGTAATGCCTCGGGGTTAAAGGTCTCTGTATTAATTTCCCACCAGTATTGAGGAGCCATGGATCACAGCAGAAGCAGCTGTAAACCTGGTCTCCTGCTGCTTGAAACTGAACCCCAACATACACACCATCAGGTGAGAATTCATTGTTTTTATTTGACCTTTATTTAACTAGGCAAGCCAGTTAAGAACAAATTCTTATTTACAATGACTGCCTTACCCCGGCCAACGCTGGGCCAATTGTGCACCGTCCTATGGGACTCCCAATCACAGCCGGATGTGATGCAGCCTGGATTCAAACCAGGGACTGTAGTGATACCTCTTGCACTGAGATGCAGTGATTTAGACCAATTGGGAACATGTTGGCATTTGAGCATTCATGTTGGCATTAGGTAATATTTAAGTATAGGAGAATAGAACACGACATGTATAAAGGATGTGTGATCTTGTTTTGCAGGGTAAATAAATCCACTGTACACATTACTTTGGAAGAATGCCAAAATCCCACTGCTACCAGGTAAAGCTGAAAGACATTTACGCAGTCTATTTCCAAAATGTTTTTTAGATGCGAAGATAAAGATAACACACTCTTTCCGTTTTGACTGAGCTGCTGCCTTTATTTGAGTTTCAGTGGTGGCTCTTCTACAGACGTGTCTGGCTCTCTGTCTACCGTGACAATAAGGTGAAAGCATCTTCCTCTATTATTCCTACATCAACAGGAATGTGTGTAAGTTGGCTCAGAACTGGTCACTGCATGTGAGCTCTAACCTATCATATGCTCCTGCCCCTCTTGTGTCTTTCAGCCTGGTAGACTGTGCAGTGCAAGGGCACCACCTAGTGTCTCTGCAGACTGTGTTCCAGAAATGTGTTCTGCTACAGGAGCTAGAGTAAGTATCTGTGAGAAAGAGACCTGGCAATACTTTGGAAGTAATGAAAGTGATTCCAATGTCTCATTTGGTATTTCTTATTTTCCTCTTTAGTTTGTCATACAACAGCATTGGTAGAGTGGGAGCAGAGTTGCTGTGCTCTGTCCTACCATCTTTAGCTAGTCTGAGGAAACTCAGGTAAGGCTCTGATGTTATGGATTTTGGGGGTTGGAAAGGCTTTACAGGGTCTTGATGACCAAGGATGACTATCTTAGGCTACACATGAAAAACACGTTTTCTTTTCTTTTTTCCTAGTCTTGAATCAAAAGAAACTTCTGAAGATGTGGTATTGCTCCTTGCCGAGGGGTTGTTGCAGGCTAAAAGCATTGAGAGCATGAAGTAAGTGATTGTCATTCATCCCCTATGCCTACTTTTTATTTTTCGTTCCTGACTCTGACCTGTCACCACTCTCTCCTGTCTCCCTCAGTTTGTCTGGTCATGTGATTAGTGACAGAGGAGCTGTAGCTCTGACCAGGACACTCCAGAACCTTCCTCATCTCAGAACAATCAAGTAAGAAGTCTTGTATTCTTGTATTCAACCACCTGGCCAGTGATACAACAATACTAATGCTGTGCCCTCCGTCCCCTAGTCTGTCGCTCTGCTATGGTTGGACACCAGCAGGGGCCTTGGAGCTGGTGAGAGGGCTGGGACAGTGCCTCTCTCTGGAAGGGATCAGGTAAATTATTATTATTATTATTATTAAGGGTATGAGTTAAATATCTGTATCCTGCCCACAGCCTTGACTCTGTACAGCTGGATGAGGAGAGCACAGTGTGCCTGGCCCAAGGGCTCCATGCTATGACCTCCTTGAAGAGGCTAAAGTGAGTAGAGCTTCCTGAGTGAGAATGTAGTGGGCTTTGCTGTGCCTGAGACAGATTTGGTGTAGAGTGTTACCAATGATTTGTGATCCGTCCCGTAGTCTGAATAATAAAGTTACCATGGTAACTGGATCCCCATGGGAGGGGGCCACTCTGGTCCTACTGGCCTCTCTGGAGGGGCTCAGAAGGATGGAGGAGATAGAGTGAGTAGATCCATGATAACACAAATGTCAAGTAGTATCTGACTTCTGCATGGACTAGACATCACGTTTGATGTGGTATTGTCAATGTGTGTCTGGCCTGCAGGTTGGATGGGATGAGGATGTCAGATAAAGGATTGGAGGAGCTTATCAAACACCTGCCCACCTGGACAGGCCTGAGGAAGATCAGGTAGGGATTATTGGACTGGAGGAATGGATGGGGAATGGCCCTGGACAAAAAATAGACTACATCATTAATGTGTCAAATGAAGATGAGATATGCATCAGAAATCTGTCACATGAACCAATCTTAGAACCTGTCAAAGTGTCAGCTGATATTCCAATGGGCTTCCACATTGGTGGGTGTGGGATTCAGGCAGACAATTGGAAATGTATCAACGTCGGAAAGGTATAAAGCTGGTTCAAAGTGCTGATTGATTTGTAAAGACAACTTTATTCTATAATTCTGTTTTCTCCATCACAAAGTCCAGCTCATTCTACTTCCTGAACTGTTACAGAGGAAACATACTGCTGTAACACTATGAGCTATGATATGAAATGGACACATTTTCCTCTCAATGATTAGATGGAGAATGTTGGCCCATATCTCTATAGACTATATAAAACACACAACCAGCCTCTTTCCTTTTTTGTGTCTCAGCCTGTCAGGGAACTGCATCAGTGACCAAGCAGGAGAGAGGCTGGTCCAGGCCCTGGCAACCTGCACAGCACTGGAGGAGCTCAAGTAAGGCCAAGCCCAAACTATCAATCCTTAGTGCCCTATTTCCACTGGGCTTTCACAATGACCAACAAAGAAAATGTTGGAATTCTGACTGCAAACAATGCACCGTCTGACCTATGACTTTATATCCCAGTCTGTCCAGGAATAATCTCAGCCTTGCCTGTGCTGCCAAGATGGGACAAGTTCTGCCCACTCTCACTCACTTCAGGGTTCTAGAGTAAGTCTATTCCCATCAGTTGTTGTGTGTGGTTTGGATCATGTTACGTTTATTTATTGATTCTATGCAATGTAACTGCAACTCTAACCCTTGTTTATGTTCATGGTTGTGATTTTGTGAAAAGTCTCTCAGAGAACGAGATTGGTACAAAAGGATCTGTCTGTATCTCCAAAGCCTTGATCTCCATGAAGTATTTGACAAAGATACAGTAAGATATATATCTATGTGTAATCCGCTATAATACATACTGTGTATTCCCTGCCCAAGAGACAAGCTGTTAATGTACTTGTCTTCCAGCTTGACCTCCATAGGGACTTCAGAGCTCGCTGGTCTGGCTGGCAGCCTGGCTCACTGTGTCTGTGCAGAGGATGTCAGGTAAGGGAAATCCAGACAGCACAGAGCAATATTCATCATGATCCGAATATTCACGACTGATTTGACCATGTTTCTTCGCTCCCCTTTTCGCTCCTTGTCCATTTTGTCAGTTTTGCGTGGAATGATTGTGGAGATGATGTCGCAGTGAAGCTTGCCGAGGTTTTACCACAATGCCAGAAGCTAAGGAGACTTGAGTGAGTGCTAAGTGTACGCTTTTACATTGACATGTTTTCAAAGGATTTTATAATCAGATGTGTTTTTTTATATCTTTGATTTTAGTCTAGAGTCTAACAGTATCAGCACTATTGGAGCAGAGGCACTTGCCAGAAGCTTACAGTCTTGTCCATCAGTTGAAGTGATCAGGTAAATATCTTGGAAAATATTTGTTGGTAAACTGTCAATTGTATAAATGTATTATACTGGATATTAATTTGGATATGCCATTTTTACAAATATCCTCTCCCTGTGTTTGACCAGACTGTGGAGGAATGTTATTTCTACCAGTGATGCCCAGAAACTGAGACAGAGAGAGAAGAGGCTCAACTTCTCCTCCACATAGTCTAAGATCTAATGTCACTCATCCAGTGTCAGCAGAACAGTAAACTTGCACTTTTATTTTATTATGGTTTTATGCACTTAAAGTTGATTTTGTTTACATGTCATCAAATTCAAACAAACAACAATATTATCCAGGAGGAGGAGGAACAGTGAACCTTTATTCCAACCCTGGTAAGAAGATGTAAGAGGAGATGAGACAGATCTCTCTCTATATATCTTCCTTCCTCTTCCTGGACAATCAGCTCATAGTCTCTTTCCACTCTCGTATTTATTTCTGGATTGATTTTGAATCAGGAATTTATTGATTGTTTGTGTTTTGCTAAAAAGAAATGTCCACCTCAGGTAGAATGAGAGCAAATGACAAACTAATAGCTCATACTATTAGTTCATACTTCAGGTGTTCCCGCTCTCTATCTTGGTTTGTAAAACTTGAACTATTTATGGTGGTTTTGATCTCTCCTCATATGTGAACTAAGCATTGAGGTAGAGTTGAAATATTGTTTTTCTGATGGAAACAATACTAATACACTTTAGTATTAGTTCTCTTGCACTGCTGGATTCTAATGTCACTGCTCATGTACTACATGTTTCACTGTTATGTTATTAGATGCATTTCTGCTCACCTCGGCTAATTTATTTCTTATTCCTCTCACGTGTTTTTGTAATGTTCATGTTCTAATCTCACATGTACTTTGGTCTAGTTAAGTGTGAGAAAAGTCTGTAAATTGTGATTTTCTTTATCTGAATTTACCTCTAGATGGCAATACAATTTCACAACAGGAGGTTCTAATGTGAATCGGTAGGGAAAATTAACTGGGTGCCTTCATTTGAAATGTTTACATAGTGTATTCTTTTTTTGGCTTGTTAGTTTGACAAAATAACCTAAACCGACCAGAAAAAAATTTGACCCGAATCTGAATGGACCCAATGACAACTAGACCCGACTGGACGAGGGTAACAAAAAAAAATGTTTTATCAGCTAAGTTGCTCTTCTGGTTAATGAATAGTTCTTCATATGTTGGCTAAGCCTTCTATAAAGTCAATACATTCACCTTATTAGTGTGAAATAAATATGATATAGGCTATGCAGAGCCGTGGTCTTGTCCACTCATTTCTATCAGCTGTAGTTAAACAAACCCAGGACTTGATGACAATCAAACAGGACCAGACCCAACGGAAAAGTTAGAATGTTGGACCTGGACGTGTCTGTAGCTGTTTTAAGATGAATGCACCGGCTAATTTATTTGCTCTGGATTAGGGCATCTACTAAATGACTAAAATGGAAATGTTTTACATACAGATCCCATATTACTGTTTTGAGTTATAAATGAATCATTTATACAGTTCTTTATTAAAAATGTAGTTTTGTTACATTTGACTGTAAAACCTAGCAGTAATAATTTCTCTGCGAATGAGACTGATATATTATCAGGACAAGACCCAGACAGTTGGAATCACAGATGTTTATCACAAAACGGGCAACAGGCAACCGACAGGTCAAGGGACGGTCAACACGCTGGTAGGCTTGACAAGACGAACTGGCAATAGACAAACAGAAAACACAGGTATAAATGCACAGGGGATAATGGGGGAAATGGGCGACACCTGGAGGGGGGTGGAGACGAGCATAAGAAAGGGGAAACAGATCAGGGTGTGACATAGCGTTTTGCAAAAAAAACATTTGTCTCTGAAATGAAACCATCAAGTGATAGATTTTAAACAAATGCTGTCATTGAACATGCCAATGATTAGATAGTAAAAAAACGAGTCTCTTTCATAAGTTCTTTAAACAATAAAAGCTAATTTACCAACATTTCTGAAAATTTATATATTATAGCGTTTTGGAAATAAACTTCAGTTAGAGCTAAAAGTCTTATGGCGCCTATAACGCCCAGACTATCTTAGGTCATATCGGTACATCAAATAAGCCAAATCTGCAATTTCTCAGAAACAAAACACTGAATGAATACTATACTTTTCTTTATCACAAGTTGCAGAAAATGTACACTGAGGGTACCAAACATTAGGAACACCTTCCTAATATTCCCAATATTGAGTTGCGCCCCCAGAACAGCCTCAATTCGTCCGTGCATGGACTCTACAAGATGTCCAACGCGTTCCAAAGGAATGCTGACCCATGTTGACTCCAATACTTCCCACGGTTGTATCAAGACGGCTGGATGTCCTTTGGGTGGTGGAACATTCTGAAAACACAAGGAAAACTTGTTGAGCGTGAAAACCCCAGCAGCGTTGCAGTTCTTGACACACCGCCAGTGGAGGTTCTAGACCCTTTCAACTGGGGGGGCCAAGCTGGGGCCAGTTGTACTGTTAGAGGGGCCAGTTACATTAGACGTTATTGTTGTCATATCGTTTTCTTCACTTCATTGCAGGCATTAGTAGGCAAAAGACCATGTCCCTCTAGTAAATGTGTGGGTTTAATTAGTTTTCCACGTTGCCACTGTCTAATAACGGATATAAAAAAAGAAGGATAGCAAAAATTAGTTATGCAAAAATTATTTCATACTCCACATTTAGGGGGGCCACAAGGGGGTCCAAAATTGTTGTCACAGGGGCACTGGCCCCCCCCCAGAACCGCCAGTGCACACCGCCAGGCACCTACTACCCTACTCCATTCAAAAGCACTCAAATATTTGGTCTTGCCCGTTCACACTCTGAATGGCACACGAATAGAATCCATGTCTCAATTGTCACAAGGTTTAGAATTCCTTCTTTAACCTTTCTCCTCCCCTTCATCTACACTGATTGAAGTGGATTTAACAGGTGACACCAATAAGGTATCATAGCTTTCACCTGGATTCATCTGGTCAGTCTATTTCATGGAAAGAGCATGTTTTGTATCGTCAGTGTATACATTTGACTATAAATGTGTAAAACAAATGTAATATATGCTTATTTTGGGGAATTAAAAACAAAAACGTGTGTTACAAAAGGTTAAAGAAAGAAAATGTGTTACTGCTTGTGCTTGACATATTTTTGAAGATAAAAATATGTTGGGGCTTTTAGGGTTAACTTTAATGGAAACAGTAATGTACCCTAATATACTGTACTTATGTGTCAAACGCATTGGGCTATATAACATTCGGCCCTGATTAATGATTACACAATAATAGCCTATTTTAAGAAAAATATGTAGCTATTCCTGAACCAGAGCATTTATGTTCTCATTTTGTTGAAGGCAATTATCAACTGAATAGAGGGGAGCGCGTGTGATTGAGTCGGGCGGAGCTGCAATGTGCGACCCCTTCTATCGCTCCACTACACCACTCCGCGAGACACTGTCACAGACCAGCATGACCTCCCCTCGCGGCCAACCACAACAATTTGCATTCCCTTGATTATATGTTTTGGACATCAAGAAAATAACGTCAATGTGTGCATAGAAAGAAAAGTGTTAAAGTTATCAAGAAAGAAGCGTTCTTCAGAGAAGAGTATTAGTAAAACATCACATTTACCAAGGTAAGTGAATATTGGGATACTTGTGTATTTTTATCCTATGCGATTTAACCATATTCATATATTATGTCTGGAAACATGTCAATTAAGTTAATGTCTCTTTTAATAAAAAATGCAATGTGTACCAATGTGTGCTGGTGACTGGAATTGCAAACTGATGCAAATATTTATGGTGGCACACAGGATATGTCAAATGTTAATGTAAACGGAAAGCGCAAAGCTAAAGCTGTCAACCACAAGAGGAAATCGAGTCAGTTGTCACTGGTTCTAAAGTAGAAATGTCAGTCTCCTCTGAGACTCATGTCTTTACTTCGCTGGTTCACTCTTATCTTTCTATTAAAATGGGGACATATACTCTCTCTTTCTGTATCTATCTTTGCTCGATCTTTCTCTGGATTTACCTGTGCTCATCCCTTTTGTTGGTAGTTGAAATCTATTCTGAAATGTATTGAATTGCCATTGTACGCAACCATCAAAATTCTCACCCACCCCCATAAGTATTCTCAAGTGACATTTGCTCTCACAGTAGATGAGATGATGCAGTCAGCCTAGTCCTTCAGCACTGAGATTAGTGAAGATGGGAATGCAATTTTCAGCTTGGGTTGACAGTTGTCTTGAATGATAGTCATCTTCATAGATCTATGCGTAGCTACAGTTGAAGTCAGAAGTTTACATACACTAAGTTGACTGTGCCTTTAAACAGCTTTGAAAATTCCAGAAAATTATGTCATGACTTTAGAAGCTTCTAATAGGCTAATTGACATCATTTGAGTCAATTGTAGGTGTACCTGTGGATGTATTTCAAGGCCTACCTTCAAACTCAGTGCCTAGTTGCTTGACATCATGGGAAAATCAAAAGGAATCAGTCAAAACCTCAGGAAAAAATTGTAGACCTCCACAAGTCTGGTTCATCCTTGGGAGCAATTTCCAAATGCCTGAAGGTACCACGTTCATCTGTACAAACAATAGTACGCAAGTATAAACACCATGGGACAACGCAGCCGTCATACCGCTCAGGAAGGAGACGCGTTCTGTCTCCTAGAGATGAACGTACTGTGGTGCGAAAAGTGCAAATGAATCCCATAACAACAGCAAAGGACCTTGTGAAGATGCTGGAGGAAACAGGTACTTTTGGGAGAAATGGCCTCTGGTCTGATGAAACAAAAATAGAACTGTTTGCCCATAATGACCATCGCTATGTTTGGAGGAAAAAGGGGGAGGCTTGCAAGCCGAAGAACACCATCCCAACCGCGAAACACAGGGGTGGCAGCATCATGTTGTGGGGGGTGCTTTGCTGCAGGAGGGACTGGTGAACAAAATAGATGGCATCATGAGAAAGGAAAAGTATGTGGATATATTGAAGCAACACCTCAAGACATCAGTCAGGAAGTTAAAGCTTGGTCGCAAATGGGTCTTCCAAATGGACAATGACCCCAAGCATACTTCCAAAGTTGTGGCAAAATGGCTTAAGGACAACAAAGTCAAGGTATTGGCGTGGCCATCATAAACCCTGACCTCAATCCCATAGAAAATTTGTGGGCAGAACTGAAAAAGCGTGTGCAAGCAAAGAGGCATACAAACCTGATTCAGTTATACCAGCTCTATCAGGAGAAATGGGCCAAAATTTACCCAAATTATTGTGGGAAGCTTGTGGAAGGCTACCCGAAACGTTTGACCCAAGTTAAACAATTTAAAGGCAATTCTATCGAATACTAATTGAGTGTATGTAAACTTCTGACCCACTGGGAATGTGATGAAAGAAATAAAAGATGAAATAAATCATTCTCTCTACTATTATTCTGACATTTCACATTCTTAAAATAAAGTGGCGATCCTAACTGACCTAAGACAGAGAATGTTTACTAGGATTAAATGTCAGGAATTGTGAAAAACTGAGTTTAAATGTATTTGGTGTATGTAAACTTCCGACTTCAACTGTATATGCGTTGATTTAGCCTGGACCATTTTAAGATTATGTCCCTAATTTCTGGCCCAAGAACCAATTTAATACTTTTACCATCTGAATAAATGGTCTGAGAAAAGTTTGCCTGCTGATTAGTACTGCTCAAAGGGCACCTGAGGGGCCCTTTATGTTTGCAGACGACCAGACCTGTATTTATCTGTGAGGCCACTTCCTTCTACCACACTGAACACAGGGAGGAGAACAACATGACACTGATGGTGGTGACTTGGGTCTGTAACTCTTTTAGGTAGCCTACTGTATTCAAATCAGTTTTCAGTGTGTGATTATACAATGGAATATTCAGCGACACACATGGCAAAAATGTAAACTAATAGGTTAAAGAATCAAATAATTTATTTGAACTTCAATACGTCTACAGTATGTGGTATTATTTCTTTTAAAATTCAAGTTACTGAGACAGTTTTATACTATTTAGTCACAAATTCAGATCCTGTAGTCTTTCTCCTTTTCCTACTTCCCCACAAAGATGCGTTGTACTTTGGCCAGAGCTTTGCCTTAGGTGTGAAGAGTGTGTTAACTCCAGTGACTGTAATGTTGGGTGGACTGAGCCTGAGGGGCTTTTTGGGGATATGGGGTGAGTTATCACCCTCTTTATTTTTGGTATGTAAGCAAAACTATGCTGATGTCTTCTGTATAATTTTTTTGCTTATCCCAAAACAACATTTAACTGTTTACATTATACACGTGATTGAGAATATGATACTTTACTTTTGTACACTTGCTTGGAAAAACATCCAGCCATGAAGATGCTTAGGATTTGGTTGGAAGTGTATGATGTGTTTATGTTTATGATTCTGTACACTTCAGTATGCTCCCATTGTACACTTTTGCATTGGTTGAATCTAATTATTGTTAACGGAAAGATCTTTAGATGGAACGAGCGCCATAGAGAGCCTCATATACGATCTTTAGATGGAACGAGCGCCATAGAGAGCCTCATATACGACCTTTAGATGGAACGAGCACCATAGAGAGCCTCATATACGATCTTTAGATGGAACGAGCGCCATAGAGAGCCTCATATACGACCTTTAGATGGAACGAGCGCCATAGAGAGCCTCATATACGATCTTTAGATGGAACAGCGCCATAGAGAGCCTCATATACGATCTTTAGATGGAACGAGCGCCATAGAGAGCCACATATACGACCTTTAGATGGAACCAGCGCCATAGAGAGCCTCATATACGATCTTTAGATGGAACGAGCGCCATAGAGAGCCTCATATACGATCTTTAGATGGAACGAGCGCCATAGAGAGCCTCATATACGATCTTTAGATGGAACGAGCGCCATAGAGAGCCTCATATACGATCTTTAGATGGAACGAGCGCCATAGAGAGCCTCATATACGATCTTTAGATGGAACGAGCGTCATAGAGAGCCTCATATACGACCTTTAGATGGAACGAGCGCCATAGAGAGCCCCATATACGATCTTTAGATGGAACGAGCGCCATAGAGAGCCCCATATACGATCTGTAGATGGAACGAGCGCCATAGAGAGCCTCATATACGATCTTTAGATGGAACGAGCGCCATAGAGAGCCTCATACGATCGTTAGATGGAACGAGCGCCATAGAGAGCCTCATATACGATCTTTAGATGGAACGAGCGTCATAGAGAGCCTCATATACGATCTTTATATGGAACGAGCGCCATAGAGAGCTTCATATACGGCGCCTACATATAACAGTCCATTGACCATATCAGAAAATGACAATGTAGGAAAAAAATACTTAAGTTCATTACTTATGGTATAACATACAGTGCATTCGGAAAGTATGCAGACAGCTTCCCATTTTTCCACGTTATTATGTAACAGACTTATTCTAAAATGGATTTAAAAAAATTCTCCTCATCAATCTACACACAATACCCCATAATGACAAAGTGAAAACAGTTTTTTTGATATTTGTGCAAATGTATTAAAAATAAAAACAGAAATAGCTTATTTACATAAGTATTCAGACTCTTTGCTATGAAACTTGAAATTGAGCTCAGGTGCATTATGTTTCCATTGATCATCCTTGAGATGTTTCTACAACTTAATTGATTGGACATGATTTGGAAAGGCACACACCTGTCTGTATAAAACTAAGCCATGAGGTTGAAGGAATTGTCCGTAGAGCTCAGAGACAGGATTGTGTCAAGGCACAGATCTGGGGAAGGGTACCAACAAATGTCTGCAGCATTGAAGGTCCCCAACAACACAGTGGCCTCCACCATTCTTAAATGGAAGAAGTTTGGAAACACCAAGACTCTTCCTAGAGCTGGCCGCCCGGCAAAACTGAGCAATCGGGGGAGAAGTGCCTTGGTCAGGGAGGTGACCAAGAACCCAAAGGTCACTTTGACAGAGCTCAAGAGTTCCTCTGTGGAGATGGGAGAACCTTCCAGAAGGACAACCATCTCTGCAGCACTCCACCAATCAGGCCTTTATGGTAGAGTGACCAGACCAAAGCCACTCCTCAGTAAAAGGTACATGACAGCCCGCTTGGAGTTTGACAAAGGCACCTAAAGGACTCTCGGACCATGAGAAACAAGATTCTCTGGTCTGATGAAACCAAGATTGAACTCTTTGGCATGAATGCCAAGCGTCACGTCTGGAGGAAACCAACATGCTGTGGGGATGTTTTTCAGCGGCACGGACTGTGAGACTAGTCAGGATCGAGGGAAAGATGAACGGAGCAAAGTTCAGAGAGATCCTTTACGAAAACCTGCTCCAGAGCACTCAGGACCTCAGACTGGGGCAAAGGTTCACCTTACAAAAGGACAACAACCCTAAGTACAGTTGGATTCGACATTTTGAACATTGAGATATTAAATAAATGATAGAGAAGAAGCTAGAATATAAGGAGTGACAGAGACTGGGTTTTATGTCAGAAGTTAATGGTTCTCTGTAGAAAGAACAGATGGCTTTGGAATGTGTTGGGTGGACGGGAGGAGAGCAACGTGTTGATACAGGGGAGACAGATGGACATCTGTGGATTAGGTGAAGGAGGGGTTGAGGTCAGGAGGTGAGGTCAGATCCCCTGAAGGGAGTAATAAGGGTTTAGTATCTTGTTACACTCTTCCTGTAGAACCATAAGATGGAAGGATTGGGGAGAAGGAGGAGTGTCTTCAGTGGGATATATATATCTGTGATGGGAGAAATGTTGGGTTGTCTGAATACAGCTGTAAACTTGGTTAAAGCTTCTCTAGTGTCTGTGAGTTATTTACTCTGAAAAATAATAACCTAACAGAACACAGCCAAGACAACGCAGGAGTGGCTTCAGGACAAGTCTCTGAATGTCCCAGCCAGAGCCCGAACTTGAACCTGAATGAACATCTCTGGAGAGACCTGAAAATAGCTGTGCAGCGACGCTCCCCATCTAACCTGACAGAGCTTGAGAGGATCTGCAGAGAAGAATGGGAGAAACTCCCCAAATACAGGCGTCATACCCAAGAAGACTCGAGGCTGTAATCGGTGCGAAAGGTGCTTCAACAAAGTACTGAGTAAAGGGTCTGAGTACTTATGTCAATGTGATATTTCTGTTTTTATTTTTTTGATATATTTACAATTTGCTTTGTCATTATGGGGTAGATTGATGAGGGAAAAAACAATTGAATCCATTATAGAATAAGTCTGTAAAGTAACAAAATGTGGAAAAGGTAAAAGGGTCTGAATACTTTCCAAATGCACTGTATGCAGTCATACATCTGTGATCTGTTGGTATTATAATCCATTTCCTATACCCTGGTTTCACTAACACCAGCAGTGGAGGGAGGGTCTTACACAATGGCACATCAGTATCTTAGCAACAAGAGCCCTCACCACACTCCTCATGTCCTTACATTACATTACCTGTGTGTGAATGTTTGACAGAGTACAGCTTTTATTCTCTCATATGACACATGAAGGACCCCTGTAGATCAATTATTCTGCATGTGAACCTGACCTTTGTTTTTCATGCAGCTGAATTGATTCATTCAACTCTCTGGATACTGCACATGGATCAAATATGTGTTTTATGTTCTATTGAATATGGAAATGAGAATTTAGGATAGGTCTCAAATTCTCTGTCATTAACTGCCCTGCATTAAACATCCTCATGTTTTTGTGTGTCTCTCTATCTTATTTTTAACCTATGAGTCTCTACAGAATGCTCCATGCTACAGTAATGTCATTCATAGTGCTGTTTCTCTGTGCTGTGTTCCAAGGCTGTGGGAGGGCTGACACTCCTGTGAGCATGGCCTACACGCTTGGCACGGGGCCTGACTCTGGGCCAACCATGGGTCCCCAGAATTGCGTCACTAGGGTGGAGCTGTCCGTGAGCTGTGGCAACCTGCTAGACAGAGACGTGGCCTCCAAGTCCGACCCCTTCTTAGTGCTCTTCCACGAGGTGGACAGCAACTGGGTTGAGGTGAGGAGGGGAGAGGAGGGTTGGGAATGTGTGGGAAAGGTTGAGGGGATCATATAAAGGAAGAGAAAAGGAGAAATGACTGTTGGAAAAGTGGAAGGAATGAAGGATTGTAGGGGTAGAATAAAGTGGTGAAGTAAACATTAATAAATATCCTCTGACTGTTGATTGCTCTAAATGTTTTATCGATTTATATTCGCCAAGTTCGCAATAACACAGTGTTATCAATATACAATGGAGAAACATCAATCCAGAGCTGTCTTTGAAGCCGTGGTGTCTTGAGGAGTGTGGATCTGTGTGTGCTCCGGATGCCCTCTCAGTGCCAGGGAAAGACATGCCTGCCTGGGTACTGTTGTGTTGAAGCAGGCTAAGTGTGATCGCTGCAGGCTCGGGCTGTCGGTCAACAGGGCAGGCTCCAACATGAAACCAGCATAGCGGTTGCTGCAGTTACCATGGAAATTTGGACGGAAACAAAGGATGCGTGGAAAGAGAGTGGAAAGAGTAATGAGGAATGGAACTTACAGGGAAGGAACATGGAATATACCCAGTGGGTTTTGAAAATGGGTAGCCTGTATGTAAAAAGTACCACAGGGGATATGTGCTATTCCAGAGGTGTAACATTTAATCTCTTTAAACTCACTGAGCATGTAGTCATCCTGACAATGGTTTCTCTTTGGATCATGATGAAAGCTACAGCACATGAAACACACAACTATACACAAACATTCCAAAGCTATATGAAACAAAAACGCAGAGAAGAAATAGAGGAATAACTGGTTTTTAAAGGGAAGGGCTTTTCTTCCTATCTGTCTCTGCATGAGAGAAGGGTTCACTCTGGGTGGAGGAGCCATCTGTGCTGTGGGGGTAAAGAGGGAAGTGTGATAGCACAGAAAGGGAAGGGAGGTAACAATCAGAGAAAATGCTGGGAGAGACACAGAGGCGAGGGGTTCCAGTCAAACAGACAGAGCAGCGTTGGAATGTACAGTTTGTGCCAGTCTAGCCTCAGAGATGAGAGCACAATAGGGGTCGAGGACTATGTGAATATTCTATCAGTGAGTCACACATACAGCTAGGTTTATCTTTCACATGAATAAGGCCTTTTCAACCTTACTCACCCCACGTGTCCACCTCCAATCCAGTGGAGGCTGCTGAGGGGAAGACGGCTCATAATAATGGCTGAAACGGAGTAAATGGAATGGCCTCAAACACATGGAACCCATGTGTTTGATGTATTTGACACCATTCCACCAATTCCGCTCCAGTCATTACCACAAGCCCGTCCTCCCCAATTGAGGTGCCACCAACCTCCTGTGCTCCACTCTGTGTACTCGGTGTTGGCACGTTTGTGTGCGTGAATACAATACCTGTTTGACAAAACCATATTTCTGTGTATCATTTTCAGATTGGTCGAACAGAGACTGCGGTAAATAACCTGAATCCAGTGTTTGGGGTGAAATTTAAGGTGGACTACCATTTTGAGGAGGTCCAGAAGCTCAAGTTTGCCCTGTTTGATGAGGACAAGTGCAGCAGCCAGCTGTATGAGCATGACTTCCTGGGAGAGTACATCTGTACACTGGGGGTGGTATGCTACCTGTCACACTGTACTTAGAGTCTGTCTGTGACCCCTTGCTGCATCTGTTCATCACCTGTTTGTTATGTTTAATTGCAGTTGGCCATTTTCAACCCTCACTCACTTCTCTCTCTGATCTGTTACCTTTAGATTGTGTCCAATAAGAAACTTCACCGGTCACTGACCTTGGCCAATGACAAGCCAGCTGGGAAAGGAACCATCACAGTGAGAACATCATGCTTGCACAACTCATACCCACAGAACGATCCAAGAAATAAAGACATGTCCACACACACACACTCACACATACACATACACACACACACATGTTCTGTAACATGGTACAGTTTTACACTGGATACAATGCAGTAACGGTTTCTCTTTTGTACAGATAACTGCGTTGGAGCTGTCAGACAATAGAGTAATCACACTGACCTTGTATGGGAGAAAGCTTGACAAGAAGGTAAGAGTCACTACCCACGTAGTACCATATTATCCTCACTGTTAAGAAGTTCTTACGTAATATTTGGAACAACAATATGATTTTGTCAATAAAGACAGTGCTCATGAAACAACAACAATGCCCTCTCCAAGTCTTCATCGTGGTATGCCGGCAGCTTGGTGGGCCATTGTCAAACAAGATTGCTTTGTTTTGCAGGATTTCTTTGGTAAATCAGACCCCTACCTAGAGTTCCACAAGCAAGGAGATGATGGGAAATGGATGTTGGTCCACAGGACAGAGGTGAGTTGGCTCGGCAGTTGGTCAGGGGTGGCTGTTTAGACTATTTGAATGTCAACACTGCAGAACTAAGTGTATTATATCACTAAACAAGGTGTATTACCACCTGGTAATACATTGACTGGATTGGCCTAGCTTCTGAGTTCTGTATTCCAAATGACATGGAAGAAGTTGTATCTCTGTAGCTGTTTTTGTGCTGCAGGTGATAAAGAACACTCTGGACCCTGTGTGGAAGCCCTTCACAGTACCACTCATCTCCCTCTGTGATGGGGACGTAGACAGGAGCATCAAGGTGAGGGAGGTTTACCAACATGTGCATTCATCTGAGGACGATGGCATGAACATGTTAGCGAGGGAATCCCCTTTTAGATATGTAAAAAGCCAAATACATTTTAAGTGATTTCTTGTGGTATTACGGAATTTTCGTATCTTTTTGTCCTTCCTGTGTGTTGTCTCGTATTACAGGTACTGTGCTATGATTACGACAACGACGGAAGTCATGACTTCATTGGAGAGTTTCAGACCACTGTCACCAAGATGAGTGAAGCCCAGAATTCACTGGAGGTGAGGGGTGGATTTTAGATCTGTTCCTGTTTATCGATGGGAGTTTGTTCTGTACGCGTTAGTCATGCTTTGATGTGGATCTAAGACCATTTTCACATTGTCTCCAATCTCAAAGCACTCCTCACTGTGAGTGAATGACTCACTTAAGACACTACAGTTTCAATGCACCCAACACAGCTCACCATTTCTGAATGGAGGATGCCCGTTCATTTGGATATTCGCAAGTGTTTATTTCCTAACACCAATTCAATCTACTGCCTGTTTTAACCTCACTAAGAGATGTTGGGTACCACGTTATCTTACAGCTTGGTAACACCTGGTGAGAGAAGTAGGAGAGCTACATCTTACTTCAGTTTTTGGCTGCCAACTTCTTCCTGAAAACCTTGTGTCATCTGCTAATGGCAGAAATGCAAATAGAGCACGTGTGAGAATGAGTGTGAATTGTGTGGGTGTGCAGATGGGTCTTAGTTGTCATTTTTCACTAAGTGTTCCTTTCCGCCAGGTCGAATTTGAATGCATTAATCCGAAAAAACAGAAGAAGAAAAAGAGCTACAAAAACTCTGGAATCATCATTCTGAAGTCATGCAAGGTGAAGCAAAGCACGCAGAGACTAATAGAAATACACTATGCCTCTTAATTAGTCAATCCATTATGGAAATCACAAAAAGGCATATTAAGTCTATAAGGAAACAGCGTTAAATGTGTTATGAATCCACATTATAGCGTTATGCACACAGCTAATGACTTTCCTTCATAATAGTCCTTTTTATTAAAAAAACTAAATGCCTGTAATGTGGCTTTGCTTCAGGCAGGGATTAGAGTAATGGCTCCAAATCCCTATTAAATTAATGTATTAATATCAGCACAAAACACCTGTCAGTCTCACACAGTCCACCACGGTTCTGCCTGCAGTAATCACCTTTGTTCAGGCTGCCAGTTACTGAATATGGAGATGACTCAGTCCTATCAAAGTGCCACTGCCGCGCCTCCTCCAATTATTTATCTATAGGAAAAACAATTTGAACTTTCTTGAGTATGGAATAGTATGAGCAGAGTTTGAATAATGTTTGAATAATGTCTCCTCAGGTTGAAAGGGACTATACCTTCCTGGACTATATTTTAGGTGGATGCCAGATCATGTTCACTGTGAGTATGAGGTCATCACTCAACTCAGTGTGTCTCCCACTCTACCTGTAAACTCTGACCCTTTACTCCTACTCTCAGCCGTCTCTGCCACCCACCTACAGAAACTCAGACATCCACCTACCCCTGGCAATGAACTCCAATGTGTAAAATTACACATTACTCAGGATGGAACACAAACACACTGCGCACACACACACCTACTGTATGTACGCACACATACTAACAAATACATTTTGAAATACACTACCGTTAAAAAGTTTGGGGTCACTTAGAAATGTCCTTGTTTTTGAAAGAAAATTACAGTTTTTTGTTGGCCAGTCTGAGATATGGCTTTTTCTTTGCAACTCTCCCTAGAAGGCCAGCATCCCGGAGTCGGCTCTTCACTGTTGACGTTGAGACTGGTGTTTAGCGGGTACTATTTAATGAAGCTGCCAGTGAGGACTTGTGAGGTGTCTGTTTCTCAAACTAGACTGCTCAGTTGTGCACCGGGGCCTCCCACTCCTCTTTCTATTCTGGTTAGAGCCAGTTCACGCTGTTCTGTGAAGGGAGTAGTACACAGCGTTGTACGAGATCTTCAGTTTCTTCGCAATTTCTCTCGCACGGAATAGCCTTCATTTCTCAGAACAAGAATAGACTGACAAGTTTCAGAAGAAGGTTCTTTGTTTCTGGCCATTTTGAGCCTGTAATCGAACCCACAAATGCTGATGCTCCAGATACTCAACTAGTCTAAAGAAGACCAGTTTTATTGCTTCTTTAATCAACATAACAGTTTTCAGCTGTGCTAACATAATTGCAAAGGGGTTTTCTAATGATCAATTATCCTTTTAAAATGATAAATTTGGATTAGCTAACACAACGTGCCATTGGAACACAGGAGTGATGGTTGCTGATAATGGGCCTCTGTACGCCTATGTATAATATTCCATAACAAAATATGCCATTTCCAGCTACAATAGTCATTTACATTAACATTAACATTAACAATGTCTACACTGTATTTTTGATCAATTTGATGTTATTTTAATAGACAAAAAAGTTGCTTTTCTTTCCAAATCAAGGAAATTTCTAAGTGACCACAAACTTTTGAAAGGTAGTGCATATTTTAATTTAACGTTTATTTTTTTATTTGAACATAACCACTTGCATATGCTATTTAATTCATTAAATGCACCTTACAGTACTGTACATCTTTGGAAACATGGTAGGTTCAGAATTCTCTATAGTAGGATAAAATCATCATTGGTCTATTTTTGGCTCAGGCTGATGGGAGAAACGTGTGTCCCTGGTGATGTCACACCTTTGTGTCAGTGCTCCATTATTGGCCAGCCAGGGTATTTATCTCCAATGGTGCTGAAACACTTTACACTACCACTACTTACGTATCCGTGCTACCGTGAAATACTCTGAGGAGCTGTGCCCTTTGTTCTGCAAAAATCTGTGTTTGATCTATGTTCTCAGCACCCAGGGTTTATAAAAGTGTAAAAGCAACTGTTACCACCATGATGACATGTTGTTGCATACTGTAGATACTTTAGTACATACCATGAGAGAATGTAGACTGTTATGCCCATATTCTGTAGATACTTTAGTACATACCAAGAGAGAATGTAGACTGTTATGCCCATATTCTGTAGATACTTTAGTACATACCAAGAGAGAATGTAGACTGTTATGCCCATATTCTGTAGATACTTTAGTACATACCAAGATTGAATGTAGACTGTTATGCCCATATTCTGTAGATACTTTAGTACATACCAAGAGAGAATGTAGACTGTTATGCCCATATTCTGTAGATACTTTAGTACATACCAAGAGAGAATGTAAACTGTTATGCCCATATTCTGTAGATACTTTAGTACATACCAAGAGAGAATGTAGACTGTTATGCCCATATTCTGTAGATACTTTAGTACATACCAAGAGAGAATGTAGACTGTTATGCCCATATTCTGTAGATACTTTAGTACATACCAAGAGAGAATGTAGACTGTTATGCCCATATTCTGTAGATACTTTAGTACATACGAAGAGAGAATGTAGACTGTTATGCCCATATTCTGTAGATACTTTAGTACATACCAAGATTGAATGTAGACTGTTATGCCCATATTCTGTAGATACTTTAGTACATACCAAGAGAGAATGTAGACTGTTATGCCCATATTCTGTAGATACTTTAGTACATACCAAGAGAGAATGTAAACTGTTATGCCCATATTCTGTAGATACTTTAGTACATACCAAGAGAGAATGTAGACTGTTATGCCCATATTCTGTAGATACTTTAGTACATACCAAGAGAGAATGTAGACTGTTATGCCCATATTCTGTAGATACTTTAGTACATACCAAGAGAGAATGTAGACTGTTATGCCCATATTCTGTAGATACTTTAGTACATACCAAGAGAGAATGTAGACTGTTACGCCCATATTCTGTAGATACTTTAGTACATACCAAGAGAGAATGTAGACTGTTACGCCCATATTCTGTAGATACTTTAGTACATACCAAGAGAGAATGTAGACTGTTACGCCCATATTCTGTAGATACTTTAGTACATACCAAGAGAGAATGTAGACTGTTACGCCATATTCTGTAGATACTTTAGTACATACCAAGAGAGAATGTAGACTGTTACGCCTATATTCTGTAGATACTTTAGTACATACCAAGAGAGAATGTAGACTGTTACGCCCATATTCTGTAGATACTTTAGTACATACCAAGAGAGAATGTAGACTGTTACGCCCATATTCTGTAGATACTTTAGTACATACCAAGAGAGAATGTAGACTGTTACGCCCATATTCTGTAGATACTTTAGTACATACCAAGAGAGAATGTAGACTGTTACGCCCATATTCTGTAGATACTTTAGTACATACCAAGAGAGAATGTAGACTGTTACGCCCATATTCTGTAGATACTTTAGTACATACCAAGAGAGAATGTAGACTGTTACGCCCATATTCTGTAGATACTTTAGTACATACCAAGAGAGAATGTAGACTGTTACGCCCATATTCTGTAGATACTTTAGTACATACCAAGAGAGAATGTAGACTGTTACGCCCATATTCTGTAGATACTTTAGTACATACCAAGAGAGAATGTAGACTGTTACGCCCATATTCTGTAGATACTTTAGTACATACCAAGAGAGAATGTAGACTGTTACGCCCATATTCTGTAGATACTTTAGTACATACCAAGAGAGAATGTAGACTGTTACGCCCATATTCTGTAGATACTTTAGTACATACCAAGAGAGAATGTAGACTGTTACGCCCATATTCTGTAGATACTTTAGTACATACCAAGAGAGAATGTAGACTGTTACGCCCATATTCTGTAGATACTTTAGTACATACCAAGAGAGAATGTAGACTGTTACGCCCATATTCTGTAGATACTTTAGTACATACCAAGAGAGAATGTAGACTGTTACGCCCATATTCTGTAGATACTTTAGTACATACCAAGAGAGAATGTAGACTGTTACGCCCATATTCTGTAGATACTTTAGTACATACCAAGAGAGAATGTAGACTGTTACGCCCATATTCTGTAGATACTTTAGTACATACCAAGAGAGAATGTAGACTGTTACGCCCATATTCTGTAGATACTTTAGTACATACCAAGAGAGAATGTAGACTGTTACGCCCATATTCTGTAGATACTTTAGTACATACCAAGAGAGAATGTAGACTGTTACGCCCATATTCTGTAGATACTTTAGTACATACCAAGAGAGAATGTAGACTGTTACGCCCATATTCTGTAGATACTTTAGTACATACCAAGAGAGAATGTAGACTGTTACGCCCATATTCTGTAGATACTTTAGTACATACCAAGAGAGAATGTAGACTGTTACGCCCATATTCTGTAGATACTTTAGTACATACCAAAAGAGAATGTAGACTGTTACGCTCATATTCTGTAGATACTTTAGTACATACCAAGAGAGAATGTAGACTGTTACGCCCATATTCTGTAGATACTTTAGTACATACCAAGAGAGAATGTAGACTGTTACGCCCATATTCTGTAGATACTTTAGTACATACCAAGAGAGAATGTAGACTGTTACGCCCATATTCTGTAGATACTTTAGTACATACCAAGAGAGAATGTAGACTGTTACGCCCATATTCTGTAGATACTTTAGTACATACCAAGAGAGAATGTAGACTGTTACGCTCATATTCTGTAGATACTTTAGTACATACCAAGAGAGAATGTAGACTGTTACGCCCATATTCTGTAGATACTTTAGTACATACCAAGAGAGAATGTAGACTGTTACGCCCATATTCTGTAGATACTTTAGTACATACCAAGAGAGAATGTAGACTGTTACGCCCATATTCTGTAGATACTTTAGTACATACCAAGAGAGAATGTAGACTGTTACGCCCATATTCTGTAGATACTTTAGTACATACCAAGAGAGAATGTAGACTGTTATGCCCATATTCTGTAGATACTTTAGTACATACCAAGAGAGAATGTAGACTGTTATGCCCATATTCTGTAGATACTTTAGTACATACCAAGAGAGAATGTAGACTGTTATGCCCATATTCTGTAGTTACTTTAGTACATACCAAGAGAGAATGTAGACTGTTACGCCCATATTCTGTAGATACTTTAGTACATACCAAGAGAGAATGTAGACTGTTACGCCCATATTCTGTAGATACTTTAGTACATACCCAGAGAGAATGTAGACTGTTACGCCCATATTCTGTAGATACTTTAGTACATACCAAGAGAGAATGTAGACTGTTACGCCATATTCTGTAGATACTTTAGTACATACCCAGAGAGAATGTAGACTGTTACGCCCATATTCTGTAGATACTTTAGTACATACCCAGAGAGAATGTAGACTGTTACGCCCATATTCTGTAGATACTTTAGTACATACCAAGAGAGAATGTAGACTGTTACGCCCATATTCTGTAGATACTTTAGTACATACCAAGAGAGAATGTAGACTGTTACGCTCATATTCTGTAGATACTTTAGTACATACCAAGAGAGAATGTAGACTGTTACGCCCATATTCTGTAGATACTTTAGTACATACCAAGAGAGAATGTAGACTGTTACGCCCATATTCTGTAGATACTTCAGTACATACCAAGAGAGAATGTAGACTGTTACGCCCATATTCTGTAGATACTTTAGTACATACCAAGAGAGAATGTAGACTGTTATGCCCATATTCTGTAGATACTTTAGTACATACCAAGAGAGAATGTAGACTGTTATGCCCATATTCTGTAGATACTTTAGTACATACCAAGAGAGAATGTAGACTGTTATGCCCATATTCTGTAGATACTTTAGTACATACCAAGAGAGAATGTAGACTGTTACGCCCATATTCTGTAGATACTTTAGTACATACCAAGAGAGAATGTAGACTGTTACGCCCATATTCTGTAGATACTTTAGTACATACCCAGAGAGAATGTAGACTGTTACGCCCATATTCTGTAGATACTTTAGTACATACCAAGAGAGAATGTAGACTGTTACGCCCATATTCTGTAGATACTTTAGTACATACCCAGAGAGAATGTAGACTGTTACGCCCATATTCTGTAGATACTTTAGTACATACCCAGAGAGAATGTAGACTGTTACGCCCATATTCTGTAGATACTTTAGTACATACCAAGAGAGAATGTAGACTGTTACGCCCATATTCTGTAGATACTTTAGTACATACCCAGAGAGAATGTAGACTGTTACGCCCATATTCTGTAGATACTTTAGTACATACCCAGAGAGAATGTAGACTGTTACGCCCATATTCTGTAGATACTTTAGTACATACCAAGAGAGAATGTAGACTGTTATGCCCATATTCTGTAGATACTTTAGTACATACCAAGAGAGAATGTAGACTGTTACGCCCATATTCTGTAGATACTTTAGTACATACCAAGAGAGAATGTAGACTGTTACGCCCATATTCTGTAGATACTTTAGTACATACCAAGAGAGAATGTAGACTGTTACGCCCATATTCTGTAGATACTTTAGTACATACCAAGAGAGAATGTAGACTGTTACGCCCATATTCTGTAGATACTTTAGTACATACCAAGAGAGAATGTAGACTGTTATGCCCATATTCTGTAGATACTTTAGTACATACCAAGAGAGAATGTAGACTGTTATGCCCATATTCTGTAGATACTTTAGTACATACCAAGAGAGAATGTAGACTGTTATGCCCATATTCTGTAGATACTTTAGTACATACCAAGAGAGAATGTAGACTGTTACGCCTATATTCTGTAGTAGATACTTTTAGTACATACCAAGAGAGAATGTAGACTGTTATGCCCATATTCTGTAGATACTTTAGTACATACCAAGAGAGAATGTAGACTGTTATGCCCATATTCTGTAGATACTTTAGTACATACCCAGAGAGAATGTAGACTGTTACGCCCATATTCTGTAGATACTTTAGTACATACCAAGAGAGAATGTAGACTGTTACGCCCATATTCTGTAGATACTTTAGTACATACCAAGAGAGAATGTAGACTGTTACGCTATATTCTGTAGATACTTTAGTACATACCAAGTGTAGACTCATATTCTGTAGATACTTTAGTACATACCAAGAGAGAATGTAGACTGTTACGCCCATATTCTGTAGATACTTTAGTACATACCAAGAGAGAATGTAGACTGTTATGCCCATATTCTGTAGATACTTTAGTACATACCAAGAGAGAATGTAGACTGTTATGCCCATATTCTGTAGATACTTCAGTACATACCAAGAGAGAATGTAGACTGTTACGCCCATATTCTGTAGATACTTTAGTACATACCAAGAGAGAATGTAGACTGTTATGCCCATATTCTGTAGATACTTTAGTACATACCAAGAGAGAATGTAGACTGTTATGCCCATATTCTGTAGATACTTTAGTACATACCAAGAGAGAATGTAGACTGTTATGCCCATATTCTGTAGATACTTTAGTACATACCAAGAGAGAATGTAGACTGTTACGCCCATATTCTGTAGATACTTTAGTACATACCAAGAGAGAATGTAGACTGTTACGCCCATATTCTGTAGATACTTTAGTACATACCAAGAGAGAATGTAGACTGTTATGCCCATATTCTGTAGATACTTTAGTACATACCAAGAGAGAATGTAGACTGTTATGCCCATATTCTGTAGATACTTTAGTACATACCAAGAGAGAATGTAGACTGTTATGCCCATATTCTGTAGATACTTTAGTACATACCAAGAGAGAATGTAGACTGTTATGCCCATATTCTGTAGATACTTTAGTACATACCAAGAGAGAATGTAGACTGTTATGCCCATATTCTGTAGATACTTTAGTACATACCAAGAGAGAATGTAGACTGTTATGCCCATATTCTGTAGATACTTTAGTACATACCCAGAGAGAATGTAGACTGTTATGCCCATATTCTGTAGATACTTTAGTACATACCAAGAGAGAATGTAGACTGTTACGCCCATATTCTGTAGATACTTTAGTACATACCAAGAGAGAATGTAGACTGTTACGCTCATATTCTGTAGATACTTTAGTACATACCAAGAGAGAATGTAGACTGTTGCCCATATTCTGTAGATACTTTAGTACATACCAAGAGAGAATGTAGACTGTTATGCCCATATTCTGTAGATACTTTAGTACATACCAAGAGAGAATGTAGACTGTTATGCCCATATTCTGTAGATACTTCAGTACATACCAAGAGAGAATGTAGACTGTTACGCCCATATTCTGTAGATACTTTAGTACATACCAAGAGAGAATGTAGACTGTTATGCCCATATTCTGTAGATACTTTAGTACATACCAAGAGAGAATGTAGACTGTTATGCCCATATTCTGTAGATACTTTAGTACATACCAAGAGAGAATGTAGACTGTTATGCCCATATTCTGTAGATACTTTAGTACATACCAAGAGAGAATGTAGACTGTTACGCCCATATTCTGTAGATACTTTAGTACATACCAAGAGAGAATGTAGACTGTTACGCCCATATTCTGTAGATACTTTAGTACATACCAAGAGAGAATGTAGACTGTTACGCCCATATTCTGTAGATACTTTAGTACATACCAAGAGAGAATGTAGACTGTTACGCCCATATTCTGTAGATACTTTAGTACATACCCAGAGAGAATGTAGACTGTTACGCCCATATTCTGTAGATACTTTAGTACATACCAAGAGAGAATGTAGACTGTTACGCCCATATTCTGTAGATACTTTAGTACATACCCAGAGAGAATGTAGACTGTTACGCCCATATTCTGTAGATACTTTAGTACATACCCAGAGAGAATGTAGACTGTTACGCCCATATTCTGTAGATACTTTAGTACATACCAAGAGAGAATGTAGACTGTTACGCCCATATTCTGTAGATACTTTAGTACATACCAAGAGAGAATGTAGACTGTTACGCCCATATTCTGTAGATACTTTAGTACATACCAAGAGAGAATGTAGACTATTCTTTCAGCTCATATTCTGTAGATACTTTAGTACATACCAAGAGAGAATGTAGACTGTTACGCCCATATTCTGTAGATACTTTAGTACATACCAAGAGAGAATGTAGACTGTTACGCCCATATTCTGTAGATACTTTAGTACATACCAAGAGAGAATGTAGACTGTTACGCCCATATTCTGTAGATACTTTAGTACATACCAAGAGAGAATGTAGACTGTTACGCCCATATTCTGTAGATACTTTAGTACATACCAAGAGAGAATGTAGACTGTTACGCTCATATTCTGTAGATACTTTAGTACATACCAAGAGAGAATGTAGACTGTTACGCCCATATTCTGTAGATACTTTAGTACATACCAAGAGAGAATGTAGACTGTTACGCCCATATTCTGTAGATACTTTAGTACATACCAAGAGAGAATGTAGACTGTTACGCCCATATTCTGTAGATACTTTAGTACATACCAAGAGAGAATGTAGACTGTTACGCCCATATTCTGTAGATACTTTAGTACATACCAAGAGAGAATGTAGACTGTTATGCCCATATTCTGTAGATACTTTAGTACATACCAAGAGAGAATGTAGACTGTTATGCCCATATTCTGTAGATACTTTAGTACATACCAAGAGAGAATGTAGACTGTTACGCCCATATTCTGTAGATACTTTAGTACATACCAAGAGAGAATGTAGACTGTTACGCCCATATTCTGTAGATACTTTAGTACATACCCAGAGAGAATGTAGACTGTCACGCCCATATTCTGTAGATACTTTAGTACATACCAAGAGAGAATGTAGACTGTTAATCCCATATTCTGTAGATACTTTAGTACATACCCAGAGAGAATGTAGACTGTTACGCCCATATTCTGTAGATACTTTAGTACATACCCAGAGAGAATGTAGACTGTTACGCCCATATTCTGTAGATACTTTAGTACATACCAAGAGAGAATGTAGACTGTTACGCCCATATTCTGTAGATACTTTAGTACATACCAAGAGAGAATGTAGACTGTTACGCTCATATTCTGTAGATACTTTAGTACATACCAAGAGAGAATGTAGACTGTTACGCCCATATTCTGTAGATACTTTAGTACATACCAAGAGAGAATGTAGACTGTTACGCCCATATTCTGTAGATACTTTAGTACATACCAAGAGAGAATGTAGACTGTTACTATATTCTGTAGATACTTTAGTACATACCAAGAGAGAATGTAGACTGTTACGCCCATATTCTGTAGATACTTTAGTACATACCAAGAGAGAATGTAGACTGTTACGCCCATATTCTGTAGATACTTTAGTACATACCAAGAGAGAATGTAGACTGTTACGCCCATATTCTGTAGATACTCAGTACATACCAAGAGAGAATGTCGCCTATATTCTGTAGATACTTTAGTACATACCAAGAGAGAATCTGCATATTCTGTAGATAGCTAGTACATACAAGAGAGAATGTAGACTGTTACTCATATTCTGTAGATACTTTAGTACATACCAAGAGAGAATGTAGACTGTTATGCCCATATTCTGTAGATACTTTAGTACATACCAAGAGAGAATGTAGACTGTTATGCCCATATTCTGTAGATACTTTAGTACATACCAAGAGAGAATGTAGACTGTTATGCCCATATTCTGTAGATACTTTAGTACATACCAAGAGAGAATGTAGACTGTTACGCCCATATTCTGTAGATACTTTAGTACATACCAAGAGAGAATGTAGACTGTTATGCCCATATTCTGTAGATACTTTAGTACATACCCAGAGAGAATGTAGACTGTTACGCCCATATTCTGTAGATACTTTAGTACATACCAAGAGAGAATGTAGACTGTTACGCCATATTCTGTAGATACTTTAGTACATACCCAGAGAGAATGTAGACTGTTACGCCCATATTCTGTAGATACTTTAGTACATACCCAGAGAGAATGTAGACTGTTACGCCCATATTCTGTAGATACTTTAGTACATACCAAGAGAGAATGTAGACTGTTACGCCCATATTCTGTAGATACTTTAGTACATACCCAGAGAGAATGTAGACTGTTACGCCCATATTCTGTAGATACTTTAGTACATACCCAGAGAGAATGTAGACTGTTACGCCCATATTCTGTAGATACTTTAGTACATACCAAGAGAGAATGTAGACTGTTATGCCCATATTCTGTAGATACTTTAGTACATACCAAGAGAGAATGTAGACTGTTAGCCCATATTCTGTAGATACTTTAGTACATACCAGAGAGAATGTAGACTGTTATTCGCCCATATTCTGTAGATACTTTAGTACATACCAAGAGAGAATGTAGACTGTTACGCCCATATTCTGTAGATACTTTAGTACATACCAAGAGAGAATGTAGACTGTTATGCCCATATTCTGTAGATACTTTAGTACATACCAAGAGAGAATGTAGACTGTTACTGCCCATATTCTGTAGATACTTTAGTACATACCAAGAGAGAATGTAGACTGTTATGCCCATATTCTGTAGATACTTTAGTACATACCAAGAGAGAATGTAGACTATTATGCCCATATTCTGTAGATACTTTAGTACATACCAAGAGAGAATGTAGACTGTTATGCCCATATTCTGTAGATACTTTAGTACATACCAAGAGAGAATGTAGACTGTTATGCCCATATTCTGTAGATACTTTAGTACATACCCAGAGAGAATGTAGACTGTTACGCCCATATTCTGTAGATACTTTAGTACATACCAAGAGAGAATGTAGACTGTTACGCCCATATTCTGTAGATACTTTAGTACATACCAAGAGAGAATGTAGACTATTACGCTCATATTCTGTAGATACTTTAGTACATACCAAGAGAGAATGTAGACTGTTACGCCCATATTCTGTAGATACTTTAGTACATACCAAGAGAGAATGTAGACTGTTATGCCCATATTCTGTAGATACTTTAGTACATACCAAGAGAGAATGTAGACTGTTATGCCCATATTCTGTAGATACTTTAGTACATACCAAGAGAGAATGTAGACTGTTATGCCCATATTCTGTAGATACTTTAGTACATAGCCAAGTACATACCCAGAGAGAATGTAGACTGTTACGCCCATATTCTGTAGATGCTAGTACATACCAAGAGAATATTCTGTAGAGCTGTTCAGATATTCTGTAGATACTTTAGTACATACCCAAGAGAGAATGTAGACTGTTCGCCCATATTCTGTAGATACTTTAGTACATACCAAGAGAGAATGTAGACTATTCCATATTCTGTAGATGCTTTAGTACATGCCCAGAGAATGTAGACTGTTGCCCATATTCTGTAGATACTTTAGTACAAGAGAGAATGTAGACTATTCGCCCATATTCTGTAGATACTTTAGTACATACCAAGAGAGAATGTAGACTGTTATGCCCATATTCTGTAGATACTTTAGTACATACCAAGAGAATGTAGACTGTTATGCCCATATTCTGTAGATACTTTAGTACATACCAAGAGAGAATGTAGACTATGCCCATATTCTGTAGATACTTTAGTACATACCAAGAGAGAATGTAGACTATTCGCCCATATTCTGTAGATACTTTAGTACATACCAAGAGAATGTAGACTGTTATGCCCATATTCTGTAGATACTTTAGTACATACCAAGAGAGAATGTAGACTGTTATGCCCATATTCTGTAGATACTTTAGTACATACCCAGAGAGAATGTAGACTATTATGCCCATATTCTGTAGATACTTTAGTACATACCAAGAGAGAATGTAGACTGTTATGCCCATATTCTGTAGATACTTTAGTACATACCAAGAGAGAATGTAGACTGTTCGCCCATATTCTGTAGATACTTTAGTACATACCAAGAGAGAATGTAGACTGTTATGCCCACATATTCTGTAGATACTTTAGTACATACCAAGAGAGAATGTAGACTGTTATGCCCATATTCTGTAGATACTTTAGTACATACCCAGAGAGAATGTAGACTGTTATGCCCATATTCTGTAGATACTTTAGTACATACCAAGAGAATGTAGACTGTTCACGCCCATATTCTGTAGATACTTTAGTACATACCAAGAGAGAATGTAGACTGTTACGCCCATATTCTGTAGATGCTTTAGTACATACCAAGAGAATGTAGACTGTTCGCCCATATTCTGTAGATACTTTAGTACATACCAAGAGAGAATGTAGACTGTTATGCCCATATTCTGTAGATACTTTAGTACATACCAGAGAGAATGTAGACTGTTATGCCCATATTCTGTAGATACTTTAGTACATACCAAGAGAATGTAGACTGTTAGCCCATATTCTGTAGATACTTTAGTACATACCAAGAGAGAATGTAGACTGTTATGCCCATATTCTGTAGATACTTTAGTACATACCAAGAGAGAATGTAGACTGTTATGCCCATATTCTGTAGATACTTTAGTACATACCAAGAGAGAATGTAGACTGTTATGCCCATATTCTGTAGATACTTTAGTACATACCAAGAGAGAATGTAGACTGTTACGCCCATATTCTGTAGATACTTTAGTACATACCAAGAGAGAATGTAGACTGTTACGCCCATATTCTGTAGATACTTTAGTACATACCAGAGAGAATGTAGACTGTTGCATATTCTGTAGATACTTTAGTACATACCAAGAGAGAATGTAGACTGTTATGCCCATATTCTGTAGATACTTTAGTACATACCAAGAGAGAATGTAGACTGTTAAGCCCATATTCTGTAGATACTTTAGTACATACCAAGAGAATGTAGACTGCCCATATTCTGTAGATACTTTAGTACATACCAAGAGAGATGTAGACTAGATATTCTGTAGATACTTTAGTACATACCAAGAGAGATGTAGACTGTTCGCCCATATTCTGTAGATACTTTAGTACATACCAAGAGAGAATGTAGACTATGCCCATATTCTGTAGATACTTTAGTACATACCAAGAGAGAATGTAGACTATTACGCCCATATTCTGTAGATACTTTAGTACATACCAAGAGAGAATGTAGACTGTTATGCCCATATTCTGTAGATGCTTTAGTACATACCAAGAGAGAATGTAGACTGTTACGCCCATATTCTGTAGATACTTTAGTACATACCAAGAGAGAATGTAGACTGTTACGCCCATATTCTGTAGATACTTTAGTACATACCAAGAGAGAATGTAGACTGTTACGCCCATATTCTGTAGATACTTTAGTACATACCAAGAGAGAATGTAGACTATTCGCCCATATTCTGTAGATACTTTAGTACATACCAAGAGAGAATGTAGACTGTTATGCCCATATTCTGTAGATACTTTAGTACATACCAAGAGAGAATGTAGACTGTTATGCCCATATTCTGTAGATACTTTAGTACATACCAAGAGAGAATGTAGACTGTTATGCCCATATTCTGTAGATACTTTAGTACATACCAAGAGAGAATGTAGACTGTTACGCCCATATTCTGTAGATACTTTAGTACATACCAAGAGAGAATGTAGACTGTTACGCCCATATTCTGTAGATACTTTAGTACATACCAAGAGAATGTAGACTATTCGCCCATATTCTGTAGATGCTAGTACATACCAAGAGAATGTGACTGTTAAGCCCATATTCTGTAGATACTTTAGTACATACCAAGAGAGAATGTAGACTGTTCGCTCTCTATATTCTGTAGATACTTTAGTACATACCAAGAGAGAATGTAGACTGTTATGCCCATATTCTGTAGATACTTTAGTACATACCAAGAGAGAATGTAGACTGTTACGCCCATATTCTGTAGATACTTTAGTACATACCAAGAGAGAATGTAGACTGTTAAGCCCATATTCTGTAGATACTAGTACATACCAAGAGAGAATGTAGACTGTTAGCCCATATTCTGTAGATACTTTAGTACATACCAAGAGAGAATGTGGGCTATTACGCCCATATTCTGTAGATACTTTAGTACATACCAAGAGAGAATGTAGACTGTTGCCCATATTCTGTAGATACTTTAGTACATACCCAGAGAGAATGTGAACTAATATTCTGTAGATACTTTAGTACATACCAAGAGAGATGTAGACTATTGCCCATATTCTGTAGATACTTTAGTACATACCAAGAGAGAATGTAGACTGTTACGCCCATATTCTGTAGATACTTTAGTACATACCAAGAGAGAATGTAGACTGTTATGCCATATTCTGTAGATACTTTAGTACATACCAAGAGAATGTAGACTATTCGCTCATATTCTGTAGATACTTTAGTACATACCAAGAGAGAATGTAGACTGTTCGCCCATATTCTGTAGATACTTTAGTACATACCAAGAGAGAATGTAGACTGTTACGCCCATATTCTGTAGATACTTTAGTACATACCAAGAGAGAATGTAGACTGTTACGCCCATATTCTGTAGATACTTTAGTACATACCAAGAGAGAATGTAGACTGTTACCCATATTCTGTAGATACTTTAGTACATACCAAGAGAGAATGTAGACTGTTATGCCCATATTCTGTAGATACTTTAGTACATACCAAGAGAGAATGTAGACTGTTATGCCCATATTCTGTAGATACTTTAGTACATACCCAGAGAGAATGTAGACTGTTATGCCCATATTCTGTAGATGCTTTAGTACATACCAAGAGAGAATGTAGACTGTTGCCCATATTCTGTAGATACTTTAGTACATACCCAGAGAGAATGTAGACTATTACGCCCATATTCTGTAGATACTTTAGTACATACCAAGAGAGAATGTAGACTGTTACGCCCATATTCTGTAGATACTTTAGTACATACCCAGAGAGAATGTAGATACATATTCTGTAGATACTTTAGTACATACCAAGAGAGAATGTAGACTGTTATGCCCATATTCTGTAGATACTTTAGTACATACCAAGAGAGAATGTAGACTGTTATTCGCCCATATTCTGTAGATACTTTAGTACATACCAAGAGAGAATGTAGACTGTTACGCCCATATTCTGTAGATACTTTAGTACATACCAAGAGAGAGAATGTAGACTGTTCGCCCATATTCTGTAGATACTTTAGTACATACCAAGAGAGAATGTAGACTGTTATGCCCATATTCTGTAGATACTTTAGTACATACCAAGAGAGAATGTAGACTGTTACGCCCATATTCTGTAGATACTTTAGTACATACCAAGAGAGAATGTAGACTATTCGCCCATATTCTGTAGATACTTTAGTACATACCAAGAGAGAATGTAGACTGTTGTGCCCATATTCTGTAGATACTTTAGTACATACCCAGAGAGAATGTAGACTGTTATGCCCATATTCTGTAGATACTTTAGTACATACCAAGAGAGAATGTAGACTGTTACGCCCATATTCTGTAGATACTTTAGTACATACCAAGAGAGAATGTAGACTGTTACGCCCATATTCTGTAGATGCTTTAGTACATACCAAGAGAGAATGTAGACTGTTACTGCCATATTCTGTAGATACTTTAGTACATACCCAAGAGAGAATGTAGACTGTTACGCCCATATTCTGTAGATACTTTAGTACATACCAAGAGAGAATGTAGACTGTTACGCCCATATTCTGTAGATACTTTAGTACATACCCAGAGAGAATGTAGACTGTTACGCCCATATTCTGTAGATACTTTAGTACATACCAAGAGAGAATGTAGACTGTTATGCCCATATTCTGTAGATACTTTAGTACATACCAAGAGAATGTAGACTATTACGCCCATATTCTGTAGATACTTTAGTACATACCAAGAGAGAATGTAGACTGCCCATATTCTGTAGATACTTTAGTACATACCAAGAGAGAATGTAGACTGTTATGCCCACATATTCTGTAGATGCTTTAGTACATACCAAGAGAAATGTAGACTGTTATGCCCATATTCTGTAGATACTTTAGTACATACCAAGAGAGAATGTAGACTGTTACGCCCATATTCTGTAGATACTTTAGTACATACCAAGAGAGAATGTAGACTGTTCGCCCATATTCTGTAGATACTTTAGTACATACCAAGAGAGAATGTAGACTATTCGCCCATATTCTGTAGATACTTTAGTACATACCAAGAGAGAATGTAGACTATTCGCCCATATTCTGTAGATACTTTAGTACATACCAAGAGAGAATGTAGACTATTCGCCCATATTCTGTAGATACTTTAGTACATACCAAGAGAGAATGTAGACTGTTATGCCCATATTCTGTAGATACTTTAGTACATACCAAGAGAGAATGTAGACTGTTACGCCCATATTCTGTAGATACTTTAGTACATACCAAGAGAGAATGTAGACTGTTATGCCCATATTCTGTAGATACTTTAGTACATACCAAGAGAGAATGTAGACTGTTACGCCCATATTCTGTAGATACTTTAGTACATACCAAGAGAGAATGTAGACTGTTATGCCCATATTCTGTAGATACTTTAGTACATACCAAGAGAGAATGTAGACTGTTATGCCCATATTCTGTAGATACTTTAGTACATACCAAGAGAGAATGTAGACTGTTATGCCCATATTCTGTAGATACTTTAGTACATACCAAGAGAGAATGTAGACTATTGCCCATATTCTGTAGATACTTTAGTACATACCAAGAGAGAATGTAGACTGTTCGCCCATATTCTGTAGATACTTTAGTACATATATTCTGTAGATACTTTAGTACATACCCAGAGAGAATGTAGACTGTTACGCCCATATTCTGTAGATACTTTAGTACATACCAAGAGAGAATGTAGACTGTTACGCCCATATTCTGTAGAGATACTTTAGTACATACCAAGAGAGAATGTAGACTGTTATGCCCATATTCTGTAGATACTTTAGTACATACCAAGAGAGAATGTAGACTGTTATGCCCATATTCTGTAGATGCTTTAGTACATACCAAGAGAATGTAGACTATTCCCATATTCTGTAGATACTTTAGTACATACCCAGAGAGAATGTGACTGTTCATATTCTGTAGATACTTTAGTACATACCAAGAGAGAATGTAGACTGTTACGCCCATATTCTGTAGATACTTTAGTACATACCAGAGAGAATGTAGACTGTGCCCATATTCTGTAGATACTTTAGTACATACCAGAGAGAATGTAGACTATGCCCATATTCTGTAGATACTTTAGTACATACCAAGAGAGAATGTAGACTGTTACGCCCATATTCTGTAGATACTTTAGTACATACCAAGAGAGAATGTAGACTGTTCGCCCATATTTCTGTAGATACTTTAGTACATACCAAGAGAGAATGTAGACTGTTGCCCATATTCTGTAGATACTTTAGTACATACCAAGAGAGAATGTAGACTATTGCCCATATTCTGTAGATACTTTAGTACATACCAAGAGAGAATGTAGACTGTTACGCCCATATTCTGTAGATGCTTTAGTACATACCAAGAGAGAATGTAGACTGTTGCCCATATTCTGTAGATACTTTAGTACATACCAAGAGAGAATGTAGACTGTTATGCCCATATTCTGTAGATACTTTAGTACATACCCAGAGAGAATGTAGACTGTTACGCCCATATTCTGTAGATACTTTAGTACATACCAAGAGAGAATGTAGACTGTTACTGCTATTCGCCCATATTCTGTAGATACTTTAGTACATACCAAGAGAGAATGTAGACTGTTGCCCCATATTCTGTAGATGCTTTAGTACATACCAAGAGAATGTAGACTGTTATGCCCATATTCTGTAGATACTTTAGTACATACCAAGAGAGAATGTAGACTGTTACGCCCATATTCTGTAGATACTTTAGTACATACCAAGAGAGAATGTAGACTGTTACGCCCATATTCTGTAGATACTTTAGTACATACCAAGAGAGAATGTAGACTATTACGCCATATTCTGTAGATACTTTAGTACATACCAAGAGAGAATGTAGACTGTTATGCCCATATTCTGTAGATACTTTAGTACATACCAAGAGAGAATGTAGACTGTTATGCCCATATTCTGTAGATACTTTAGTACATACCAAGAGAGAATGTAGACTGTTACGCCCATATTCTGTAGATACTTTAGTACATACCAAGAGAGAATGTAGACTGTTATGCCCATATTCTGTAGATACTTTAGTACATACCAAGAGAGAATGTAGACTGTTATGCCCATATTCTGTAGATACTTTAGTACATACCAAGAGAGAATGTAGACTGTTATGCCCATATTCTGTAGATACTTTAGTACATACCAAGAGAGAATGTAGACTGTTACGCCCATATTCTGTAGATACTTTAGTACATACCAAGAGAGAATGTAGACTGTTATGCCATATTCTGTAGATACTTTAGTACATACCAAGAGAGAATGTAGACTGTTACGCTCATATTCTGTAGATACTTTAGTACATACCAAGAGAGAATGTAGACTGTTATGCCCATATTCTGTAGATACTTTAGTACATACCAAGAGAGAATGTAGACTGTTATGCCCATATTCTGTAGATACTTTAGTACATACCAAGAGAGAATGTAGACTGTTGCCCATATTCTGTAGATACTTTAGTACATACCAAGAGAGAATGTAGACTGTTACGCCCATATTCTGTAGATACTTTAGTACATACCAAGAGAGAATGTAGACTGTTATGCCCATATTCTGTAGATACTTTAGTACATACCAAGAGAGAATGTAGACTGTTATGCCATATTCTGTAGATACTTTAGTACATACCAAGAGAGAATGTAGACTGTTATGCCCATATTCTGTAGATACTTTAGTACATACCAAGAGAGAATGTAGACTGTTACGCCCATATTCTGTAGATACTTTAGTACATACCAAGAGAGAATGTAGACTGTTACGCCCATATTCTGTAGATACTTTAGTACATACCCAGAGAGAATGTAGACTGTTGCCCATATTCTGTAGATACTTTAGTACATACCCAGAGAGAATGTAGACTGTTACTGCCCATATTCTGTAGATACTTTAGTACATACCAAGAGAGAATGTAGACTGTTACGCCCATATTCTGTAGATACTTTAGTACATACCAAGAGAGAATGTAGACTGTTACGCCCATATTCTGTAGATACTTTAGTACATACCAAGAGAGAATGTAGACTGTTATGCCCATATATTCTGTAGATACTTTAGTACATACCAAGAGAGAATGTAGACTGTTATGCCCATATTCTGTAGATACTTTAGTACATACCAAGAGAGAATGTAGACTGTTATGCCCATATTCTGTAGATACTTTAGTACATACCAAGAGAGAATGTAGACTGTTACGCCCATATTCTGTAGATACTTTAGTACATACCAAGAGAGAATGTAGACTGTTATGCCCATATTCTGTAGATACTTTAGTACATACCAAGAGAGAATGTAGACTGTTACCCATATTCTGTAGATACTTTAGTACATACCAAGAGAGAATGTAGACTGTTACGCCCATATTCTGTAGATACTTTAGTACATACCAAGAGAGAATGTAGACTGTTATGCCCATATTCTGTAGATACTTTAGTACATACCAAGAGAGAATGTAGACTGTTATGCCCATATTCTGTAGATACTTTAGTACATACCAAGAGAGAATGTAGACTGTTACGCCCATATTCTGTAGATACTTTAGTACATACCAAGAGAGAATGTAGACTGTTATGCCCATATTCTGTAGATACTTTAGTACATACCAAGAGAGAATGTAGACTGTTACGCCCATATTCTGTAGATACTTTAGTACATACCAAGAGAGAATGTAGACTGTTACGCCCATATTCTGTAGATACTTTAGTACATACCAAGAGAGAATGTAGACTGTTACGCCCATATTCTGTAGATACTTTAGTACATACCAAGAGAGAATGTAGACTGTTATGCCCATATTCTGTAGATACTTTAGTACATACCAAGAGAGAATGTAGACTGTTATGCCCATATTCTGTAGATACTTTAGTACATACCAAGAGAGAATGTAGACTGTTACGCCCATATTCTGTAGATACTTTAGTACATACCAAGAGAGAATGTAGACTGTTACGCCCATATTCTGTAGATACTTTAGTACATACCAAGAGAGAATGTAGACTGTTATGCCCATATTCTGTAGATACTTTAGTACATACCAAGAGAGAATGTAGACTGTTATGCCCATATTCTGTAGATACTTTAGTACATACCAGAGAGAATGTAGACTGTTATGCCCATATTCTGTAGATACTTTAGTACATACCAAGAGAGAATGTAGACTGTTATGCCCATATTCTGTAGATACTTTAGTACATACCAAGAGAGAATGTAGAGCTATTCTGCCCATATTCTGTAGATACTTTAGTACATACCAAGAGAGAATGTAGACTGTTACGCTCATATTCTGTAGATACTTTAGTACATACCAAGAGAGAATGTAGACTGTTATGCCCATATTCTGTAGATACTTTAGTACATACCAAGAGAGAATGTAGACTGTTATGCCCATATTCTGTAGATACTTTAGTACATACCAAGAGAGAATGTAGACTGTTACGCCCATATTCTGTAGATACTTTAGTACATACCAAGAGAGAATGTAGACTGTTACGCCCATATTCTGTAGATACTTTAGTACATACCAAGAGAGAATGTAGACTGTTATGCCCATATTCTGTAGATACTTTAGTACATACCAAGAGAGAATGTAGACTGTTATGCCCATATTCTGTAGATACTTTAGTACATACCAAGAGAGAATGTAGACTGTTACTGCCCATATTCTGTAGATACTTTAGTACATACCAAGAGAGAATGTAGACTGTTACGCCCATATTCTGTAGATACTTTAGTACATACCAAGAGAGAATGTAGACTGTTATGCCCATATTCTGTAGATACTTTAGTACATACCAAGAGAGAATGTAGACTGTTACGCCCATATTCTGTAGATACTTTAGTACATACCAAGAGAGAATGTAGACTGTTACGCCCATATTCTGTAGATACTTTAGTACATACCAAGAGAGAATGTAGACTGTTATGCCCATATTCTGTAGATACTTTAGTACATACCAAGAGAGAATGTAGACTGTTACGCCCATATTCTGTAGATACTTTAGTACATACCAAGAGAGAATGTAGACTGTTACGCCCATATTCTGTAGATACTTTAGTACATACCAAGAGAGAATGTAGACTGTTATGCCCATATTCTGTAGATACTTTAGTACATACCAAGAGAGAATGTAGACTGTTACGCCCATATTCTGTAGATACTTTAGTACATACCAAGAGAGAATGTAGACTGTTACGCCCATATTCTGTAGATACTTTAGTACATACCAAGAGAGAATGTAGACTGTTATGCCCATATTCTGTAGATACTTTAGTACATACCAAGAGAGAATGTAGACTGTTACGCCCATATTCTGTAGATACTTTAGTACATACCAAGAGAGAATGTAGACTGTTATGCCCATATTCTGTAGATACTTTAGTACATACCAAGAGAGAATGTAGACTGTTATGCCCATATTCTGTAGATACTTTAGTACATACCAAGAGAGAATGTAGACTGTTAGCCCATATTCTGTAGATACTTTAGTACATACCAAGAGAGAATGTAGACTGTTACGCCCATATTCTGTAGATACTTTAGTACATACCAAGAGAGAATGTAGACTGTTACGCCCATATTCTGTAGATACTTTAGTACATACCAGAGAGAATGTAGACTGTTACGCCCATATTCTGTAGATACTTTAGTACATACCAAGAGAGAATGTAGACTGTTACGCCCATATTCTGTAGATACTTTAGTACATACCCAGAGAGAATGTAGACTGTTACGCCCATATTCTGTAGATACTTTAGTACATACCAGAGAGAATGTAGACTGTTACGCCCCATATTCTGTAGATACTTTAGTACATACCAAGAGAGAATGTAGACTATTCGCCCATATTCTGTAGATACTTTAGTACATACCCAGAGAGAATGTAGACTGTTATGCCCATATTCTGTAGATACTTTAGTACATACCAAGAGAGAATGTAGACTGTTATGCCCATATTCTGTAGATACTTTAGTACATACCAAGAGAGAATGTAGACTGTTATGCCCATATTCTGTAGATACTTTAGTACATACCAAGAGAGAATGTAGACTGTTACGCCCATATTCTGTAGATACTTTAGTACATACCAAGAGAGAATGTAGACTGTTACGCCCATATTCTGTAGATACTTTAGTACATACCAAGAGAGAATGTAGACTGTTATGCTCATATTCTGTAGATACTTTAGTACATACCAAGAGAGAATGTAGACTGTTATGCCCATATTCTGTAGATACTTTAGTACATACCAAGAGAGAATGTAGACTGTTACGCCCATATTCTGTAGATACTTTAGTACATACCAAGAGAGAATGTAGACTGTTACGCCCATATTCTGTAGATACTTTAGTACATACCAAGAGAGAATGTAGACTGTTACGCCCATATTCTGTAGATACTTTAGTACATACCAAGAGAGAATGTAGACTGTTACGCCCATATTCTGTAGATACTTTAGTACATACCAAGAGAGAATGTAGACTATTCGCCCATATTCTGTAGATACTTTAGTACATACCCAGAGAGAATGTAGACTGTTACGCCCATATTCTGTAGATACTTTAGTACATACCAAGAGAGAATGTAGACTGTTACGCCCATATTCTGTAGATACTTTAGTACATACCAAGAGAGAATGTAGACTGTTACGCCCATATTCTGTAGATACTTTAGTACATACCAAGAGAGAATGTAGACTGTTACGCCCATATTCTGTAGATACTTTAGTACATACCAAGAGAGAATGTAGACTGTTCGCCCATATTCTGTAGATACTTTAGTACATACCAAGAGAGAATGTAGACTGTTACGCCCATATTCTGTAGATACTTTAGTACATACCAAGAGAGAATGTAGACTGTTATGCCCATATTCTGTAGATACTTTAGTACATACCAAGAGAGAATGTAGACTGTTATGCCCATATTCTGTAGATACTTTAGTACATACCAAGAGAGAATGTAGACTGTTATGCCCATATTCTGTAGATACTTTAGTACATACCAAGAGAGAATGTAGACTGTTATGCCCATATTCTGTAGATACTTTAGTACATACCAAGAGAGAATGTAGACTGTTATGCCCATATTCTGTAGATACTTTAGTACATACCAAGAGAGAATGTAGACTGTTACGCCCATATTCTGTAGATACTTTAGTACATACCAAGAGAGAATGTAGACTGTTACGCCCATATTCTGTAGATACTTTAGTACATACCCAGAGAGAATGTAGACTGTTACGCCCATATTCTGTAGATACTTTAGTACATACCAAGAGAGAATGTAGACTGTTATGCCCATATTCTGTAGATACTTTAGTACATACCAAGAGAGAATGTAGACTGTTACCCCATATTCTGTAGATACTTTAGTACATACCAAGAGAGAATGTAGACTGTTACGCCCATATTCTGTAGATACTTTAGTACATACCAAGAGAGAATGTAGACTGTTATGCCCATATTCTGTAGATACTTTAGTACATACCAAGAGAGAATGTAGACTGTTACGCCCATATTCTGTAGATACTTTAGTACATACCAAGAGAGAATGTAGACTGTTATGCCCATATTCTGTAGATACTTTAGTACATACCAAGAGAGAATGTAGACTGTTACGCCCATATTCTGTAGATACTTTAGTACATACCAAGAGAGAATGTAGACTGTTATGCCCATATTCTGTAGATACTTTAGTACATACCAAGAGAGAATGTAGACTGTTACGCCCATATTCTGTAGATACTTTAGTACATACCAAGAGAGAATGTAGACTGTTATGCCCATATTCTGTAGATACTTTAGTACATACCAAGAGAGAATGTAGACTGTTATGCCCATATTCTGTAGATACTTTAGTACATACCCAGAGAGAATGTAGACTGTTACGCCCATATTCTGTAGATACTTTAGTACATACCAAGAGAGAATGTAGACTGTTACGCCCATATTCTGTAGATACTTTAGTACATACCAAGAGAGAATGTAGACTGTTACGCTCATATTCTGTAGATACTTTAGTACATACCAAGAGAGAATGTAGACTGTTACGCCCATATTCTGTAGATACTTTAGTACATACCAAGAGAGAATGTAGACTGTTATGCCCATATTCTGTAGATACTTTAGTACATACCAAGAGAGAATGTAGACTGTTACGCCCATATTCTGTAGATACTTTAGTACATACCAAGAGAGAATGTAGACTGTTATGCCCATATTCTGTAGATACTTTAGTACATACCAAGAGAGAATGTAGACTGTTATGCCCATATTCTGTAGATACTTTAGTACATACCAAGAGAGAATGTAGACTGTTATGCCCATATTCTGTAGATACTTTAGTACATACCAAGAGAGAATGTAGACTGTTACGCCCATATTCTGTAGATACTTTAGTACATACCAAGAGAATGTAGACTGTTACGCCCATATTCTGTAGATACTTTAGTACATACCAAGAGAGAATGTAGACTATTACGCCCATATTCTGTAGATACTTTAGTACATACCAAGAGAGAATGTAGACTGTTACGCCCATATTCTGTAGATACTTTAGTACATACCAAGAGAGAATGTAGACTGTTACGCCCATATTCTGTAGATACTTTAGTACATACCCAGAGAGAATGTAGACTGTTACGCCTATATTCTGTAGATACTTTAGTACATACCAAGAGAGAATGTAGACTGTTACGCCCATATTCTGTAGATACTTTAGTACATACCAAGAGAGAATGTAGACTGTTATGCCCATATTCTGTAGATACTTTAGTACATACCAAGAGAGAATGTAGACTGTTACGCCCATATTCTGTAGATACTTTAGTACATACCAAGAGAGAATGTAGACTGTTATGCCCATATTCTGTAGATACTTTAGTACATACCAAGAGAGAATGTAGACTGTTATGCCCATATTCTGTAGATACTTTAGTACATACCAAGAGAGAATGTAGACTGTTACGCCCATATTCTGTAGATACTTTAGTACATACCAAGAGAGAATGTAGACTGTTATGCCCATATTCTGTAGATACTTTAGTACATACCAAGAGAGAATGTAGACTGTTATGCCCATATTCTGTAGATACTTTAGTACATACCCAGAGAGAATGTAGACTGTTACGCCCATATTCTGTAGATACTTTAGTACATACCAAGAGAGAATGTAGACTGTTACGCCCATATTCTGTAGATACTTTAGTACATACCAAGAGAGAATGTAGACTGTTACGCTCATATTCTGTAGATACTTTAGTACATACCAAGAGAGAATGTAGACTGTTACGCCCATATTCTGTAGATACTTTAGTACATACCAAGAGAGAATGTAGACTGTTATGCCCATATTCTGTAGATACTTTAGTACATACCAAGAGAGAATGTAGACTGTTATGCCCATATTCTGTAGATACTTTAGTACATACCAAGAGAGAATGTAGACTGTTATGCCCATATTCTGTAGATACTTTAGTACATACCAGAGAGAATGTAGACTGTTATGCCCATATTCTGTAGATACTTTAGTACATACCAAGAGAGAATGTAGACTGTTATGCCCATATTCTGTAGATACTTTAGTACATACCAAGAGAGAATGTAGACTGTTATGCCCATATTCTGTAGATACTTTAGTACATACCAAGAGAGAATGTAGACTATTACGCCCATATTCTGTAGATACTTTAGTACATACCAAGAGAGAATGTAGACTGTTACGCCCATATTCTGTAGATACTTTAGTACATACCCAGAGAGAATGTAGACTGTTATGCCCATATTCTGTAGATACTTTAGTACATACCAAGAGAGAATGTAGACTGTTACGCCCATATTCTGTAGATACTTTAGTACATACCCAGAGAGAATGTAGACTGTTACGCCCATATTCTTTAGATACTTTAGTACATACCCAGAGAGAATGTAGACTGTTGCCCATATTCTGTAGATGCTTTAGTACATACCAAGAAAGAATGTAGACTATTCGCCCATATTCTGTAGATACTTTAGTACATACCCAGAGAGAATGTAGACTGTTACGCCCATATTCTGTAGATACTTTAGTACATACCCAGAGAGAATGTAGACTATTACGCCCATATTCTGTAGATACTTTAGTACATACCAAGAGAGAATGTAGACTGTTATGCCCATATTCTGTAGATACTTTAGTACATACCAAGAGAGAATGTAGACTGTTACGCCCATATTCTGTAGATACTTTAGTACATACCAAGAGAGAATGTAGACTGTTATGCCCATATTCTGTAGATACTTTAGTACATACCAAGAGAGAATGTAGACTATTCGCCCATATTCTGTAGATACTTTAGTACATACCAAGAGAGAATGTAGACTGTTATGCCCATATTCTGTAGATACTTTAGTACATACCAAGAGAGAATGTAGACTGTTATGCCCATATTCTGTAGATGCTTTAGTACATACCCAGAGAGAATGTAGACTATTGCCCATATTCTGTAGATACTTTAGTACATACCAAGAGAGAATGTAGACTGTTACGCCCATATTCTGTAGATACTTTAGTACATACCAAGAGAGAATGTAGACTGTTATGCCCATATTCTGTAGATACTTTGCAGCCACAAAAGAACTCCACCTGTTTTTTATTATTCCCTGAATGGCAATATTAACTTGTTCCATCTTTCCACAACTATTTAGTTACCTGTATGTAACTAGTTGTGTTTATTTATGTGGTTGTGGACCACAGACATTGTTCCGATGAGTAGGTTATGTGTGGTCCTGTTCAACCAATTATTTTATCCCAATGTTATTGTCAGATCTTTTTTATAAGCAAATATAACATTTGTGTTTCCATAGTTACTGTGTTTTGTGCCAAAGCAGACTATGTCTATGCAGGAATGAAAGAGAGAGAGAGACAGAAAACAATATAGGGGTATGACTGGAAAGACAATTCAATGGTTTGGCTTTAGGTGGCTACATCTTATAGGTCACCCTTGAGAGACCAATGGAATTTGTGTTTGTATTGTATCCATAATATTTTCTAAAACCTAGGAAATGTGCAATGATTCCTGACAATTTTATTAAATGTATCTGATTTTAAAAGAGGAGATACTCCTATTTCTACTGGGACAAATTATGTATATCCTTATTTTAAAAAATGTGTTCAAAACCCCAGTAAGATTATAACACCATTACCTTAATCCACTATGATAATTCAAATATTTAAATAGTTCACCCATGTGTGTGCTTCATGGATATTATACCTGCATGTTATAATTCAGTCGAGATTGGTGTTTGAGAAGGAATGTGAATCTAAATCCTCAACTGTGCTTGCTGCAGTTCTCTCAATCTGTTTTCTTTTGTGAGAGACCCAGGGCTCTCTCTCTGTTCCACAGAATTCAATTATACTTAGCATGCATCTAATGTTAATCTGTTAGAGGGGAAATCTTCTCTACAGAGATGCAGATGAGGAACACTGCTTATATTGACTGGAACTGAAGAAAACAGTGTTTGTGGTAGTTGCAGGGAAAACCTTCTTGACTATATAGCACAATATTAATAACATTGTAATAAAAGCAGCATTACAACAATGGTCAAACCAGCCTACAGGTCAGGCCTGCGGTGGGGAGGCGTCCTCAGTAGAACAGTGTTCATCTATGAGGTCATCTGATTGTACATTAGCTTGTTACCTCACCACCGGATCTTTCGGAAGCTCTACACTTTTAGAAAAAAGGGTTCCAAAAGGGTTCTTCGGCTGTCCCCATAGGAGAACCCTTTTAGGTTCTGGATAGCACATTTTTTTTCTAAGAGTGTAACAAAAGGTTAGAGATATGTTTAAGAAACAGTGTGGTACTTCATCTGTACTAAAGGGAGTTTAAGCTGAAGATGTGAGTCAGTTGCCTGATCAGCACACTCATCATCTTACCTAGAGCTTGATTGAGACGCATGGGGTCGGGCACAAGACGTGGCACCCTAATTCATAAGACGTGGCACCCTAATTCCCAGTGGATATCTATCTCTATCTATCTATCTATCTCTCTCTCTCTCTCTCTCTCTCTCTCTCTCTCTCTCTCTCTCTCTCTCTCTCTCTCGCACCCTCTCTCTCCCTCATTATCTTTCTGTCCATCTATTGAAGAAGGGAAGCTGTCCAGTTGTCAGCCACGGGTTTGGTAGGAGCTGGAGGAGATCTGAGTAGCAACCATGCACCTTGATGTGATTGTTGGTTAAAGGCAGTAGCATGGACTGGATAAGGATGTGGGCTTGTTTGTATGTCAACACGTGTACTCACCACTTTAGTGAGGGCTTGTCAGTTGTAATTTTTGAGCAAATTAGCATGTTTATATTGTAACCTTCTGAATGAAGTCACTTTTCCTGAGGACAGGATCCTGAAATAAGGCTAGAATCTATTAATATGCTCCACATCTGTTTATATGTTGAACTGATTTATAGGCTTTGTTTGTGTTTGTGAGCATGTCTGTCTCATGTCTTGCTATTCCTGTAGGTTGGCATTGACTTCACAGCGTCTAATGGGAACCCCCGGGAGCCCTCCTCTCTTCACTACATCAATCCTCTGGGCAGCAACGAGTACCTGTCAGCCATCCTGGCTGTGGGCCAGATCATCCAGGACTATGACACGTGAGTCCCGTTATAGTAAACACTAATGACAGGACTCAATATGATCATATCACAGATACATACAGTATAATATTTTTCATAATACATCAGTCTTAAGTCACGAAAAGGTCCCTTCAACTCTTCTAAATTCTGTGTCTACACAGTCATATTCTTTATGTCACTTCAAAATATCAGATTGTGTGGGTAGGTTTAATTGTTTGTGATAAAGTACCAACCCAAGTGTTTTGCAACATTCCACAATTAAAAATTGTATGTTGAATTTAGATGAAGTAGCTCAACACTGCCAATCTGTTGCAATACTTCCTCAGTGACAAAATGTTTCCTGCTCTGGGATTTGGGGCTCAACTCCCTCCAGACTGGAAGGTAAGTGTATGTACTCTCTGTATGCGAGGGTGTGTCTTCACAGCACACTACATATGATAGAAGTAGAGCCAAAGGTGTGTTAAAGAGATGAGGGCGACTGGAAGAGAGCGCTATCACAGAGATAAAGAGTATGTATAATACATGCATAATCCAATGATTATACAACTGTCGTCCCATCTGGGTTGCCATGGCACTGCACTGATGTAAAGGACAAAGGGAAGAGGAGGATGAGCAACAGAAATAGACCGAATATTTAGCCTTGCTTTCAGATACTGTATGGGAGGTTTAACCCATCTGTGGTCTGAGAAAACGAGAGGAAGGAGAGAGCAAGAGGTTGAAAAAATGGGAATGAAAGGGCACTGAAGGGCTGGGAATGAAAGGGCACTGCAGGGCTGGGAATGAAAGGGCACTGCAGGGCTGGGAATGAAAGGGCACTGCAGGGCTGGGAATGAAAGGGCACTGCAGGGCTGGGAATGAAAGGGCACTGCAGGGCTGGGAATGAAAGGGCACTGCAGGGCTGGGAATGAAAGGGCACTGCAGGGCTGGGAATGAAAGGGCACTGAAGGGCTGGGAATGAAAGGGCACTGCAGGGCTGGGAATGAAAGGGCACTGCAGGGCTGGGAATGAAAGGGCACTGCAGGGATGGGAATGAAAGGGCACTGCAGGGCTGGGAATGAAAGGGCACTGCAGGGCTGGGAATGAAAGGGCACTGAAGGGCTGGGAATGAAAGGGCACTGCAGGGCTGGGAATGAAAGGAGCACTGCAGGGCTGGGAATGAAAGGGCACTGCAGGGATGGGAATGAAAGGGCACTGCAGGGCTGGGAATGAAAGGGAACTGCAGGGCTGGGAATGAAAGGGCACTGCAGGGATGGGAATGAAAGGGCACTGCAGGGCTGGGAATGAAAGGGCACTGCAGGGCTGGGAATGAAAGGGCACTGCAGGGCTGGGAATGAAAGTAATGGAATTGGCAAGAAGGAAAGCTAAATAGAATAGATCAAGTGACAGAAGCAGGGTTGGGGGAGGGGATAATTATACAATTTGATCACATACACAATTCATTACTTTTCCCACCAGTTGCAATTAAACAATGCAAATTCATATTTCTACTGCACCCGCATTCCTCTACTGTCTCTCTCACAGCCATTGGGAATTCTCAATTTTACATTTCTGTACCTGAGGCTTGTTTCTTTGTCTCCTGAACCTGCAGGTGTCTCATGAATTTGCCATCAACTTTGACCCGACCAATCCATTCTGCCAAGGTGAGCTGCTCCTATCTGGGACTCCTATCTAAAACCTTACTACAGGCTGTACTTAGCAGACTTGGTTTCTTGCTTTTTCAATGGAGTTGGACTTCTGTCTAATGTATTAGAGAAGTACCATACTAAAACCCTCTGCGTAGAGTCTGAGTGGGCTGTCAAGCATTTTCCATGACATGGTTTCCATGTGTGTTTCCTGTTTCCTGTGGTCAGGTGTGGAGGGGATTGCCCAGGCCTACTCTACCTGCCTGCCTCACATCCGCTTCTACGGCCCAACCAACTTCTCCCCCATCATCACCCATGTGGCCCGCTTCGCCACCCAGGCTCTGCAACAGGAGACTGCTGCGGTGAGTGCTCCTTAGCACAATTAGGACCACTACTTTCATTGTTTATCCATTTTCATTCTATTAAATCTATCATTTTGCTGTTAAAGATCCATCCAAACTCATGCCATTAGTATGAGTCAACATTACCAGTTCTAAATGACATGTAAATCCCCCCACATTACCAATACTTATTGACTTTAAAGGCGGGTGCACTTTGTAGTAAACACAAGCACTGTTCCACTGCCCATGGCCAGTTATGGTAGCACACAGGCTGACCATGTGATAGGTTTCCAACTGTAACCCAGAGCTCCTGAAGTCACAGAACCGTTAATAAACATTCACACGGTTGGAAAGGTATTACCACTGAGTCCTTACATGACATCTTCTTGATCCGGGGTAGAGGTTTTTATAGAAGGATTCAATTTCCATGGAAAACGTATCCTCACCACAGCTGAAGCATCTCAAAAGCCATATCTAACCATATGGGAAATAGCTGGAGTATTTACTACATAATCTACTCTACACGCACCCTATCCAAACCCTTTCCACTCAACCCTGTTTTTACAACAGTAGTGCTCTGTACTCTACCTCTCATGCATAATGAGACATTACAGACTCCAGCGTATTGGTGGAGTCATAACAGTTACAATGAAAATAATTCAGCCCGTTGGACAGCTTTCCCTTTAAGAACAATTATTTCCTGTGTCTCTCAGACAGGTCTGTTCCCCTCAGAGCTGCTCAGCATGCTGTAATCAGAAAATAATGATTCCCCTTACTGCTTTTCTCATGGGCCTATCAGCAAGCTGTGTATGTGTGTTTTGTGTTTGTGTGTGTATTTATGTGCGCATGTGCATGTGTGTGTATGTTTTGGACTCGGGGTATGTAAGATGGAGAGTTGGATCCAGCACTAACAGATCCTAATTGCTGTGTGAGAAAACTTTGCTTCTAGTTGTCAGTTCAAAGTCTGCAGAGGCATTTTGAACAGAGCTCACAATTTCTCTCTGCTCTTATTACCAGCCCAGAGGAGAGAAGAGGAGAGCAGCCATTAAAATCCTCTTTCAATTATACAGATGTAGGATGTTATTTTGATCTCCCTGATGCATGGGGAACTTTCCTGCAATGGAATTTAAAAACTTGTAGTGTATTTAAAGTTTAAAAAGGCTTCTGAAGTTTGTAGTTTCCACTTTGAAATTTCAGACTTGAATTTCGAAAAATGTATCAACCCCTACAAAAATGGCCGTTAATTATAATCCTCATAATAATTCATATTTCCTGTTGCTGCAGGATTATTTTCCTGTTGTAGAAAACTGGCTCAAATTAAGATCCTCTATCTGTAGTTATTTATAGAAGGTGATTGACTAATGAGGCGTGGCCTAGAGGTCTGCTCTTTTCTCTTTGCAGTCCAACAGAATGGTCTCTCTCTCTGTCTCTGCTCTGTGACGGGAGAGGGATCTGACATTTGACAGAGATGCAACACTGGAGAATGTGACTGCAAGGATGTGACAGCAACTCTACACTCTCAGAAAAAAAAGTGGTATCTAGAACCAAACATTTTCTGGGGGCTGTCCCCATAGGAGAACCATTTGAAGAACCCCCAGGTATAACACATTTGGGCTCCACGTAGAACCCTTTCCACAGAGCATTCTACATGGAACCCAAAATAATTCTACCTGGATCCAAAAAGGGTTCTCCTATGAGGACAGCTGCAGAACCATTTTGGAACTCTTTTTTCTAAGTAGTATGAACAGCCTAGAATGAGACAGTTAACAAGTATTTTCCTCCAGGGAAGGAAGACAGACCAGGACAGAATGTCCCAGTTAAGAATATAGATAACATTCGTATGCCCTGAAAGTAGTGAAAATACAGTCCAGACCCCTCTTTGGACCTTCTGTTGCCTGGCTTCACATTCAGATGTACACAGCCTGTGGGTTTGGAGGAAGTAATAGCTTGTTATTACTAATTATCCTTTAGGCTCCTGAGAGCTTTTTGTCCCTAATTGCATCCTGTCACCCCAGAGAATATGAGCAAAACAAGAGAGAACTAGAGAGAAACCAAGGATAATTTTACTGCAATTTGCTGGTATATTTACTGTAAAAACAAGAGAAATTAGCTATTGTGTTCACTTCACAAGGTTTTGGAAATGGAAGAGATAAATACCTTGATGTGTGTGTGCGTGTGCACTCACAAATCACCTGCTAGGCACTGTAGATGTCTATCCCTGGGCTTGGAAAATGATTGTGGGTGTGAGTGAGTGTGTACAAATCGGCTGAGGTAGCTGTGTCTGTCTCTGTCCCTTAGATAATGATTTACTAATGAGCATTAAATTAGCAGACTTCACAGTGTCCACAGTAGGGGAGAGGGTGCTTTTATCAAACACAGGCCAGCTCTGGTGGCCCCTCTGACGGGAAGCAAGCAAGAGCAAGGGGTCGCAACAGCTAGCATATCTGAGGGACTGTGTTTGTGTGGGAAGAAGCTACTGACAAGACTACAGAGATTACTGGAGACAGTTAGTAAAGACAACAGCCAAGCCGTGTGTGTGTTGCTGTGTTTGTGAACTTGTCAACTTATACCTGTCTGTATGTCTTTGAGTGAGTAAAAGCACACATATTTTTGTGCATGTTGAGTGCGATTGAAACAGCAAATGTGTGCATGCGTGTGCTTCTGTATGAATGTAGCGTGTGTGTGTGTGTGTGGGTGGGTGGGTGGGTGTGTGTGTGTGTGTGTGTGTGTGTGTGTGTGTGTGTGTGTGTGTGTGTGTGTGTGTGTGTGTGTGTGTGTGTGTGTGTGTGCGCGTGTGCGTACGTGCATGCGTGTGTGTGTGTGTGTGCGCGTGTGTTTATGCAATGTGTAGAAGAGGATGAAAATAAGTCAGCCCCAGCTCTCTTCTTAGCCCAGTGCCCCTGCTAAGTGTGAGGACGTTGGGGAGCTGTGACACATTGGCCCGCAGGGCTTGATGTCTCAGCATCACAGCATCACATCAACCATGCCAGAAGGCCAGGAGAGTTAATCCTGGCCTCCGAATGTGTGTATTCCACACTTTATGCCTCAATGTCTGTATTCCACACTTAAAGCAAAACCTAGCCATGCAGTAATGGAGCTTTTTCACCCAGAGGGACATGTTTGTGTGGTCTGTTAGTTAGAGCACTGGACGCTGACAAATTCATTTGCATGGCCGGAGACGGAAAAAAGAAAAACAGATTATTTTATTAACATAGGTCTAGCCCTCCCATTTGGATGATTACCAGGGCATTTGATGTCAGTCAGATTACTTTGTTTCCGTTAGAGAACAGTAAGCTGCAGTGGGTTGGAAGAGAGAGGCACCGTTTGGGGCGGAGGGGGGCATGTTTGAAGTGCTCTACATAGAGATGAGCATGGAACGTGGGAACTGCTGAGGGTCTTTGTGTCAGTGGCTGTGTTTGGAGAAGCAGCTAGTGCGCCTCTCATCCTGCACAAGTGCTGCTCTCTCCGACCTTCATGGTTCGGATCTGGCCATAATAAACCCACAGGATGAAATGATGGTCATCAGACCATAGCTTTACACTGACTCACACTAGACAATCAGACAGACATGCTGTTACGCTTTTGGCTGCGCGCTGCGGTATGATTAAGAAATCTGAACAGACCAGAACAGCCTTTGACATTAGTGCTTGTGGGACTGGGTCTTTTTGGGCTCCAGTCAGTTAATTCTCCAGGTCGTGTGTGATAATTCAGTGTGACTGTGCTGCTGTCTGCTCTCTAACCAGCCTTACAGCTGGAAGAAGATTTCATTATGATGCCACGCTGAGCAAATGTAAATCTCCATGCTAAATATGACTATCAGCAAACTGCAGCAGAAAGAACAGGAGACAGGGATTGTGTGACTATATAAATCCTCCTTCCCCCACCCTCCTGTTTTGCAGGAATGGGATAGTATTAAAGCTCCTTCTTTCTCCTTCTCATCTTTTCGCTCATCTTCCCTCTCCCTGTGTACAACAATTTCTCCACAATGTAATGCAATCATCAGTAATCTGACTGTGCTCTTCTAAGGTGTTTTGAGTTAATGTACATCAAAAGCTATTAAAGAAATGTGTGTCTACAATGAGGACACGGAGCTTTGATATTAATTGCCTTAATATTAAGGGCTGGATTCAATCCGTATCGCTGAAGATCCGCATACAAATTTTAAGGTCATTTCCGATTGAGCCGACATATACAGCATTTACCGTGCATGCAGTCTTCGCGAAAGACTTCAATCGAGTTATAACGAGGATCTTCCGCCATACTTCTGCGATAACGATTGAATCTAGCCCTAATTTGTTATTCCAGCACCAGTGCCACTTTGGAGATGTGGTTATACAGTAACCAGCATACTGAAACTGGTCTGTAATCCATGTGGCTAAACAGAACAGTTGAATATATTTTGGCTAAATGTCATTTCCGTCTGAACAAACTTTCTGCTCTGTCCCTACATGATTATATTCACCTTCAAGTTTCCTTCACATCATCCCCGAAGCTTAAAAGAAAAATCCACAAAAAACTATATTTTGGTATTTTTTTCATTAGTCCACAGATAATAAAGTCCCAGAATGTTTTGCATGTCAGCAGTCAAGTTTTCATGATGTGGCAAGTGACACTTTGCTTCTTGAAAATCCTATATCTTGAAAACTTGACTGCTGACATCCAAAACATTATGGGACTGTACCAACAGTGGACTAATAAAATTAAAAAATTAAAAATGATTTTTGGATTGGATTTGTCCATGAATCACCCCTTCTCTCCACCCATCTCTCTCTTTCTCACCCTACAGCAATACTTCACTCTGCTGATCATCACAGATGGGGTGATCAGTGACATGGATGAGACCCGCCACGCCATTGTTCAGGCAGCGAAACTCCCCATGTCAATCATCATTATTGGAGTGGGCAATGCAGACTTTGCTGCCATGGAGTTCCTGGATGGGGACAGCAGCGTGTTACGCTCTTACACAGGAGAGGAGGCAGTCAGAGACATCGTGCAGTTTGTTCCCTTCAGGGACTTCCGAAATGTGAGTGTCTCACATGTTTAATAGAGTGAAACAAACGGATTGTATAAATTCCCACATTCTGATTGTACCCACAGTGTAGCCGTTGTTTCAACACATGGTTGTAAAAAGTGTCTCTTATCTGTCCACTGTGCCTGCATTGTGACCAGTTATCCTGGTCCCTCCCTGTATGAAAAATATTTGACAGATATTCTTTCAAAATAATCTTTATTTTAAGACACATATTGATGCCATAAGTCAATGGCATCAACTGTCAAGGATTTTAGAGGGTGGGATAATTATTATTTAAATGGTTAAACTGTCCAGATCTGTCTACACTTGTAAGCTATCCAGACATTTGCGTGTCTGCCTACCTCCGGAGGTGGTCAGGAAGATCTGACCACAATCAGATCACATTGCATCTTTTAATTGTCTACATCTGTCTAAAAATGTGGGTACAATCAGAATGCGGACAAGATCAGGAAAAAAGGACTGTTATATCCCTATGTTAAAACCAGGTATAAACCAGGCTTCAGACAACCTGTTGCACTATAGTTAGATATCACATGGCAGGATGTTGTTGCTAGACAAATTAGAGATGATGCATGCTGTAATGGATTTATTTCAATCACATGTGTAAACAGCATTGGGAGTGGGTGTGAGAGTGGGCAATCTGTAGCTTCAGTCCATCTGCAGGAAATGAAAAATATTTAATACAGAGTATATGGAGTGATCCAGTAAAAGGTTTACTTCCCAAAACGTTTCCTGGATGAAAGTTGATTCGAATGCATTATTATTTTAAAATCACTGACATTTAGAGATCTCTAATGTGACTTTTATTTTCCTGTCATGTTCTCACAGGCTCCGAAGGAAACTTTAGCCAAATCAGTATTGGCTGAGCTGCCGCAACAGGTCACACAGTATTTCAAACAGAGGAACCTGTCGCCTAGCAACACAGCATTGGAGTGAAAGCCCAAGGCCTTGGTTAATCATGCATGTTGCAAATATCTACTTACTGTTTACAAAAAACAATGTGCATGAAAAGTTTTTTTTAATATGTATTTATCAGATTTTTTTTTTTACATCTTAAAGCAAGACTTTGTGGAGGAAAATGTGGCAAAGAACACTACTTTGCAGTCCCCTGAAAGGAAAGGGAATTTTAGAAATGTGTATACTGTATACTGAATGTAAATTTATACAATATTCTATGTTTTGAAAAGGAAATGTTTATGTAAAGTTGTTATGTATCTTTTATGCATTGAATTGTAATTTGTTGTACTTGTACCTTGAAGGTGTTGTAATTGATTTTATAAAGTTCACCATGTATTTATGTTACCACTCAGGTAAATAAACTTACAGAAATGTCACTGTGCAGTGCACTGTGTTTGACTGGAACATAATGTCGAGCCAACATAATGGCCGTGTTCGAGAGAAATTGTAAATTGTGACTGACTGATCTACAAATAATATTGAGTAGTTATTTATGATGCAAGGTGATTTGTAGATCATTCAAGCTTTAACACTAGATAGAGGACTATAGTGGCCAAAAGCCAGTTTTAGCATGGCTAAATGAGGACCCTGTGCCCATGAGGACATTCACCATTTTGAAGTAGTCAACTGGGTGGGACTATGGGTTAAAGAAGGATCAAGTGATACCATCCTCATCATCAGGAGGGATCAGACAATTAATTATATTTGTGAGCAAACATTTCATAAGTGCAGGTGACAGTAAATCGTCAACCTTGGCTTTATACTTGTTCAAACAGAACATTACAGGTGGCACTATGCACCCTTCCAGTCTGTATGCCAACTCATAGAAGTAGTAGAAGAAGAAAATAGACTACTTCAAAAATAGAGATGGCATCAATATAGCGCTGCCCATGCTCTCACAGACGCCATAAAGGGACATACACAATGATGCGATGTCTATCGAAGTCTATGAACGTGCGCAATGAATACATTCTGGTCTAGTTCCTGCCCGATTAGATGCACAGGTGTTGCATTGCATCAACCAATGGCATATTCAAGAGCATCAAAACCGTGATGTATCATGGGTAAATTGTGACTGACTGATCTACAAATGTTGGGTGTGTTCGAGCAGTAAGGCTAACGAAGCTGACTGTAGACGAAATTCGGCGAGGTCCATCTACGACAGTCGAGAGTCTCGACACTGTAGTGGTTTTCCAAAAGCAAGATCAGTGTTGATCTGAGCCTTGCAATTTTGTCTTTATAAATGTCGAAATAAACGTTTCTGTACCCCCATAGCACACACTCACAAAGTGAAAACATAACGTGTGTACAAATAATTGGTTCGAGAGAGGTCTCAAATATGAACTTAATTTGTATCCCCTGTAGCTTTAGAATTGCTGCAAAGTTGGTTCCGGTTCAGTCAAGTCTTTGGTCAACCAAAAACACCCTAATGATTGGTTGACAAATAGTGCCTCCCACAATGCAGGTGATGGATGCATGGTGCAGTTGGTGAGAGGCAACTTGAAGGTGACTTTATTAGAAACTGATTGATCACATGTTTTTTTGTAAAGTTCATGCAGTTGACATGTAAGCGCACGTCAGAAAATTTTTTCCCCATAATGCAACACACTTTGAAAGGAATAGACAAAATTGATCCGGCACATTCAACATTAGAGCCAACTTTAAATGCGAGTCGAGACTGACTGACTTACAAATCACCTGCATCATTAATAACTACTTATTTGTAGATCAGTCCGTCAATCACAATTTTCCCATGATTCATCACAATTTTGATGCTCTAGTCTAAAACCTGGCCAGGTGATTTGTAGAAGTCAGGGCGCATTCCTCTGCCCGGTCGTTAGGGATTTTTGTATCAGCTAACCACATCATGGGGCGTGCGCCACAGCTAAGGTTGCGTGTCATGTCAACAACTGTGTCATCGACTGACAAATTGCTATAACATATGTGGTTATGCCGGATTCAAAACAACTGGGAACTCTCTGACTTCGACGTCGATGTGTTCAAGACCTGGGGGGAAAAAACAAGCTCCAACTGGGAATTCCAACTCCGAAACTCAGTGATCTTTCTAGAGCTCCGACTTTCCGAACTGAAGATCACTGACGTCATGATTTGACATAGTTTTTTTCCCAGAGTTCCCAGCACCATTAGCTGATACTTAAAATACCTGTCCAGGCGTTGTAAGATCTGTCAGGCGTCAACAACGTCTAGGTACAGAAACACGCCCTATATGTTATGCACTCTGGTGCCCAACAGCAGTCGATGATGTGGCGCATGCAAATCTGAGCAGGGGAACGCGACCTGTCTCGACTTTAAAGTCAACTGCAACGTTGAACGCGCCAAATTGTTGCGTGCCTTGGTTAGCAGATATATTAACAAACTGTACCTATCCATGCATTGTAAGATCTGGCATGTATCTGCAACGTAGTCAGGCTGGAACTCAACCTCTGCTTCACAAGAAAACACAGAGCCGAAAATGTTAGAAAGTTTGGAACAATCACTATAAATTTAACCCTTAGATGTGCCAGATTAAATCCATTTAAACTTTGTCAAATTGTATGTGTATGCTGTACAAACAAGGCTTCTTTCAGAGTGCCCTGAGAAATACTGTATATCCCTACACTTAGATTTGTTAGCACCACTTTCATTTGTCACAACTAATCGGTTGCAAGCGAATGAGTACAAACAGACACAGAAGTCAATTCCAATTTACTCAAACTGTATTTCGTTCCAGTTATCTTCATTCATGCACTCACATACACCAACTCTTCAACCTGTACTCAGGGGTAGACGTAAAATAGTAAACAAAAATCCAGGACACTCAAATTAGTATGATATGTTAGGTATGTATTAATTTGTAGATATCCATCTCATATGATATGTTACAAATTACAATCTGTACAATAGGTTATGAATTGCAATTTGTACAATGTTACGAATTCCAATTTGTTGTGGTTAATGTTAGCTAGGTGGCTAACATCAGCTAGGCTAGGGGCTAAGGTTAGGAATTAGCAAAAATGTTGTTAAGTAGTTGCAAATGACCTAAAATGCTCAAGTTGTCCGTGATGAGATTCGAACACACAGCCTTTGGGTTGCTAGACGATCACGTTATACACCCACTCATCCACCCTCCTTTAGTTTTTGCCTTAAGTAACCTTCGGTCTTATTTAACCACACCAAATGTAACATATACTAATTTGAGTGTCGCAGATTTTAGTTTACTATGTTACATCTAGTCTAGGAGACCTGGCTGACTCTTTACACCAAATAAACAAAGAAAACTGAAAACGTTTTTATTTTCTTCTCCCCAAGACTTGATCATCCCATGATGAAACCCACATTTTCATGGAGAGAAAGAAGTTCATTAAAATCCAGCATTATTCGCACTGACGCATCAAAAATAAAAAATAAAACACTAAAGGAAAAGCATTTCCACATACATTGCATCTGAGACAAAGCTCTGGCTTGCTTTCTTGATGTTGTCTAAGGTAAGGTATGAATGTGATGTGACAGTCTAGCAGTCTTGTCCTTGATCCACAGCTGTCAGTCACTGTTTCCTTGGCCAATAGCAGAGCTGCAGCCACAGGGGGATGTCATCAGGTTAGGCTGCCAGGGATTTAAACTGTGTGAGATGTCATATTGGGAGGAAGGGAGGGGGTGTCATGTTTGAATGCACAACACCAAAACCACAATGCTATTGAAATTAATTTAACAGGTTTTAATTAATAATTAGTGATTATGAAGAAATCATAAACTATGCCACTCCGGGCTGGAAAACACTTGATGGAAACACTGCTAATGACGTAGAATAACAGTAACTCATACAGCTGTGAAAGCAATGGTGTTGGCAGCCTGTTTGTGTGAATGGGTTTGTGTGTAAGCGTGTGCATGTGTCTGCATATTGGTGTGTGTCTATCTGCAGACGCTGTATCTCTTTATGGGAAAGATGCTCTCGTCCACGCTACCTTCGCTGTCGCTGCTGGATTCAGAGTCGCTGCTGCCAGAGTAGGCTCCCAGGCCCGGCAGGATGCCTACACACACAGCAGCCGATGGAAGGTGGAGGACACCTGTTGTCTTTACTGTGGAGCCCTGCTCAACCACACCTCTGCCCGCCTCCTGCTCTGAGAGCACAACACACTGCCAGTCACACTTACCGATGTCGGTGAAGTTATATGTGTGAGATAGAAGAGTATGTGTTATAAGAGCACTCAATTGTGAAATGACGAGCAGCTGTTACATTATAAGAAGGTCTCAGCCCACCTGTCCGGCCCCCATTCCCTGCTGCAGACTCCTCAACCTTCTGTTTCTTGCTATTGTCTGAGGACTGTGAAGAGCTACAGGAGAGAGGAAAGTCAACAGAAAGACTAGAGACATGCAGATTAATTCACTTTTTCCCCCCACTCTCATCCAACACCAACTCCACCACTCCCCTATAATTGTGTTACATGCACCAACACTATATCCAGATGATTTGAAAACTGTGACCTAGGTCTAAAAGTACTGTGGCCACTGGCCTCACCTGCGTCGCTTGACCGCCCCGGCCAACAGGTGAGCCTGGGACAGGTGAGTGGTCTTGACCTCCGCTGGTTTAGGACCCGCCCTCCTCTCTGGCTCCTTCCGACTCTCACTGGAAGCCAGTTTTTTCAGAGCACTGTGAGATCCAGGAGTTAAGGAGAGGAAATGGAAAATAACTCACAGACGTGCAGATCCTAGATGTGATAATTAACTGCTGATAGGAGTGATGGGGACACCAGGTGACTCACATCTCACAATCACTTCTGAGCAGGAAATTGCCCACGGGGCTAGCACTGACTGTCAGAATGGATTTTCCAACAATGTTTGACTGAGTGAGTACAGGAAAATAAGTGGTATACACTCAAATCGCATTGGGGGTTCATCTAGCCACAGTCCAGGTGTGTCCTCATAAATCCAGCCTGTTCTTTCCACTTACTAGTCTATCCGTGGGCCTCCACAAACACCCTGGAAAAGTGACACACTTTGAACAACCCTGTGACAAGGTGGGAAAACTAGCCAAATCAAAATATTACAAGAGGATCTGGCTTGATGGTTCTCTGCAGTAAGCACTTCAAACTGTCTCCCATCGGCGTAAAAGCCAGCCCTCAGTAGGATTTGGTTGCCATGACAATGCATCCTCTTCCATCTGCAGACAAACCTGGTCGTCAGTGAAAAGAGAGAGGGAACATTTATTTTCTCCCTTACACGATAGCATAATTGTCGGATCATGCTCCCTGCATCATGATTGTACATGACAGCCTGATTGAGACAGATCGAGAGAAATGCAGGCTATCAAGTCAGTCACGTTATAAACTATGGCTGAATCACCACAGGACCGTGGCTCTGAGCAGTGCTGAGATATGTGGCGTGAGAGCAGCTTCGCATACATTAACATACGTTCCTATCAGTTAAGTGGACATACAAAGCATACAGCACACTTTAAAATAGATCAATTAAAACCACTACACATTAAGAGAAAATAAATCATGCTTTTTTTTTTAATTCACAAAATTGAGTTTGTCCTGAGGATCAAACCATTAGCGTTTGGGTTGGAAAGGTCCTTCGGCAAGGAACAGTGTCAGATCATGAGTGGCTAATCATCTCTTCACTGTGAGGTTATCATGATTATATGCCAAATCAAGTTATCACTAATTACCGGTCTGTCACTGTCTACCACCCTTAAACTGTAATCTTACCCATACATTTTTTTATATAATGGTTTCTCGTCATGTAGAATGTGGTTCTCTGTGTTTGAGGCTCTACTGTATGTCATGTTTGAGAGTAGGAGCACTAACAAGGTGGAAGAGCACTCGTTCTGACCAGAGTACGTGAGCGGAGCAAGCCCAATTTTACTGTAGCGTGGAGCGAGATTCCGAAAGGCTGGAGCGTCGGCCTTCTCGCCTGCTCCAATTTCGCTCCAGTAGCACTCACTTCACAAGCTCAGGGCATGCCTGCCACAGCATGCATTCGCTAAATATTTTAATAAAGAAACTGATAAAACACACAGGTGCAAAATCAAGGTGACTTACAAAGATGAGGACCAAGGGCAAGAAAGGGAGTGCGGTGATGTAGTGTCCACAACTAAACAATCATTGTGGAATCTGAAAAGACGCGTATCCCGAAAGCATGATGGTGTACTTACGACGTGCACATGCTAAAAGAAAGGAACGTGGTGGGTAGATAACTAAGCGTGTCATTGTAGCAAAGTATTTATAAATTAAAATCTGATCTCAAACATTTTGTTCTATTACCTATACAATAGGCCATAATTGGTTTTGTCCGAACAGGCCTGGCATATTCCCACGTTCAAGGAGCTTTCCGTTTTGATTGGGTTATTTTGCCTAAAATCCTTTAGGCCTACCTATTGAAAAAAATGTATAAACAACTCTCTGCTCAGCCTGGCAAGAATGACCAAAAGGGTGTTTAGCATCCCCAGTGGCTTTGCAAGTGTGGAGAATATATTCTCCATTGCTGGCCGGCTCTCCAGGCACCATCGCATGAAGTTACAGACTGGCCAAACTCGCGTTTCTAAAACTTTATTCAAGGGCACTAATAAGTCATTTTTAGATTAATTTGTATTTAATTCTAAGTCAGTCACAGCCGATATGCACCATTTAAAGACTATAATGATTTAATACAACATTTTTAAATGTTGAGCTCTTTACATACCTACCAACCTATCGTGTATCCCTCGCTTCACAATGCATTTCTTTGTAGGCTAGAGCCTTGAAATAATATAGACTAAATCATTCCTTTTTGTTCCTTCTTAGGCCCTGTCTGGCTCCTGACCTATTTAGAGTGTTTATATGCAGTTCAATACGACGTGAAGCCTTTTAGAAATGATGTACACTTCTTACATTCACCTTTTCATGTTTACTCAAATACTTTTCATTCAAATCATATGGTTTGGTTTCAATACTTCAAAACCAAATGGTCGGTCCAAAATAGATAGGTGTTGGTTAAATTGTGATTTTAATGAATGGAGCAAATCCGGAGCAGCAGCTTTTTTTTCTTCCTGTGAGCGCAGAGCAGTTTGGAAAGGACCGCAAGAGCGGAGAGCAGGATTTCCAACCACTCAACTCCGCTCACATGCTCTGGTACTGACCTGAAGCCTGTAGACTGACTGCCTCCTCCTGTCCATCAGGTGAGAGTAAAGGGGTAAGACGAGCCTAATCTACTGTCAAGAGAGCAAAAAACTCAACCGCACCAAAATATTGTGACAGAAAGAGAGCGAGAAACACAGGGAGTATGAGAGTAGTTGGCTCTTACACATAGATCCATTATTTGTGACTCATGCCTACTAAATGTTGCCCTATTGACAAAAGAAAAAGACTCACCAATAAAATGACATGAAAATGGATACACTGTGTTTTTGCTCTCTGTGTATGTTAAAGAGAGAGAATTAGAGTGATGGGGAGGGAGTATACAGCTGAAACAAAGGATATTCTGTACTCTTTTAGTTCATGCAGCTCCTCGTCTCTGCGTTGCTTCTCCACCAGGCTCTGTTGCCTGGAGACCTCATCCAAGAAGTGAGACTCATCCTCATCCAGGCCTTTGACCATGTTCTCTGTGGTGAGAAAATAATTTCCATCTGAAAAAGGTTCTAAGTACTGTAGTACCAATACAATAATACCATCTGATCATTTCAATTTAAGGCCATGGGACTTGGAGAAGGGTTATTACATATACAAAATAACACGCTTTCTATTTTCCTTAAATATCCTTGCTGAAAGAGCGTATAGCTTTACAAGACACATATGGCCACCAGGGTGACTGCTAATAGTAGGCTGGTCACCAGGGAAACAGAAAAGCAGGGAAGCTGCTATGCCAGGCAGAAGGCTCCACTCATTCCCAAGACAAGGTCATAATCTCCTCCTGCTACTCTTCTGATACATTACATAGTTCCATCTGTTCACACAAACAGGTTCATAATATAAAAACGTACACACACCCAGAGTAACAAATACTTTGTACTCAACAGGTCCAGTCTGACTATCCATTCCATAGATGCAAGAGTTTAATCTGAGATATCCAATGTGAAGTCCCAGAATGTGGTAGGGGCTGTTGCAGGGAAAGTGGAGAGGTACTAAAATAAATGAAAGTGAGACCCTTACTGAATTTAAACTGCTCATCGTATTCCTCCTGCTTCTTGTCCTTCTGCTCCTGTAGCCGCTCAAATAGTGAACGCCCATCATACTCTTCCTCAGGAGCCTCTGTGTCAGGGAGACAGCACAAACACACAGAAACCAAAGCTATGCAGATGCTTAGAGGAGACAAGTGTACAAGCATGATGAAAGATATTGCTTGTGTCTGTGTACATTTTGGGAGGTAGAGTTGAGTTAGTGGCAGATGGCTTACTCTCTGGGTCCTCTGGCTTCCTAACTTTTTCCCATTCCTCTTGTCTTTGCTTCCTTTTCTCCTCGATCTCGGTCTCTGACACAAATTTCCGACTGAGGTCTACACCCCCGGCCGCTGGCACTGCCATCTCACACCTTGAAAAAGGTACATGCCCAAAACTGAGTTCAAACAGTAGCATCCACAATAGACTAACAGAAAAACACGTTATATATCTGTAATAGCAAAGAGTTGTTAGAGAGGAAATCAGCAGTTTAAATTATAAAAGCTTTCCCTGCCCCTGTTTCAGTAAAAAGCTGATGGATGGGGCTGGAGAAATGCAACCACTCTCAAATTCATAGACCGAGCTATGGTTGCACTGACATCCATGATATCAAAATTATAGTTTTAAACATGTTGAGGCTATATGGTGTTTGTTTACATGTACAAACATAGGAATAAAACAAGCTTATATTTTGGATTCTTTATTTTACCAGGTAAGTTGACTGAGAACACATTCTAACTTACAGTAACTACCTGGGGAATAGTTACCCGGGAGATGAACGACCCAATTGGAAGCTAGCAATGATTAGGTGGCTATGATGGCCAGATTGGGAATTTAGCCAGGACACCGGGGTTAACACCCCAACTCTTACGATAAGTGCCATGGGATCTTTAGTGACCACAGAGAGTCAGGACACCCGTTTAATGTCCCACCCGAAAGGCCGCACCCTACACAGGGCAATGTCCCCAATCACTGCCCTGGGGCATTGAAATATTTTATTTAGACCAGAGGAAAGAGTGCCTACTGGCCTTCCAACACCACTTCCAGCAGCATCTGGTCTCCCATCCGGGGACTGACCAGGACCAACCCTGCTTAGCTTCAGAGGCAAGGCAGCAGTGGGATGCAGGGTGGTAAAGTCAAAGTCAAAAAGTCACCATTATTAGTCAGTTGTACAACCGAATGCCTTCAACTGAAATGTGTCTTCCGCATTTAACCCAACCCCTCTGGTATGCTGCTGGATTCTGATGGGTTAAGACAGTTGAACGAAGCACACGAGTCATTTATAAGTTATATTCTTCAATAATTAATGGGTACATGTCATTAAATGACGAGTCAAAAAAAATGTATGTAACAACTGCAGATTTCCCCTTTAAAGTTCATCAAACTGATGCTTTTTGGATCCATAAAAATAGAGGTATACAGTGGAGATTGAGAACTTACTTTGCTTGCCTCAACTCAATCAAGTAGACCACAGACACCAAGTCAAGAAATCATCTGTTGAATAGATAAGAAAATAATTCAGAACAGAACTTAAAGGAGAAATTTAGACATAAGATTAACAATTAGAGTACATACAGTAGACCAGGGTTTCTCAAACTGCATGTTTTGGTTTTTGCCTTAGCACTACACAGCTGGTTCAAATAATCAAAGCTTTATGATGAGTTGGTTATTTGAATCAGCTGTGTAGTACTAGGGAAAAAACCAAAATGTCCACCCAGGGGGCCCTAGGACCGAGTTTGGGAAACCCCACAGTAGACAGCCACACACACACACACACACACACACACACACACACACACACACACACACACACACACACACACACACACACACACACACACACACACACACAGGTTATCACCTATTTATAGTTTATGAGGCTATGCCTCCCTCTAGTGGTCGACTCAAGAAATGTGTAGTGTTGCCATCTACTGTACGGTTTCCCAAACTCGGTCCTAGGGCCCCCTGGGTGGATATTTTGGTTTTTGCCCTAGTACTACACAGCTGATTCAAATAACCAACTCATCGAGCTTTGATTATTTGAACCAGCTGTAGTGCTAAGGCAAAAACTAAAACATGCACCGAGTTTGAGAAACCCTGGTCTACTGTATGCTAGCTGTCATTATATTTGAGCTAGCTTCTACCAAGTGAAGTAAGGGTTGATATTATATTTTTGTAACTTCCGTTTCCAGATAGGTAGTTGCTATCTATGGGGGAACCTACTAAACTATTAGCTAGGCCTACATATTATTTGACACCTGCTGGCTAGGTTTCTTCTATCCAACTAAACTCAACGATTTAAGATAGTTGAGCAGCGTTTATGTGGGCGGACTAGTGACCCAACGTCACAACCTGAAGTTGGTCAAAAACGACTGATTTCGGCATCCAGAGAATAGCACGCCATTACACAGAACAATGTCGTGTCATTTTATGTTACGTCGGAGCTCCAGTCTGCCCACAATAGTTGCAGCTCACCTCCATCGTAAATCATGGAGTTGAGTTTAAATTCCATACTCCCCTAACTGATCAGTCTATTAGTTACGGGCTCATAAGATTGATTAGCTAACCAATAAGAACGGATTTTGAATAGAAATGTAGAGGATAACCTTAGCTAGCTAACACAGCTATCTTGCTAAATACATTGTGTAGCTGCGAGCTGTCTAGCTCGCTACAGCAGCTGTCTCGCTAGAAAACTAGTTAATTGCCAACAACACCTACTGCAACGCTAGCACGCAGCTCGTTGATAAATAATGGTTAAATACCGCTTCTATAATGTAAAATACATATCTGCGTTCAAGAATTATTACAATAGTCAATAAATTAATCAATGATAGTACATTTTGGATTACAAATGTGAAATGTAATAGTTAACAACATAGCTAGCTAGGACACTTTTACCTAATCCACGGAGCCACGTGTCCCAGTAAATAGGTTCCGCATAGCTTGTGAAGAACCAATATAGTTCCCACTTGTGCATCGGCCTGAATAATTGTAGCAATCTATGTAAATAAATACGTATAAACTTCCACTGTGTCTTTAAAATTGTGTGGAAGATTAGTTTTGGTAAATCCAGTAACTGAGCCATAATATTATTCACTATCAGTCAAAAACTATGCTTATATACTGAGCTACATCTGAATGGCTCTGGTTGAATTCTCGCACATACTTTAAACATTTTCGGCTATTTGTATAACAATCTAATTTGCAACTGCAGTTTGGAAATCCTAAATTATAAATATATAATTTACTGGTTGTAGAACGATTCTGGATGATTGAGAAAACTTCCATTGACATCATCACCACCACTCCATCCAATTACCGCCATATTTTTGTTTTCAGTTTTGATATTGCTTGTCAGTCTCTTCGATGGAAGGTTTTATGATAATTAGAGTGATACATTTTTAATTTTTTTTATTTTACCTTTATTTAACCAGGTAGGCTAGTTGAGAACAAGTTCTCATTTACAACTGCGACCTGGCCAAGATAAAGCACAGCAGTTTGATACATACAACAACAAAGAGTTACACATGGAATACACAGACATACAGCCAATAATGCAGTAGAATAAAATAAAATAAATAATAAGTCTATATACAGTGAGTGCAAATGAGGTAAGATAAGGGAGGTAGGGCAACAAATAGGCCATGGTGTCGAGGTAATTACAATATAGCAATTAAACACCGGGATGGTAGACGTTACTGGGGTGCAAAGGAGCAAGATAAATAAATAAATACAGTATGGGGATGAGGTAGTAGGATGGGCTGTTTACAGATGGACTATGTGCAGGTGCAGAGATCTGTGAGCTGCACTGACAGCTGGTGCTTAAAGCTAGTGAGGGAGATATGAGCCTCCAGCTTCAGTGATTTCTGTAGTTCGTTCCAGTCATTGGCAGCAGAGAACTGTAAGGAAAGGCGGCCAAATGAGGAACTGGCTTTTGGGGTGACCAGTGAGATATACCGGCTGGAGCGCGTGTTGCGGGTGGGTGCTGCTATGGTGACCAGTGAGCTGAGATAAGGCGGGGCTTTACCTATCAGAGACTTGTAGATGACCTGGAGCCAGTGGTTCTACATTTTTTGAAAGGGGCATGCTTATTTAAGATGGTGAGGAAGGCAATCTTAAAGATTGACCAGGCATCCTCTACTGTCGGGATGAGGTCAATATCCTTCCAGGATACCCGGGCCAGGTAGATTAGAAAGACCTGCTCGCTGAAGTGTTTTAGGGAGCGTTTGACAGTGATGAGGGGTGGTCATTTGACTGCAGACCCATTACGGATGCAGGCAATGAGGCAGTGATCACTGAGATCTTGGTTGAAAACAGCAGAGGTGTATTTAGAGGGCAAGTTGGTTAGGATTATATCTATGAGGGTGCCTGTGTTTACTGATTTGTGGTTGTACCTGGTGGGTTCATTGATAATTTGTGTGAGATTGAGGGTATCAAGCTTAGATTGTAGGGTGGCCGGGGTGTTAAGCATGTCCCAGTTTAGGTCACCTAGCAGCATGAGCTCTGAAGATAGATGGGGGGCGATCAGTTCACAAATGGTGTCAAGGGCACAGCTGGGGGCAGAGGGTGGTCTATAGCAAGCGACAACGGTGAGAGACTTGTTTCTGGAAAGGTGGATTTTTAGGAGTAGAAGCTCAAATTGTTTGGGTACAGACCTGGATAGTAAGACAGAGCTCTGCAGGCTGTCTCTGCAGTAGATTGCAACACCGCCCCCTTTGGCAGTTCCGTCTTGTCGAAAAATGTTATAGTTAGGGATGAAAATGTCAGGGTTTCCTAAGCCAGGATTCAGACACGGCTAGGACATTCGGGTTGGCAGAGTGTGCTAGGGCAGTGAATAGAACAAACTTATGGAAGAGGCTTCTAATGTTAATGTAACAGTATAGCTTCCGTCCCTCTCCTCACCCCTGCCTGGGCTCGAACCAGGAACCCTCTGCACACATAGACAACAGCCACCCTCGAAGCATCATTACCCATCGCTCCACAAAAGCCGCGGGGGGTACAACTACTTCAAGGTTTCAGAGCGAGTGACGTCACCGATTGAAATGCTTTTAGCTAACTAGCCATTTCACACCGGCTACATTAACATGCATGAAACCAAGGCTTTTACGGTTACAAAAGTCAACAAATGATAGTGCCTGGGGAGTGGGAGTGGGGCTAGGCACTGAAGGGCCTGGGTTAACCTCCACATCACCAGAGGATCAGAGGAGGAGTAGGATAAGGTTACGGCTAAAGGCTGAAAGGACTGGTCGTCTAGTATTTTCGGACCAGATAATGAAAGGAGCAGATTTATGGGTACGGTAGCATAGATTGAAGGCGAAATGTACAGACAAAGGTATGGTAGGACGTGAATACAGTGAGGGTAAACCTGTGCATAGAGTGACGATGAAAAAGATATTGTCTCTAGAAATATCGTTTAAACCAGGTGATGTCTCCACATGTGTGGGAGGTGGGACTAAAGTGTTAACTGAGGCGTATTGAGCAGGGCTAGAGGCTCAATGGGTGAATATTACCCGTTTGCTGCTAATACCCTGACTACACCGTTGCAAAATAAATTTAGAAATCTATGTTATTCAAATATTGCACCCACACTGCTCCAGCCTCTCCCATCTCTTCATTGGTTTATAGAAGCAGGTACCCACGTGCCAGCTCCTCATTGGTTTTACACACGTGGGTGATTGAAAGACAAACTGTTTTGCCGGTCATCGTGGTAATACTATGAAAGTTTAGGTGCCAATCACCATATAAGTTCAAAGAAGAAAAAGCCTGGAAGGAGGAGAGATGACTAGAAACGATTCGGTTGACCATTTTATGTGTGGATTAATTGGCGGAGTAGACGTTGTGCATTTCAGGTAAAATAGCAACTCAATGTTTAACGTTATATCCCAGGACAAATTATCTAGCAACAGCAAGCTAGCTAAATAGGACAAATTAGCTAGCAAGTGCAAGCTAGCTAAATTGCCATAACGTTAAATGTTTACTGCTTTTTGACCTGTCTCCAAATTAATATAATTGGTTTAGAGTTTGTTTTGATATTTGAACCTGCGTGATCCAGTTTAGTGTGGGGGGGACAAAATAAATAAATGCACGATGGCGCACGCGCGCAGCCGGTTTGGGTTCCGTGTGAGGCACCGTCTTAAAAGTGCATCAGAAACTGGTGTTTTCAGAAAAACTAAATTTTTTATTTCAAATTAGAAATCTAGAGATCTTAAACTAAATTAGTTTTTTTCCCACAACAGTTACATTTTGACATTTTATGTAAAAAAAAAATCTGGATTTTATGTAAAAAAAAACTTTAATAGTCCTACGATCTTTCTTACTCTTTTGCAACCCAGTATATGAATTTATCCAAGATGGCGTAGCAGTCGGACATTAGTTTTTGTCTTGTCCCGTCTATAAATCGTTTTCCTTGTTTTTTTTCTCGTGTTTTTCATGTATATTTTTCATATATATTTTAATATCACTTTCCATCTACAGACTGAATATACTCTCCTGCAACCCGCCTCACCCAATGCGGTACGGATCTGCTATTTTATATTTAAGATCTGAAACCCCATCAAAAGCTAACTGGCTACCAGCTAACAAGCTACTAGCTAACCGCAGCCCGATAGCTATCTAGAGCGCATCGGACTGCTAGCTTAAGAGGCCCATCGGACAATTTCTTTGGCCACTATACCTAGTCTGCCAATTGGCCTGGTTTACCACACGGAACCCTGCTGATTCGTCTTCTGAGCTGGAACAGAAGCTAGCCAGCTAATTAGCTACTAGTCAGCTAGCCACTGCTAGCGAACACCAGCTACCTCTAGCACGGACAACTCTCGCCAGTCTACACAGCACGACTCGAACCAAAGCAAATCGGACCTATTTTTCTCCACGTCTCCAGATTCCTACCGCACGCCCTGAACCTTTTTTTTACCTGGGTCATCGCAGCTAGCTAGCTGCTACCCGGGTGGCCACTCGTGGCTAACGTTTTTGTCCCGAAGCAAGAACCAATTAGCCTGGAACTAGCCTGCTAGAATCATCTGCAAGGCCCATATCCCGGCCAGCCAAAGAGGTCCATCAGCCACTCCTTGGGCTTCAATACCTATTTTTCCAACTGGCCCGGACCCCCGCCGACCCATCACGACTGGACCACCGACGTGATTCGCCCGAGGGGTTCTTTCTCAACTGGCTCTGCCGTCGCAACGTCCCCCATATGCCCAGCTGCTAGCATGCTAGCCGCGGCCTGCTAGCTGTCCAGAGCACATCGGACTGTTAGTTTAAGAGGCCCATCGGACAAATTCTTTGGCCACTATACCTATTTTTGCCAATTGGCCTGGTTTACCACAGAGAGCCCCGCTCTCCGTATGCCGACGGAACAACACGAAGGGGCCAAAACAGACTTTCTCCCGTCAAGACGTCCCTCCAAGGCCCTTCTGCTAGCTATTAGTCCCGGCCTGCTAGCTGCCTGAAGCCACACACTGGAGTCTTATGACCATTCGGCTACGCATGCCTCTCGATAACGTCAATATGCCTTGTCCATTTGGTTAGTGATTATTTCCTTATTTCACTGTAGAGCCTCTAGCCCTGCTAAATACGCCTTAGTTAACACTTTAGTCCCACCTCCCACACATGCGGAGACATCACCTGGTTTAAACAATATTTCTAGAGACAATATCTCTTTCATTGTCACTCTAAGCACAGGTTTACCCTCACTGTATTCACGTCCTACCATACCTTTGTCTGTACATTTTGCCTTCTACCGTACCCATAAATCTGCGCCTTTCACAAACTGGTCCGAAAATACAAGACGACCAGTCCTTTCCTCTGGTGATGTGGAGGTTAACCCAGCCCCTGCAGTGCCTAGCCCCACTCCCACTCCCTCAGTCGCTATCATTTGTTGACTTCTGTAAATGTAAAAGCCTTGGTTTCATGCATGTTAACATTAGAAGCCTCCTCCCTATGTTTGTTTTATTCACTGCCCTAGCACACTCTGCCAACCCGGATGTCCTAGCCGTGTCTGAATCCTCGCTTAGGAAGTCCACCAAAAACCCTGAAATTTCCATCCCTAACTATAACATTTTTCGACAAGATAGAACTGCCAAAGGGGGCGATGTTGCATTCTACTGCAGAGAAAGCCTGCAGAGCTCTTCCCCGCTATGCAATCTGGTTTCAGAGCTGGTCATGGGTGCACATCAGCCACAGTCAAGGTCCTAAACGATAGCATAACCGCCATCGATGAGAGACATTACTGTGCTGCCATATTCATTGACCTGGCCAAGGCTTTCTACTCTGTCAATCACCACATTCTTATTGGCAGACTCAACAGCCTTGGTTTCTCAAATGATTGCCTCGCCTGGTTCACCAACTACTTCTCTGATAGAGTTCAGTGTGTCAAAACGGAGGGGCTGTTGTCCGGACCTCTGGCAGTCTCTATGGGGGTGCCTCAGGGTTCAATTCTCTAGCTGACTCTCTTCTCTGTATACATCAATGATGTTGCTCTTGCTGCCGGTGATTCTCTGATCCACCTCTACGCAGACGACACCATTCTGTATACTTCTGGCCCTTCTTTGGACACTGTGTTAACCAACCTCCAGACGAGCTTCAATGCCATACAACTCTCCTTCCGTGGCCTCTAACTGCTCTTAAATGCAAGTAAAACTAAATGCATGCTCTTTAACCGATCACTGCCCGCCTGTCCAGCATCACTACTCTGGACGGCTCTGACTTGGATTATGTGGACAACTACACATACCTAGGTGTCTGGCTAGACTGTAAACTCTCCTTCCAGACATTAAACATCTCCAATCCAAAATTAAATCCAGAACCTGCTTCCTATTTCGCAACAAAGCATCCTTCACTCATGCTTCAAACAAAATAGCCTCCAACACTCTATTTAACAAATTGGATGCAGTCTATCACAGTGCTGTCTGTTTTGTCACCAAAACCGCATATACTACCCACCACTGCGACCTGTACGCTCTCGTTGGCTGGCCCTCGCTTCATACTCATCGCCAATCCCACTGGCTCCAGGTCATCTACAAGTCTATGATAGGTAAAGCCCCGCCTTATCTCAGCTCACTGGTTACCATAGCAGCACCCACCCGCAGCACGCGCTCCAGCCGGTATATCTCACTGGTCACCCCAAAAGCCAATTCCTCATTTGGCCGCCTTTCCTTACAGTTCTCTGCTGCCAATGACTGGAACGAACTACAGAAATCACTGAAGCTGGAGGCTCATATCTCCCTCACTAGCTTTAAGCACCAGCTGTCAGTGCAGCTCACAGATCTCTGCACATGCACATAGTCCATCTGTAAATAGCCCATCCTACTACCTCATCCCCATACTGTATTTATTTATGTATTTATCTTGCGCCTTTGCACCCCAGTAACTTGCACATTTATCTTCTGCACATCTACCATTCCAGTGTTTAATTGCTATATTGTAATTACCTCGCCACCATGGCCCATTTGTTGCCCTACCTCCCTTATCTTACCTCATTTGCACTCACTGTATATAGACTTATTTTATTCTACTGTATTATTGGCTGTATGTCTGTGTATTCCATGTGTAACTCTTTGTTGTTGTATGTATCAAACTGCTGTGCTTTATCTTGGCCAGGTCGCAGTTGTAAATGAGAACTTGTTCTCAACTAGCCTACCTGGTTAAATAAAGGTTAAATAAAAAAATAATGTAGCCTACTTACATAACAGCTAAAATCACTTGTAGAGAAAGTCACAGATATGCCTTATCCATGACACCCATTAGATTTCCCATTTGAAATGTTTTATATTTTCAGATCCACTTAACTCTAACCCATTCATAGACGCTAACTACCTTTTAGTGGCTATTGGCGATAATGTTAGTGTCGGGGCCGGGGGAGCCCCGACACTTGTTTTCCGAATGTTAAAATGCATCGCTTGCGGTGCGGTTTTGGAAACAAGGAAGGTATATCAGTGAGAAATAGTAAAAAAAAAGTTTAATTACGACACACATTTATAGGGTTCCTGCACAGCCATATTTCCATGTTACAGCGGTTGTTCACTAAAAACAGACAAATCACAGAGGCGTATCTGTGCTAATTATCTATCCGTGTCTCCGAACAACCGTGTGTAAACGGAAGACTGACTCCACAAACGTGTTGTCACTGAAAAATACTGTTGGCTGCAACTGTTAAAACAGTGTACAGTATATTTAGCTTTTTTTTATTGTTTTGATGTGATATGAAAGTAGAGGGCTTTATGTTTCTAGAACCGTACCGCAATTGAGAATCAATTCACATTTAGATGGAGTATTTGGCTGTTTTGGTTGCCAGAGCCCATTTGCCTCTAAACAGAACATGTAAGGTTAGGCTTTTAGTCCATTATTGGGCCCACTTAACTCAAGCCCTTTCTGACCAACTTGAGCGCATCCAGAAGCGTGCTTGCTGAATCATCCTCGGCATGGAATATCCTGGATACAACAATGCACTAGCTTCAATATAACTGCCCTCACTTAATGAAGAGCGAAACTGTGCCTTGACTTCCATGCAGGTCACCCGTGATACAAGTCAGTATTTGACATCCATCCATGTCGAAATGTGACGTTTGAGAAACATGGATGAACGTCTAACTCTGATGTGAGACAGAGCTTGTAGCAGGCTCTCAATTCCACAGCCCAGGAGTCCAGGACTGAGAGATATAAACAAAAGTTGCCCATTCCCTACCTATGCACATTTTTATTTGATTTATTTATTTAACCTTGATTTAACTAGGTGAGTTAGTTAAGAACAAATTCTTATTTATAGGCCAAGGACTCCTGGCCTGTGGAATTGCGAGAAGGTGTGTACTGCGGCAGGATCTGCTTGACACTTGTCCTCGGCAGGCAGGTAACCAGTCTCTGAAGGGGAACTTGAACAGTGAGACAGAAAAGTCTGCCTGCTACAAATTAATCCACAAAACTCCTGAATGTACACTACCGGTCCAAAGTTTTAGAACAACTACTCATTTATTTTTACTATGTTCAACATTGTAGAATAATAGTGAAGACATCAAAACTACGAAATAACACATGGAATCATGTAGTAACCAAAAAAGTGTTAAACAAATCAACATAGATTTTAGATTCTTCAAAATAGCCACCCTTTGTCTTGATGACAGCTTTGCACACTCTTGGCATTCTCTCAACCAGCTTCACTGGAATGCTTTTCCAACAGTCTTGAAGGTGTTCCCACATATGCTGAGCCCTTGTTGGCTGCTTTTCCTTCACTCTGCGGTCCAACTCATCCCAAACCATCTCAATTTGGTTGAGGTCGGGGGATTGTGGAGGCCAGGTCATCTGATGCAACACTCCATCACTCTCCTTCTTGGTAAAATAGCCCTTACACAGCCTGAAGGTGTGTTGGGTCATTGTCCTGTTGAAAAACAAATGATAGTTCCACTAAGCCCAAACCAGATGGGATGGCGTGTCGCTGCAGAATGCTGTGGTAGCCATGCTGGTTAAGTGTGCCTTGAATTCTAAATAAATCAGACAGTGTCACCAGCAAAGCACCCCCACACATGAGATCATCTGTTCTCCCACACCGTGTCTCACAAGGACACAGCGGTTGGAACCAAAACTCTCCAATTTGGAGGACACATTTCAACCAGTCTAATGTCCATTGCTTGTGTTTCTTGGCCCAAGCAAGTCTCTTCTTCTTTTTGGTGTCCTTTAGTAATGGTTTTTTTGCAGCAATTAGACCATGAAGGCCTGATTCACGCAGTCTCCTCTGAACAGTTGTTGTTGAGATATGTCTGTTACTTGAACTCTGTGAAGCATTTATTTGTGCTGCAATTTCTGAGGCTGGTAACTCTAATGAACTTATCCTCTGCAGCAGAGGTAACTCTGGGTCTTCCATTCCTGTGGTGGTCCTCATGAGAGCCAGTGTCATCATAGCGTTTGATGGTTTTTGCGACTGCACTTAAATTTCAAAGTTCTTGAAATGTTCCATATTGACTGACCTTTATGTCTTGAAGTAATGATGGACTGTCGTTTCTCTTTGCTTATTTGAGCTATTTTTGCCATAATATGGACTTGGTCTTTTACCAAATAGGGCTATCTTCTGTATACTACCCCCAGCTTGTCACAATACAACTGATTGGCTCAAACGCATTAAGAAGGAAAGAAATTCCGCCAACAACCGAGACATAAACTGAACAAGTTCCACAGACGTGACTAACAGAAATGCAATAATGTGTTCCTGAACAAAGGGGGTCAAAAGTAACAGTCAGTATCTGGTGTGGCCACCAGCTGCATTAAGTACTGCAGTGAATCTTCTCCTCATGGACTGCACCAGATTTGCCAGTTCTTGCTGTGAGATGTTACCCCACTCTTCCACCACCTGCAAGTTGCCGTACATTTCTGGAGGGAGTGGCCCTAGCCCTCACACTCCGATCCAACAGGTCCCAGACGTGCTCAATGGGTTTGAGATCCGGGCTCTTTGCTGGCTATGGCAGAGCACTGACATTCCTGGCTTGCAGGAAATCACGCACAGAACGAGCACTATGGCTGGTGGCATTGTCATGCTGGAGGGTCATGTCAGGATGAGCCTGCAGGAAGGGTACCACATGAGGGTGGAGGATGTCTTCCCTGTAACGCACAGCGTTGAGATCGCCTGCAATAACAACAAGCTCAGTCCGATGATGCTGTGACACACCGTCCTAGACCATGACGGGCCCTCCACCTCCAAATCGATCCCGCTCCAGAGTACAGGCCTTTGTGTAACGCTCATTCCTTCGATGATAAACGCGAATCCGACCAGCACCCCTGGTGAGACAAAACCGCGACTCGTCAGGGAAGAGCACTTTTTGCCAGTCCTGTCTGGTCCAGCGACAGTGGGTTTGTGCCCATAGGCGACGTTGTTGCCGTCTCGTGAGGACCTGCCTTACAACAGGCCTACAAGCCCTCAGTGCAGCCTCTCTCAGCCTATTGCGGACAGTCTGAGCACTGATGGAGGGATTGTGCGTTCCTGGTGTAACTCGGGCAGTTGTTGTTGTCATCCTGTACCTGTCCCGCAGGTGTGATGTGAGGATGTACCGATCCCGTGCAGGTGTTGTTACACGTGGTCTGCCACTGCGAGGACGATCAGCTGTCCGTCCGGTCTCCCTGTAGCGCTGTCTTAGGCGTCTCACAGTACGGACATTACAATTTATTGCCCTGGCCACATCTGCAGTCCTCATGCCTCCTTGCAGCATGCCTAAGGCACGTTCACACAGATGAGCAGGGACCCTGGGCATCTTTCTTTTGGTGTTTTTCAGAGTCAGTAGAAAGGCCTCTTTAGTGTCCTAAGTTTTCATAACTGTGACCTTAATTGCCTACCGTCTGTAAGCTGTTAGTGTCTTAACGACCGATCCACAGGTGCATGTTCATTAATTGTTTATGGTTCATTGAACAAGCATGGGAAACAGTGTTTAAACCCTTTACAATGAAGATCTGTGAAGTTATTTGGATTTTTCTGAATTGTCTTTGAAAGACAGGGTCCTGAAAATGGGTTGTTTCTTTTTTTGCTAAGTTTAGTTTTGATTTCTTCACTATTATTCTACAATCTAGAAAATAGTTAAGAATAAAGAAAAACCCTTGAATGAGTAGGTGGTAAACTTTTGACCAGTAGTGTACATACTGTCATGAATTTCACTTGTGATTTAAACTTGAATGTGTTGTTGTTGTGTATGTATTGTAATATCCATGTATTTAAGTGTCTTCGACTGCATTATAGGTTGTCAGTAACAACTTGAACTTGAATGTGCCAGAGATCTACATTTGCTCCAGGGGTGTCCTACTACTATGGCTGACCCTAAAACAACACATCTCCCTGCACCTATCTGGTGTATTATTTTATTTTTTTTACAGACAAGTGTGGTGTTCCCTGACCTATTATCAAAGCAAATAACTTTTTCAAAGTTCCCTCCCTTTGATTTTTACAAATATTTATCCTGGTTATTCATTCACGTAGTCCTACAGATCTTATAATAATCAATAGCTTCCAGTCCAAATGACATCTAAAACCACTTGACCTCCCTCCTCCATTAGTACACCCATTATAATTGCAATTTTTAATTTCACAGATTTTATGATTTGTTTCTGTGATGGGTCTAATTTTCAATAGCTGACTCTCCATATGCGCTGCAGATCTACAGACAATTGGGTTTCGTGACCTCTCTTATCAAAGGGACACCTTTTATTTTTTCAAAATTCCTCCCTGTTGATTTTCAACAAATATGTATTATATTACAGCTGTGGCTATTCATTTACGTACAGATCAAATGTTCAATAGCTTCCAGTCCAAATTACATATACATCTAAAATCACTTGAGGTTAGGTCTCTTTACTCCCTCGTCCATAGTAGCAAAGACAGTCGTTAAGCAACAAAAAAATTAACAAAAAGGTGTTTAGAAACTCGTGCTATAACAATAGCGAAGCCGCGTCGAGCTACTCCTGTCCTGGTGACAGCTGATCAGATGGGGAATAGCCGACACTACGGAACTAGCTAGCTATCAGTACAGTCGTCAACGAAATCAAACAAAGGGGGTTGGGGGTGTAACTGTTATACTCGACTGAATCAAGAAAGAGAGGATTACATATGAACGTTAACTAGCTTGTTCTAGTTTGCCTGCTCGCTCTAGCAAGCTTCCTATTTTTGATAGCTAACGTTACCTAGCAAGGTAGGCTACACGTTAGCTAGCTAACCTAACGTAAACGCTTTTTTCGTAAAGCTTTTGAGGCCTGTTCATCCTGACAATTTATTTTATAGTTAGCTAACCGAGGACACTACCAGCTCATTTGCGAGGTAAGTAGCCTGCGAGCTATTTTTCGTTGCTGTACTAGAACCAACAAGCATCTCATGAGAGCCAACATTGGCTAAGTAGCCAGTAGCCTAGACCTATTTCTAGTTATCGTGTGGGAAATGGCTGTTAACTATTTATGTTAGCTTACTACCCGGCATCAACAGGTTAATGTTCTAATTTGGTAATCTAATTATAGCTAGTTTAATAAAAGTTCTGTCAGATATAGCTAACGTTAACTAACTACCTACAGTACAGGTAACTCATTAGCAATTTCAACATGGCTGTTAATTTATCATTGGCGTAAATTGGTCATAGCAAACTTGACGTTAGTTAGCTAGCTAGTCAGCTGCATGTCACTGAAATAGACGGCTGATTGGCAGTTATAATGTTAGCTAGTGTTGCTGATTAACATTACTAGCTAACGTTAGCTACATTTCATTTTGCAGAGTATTTTGTATTTTTTCAACATGTAGCTAGCTATACTTTCTATACATGTTATTTTACACAGGTTAGAGTTTGGGAAGTGCACGTGGACTTCCACCAGGTAGGATGGTTTTTGCTCACTGTAGCACTGCTGATCTGTGCTACTCCCTCCTAGCTATCTGTCATCCATCAGCAGCAGCAGGATGACTGACGTCCCCATCCGGATCATCATGAGACGCCTCCACCAGGGCTCCAAATGATATGATAGTAGCTAGCTGGATTGCATTCTGTGCCAGCAGGAGCCTTGTGCAGGTTCTGCTGCTCTCATTGGAGCAGTTATCACTACGGTTTTGGGAAAGCCTCGGGACATCTGGAACTATGGGAAACAGCTGCGTTTGTAGAGAAGAAAGTGACGTGGAGGATGGATCGGCAACTCGCAGGCAACTCAGGCGAGTTGATCACCCCGCTGCCGATCCCCCAGAGGCACGAAGCAGTCGGCCCCGGGACCCTGTCAGACCCCCGCGGCGTGGCCGGGGACCCCATGAACCCCGCCGGAAGAAACAAAATGTGGATGGGCTGGTGCTGGACACACTAGCTGTGATCAGGACTCTAGTTGACAAGTAAGTGTTTGAAATGTAGTCTAATTCCCAACCTAGCAAGTGGACATGGCATGCATAATAAACTTTGCTTCCCTTCACAGGTCTTGTTATGTGTCAGGACTGTAGTACAGTTTGTTCAGGTTGTGCAGGCCCTTTGTTGGCACTTCAGACTTTCACAGCACACACACCTGTGGTCTTAAGATGTTTGAGGGGTGTGTAAACTTTCACTCGGGATAGGCTTACATCTTGGTACAAGCTTGTTGGCCATTGAGGTGTTATCCTCCAGACAGCCTCCTCTGCTCCCTCAGAACCCTGTCAATAGTGTTTAGGCTGACTGAATGCTTCCTCAGAGCTATAGAGGTCTGGGTCTGATTTTACTATCTAATGATGAAGGACCAACCTGTGAGCAGAGACTGATTCTTCTCTGGGATTATCCTCCAGGAGGAGTTCCCAAGGGAGCATTAGGTCTGATGTCATTGGTCAGATTTATAGGCAGGATGAGGGAGGCCGATGGGCCAGCCTCGCTATCAGACAAAACAACATCCTCAACAGTTGCAGCCGCACACCCATCCATCGCACTGTTCCACTCTGCCTCTAGCTTGTCATCTGAATTTCATAACTGCTTAGAGCAAGAGACTTAACAATGCACCCACACGTTACATGTGATGATTATTGAGCTTCACTGTCACAAGATTCTCTGTTCACAATCACATTTTGTTTCTTTAGCGACCAAGAGCCCCCCTACTCCATGATCACGCTGCATGAGATGGCAGAAACGGGTAAGACAAATGTCCTTATATGGTACTGTACGTGAGCATTGATGTAATACATGGATTTCATAAATTTCTCAAAGATTTTTCATCTTCTTCAGTATGAGATAGAACAGTAAGAGGAGCTCTGTCCTCTGTGGCTGTCTCCTCTGTATCAAATGAAGTAATTAGTGTGTCCTCTTGGCAGCTGTAACCTCTGGATATTGATAAAGAGTGGATCATAAGGTTTCCCAGGCTTTACCAGTCATTACTCTCTGTTCAAGGCTCTTTCTAGCCCACACAATGATACTAATGCAGGCTTCCCATTCAATCTCTAAGGCAATAATGGAATGCCTTTGTCATGACTAATTAGGCAGGCGCAATCTCACATGATCCCACAGCAAGATTGTGTTCGTTTTACATTGAGACTATTACATTTACTATTCCCTATTAATGATACTCATTTTTGAGAACCAGACCCATAGTGCCAGAGCATGGTGCTAGTTCTTGCAGACAGTCAGTGGCAGGTCTGAGCCTCTCTTTAGCAGGTTTCAGTGGTGGATCTTACAGGGCCTAACAGTCTAAACATCTGTATCCAGCCCGCCAGCTTGTCTCTCCTCTCGTTGCCCAGTCCCTCCAGGATTTAGTGACTACTTTGTGATTTCTGCGGCCAAAAATGCTTGATTTAGTGGCAGCTTTTCTGAAATTCCGAGCAACAATTTTTTTCACGTGAATTTCATATAAAGCAATAAAAAATGTGCTCAGTTTTAAGATGATTTTTAAGCAGAATACATAATACAAAAACAATTAGAAGCATTTAAAGGGCTCCATTTTGTTTATTTTCAACATAAAAAAATGCATTCCCCCATAATCTGTAGGTACTAAAAAATATTAAACTAGGACAAAAGAAACACCTGGAGTCCAATCTGCAATTAAGACATATTATAGCTCAAGTTCATGAAAACAATTAGAGACAAAGTGCTCTTTTGGGATGTTTCTTTTTTTGAACATAACGAGAAGTGAAAAATAACAATTGCACCAATTAATTAGATAAAAAAAAATATATATCCGTGTGTCATAATCCACTCACACACCTCTCCTCTCCATCAGGCTTGGGGCTTGCTATCAACGTGAGATGATCCTCCCATTCCCACTCACACTCTCTCTCAAAAACAAATAGATTCAAAGCTGATCAATCGCTTTCAATTTGAGGATCAATATTTCTTTCACATAAGTTGTCTTCAAAATACTTGAGATTGTGTATTTACTTTCTGAAAGGGTTGTAATGGAGATAAAGAACAGAAAACGTAAAAAAGAGTATTGTGGCTGGTATTTACTTTTAAAACAGTTACGATTGTGCTTACGTGATCCATATTAAGTTTTACAGAGTTTAAAACGGCAAAGCTGACAAATTGCACTCAGTGCTTTGAGCAGCGCTCTCCATAGACAGCCTGGGGAGAGCAGAGTACCGACCACCCTACTAAAGCCAAGGTTAGCGAAGTAAAAGTTTGAGTAAAACGCCACTCACATTTCAGCGCTTGCCACAGTCTTTCCTGCTACCACTTCAGTCATGGGGATCTGCTGCTGCTGTGGGAACTGTTCTGACATTCTCATATGCTTTGCTGATTCGAAGCGACTGTTGATTTGTTGACTTTCTCTTGTATTCCAGCACAACGTTGCACGGAGTGCGAAACAATTTCCTCCCACTTTCATGTAAAACATTTGGAAATTGTTTCGCACTTTAGCTGTTATTTTTGTTGGCAAATTATTGATTTCTGTTCATTGTACTGCCTGTCAGCCATCAGCCATCTTCGCACGTGAATACACTGACAGGCCATGGGGGGGAAACTTTGTTGACGTGTGGTTGGATTGGGCTATTTTCCACGGTAATTGGTCAAAATTACGAACCTGCTTTTGATTGGACCCTTTTATGCGCTAAAAGGGCGGGGATTGATCAAAATTGCGAGCTTTTGCGTAATATGCGCTGATAGTGATTTTGCATTGAATTATGCTGTTGCCGAATCGCGGAATCCTGGAGGGACTGGTTGCCACAGCTGTGTACTGTTTACTTTGTTTATAAATGCATCTGTTGTTTTGATGGTTGAGAGAGACTGGTAGGTTTGGAGTCCCTGCTACTGGGAAGGGTAGAATGAAGTTATTTCTGGGCCTGTTATCAGGAATAGGAGTGGGATTTTTCTAATGTTACACACTGATGTTGTGGATATCTGTAAAACGGTCATTCCCCGGTAATGGAATTGCGCTGAGACTCAGATTTTTCACTTTAAAATGTATGCCAAACAAAGTTTAACAAACCATCCAACTACACTACATGAAGGGGTGTCCACAAAAGTAGGTGGACACCCCTTTAAATTAGTGGATTCGGCTATTTCAGCCACACCCGTTGCTGACAGTTGTTTAAATTGAGGACACAGTCATGGAATCTCCATAGACAAACATTGGCAATAAAATGGCCTTACTGAAGAGCTCAGTGACTTTCAACGTGGCACCGTCATAGGATGCCATCTTTACAACATGCCAATTCGTCACATTTCTGCCCTGCTAGAGCTGCTCCGATCAACAGTAAGTGCTGTTATTGTGAAGTGGAAACATCTAGGAGCAACAATGGCTCCCCCGCGAAGTGGTAGACTAGCTCACAGAACAGGACCGCCGAGTGCTGAAGCGTGTAATGTGTAAAAATCATCTGTCCTCATTTGCAACACTCACTACCGAGTTCCAAGCTGCTTCTGGAAGCAACGTCAGCACAATAACTATTAGTCAGCAACTTAATAAAATGGGTTTCCATGGCCGAGCAGCCGCAGACAAGCCTAAGATCGCCATGCGCTATGCCAAGCGTCGGCTGGAGTGGTGTAAAGCTCGCCAGCTTTGGACTCTGAAGTAGTGAAAACTCGTTCTCTGGAGTAATTAATCGCGCTTCACCATCTGGCAGGCCAACGGACAAATCTGGGTTTGGCTGATGCCAGGAGAACTCTACCTGCCCCAATACATAGTGCCAACTGTAAAGTTTGGAGGACGAATAATGATCTGGGGCTGTTTTTCATGGTTTGGGCTAGGCCCCTGAGTTCCAGTGAAGGGAAATCTTAACGCTACAGCATACAATGACATTCTAGACGATTCTGTGCATCCAACTTTGTGCCAACAGTTTGGGGTAAGCCCTATCCTTTTTCAGCATGACAATTCCCCTGTGCACAAAGTGAGGGCAATACAAAAATGGTTTGTCGATCAGTGTAGAAGAACTTAACAGGCCTGCACAGAGCCCTAACCTCAACCCCATCGAACACCTTTGGGATGAATTGGAACGCCGACTACGAGCCGTCAGTGCCACTAATGCTCTTGTGGCTGAATGGAAGCAAGTCCCCACAGCAATGTTCCAACATCTAGTGGAAAGCCTTCCCAGAAGAGTGGAGGCTGTTATTGCAGCAAAGGGGGGACCAACTCCATGTTAATGCCCATGATTTTGTAATGAGATGTTTGACGAGCAGGTGTCCACATAATTTTAACAAATTACACTGAACATTTTACAAAAACATGTTTGTTAACAGAATTTCTGTAAAATCTCCCTCAGCTTTTTATGTACCACGTTTACCAAAAAAACCTCTAAATATTTTCTCAGAATTAAGATTCAAAGATGTCTGCAGAAGGAATGGGGTGTCACCTATTACATGACACCTTGACTTAGTCAACTACAGTAAGTCAAGTGGATTTACAGCCGGTAACAGAATGACATTATGGGTCCCTGATCTGTGCTATACAGAAATTCATAATTATGGATATGAATGTCATTCTCTTCATGGCGATATAGCCTGAATAGTAGGGCCCTATAAAATCTGCGTTGCGGTGAACGTGGACAGAATCATGTAATCCAGACATTTTTTAAATGGAATTCAACAATATTTTTTTCAATTATTGAACTTAGTAGGAAATCAATTAAATGTATTGAACTTATTAAAACATTTATTAATATGCCTAAGATGATCATGAACAAAATGCTTCAGTGATTCCTATTTTCCTTCAACTTTCTGAAGAGGAAACGCAGTAATGCCCCTTTTCCTGTAACACAAACTCAAAAAAGTTCTGGGACTGTAAAGTCTATGGAGAATAAGAGCACCTCCTCCCAGCTGCCCACTGCACTGAGGATAGGAAATGCTGTCACCACCGATAAACCCACAATAATTGAGAATTTCAATAAGCATTTTTCTACAGCTGGCCATGCTTTCCACCTGGCTACCCCTACCCCTGTCAACAGCCCTGCACCCCCCTCAGTAACTCGCCAAAGCCTCCCCCATTTTTTCTCATTCTCCCAAATCCAGTTAGCTGATGTTCTGAAAGAGCTGCAAAATCTGGACCCCTACAAATCAGCCGGGCTAGACAATCTGGATCTTTCTAAAATTATCTGCCGAAATTGCTGCAACCCCTATTACTAGCCTGTTCAACCTTTCTTGTTGTCTGAGATTCCCAAAGACTGGAAAGCAGCTGCGGTCATCCCCCTCTTCAAAAGGGGAGAAACTCTTGACCCAAACTGATAGACTCATATCTATCCTACCCTGCCTTTCTAAGGTCTTTGAAAGCCAAGTTAACAAACAGATTACCGATCATTTCGAATCCCACCGTACCTTCTCCGCTATGCAATCTGGTTTCAGAGCTGGTCATGGGTGCACCTCAGCCACGCTCAAGGTCCTAAACGACATCAAAACCGCCATCGATAAGAGACATTACTGTGCAGCCTTATTCATTGATCTGGCCAAGGCTTTCGACTGTCAATCACCACATCCTTATCGGCAGACTCGACAGCCTTTGTTTCTCAAGTAAAACTAAATGCATGCTCTTCAACCGATCGCTGCCCGCAACTGTCCGTCCGTCCAGCATCACTACTCTGGACGGTTCGGTCTTAGATTATGTGGACAACTACAAATATCTAGGTGTCTGGTTAGACTGTAAACTCCTTCCAGACTCACACTAAACATCTACAATCTCAAATTAAATCTAGATTTGCTTCCTATTTCGCAACAAAGCATCCTTCACTCATGCTGCCAAACATACCCTCGTAAATCTGACCATCCTACCGATCCTCGACTTCGGGTGATGTCATTTACAAAATAGCCTCCAATACTCTACTCAACAAATTGGATGCAGTCTATCACTGTGCCATCCGTTTTGTTACCAAAGCTCCATATACCACCCACCGCTGCGACCTGTACGCTCTCGTTGGCTGGCCTTCGCTTTACACTCGTTGCCATACCCACTGGCTCCAGGTCATCTACAAGTCCCTGCTTATCTCAGCTCGCTGGTCACCATAGCGGCACCAACCCGTAGCACGCTCCAGCAGGTATATCTCACTGGTAACCCCCAAAGCCAATTCCTCCTTTGGCTGACTTTCCTTCCAGTTCTCTGCCGCCAATGACTGGAACGAACTACAAAAATCTCTGAAACTGGAGACACATATCTCCCTCACCAGCTTTAAGCACCAGCTGTTAGAGCAGTTCACAGACCCCTGCACCTGTATATAGCCCATCTGTAAATAGCCCAACCAACTACCTCATCCCCTACTGTATTTATTTATTTATTTATTTATCTTGTTCCTTTGCACCCCAGTTTTTCTACATTGCACATTCTTCTACTGCACATCTACCATTCCAGTGTTTAAATGCTATATTGTAATTACTTTGCCACCATGGCCTATTTATTGCCTTACCTTCCTTATCCTACCTCATTTGCACTCTTTTTGTATATAGATTTCTACTGTATTATTGACTGTATGTTTGTTTTACTCCATGTGTAACTGTGTTGTTGTATGTGTCGAACTGCTTTGCTTTATCTTGGCCAGGTCGCAGTTGTAAATGAGAACTTGTTCTCAACTTGTCTACCTGGTTAAATAAAGGTGAAATAAAAAAAATTAAATGATTCTTTGTGGGCACATTTCTCTACTGCTTTGTGTAGTCGTTAGCTGGAAAGGCTTTCCCAAAAACTTCTGGAAAGGCTTTCCCAAAAACCTTCTCAATTAAATGGTAACTGCAAAGTAGCCTGATATCATGATTATTTGCATCAACAAGTATATTGCTGGTGGGCAGTTGAATTAGGGTATCTACACCCCAACAACAACTACAAAATTCCAGACCTTGTCGTCTCCTGATGTGGTGTAAGTGTAGCCGGTGTGAAATGGCTAGTTAGCTAACAGCATTTCAATCGGTGACGTCACTCGCTCTGAAACCTTGAAGTAGTTGTACCTCTTGCTCTGCAAGGGCCGCGGCTTTTGTGGAGCGATTGGTAACGATGCTTCGAGGGTGGCTGTTGTCTATGTGTGCAGAGGGTCCCTGATTCGAGCCCGGGCGAGGAGAGAGACGGAAGCTATACTGTTACATAAGCATTGTTGCGGACTTGAACATCCAGTTTTTGTTTTTCTATTAAAGTATGATTTTGAGAGCAAAAAATGGAGAAGAAACCAAACCTGGAAAAAAGCCCAGGAGAAAATGGTGGGATCCAACATAATTTCGCATGGGGACCCCAAAAGGCTAGAGCCAGCTCTAACTGCATGCATGGGTATGGATGTGGGTACACAGACCGATGAGCAACTGTGCCCCCCCCGACGAGCCACTGCGGTCCCCCACCCTAGTTGCCCATCCCTTTTTTATAGGGCTCTAGAATAGGTACACAAGTAGAAGTATGCAATATCCTCCTTTGCATATTTTAGGTATTATTCTTCACACTGCTATTATTGTAATGAGCTCTGCCCCAAAAACCACCTCATTTGGTTGGTTAGGACCAAACCTGAACCAATCATAGAGGTCTGTTTCACAAGTTTGGACATCAAAGTACAGTAAAGCTCAGTGTAGTACAATACAGTACATTATACTGTACTCATACAGTACATTATACTGTACTCACCTAGTATAGTGTTGTCACGATACCAGAATTTACTTTGATACCAGGTTTAGTATCACGATACTCAATGCCAAAATTATACCACGGCAAAAAAAAAGAGAATATTATATAAAAATATAAACGCACCATGAAGTGTTGGCCCCATGTTTCACAAGCTGAAATAACATTTTCTAGAAATGTTCCATATGCACAAAAAGCTTATTTCTGTAACATTTTGTGTACAAATTTGTTTACATCTATGTTAGTGAGCATTTCTTCTTTGCCAAGATAATCTATCCACCTGACAGGTGTGGCATATCAAGAAGCTGATTAAACAGAATGATCATTACACAGGTGCACCTTGTGCTGGGGACAAGAGCTAAAATGTGCATTTTTGTCACGCAACACAATGCCACAGATGTCTCTGGTTTTGAGGGAGCGTGCAATTGGTATGCTGACTGCAGGAATGTCCAGCAGAGCTGTTGCCAGATACTTTAATGTTAATTTCTCTACCATAAGTTGTTTTTAGAGCATTTGGCAGTACGTCCAACCGGCCTCAACTGCAGACCATGTAATACCATGCTGGTGCAGGACCTCCACATCTGGCTTCTTCACCTATGGGATGGTCTGAGACCAGCCACCCAGACAGCTGATGAAACTGTGGGTTTGCACATACAGAATGTCTGTACAAACTGTCAGAAACCGTCTCAGGGAAGCTCATCTGCGTGCTCATCCTCACCAGGGTCTTGACTTGACTGCATTTCGGCGACATAACCGACTTCAGTGGGCAAATGCTCACCTTCGATGGCCACTGGCACGCTGGAGAAGTGTGCTCTTTGGGCCTCCTGAGTGGCACAGCATTTTAAGGCACTACAGACCCGCGCTCTAGCGATCCCTTGTGGTTGCAGGTTACCTGCAAGCTGAATTTGGTCGCCAGCTGTACGGTGTTTCCTCCAACACATTTGGTGCGGCTGGCTTACGGGTTAAGCGAGCAGTGTGGCTTGGCATAGTTGAGTTTCAGAGGTAGCATGGCTCTCAACCTTCGCCTCCCGAGTCCGTAGGGGAGTTGCAGCGATGGAGCAAGACTAAATACCAATTTGGATATCATGAAATTGTGGAGAAAAAGAGTAAAATAACAAATGTGTGCTCTTCACGAATGAATCCCGGTTTCAACTGTACCGGGCAGAATGCGTGTATGGTGTTGTGTGGGCGAGCGGTTTACGATGTGAACAGAGTGCTCCATGGTGGCAGTGGAGTTATGGCATGGGCAGGCATAAGCTACGGACAACGAACACGATTGCATTTTATCGATGGCAATTTGAATGCACAGAGATACCGTGACGAGATCCTGAGGCCCATTGTCGTGCCATTAATCCGCCGCCATCGCCTCATGTTTCAGCATGATAATGCACAGACCCATGCTGAAAGGATCTGTACACAATTCCTTGAAGCTACAAATGTCCCAGTTTTTCCATGGCCTGCATACCCACCAGACATGTCACCCATTGATCGGCTTTGGGATGCTCTGGATCGACGTGTACGACAGCGTGCTCCAGTTCCCGCCAATATCCAGCAGCTTCGCACAGCAATTGAAGTGGAGTGTGACAATATTCTACGGGCCAAAATCAACAGCCTGATCAACTCTATGCGAAGAATATGTGTTGCGCTGCATGAGGCAAATGATGGTTACACCAGATACTGACTGGTTTTCCTACTTTTTTTTATGTACAGTATCTGTGACCGATGCATATCTGTATTCCCAGTCATTTGAAATTCATAGATTGAGGTCTAATTTATTTATTTCAATTGACTGATTTCCTTATGAACTAACTCAGTAAAATCTTAAATTGTTGCATGTCGAGTTTTGTTTTTGTTCAGTGTAGTTTGCAGGGGTCTTCACTACAATATTGTATTAGAAATACATCCAGACTTTATCTGGTTGATGTTTCTAGGAGCACTTTTCTATCTGTTTTACCAGAAATCAAAGCCATTGCTTATTCCTAATTTTTAGGATGTAAAATGTATATGGATTCATTTCTCAATATTGACGCTTAAGCTTTCATTTGACACCCAATTTCATATACTCCTATGAGCTGTTGCTGTTTATGGGTCCTTTTACATGGAAATGTCCAAAAGACATCCATCCGCCTTATGTGCTGCTGTTGCCACAGAAGTTTAAAATTGAGTTACATAATTTCTAAACTTTCCCTGTGATAAAAGTATTAAATTCTTTTGAATTAAGGATGGGGGGGAAGAGAAGCCCAAAACAATACCTCACTTTCCACCAAATTCAACAGTAATTGAGTTTCAGATGAGTAATGCACACAAAGCCTCCAAGCAGACTTAGACACTAAACCTCAGACCGCACATATCTGCATCTAGTGTGACAACTACATAGAGGCTGTTAATTAACCAGTTTTGCTGTCCCCTGCTAACCTCCACCTTTTCTCCCTACCCGACCCCCTGTGCCACCCTAAGATGACGGCTGGTTGGAGGTGGTCCAGTCTCTGATCAGGGTGATACCGCTAGACGACCCACTGGGACCAGCTGTGATTACCCTGCTGCTTGACGAGTGCCCACTGCCCACCAAAGTGAGTACTAGTTACCATCTGGGTCTCTTCTGTGGAATGCTTCAAAGATCCTTGCCTAATTCCTACACAAAACTCAAATTCAAAGCTCAACTTCCCAAAGCATGACCATCCACTCTTAGACACTCATTGATAGCAGCTTATTACAGCACACAAAGTTCCAGTAGGGATGGGGGGGAATTGATAGTTACTAAAAATAACTAGGGTTGAGGAGTGATGTTGCCACAATGGTGCATCTGTAAGAAAGCAGGAATGATGGTTGGAGACAAGGTTTTCAGTTCTAAAAAAGCACAGTACAGGGACACGAGCACAAGGGGGTAGGATGGAGATTTGATGGCTTGTAAGGCCGGTAGGTAAGTTTGTGACACAAGTTATGATACGAGGTTGTGGTTCTGGGGGTTATAAAATGGACATACTAACGCATGTTAACATACAATCATGACTGACAAGTGCAAAAGGAGAAGAAATTGAAAAGTATCAAACAAACTGAGGATATACAGTGCCTTTGGAAAGTATTCAGACCCCTTTACCTTTTCCACATTTTGTAAGGTGTCTTATTCTAAAATTGATTAAATAGTCCCCCCATCAATCTACACACAATACCCCATAATGACAAGGCAAAAACAGTTTTTTTTATTAATGTTTGCTCATTTATAAAAATAAAAAGTATTCAAACCCTTTACTCAGTACTTTGTTGAAGCACCTTTGGCAGCGATTACATCCTTGAGTCTTCTTAGGTATTACGCTACAAGCTTGGCACACCTGCATTTAGGGAGTTTCTCCCATTCTTCTCTGCAGATCCTCTCAAGCTCTGTCAGGTTGGATGGGTAGCGTTGCTGCACAGTAAGTCTCTCCTGAGATGTTCGATCGGGTTCAAGTCCGGGCTCTGGTTGGGCCACTCAAGGACATTCAGAGACTTGTCCCGAAGCCACTCCTGCGTTGTGTTGGCTGTGTGCTTAGGTTTGTTGTCCTGTTGGGACTGGAGCAGGTTTTCATCAAGGATTTCTCTGTGCTTTACTCTGTTAATCTTTCCCTCGATCTTGACTAGTCTTCCAGTCCCTGCTGCTGAAAAACATCCCCACAGCATGATGATGCCACCATGCTTTACTGTTGGATGGTACCAGGTTTCTTCCAGATGTGACGCTTGGCATTCAGGCCAAATAGTTTAATCTTTGTTTCATCAGACCAGAGATGATGTTGTTTCTCATGGTCTGAGAGTCCTTTAGGTGCCTTTTGGCAAACTCCAAGCGGGCTGTCATGTGTCTTTTACTGAGGAGTGGCTTCAGTCTGGCCACTCTACCATAAATACCTGATTGGTGGAGTGCTGCAGAGATGGTTGTCCTTCTGGAAGGTTCTCCCATCTCCACAGAGGAGCTCTGAGTGACCATCGGGTTCTTGGTCAACTCCCTGACCAAGGCCCTTCTCCCCCGATTGCTCAGTTTGGCAAGGCGGACAGCTCTAGCATTTCCAAACTTCTTCCGTTTAAGAATGATGGGGGGGAAACTGTTCTTGGGGACCTTCAATGCTGCAGACATTTTTTGGTACCATTCCCCAGATCTGTGCCTTGACATAATTCTGTCTCTGAGCTCTACAGAGAATTTCACCGAACTCATTGGCGTGGTTTTTGCTCTAAACCTGTTTTCGCATTGTCATTATGGGGTATTGTGTGTAGATTGCTGAGATTTTTTTATTTAATCAATTTTAGATTGAGACTGTAATGTAACAATGTGTAGAAAGTCAAGGGTCTGAATACTTTCCGAAGGCACTGTATATACAAAAGTATGTGGACACCCCTTCAAATGAGTGGATTTGGCTAGTTCAGCCGTACCCGTTGCTGACAGGTGTATAAAATCGAGCATACAGCCATGCAATCTTCATAGACAAACATTGGCAGTAGAATGGCCTTAAGTGACTTTCAACGTGGCACTGTCATAAGATGCCACTTTTCCAACAAGTCAGTTTGTCAAATTTCTGCCCTGATAGAGCTGGCCTGGTCAACTGTAAGTGCTGTTATTGTGAAGTGGAAACGTTTAGGAGCAACAACGGCTCAGCCGCGAAGTGGTAGGCCACACAAGCACACAAAACGAGACAGCCGAGTGCTGAAGCACGTTAAAATCGTATCTCGGTTGCAGCACTCACTACTGACTTCCAAACTGCTTCTGGAAGCAACGTCCGCACAATGACTGTTCATCGGAAGCTTCATGAAATGGGTTTCAATGGCAGAGTAGTCACACACAAGCCTTAGATCACCATGTGCAGTGCTAAGTGTCACCTCTAGTGGTGTAAAGCTTGCCGCCATTCGGCTCTGGAGCAGTGGAAATGCACTGGAGTGATGAATCACGCTTCGCCATGTGGAAATCCGACGGACGAATCTGGGTTTGGCGGATGCCAGGAGAACACTACCTACCCCAATGCATAGTGCCAACTGTAAAGTTTGGTGGAGGAGGAATAATGGTCTGGGGCTGTTTTTCATGGTTCGTGCTTGGCCCCTTAGTTCCAGTGAAGGGAAATCTTAATGCTACAGCATACAATGACATTCTAGATTCTGTGCTTCCAACTTTTTGGCAACAGTTTGGGAAGGCCCTTGCCTGTTTCAGCATGGCAATGCCCCTGTGCACAAAGTGAGGTCCATACAGAAATGCACACAGCCCTGACCTCACCTTTTTTTGGGATGAATTGGAACGCCAACTGCGAGCCAGGCCTAATCGCCCGACCTCACTAATGCTCTTGTGGCTGAATGGCAGCAAGTCCTCGCAGCAATGTTCCAACCTCTAGTGGAAAGCTTTCCCAGACGAATGGAGGCTGTTATAGCAGCAAAGGGGGGACCAACTCTATATTAATTGGCGTGATTTTGGAATGATGTTCGGCGAGCAGGTGTCCACATACCTTTGGTCATGTAGTGTATCTTACATGCTGAACTGGCAGGACATTTTACTAATTAATTTGGCAGCATTACATAAACTTATCTCAATTTTAACATTTATACATGTTCTTATATAAAAAAATAAAATATATATTTCCTTGTTTCCTTTCATTATCATAAACAAATAATGCATATATTTGAATTCCAATAAGAAACTATGAAATAACACACATGGAATCATGTAGTAACCAAAAAAAGGGTTAAACAAATCAAAATATATTTTTATTTTTGAGATTCTTCAAATAGCCACCCTTTGCCTTGATGACAGCTTTCCACATTCTTGGTATTACCTCAACCAGCTTCATGAGGTAGTCACCTGGAATGCATTTAAGTTAACCGGTGTACCTTATTTTGTGCAATTATTTTCTTTCCTTAATGCATTTGAGCCAATCAGTTGTGTTGTGACGAGCCAGTTTCATGTAAGATACACTACATGACCAAAAGTATGTATACAGAAGATAGCCCTATTTGGTAAAAGACCAAGTCCATATTATAGCTATATATATATTTTTTTTAATTCTTACCTTTTATTTTACTAGGCAAGTCAGTTAAGAACAAATACTTATTTTCAATGACGGCCTAGGTTAACTGCCTGTTCAGGGGCAGAACGACAGATTTGTCCCTTGTCAGCTCGGGGAATTGAACTTGCAACCGTTACTAGTCCAACGCTCTAACCACTAGGCTACTCTGCCGCCCCTAAGCAAAGAGAAACGACAGTCCATCATTGACTGACCATGTTTTAAAGTAATCTGGAACATTTCAAGAACTTTGAAAGTTTCTTCAAGCGCAGTCGCAAAAACCATCAAGCGCTATGATGAAACTGGCTCTCATGAGGCCCGCCACAGGAAAGGAAGACCCAGAGTTACCTCTGCTGCAGAGGATAAGTTCATTAGAGTTAACTGCACTTCAGATTGCAGCCCAAATAAATGCTTCACAGAGTTCAAGTAACAGACACATATCAACTGTTCAGAAGAGACTGTGTGAATTAGATGTCGCCCGATTATGATTTTAACGCCGATACCAATTATTGGAGGACCAAAAAAGCCGATTAATCGGCCGTTTTTAAAATTAATTTTTTTTAAATATTTTTGAATTCGGAAATGTACATACTTAAATTGGAGTCATTAACTCGTTTTTCAACCACTCCACTAATTTCTTGTTAACAAACAAAGTTCATTAGGACATCTACTTTGTGCATGACACAAGTAATTCTTCCAACAAATGTTTACAGACAGATTATTTCACTTATAATTCACTGTATCACAATTCCAGTGCGTCAGAAGTTTACATACACTAAGTTGACTGTGCCTTTAAACAGCTTGGAAAATTCCAGAAAATTATGTTATGGCTTTAGAAGCTTCTGATAGGCAATTGACATCATTTGAGTCCATTGGAGGTGTACCTGTGGATTTATTTCAAGGCCTACCTTCAAACTCAGTGCCTCTTTGCTTGACATCATGGGAAAATCAAAAGAAATCAGCCAAGACCTCAGAAAAAAGATTGTAGACCTCCACAAGTCTAGTTTATCCTTGGGAGCGATTTCCAAACACCTGAATGTACCACGTTCATCTGTACAAACAATAGTACGCAAGTATAAACACAATGGGACCATGCAGCCGTCATACCGCTCAGGAAGGAGACGCATTCTGTCTCCTAGAGATGAACGTACTGTGGTGCGAAAAGTGCAAATCAATCCCAGAACAACAGCAAAGGACCTTGTGAAGATGCTGGAGGAAACGGGTACAAAAGTATCTATATCCACAGTCAAACGAGTCCTATATCAACATAACCTGAAAGGCCACTCAGCAAGGAAGAAGCCACTGCTCCAAAACCGCCATAAAAAAGCCAGACAACAGTTTGCAACTGTACATGGGGACAAAGGTCATACTTTTTGGAGAAATGTCCTCTGGGCTGATGAAACAAAAATAGAACTGTTTGGCCATAATGACCATAGTTATGTTTAGAGGAAAAAGGGGGAGGCTTGCAAGCCAAAGAACACCATCCCAACCGTGAAGCACGGGGATGGCAGCATCATGTTGTGGGGGTGCTTTGCTGCAGGAGCGACTGGTGCACTTCCCAAAATAGATGGCTTCATGAGGACGGGAAATTAAGTGGATATATTGAAGCAACATAGGAGGCCTACAAACCTGACTCCGTTACAGGAGGAATGGGCCAGAATTCACCCAACTTATTGTGGGAAGCTTGTGGAAGGTCTACCCAAAACGTTTGACCCAAGTTAAACAATTTAAAGGCAATGCTACCGAATACTAATTGAGTGTATCTTCTGACCCACTGGGAATGTGATGAAAGAAAAAGATGAAATGGATAATTCTCTCTACTATTTTTCTGACATGTTACATTCTTAAAATAAGGTGGTGATCCTAACTGACCTAAGACAGGGAATCTTTACTAGGATTAAATGTCAGGAATTGTGAAAAACTGAGTTTAAATGTATTTGGCTAAGGTGTATGTAAACTTCCGACAACTGTGTGTGTGTGTGTATATATAATGACAATTACAACAATTTTGAATGAACACTTTTTTTATTTTAACTTAATATAATACATCAATAAAAATCTATTTAGTCTCAAATAAATAATGAAAGATGTTCAATTTGGTTTAAATAATGCAAAAATAGTGTTGGAGAAGAAAGTAAAAGTTCAATATGTGCCATGTAAAAAAATTCTAACGTTTTAAGTTCTTTGCTCAGAACATGAGAACATATGAAAGCTGGTGGTTCCTTTTTAACATGAGTCTTCAATATTCCCAGTTAAGAAGTTTTAGGTTGTAGTTATTATAGGACTATTTCTCTCTATACCATTTGTATTTCATATATACATTTGACTATTGGATGTTCTTATAGGCACTATAGTGTTGCCTGCCTAATCTCGGGAGTTGATAGGCTTGAAGTCATAAACAGCGCTGTGCATCAAGCATAGCGTAGAGCTGCTGGCAAACGCAGGAAAGTGCTGTTTGAATGAATGCTTACGAGCCTGCAGCTGCCTACCACTGCTCAGTCAGACTGCTCTATCAAATATCAAATCATAGACTTAATTATAATATAATAAACACACAGAAATACGAGCCTTAGGTCATTAATATGGTCAAATCCGGAAACTATCATTTCGAAAACACGTTTATTCTTTCAGTGAAATACGTAACCGTTCCGTATTTTATCGAACGGGTGGCATCCATAAGTCTAAATATTGCTGTTACAAATCAAAGTGTATTTGTCACGTGCGCCGAATACAACCGGTGTAGACCTTACAGTGAAATGCTTACTTACAGGCTCTAACCAACAGTGCAAAAGAGGTATTAGGTGAACAATAGGTAAGAAAAAAAATTAAAAACAACTGTAAAAAGACTGAAAAATAACAGTAGCGAGGCTATAACAGTAGCGAGGCTACATACAGGCACCGGTTAGTCGGGCTGATTTGAGGTAGTATGTACATGTAGATATGGTTAAAGTGACTATGCATATATGATAAACAGAGAGTAGCAGTAGTGTAAAAAGAGGGGTTGGTGGGTGGCGGGACACAGTGCAGATAGCCCGGTTAGCCAATGTCCGGGGGCACTAGTTGGTCGGGCCAATTGAGGTAGTATGTACATGAATGTATAGTTAAAGTGACTAAGCATATATGATAAACAGAGAGTAGCAGCAGCGTAAAGAGGGGTTGGGGGTGGGGCATACAATGCAAATAGTCCGGGTAGCCATTTGATTACCTGTTCAGGAGTCTTATGGCTTGGGGGTAAAACTGTTGAGAAGCCTTTTTGTCCTAGACTTGGCACTCCGGTACCGCTTGCCATGCGGTAGTAGAGAGAACAGTCTGACTGGGGTGGCTGGGGTCTTTGACAATTTTTTGGGCCTTCCTCTGACACCGCCTGGTGTAGTGGTCCTGGATGGTAGGCAGCTTAGCCCCAGGGATGTACTGGGCTGTACCCACTACCCTCTGTAGTGCCTTGCGGTCGGAGGCCGAGCAATTGCCGTACCAGGCAGTGATGCAACCAGTCAGGATGCTCTCGATGTTGCAGTAGTAGAACCTTTTGAGCGTCTGAGAACCCATGCCAAATTTTTTTAGTTGCCTGAGGGGGAATCGGCTTTGTCGTGCCCCCTTCACGACTGTCTTAGTATGTTTGGACCATTCTGGTTTGTTGGTGATGTGGACACCAAGGAACTTGAAGCTCTCAACCTGCTCCATTACAGCCCCGTCGATGAGAATGGGGGCGTGCTCGGTCCTCCTTTTCCTGTAGTCCACAATAATCTCCTTAGTCTTGGTTACGTTGAGGGATAGGTTGTTATTCTGGCACCACCCGGCCAGGTCTCTGACCTCCTCACTATAGGCGGTCTCGTCGTTGTCGGTGATCAGGCCTACCACTGTTGTGTCGTCTGCAAACTTAATGATGGTGTTGGAGTCGTGCCTGGCCATGCAGTCGTGGGTGAACAGGGAGTACAGGAGGGGACTGAGCACGCATTGCACAACCTTCAATGTTATGTCATAATTATGTAAAATTCTGGCAAATTAATTACGGTCTTTGTTAGGAAGAAATGGTCTTCACACAGTTTGCAACGAGCCAGGTGGCCCAAACTGCTGCATATACCCTGACTCTGCTTGCACAGAACGCAAGAGAAGTGACACCATTTCCCTAGTTAATTTTGCCTGCTAACATGAATTTCTTTTAACTAAATATACAGGTTCAAAAAAATATGCTTGTGTATTGATTTTAAGAAAGGCATTGATGTTTATGGTTAGGTACATTGGTGCAACGACAGTGCTTTTTTCGCAAATGTGCTTGTTAAATCACCATTTGTCAACGTAGGCTGTGATTCGATGATAAATTAACAGGCACCGCATTGATTATATGCAACGCAGGACAAGCTAGTTAACTTAACCTAGTAATATCATCAACCATGTGTAACTAGTGATTATGTTAAGATTGATTGTTTTTTATAAGATAAGTTTAATACTAGCTAGCAACTTACCTTGGCTCCTTGCTGCACTCGCGTAACAGGTGGTCAGCCTGCCACGCAGTCTCCTCGTGGAGTGCAATGTAATCGGCGTCCAAAAATGCCAATTACTGATTTGTTATGAAAACAACTTGAAATCGGCCCTAATTAATTGGCCATGCCGATTTTAATCGGTCGCCCTCTAGCGTGAATCAGGCCTTCATGGTCAAATTGCTGCAAGAAACCACTACTAAAGGACACCAATAAGAAGAAGAGACTTGCTTGTGCCAAGAAACAGGAGCAATGGACATTAGACTGGTGGAAATCTGTCCTTTTGGTCTGATGAGTTCAAATTTGAGATTTTTGGTTCCAACATCGAGACGCAGAGTAGATCAACGGATGATCTCCATGTGTGGTTCCCACTGTGAAGCATGGAGGAGGATGTGCTATGGTGATTTATTTAGAATTCAAGGCACAGTTAACCAGGATGGCTACCACAGCATTCTGCAGCAATACACCATCCCATCTGGTTTGGGCTTAGTGAGACTATCATTTGTTTTTCAACAGGACAATGATCCAAAACACACCTCCAAGCTGTCTAAGGGGTATTTTACCATGAAGGAGAGTGATGGAGTGCTTCATCGGATGACCTGGACTCCGCAATCACCAGACCTCAACCCATTTGAGATGGTTTGGGATGAGTTTACCGCGGAGTGAAGGGAAAGCAGCCAACAAGTGCTCAGCATATTTGGGAACTCCTTCAAGATTGTTGGAAAAGCATTCCAGGTGAAGCTGGTTGAGAGAATGCCAAGAGTGTGCAAAGCTGTCATCAAGGCAAAGGGTGGCTACTTATATATTTTGATTTAAAAAAATTGGTTACTAGATGATTCCGTATGTTATTTCATAGTTTTGATGTCTCCCCTATTATTCTACAATGCAGAAAATAGTGAAAAATAAAGAAAAACCCTTCAGTGAATAGGTGTCAACTTTTGACTGGTACTGTACAATAATAAAAAGTACTCACTTTCAGTCACGCACAACATGGAAAGGAAAAGTTGGCCGCCCCAAGCATTCACCAACTAAAATAAGACTGGAGGGAGTAGCGGCTGCTTAAATAGTTACGGGTTCTAATTAGGGTTGTTAGTCGCTTAGCTGCCAAAAATATATTTGACCGGTCATGCTTATCAGTCTATAGGTTCATTTTCATAATTTCGTTAAATTAAATTGGTGCCAGAATTGAACAAATCTCGTCAGTCATAAAACAGGAACAGTGTGTCTTGGTTGACCGGAATTATTATTTAGCTGAAAATAGTAATGAACAGTGACTTTATAGTAGAAAGTACCTTTCGTACCTCAACTAATGGCTGTCTCTAGTCAGTGATCCGCGAACAAGCCAGAGCAAAGACTCGTTGCTAAGCAACTCAGACGCAGGCTGCAGGGAGCAGCAGTGGGAGAGGAGCAGCACGAAGCAGCTAAGAACAGCTGTGCCAGCAACCAAAAAAGTTTCAGCAACCACAGCATTTCTCTCCTGTTCAACTGTTCATATCTACTTTATTTGATTGTCCTATATTAACAACCCATCTTATTTACGTTTTCACTGAGACGTTCATCATTCTGTCACATGAAACGGCTCTCATCAGGTGCATCTTTTAAAGTGTTTTCCCACACATTGTAATTTGGCAAATGTTTGCAAATTATGTATTACATTCTCTGCTTCATTACAATAGTTGCATGTTCAATAATATGAGTGGATAGGCTTGCTATTGTCAAAAAAATATATATCTGTTACTTCCATGCATAGTATTTTCCATTGGTCACATCATTTTACTGTTTTGGAATGAATTTAACCGTTTGTTAACCAGTTAATGGGGGTTTGGTTAGTCGGCAACAAGTGATAATGAGCAGAGTGGAGACAGGTGAGGTGGGTGGCAAGGGGAGGGGGGTGTGGCCAGAGGATATGGGTGAGGACATGAGCCTTAACAGTTACCTATCAGGATATTATGTTGGGCACTATCTAATATTATTTGTGTGCTAGTCAGCTGTACCTGCAAGTATTTTTCCTTCAATAGCTTGTTATCCATCTTTTTAAATGGTGAGCCAACATGCTTTTAGCACTTCCCATGACTCTCTTGACGCTCTGCAGCAGATATTGTGAGCAATATATTTGGAACATCGAATCGAAATAAATTCACAGTATCAAATCACAATACATGGAGAACTAGGAGGTCCCTGCCCATTCCCAGGCCTATGTTCCAGTAGTGTTTTTCCGTTGGAGGTCAACTTCTCTGCTTTAAGTGATCACTGTTTTTTTTTTTTTTTTTTTCAAAAGAAGAGTCTTGGTTAGATGTGCTCAGAAGTTTCACTGTATATTGAGAGACGTCTAGTATTTTTTTTGTTCATGATGCATAGCCTGTTGCTTTACTCGTGTTGTTGTATGTACATTGTGCACAAAACATTAGGAACACTTGCTCTTTCCATGACACTGACCAACAAGGAATCATAGCTTTCACCTGTTAAATCCACTTCATTTCACAGCCTTGAGACAATTGAAATATGGATTGTGTATGTGTGCCATTCAGAGGGTGAATCGGCGAGACTAAATATTTTAACTGCTTCTGAACGGGGTATGGTGGTAGGTGCCAGGCGCACTGGTTTGAGTGTGTCAAGAACTGCAATGCTGCTAGGCTTTTCACGCCCAACAGATTCCTGTGTGTATCAAGAATAGTCCACCACTCAAAGAACATCCAGCCAACTTGACACAACTGTGGGAAACATTGGAGTCCACATGGGCTAGCATCCCAGTGAAATGTTTCGACATGCCCCAATTTTAATTGAGGCTGTTCTGAGGGCAAAATGGGATGCAACTCAATATTAGGAAGGTGTTCCTAATGTTTTGTACACTGTGTACAGTGCCTTCAGAAAGTATTCACACCCTTAGATTTTCTTTCCACATGTTGTGTTACAGCCTGATATTAAAGTTGATTAAAACATATTTTTTGTCACTGGCCTACACACAATACCCCATTATGTCAAAGTGGATTTATGTCTTGAGACAATACCCCAGTAAGTTCAGGGGTAGAACAAGTCACGTAATATGTTGCATGGACTCACTGTGTGCAATAATAGTGTTTAACATGATTTTTGAATGACAACCTCATCTCTGTCCCCCATACATACAATTATCTGTAAGGTCCCTCGGTTAAGCAGTGAACACAGATTCAACCACAGAGGCCAGGGAGAATTTCCAATGCCTTGCCAAGACGGGCACCTATTGGTAGATAAAAATACAAACATCAGACATTGTATATCCCTTTGATCATGTTGAAGTTATTAATTCCATTTTGGATGGTGTACCAATACACCCAGTCACTACAAAGATACTGGCGCCCTTCCTAACTCCGTTGCCGGAGAACAAAGAAAAAGCTCAAGGAGTTCACCATGAGGCCAATGCAAAGTTTAATGGCTGTGATAGGAGAAAACTGAGGATGGATCAACAACATTGTAGTTATTCCGTAATACTAACCTAATTGACAGAGTAAAAAGAACAAAGTCTGTACAGAATAAAAATATTCCAAAACATGCATCCTGTTTCCAACAAGACACTAAACTAATACTGCAAAAATTTGGCAAAGCAATTGACTTTTTGTACTGACTACAAAGTGTTATGTTTGGGGCAAATCCAATACAACATTACTGAGTACCACTCTCCATATTTTCAAATATAGTGGTGGCTGCATCATGTTATGGGTATGCTTGTAATTGTTAAGGACTGGGGAGTTTTTCCGGATAAAGAAAGAAACTGAATGGCGCTAAGCACAGGCAAAATCCTAGAGAAAAGCCTGGTTCAGTCTGCTTTCCACCAGACACTGGGAGATTTAATTCACCTTTCAGCAAGACTACAACCTAAAACACAAGGACAAATCTACACTGGAGTTGCTTTCAAAGAAGACCGAGAATGTTCGTGAGTGGCCGAGTTACAGTTGACTTAAATCTACTTAAAAAATTATGGCAAGACCTGAAGATTGTTGTCTAGCGATGACCAAAAACTAATTTGACAGAGCTTGAATACTTTTTTAAAAGAATAATGGGCAAATGCTGCACAGGTGTAAAAAGCTCTTAGACTTACCCAGAAAGCCTCACAGCTGTAATCACTGCCAAAGGTGCATCTACAAAATGTTGACTCGGGTGTGATTACTCATGTAAATTAGATGTTCTGTATTTCATTTTCAATACATTTAGCAAACATTTATAAAAACATGTTTTCACTTTGTCGTTATGGGGTATTGTGTGTAGATGGGTGAGGAAAGAAATGTAATACACTTTGAATTCAGGCTGTAACACAACAAAAGGTAGAATAAATCAAGGGGTATGAATACTTTCTGAAGGCCCTGTATTATGAAAGAAAATACTATATGAAGTAGATTTCAGGAGACATTGTTTTCCTGTTGGGCTTTCAAAACAGTGCTTGTTTCCCCTCCTTTGTCAGGATGCTCTACAGAAGCTGTCTGAGATGCTGAGCTTGAGTGCCACTGTGGCCCGCCAGGATGCCATCATCCCTTCTAAGCACCGCAACACTACTGCTGTACTGGGCTGCCTGGCTGAGAAACTGGCTGGTAAGTGTGGATGCAACCTGATCTCCCTCATTCTCTTACACACACACACATTTGTTTTACTATCCTTGTATGGACAATTGATTCCCATTCAAGATCCTATTTTTCTTAACCTAACCTTACCTAACCCTAATTGTAACTCTAAACCCTTAAGCCTAAAAAAGTATTTTTTCTTGTGGGGACTGGCGAAATGTCCCCACTTGTCCGACTTTTCCTTGTTTTACCAAACTTGATGACTTCTTGTCCCCACAAGAATGGTAAAACCAAACTCCACACACACTTTCTCTTACAGACACACACACACTCTTGAACTCATAATCAACAGTGAAAAATGTAAATGCTCTCAAGAGCCGCAGGTTATTTGACCCTAGTTGCCCAACCAGTATTTGCCATACCAAAGGATCATTGTGAACTGATCCTGCAGGGTTGAGTGGTATGCTTGTCATGACACGGCCAAAATGCTCTGCCTTTGCTCTGTCAGTTCTGCTGAGCCTGCAGCACTGGGCTGGGGAGAGGGTGGCCAGGGTGGGACAACTCAGTCTGTCTGACATACCCAACAGGGGTTGCCTCTACTATTCAATGTCTGTTTGTTTATACCCCAAACTGTGAATTACACATCGTCTTTCTCTGGAAGCGTTGAGTGTTACGATTTTTCTTTGTATTATTATTTTTTAACTCTGTATCGTTGGGAAGGGCTCGTAAGCAAGCATTTCACAGTAAAGTCTACACCCATTGTATTCAGCACATGTGAAACATAATATTATATATCATAATTTTTTTGGGGGTGCAATCCTGTGCCTTTACTGTGGCTTCACCTAACGCCCACTCCACATGACTCATGTCTCAGGTCCAGCCAGCATTGGACTCCTGAGCCCTGGAACCCTGGGGTACTTGCTGGAGAGCCTGGTGAGAACACAACAAACATGTAGAACCACACAAAGGCTGTTGCGCTGTCAGTAGTCCTATACTTGGGTTACATGTCATTTTTCTGTAGAATGAGGCTGAGACCTTGTCTAATTTATCTGAACATCTCTGTTCCCAGAGTTCTGAGGCCCATCCTACTGTAATGCTCTTTGCCCTCATAGCCTTGGAGAAGTTCTCACAGACCAGTAAGTTTGTCCACTTATCCTGCACATCCTTCTGAAGGTTGCTATGCTAACCCATTGGCCACGAAACGGACTAGTAACTGTTATATTTCCCTGTTGCAGGTGAGAACAAGCTAACAGTGTCTGAGTCGTGTATAAGTGACCGACTGGGGGTTCTGGAATCGTGGGCTGACCACACAGACTACCTGAAGCGCCAGGTCGGCTTCTGTTCCCAATGGAGCCTGGATAACCTCTGTGAGTAGTAAGCTACATCATGTTAGGTAGGACAGTTCTCATCCACTGACTGTTAATATTCCCTCTATCCTGTTTCCTCAGTCCTGAAAGATGGCCGTCAGTTCACCTACGAGAAGGTGAACTTGGGCAACATCAACGCCATGCTGAACAGCAACGACGTCAGCGAGTATCTCAAGATCTCTCCCAGTGGACTGGAGGTGAGGGGGCCTCTCTCTGACGAGAATGATCCCTGTTGCGCACACAATAAATGATTATACTTTGTTTGTCATGCTAAATGCCAGTATTACACTGATCAGCATCATCTTGTTCCATAGAGATAATGGATCTGCCCTTTTCTCCCCTCTCCCAAGGCGCGCTGCGACGCGTCCTCCTTTGAGAGTGTCCGCTGTACCTTCTGTGTGGACTCAGGCGTGTGGTACTATGAGGTCACAGTGGTCACTTCAGGGGTCATGCAGATTGGCTGGGCCACCAAGGACAGCAAGTTCCTTAACCATGTACGTGCTCACATGCTGTACTGATACACACAGCAAGCAGTGTTTATTTCTGCTAGAGACTGAATGCCATAATGTGTGTGTTTCAGGAGGGCTATGGGATAGGAGATGATGAGTACTCGTGTGCATATGATGGCTGCAGGCAGCTAATCTGGTACAACGCTCGCAGTAAACCACACTCCCACCCGTGCTGGAAAGAGGGTAAGTGCACCCCAAACTCCATACAGTATGATGTTGTAGCTCACAGGCAGGCTGTAATGGGGAGATGTCTGTCAACATCTCGGCTTACACACATTTGTTACCGAACTACTGTCCCTTACAAGCATATGCTTAAGCCTTACACTTTCTTTGATCTGTAGGAGATGCCATAGGTTTCCTACTGGACCTCAGTAAGAAGCAGATGCTTTTCTACCTGAATGGACATCAGCTCCCCTCAGAGAAGCAGGTGTTTTCCTCTGCAACGTGAGTATACACACCCTGCTCCTGCTTGCTCTATTTTCTGGCCATAATCCAAAATGCACCCCACACAAGTATTGACATACTGTACATTTCAGTAACTCACTGCCACGTCCAATATCCTCATTAGTCTTCCTACTTCCTTTCTTTTTCCAGGTCTGGCTTCTTTGCAGCAGCAAGTTTCATGTCCTACCAACAATGTGAGTTTAACTTTGGGGCGAAGCCCTTCCGCCATCCCCCGTCTGTCAAGTTCAGCACCTTCAATGACTTTGCCTCGCTGGCGTCTGATGAGAAGATTATCCTTCCCAGGTAAGTCTGAGCTAATGTAGCCTTGGGCAAAATGGTTAGGCTTTAAATGATGACACTAGTTGAACAGGACAACTGCATATTATGTGAACTCCCATGTACCATTTAGTGACTGTTTGTGCTTGTGTGTTTTTCTCAGACACCGGCGCCTGGCCCTGCTCAAGCAGGTGAGCATCAGAGACAACTGCTGCACCCTCTGCTGTGACCAGATGGCCGATACAGAGCTGAGACCCTGCGGACACAGGTACAACAATTTCCCTCTCTGTTTCACCTCTTGTACCTGTATTGAGTATCTAGCCATTTGCCTGTGTGTTACAGCTCCTCACGTGGTCTCTGTGTGTGTTTTGTGTCCTTAGTGGGATGTGTATGGAGTGTGCCTTACAGCTGGAGACGTGCCCACTGTGTCGCCAGGACATCCTGACGCGTGTCAGACTCATCTCACACGTGTCCTGACATATCACCTTCAAACCGGGACATGAATGCTCCTCCCCTCCTCCAATCACCTTTATCCCAGTAATCAACCCGACCAATAGGACTGTGAGGCTGTGCCAGGATTCCTGATCGGACCCTGAGCCTAATGTGAGGAGGGAGTGATAGGACCTGACAGACCTCCAGGAGAGATACAGTGTGGGGGATAGTGTAGGGAGAATAGGACAAGGAGGGGTAACCTTTTCTTCTGCTGCACTCCATGGCGTGTTCTCTCTGAGGAGATGGGACCCCACACCCCGTCTGGGAGCAAAAAAGTGCTTGCAGAGTGAGGGGGCAGTTTGGAGGAAGACAATTAGAGACATTACCAGGCAGCAGCATTTCCAGAATCACCCCATCAATCTTAATGTAATAAATTCACGCAGTGTCTGCACATGGATCTGCCTAATGTTCCCTCCCTTAGGCTCTGGTCAATGTGTCCTGTGTATCTCTGCTCAGAGGTTTTACATGTATCTGTGATTCTCTTATTTTATTCTGACTAAACGTAAAGGCACAACAACGAAGACACAGCCTTGGTTGGCTCAGTTGGCTGTGACAATGAGGCCCTGTTCAATCATACAATACTAACTGACCACAGATTTGTGTCCCTCTCTCCTCTACTTGAAGCAATTCTGGGTTGATTGAGTAACCATGCTGTTATAAATGAGATTGAAACATTTACGAAATAACTGTTATTCAAAATACTATTATATTTACCTACAATTCATAAGAAATGTAATTAAATTGGGGTTATTGAAATCACAGCTAATTGGGATCATTTTAATTACGGGGTTATATGAAGTGGTTGTGGAAAATCAGAAGGGACTACACATCTCGATCAGTATGAATGACTACATTTGGTCACAGTGTGTGTATATATGGAGGACCAGTTGTCTCCAGTCCACTCCTGACAATGAGTTAGTCATGGAAGAAATTAAGAGTTAAACGTTAAATTGTATCTGTCTTTAATGGAGTAGCCCCAGGGGTCACAAAGATGTGATTTACTGAATAATCATTGTTTTCTGGATTATGATAATTGTAATAAATGTATTGTGTTGCGTAGTTGCTTGTCAAGATGCCAATTTTATTGACAAGATTTAGCAGGCTAGCTACATCACTACTAAACGCATCATCCGCCAGAATGTATGATGTGTATGCCATGCCGCATTATCATGGGACGAAAAGGAAAATAAATGTAGGCCGTGATTGCAATAAAGGACCTATTAACGCACTTAAACATTGAACGTTAATTTCAGTTCACACGATGTTGAGCCTGACCGTACCGTACTCTACTGTTCTTCCGGAACTAATTAGCTGGGATCTGTTTCCTCAAGGGACCTAATTTTCTGAAGGAAGCGTTTCTTTCGTTGCCTTGGTAATTTGGTGCCTTGGAAGCGATTACCGAAAATCAGACAAACCGTCACGTTAGCTTGATAGCTAGCTAAGTAGATTTAGAATGGACGTGAAAGCGAAGTAAGTAACTTGACAAATTGTAAATTATATAAAAAATAAAGTCGGATGGCAATGATTGATTGCTATCTATTGCTGAGCTTGTTAGCCTTTGGTGTGTTAACTTGTTTGCATGCTAATTTAATGTTAGCTTCCATTAGGCTAGCTAGCTAATGTGTTGACATGCTATCTCATTGAGGTCCTTTGTAAATTCTAATTCTATGCAATATCTAATGTTATTGTGTCTTATTATTATTTAGATCTGCTGGGTGGTGGAGAGAACATCGTTGAAATTATGGATTTAGAGGAAGAGTTTTGCAGTTTCAAAGTATGTGTGTGTCTGAGAAAGTGAGTGAGGTCGCTAGGTTGAAGATAATGATACTTTTCATGATGGTTTATAGTGTTTGGTTGCTGACTACGGTATGTTTTGACCTCCCTAGCTCATCTGATGCTCCCTTTGATGCTGTCATTGGGAGTATTGAAGACATCATGGGTAAATTGCGGTCTTAGACATGTTTCAGTGTGTGAAGGTTAAATCAATTGCTAATGTTACTCAATTTCCACCTTAGAGGACGACTTCCAGCACCTGCAACAGAGCTTCAGGGAGAAACACTACTTGGGAGTTTGATGACTCCGAGTAGAACAAACTCACCTACACACCCATCTTCAACGAATATGTAAAGCAGTGTAAATGTTAATCTGTCTCCCTTATTTGAATCAACTGTCATGTACTGTAGAGCGTATTAAAAATATATATATAATCTGTGAAAGTATGTCTCGATCATATATATTGTTTATTTCAACCTCCGATTGAGATGCTTGAGAAACGCCTCGAGCAGCAGCTGATGGAGAGGATTCCCCGTTTCAACATGAGCACATTTCCGCTCAGGAGTAACTTTACATGCTGCCACTAGTTGGCGCATTGCCGCTTGTAAACCAAGTACACCTCACTGCAGAGTGCAACATGTATTGGTTCTCGTTTCACAAAAAATGTTTTGTTTCAGGCAGCACAAAGATGAGGTGTCAGGAGACATCTTGGACATGTTGCTTACTTTTACAGATTTCATGGCCTTCAAGGAAATGTTAATTGACTACAGAGCAGTGAGTAACAACCCAGAAGGTTTCCGATTGGATGTTTTTATTTTAGGATCTGCACTAATCATTTGTTAGAAAGGATTGTCACCTATGTGGTGTATTGTTGTGTGTCAGAAACCTAGAGATAGGTGGAGGGCTCTAGTGCCCAAAAGCCAGTTTAGTATGGGCAGTGCCATTGAGGACTTTTAACCATTTTGAAGTAGTTAACTGGGTGGGACTTCCTAAGGGTTAAGGAAGGATCTCATAATTCCATCCAGGTCACCAGAAAGGATCAGCTAATAAATTATACTTGTGAGGAAACATTCCATAACTGCAGGTGGCAGTAAATCGCCAACCTTGGCTTTATACCTGTTCAAACAAAACACTCTAGGTGCCAGTGTGCACCCTTTCAGTTTGTTTGCCAACTCACAGAAGTAGTAGGACAATAAAATTGACTACCTCAAAATGGAGATTGCATCAATGGTGCTGCCTGTGCTCTCACAGACGCCATGATGTGATGTCTATGCTCAGCACCTGTACCTTCTGTCTTCAGGAGTTTCTCAGGATAAGTAGTTGAGTAGTCCTATGCAGGACCAGAGCTGCGGACTGCATTTACCTCCATTCGACTTCCAGGCCATGTTGTAAAAGAAGGTGCTGGCTCCGTATGACTGTACAATGCCAAAAAAAACAGAACAAGTGACAAATGCATAGTAAGACCAAATCAGACATGAGAGCAGAATGTTATCATAAAATACATGCCTGCATTCATTATTTCTCAAATGTCAGTTCATTGATACTGTTGATTTCTTAACTGGCAAAGTTGAGGATAGGCATGCAGGTTGTCAGTACTTGTTGTCATGTCTGTATGGGCTTTAGCCAGCTCATTTTCCATCATTTGTTGTCATGCCATACATGCTACATATCGATAAAGTCTGACTCCTGACCTGCATCTAACTATGATGTTTGTAAAAAATCTCTGGCCAGATAATAAATATTCCCATTCTACCATTAATATTGTCTAGACTCTAGAGTCATCTGGCTACTGATTTCCTGGGTTGTAAAAAGCAGGAGATACAAGCTTTAATGTCCTATGCATGGTGAAACTTGATAAGCTCTGTTAGACACACAAATAGCCCTTGGTCTTTGTGCAACAGGGCGGGCCAATGTTATGGTGACTAGCTTGTTCCTCCCAGGAAAATCAACGGCTTGTTATACGCCTCCTTGTAAATAGCAAATGGCCAGGATTGCCACGGAGAAAGAGACCACACCATAAAAGCATATCTACCTTGTATTTTTTTCTAGCTCTTTATCTCTAAACATGTCACAGTCAGCTGAGCACATGACACATCAGCTCTGCCTCTTAGGCATAGATCTTATTTGATTGGTCAGAAGACCAATTAGTGGAAAAAGATCAGAATTGGGCTGCCTGTGTAAATGCAGCTTAAGTCAAATATTTGAGAGGGAAGTAGGAGGGCCAGGAACAAACTTGTGTTTTCTATTCCTTCTACCCATAACTGTATAGAATGTGGATATCTGTACCTCCTATGGAAGGTTTTCTGCTTGACAATGAAAAAGTTGCAAGTATTGATTGGAATGTATTCACTCAGTCTATATGGCCCTCTGTAAGTGCTTGTCTAAACATGGGCTTCTCATGTGTTTCTGTCACTTATCAACTGATCAGAACTAGGTAAACCAACTATGAAGTCAGCCTGTCTGTGTGCCTTTTTAGTGTCAATGGCTGCGTTCACACAGGCAGCCCATTCCTGATCTTTTTTCCACTAATTGGTCTTTTGACCAATCACATCAGATCTTTTCACATCAGATATTTTTCAGACCTGATCTGATTGCTCAAAATACAAATGAGTGAAAAGAATATCACATTTGGGCTGCCTGTGTAAATACAGTCTATGTTTCGGTCTGATGTCTTTGTATGTCTGTACCAGGTGCTCTGTTCTAGACTTACCGTAGCAGCTGCCATATGGCCGTAGTAGTATATGCGTAATGGTAAGGCGTGACTGATGCAGCATTGGCCAGAAACGCTGTGAGGTACAGAACGGTTGCCACAGTATTATACACCATCACCTACAAGATAGAGAACAGATGTTGATGAAGAAGAAAAAAACTATATGAGCATACAGCCTAAATGTTCAATTTTCCATTGAATAACAATTAGTCACAGGTTAGTTGCACCTTAATTGGGGAGGACAGGCTCGTGGTAATAGCTGGAGCGGAATGATCAACAACCAATTTGACAGCGCTTGAAGAATTTAAAAAACAATGTGGAAATCCAGGTGTGCAAAGCTCTTAGAGATTTACCCAGAAATACGTACAGCTGTAATCCCTGCCAATGGTGATTCTAACATGTATTGACTCTGGGAATACTTATGTAAATGAGATATTTCTGTATTTTTCAATACATTCACATTGTCGTTATGCAGTATTGTGTGTAGATGGGTGAGACTAAAACATCTATTTAAAACCATTTTGAATTCAGGCTGTAACACAACATGAAATAAATCAAGGGATATGAATACTTTCTGAAGGCACTTGGCCTACTGTCTGGATTAAGACATTGTCTATATCGGCTCTCAATAGCTTCTTTCCACCCCCGTGCAGGTCACAAACTCGTGTCCAAACCCTAGCCTATATAATGCAAGCGTGGCCTAGCCTACATGAATTTGCTTTTAGTTGCAAAATACAAATATTCACAATAACATTGGCTAAAATGTTTCCCTGTGTTTTATCACCGCTTAATCATCATAGGCTAGTTATTTATTTCGTTCTTTCTTTTAGAACACCATTCAGTGATCAATTCAATAATTGAGTTTAATAGAAAAAATAACGAATCTTTAGTTACTGTCTACCTACTACTATTAAAGTACCTTGCCAAAAAGTATTGTCAGAAGTGGGATTCGAACCCACGCCTCCAGGGGAGACTGCGACCTGAACGCAGCGCCTTAGACCGCTCGGCCATCCTGACGTTGTGTTACTAGACCATTGTAGCACTTATGAACATTTGCAACCAAGTAAAAGTAGCCTACAACATTATAGAAAACATAGCCAGCGAGCTACTTTTATAAAAAATAGTATGGCGAATAACATGTGAATGAATAATGAAACAAGCAAGAATAACAGCGAGCTATGTTTCAAATTAGCAGCTAGCTAGCATATATAATCATTAGCTAGCTAGCGTTAGCACGTGGTTTCAAACTCTTGTTTGTTGAATTGGGAAATATCAATTCAGCACAGCTACTTGTTAGGAGATATTTCGTCCTCAAAATATTTTTTCTGTCTCATTGCATTTGTCAATCGCAGTGCTTCATTTGAGCCGGTTACTGCCGGAACAGGATCAAGCACCTCTCAGTTTTGGACTGTTTCGTTCCTTAACCCATTTTCCGGGATCCGGTACCTCTCGTGGAATGAAACATTATTTTCACTGTTTGCAATGTAGAAATTTAGTTGATTCAAATTGCCTCTGTAATTCTCCTACCCCATTAAAAGGTCGTGTGAAAACGTGCCTAATATTCTAAGAATTGATTCGTGTTGGGCCCGTCCGGCTTTATGGTTCACTTTCTATGATCTCTCTGCTAGACATTAATGAATCAATCCAATGTCTAAAGCCTTTTTTACATAAACACGTCACAAAGTCCTTGTACAGAAACCCAGCCTAAAACCCCAAACAGCAAGCAATGCAGCTCTCATCTCTCCAGCATTGAACTTCATTTATTTCCTTATAGCATGATAGCCGCTGGAAGTGGAACGGTGCTGATAAATTGAAATAAATGTGCGAAATGTATATAATTACTGCTGTCTGTTCAGAAAGAAATGAAATCATTTAGAATACTACACCAGTAGGCCTATAATTAAGCCACAGAGGATCAATAGCATATTTAAAATAAATAGCCTAGCTGTAGATTGAGTGTAGCCCAATCACAAGGCATGCCTACAGTCGGGAACACGCAGAAAATCTGCCAGTGAACAGCATGCAGCCAAAACAGGCCTTTTGAAATATTTCAAATACAATCGCTGGAAAACACAGGTTGGAAAACAAATAGATTCTGCTGAAAAAAAGAAAACCGTAGGCTACCAAATGTTGTCAACTTCCAAATAGGCCAATTAAGTGAACAACGAAAGAGATAGGCTTTCGGCATGAGCGTACCGATGATCGCTGGTGAGTGAGCTGTGCATCATTGGGTGAGTCAGTGAAACTGGAAAGCTTGTATTGTCACACGCCATTTCGTCTTGTCTGCCTGCCCTTGACCTCGACCCTGCCTGCTGAACTGTACCGGTTTGGACAGTGACCTGGTTATGAACTCTTGCCTGTCCCTGACCTATAATAACTATCAGAGCTCAAACCATCTGCATCGGGGTCTCGCCTCTTGTTATATTTATAGGAATATAATCTCCTCCTCATATTGTACAATATGTGTCTCCACACACCTAGGCCTAGGCTGTTGATGGATTCAAGACAAGGTCGTTTTTATTGATCTCAGTTTGTCAGTGTCAAAGCAGTGTCATTTCGATAATTTTGTTAGCTATTAAAAAATATTCTGCTATAGTCTCCAGTCATCTAAAATGATGTAGAATTGCATGAAATGTGTTATAATTTTTCTCTCTATCAATTCAATTCAAGGGGCTTTATTGGCATGGACAACATATGTTTACATTACCAAAGCAATTGAAATGGACAAACAAACGTGAAATAAACAATAAAAAGTGAACAGTAAATATCACACTCACACAAGTTCCAAAATAATAAAGACATTTCAAATGTCATTATGTCTATACACTGTTGTAACGATGTGCAACTAGTTAAAGTACAAAAGGGAAAATAAATAAACACCAATTTATATGGTATTTACAATGGATTTGTTCTTCACTTGTTGCCCTTTTCTTGTGTCAACAGGTCACAAATCTTGCTGCTCTTATTGCACACTCTGGTATTTCACCCAATAGATATGGGAGTTTATCAAAATTGGATTTGTTTTCTAATTCTTTGTTGGTCTGTAATCTGAGGGAAATATGTGTCTCTAATATGGTCATATATTTGGCAGGAGGTTAGGAAGTGCAGCTCAGTTTCCACCTCATTTTGTGGGCAGTGTGCACATAGCCTGTCTTCTCTGCCCACGGCAACCTTTCTCAATAGCACGACTATGTCTGTACATAGTCAAAGCTTTCCTTAATTTTGGGTCAGTCACAGTGGTCAGGTATTCTGCAACTCTGTTTGGGGCCAAATAGCATTCTAGTTTAATCAGTTTTTTTGTTAATTACTTGACACTTTTTATCTTTGTTTTCTCATGATTTGGTTGGGTCTAATTGTGTTGCTGTCCTGGGGCTCTGTGGGGTCTGTTTGTGTTTGTGAACAAAGCCCCAGGACCAGCTTGCTTAGGGGACTCTTCTCCAGGTTATCTCTCTGTAGGTGACGTCTTTGTTATGGAAGGTTAGGGAATCGGTTCCTTTTAGGTGGTTTAATGGCTATTTTCTGGATTTTGATAATTAGCGGGTATCGGCCTAATTGTGCTCTGCATCCATTATTTGGTGTTTTGTGTTATCCACTGAGGATATTTTTCCAGAATTCTGCATGTAGAGTCTCAATTTGGTGTTTGTCCCATTTTGTGAATTCTTGGTAGGTGAGCGGACCCCAGACCTCACAACCATAAAGGGCAATGGGTTCTATAACTGATTCAAGTATTTTTTTGCCAGATCCTAATTGGTATGTCACATTTTATGTTCCTTTTGATGGCATAGAAGGCCCTTCTTGCCTTGTCTCTCAGCTTGTTCACAGCTTTGTGGAAGTTACCTGTGGCACTGATGTTTAGGCTGAGTTATTTATAGTTTTTTTGTGTGCTCTAGGGCAACGTTGTCTAGGTGGAATTTGTATTTGTGGTCCTGGCAACTGGACCTTTTTTTGGAACACCATTATTTTTGTCTTACTGAGATTTATTGTCAGGGCCCAGGTCGGACAGAATCTGTGCTGAAGATCTAGGTGCTGCTGTAGGCCCTCCTTGGTTGGGGACAGAAGCACCAGATCATCAGCAAACAGTAGACATTTGACTTCAGATTCTAGTAGGGTTAGGCCGGGTGCTGCAGACTGTTCTAGTGCCCTCGCCAATTCGTTAATATATATGTTGAAGGGGTGGGGCTTAAGCTGCATCCCTGTCTCACCCTACGGCCCTGTGGAAAGAAATGTCTTTTGCCATTTTTTACCACACACTTGTTTGTGTACATTGATTTTATAATGTTGTATGTTTTTTCCCAAACACCACTTTCCATCCATTTGTATAGCAGACCCTCATGCCAAATTGAGTCAAAAGCTTTTTCGATGTCAACTAAACATGAGAAGACTTTCTTTGTTTTTGTCTGTTTGTTTGTCAATTAGAGTGTGTAGAGTGAATATGTGGTCTGTCGTACGGTAATTTGGTAAAAGCCAATTTGACATTTGCTCAGTACATTGTTTTCACTGAGAAAATGTACAAGTCTGCTGTTAATGATAATGCAGAGGATTTTTGCTGTTGACGCATATCCCACGGTTGTTATTGGGGTCAATTTTGTCTCCACTTTTGTGGATTGGGGTTATCAGTCCTTGGATACTAATATTGGGGAAGATGCCAGAGCTGAGGATGATGTTAAAAAGTTTAAGTTTAGCCAATTGGAATTTGTGGTCTGTATATTTTGAGCATTTCATGAAGGATGCCGTCAACACCACAGGCCTTTTGGGGTTGGAATGTTTGTATTTTGTCCTGTAGTTCATTCAGTGTAATTGGAGAATCCAGTGGGTTCTGGTAGTCTTTAATAGCTGATTCAAAGATTTGTAATTTATCATATATATGTGTGTGTGTGTGTTTGCTGTTTGTTCTTTGTTATAGAGCCAAAAAGATTGAAGAAGTGGTTTATCCACACATCTCCATTTTGGATAGATAACTCTTCGTGCTGTTGTTTGTTTAGTGTGTTCCAATTTTCCCATAAGTGGTTAGATTCTATGGATTCTTCAATTACATTGAGCTGATTTCTGATGTGCTGTTCTTTCTTTTTCCGTAGTGTATTTCTGTATTGTTTTAGTGATTCACCATATTGAAGGCGTTTCTCAATTTCTTTCTTAGGTTTTTGCATTCTTCGTCAAACCATTTGTCAGTGTTATTAATTTTCTTAGGTTGTCTGTTTGACAATTTTTTATTTGATAGGGAAGCTGAAAGGTCAAATATACTGTTTAGGCTTTCTACTACAAAGTTTACACCTTCACTATTACAGTGAAATGTTTTGTCCAGGAACTTGTCTAAAAGGGATTGAATTTGTTGTTGCCTAATAGTTTTTGGTAGGTTCCTACACTACTTTCCTTCCATCAGCCGAGAGCTGACCTGTGACACGAGCCTACCAGCCAAGCTAAATTACTTCTATGCTCGCTTCGAGGCAAGTAGCACTGAAACATGCACGAGAGCACTAGCTGTTCCGGACGACTGTATGATCACGCTGTCCGCAGCCGATGTGAGTAAAACCTTTTAAACAGGTCAACATTCACAAGGCCGCAGAGCCAGACGGAATACCAGGACGTGTACTCCGAGCATGCGCTGATCAACTGGCAAGTGTCTTCACATTTTCAAACTCTCCCTGTCTGAGTCTGTAATACCAACATGTTTCAAGCAGACCACCATAGTCCGTGTGCCCAAGAGCACTAAGGTAACCTGCCTAAATGACTACCGACCCATAGCACTGACGTCTGTAGCCATAAAGTGCTTTGAAAGGCTGGTCATGGCTCACATCAACACCATTATCCCAGAAACCCTAGACCCCCTCCAATTTGCATACCGCCTCAACAGATCCAAAGATGATGCAATCTCTATTGCACTCCACACTGCTCTTTCACACCTGGACAAAAGAAACACCTATGTGAGAATGCTATTCATTGACTACAGCTCAGCATTCAACACCATAGTGCCCTCAAACCTCATTACTAAGCTAAGGACCCTGGGACTAAACACCTCCCTCTGCAACTGGATCCTGTACTTCCTGAAGGGCCGTCCCCAGATGGTAAGGGTAGGTAACAACACATCCGCCACACTGATCCTTAACACGGGGGCCCCTCAGGGGTGTGTGCTCAGTCCCCTCCTGTACTCCCTGTTCACTCATGACGCCATGGCCAGGCACGACTCCAACACCATCGTTAAGTTTGCCAATGACACAACAGTGGTAGGCCTGATCACCAACAATGAGGAGACAGCATTTAGGGAGGAGGTCAGAAACCTGGCTGTGTGGTGCCAAGACAACAACCTCTCCCTCAACGTGATCAAGACTAAGGAGATGACTGTGGACTGCAGTAAAAGGAGGACCGAGCATGCCCCCATTCTAATCGACGGGGCTGTAGTGGAGCAGGCTGAGAGCTTCAATTTCCTTGGTGTCCACATCGCCAACAAGATCAAGGGGGGCCTATATAGGGTGTGGCCAGGGTTTGTTTGGGGTGGTCTCAGCTGGTTTGGGTCTGGGTGTAGGTCCTTTTGGCATGGGTTCTCTCAGTGCAGGTCCTTCGGGAGGGGGTCTTGCAGGTCTGGGAGGTTGTCTCGCTCCACTCACACACACACACACACACACACACTCACTGCTGTTCTGAATGCTGGAAGGAAGCCCAGGACAGTGTTTTTACCGTGGAGGGGGTGAGCACTGGGCAGAGGTTTCTGTCTCCATTCTGTGACTTCCTCCTGGCATCACTGCAGCACGCACTCAGCCTGTGTTGATGGAGATGTCTGCACACCAAGTGTTACAGCTGCCTCCGCAGGAGAAGGAAGGATCAAGAACAAGACCTCCTGAAGACCACAGACAGCTTTAAATCTCTTGTTCAGAGTCTGTGTACATGTTGACTGAGGTTTCTGATTCACTGTCCTTACTTCTGTGTTGTCTGTTGTAGTGAAAGAGGGGATTTATGACTTACATGGGGTGTAATTTCAGGGAGGCACTCAATCTGGGCCAGGCCTCTACAACCCTTTTCCTGGAGAGCTACTGCCCTGTAGGTTCACTCCAAACCTGATCTAGCACACCTGATTCTAGTAATTAGCTGGTTGAAAAACTGAACCAGGTTAATTACAACTGGGTTTGGAGCAAAAACTTACAGGACGATAGCTCTCCAAGAGCAGGATTGGAGACCACTGATCTGGGCTGTCCCTGCCCTGCTGTGTCTATTCACCTGCAATAACCTCTGCTAAATATGTATATGTGACCAATAAAATTGTATTTGATTGTACAGTACATAGCCAGCCCACATGCAGCAATGCTGCCTCAGTCCCCAGGTAGAACTGGCTATGCTCCAAAAATGCACCCGCTCTGTCAGGAGAATAGTATTTATGTCTCAGCGTTGGCACAAGCGTGAAGAAGAGGATGAAAAATGCTTATTATTTCAGTGGCGGTCTGTGGAGAGTAACTCTATATCACCAGGACACTTTTCACTCCACTTCGATACACTGTGATATTCGTAGCAGGTGAGGATAGCATTTTTGCTAACCCTAACCCTTTTCCTAACCTTAACCTCAATCTCCTAACCTGCTACGTTAAACCTGCTGCGCAAGTTCGCCTAACCGGTTACGAAAAAGTAGAGAGTTTCCCGTAAATCATCACTATACCCAAGACTTGACCTTTACAGCCTGCCATCTTGTTCCTATATCCTCCCTGAGCTCCCAAGAAGAGAGAGACTTGTCATACTGGTCAACTGTCAAGAAGATTGTCACATAGGTGCTATGAGGAAGAAGTCCTGTGGGCCATTTTCCCGAAACCTGACTGTCACAGCATTCCTCAGTTTAGTGTCTGACACACTTGTTTGTCCCCTGTGTATGCTGGACAGAGGGGCTTCTGTGTGTCAGCAAAAGCAAGCACCACCCAAGCAATGTAACAGCAAGGTGAGAATCTGCTGCCATCAACATTTAGGTTATTGTTCCTTCCACTTTCCACTCAGAAAATACCAGAGGCCTCATTTATTATTTATAGTCACTAAGAGTTAACTAAATATGTCCCACACTGCAGCAAGAGGGTATGATGCTGTCATGGTAAGAAAGATCCCTCATATTGTATCCCGTTTGGTGTGTCTCCTTACTCCACTATGGGAATAAGACTTCGTTATATACTGTCCGGCTGGCAATGACACATACCTCTTACACACTCATCATTCCAATTCTCACAAATTGTAACTTCACATACCCTAATATCTACGGATAGTTGAGCATGTACACACTCAGAAAGTACTTATGTACACACTCAGAAAGTATTTATGATCTATTACTGTACTGTAGCTATATTAGTAATAGAATTGTGGACTTGAATCCTATGACTTGGATTTGAAATATTATAACATGATAATCAACTTGAACTTGGAGCGTTGACCCTCATGACATGTCATTGAAGTAGTCAGTCTTGACAGATGATATGATACACTACATTACCACCTGCTCGTCAAACATCTCATTCCAAAATGATGGGCATTCATATGGAGTTGGTCCCCTCTTTGCTGCTATAACAGCCTCCGCTCTTCTGGAAAGGCTTTCCACTAGATGTTGGAAGTTTGCTGCGGAGGCGCGTCTCTTCAGCCACAAGAGCATTAGGGAGGTCGTGCACTGATGTTGGGCGATTAGGCCTGGCTCACAGTCTGCGTTCCAATTCATGCCAGAGGTGTTTGAGGTCAGGGCTCTGTGCAGGCCAGTCAAGTAATTCCACACGGATCTCGACAAACCATTTCTGTATGAACATCACTTTGTGCATGGCGGCATTGTCATGCTGAAACAGGAAAGGGCCTTCCTCAAACTGTTGCCACAAAGTTGGAAGCACAGAATCGTCTAGAATGTCATTGTATACTGTAGCGTTAAGATTTCCCTTCACTTGAATAAAGGGGCCTAGCCCGAACCATGAAAAACAGCCCCAGACCATTATTCCTCCTCCACCAAACTTTACAGTGGGCACTATGCATTGGGGAAGGTAGCATTCTCCTGGCATCTGCCAAACCCAGATTAATCTGTCGGACTACCAGGTGGTAGTCTGTCGGACTCCAGAGAACTCGTTTCCACTGCTCCAGTCCAATTGCGGCAAGTTTTACACCACTCCAGCCGATGCTTGGAATTGCGCATGGTGATCTTAGGTTTGTGTGCGGCTGCTCGGCCATGGAAACCCATTTCATGAATCTCCCGACTAACAGTTCTTATGCTGACGTTACTTCCAGATGCAGTTTGGAGCTCAGTAGTGAGTGTTGCAACTGAGGACAGATTATTTTTACGCGCTTCAGCACTTCGGTTCTGTGAGTTTGTGTGGCCTACCATTTCGTGGCAGAGGCGTTGTTGGTCTTAGATGTTTCCCCTTCACAATAACAGCACTTACAGTTGACCAGGGCAGGTCTAGCAGGGCACACAAACATCCCGTGGTGCACTGCCCTAGCTTCGAATAGTCCCCGCGATCAGCAACTTTTCAGGGAAGCAAAGGCTAGCTTTTTCAAACAGAAATTTGCGTCCTGCAGCACTAATTCCAAAAGGTTTTGGGACACTAAAGTCCATGGAGAATAAGAGCACCTCCTCTCAGCTGCCCACTGCACTGAGGCTAGGGAACACTGTCACCACCGATAAATCCACGATAATCGAGAATTTCAACAAGCATTTCTCTACGGCTGGCCACGCTTTCCATCTGGCTACCCCAACCCCGGCCAACAGCTCTGAACCCCCCGCAGCAACTGGGTGTACTTCAGCCACACTCAAAGTCCTAAACGGCATCATAATTCTCGGGCCGACTCTTTTCTCTGTATATATCAATGATGTCGCTCTTGCTGCGGGTGATTCTCTGCTCCACCTCTACGCAGACGACACCATACTGTATATATCTGGCCCTTCTTTGGACACTGTGTTAACAAACCTCCAAACAAGCTTCAATGCCATAAAACTCTCCTTCCGTGGCCTCCAACTAATCTTAAACGCTAGTAAAACTAAATGCGTGCTCTTCAACCGATCACTGCACGCCCGCCTAGCATCACTACTCTGAACAGTTCTGACTTAGAATATGTGGACAACTATAAATGCCTAGGTGTCTGGCTAGACTGTAAACTCTCCTTCCGGACTCATATTAAGCATATCCAATCCAAAATTAAATCTAGAATCGGCTTCCTATTCCCCAACAAAGCCTCCTTCACTTATGCTGCTAAACATACCCTCGTAAAACTGCCTATCCTGCCTATCCTTGTCTTCGGTGATGTCATTTACAAAATACTTATATCTCCCTCACTAACTTCAAGCATCGGCTGTCAGAGCAGCTTACCGATCGCTGCAGCTGTACACAGCCCATCTGTAAATAGCCCATCCAACCTACAGTCGTGGCCAAAGGTTTTGAGAATGCCATGACACAAATATTAATTTTCACAAAGTCTGCTGCCTCAGTTTGTATGATGGCAATTTGCATATACTCCAGAATGTCATTAAGAGTGATCAGATGAATTGCAATTAATTGCAAAGTCCCTCTTTGCCATGCAAATGAACTGAATCCCCCAAAAACATTTCCACTGCATTTCAGCCCTGCCACAAAAGGACCAGCTGACATCATGTCAGTGATTCTCTCGTTAACACCGGTGTGAGTGTTGACGAGGACAAGGCTGGAGATCACTCTGTCATGCTGATTGAGTTCGAATAACAGACTGGAAGCTTCAAAAAGGAGGGTGGTGCTTGGAATCATTGTTCTTCCTCTGTCAGCCATGGTTACCTGCAAGGAAACACGTGCCGTCATCATTGCTTTGCACAAAAAAGGGCTTCACAGGCAAGAATATTGCTGCCAGTAAGATTGCACCTAAATCAACCATATATCGGATCATCAAGAACTTCAAGGAGAGGGGTCCAATTGTTGTGAAGAAGGCTTCAGGGCGCCAAATAAAGTCCAGCAAGCGCCAGGACCGTCTCCTAAAGTTGATTCAGCTGCGGGATCGGGGCACCACCAGTACAGAATTTGCTCAGGAATGGCAGCAGGCAGGTGTGAGTACATCTGCACTCACAGTGAGGCAAAGACTTTTGGAGGATGGCCTGGTGTCAAGAAGGGCAGCAAAGAAGCCACTTCTCTCCAGGAAAAACATCAGGGACAGACTGATATTCTGCAAAAGGTACAGGGATTGGACTGCTGAGGACTGGGGTAAAGTCATTTTCTCTGATGAATCCCCTTTCCGATTGTTTGGGGCATCCGGAAAAAAAAAGCTTGTCCGGAGAAGACAAGGTGAGCGCTACCATCAGTCCTGTGTCATGCCAACAGTAAAGCATCCTGAGACCATTCATGTGTGGGGTTGCTTATCAGCCAAGGGAGTGGGCTTACTCACAATTTTGCCTAAGAACACAGCCACGAATAAAGAATGGTACCAACACATCCTCAGAGAGCAACTTCTCCCAACCATCCAGGAACAGTTTGGTGACGAACAATTCCTTTTCCAGCATGATGGAGCACCTTGCCATAAGGCAAAATGATAACTAAGTGGCTCGGGGAACAAAACATCAATATTTTGGGTTAATGGCCAGGAAACTCCCCAGACCTTAATCCCATTGAGAACTTGTTGTCAATCCTCAAGTGGCAGGTGGACAAACAAAAACCCACAAATTCTGTAAAAAATCCAAGCATTGATTATGCAAGAATGGGCTGCCATCAGTCAGGATGTGGCCCAGAAGTTAATTGACAGCATGCCATGGCGGATTGCAGAGGTCTTGAAAAAAAGGGTCAACACTGCAAATATTGACTCTTTGCATCAACTTCATGTAATTGTCAATAAAAGCCTTTGACACTTATGAAATGCTTGTAATTATACTTCTGTATTCCATAGTAACATCTGACAAAAATATCTAAAGACACTGAAGCAGCAAACTTTGTGGAAATTAATATTTGTGGCATTCTCAAAACTTTTGGCCACGACTGTACTACCTACCTCACCCCCATATGTTTTTTTGTTTTTTCTGCTCTTTTGCACACCAGTATTTCTACTTGCACATCATCATCTGCACATCTATCACTCCACTGTTAATTGCTAAATTGTAATTACTTCGCCACTATGGCCTATTTATTGCCTTACCTCCTTATTTCATTTGCACACACTGTATACAGATTTTCTATTGTGTTATTGACTGTACATTTGTTTATCCCATGTGTAACTCTGTGTTGTAGTTTTTGTCGCACTGCTTTGCTTTATCTTGGCCAGGTCGCAGTTGTTAATGAGAACTTGTTCTCAACTGGCCTACCTGGTTAAATAAAGGTGAAATAAAAAATAAAAAGTGTATTTCAACACCATACATTTCAGTAGAAATACCCCTTCTGCTTTCACTAGTATTCTTCAACATTCGGGTGCGTCTCCAGTCTAGACGACTCAACAAATGACAAAGCATATATTATGTTGATTAAATTGCTATACCATGTGCAAGGAAAAATGGACCGAGCTCCAGTCATTGTCCTGGACACCAATTCATTTGAATGCCTGTCTCTGCCTGGCCAGTTCCCCTCTCTCCACTGGGATTCTCTGCCTCTAACCCTATTACAGGTGCTGAGTCACTGGCTTACTGGTGCTCTTCCATGCCGTCCCTAGGAGGGGTGCGTCACTTGAGTGGGTTGAGTCACTGACGTGATCTTCCTGTCCGGGTTGGCACCCCCACTTGGGTTGTGCAGTGGTGAAGATCTTTGTGGGCTATACTCGGCCTTGTCTCAGGATGGTATGTTGGTGGTTGAAGATATCCCTCAAGTGGTGTGGGGGCTGTGCTTTGGCAAAGTGGGTGGGGTTATATCCTGCCTGTTTGGCCCTGTCCGGGGGTATCGTCAGACGGGGCCACAGTGTCTCCCGACCCCCTCCTGTCTCAGCCTCCAGTATTTATGCTGCAGTAGTTTGTGTCGGGGGGCTAGGGTCAGTCTGTTATATCTGGAGTATTTCTTCTGTCTTATCAAGTGTCCTGTGAGAATTTAAGTATGCTCTCTAATTCTCTCTTTCACTTTTTCTTTCTTTCTCTCTCTCTCTCTCCGAGGCCCTGAGCCCTACCTGGCCTGATGACTCCTTGCTGTCCCCAGTCCACCTGGCCGTCCTGCTGCTCCAGTTTCAACTGTTCTACCTGCGCCTATGGAACCCTGACCTGTTCACCGGACGTGCTACCTGTCCCAGACCTGCTGTTTTCAACTCTCTAGAGACAGCAGGAGCGGTAGAGATACTCTGAATGATCGGTTATGAAAAGCCAACTGACATTTACTCCTGAGGTGCTGACCTGTTGCACCCTCGACAACCACTGGTCATCTATGAACATTTTAAAATCTTGGCCATCCACCCTGCACAGCCAGAAGAGGACTGGCCACCCCTCATAGCCTGGTTCCTCTCTAGGTTTCTTCCTAGGTTCTGGCCTTTCTAGGGAGTTTTTCCTAGCCACCGTGCTTCTACACCTGCATTGCTTGTGGTTTGGGGTTTTAGGCTGGGTTTCTATACAGCACTTTGTGACATCAGCTGATGTAAGAAGGGCTTTATAAATAAATTTGAATAAAAACCCTGGAACAACATCGGATTTTCCCTCTTAAGTAGTATATCATGCTGTAAACGTATTCAACTTGTTTGTTCTCTAAGTTGTGACTGGCTCATCCAGAAAGAAAAAAAAGTGCCCATGTATGTGTTATAGACTGTGAAACTGGAAATTGTATATGATGCAAAACATTTACTGGAATACTGCTGGATTAGTAAAAGTGTACCCTATGCCCTGAACCCTTCATCTGCTGAACAAAGAACCCAGTGTCTGAACTTGCATCAGAGGGGCAGAGAAAGGTTCCTGCACATGGCTGACACAAACTATAGTAAATCCCTGGGCTCTCATCCTTTTTTCAGTGTTTAAGTAAAATATTGAAGTAGGCAGAGACACACATGGGTGCGCATGACAAACACACACACACACACACACACACACACAGAGAATGACTGTGAGTACACCTTTGTTCTGGATCTCCACAGAGTGTGATGTCAGAGGTCAGGAAGGATAGTGAATGAGAGGTGTGTGTGTGTGTGTGTGTGAGCGTGTGTGTTGGAGCACAGGAATGGGGCCATTCCTCTCCAGTATAAATACGGGGTCCAGGTGGGGACAGTGGTAGAAAAGTGAAGCATACACCTTCAGGGCTGTTTGAAAAGGCACGAGTCAAACTTATCATAAAAGGAGGTAACACGGCAGAGAAGAAAAGATTCACAGAGGAGATATTCACAACAAAGACTGGAGAATGGCTGACCAAAACGGTGAGTGATTTATCATTATCGCACTGCTTTTTCAAACCATTGGTTGTGCTCTCCAAAGTAGAGACAAATATTACTATAAATTTCCATATCTGTGAAAAATGTGCTACCATATAAATAAAATATGCTGCCGTATGAATTCACAGCAGTGTGTTGAGATCACTCATTCTAACTGAAGCAATGCATACCAGGAGAGTTAAGAGACCAATATAGGCATGTATGCACTATTCATAAAAATATGATGGGCAGATGTGCTATCTGACAAAGCTTATCCTGAAATGTATACATTTCTAAATTTAAACAGAATATGCAGTAGATCAGTGTTTCTCCTAGTGGAAAAGGTTGGTCTGTCTCTGTGCTATAAGTATATGGCACACAAGATTTCCTGCCAAAATACTTTATAGATTAGCAGAAAGTCATAAACTTATGGGCATTTCTTATTTTTTTCACCCAACTTTTAACCTAAATCCAATAACATGTTTTGTGGATTTCACGTTGAATTTACGTTAGTTGACAACTCAACCAAATGTAAATCAAAACTTGTTGAACTGACATCTGTGGTCAGTAGGTATCATCAGCGCAATGACTGGAAGTCTACAGATACCTTAGGGTATGCTACATAAAAATGGTATCTACAAGTTCATCTGACACTGGATAAGTAAATATTTTTATTGATTGCCAGAATCTCGCAGCCTCTCTTTAATGTTTTCACACAGTACATCATGCTTGAATGGAGTTGCCTACATACAGTAGCTTCTATAAATATGAAGTGGGGTCCTTGACTTGGTGACTCATGACGATAGTCCGGCTCCAATTGATGACTTGTCTGGCCTTTCTGTTTGACCTGAACAACATGGGACCATTGTGATTGATATGACTAAAATAGAGATCTGTCTAGAAATATGAATCTCTACTAGAGTATTAGTGTATGGCCTGGTTACCACCAAGATTCCCTCATGAACTCATTATTCCTAACTACACAGTAGAAGTGACTGTGCCCTATGTCATTTCATTGTGTTCCAGGCGTATTCATGGGGATGGACCTGCGTTGCCAGGTGAACAACCATGCCCATCGTACAGGGGAGATGGACCTGGAAAGGCTGCTGGTTCGTAGGGGGCAGCCCTTCTCCCTCGCTCTGCAGTGCTCCACCCCCCTGCCCCCTAAAAACAAACTAGCCATGATCCTGCATCTGGGTGAGCAACTCAATGCCAAGGACCATAAGCTTGAGTCAGCTATAGAGTGGATACTATTGCACAGTGGGAGGAGGAGTCAGTTGAAAATGGTCTGGTAAAACAGCTTTGACTGACAGTGTATGAGTTTTTGTTTGTTTGCATGTTTAGGTAAGGAGGGTGAGTTGGTGGTGAAGGTTTTGGATGCCCATGCTGGCCGTGACAAGTGGTGGTTCCGCCAGCAGAGGGCTCAGAATGAGGTGCTGCTGACGGTCCACAGCCCAGCTGACACCCCTGTGGGAATCTACAGCATGACATTGCTGCTCCTCTCCCCCGATGGACACATCCTGGAAAAGACCACACCAGAGACGTTCTACCTGCTCTTCAATCCCTGGTGCAAAGGTGAGCTCCGACACATAAACACACACGCACAAATTAGTAGAATCAGTTGAAACTGCCCTGTTTTATTTGCTCTTTTGGTGAGGGGAACCAATAAGGGCTCAGGAAGGGGTCATCGGTACTCATTACTTTTGCACTCTTAGTAGGTCAGAGTCAGGGGACTCAACCTCTACTTCTGCTGTGTGTTTGTCTCAGTCTGTCTCCCCCTGTGTTTACTTTTAAATAAGTTTGAGCTAAACATGAAATTATTAGAGGGGACAGAGAAATGTCAAAGTTGGTGAAGAGATTGCTGATATGAAAGCTGTCAGTTGTGTGATACAATATCAATACAATAAGATTGCTTTTGCCCCATATGTTTTCTCACTTAGTCTTTCCTCTGCTGGGTCTTTGTTTTTCTCCCTCCCAGCTGACTCTGTGTACCTCCCTGATGAGGAGCTGCTAGAGGAGTACATCCTGAATGAAAATGGCATCCTTTACCAGGGCTCCTGGGACCAGATCTCCTCACTGTCCTGGAACTTTGGACAGGTAGCAAACAGCACACCTTTGAAGGATGGACATCTAACCCACCTGAGATAAAATTGATATATAGAGGGCAAATCTTTTGATCCCAACCCATCGATCCATTGAGAACAAGAACTCAGTGATGTGTAGCCTAAATCACAGTTCTAGCTGAGGCGTTTTCAAACAGAAAGATAAACAACAGGGCATGTGGGAAGGTGTTGGCAGCCAGTAGTTTCTGGCGAGTCTGATGGCTTGATGGTGGCCTGTGTGAATTGTCACAGCTTGGTGGCATTGGAGACACAGTGCCCTGGCTGGCTGAAGAAATGTCTTTGGTGGATGTGAGGCATTTCTACCCTGGCTATGTGAAAATCCAGGGTTTGTCTCATTTCAGAGAGAGAGAGAGAGACATAGTCACATAGACATTGAGAGACGGACAGACAGCCTGCATGGCTGATTGTCTCCATCTAGTGAGGAGGAAAGTACATATTCACAGTCAATAACTGTATGTTAACACTGGTTTGAGATTTGCATACCTCATCATGAGCTCAATGTGTTCTCATAATGTTTTTAACATATCATTTTTCATAGTTTGAACAAGATGTGGTGGATATCTGTTTTGAAATCCTGAACAATTCACCTGCTGCACTGAAAAACCCAGAGGTTGACACAGCCAACCGAGCAGACCCAGTGTACGTGAGCAGGACAATTACTGCAATGGTAAGGTTCACCATATAAATTATTTTTACATCTAGGGGAATAGATGGTGCCGGAGAAGAAGGCTGACATTTTACGTGTTCCTATCCAATTGTGTTTTTTTGTTCGTTTCTTTGCAACTTATTTTTTTACTTATTTTGTACATAATGTTGCTGCTACCGTCTCTTATGACCGAAAATAACTTTTGGACATCAGAACTGCGATTACTCATCACGATCTGTCAGAATCCTTTTTTCCTTTAACGAGTCCGACGTGAATGACATACTGCTTTCCAGGGAACAGGCCCAAATCCCCGTCATTTGCGTGAAGATAAGGCAGAGAAAAATGGGCCCGAGGGCGGGCTGCCTTCTGAGAATTCGTAGGCGATCGAATAAACCCCCACTGCCTTCCATTCTGCTAGCAAACGTGCAATCTTTGGAAAATAAAATCGATGACCTACGCGGAAGATTAAACTACCAACGGGACATTCAAAACTCTAATATCTTATGCTTCACCGAGTCGTGGCTGAACGACGACATTATCAACATACAGCTGGCTGGTTATACGCTGCACTGGTGTCTAGTAAGACAAGGGGCGGTGGACTATGTATTTTTGTAAATAGCAGCTGGTGCACGATATCTAAGGAAGTCTTGAGGTTTTGCTCGCCTGAGGTAGATAAGCTATAGACCACACTATTTACAAAGAGAGTTTTCTGTATTTTTCGTAGCTGTCTACATACCACCACAGACTGAGGCTGGCACTAAGACCGCACTCAATGAGCTGTATTTCGCAATAAGCAAACAGGAAAACACTCACCCAGAGGGGGCGCTCCTAGTGGCCGGGGACTTTAATGCATGGAAACTTAAAGCGGTCTTACCAAATTTCTATCAGCATGTTAAATTTGCAACCAGAGGGAAAAAAACTCTAGACCACTCTTACTCCACACACAGAGAAGCATACAAAGCTCTCCCTCGCCCTCCATTTGGCAAATCTGACCATAATTCTATCCTCTTGATTCCTGCTTAGAAGCAAAACTTAAAGCAGGAAGCACCAGTGACTCGATCAGTAAAAATATTGTCAGATGAAGCAGCTACAGGACTGTTTTGCTACCACAGACTGGAATATGTTCCGGGATTCCTCCATGGCATTGAGGAGTACACCACATCAGTCATTGGCTTCATCAATAAGTGCATCGATGACATGTGCACGAGCCTACCATACGAGCTAAACTACTTCTATGCTCGCTTCGAGGCAAATAACACTAAAACATGTGTGAGAGCACCAGCTCTTTCCTGAAGACTGTGTGATCACGCTCTCCGCAGCCGATGTGAGTAAGACCTTTAAAAAGGTCAACATTCACAAGGCCGCAGGGTCAGACGGATTACCGGGACGTGTACTGCGAGCATGCGCTGACCAACTGGCAAGTGTCTTCACTTTGGTGCCAGGACAACAACCTCTCCCTCATCGTGATCAAGACTAAGGAGATGATTGTGGACTACAGGAAAAAGAGGACCGAGCACGCCCCCCATTCTCATCGACGGGGCTGTAGTGGAGCAGGTTGAGAGCTTCAAGTTCCTTGGTGTCCACATCACCAACAAACTAACATGGTAAAAGCACACCAAGACTGTCGTGAAGAGGGCACAACAAAACCTATTCCCCCCCCAGAAGACTGAAAAGATTTGGCATGGGTCCTCAGATCCTCAAAAGGTTCTACAGCTGCACCATCGAGAGCATCCTGACTGGTTGCATCACTGCCTGGTATGGCAACTGCTTGGCCTCCGACCGCAAGGCACTACAGAGGGTAGTGTGTGCGGCCCAGTACATCACTGGGGCAAAGCTTCCTGCCATCCAGGACCTCTATACCAGGCGGTGTCAGAGAAAGGCCATAAAAATTGTCTAAGACTCCAGCCACCCCTAGTCATAGACTGTTTTCTCTGCTACCACACGGGAAGCGGTACCAGAGGGTTAAGCCTAGGTCCAAGAGGCTTCTAAACAGCTTCTACCCCCATGCCATGACTCCTGAGCATCAAATCAAATGGCTACCCAGACTACTTGCATTGCCCCCCTTTTACACCGCTGCTACTCTCTGTTATCATCTATGCATAGTCACTTTAATAACTCTACCTACATGTACATATTACCTCAATTACCTTGACTAACCGGTGCCCCCGCACATTGACTCTGTACCGGTAACCCCCTGTATATAGTCTCGCTATTGTTATTTTACTGCTGCTCTTTAATTACTTGTTACTTTTATTTCTTATTCTTATTTGTACTGCATTGTTGGTTAGGGGCTCGTAAGTAAGTATTTCACTGTGAGGTCTACACCTGTTGTATTCGGCGCATGTGACTAATAAAATTTGATTTGATTTAGTTATAATCTCACAGTAATTAATTGACTTCCTCTACATCTGTGCAGGTGAACGCTAATGATGACCGTGGTGTGGTGTCGGGCCGCTGGGACGGGAAGTATGACGATGGGGTGTCGCCCACACGCTGGACCGGCAGTGTGGCCATCCTCAGGAGATGGAGCGAGGCCGGGGCACAGAGGGTGCGATATGGACAGTGCTGGGTGTTCTCAGGTGTAGCCTGCACAGGTGAGGCACACATACAGCGCCCTGACACAGGATGTCTCTCTCTTTTTTTCAACTACAAATTTCCAACACTCTCTGGCTCTATATTTTCTTTAACATTTAATTAGGGCTCAAGTAATATTCAGCTCTGTAATTCTAGACAGACTATATGCTGTTTGCTGATTGGCTCCTTCCTCTCACCCATCCCACAGTTCTTCGCTGTCTGGGCATACCTACTCGCCCTGTTACAAACTACTCCTCTGCCCATGACACTGACGGCAACCTGAATGTGGACTATCAGTACAACGAGCAGCTGAAGAGTGTGTCTGAAGGCAGGAAGGACATGATCTGGTAAAGCTCAAAAGCTTTGTCTTGACAAAGTCAGCACTTTCATCCATTTTTTTTTTTTTAAATAGTGGCCTCCCTCACATCAATACTGTAAATGCTTTGTGTGTGTAGGAACTACCATTGCTGGGTGGAGTCCTGGATGGACAGGGAGGATCTTCCTAAAGGCTATGATGGGTGGCAGGCTCTGGATCCCACCCCACAGGAGAGGAGTGATGGTACGGCCCCACTTGATATTCATGATCAGTCTGTCTCACTAAGGAAAAGCTCCTTTAAAACTCTGTTATTGGGCTCTTCATCACCCCATCCCCCACTATCGTTCTCTTGTCTCTCAGGGGTGTACTGTTGTGGGCCCTGTCCAGTCAAGGCGGTGAGGGACGGTGATGTGGGGATGAAATATGATGCAGCCTTCGTGTTCTCTGAGGTGAACGCAGACCTGGTCACCTGGATCGTCTACCCAGATGGCCAACGCTCACAGGTTTCCCTCAACCAGAAGACAGTGGGCCGAAACATCAGCACCAAGAGTGTGTATGGAGACTACAGAGAGGACATCACTAAACATTACAAATACCCTGAAGGTATTCACTTCCTTCCGTTAAGCACAGATAAGCACAAATATTCACACCTGCTTAAATATTAGCACAGATGGGAACCGAACAGAAAGAGTACAGTACCATTTTACACAACAAATACCTCAAGGGAAGGGTGTTACTATATACACACGCATACCATAAGAATACAGTTTATATAACAGTATGACATCCTCCTTTCTTTCTACCAGGTTCAGGGAAGGAGCGTGAGGTGTATGAGAAGGCAGGACGTCGGATAACGCAGCTGAATGGAGGACCAGGGCAGCTGGAGCTGAAGATCAAACATGCCCAGGCCATCCTGGGGACAGACTTTGATGTGATCGTGGAGGTGCACAACGTGGGTGGGGAGGACACCCCGGCCCAACTGACTGTGACCTCCAACGCTGTCACCTACAACAGCCTTCACCGGGGGGAGTGCCAGAGGAGGACTGCCAGCCTGACCGTGCCAGCCCAGAAAGGTGGGCCTCCGCTTGTCACATACACCATATAGGTGCCGTAGGCGAGAGGAATCAAGACACGTGTTAGATTTGTTTTTTTACTTGCACTGGGTGAGTCTGACCTACAACATCCCTGGGTTTCTTGTATTTTTAGGAACCGAGTAAACAGAGCAAAAAATACCACACCGAAGTGAAAAGAATACAATAACATACTTTTTCCTCTCATCCCTATTATTCTCACAGCTCATAAGGAAGTGATGCGTCTACGGTACGATCACTACGGGGCCTGTGTGTCTGAGCATAACCTGATCAGGGTCACAGCACTGCTCCAGGCCAGCAGCCAGCCCGATGTCATTCTGCAAGAGGTCAACATCCCACTAAGCATGCCACAGCTCCATGTCAAGGTACTAGGCTTTACTGTATGTAACTGTAAATAGCTGGTGAATAATTGCTTGATGAAGTGCTACTGTTTGCACTTTGCACAATTGTCAAGATTGGCCATTTCCAGAGGGAAAGCAGTTGAAATATGTAGGGTTTGTTTAGAAATACTGAAATAATCCTTTCTTATGATGCTGCACTGTCCATTTCCTTGCTTCAGGTAGTGGGAGATGCAGTTGTATCTCGGAAATTAATTGCACACATCAGCTTCACCAATCCCCTGCCTATCACCCTGAGAGGGGGCGTGTTCACAGTGGAGGGGGCAGGTCTGACTGCACCACGGGAGCTCCAAGCACCGTAAGTACCTCTGTGTGTTGTATGTGAGGGGACACATTATTCATTGAAGGTATGACTTTTAGCATGTTTGCCAATAAGTATGTTCAGAGAGAATGTTACATCAGTATTACAGCCACGTTCTTACTGTAATTATAAAGGTGTAACGTGCTATTGAAGCACAGAAGTTGACTCATCTAAGGTTTTGCTTAAATAGCTATGATTGTGGGTTTATCCATGAGCAATGAGTGAGACATGGCAGAATGAGTTTGAACAATGGTCTACTTACTATATGTAGACCTGAAACTCTTTAAAGATCCCACATCCTGTGCAGCAGCAGATTTAGGACAGCAGCCCAGAGAGCTCTTGGCTGCCATGGTTAATTCCTCAGCAAGAACATAGTCTGACCACATTGCAAGAGTAAAAAGAACAAGATCTGCTTTTCTCTCGCTCCACCTCCCCCAAAGACAAAGAGAGAGCTAGACATACCCTCCTTTTGCCAGGCCAAAGACGACTAACCTACCAGCCCAGCGTGGCTCTCCAGGACCACAAGCCAAATGTTACCACACATAACCTCCAACAGGAGACGCCAGTGTAAACATAAGCCCTCAGACTAAACACAGGATTATTTCTCTGCCCGTCATTGATGTGGCAAGAAAGAACCAAACAAAAAACATCATGCTTGCTGGATGAACCTAACCTACCTCATCTTTTGGTCAATCATCTCATATTGTTCAAGTGTGAAATTATTTTAAACATGCTATGGTACACTGTCATAGCACCACATACTGTAGTAGCACATAGCAGCACATACTGTAGTAGCACATAGCACCACATACTGTATTAGCACATAGTAGCATACTGTAGTAGCACATAGCAGCACATACTGTAGTAGCACATAGTAGCACATACTGTAGTAGCACATAGCAGCACATACTGTAGTAGCACATAGCAGCACATACTGTAGTAGCACATAGCAGCACATACTGTAGTAGCACATACTGTAGTAGCACATAGCACCACATACTGTAGAAGCACATAGCAGCACATACTGTAGTAGCACATAGCAGCACATACTGTAGTAGCACATAGCAGCACATACTGTAGTAGCACATGGCACCACATACTGTAGAGCACATAGTAGCACATACTGTGGTAGCACATGTGGCAGCACATACTGTAGTGGCACATAGCACCACATACTGTAGTAGCACATAGCAGCACATACTGTAGTAGCACATAGCAGCACATACTGTAGTAGCACATACTGTAGTAGCACATAACAGCACATAGTGTAGTAGGACATAGCAGCACATAGCATCAAATAGTGTAGTAGCACATAGCATCACATAGTGTAGTAGCACATACTGTAGTAGCACATAGTATCACATACTGTAGTAGCACATAGCAGCACATACTGTAGTAGCACATAGCAGCACATACTGTAGTAGCACATACTGTAGTAGCACATAGCAGCACATAGCATCAAATAGTGTAGTAGCACATAGCAGCACATAGTGTAGTAGCACATAGCAGCACATACTGTAGTAGCACATACTGTAGTAGCACATAGCAGCACATAGTGTAGTAGCACATAGTATCACATACTGTAGTAGCACATAGCAGCACATAGTGTAGTAGGACATAGCAGCACATAGTGTAGTAGGACATAGCAGCACATAGTGTAGTAGCACATAGTATCACATACTGTAGTAGCACATAGCACCACATACTGTAGTAGCACATAGCAGCACATACTGTAGTAGCACATAGCAACACATAGTGTAGTAGGACATAGCAGCACATAGCATCAAATAGTGTAGTAGCACATAGCATCAAATAGTGTAGTATCACATAGCATCACATGGTGTAGTGACACATAGCAGCACATGCTGTGGTAGCCTGGCAGCACATATGCCTGTGGTAGCACATAGCAACACATACTGTCTCACACATGCTGTAGTAGCACATGCCGTGAGTGGCACATGGCAGCACATGCTGCAGTAGCACAGCAGTGGCACATGGCATCAAATGTAGTGTAGTTAGCACATAGCGTCAAATGGTGTAGTAGCACATGGCAGCACATACTATAGTGCACATGCCTGTAGTGTACATGCCTTTTATACTGTAGTAGCTACATAGCAGCACATGCTGTAGTAGCACTGTAGTAGCACATGCCTGTGTAGCTTTTTATACTGTAGTAGCACATAGTGGCACATGCCAGTGTGCTGTAGTGGCACATGCAGTGTAGCACATAGAAGCACATGCTGTGGTAGCACATGCAGCACATGCACTGTAGTGGCCACATAGCAACACATGGTGTGCATGTAGCACATAGCACACATTGCATATAGTAGCACATACCAGTAGCACAGCTGGCAGCACCGCCTGTGAGTAAGCCCAGCACATACTGTAGTGGCACATAGTAGCACATACTGTTGGCATACTGTGCAGTAGCACATAGTGCACATGCACTGCAGTAGCACATGGTCTTAGTGAATATACATACTGTAGTAGCACATAGCAAGCTAGCACATGTGTTAGCTGCAGCCCTGTCACCTGTAGTGAGCACATGGTAGTAGCACATGTGGCCCACTGCACTCTGGTGGCCATATGGCACATACTGTAGTGGCCTGGCAGCACATACTGTGTGGCACATGGTAGCATGCTGTGGTGGCACATGTAGTTGGCACATGCTGTAGTAGCACATAGCAGCACATGAGTGTGGTGGCACATAGCCCAGCCTGTCTGTGGTTGCACATGCTGGTAGTGGAGCACATAGGTGTCACATACTGTGTCAGCACATAGCAGCCTGGGTGTGGTGGCCCATGGCAGCAGCACTATACTGTATTAGCACATAGTAGGCATACTGTGTGGCACATAGTGGCACATGTAGCCATGTGTAGGCACATAGTAGCACATGCTGTAGTCAGCACATAGTAGCACATACTGTAGTGGTGGCACATGGCAGCACATAGCATCAAATAGTGTAGTAACACATAGCAGCACATGGTGTGGTAACACACCGTAGCAGCACATACTGCAGTAGCACATGCTGGTGCAGTTAGCACATAGCAGCACATAGTGCAGTAGCACATAGTATCACATACTGTAGTGCAGCATAGCAATGTTACACACATAGTGTAGTGGGACATAGCAGCACATGAGTGTAGTAGGACATAGTAGCACACACTGTGGTAGGCACATAGCAGCACATACTGTAGTGGCACACATGGTGTAGTAGCACATAGTAGCATGTTAAACCACCTGTAGCAGCATACTGTGGTAGTAACACATAGCAGCACATAGTGTATTAGCACATAGCACACCTGTGGTAGCATAGCTGGCCCACAGTAGCCACATGCACAGCACTGTGATGACAAGGCATAGCAGCACATGGTGTGGTGGGACATGGCATCCTGTAGCAGCACAGCTGCTGTAGTGGCACTGGCAGCACATGCCTGTGGTGGCCCATGCAGCACATGCTGTAGTGGCACATAGTGCCCCTAGTAGTGGGTAGCCATGCCACACCACCACATGCACTGTGGTGGCACATAGCCAGCCTGTCTGTGGTAGCCTGTGGCAGCACATGCTGTGGTGGCCTGCAGCAACCTGTGCTGGCACATAGCCAGCAGCAGTCTGTGTGGCACATGTGTTCACATAGCCTCCACATGGTGTAGTGGGACATAGCACATGGTGTAGTGGGACAAAGTAGCACATGCTGTGGTAGCACATGTGACACATGGTGTGGTGGGACATAGCAGCACATGGTGTGTGCTTAGCAACCTGTGGCAGCACATGCTGTGTGGCACATGGCAGCACATACTGTGTAGCTAGTCATGTAGCAGCACATACTGTAGTAGCACATAGTAGCACATTACTGTAGTGGCCACATAGCATCACACATGGTGTAGTGCACATACAGCACATACTGTAGTAGCACATAGCAGCACATACTGTGGCTGAATGAATACAGCACACATACTGTAGTGCATAGCAGCACATGGTGTAGTGGGACATGCTTAGCACACATGGCAGCACATACTGTAGGTAGCCACATGTGGCATGCTGTGTGCACTGTGACCTGTGGTGGCACATACGTGCTTACACACTGTAGTAGCACATAGTAGTAGCACATGCTGTGGTGGCATGCCGTGGCATGCTGTGGTGCAGCACATAGTAGCCTGCTCTGTGGTGGCACATGTGTGGTGGCACATCTGTAGTAACATGTGCTAACCATGTGGCATGCTGTAGTGGCACATAGCAGGTGCATGGTGTCAGTAGCAGCATACAGGCCTGCACATGCTGTGAGTGGCACATGTTAATGCTTTGTACTGTGTGTAGCACATGTGGGAACATGCCTGTGGTGGCACATGTGTAGTAGCACATGCATGGCACTTGTAGCCTATGCTGTGGTTGCACATGGCACACATGCTGTAGGTGGCACATAGCAGCACATGCTGTGGGGCACCTGTAGTGGCACATAGCAGCACATCTGTAGTGAGCACATAGTGGCCTGTACTGTAGTATAGCACATAGTAGGCACATTTTTATGTGGCACACAGCTGTAGGTGGCACATGGCAGCCTGTGCTGTGGTGGCACATGGTGGCACATGCCATGGCAGCACATACTGTAGTTGCACATAGCAGCACATGGTGTGGTGCACATATTAGCACATAAGCTGAGTGGCACATGCAGCACATACTGTAGTGAGCCACATGGTAGCACATGCTGTGGTGTACATACCAGTAGTGCCTTTAGTGGCACACACTGTGTAACACAACATGCAACACATGCTAGTGTAGCACATGTGGCAACACATCACTGGGGCTCAAATAACAGCACATGCTGTAAGTGGCAATAGTCAGCACACACACTATCCTGTAGTTAACTATGCATTATCAGAGCACATACAGTGCACATACTGTGGTGGCTTATAGCAGCACACACTGTGGTTGCACATAGCAGCACCCACTCTGTAGTAGCTGTGAAGCACATATTAGCACATGCTGTGGTAGCACACATAGCAGCACTGCTGTGAGTGGCACATGTAGCCTGTCTGTAGTGGCCCAACATGGTAGCACATACTGTAGGTGAGCACATAGGTGGCACTTCTGTAGTAGCACATAGTCACAGCACTGTACCAGACAAATAGGCACATACTCCTGTGTGTGCTTTATAGTGCCTATACTGTAAAACCACATAATTAGCACATACTGTAGTAGCACATACTGTAGAAGCACATAGTAGCACATACTGTAGTAGCACATACTGTAGAAGCAAATAGCAGCACATACTGTAGAAGCACATACTGTAGAAGCACATAGTAGCACATACTGTAGTAGCACATAGTCACAACATGGTCATTTCTGGCAGCAAACCAGATTTAACTATTTACTGTGTGTGTGGTCTTTCCCAGAAATACACGGCTGCAAAAACGTTGCTATTACCAGGTCTGAAGAGACTTGTCAGAGACTCCAGTCACCCAAGTTATAGATTGTTTTCTCTGCTACTGCACGGCAAGCGATACCGGAGCGCCAAGTCTAGGACCAAAAGGCTCCTCAACAGCTTCTACCCCCAAGCCATTCGACTGCTGAACAATTCATGAAAATTTCCACGGACAATTTACATTGACCCCCTCGTACACTGCTGCTACTCTCTGTGTTTGTTACCTATGCATAGTCACTTCGCCCCCACCTACATGTACAGATTACCTCAAATAGCCTGTACCCCTGCACACTGACTCGGTACCGGTGCCCCCTGTATATAGCCTCGTTATTCTTATTCTGTTACTTATTATTACTTTTTATTTTAGCCTACTTGGTAAATACTTTCTTCTTCTTGAACTGCACTGTTGGTTAAGGGCTTGTAAGTAAGCATTTCACGGTAAAGTCTACACTTGTTGTATTCGGCACATGTGGCAAATAGTTTGATTTGATTTTGAACCACAATTTACATTCAAGGATCATACCAAGGCTGAGTTAAGAGAACCACGCTTTATTTTCTCCTACAGAGACAACATTGGCCCAGGTGAAGATGTGAAGGTCAAGTTTTCCTTCAAGCCCACCCGTGCTGGCCTGAGAAAACTGATGGTCGACTTTGATGCAGACAGACTGAGGGATGTTAAGGGGATTGCCACTTTGATTGTGCGAAACAGATTAACTGTGAATTAAGAATGTATATCATATTTCATAGGTATATTTAACTGAAGACAATCTATTTGTGAGAAAAAAGTAACTGTACTCTTACAGTATTTAGAGGATATAGCACACTATTTAGAAGCACATATTGCCTAGGACCAAGAAGCATGGAGGCAGCCTTTAGTTATTATGGCCCCCAGCCTCTGGAATAGCCTGCCAGATAAACTGTGGATATATATTTAAGAGATCATAAAACATATTTTTTGCTTTGCCTTAAGATGCTTTTTAGTGTTCAGTTTGTGTCAATCCTGTTTTTTTTTTTTACTTGTTTGTTGTGTAGTAAATATTTCAGCGTTTATTCTCATAGTTAAAAAATATATAATCCTATGAAGCATATTGCGTTGCATTCAATGTCTGGAATGTGCCATATAGATAAAGCTTGATTTGATAATATTGTACACCGCTGTGGCTTAGATAATATGTATTCTGTTCTTCATAATTTCATACTTGTGAAACATGTCTTACTTTAATAAATGATTTATTTTTAAATCTATGCATGGAGTCTGACATGTCAAAACAGTAAAAATTGACAAATGTTATGACTGACTTCTTATTTTTAGAAAACGTGTTTTTTCATCGAACCTAGGCAGCCGATAGTGCAGATCTAGCACACTATCATGGCATGATGTGCATTCCCAGTAATACACTTGTGTCCCCCATGGACCTGCTCATACATAAAGCATCCTCCAATCAGGCTGCAACGGCATCATTTCCCTCCTTAACTAGCTTTAATGGTGAGAAGTGGAGAAAAAGAAAGAGGAAATATTCTTTCTTTATGCAACACCATTTTCCAACAAATCCGCGTTCAGCCAAAGGTGTGAAACATCGTAATTTGTACAAAAATCCAAAAATGGTGGTGGCAAAAGGCCTCGTCACCATTACAGCTAGTTGAGGAAAATGATGCCTTCGCAGCCTGAATGGAGGATGCTTTATGTACGAGCCGGTCCACGGGGGACACGAGTGTAATACCAGGAATGCACATCAAGCCTAGACGATCAGCTGCCTAAGCTAGAGGTCATCATGCAACACATTTTTAAGTCTCTCAGCTCTCTGATGGTGGTGCTTTTCTTCGTACTGCCTTGGACAGTGCTTGCTGAATGACAGGGTAGAGTTTGAAACACCCCTCAATGCATGTGCGCACACCCCCAGTCAGGGTGTCCTCGCCCATCTCGCCATCCGACTGCAGTCCAGAAATCTGGTTCAGACTGGGCAGAAATGCAACTGTCAGGCTTCCCAAATTCTCCCTGGATCCTGAGGCCAAGTTGCATCCATTTTCCTCCAGAAAGGTAGGGTCGATGAGGTATGTGGCACCTTCCTGACGGATTGAGCATCCAAGAACCAGATCGTACATCTCTATACCTGCGTCCGCCAGCGCCATAGACGCACAGGTGACTGCATGTGCCAGGACGGCGCCGTCGTTTTCAAGGACCATCACATTTACTTCAATCTGAGAGCGAGGATACTTGTGCAAGCACACTCCTGGCCTCAGGCTCTCCAACAGCATCAGTGACAGATCCTTTTCATCACTACCTTGAATCCACGAGCCTCTCTCTCGACAAGAGAATGGGGCAAATCTCATGTCAGTAATCAGTCTTCCGGATTTCATATCGGTCTCATCCTTGCGCTCAGTCTCTCTGGGTCCATACACACAGCAGATGAGTTTCGTGTTCCCAGCTTCAATGTAAGCTGAACCTTTGGCTTGACTGATCAGCCCACATCGGACAAAAACTGAACGGACATCCACTTGACCACGCTGCCTGCCATCTACCCTGGCGTCGTTGGAAGCGGTGGACTTCTTTGCCGCGGTTTTCCACAGAAAGAGAGATGGACTTTGAGACACTTCTGGGCCACGTACCCTTTTTGTATCAGTCGGCATGGTCGGGGAATAGTCCTTCCAAAAATGGTATTTACTTGGGCCGCGTGTTGTATTTGTCCAAAGACTAGTTATTGCTAACTACTTTTTCTGTTCCTGTTGCTCAATGACTGTATACACGATTAGATCACATGGTACCGTGTGTGCGTCTCCAAATATCTTCCTCGGCCATCACATTGTGTTTGTAGTTCCTCCTCACACATTTGCTCACCCGTCACCTGCTGGACTGGAGTACAGAAATTAAACAAAAATAAATTCCACAGTGTATAGAATACAATACATGTATTCTAGTAATGCATCAGGAAATATACATTATTTATTTTCAATCCACATATTGCTCTATAACAGAAAATAAATTGACATACTATTTCATTTTTATTGCATCAGCCATTATAGCAGTTCGCGCAAGTGCGGTCGCGGGTTTGGCAATGATTGACAGTAAATTATAACCAATAGAAACTGAGTACCAATGCAGTGCCTCTTCTGTCAAGCCAATAGTGGCAGTGTATATGCGGGTACACTGCGTTTCGCTTTGATTGTGCCAGCGTGGGGAGTCAGTGCGAGCGGCGACAGAAACAAAATAAAGATACACTTTGTGAGTATGGGAACTGTTTAATTGATAGGAGTACAGTTAATGGTGCCTGTCATATTATTAAAACAGCGGATTTATGTCTAATAAAGCTACTTAATTCGTTCGAATGTCGCATAGCTGACGTTTTCATTAACGACTTGAGAAATGAGAATGGCAATTATTCATACACGATTGGATTATGCCTTACTATTGATATTAACTAGCCGGGTTTAAAGTTCTCTCCATTAACTAACCAGATCCAGCGAGATAACTTTATTTAGCTAGTTAGTTACCTATATGGGTAATTAGCAGGCTGGCTAGCTAGCTAGCCAACCATTAAGAACGAATGTATTGCTAGTCGACGAATTTGCAAAGGGCGGCGTGGAAGGGCTCAATGTAACCGGCTCATTTTAGCACGAGGATGTATCGATAAAAAAAAACAACTACGGTCAGGGCAGGATGAGTTTACAATTGCAGGATGAGTTTGCTGTAAAACATTTTTTTTAAAAGACCGTTTACTCTGTTGTCAGGACCGGGACTAGCTCCAACTCTCCAGGCGGCATTTTGCCTTCTCCCTACAGATTCCAGCATTAGCTTTGCCCACGACTGGCTTGTATGAAATACTCGCCCGACGCTATGGTTTTAAGGTTTAGAAATTTCAAGCATGGCTTGTGATATAGCTTTCGAAGCATATTTCCCTTACATCAGCAATAAGTAAAAAAAGAAACATACTGTAGCAGTTTTGCACAGGTCAATACAGCTATGGATGCCTCAATCTGACGTAACTAGACTTCCACTATACACTTCCCGATTTAAAGCCGGTGTACACTACAAGATTGTGGCCACGATTTAGCTGTCCCAGACACTTTTTTGAGATCGAAGACAAAATACCGATGTAGTTGCCTACTCTGGGCGCACTGCAGTCATTGACACTAATGTAATCACGTCTTTGATCAATCACAGACGTCCCTATATTTTTAAACAGGTTTGATTTCATCGGCTCAAAATCTGCAATGCTCTTGTAGTGTGAGATGTGCAACGACAAGTTGAGAACGTTTGTACTTGCCTTCAACCAAAGCAAAAGTGTCAAATCGGTACAGCTCTGACGTTCTCAAGCAATGTTGTTTAATTCAAAATGTTGGCTAGATAGTTCAACTCTGTATGGCAAGCGTGAATCCTGCCGACAACGATCTCTTTTGGGCTCCCGAGTGGATTAGCGGTCTAAATCACTGCATCTCAGTGGAAGAGGCGTCACTACAGTCCCTGGTTCGAATCCAGTCTCTATCACATCCGGCAGTGATTGGGAGTCCCATAGGTTGGCGCACAAATGGCCCAGCGTCTGCCGGGGTAGGCCGTCATTGTAAATAATAATTTGTTCTTAAACTGACTTTTTTTCTAGTTTAAATATATATATTTTAAAGTCTGACTGAACGTTTAAGGTTGCTTTGAGCGACAGTTTGTAGCTACGTTCAATCGAATCACGTCCTTGATTTCGCAAGACAGCATGGTTCGACAAGCCTCACGACCAAGTGCAGAATCTTGTAGTGTGTGACCACCAACTGTGCCACATCGTTTAGTGTGCACACCACTATGTTGGCTACACACAAAAAAACTACTGGAAAGACGGTCATTTTAATGTAAGAGGCTTAGCGATTTTGAAAGTCCTGTAGTGTCCACCAGTCTTAACACATAGGTGTTAGGAGCATGCTAGATATCTAATTAGCACAGGTGGTCGCTTCCATCTGTTTTCCCTAAACAAGCACTGTAACATGGAGATATGGTCTTGTGGGAACCAGGTGTGAATCAATTTAACCTTTTTAGATGTTTTCATTTTATTTCTGGCTGATATGAAAGAGAATGTCCTTATGCTTTGGGGCTCTGAACAGAACTCCCCCATACAGAAGACGCCTTCATCCAATTACTCTTATATGTAATGGAACAGAGTCATGATCAAGGGCTAGACCAGGACATGCCATTGGCTGTTTACCTTCCATGTGTCTCCCATAGGGGGTTATCTGCACCAGCAGTGGGGTTTCCTGGATTATCAAGGATTCCACCAGGAAATAGGACCTGTTACCTTTTAATTATGGCTGTGATATATGCTATATGTCCACACATGACTTGGTTTTACTTTAAAGTAATGGCTAGCAAAGTGTTCAAGTAATCTTTGAAAGTTTAAGATTGACTGGCTTCCAGTGGAAGCAAGGACACAGAATAATTTAATTAAAACTTTAGCTTATTACCTACAGTATTCACACCGGTCTACCCATGGGGCGGCAGTGTAGCCTAGTGGTTAGAGTGTTGGACTAGTAACTGAAAGGCTACAAGTTCAAATCCCCGAGCTGACAAGGTATAAATCTGTCGTTCTGCCCCTGAACAGGCAGTTAACCCACTGTTCCTAGGCCGTCATTGAAAATAAGAATTTGTTCTTAACTGACTTGCCTAGTAAAATAAAAAAATAAATACCTTCTCCCTCAACGGCATTTCATGTCTTTGTTCCTAACTGTTTTTCCACTGTTTGTGTGATTGTCAGTCCTTTCAGAATGGACTCTTTGCTGACTGCTGCTCAGATCCGTGAGAAGTTCATCGACTTCTTCCGTCGCCATGAACACCAATATGTCCACTCATCCGCCACCATACCTTTGGATGACCCCACATTGCTCTTCGCTAATGCTGGCATGAACCAGGTACACAGCAATACTATCGCTGCTCATCCAACTATCCCTTCCCCCATACCTCTCCCCTGCAGGTCTGTAGAGAGTGGCTCTATTGGCCAATTAAAGCCTCAACTCAGTGGATGTGTCTTAGCACAGTGGAATAATACCCTCTGGGAGTGTGTTGTTTTAAAACAGATGTCTCCTAAACTCACATTCTGTCCATATTTGAAGCTTTTTTCAGTTGCATGGAAAGAATAGACTATTTGAAGTATAATTATCCCAATTTAACGCTATCTTTCTTACCCACCCTCTCTCTTTGTCCACCTATCCAACCTCCCCTTTCAGTTCAAACCTATCTTCCTGAACACCATTGATCCGTCCCACCCCATGGCCAGACTCAAGCGTGCAGCGAACACACAGAAGTGCATCCGCGCTGGGGGCAAGCACAATGACCTGGATGATGTGGGCAAGGACGTGTACCACCACACCTTCTTTGAGATGCTGGGCTCCTGGTCCTTCGGAGACTACTTTAAAGTAAGTCATGGAGACCGAATGTTAGATACTGTAGTAGTCATGTCATCTGTAATGACGCAGCAACATTTTAGTCTCTCAAGATGGAGTGTTTGCGTGTTGGGACGATTAATTGATTGTATATCTCTTATTTCCTTTTCTGCTGACTCCTCTCCCTGCAGCACCTTGCTTGTACGATGGCCCTGGAGCTGCTGACTAAGGAATTTGGGATTCCCATCGAGCGTCTGTACGTAACCTACTTTGGGGGTCATGAAGAAGCTGGGCTGGATCCAGATCTGGAGTGTAAACAGATGTGGCTGGACCTCGGGTAAGTGAGTTTCAGGAGTAGGAAATTCTTGTCAGATGGAATAGGGCTATTATATATCCAAATCTACCTGAATGATACAAATAGGCTGTACTCATTCTATTCTTGTTATTGTGGTCATTAACACTATGTGTTGGTTGATAATTCTCTCAGAGTACTGTTCCCTTTTCAATCCTCTAGACGCCACTCGCTGGTTACAAAACAGTCTTGTGAGAACAGTCATGTTCTCCCTCTGTGCCTGTGTTCCCTCCCTACCTGCTCCTACTGTAACCTCTCTCTTCTGAGTCTCACCTTGGGTGTGTTTATTAGTCGGATTACATTGCAAAACGTTTCGTCATTTGCAACGGAAACCATTTAGCGTTTACTTTAGGAACCAAATTGAAGCAAACGGTACCAAACAGGGAGGGCCCTTACATGAATTTGTCCAATAGAACCTCTAGTTTTTGTTGCAAAACATTTTCCAATGGAATATGACTAATGATTACACCCCTGTTTTACCTGTGCCTCCTCCCTGGGTGACAGAATGGACGAGGCTCGTATTATACCCGGCAGCATGAAGGATAACTTCTGGGAGATGGGGGACACAGGTCCTTGTGGTCCCTGCAGTGAGATCCACTTTGACCGCATCGGGGGGAGAGATGCTGCCCACCTGGTCAATATGGACGACCCCAATGTGCTGGAGATTTGGAACCTGGTGTTCATCCAGTACAACAGGTAATGCATTTATAATAAGCTGTAAAATATGTGACCGATTGGGTCTCATGTAGCAAAATTTGAAATTGTGTTTTTAACATTGGATAAAAGTAGACTCAGAGCTAGAAAATTGTATATCATACACTATAGTTGAGGAACAATGGGAAAGTAATTCTGCTTTGAAAGTTGATAAACTTGTTACCCCACTTTTGAGAAAATGGTCCTTGAATGTTTTGGTACCTACTGGAGAGCTCTTACTTGTCTACACCCTTGTAGCATCGTTCCAGCTTCTTAAGCCCCACCCATCTATTTAAGGATTCACTTGTGAGGCCATGTGCTAAACAGTGAGTATGGTAGTAGTGTACAACCAAAGATTTCAAGACTAAACGCTGGTTTATACTACGTCTATCGACATGTCTGTATACAGTTGTCGCAGTGACATCATGAACATTCTATTGTCGTCCGTCATCAAACTTGTCGTTATGAAAAAGTATAAACACAAAAACAATAGGCTGCATGACATCAGCAGCCTGTTGGTCCAAAATAGCATAACTGGGGTATTTTAACGCCGATAAACCCACCCTTTTAAAAATGAATTTAGTATACACTGAATTCGGAAAGTATTCATACCACTTACCTTTTTCCACATTTTGTTACGTTACAGCCATATTCTAAAATTGATTAAATAAATAAAAACATCTCAAATCTACACACTACCTCATAATAAAAAAGTGAAAACAGGTTTTTAGAAAATTTAGCTAATTTATTTTTAAAAAACATGTTCTTTACTTACGTGTTCAGACCCTCTGCTATGAGACTCAAAATTGAGCTTCGGTGCATCTTGTTTCCATTGATCATCGTTGATGTTTCTACAACTTGATTGGAGTCAACCTGTGGTAAATTCAATTGATTGGACATGATTTGGAAAGGCACACACCTGTCTATATAAGGTCCCACAGTTGACAGTGCATGTCAGAGCAAAACCAAGCCATGAGGTTGAAGGAATTGTTCGTAAAGCTCCGAGACAGGATTGTGTCGAGGCACAGATCTGGGGAAGGGTACCAAAACATTTCTGCACCATTAAAGGTCCCCAAGAACACAGTGACCTCCATTCTTAAATGGAAAAAGTTCGGGAACCACCAAGACTCTTTCTAGAGCAGGCTGCCCATCCAAACTGAGCAATCAGGGGAGAAGGGCCTTGGTCTGGGAGGACCAAGAACCCGATGGTCACTCTGAAAGAACTCTAGAGTTTCTCTGTGGAGATGGGAGAACCTTCCAGAAGGACATCCATCTCTGCAGCACTCCACCAATCAGGCCTTTATGATAGAGTAGCCAGACGGAAGGCACTCCTCAGTAAAAGGCACATGACAGCCTGCTTGGAGTTTGCCAAAAGGTACCTAAAGGACTCTGACCATGAGAAACAAGATTCTCTGGTCTGATGTAACCAAGATTGAACAATTTGGCCTGAATGCCAAGCGTCACGTCTGGAGGAAACCTGGCACTGTCCCTACGGTAGCATGGTTGCGGCAGTATCATTGCGGCAGCATCATGCTGTGGGAATGTTTTTCAGCGGCAGGGACTGTGAGACTAGTCAGGATCAAGGGAAAGATGAACGGAGCAAAGTACAGAGAGATCCTTGAGGAAAACCTGCTCCAGAGCACTCAGGACCTTAGACTGTGGTGAAGGTTCACCTTCTAACAGGACATCGACCTTAAGCACACAGCCAAGACAATGCAGGAGTGGCTTCAGGACACGTCTCTGAATGTCCTTGAGTGGCCCAGCCAGTGCCCGGACTTGAACCTGATCGAACGTCTCTGGAGAGACCTGAAAATAGCTGTGCAGCAACGCTCCCCATCCAACCTGACAGAGCTTGAGATAATCTGCAGAGAAGAATGGGAGTAACTCCCTAAATATAGGTGTACCAAGCTTGTAGAGTCATACCCAAGAAGACTTGAGGCTGTAATCGCTGCCCAAGGTGCTAAAACAAAGTACTGAGTGAAGGGTCTGAATACTTATGTAAATGTAATATTTTTTTTTTATACACTTGCAAAAAAATAGTAACAACCTGTTTTTGCTTCGTCATTATGGGGAATTGTGTGTAGATTGAGGGAATTATAAAAAATAAAAAATAAAATCTATTTTAGAATAAGGCTGTAACAAAATGTGGAAAAAGTCGTGGGGTCTGAATACTTTCCGAATGCACTGTATGTTAATCTAGCAAACCAGGCAACTTTCTAAACAATGTTTTGGTTAGTTTCTAGCTTACTAGCTAGCTAGTAACATTAAGTTAGCTGACTAGCCAGTTCTAATAATGACCATATCATATAGCTGACGACGTCTTAACTTTAACTTAACTTACTACAGGAAAATAACAATCATTATTTACAAGTTAATTGGTGAGCTAATTACAGAGTGTAATTTAAGAGTGTGAGGAAGTAAAAGCAGGTCATTCTACCGGATAATTTCTTTACCTGGACACCGTCTCGTTGGCCGAACGTTATGTTTTAATTTGACTCTGGTGCAGGTCATGTCCTTTTTTTTGTCACATGCACAGGATACAGAATCTGTAAACAGTACAGTGAAATGGTTTCTTGCATACTGGAGTCTTTTTGGTTTAGACATATAGCTAGCTAAACAATGAACCATAATCCAAACTGCATGAATCTACAGGTAGCTAAATCTAACTAGCTAACATTAGGCTATAACTATCAAATGGCTCTGAGATACGAATAATATTACTACACAGATCCTACACGTAATGTTAGCTAGCGAGCAGCCAGCTAACATTAGCTATCTAGCTAACAGTACGCTTTAACTTGAAATTAAAACGACTTTCTGACAAAATTAGAAACATATCTGAAAATGTAGCTAGCTAGACTCACCTCTATACATGGATGGACGCTTCTCTCCCTCTGTCAGGATGCCATGGTTGCCCTTAGTCTGAAGATGTAATTCGGAGACAGGTGTTTCTTTTTCATGGCTAAACCAACTAGGCTTGTAATTTTACAATTTTATTCGTATTTACAGATGGCATACACGTTTGTTATTAAGGCACATGAAAGTTCCCATGTTCCAGAAGGCATTTCTGCCATACAACGCATTTTGATAAATGTTCTGTGAAGTAGTGCCGCGCGCGCCATACGCCTAATTTCCTGAAACTAATAAGAATATTATGTATTGTGTTCAATTCAAGTCCTGTGTAATGCAGATGTGCATAGATGCATGTTCTGACTGAACCTGTTCCTCCCCCACCCTCACCAGGGAGTCTGAGACAGAGCTGAAGCCCCTGCCTAAGAAGAGCATTGATACAGGCATGGGTCTGGAGCGTCTGGTCTCTGTGCTGCAGAATAAGATGTCCAACTACGACACAGACCTTTTCATCCCCCTACTTCCAGGCCATCCAGAAGGCAAGCACCACTACCAAACACTATTTACCATTACTCTCTGGGTGCTCTGAATGACCTGTCTGACAGTACCAATGTGGTTGTTCTGAACAGGGTACAGGAGCCAGGGACTACACAGGCAAGGTTGGTGCTGAGGACGTAGATGGCATTGACATGGCCTACCGTGTCCTGGCTGACCACGCCCGCACCATCACCATCGCCCTCTCTGATGGGGGCAGGCCAGACAACACAGGGAGAGGGTGAGCCCTTTTAACTGTCTGGCTGACTATGTTTGTGTGAACATCAATCTCTTAATGTGCACATGTTAACCTTCTCCCTCTGTGTGTTCAGATATGTGTTGAGGAGGATCCTGCGTCGTGCTGTGAGGTACTCTCACGAGAAGCTGGGTGCGCAGAAAGGCTTCTTTTCTACCCTAGTTGATGTCGTGGTAGAGTCCCTGGTAAGAAAGTCATCCCTTCATGTTATTCACTATCTCTCCCTCCCTCTTAGTCCTTTCCTGTTTTCCTCTGCTGTCCCCTCGAAGGATGAAAAATCTGCCATTCTGGCCTTGAGCAAGGCAACAACAACTGCTCCCAGGGCGCCGATGACAGTGATTTAAAGCAGTAACCCGCACCACCCTGATTGACGGGTTAAATGTGGAAGATGCGTTTCAGTTGTGCATCTGACAAGGTATCCCCTTTCCCTCTCCAGGGCGATGCCTTCCCTGAGCTGAAGAAAGACCCAGACATGGTAAAGGACATCATCAATGAGGAAGAGGAGCAGTTCCTCAAGACACTCAGCAGGGGGCGAAAGATCCTGGACAGAAAGATCCAGAGTCTGGGAGACAGCAAGACCATCCCTGGTACTGAAGGGCTACATTAGCAAATGGGATTAATTAGAAACATTTACCTTGTCAAAACAAGGTTTTTTTTAACCCTTTTTCTCTTCTCTCCCTGTGAAGGTGACACCGCCTGGTTGCTGTATGACACATACGGTTTCCCCCTGGATCTCACGGCCCTCATCGCTGAGGAGCGGGGGATGATGGTGGACGTTGCCGCTTTTGAGGAGGAGAAGAAGGCTGCCCAGGTGAGAGTAGAGAAATGGTGACCAGTAGAAAAGATGGAGCCTTGGCCTTTTATTTGCTCTCTGTCAGAATTTCTCAGTCAGTATTGCGCTGTAAGTGAGAAGTGCCTTGCTCTGCTTATTAGATAAATCAGTATTTACAATACATTACAGCTCCATTACTTGCAGTGTTAATTCATACTGAAAAGCTCCTTTCCACTTTGGACTGAAGGTCCAAATTAACTTTGGCTTTCTATCTAAATAATGAGTATGATGTTTCCACATAATGAATGACAGATTCATCATTGGTGTAAAGTTAGTTGAAGGTTTATTCAATGTAAATAGAATGGGGATTGGGCTAAGGCTGTCTCATCCATGCCCCTCCCATTCAGATTAAGTCCCAGGGGAAGGGCTCTGGGGATGAGGACCACATCATGCTGGACATCTATGCCATCGAGGACCTTCGCAACCAAGGCATCGCTGCTACTGACGACGCACTCAAGTACAGCTACAGTGCTGACGACAACGGCAAATATGGTGAGAGACGCAAATAAAATTAACTCAGTTTTATTAACCAACTCAGATGGTTTGCTTGGTATTTATTCAAATCACTTTCTTGCTTGTGTCTGTTTTAATCCCTGTATATTTATGTGGTTGTCCCAGAGTTTGAGCAGGCTGTGGGCACGGTGCTGGCTCTGAGGAGAGAGCGTGCCTTTGTGCATGAGGTGACGACAGGGCAGGAGTGTGGGGTTCTGCTGGACAAGACTTCGTTCTATGCTGAGCAGGGAGGACAGAGCTTCGACGAGGGATACATGCTGAGAGAGGACGACTCTGTAGATGATGTAAGGACCTACAGGGAGGACAGACAGGCCACTCTTTAAGTTGTAAAAGCCATATTAGACATGAATGTTGGCAGCAGGTAGTGTAGTGGTTAAGAGCGTTGGGCCAGTAGCCGGAAGGTTGCAGGTTCGAATCCCCGAGTCCACTAGGTGGAATGTCTGTCAATGTGCCTTTGAGCAAGGCACTTCATCCTAATTGCTCCTCTAAGTCCCTCTGGATAAGAACGTCTGCTAAATGACTGTAATGTAATTCTCCGTCTCCCCCTCACCACATTTACTCCCTTCCTCAGAGGATGGAGTTCACAGTGAAGAACACTCAGGTTCGGGGTGGATACGTGCTGCATGTAGGAACAGTTTACGGCACTCTGAAGGTTGGAGATCACGTCATTCTGCACGTGGATGAGGTAATGCATCACTCAAAAGTACATTTTAATGACTCAATTTCCAGATATTTTCTTAACTGCCTTGGTATTGAAAATGTCATTACATCTCTACTGTCCGCCCTCCCCCTTTAAAGGCTCGTCGTAGGCCCATCATGAGTAACCACACTGCCACCCACATCCTGAACTTTGCCCTGAGGGAGGTCCTGGGAGAGGCTGACCAGCGTGGCTCCCTGGTGGCTCCTGACCGCCTGCGCTTTGACTTCACCGCCAAAGGTGCTCTGAGCACAGAAGAGGTGCGACGCACAGAGGAGATTGCCTGCACCATGATCCGCGATGCAAAGGTGAGAGGTCATAGGTCACTGAAGGTAGGGGTATGTTAATTTTTGTTTGATCAAGTGTTTTTACACGGAGGTCTTTGGTTTCTGGTGTTATTGATCTAGGGCCTGTTGTCTATTGTTCTATTTGAGTGTTCCTTGACTGTTTCCTTGCCTTATTGCACCTTAACTTCTTAGGGCTATGGGGCAGTATTTTGAAGTTTGGATGAAAAATGTGTCCAAAGTAAACTGCCTGTTACTCAGGCCCAGAAGCTAGGATATGCATATAATTAGTAGCTTTGGATAGAAAACACTCTGAAGTTTCTAAAGCTGTTAAAATAATGTCTGAGTATAACATAACTGATATGGCAGGCAAAAACCTGAGCAAAATCCATCCGGGATGTCTGAATCAGTCATGCCACACTGTTTTCAATAGGCCAGCTTTTCAAAGCCTAATAGATTAACCCCCAGATTGCAGTTCCTATGGCTTCCACTAGATGTCAACAGTCTTTAGAAAAGGCTGGAACGTCCAATCATGAAAATCAAGGGAGTAAGACCACTTGTTCCTGAGTTCACCTCATGTGTACTGTTTTGGATTCTGCGCGTAACAGGGAATGCATTTGTATTTTCATGAATGTTTGAAATGAGTATTTTTGTAATTTGAATTTGGCGCTCTGCATTTCACCGGATGTTGTCAAAATCGATCCCGTTCACGGGATTGGATCCATAACAGGTTAACATTCTGTATCGTCTCCTGTTTTCTTTTATGCACTGTCACCACAAGGCTCCTGTCATCCTTTTCTCCTCCTCACAGAATGCACTGTTTTCTAGCGTGTATTACCAAGTCACGACATCAGCTCTTTCTCTGTCTCTCTATAGCCTGTCTATGCCATGGATACCCCCCTGGCAGCAGCTAAAGCCATCCAGGGTCTGCGTGCTGTGTTTGATGAGACCTACCCTGACCCGGTGCGCGTGGTGTCCATTGGTATCCCCGTGGTTGACCTCCTGGCTGACCCCAGCAGCACTGCCGGCTCCCTCACCTCCATCGAGTTCTGCGGAGGAACGTGAGTGCACAGCTCCCCTTGGTTGCAGTTGCTTTGCATGATTCAGAAATACAGAGATGTTGTTTGAGAATTTACTGTGAGATTGGTTGTATTCATTCTATCTGTAACTTCAGGCACTTGCGGAACTCTGGCCATGCTGCACCTTTTGTCATCGTGTCAGAGGAGGCCATCGCCAAGGGAATCCGCCGTATCGTCGCAGTGACAGGAGCAGAAGCACAGAAGGTGAGAGGACAGAAAGGTTCCCAACCATTACTGGATGCTTGACATTTGTGTTCTTCATTATACTACAGGTTCTTAGTCAAATAACTGGGTGATGATTGGTAAAGGTATCACTCTCTATTTACTCAACAGTAACTGACTAACTTGAATCCCGTCCCCACCCTACTTCGTTCAGGCCCACAGGAAAGCAGATGCTTTGAGACAGTCTCTGTCTGCTCTGGGGGAGAAGGTGAAGGTTCAGACCGCCCCCAATAAAGACGTGCAGAAGGAAATCGCTGACATGACAGAGGTGAGAGCTGTTGCAGAACATCCAGCCCTTAGTGAGCCGTGTCTGTCTGCGTGTTTACGTACTATATCTCTGTTCTGTGTTGCAGTTTCTGGGCATGGCGGTGATCTCCCAGTGGCAGAAGGATAAGATGAGGGAGTCCCTGAAGGGCTTGAAGAAGACCATGGATGACCTGGACCGTGCCAGCAAGGCTGATGTCCAGAAAAGGGTAAGAGAGAGGGGCCAGACATGGGATTTAGGGGGGTTGGTGGAGTTTTCTTTTTTTACTAGGTGAAGGGATACTACATGTCAGAGAAATGGATGTACTATGTAGGCTGTGTAGTTGAGTATGCAGGCCATTCTATATGAATGGTGCTTTCCTCATGTTCTCTGGTTCAGCTGGTCTTTAATTGCTATATTCTCTCGGACTCCCTTCCCCCAGGTTCTTGAAAAGACCAAGGAGATGATTGACAGCAGCCCTAACCAGCCGCTGGTAGTCATGGAGATGGAAAGTGGAGCCTCTGCCAAGGTAACAACAGCATCCTCTCCTCTACAGCCAACCCTACCACTGTGGAGAATTACAACACAGCACAGATTATCTCTGAATTCAAATCAGACATTTGTCTAATTACACTTGTATTTTCTAACCACGTCACTGTGTATGTTTCTGTCCCAGGCTTTGAATGAGTCTCTGAAACTGCTGAAGACCAACTCCCCCCAGACCGCTGCTATGCTCTTCACAGTAGACAACGATGCTGGAAAGATCATCTGTTTATGCCAGGTGCCCCAGGTAAACCATGCGCTCAACCTATGTGTTTGCATCCATTCAGATTATCTCCTTATTTGTGCTTAATGCAATAACCTGTGTTTTTTTTGTTGGGACAGTATCTTATCTGTTGACTCTCCTCTACCAGGATGTTGCCAACCGGGGTCTGAAGGCGAGTGAGTGGGTGCAGGAGCTCTGCCCTCTGATGGATGGCAAAGGTGGTGGCAAGGATATGTCTGCCCAGGCCACTGGCAGGAACACACACTGCATAGAGGAGGCACTGCAGATGGCCAACCAGTTTGCCCAACTTAAACTGAGTGAAAATGAGTAGAGGGGGAGGCTTGGGTGTGGTGAATGATTATGGGGAAAGACCCCTCGAATCAACCCCACCATCCCCACTGGAATGTTCCAGCTCTGTGACTCGGAACTGGACGTTCCAGAAAATTATATAGAAACATTCACCCATCCAAAGGTTAGAAAAGGAAGCAGACACAAGAGCCCTCTTTCTCTGAAAGAGAGATGCATCTGCAATTTTAAGGAGGATAACATGGTTTTGATCCATACAGTATTTGATGGCACCCTGCAAGATCTGTGTGGTCAGGATTAGGGGATCAAATGATTGATAGGATGTTAGGGGTAGCATCCTCGTACACCTACCTGATCTGTCCTGAGGTAGTTTGTATTAGTCCTCCATCCATCCTCTCTTCCCACTTTAACTAATGATGGAAATACTCAACGGTAAACTTCTTCAGTTCATTGCTTGTTTCTCTATTTCATTGGCCCCTCCCTGACTGTGGGGAGATGTGGTCTCTGCAGACTGGCCTTCCTGCCAGCTGTAATGTACATTCACAACAGCAACCTTGGCACCTGTCAGCGCCACCAGCTGTGTAACAGTTTTATTGTCTGGCATCTCAATATTAATGTAGTCAATAATGAATTAAATAAATGGATGACATGACATTGTCAATTCTGTGAAATGTGTTTTTTTTGTCACTTATGAATGCGTTGTGACATTCATGTCTGAATTCCATGTTGTGGAATAAAAATACTGATAACACTTGCTTTCTTAATTTCTCCTACTAGCATCTAGACCTGTCTTCTCCTGTAGTTCATAGGTGATGGTAGGATGACCTATTTGTCTGGTACTAGGTAACGATGTCCAGCATTAGTACAGGGGCTGACGTGTTGGAAATGCTCTCTTACTGCCCCCCCCCAGAAAACCACCATTTCTTTCATGTTGCTTTTATTTTCACAATAGGATATGATTAAAAACAGTCCATCACACACTGAGGTTTTAAGTAGTAAAGAGGGAGTACTTACAACCAATGATAGTCATAATACTAATGAGGATACTATTGGTAATAATGATAGTAACACTGATGGTACGTACAGTCTGTTGTCGGTATATATTGTTGTGCACAAGAGACCTCTAATGAAGAGCTGGAGATGAAACCATCAAATCACTGCAACAGCATGGATGCTTCAGAAGAGACCATTCAGCTATCACTAGAAGCCACTCAAGCTAGACCCGATGAACTCAAAAATACATTGAAAACTATCCGTTACGGAATAATACTCTATCTGGGACAGTAGAGTTGAAAGAGATTTCTCATCATTCACACAGTCAATTCCCCACAGTGTACACAGCAAGTGAACAACATATTAGGGAACATACTGTATCCTTACTACGTGAGAACAAAATGATGCACGTTGAGCTAAAATGTGGCGTTCAGCTTCAGTGTGCTAGCTTTATTGATACAGTAGATATGGGTCTTGTCCTGCTGGATAAACAGTTATTACAAAAGTAATTGGGAGTAACGGAATTAAAGTTCTGTCCAATCATTAGAACAATGTCAATACTTTGAAGTGTTGCACATTTTATTTCTGGCCTGGTTAGTAGTATCACCCAGGAAAGTGTTGGGTATACTTACTAAGAAACATTCCATGTAAAACACAGACATAAGGTGGAGATATGTTTCAACCACTAGACACAATGCCATCGGCTGTCATCTTGAACACATTACCTCAGCAGATACGAATCACAGACACAGTGGCAAAACACAGATTGAGAAGAGCACATGAATACAACCATAGTCATCAACTTTACCCATTTCTAGTCACAGACGAGAGTTGATTTTCTTTCATCTCTAGATAATGAGTTGTTTAAAAAGCAACAGCATAAAAGAAGCCTCTACGTGGCTACTAGAGAAAGGCAGAGTGAATCATATGGGTCCAGAAGGCACAGCTCTCAGCCAGGCAAGAGGGGATGGGTATAATATAAGGTGTGTGGTCTGAGTCGGAGAAGACATTTGAAGCCCTCAGAATATGTGTATGTGTGTAAGAGACATGACTGACACACTGTTATGATTACAATAGCAGTACCCATAGTAGAAGGGGCTTTGGGTTTGTGTGAATGTCCTGTGCAGACTAAATCAAACTTAAGATAGCACACGTGTACTGAGGTTTATGGTGCACTGCAGGAAAGGTATGTCCAACACTGGGACAAGGCACGCAAGCATGGATGTGGCACATGGCTGTAAATTGCTGATATGTGTCTATTTTGTTATGAGAGGTGTCTAACTGAAAATCTCACTTTGACAAAACTGTAAATCACTTTTTGTTACAGCAGTCTCACACACACACACACACACACACACACACACACACACACACACACACACACACACACACACACACACACACACACACACACACACACACACACACACACACACACACACACACACACACACACACACACTAGTAAGGAGTGAGGGCTGATAAAAACTCACTGACACTCTGTAGATGTCCTTAAAGTATGTGTGTCAGGTAGAGACACATACCTGAAACCAACAAAAATTCCACACAGAAATTAGTTATGTATAGGAATCAGTTACAGTGATCTGCCCAACTCAATGTCAGTGTCAGATAAGAACTCCATGATGTGCAAAGGATAGATATAATACAAGTATATCATATTGTACTAAATGGTATATTCCATACTTATGATACTTATGATACACAACAGCACACAACCTTAACTGAATGTGACATTGCCAAATTGGCTAATAACTACTGCAGCCAGGACTAAAGACAGAGTTTTACATTTAAGTAAATTAGCACACGCCCTTATCCAGAGCGACTTACAAAAGCAATTAGGGTTAAGTGCGTTGCTCAAGAGCACAGACAGATTTCTAACCGAGTCAGCTCAGGGATTTGAACCAGCAACCTTTCAGTTACTGGCCAGCACTCTTAATTGCTGTGCTACCTGCCTAGACTACCTGCTAAACTACCTACCCTTTTAGAGTTCCTAAACTCTGATCTGAAAATATAGTGGTCTTTTTTACTATGTTGTTATGTTGTGCCATATTACTTTCTTTTATCAAGAGGTCATCATTAGACACAGAAGAGGCAGCCTTCAGTTTGTCCTATGTACATATAATGTATGGGCCTCAGAGTGATGCAGTATCCCTTAACAGGCAGCAGGAGGCAACAGGTCATCTTAGTGTGAGCTCTTTGTACTCAGTCCTATACTTAGTGGTATTAGCTCTAAATGACCAAGAACATTGTGTGAACGGTGTATGTGTGGGAGAGTGTGTGTGTATGTTAATGAGTGAGTTGTGTTAGTCCTATCGCTCTATGTCTGCTGTGTTGTTGTTGACCATGTGGAAGCCTCTCCCCAATCTAATTAGCAGGAGGATTAGTCACTTAAAAAGGTTAAAACAAATCAAACGGTTAATACTGTATATGTGGTCAAATCCCTGTGGGCCGTACATACCTTCAATATGATAGTCATATAATTACAACAGTAACTCTTATTTTGAAGTAGCCTCTAGGCTTCCAAACTTCAACTACCTAGTACTCCCAGCTCCGATGGGCAATGGGTCTTTAACAGCAGCTCTACAGGTGGGTGTGGACACGGCAGGGGTAGATCAGTGTCCGTCACTGGTTGACATGACATTCAGGGTGGGGGCTACAGAGTGGGAGGGGGCTGAGTCTCTGGGTGTGAGACCCCTAAGGCGTGTGATGACTCAACCCCCAGCGGATGAGCAGGAGGTGGGATTGTGGATGGGACTGGTTCACAGGTCCATACAGTGGCTAGGCCAGACTTCTCCGCCCCCACTACATTATTCCTATAGTTCTGACCGTCCATTTCTCCTCAGAGCTGAGGGCTATGGAGGTAGGCCTGTTGGGGGCAGAGTGTGTAGTCACATGTAGTTCCACTCACAACCATCAGCATCTTACCCTCCTGCACAATGGGAACAGGGTCATCAGGCAAAGTATGATCTAGTGTTATGGAACCCTCTCTATGCAAATCACAAAGAAACAGATAACTAAGCACATAAAGAAGTGGTGATGGTTAATCTAGTGTTCCTGGAAGCCTGCCCAGCCCACCACACCTCCAGCCCTCACTTTCCTGGAAAAACTGTGATCTTTCCGGCCTTCGCCAGAGAGTCGATGATCTGGGCCTCGTAGTCTGCGTCATGTACCCCTGTTTTCCGGAATTCTCCAGAGTAGCGGTTCTGCTCCCAATAGTGGTGCCAGTTGCCTCGACTGTCAGCGCCAAAGCCAAAAACATTCACCTGGAAAACAAGACCAAGGTTTTCAAACATTACAGAGAGACCAACAAATCATGTTCATGTTAATCCTAACAGACCGTGTGTGTGTGTGTGTGTTTGTGAGCACCTCACCTCGTCACACACGTGCAGAGCGAAGAACAGGACCAGCATGCCTGTGGAGGGGTAGCGTCCGTGGTGCCTGGTCCAGCGGTCATGGATGTACTTGAAGAAGGCTGGGTTGAAGATCTGAACCTGGGAAGATAAACAGTTTGTGAAGAGGTGACTTACCACTTATTAATAATACTTCCTACATTTGTAAATGTCAATAAGAAATGTCTAAGTAGCCATTTACACATTTAAACATTTGTAATTATTTATTAATGATTTATAAGATAATGAATAAGGTGTTTGATCATAGTATGTTCACAATTTGTAAATGATTAATAATGTACTAATAATGTACCAGTTATAAAGGAGTTATTGTCAATTCATAAGATTATTTCTAAGGTATTTATATATACCATGAATGGGATATTTATAAATTGTTAAATGAATGCATTTGTAAATGTTAGTACATACAATTACTTCCTCAGTTGTTGATTAATGTAGATCCTTAAGAAACATTTACTAACAATATATACTTTATAAACATTTATAAAAACAGAGCATCTACAGAATCAATTGTATTGCATTAATTTCTTGCTTGAACAATTTCAGTTATATATTCCTAAGGTTCATAACTGCAGCAATTAACAAAGACCCGATAAACCCCAAGTGATCATCAACCCTCTGCAACTTGCACTTGACCCAAAAGCATATGTGCAGTGCTATATGACCGTTTAACACTGAAATAGCCAGGCCTCGATGAATAAAAATAGCTGCCAATGACGCACCCTTGTGGCATCTACATTTTAACAGAGCCATTTTTTCTTCTTCGTTTAGGCAGGTCTACAGAAACATTATGATATTAAGACTTTTGCACATTTTTGGTTGACTGAGTGAGCGAAATGCTGTAAATTATGAGGACTCAACTTATTTTGAAAGATGAGACGTTGAGGATTGTAATAAATACCACTTTGATGTCGTACAAGCAAGCCAAACATCCATGAGTCCAAATGTGCACTTCGCATTTCCATATCATAAACCTCATTCCATATACAGGGTCAACGTTTATGATCATTATGTTTGATGTACACTTATAAGATGACATGGCGTCATACCTTGGTTCTGAACAGAATAAACCTGCTTGTCTACTGTGAAGAAAAACACGCACCTGAATGCACTCCATGAATTACATTGTGAAAGCCTATCTATCATATTGTATAACTTAGCTAGAAAAAGCTTTTAAATTATGGCCACCTGACCCAGATTGCGATTTATAATGGACCGCTGTTGGATTGCGTGTGTGATGTCAGGGATGCAGGGCTGTGTTCCAAACAAAACAACTACAAGTGTGCTTGCTCTAGTTCCTCAACAGCACAGCTACACTCTTAGAATAAAAGGTGCTATCTAGCACCTAAAAGAGTTCTTCAGCTACAATTATGTTCCGTTGAAAAGGACCATTGACTGATACATATAAGAGATTGGAGAGATTCTGATGATAGATGTATTACCTTGTCTTTGTCCACCCGTAGAAACTGCTTCACAGGGGCGTAGGTACTGAGAGAGAGAGAGAGAGAGAGAGAGAGAGAGAGAGATGTAAACACTATTTTATCCTTTACTTTCTAAATTTCTTTTAAGTGATTGAATGATTCACAGATGGCACGTTGTTCCCGTGCTTCCACAGAGAGAGTGCTCTGTTGATGATGTGCTCTGACCTGGACTGGGAGGAGAGAGCAAAGACAGAGTGAGAGAGAGAGAGAGAGAGAGAGAGAGAGAGAGAGAGAGAGAGAGAGAGAGAGAGAGAGAGAGAGAGGCAATGTGCTTGTGAAGGTGTGAAGCAGCAGGTCACTTTGAACATGTGAACAAAATGTGCTAGTGTGAAAAGGTGTGTGTGTTACAGCAATATAAATGGAGCTGGATTGAGTTTGAATGTGTAGGAGTGTGTGTGTGTGTGTGTGTGTGTATCCATGCGTGCATGCATGTGTGTGCATGAGCATTGCTCTTACAAGCGGATCTGTCCAGTGGAGAGTGCGCTGGTGATCCACAGCAGGTCCAGGGTCTTGAATGGCACCAGGACGAAGCTGACATTGGCTGCCAGGTTCTTGGCACTCTCTGGGTACATGAAGTGGTGGGTGGTGTGGCTGCCTGCATCCTCCTCATAGCCCACCGTGGGGGCCAGGTTGATCCTGAAGGACACAGACAGACACAGGGAATCAGACCATGCTGGAAGTAGCTCCAAAGACAGACAGACACGGACAGAGGGATATCAAGACATTAGGGAAGAACGACAGACAGACAGACACGGACAGAGGGATATCAAGACATTAGGGAAGAACGACAGACAGACACGGACAGAGGGATATCAAGACATTAGGGAAGAACGGCAGATAGACAGACAGACACCATAAAGACAGAGTAGTAGCTGGTTGGGCCCATGCAGGCAGGCTTCTGAAGGCAGCAAATGGCTGCTGCTCCCTGGATGCTGTGCTGGGTTTCATTACTGTTATTTATCTACCCACACACATTCTACTGTCATTAAAAACACTCTCTCTCCCCTCTCTCTCATATGCAAACCCACTCCCATGCTTAAATATTGTCACTGATTGTCTTCATCCCTGTCCATGGATTGTGTATGCGTTATGTGTGTGTGTAATTGTATAGTGTACTGTATGCATGGCTGTGCAGGTGTAATGTTTGTGTGAGTATATGCTATGTATGTGTCTGTCTGTGTGAGTGTTTGCAGACAGACAGTGTGAGGGATTAGCTCAGTAGGATTTAGTGCATTACCGTTATAATCTATATGTTTTGCTGCCTTTATCTTCTTAAGACACAAAGCCGCAGCCTAGAGAGAGCTGCTGGTCACATGACCATTTATCCAGCCAATGAGGAGGGAAGATTTCATCAAACATAATCAGATTCAAGACATCAGTAGAACCCATTGTTGAGGACACCCTACGCCCCCTCCCCACCCACCAAGGGTACACAATGTTCTGCAGAGATACGAAAGCCTTCAATAGCTTACAACCGCAGTATAATGCACTGTATAATACAACTTAACAGCTAATAAACAGATTTAGAAAACAAGCATCCTCTTCTCTTCCACCGCCTCTCCTTCCCTTTCTAACCTCATGATGTAGCTGTGGCCGTCTATGGTGGGCCCGTACCCGGCCCCACGGAGGTTGCCTGAGTTCCCCACCACTGCACAGCGAAGGCAGCGGGCGGGGTCCCAAGAGCCATAGGGGGAGCGGCCTGGGATCACCTGGAACAGCCGCAGCAGCACCTGCTGGATAGTGTGGGGCTTGAACTGAGGCTGCAGCATCTACATGCAGGGGGCGACAGAGAGGCAGCGCGGTCAGGAGAGCAGGCAGGGGCAGTACCATAGACTCATATGGGAGGACAGGCCACTGAGGTTGGCTGAGGAGAGGGGGATGGAATGGGAGGAGAAGAGGTGGTTTTGAGGGCAGAAAAGGACACTCTCCTCTCTTTCCTCCACCAGGATGTCGAAATAGGGCAGAGGGGAGGGTGTAGTAGTGATTCATGAAAAAAAGAAAAGGAAACTGAATATTTAAATGAAGGTGAAAAGAGGTGAGATGTTTTGGGGGGAAATGGATGGAGAGAGGACATCTATGTATAAACATTGAAGGTTAAAATGAGAGACTGTTTTTCAACACTTTGCTATCTGAGCACCTCCCAACAAAGAAACAAAATAGTTCCATCAGGCTATTGGCACCCCCTTCAAATACCTCTCCCTCTCCCACAAACAACCCTCTTCCTCTCTCTCTCGCCATCTCTCTCCTCACACAGCTACTCCCCCCTGCCACCTCCTCCCCAATTCTCAGTTTCCCCTGCATGACCCTCTCACTGTCTCTCTCTTTTTCTCTCTCCCCATTGCTCCCGCTCTACCCTTTCCTCTATCTCTCTTGCTCCCTCTCTCATCTCTCTCCCTCTCGTCGATGCCAACGCCTGGCACTGCACAGCGGATTTCTGCAGGGTCACTAATTCTTGGCAGATGTTTAGTGGGCACTGCTGCTGCCAAACAGTGTCTTTACTGCTCTGCTCCTGCTCTGCCCCTCTCAGGCTTCATTGTAGAGAAACTATGGCTATACTCTTCATTGCTCTACCACCTCTCCCTTATACCAGGTATATACACTGAGTGGCGCAGCGGTCTAAGGCACTGCATCTCAGTGCAATAGGCGTTACTACAGTCCCCGGTTTGAATCCAGGCTGTATCACAATTGGCCGTGATTGGGTGGCGCGCAATTGGCCCAGCGTCGTCCGAGGTAGGCCGACATTGTAAATAAGAATGTGTTCTTAACTGATTTGCCTAGTTAAATAAAGGTTCAATATATTTTTTATTAAGAGCACCTTCCTGATATTAAGTTGGAAGTTGCTTAAAAATCCTTCTTTAACCTGTCTCCTCCCCTTCATCTACACTGATTGAAGTGAACAAGGGATCATAGCTGTCACCTGGATACACCTGGTCAGTCTATGTCAGAGAAAGAGCAGGTGTTCTTAATGTTTTGTACACTCAGTGTAAATAAATATTATACACTCAGAAATAAAGGTTTAGATTTGTTCTTAAAGGGATACAAACGCTTGTCACTGTAGTGGTACCATGTAAGCTACATCCTTTGTACCTTTAGTTATAGGTACATAATTGTAACCTTGCAGTTCATACCTAAAAGAGATGATAGTGTACCTTAGGAGACAAGCTGGTACGCTTTTGTACCTGTACTTTTGGAAAAGGTACACATTTTCCCTTTTAGGGTACCACCACAGCGACAAAGCAGTTTGTTTATTTTAAGTGGCAAAAATTCTCCTCTAAAAAGGTTTTGGGGTGTTGTTCTAACACTGTAGGGTGTAAAGCCTTATTTACATATTTCCCAGGGTGCCTTTCAAGTGGATTTCAGAGTTACTAGTACCACCCATGACTGTGTTTGCTAGTGACAGAGACATGGTTGTTGCATTCAATGGCATTCAGTCCTGTGGCCTTCACCAAGTGAGTGCCTAAGTGAATATTTTATAATTGAAATTCAACTTTAAATGACAATACATTACAAATTTCATAAGGCCATACTTTGACAGCCTAGTTTTACCCCCAACACAGTGGTCTGATACTCACGGTTTGCAGGCCACATTAGGCAAGTCACATTATGCTGGATTAGTTTAGAAAAACGTATACTACCGTTCAAAAGTTTGGGGTCACTTAGAAATGTCCTTGTTTTTGAAAGAAAGGCTACTTTTTTATCCATTAAAATAACATCAAATTGATCAGAAATACAGTGTAGACATTGTTAGTGTTGTAAATAACTATTGTATCTGGAAACGGCAGATTCTTTATGGAATATCTACATAGGCGTACAGAGGCCCATAATCAGCAACCATCACTCCTGTGTTCCAATGCCACGTTGTGTTAGCTAATCCAAGTTTATAATTTTAAAAGGATAATTGATCATTAGAAAACCCTTTTGCAATTATTTAAGCACAGCTGAAAACTGTTGTGTTGATTAAAGAAGCAACAAAACTGGCCTTCTTTAGACCAGTTGAGTATCTGGAGCATCAGCATTTGTGGGTTCGATTACAGGCCCAAAATGGCCAGAAACAAATAACTTTCTTCTGAAACTCATCAGTCTATTCTTGTTCTGAGAAATGAAGGCTATTCCATGCGAGAAATTGCCAAGAAACTGAAGATCTCGTACAATGCTGTGTACTACTTCCTTCACAGAACAGCACAAACTGGCTCTAACCAGAATGGAAAGAGGAGTGGGAGGCCCCGTTGCACAACTGAGCAAGAGGACAAGTACATTAGAGAGTGTCTAGTTTGAGAAACAGATGCCTCACAAGTCCTTAACTGGCAGCTTAACTAAATAGTACCCGCAAAACACCAGTCTCAACGTCAACAGTGAAGAGGCGACTCCGGGATGCTGGCCTTCTGGGCAGGGTTCCTCTGTCCAGTGTCTTTGTTATTTTGCCCATCTTAATACTTTATTTTCATTGGCCAGTCTGAGATATGGCTTTTTCGTTGTAACTCTGCCTAGAAGGCCAGCTTCCCGGAATTGCCTCTTCCCTGTTGACGTTGAGACTGGCTAACACAACGTGCCATTGGAACACAGGAGTGAGGGTTGCTGATAATGGGCCTCTGTACGCCTATGTAGATATTCCATAAAAAAAATCAGCCGTTTCCAGCTACAATAATCATTTACAACATTAACAATATCTACACTGTATTTCTGATCGATTTTATGTTATTTTAATGGACACGGACATTTCTAAATGACCCCAAACTTTTGAACGGTAGTGTGTGTTATTTACTTTGTGTAGCATAATATCAATCAATCAATGTGCATGCAAAGAACACATTGACACTAACAAAACATTTATTTTACCTACAATAGAGCATGTTGGGAAATATGACAGATGGTAAAGGTTCTTGCAATTTTTTTATGATTGTACTGTTCCTTTATATCCAAAATATTGGGTACAAAAGTGGACCATTATGCTAGATTATCAACACATGTACCCTAAAAGGCACCGAACAGAGATTATATGTGTATGTCTGAAGGTACATTATGTGTATTTTGATATTCTTGTACCCCCGGGAACAATACTGTACTCTCGATATGTGGTGTGTGTGTGTCTGTGTGTGGACAGAACACTGGGGAAGAAGGGAGGAAAAGGCGCGGTTGACCCGGATAGAGACAGTGGGCTGACCCTGACAGGGGGGGGACGGTGATGGCCGGCTAGGCTGCTTATGTACAGTACCAATCATGGAGACCAATGATGCAACAACCACTGCTACTAGAGCTACTGTAATAACAAGCTACACATACAACTATTACTTCATTATTATTATTAATTGTAAATTAATTTGTAAACGAGTTTAAAAAAAGGCAATAGGCTTTTTCCTTCCGCTATCCTATTTTTCTTTGAAAAGTAGAGCAATCCCAATATGAAGTTCAGCCAGGCTGTACTAAGTAGGTCTGTGTGTGTGGATGTTTTGTGAAAATATACAGCTGTACCCTTTTTTTTTAGAGTGTAAGGGGTCAGAACTCTGCTCAAAGACTAGCCAATACCATAAGAGATATGTTCCTAAAGAAATATCTTCTAACCAACTCAACATTTCAGACTCTTGACTTTACAGGAGATACATTAATCCTAATCTATGCACTCCTTCACCTTTCCCTACCTCATTAGCTCCTCCTCTCTCTAATCTCGTTTACTTTACACTGTTTTGGCACTGGCCGGTCTACTTCTGTTTACAATCTCACCTAATTATCTAGTGGGATATATATAAAGCCAGCAACTCAAGGACGTGCCAGTAAATAGGCTGAACCTCTGAACTCCCACCTCCTCTACGTTAGTGTTAGAAATAACCACCTCTTATAGCCAAGTAATCACATAGGCTTGCTTTCCTGGCAGTAATTCAAACAGAACTTCCAGGGACCTTTACATCTCTGTCTTCTTTTAATATGATTGGCAGAGCTGCTCTCATTCTTTCCATGGAGACCAGGAGAACGAAAGAGGATGGGTAAAATGGAGAAAAATATGTGGTGTTCAACTGGATCACTTACCACCCACCAATAGTAGACATCTGAAGGCAGCTGGATGTTGTCCCGTGTCCACACGGGGGAAATGTCCGGGTCGTAGTTCTCATCGAACCAGTCCGACACCCCAGGGTCTCCCACACAGCGGGGGCAGGCACATGTCTTCTCCTGCTGGGTGCCCTCTAGAGGGCTTAGCTGGTGGGCACCAGCGTAGTTGGGCACTAGTTTAACTCGGCGAGACTCCTCCCATCCGGGTGGGTCCAGGTAGGGCAGGCCGACACCCCCCCTCAGGGAGATGGAGAAGAAGAGGGAGGTGAGAAAGACCAGGCCCAGGGAGCCCAGCAGCACCCACACCCTCAGTGAGCACCGCATGCCCCTCCTCCGCCGCCGCTAGACCCCGGCCGCCCCTCGCTCCACGCTGGCCCCGCCTGTCAACCAGGGCCTCAGCTTCCCTGACCTCTGGCCCCTCGCTCCCCCAGGGCCACCCCACACCCAGCCCCAACCCCAGCGCCCCTCCCGGTGCTGGGTGATGGACGGCACCCGGCCCCCCCACTGCCATGCACCGCTCCCTGCCACTGTCCCCACCCGACTGGCCTCAGCTCCACTCAGCGTGCAGGCTGGCTCACGCTGGCTCAGAGAGAACCTTCCAGTCCGTCAAACAGAGAGAGGGAGAGCCGCCGCACCACAGTGCGTCTCTCAGTGTCTCACACTAAACAGTTTCTCCCAGAGTTATGTTTTGCTCCCTTCACTCTCCGTCTCTCCACACGTGGCTGCCGCTCTTCACACCTTCCATCCAGCCCCGACTTTCCACACACAGCACTGCTCAAGTCCTGGATGGGAGCTCCAGCAGAGTGTCTGCACATAAAAAACGGACAAACTCAACACAAATTGTACACTGTTAGTCTGAGAATCTGTCAGAGCCTATCACGCTGTGTTAACCTTGGTTAGCAGTCGTATCCACCTACAGCGATATCCATGGTAAAAGTCAGGTACTGAGTCATTAGTGTCATCTCAGCCGTCCATGTGGTTAGCCCGCCCCTTGCGTTTGGAGTCCTCTGGGAAACGCTGAAGCAGTCTTCTGAGTGATATGCTCTAACAAGCTAGATGGGAGAAAGAGGGTGAAAGAGGGTAGAGACTGCTGGCAGGCTGGTATGAAAGAAGCTCCATCGAGTCTCTAGTCATCCTGAACAAATAACACGTCTCCCCACCTCCCTTTCTCTCGCTCTCTCTTCTACTTCCTTTTCACCTCTTTGCCCCTGTCTCGTTCAAGCTTTTTTCTGTCAGTAGAACCTATTCAGAGATTCTGAGACTAGCAGAGCTTCCAGTGTTCTCCTCTGAAACATAGGGTCTGGTGCCCCGTAGTGTAGTCTAGTTCTCATTGAGGCTGTGAGTGGTGTGTGTCCCTGTGTTGGCAGACTGAGCATCTACCAGCCCTTCTAATGCTCTGGGTCCAGATTGTCTGTCTAAATTCCAGTGGTTTTCAGAGTTAAAACAGAATAGAGTAAAAACCCCAAAGTAATCAAAGAATTCTGACCCATTCTGACCACAAAGGGGATTGCTCCAGAATCTTAAGAAAAGTAGATATGATGACCTTAAAATGGCTTACCAATGAATGATCTCCAAGGAATCGTGAGGCAATGAGTCACTGGATTGAAAAAAAAGGTAAACCAATCAAAATCAAAAAATCCCATCACTCCATCTGGCTCTGATTGTCAAACAGGACAGCAGGGGAAGGGGGCTCAGTAGCTGTCCAGCAGTGGATATTATTTGTGTATATGTGTATGTGAGGCTTGGCCACTGCCTGCCAGTAGCAGGAGCAGTAGGGTTTAATTGAATTCTGAGGTGTGGTGTTGGTGGAAGTACAGATTTTGTCAGGATAATGTGCCCTGACCTGCTGTTCTCCCTAATCTGTAATCTCGATGCTGTGGTCGCCTGCCCACCACAGTGCCCGCTCTCTGCCAGCCAAATGCCAACCTTCTGCCCAGTGGCCCTCCAGTGCCCTTCAGAGTGGTGCAGTCCTGCTGTTAGCCAGTCCTTGGCTGTGTGTGTGTGTCCACCTCTAGATCCCTGACACAAAGACAGCCTCACAGGGGAACAGAGGAGCAGATAGACACCGTGGCCCCTGTAGCTCCTATATCTCCTGCTCCCTATCTGCTTGTTTCCAGATCCCTGTCCCCCTGAGACACCAACACACTGCTCAGGAAGCAGTAGACACCTGGAGAGAGGAGATAAAAGAAGTGAGGGTGTGAATTAATAGTGAATTTATAACACACAGGCATTGTGGTGGTTCCCAGTAATATAGATACTGACATTTACCTTGGTATTTGACTTTATGACAGTATTTGATTTGAAAGCTTTTGTGTTGTTCAAGGTATTGTGTCTGCTGTGAAGAAAACCTTGTCTGAGCCCCTCTCGACCTTTACACTTTCCCTTGGTCTTTATACAGAAACACACAAAACAGAATTAGAGTTTGTCGTCACAGTATAGCAGATTCTCCATCTGCCATATTCCCCTGCTTCAGCCTAAAACCACTTTCCATCTCTACTGCTTATGCTCTTTGACTTCCTCTTTCCTCCCAAACACCTAATTTCCCTCTCATTCTCAGGCCTGTCTCTGAGGACAGAACAGAGAATGTGCTTCTATCTTTGGGCCTCTCCGGGGACCAGAGCTTATAGATGAAAAGAGACAGTCTCTACAGTATGGCAGAGGCACTCTGCTGACAAAGACCAGAGATGACATGTAGAAAGAAAGAGCCAATCACCAAATAATGTTCCACAGTGACTCGACCATAATATGCTGGCAATTCTGCAACCACAATACAATACAGCGCTCACAGAGAGCAACAGCGTGGGAAAGCTCTTGGGCAAATCCATCTGGATTCACTTTTTGATTTGAACGAAACGTTCCATAGTGGGGTAAATTGAGCCATTTTTTACATTCAGCATCACTCCGTCAAGGGAAATATAGTATTCTTTCTATCAAAGATATCTACATATATTTCAAGATTTTGGGTATCCTTGGAAATAATCATAATTCATCTAACATGACAGTTTCTACATGTGTATCTTTATTTCCCAAACACAATTCAACACAATCACAAGCACTTTTTTGTCTTTGAATAATTTAAGCATCCTTTAACACAAGCTTAACACCAAACAAACACTTAGTACTTTAGTATTATTATTTATTTTTGACCTAGGCCAGGCCTTGTTGTTACCTCATATCCCAGTGATAATGCCATGCCTTTCGTCTGGGAGGAAAACACGTCAATTTGCTCAACTTGCCATTGTCTCAACTTACCCCAAGGTAAACATTTTGACTATATTAGCCCACACAGCTACAAGGATGCACTTTCATGCAAGGTTTAGGACCTCATATTATAGAGACCCCAACTGATGGATAGAATATTAAAATGACCTCCTTTGGTTTAGATACAAGCATCATGAAACATCATCTAACACAATAAATTCATTTGACTTGGAGAATTTTTTTTTTTTTTTTACCCAACTTGCTTACATTTTAGTAATTTAGCAAACACTTATCCAGCGACTTACAGTAGTGAATACATACATTTCCCTACTGGTCCACCATGGGAATTGAACCCACAACCCTGGCGTTACACGCACCATGCTCTACCAACTGAGCTCCACAGGACCATAGGAAACCTATTGAAATCATAGAAAAATAGATAATAGAATAGACATGACCGTTTAAGTTGACATTCAAAAGGTGGGTGGACCGGCAGCCATCTTTTTTGGTAGGAATTATAAATAAAATGTAAATTTAATTTCAATAGTGTACCAGCTAAATTGCAGTGGTCTAAACGGATAGGTCCATTCTATTAATTATATTTCTATGATTTAATTGACACCCACCCTGTACCCCAGAGCATGTTGTGAACTGATGGCGGGACCCCAGTAAAGTAGACTCTACGCGGTTTTATATATCATTGACATTTAACGTAATTTTTTTTTTTTTTTTTTTTTTTTTTTAAATGATACACTAGCTTGACAACCCTGTTTGTAAGCGTTTAAATGATATCAAACTCAAGATGCATGTGTCATGGTATGGTGGGGTATGACAAATGGGTCAACTTTCTGACCACTTCTTCCATGGGCAAACATCTATGGCAGGTTTTGTGTAAATCAAAAGGGATGCTGTCAAATAGTGATTGAATTCAAATGGATTTACCCCCTACATAGATATATGGTTGTGCAGTAACACCTGTTGTAATTACAATGTTTGAGCTATTGGTAAAGGGTGTATCAGTGTCTGTACTCTATTAAATATGGCTTTCACCAAAGAGGAGCCTTCAGGTTTCCATGACTACCAAAATGATAGACTGGACTGCTACTTTGTGCGGTCAGCAGAGGTGTGTAACGCTCACTGATTCAAATCTACAGAAAGACAAGGAAAGACTAACATACAGAAAAGACTTGAGCCACAAACATTTCAATGTTTACAAGTGGGCCAGCCTGGGCTTGCCAAAATGCTTCCAAAAACAATAGCATACAGAACACACTAATACTCAGTGTGAAGAGATCAGTAAAGTACACACTGGCAGTGGAACAGTCTAGCTCCACTGAACTAAACAGGTGGCTATGGCAGGCTGCTGCTGCTGCTGGGTGCTGCTGCCTCAGCTTCAGATTCAATTATAGGCACTGTGATTTCATGTGTGGGCGTAGCACTAAAGCTCCAATAATGCCTTGCATTGTTCCCAATTAGAAGAAAAAAATATTGTAGATCACATATTAACCAGCAAGCATTGCATTTGTTCCTTAAAGCTGCGGAGCCTACGTAAGTATCCTTGACAACAGGGACATCAAAAAAGAGCAAGAAAGAGGGAAGGAGAGGGAGAGAGATTGAAAGGAGCGTGGAAATTGGAGGGAGATTCAGGAGAGAGGATTGAGACTTGAGTGATTGCTACCTGTAGAGAGATACGCTATATCGATCTTCCTGTGGCAGGAACATACAGCACAAGCAACAACCACAGGCTTGGCTCTGGACCCACTCACTGCATGATGCAGTGGTCATGGTGCATGTCAAGACCGAGAGCGACCTCACCATCACCCGTCTCTTCCGTTAACCCACACACTTCTAGGAACACGTTTGCATGCGCACACACAAAGTGAGACTCTGTGTTCCATCTCTGTCCTGATTTTGTACATGGGATTATGGGGGTATGGAGGCGCCTCTGTTGCCCTGGGAACATTGCCTCACAGCTGGCTGCCATGGCATTGTAGCAAAAAGAAGTGATGAGAAAATACTTTAACAGAAGACGTTGTATCATGACACAAGGCGAGACCCAGATGCAGACACAGGAGGCAGATGATTGGAGTCTTACAGTGTTAATTAATCCAAAGGGGTAGGCAAGAGAATGGTCGTGGACAGACAAAAAGGTCAAAACCAGATCAGAGTCCAGGAGGTACAGAGTGGCAGACAGGCTTGTGGTCATGGAAGGCAGGCGGGTACAGAGTCCAGAAACAGGCAAGGGTCAAAACTGGGAGGACTAGAAAAAGGAGAATAGCAAAAAGCAGGAGTACGGGAAAACCGATGGTTGACTTGGAAAAACATACAAAACGAACTGGCACAGAGAGACAGGAAACACTGGGATAAATACACTGGGGAAAATCAGCGACAGCTGGAGGGGGTGGAGACAATCACAAGGGCAGGTGAAACATATCAGGGCGTGACACCTTGTGTAGCAGCCTTCAGAAAGTGCAGGCATAGCTGCTGGAGACAGAGCTTTATGATGGATGCCTTATTCTGTGGAATGAGAGTTTACAGCGACATAGTCACATCGCGACATAGTCACATCGACAGCTCCAAAGGAGTATTGTGCTGTCTCTTAGGTGTTTGTATGACCCTTCGACTATGGCATTTTTACGGAGCCTCAGTGCTGATTCAGAGACCCTCTGCTGTCAGAATACTGACGTCCTCTTCCACAAACCACCAGCTCAACTGTATGAAGCAGTAACAGTGCTCAGATAATACGAAGTAGATTAGACAGTATGTGAGTTAGTGAGAGGTAATATAATTTGTCTGTGTATACATGAGTTCTTATTTGTGGAATATGGCACAGTCTGCATATTTCAGAATTAGCTGTTTTATCATAAATATGCTATATTTCATACTACTTAAAACTGACTTTAGACTTAAGATTTTTAAACTCCATAAATGTTCCTTGTAGCCCGAATGTCCTCTTCTCTTCCCTCCACAGTGCTTACTGTTCAATAAGTCCTAGCTTGGAGGTCTGTTCTCTGAGGACTGACCAGCTACTGCTGAGTGTTGGAGTCAGCTCAGCTCCCTGTTCTGCTCAAGGCCATAACACTGTAATGCAGCCTGGCTACTGTCAGAGGAGAGGCCACTTAGCAGGACAATGGATAACCTCAGATAGCCAGAGTGTACTGACTCACTTTATTAAATACCAACAATGTAAAATTACCTACTTAATTTCCCGAGTCTCCACATATTATCATAATTTTATAAAATTCAACCAATGGTGACTGCAGGTGCTCAATGAGCAATAATGCAAGGCAGACGTTCCATTGTTAAGGATCATTGGCATTTCATTGTTGTTGAATGAGGGTTGTGTTATTTTTAGCTGTCCTTGACAAAATTGCAGAAACTAATGCGTGGCAATAAAGCACAGCTGACTAGAGAATGAATAGATGTTTCACACAGAGGGCTCTTAAAGGTCAAGTACCCCCTCCCTCCCTTGCTGTCCTGTTCCTCCTCCCACATCGTCCCTCGTAACTCTCTCTCTCTCTCAACCCTGAGTGGCCCCTTTACCCTCCTCTTTGTCGATCCTCACCCCATATCACATTTCTCAATCAATTCACTGTGTCACATTGTGTCCCTTTGCCATACTCAATTCCTTTCTATCTTCATTACTCAATACAGCAATCTAATATTGCTCCTTCATCGCTCTCTCCCTCTGCCTCTCTTCCTGCCAGTTTGTGACCATTGAAGGTTCTCACAGACTCCCAGGTCTGGGGCCCGTTGCCAGGGCCCGCCGCAGAGCCCATCCATCCAGTGGAAAGCAGGGGTGACAGAGTACTGGAACGCAGCCTCAGCTAGTCTGGGCTGGTCTGACACAGTTAACCCCTAGCTGGCTCACTCACTACCACTTAGGATACAGTGGGCATGTTATGAGCATGGCCTACCTGAAAAACAGCTCAGATATACTGGATTACCCTAAAATGGGAGGGATATGCAAATGCGATGAATGTCGTAAAACCCAAGAGACTAAAAATGTGCAATTACCCAATAAAAAGGGAAACGGTGGTAGGCTTCAAGATGGGGTGGATAGGATATCAAGGTCTGAAGTCCCCCTGTAAATAAAAGGTGTGTGTGTGGGAGAAATGGGATATTAGATTCAGGAAGCGTCTCTACTCCTGCCAGGCTTGAGCACACATCAAATTTCCCAGGTGAGGACAAACTTGTTACTGACAGGATCAAAAGCCTGACTGCACAAAGCCATCACATTTTCTGTAAGCTGATGTGACGGCTGTCTCTGCCAGGAGACTATCCCATCTGTTAGAAATCCAGAGCCAGTTACGACAGTAGCTGAGCGTGAAAACACACACAAACCCTGGAAGCATTTTTTTTTAAGAAGATGGGCATGGGTATAAAATATATACAGTATGCCACTTTCTGCTTCAAAAGGGGGTTTCCTAAAGTGGAATAAGGAGGGATGTCCTAGTCTAACTATGTGTTGCTAAAGATAGATATGCAACCCGGATTGCCTTGCACCGCATGTTTTCTCAATGAGCCCGACATCAACATATCTACCTCTCTATCGGACATCATTCTGCATGACAACCTGCCTATTTACGGCACACTCACAGTTGTCCTTGTGCACAAAGATGTTACAGTAGGTTACTTCACAATCGAATCCTTGTGTGAATAACCTATTTTAGGTTGTAATGGAGGATGCTCCGCACAGTAACCTACTTAGAACTCTCACTGGACATATTTAACAGCACTCTGTATGGCCTTAGAAGTGAGTAACCTAGTTACTGCTGTGTCTGTAGGACTTCTGCTGGCACTTTAAATTCCCTGGGTAGCATATTATTAACCTAGTAAAAGATCAAATTGATGAATGTTGTTGAGCTCAATTGGAAAATACTTCAGAGTGGACTATATACGTCTACATGTCTAGCCCTGTACAAAATGTTTAAAAAAAATCCTCAATGGTGCAACAGAACGTCCTGTCATACTGGGCACAGACGTCAGTTCAACGTCTAGTTTTGATTTACATTTGGTTGAGTTGTCAACTAACATCGCAAAAAAAATCCACCATGTCATTGGATTTAGGTTCAAATTTGTGTGAAAAACTAATGAAATTCCCTTACGTTGATGACGTTGAAAAATGCTATTCAGTTTTCCATGTTCATTGAACGTCATCACATGAATCAACGTTTTCACATGACGTGGAAACGTTGATTCAACCAGTTTTTGCACAATGGGGTAACAATTAAGGTACCCTTTAAGGGGATTGTAAAGGGGTTTATTATAGTGAGCAAAATAAAAATATTTGTTAATATGTATGTGAACAAAAATATAAAAACATAACATGCAACAATTTCAAAGATTTTACTGAGTCACAGTTCAATTAAGGAAATCAGTCAATTTAAATAAATTAATTAGGCCCTAATCTATGGATTTCACTTGACTGGGAATACAGATAGGCCTTAAAAAAAAAAAAGGTAGGGGCGTGGATCAGAAAACCAGTCAGTATCTGGTGTGACCACCATTTGCCTCATGCAGTGCGACCCATCTCTTTTGCATAGAGTTGATCAGGCTGTTGACTGTGGCCTGTGAAATATTGTGCCCCTCCTCTTCAATGGCTGGTCGAAGTTGCTGGATATTGGCCGGAACTGGAACATGCTGTCGTACACTTCGATCCAGAGCATCCAAAACATGCTCAATGGGTGACATGTCTGGTGAGTATGCAGGCAATGGAAGAACTGGGACATTTTCAGCTTCCAGGAATTGTGTACAGATCCTTGCGACATGGGGCTGTGCATTATCATGCTGAAACATGAGGTGATGGTGGTAGATGAATGGCACAACAATGGGCCTCAGGATCTCGTCACAGTATCTCTGTGCATTCAAATTGCCATCGATAAAATGCAATTGTACTTGTTGTCTGTAACTTATGCCTCTAAAACAATGTTGGATGCGGCTTATGGTAGAGAAATTAACATTAAATTCTCTGGCAACAGCTCTAGTGGACATTCCTGCAGTCAGCATGCCAATTGCACACTCCCCTCAAAACTTGAGGCATCTGTGGCATTGTGTTGTGTGGCAAAACTGCACATTTTAGAGTGGCCTTTTATTGTCCCGAGCACAAGGTGCGCCTGTGTAATGATCATGCTGTTTAATCAGCTTCTTGATATGCCACACCTGTCAGGTGGATGGATTATCTTGGCAAAGGAGAAATGCCCACTAACAGGGATGAAAACAAATTTGTGCATAAAATTTGATTGAAATAAGCTTTTTGTGCATATGGAACATTTCTGGGATCTTTTATTTCAGCTCATGAAACATGGGACCAACACTTTAAATGTTGCGTTTATATTTTTGTTCAGTGTAATTTATAAATCATCAGTAAATAGTTACAGTATGATTAATTGGTTTAAATTGTGTGATTGTCATTTTGGTGCTTGTCAAATAAGGTTTACACATGGCTGCATAGTTAGTAGTCCTTTACGGTAAGATAGCTGGATGCTCTATAGGTCCTGGGAGATATTAACCAGCAGTATCACAGACAGTGTAGTCCCAGAACCGGATATTGAATTTGAGCCGAGACCTCAGCACCAAATGGGTAAATGAGCACAGGCTCGAACTGACTCATTGTGTCTCTTATCTAATCTATTCCAACAAACCATGGGCTGAATGACTCCTAAATTCTGTCGGTCACATAATTAATTAGGCTGAAGAAAATGCATGTTTGATAAAATCTAAATTTTTCACATCTCAATAACACATTCCTACACACAGCTTACTGCTGCTATCTTTTTTTATTATGTGTGTATGTGCTAATTACAACGCAACTGTTAATTGATGTAAACATTATTTGAGTGAGTAAAAACACGACTGAAATGAAACAGTGACAATACAAAATATAGTAAACAGGGTATGGCAAATAGCCAATGTTTGACACAATCTGGACCATTGAGCCGGATGCCCGTGAGCCTAGGCTCTGACATTCGAAGAATTTTGCGACAGGGATTTGTATTTCAAGCTCCTCACGGAATGTTAGGGCTATACATACATTCCTAGAGTGTTAAGTGGAAATCCAATTCACTAAGCTATACTTCAACTGCCACAACACCTATGGCTATTAAGGCTTGTTGCAATTTGGGCTACCGGTAGGGTATGTGTACCTATTTAGACATTTCTAACGTATACAGACCTAATTTTCATAAAACATATTAATCTCTCATGTGAAGTTTTATGACTTTGCTTACACAATTTTTTTCTGTGAGATAACAATATTTGATAAAATTTGAAAAGTCCAGACTGGGCTAAATGGGTAGTAAATGTTCCCTTTAAGCCCATGGTGGTTCCAAATAAGCCCACCTCTTAAATAATCAATTTTAATAAATGTCCAAATGTTAAAAACGTACAAACAGACATGTCTTATGTAAGCTTAAATTATAATAATCTCCCCTAAACATATTAAAATCAATTGATCATTACTATTCATCATGGAAAAAGCATTCATAACAGGGGGGTGTCAATCATATCCGCCAAGATCAATTTGGGCTCAGGGTTTTGTTCTTGCCAACCATTACACACCTGATTCAACTAATCAACTAATCATAGACTTGAATTAGTTGAATCAGGTGTGCTATTGCTTGGTTAGAACACAAACCTGAACCCACAATGGCCCTCTGTGGATAAGAAGCCATACAACAAAGACCATAACACACCCAACTTTCAATAAATTAACTGAAAGCTGATTCACATTTGCTGTACTGCTATTCTTATTAATTAGTTCAACTTGCCTTCCTAAAGCCTGTCTGAAGACATTTTCTAATCTCCCTCTCTACTGTTGTATGACAAAGGTACATGTGGTGAACCAAAAAATAGAAACACCTGGATGAATTTGGGACAACAATATGACAATGCCACGGCTTTAACTGCATCCAATAGTCATCTTCTTGTCCCTCATTTGTTTCCATTTTTCTCCACAACTTGTAGGTCTTTTATCCCTAATATCCTTCAAGCTGTTCTTATTCTTCTCTCTCTGCATCAAACGTCTTGGAGAGAGTACAGAGGCTTTTAATTGTTCTTCATTTTTATAATTGTTTATTTAACTAGGCAAGTCATTTAAGAACACATTCTTATTTAAAATGACGGCCTACCAAAAGGCAAAAGGCCTCCTGAAAGACGGGGGATGGGATTATATATATTTTTAAATACAAATATCGGACAAAACACACATCACGACAAGAGAGACAACACAACATTACATAAAGAGAGACCTAAGACAACAATTAATACATCTTTTGATAGCTTTATTAAGTTTTCTTTTCTCAAATTGACTTTTAAATGTGCAAATAATCTAGCTCCAGCCGTACTCTGTCCTTTTGTGACAAAAATAAACACAAGGAGAGTGGCCACTAGGAGAGCAGTGGGTGGCAACTGCATAGCAGAGGGGCGCAAAACCACTTTCGGCCAGTCATGTTTTTCAGTGATAGGGACCCATTTTTGGAATGATTTACCAACCGAAATAAAAACACAAACCGAACTGAAAACATTTAATAGAAAGGTCAAATACTGGCTGAAAGAAAACCAAATATGTGGCCACTGAGTCAGTTTTGTTGTTATGTATTGTCTGTACTGGATGCCTGGTTGTTGCGCATGCTGCCAAGGATCACCCCACATGTGGGGTCTGGGTATGGGAGATAGTCATGTAGCGGCCCAGGCCCTCACTATTGGGGTTGGGTATAGGTGAGCAGGTGTGAGCGGCTGGGTGCTTGGGGCTTGTGTTGTTACGTGATGTGCTGTTTTGTGTAATGTGGTCTCGACTGTGAAATGTTGATGTTTGTATACAATGTATTTGCTGCATGATTGTGTAATTCACACTATGTGGTCCTTTTAAAAATTATATATTTGGATTACCTGTTTAGAAAGGCCTGACCAGGGACTGGGGTTGCAAATTAGCCTATTGGCTAGAAACCTTTTATGCAACACATCTACACATATTATTATGGCTGACTGTGATAATTATGTATGTAATAATGTGCGCTGCATTGTCCCTGACAAATAAACGAATAAAATAAAAAATCTTGGTAAAGGCACCATAGATAGATGCATGATATGCGTAACTCTAGTTTTGGTATTTTAATCAACTTAAATCTGAAGAAAAAACATTTATGCTCAGGTTTATTGAATATTAGGGATATCAACACACTATCCCCATGTGTTTCATTTCAAACCAGGCTTAATTGGAACATACTGGGCTTAATTGAAACAACAGTGATTTATGGTGAAAAAGACAGAAGAGTAAAGTCTACTCATAAAATATTTGGAAACCAATGGTTTGGGTTATAAATATACACTATAGACTACAATATTATGCAAAGTAAGTATTGACAATATTGAACAATATTTATTTATTTCCATTTACATTCTGTATAGAGGGGGTGCTTTTTGTGCTACTGTACCCTTTAAACCCACCTGAGATAAATGTCACACCCCTCAACTTTTTTGACATTTTGTTATGTTACAGCCTGAATTTTAAATGGTTTAAATTGAGAGTTTTTGATACTGGTCTACACACAATACCCCATAATGTCAAAGTGGAATAATGTTTTTCAAGATGTTATTTTAAAAATGAAAAGCTGAAATGTCTTCAGTCAATAAGTATTCAACCCTCATTGTTACGGGAAGCCTAAATAAGTTCAGGAGTAAAAATGTGCTTAACAAGTCACATAATAAGTTGCATGGACTCACTCTGTGTGCAATAACAGTGTTTAACATTATTTTTAAATGACTACCACATCTGTACCCCACACATAGAATGGAAAACCAGGGAGGTTTTCCAATGCCTCACAAAGGGCATGTATTGGTAAAGCAGACATTGAATATCCCTTTGAGCATGGTGAAGTTATAAATTAAACGTTGGATGGTGTATCAATACACCCAGTCACTACAAAGATACAGGTGTCCTTCTTAACTCAGTTGCTGGAGAGGAAGGGAAGCCTGTAAGAAAATATGGTAAGCAAGTTGCTTACCAAGATGAGACAGTGAATGTTCCTGAGTGGCCAAGTTACAGTTTTGACTGAAATCTACTTTACAATGTATGGAAAAACCTGAAAATGGTTGTCTAGCAATGATCAACAAACAATTTGACTGAGCTTGAAGAATATTGAAAATAATAATTGGGCAAATGTTGCACAATCCAGGTGTGGAAGCTCTTAGAGACGTACCCAGAAAGACTCACAGCTGTAATTGCTGCCAAAGGTGCTTCTACAAAGTGTTGACTCAGGGGTGTGTAAAGATATTTCTGTATTTCATTTTCAATCCATTTGCTAACATTTCTAAAAACAAGTTATGCTACCACTGTATTGACTGTGACATGTGGTACGACTGCTAGCATGAAAAACCCATATTTTCAATTGAATACCCATATAGTATGCTATCATGTGCATATATCAACACATTCATCTATTAGTTCTACATTAAGTATGATCACTTATCTAAGAAGATGGGAGTGGGCTAAATACAGTTGAAGTCAGAGGTTTACATACACTTATGTTAAATCCCCATGTTTTAAGATGACCAATTGCACTCCACACTGCCCTCACCCACCTAGATAAGAGGAATGCGTATGTGAGAATGCTGAATTGACTAAAGCTCAGCATTCAACCCAATTGTCCCCTCCAAGCTTGTCACCAAGCTTAGTACCTTGGGACTGAACACCTCCCTCTGCAACTGGATCCTGGACTTCCTGACGGCCGACACCAACTAGTGAGGGTAGGCAACATCACCTATGCCACGCTGACCCTCAACACGGGGGCCCCACAGGGATGTGTGCTTAGTCCCCTCCTGTACTCCCTGTTCACCCATGACTGTGTGGCCACGCATGACTCCAACACCATCATCAAGTTTGCTGATGACACAACGGTGGTAAGCTTGATCCCTGGCGACAATGAGACAGCCTACAGGGTGGAGGTCAGTAACCTGTCAGTGTGGTGCTGGGACAACAACCTCTCCCTCAATGTCAGTAGGACCAAGGAGCTGACTGTGGGCGGAGGGGGTCGAGAGTTTCAAGTTCTTCTGGGTCCAAATCCCTAAGGACTTAAAATGGTCCACACACACGTACAGTCATGAAGAAGGTGTAACAGCGCCTCTTACCCCTCAAGAGGTTGAAAAAGTTTGGCATGGGCCCTCAAATCCTCAAAAAGTTCTACAACTTCACCATTGAGAGCTTCTTGACTGGTTGCATCACTGCTTGGTACGGCAATAGCACCGCCCTCGATCGCATGGCGCTACAGAGGGTGGTGTGGACAGCCCAGTACATCACTGGGGCCCGAGCTCCCTGCCATCCAGGACCTCTATATCCACAAGCTACAAGACTGCTAAATAACTAACAAAATGTCTAGACTAACTGTATTTGATTACATTTTTTGCACCGTCTCTATGCACACTGACAGACCTCGCCACACTCACACACACACTGACACTCCAACACACACATAACATGCACACACATGTATACTGACTCAACACACATGCACACACACACTCACATACAATCTTCATTTATGCTTCTGCTACTATCATACATCCTGATGCCTAGTCATCTTACCCCTATACATATGTAAATCACTGCAGTATCCCTGCACATTGTAAATATGATATTCTTTTTATTTCTTGTGTGTTTTTGTTCTGCCTTATGTTATTTTTTAGTGCAACATTGATATTGATTACTGCATTGTTGGGTTTAGAGCTTGCAAAAAAAGGCATTTCACTGTACTTGTGCACATGACATTAAAAGTTTAAACTCTAAGCTCACATGCATGATTCTAAATGAAGAAGTGAATTTGAAATGGACAATACAAAAGTGTAGGCCTAGTAGTAGGATATGTCGTGTGCCCATAAACTTTTCCCATTCCTAGTGCAACAAAGTAACCGAGCTGGAGCCTCCAAGCTTGACCTAAAACATTGTTGACTACCAGTCGGGAACCAGTTGAGATGCATGCATCATAGGCTATTAATGTTAATTGCAGTGTCCCTACAACCCTTCACCCGAGCAATGCCCTCCATCCTTCATGGCACTGCTGTATCTTAGCAACACTGGCAGATCGATCGGGGCAGTTCAGAAATTGAACAACACCCTGTTAAAAACTGAGAGCTGAGATCAAGATACAAAGAAACGACATATCCTACATTCGGGACCACCAACCCGATGCATTAAACAGAAATAGACTATATCCCCAACATCTCGTCATTCTTTCACAAATCTAGGCTTTTCATTCAACCCCAACACACAATAATGAATAGTCTAATGAAAATGTAATTCAAGCAGTATTCTTGAAAGCCTTACCTTGTAAATCTGATTTCGCCAGCTTCTAAACCTCGAAAGCCATCACCTATCTCCGCTGTCTCCCCCCAAAAAATATATTCTAATTTAATTTGTCGTATGCATCTAACGGGAGGCTATGTGTTCGCCTCTATGTACTCACGTTGTCGGAATGTAAATTAGTTTCCACTCTAAGCTACGATGAATGTATCAAAGTGAGAGATGAAACAGTCCGACGAGCATTAGGCAAATTTCATCATGATGTATCGTATTCAGCCTGTGCAGTGACGAATCCAGATGTGAGCCTATATTGTGATATGTAGTCTAGACAAAATTAAAACTAATTTGAGGCAGTTTCTTTTCCTGGAAAAAAACACATCCCTGCCTTAAATTCGACAGGTAGGGCAGTGTTTCAGCGAGGAAGGATCCCGTTTCTCAGCTCAAAACCCCGATGGCTGTGGCAGCTCCCGAAAAATAGAGATCCGCATTCCACTAGTATTCTGCCAGCAGCACAAACGAAAACGTCACTTTGCACGATATTAAGGAATCATTAAAAATAAAAGCCCACATTTTAAAACATTGCAATGTGAATAACTCACAAAAAATATATTACATATTGTGTTGTGCTTATAAGCAAATGCAACAAGGAATTTATGGAAGCAATTACAAATATGCAATATATATATATATATATATATATATATATATATATATATATATATATATATATATATATATATATATATATATATATACTCACTATCGAAAAAATACAAGGTTCAGACTGGTATGTTTCCAATATTTTTATTTTTATTTTAACCTTTATTTAACTAGGCAAGTCAGTTAAGAACAAATTATTATTTACAATGATGGCCTACCCTGGCCAAACCTTGTGCCAATTGTGCGCCGCCCTATGGGACTCCCAATCACAGCCGGATGTGATGCAGCCTGGATTGGGATGTAGAGAAAAAAATATTCTATGTGCGGAGGTAAAAGTGGAGTTGGGAACAGTGGCGGTTCTAGACCATTTCAACTGGGGGGGCCAAGCTGGGGCCAGTTGTACTGTTAGAGGGGCCAGTTACATTAGACGTTATTGTTGTCATATCGTTTTCTTCACTGCATTGCAGGCATTAGCAGGCAAAAGACCATGTCCCTCTAGTAAATGTGTGGGTTTAATTAGTATTCACCGTTGCCACTGTCTAACAACAGATGTAAAAAAAGAACAATAGCAAAAATTAGTTATGCAAAAATTATTTCATACTCCACATTTAGGGGGGCCACAAGGGGGGTCCAAAATTGTTGTCACAGGGGCACTGCCCCCCCCCCCACAGAACCGCTAGTGTTTGGGAATACTAGAAATAACACCATACATAGATTCTACAGACCCTACTGAGTAATCCCAACACCACTTTTACCTAAAAATTCTCTATAGCCAATATGTAGTTCATACAGTGCAGTGGAGCCCGAGTGCCGCAGCTGTCTAAGAGGCGTCACCACAGACCCTGGTTCGATTCCAGGCTGTATCACAACCGGCCGTGATTGGGAGTCCCATAGGGTGGCTCACAATTGGCCCAGTGTGGTTAGGGTTTGGCCGGGGTAGGCCGTCACTGAAAATAAGAATTTGTTCTTAACTGACTTGCCTAGCTAAATAAATAAAATAAAATTGTGCATTGCAGTAAATGGAGTGTGTGGATCAAGAAGTCAACAGCACTCTGTATTAAACCCATTGGTCAGCACATGATATCAATTTAAGTTTTGCAGACTCTATTGAGTAATTCCAATTACATATATTAGCATTTTATTAAAACCCACTGGGCACAGACGTCATGTCAACGTCTAGTTATGAATTAAATTTGGCTGAGTTGTCAACTAACATGCATTCAATTTGAAATCAACAACAAATTTCACCATGTCATTGGATTTAGGCTAAAAGTTGGGTGGGAAAATTAAAAAATGTCCTTACGTTGATGACGTTGAATTGTTTTGTTTAAATGATGTGGAAACTACGTAGATTCTACCTGTTTTTGCCCAGTGGGAAGAGGATTTCTTTATGCTGATTGGCTGATTGGCTGACAGCCTTGTTATATCAGACTGCATACCACGGGTACGACAAAACATTTATTTTTACTGCTCTAATTACATTGGTAACCAGTTCATAATAGCAATATGGCACCTCGGAGGTTTGTGGTATATGGCAAATATACCACGGCTAAGAGCTGTATACAGGCACTCCGTGTTGCGTCGTGCATCACAACAGCCCTTAGCCTTGTTATATTGGCCATATATCACACCTCCTTGTGCCTTATTGCTTAAATATAGCCTACACAATGGGCGTGTTGGAGTAGCCGACTGTAGACTGAAGTCAACAAGTAAAGTCGGGGAAGGTATATATGCACTGACAGCAAGTCAGTCAACTTCTGCTGTTTCTGGGAAACGCGACAATGGCCTTTGTTATTGCCAATGAAATGGATGCTGTCGAAATTCCACTTCCCCTACATGATGCAGAACATGATCAACATGGAAGAAACCTGGTTAGTCACAAGACTTTTTAGTATTTTAGTGATGGTTTTCTCATAATATAACCAGGTAGTGAGTGAGTTCTACTAGAATGAGAACATATAGGTGTTTTTTTGCAGCATTTGGGATATGCTCTGTTGTTTGCCATTACTTCATGCCCTTGTGTACCTTCCTCATTATCATTTGTGATTGTGCAACATGGAATTGTAACAGATGTGATTAAATTGAGTCCACAAAGATTCTTACTGTATGGTAATTGATTGTATGTCAACATCACTACAGCTTGGAGTGTATTTATTTAATTCTAAACCTTTATTTTGCTTTTGTCAGTAAGCATGTAAAGAACAGAATTTGATTCAATCACATGAAGGACAAAATACTCACTATACAGAAAAGTATTAGACTACATGTACATCAGTTCACATAAATGACTGGGTAAACAATATGAAAAGTATTAGACTACATGTACATCAGTTCACATAAGTTACTGGGTAAACAATATGAAAAGTATTAGAATACATGTACATCAGTTCACATAAGTTACTGGGTAAACAATATGAAAACTATTAGAATACATGTACATCAGTTCACATAAGTTACTGGGTAAACAATATGAAAAGTATTAGAATACATGTACATCAGTTCACATAAGTTACTGGGTAAACAATATGAAAACTATTAGAATACATGTACATCAGTTCACATAAGTTACTGGGTAAACAATATGAAAACTATTAGAATACATGTACATCAGTTCACATAAGTTACTGGGTAAACAATATGAAAACTATTAGAATACATGTACATCAGTTCACATAAGTTACTGGGTAAACAATATGAAAACTATTAGAATACATGTACATCAGTTCACATAAGTTACTGGGTAAACAATATGAAAACTATTAGACTACATGTACATCAGTTCACATAAGTTACTGGGTAAACAATATGAAAAGTATTAGACTACATGTACATCAGTTCACATAAATGACTGGGTAAACAATATGCCAAGCAGTCAAATGCACTTGGTATTGACCCCACAACTGGTGTCTGGGGTACTTGCTCATTAGGGGCCAGATTTACGGACATCAGATTTAAGCCTCTAAAATTGCCAGTGTAGAAATCCCCTACAATAACCCATGTGTAACCTACAATGTGTATTCTATTTTATTCACACTTAATAGACAATCAACAAATGTGAATTTGTTTGGTGACAGCAATATTACAGACAAGGCAAATTGTATGTAACATCGAGATAAATACATTAGCTTCTGTATTTGTCGCAAGTAGGATATTTTATTTATTTACTGTATGCTAGAAATTTGGATCACATGTAGACCTATGTACCTTCAGAAAGTATTCATACCCCTTGACTTATTCAACATTTTGTTGTGCTGCAGCCTGAATTCAAAATTGATTACGTGTATATTTTTCCCCACCCATCTACACACAATACCCCATAATGACAAAATTAAGATGTGTTTTTAGAAATGTTATCAAATTAAATGAAAATGAAATATAGAAATATCTAATTTACATACTTTATGTATTCACACCCCTGAGACAATACTTTGTAGAACTACCTTTGGCAGTGATTACAGCTGTGAGTCGTTCTGGGTAAGTCTCTAAGAGCTTTCCACACCTGGATTGCTCGACAACCATTTTCAGGTCTTGTCATAGACCTTCAATGAGAAGTCAAACTGTAACTCGGCCACTCACTCTGAAGCTAAGCAGGGTTGTTCCTGGATGGTCCCTGGATGGGAGACCAGATGCTGCTGGAAGTGGGGTTGAAGGGTCAGTCTTTTGGATAGAATGTTAAACGGGTGTCCTTGTGGTCACTAAAGATCCCATGGCACCTATCGTAAGAGTAGGGGTGCTAACCCCGGCGTCCTGGCTAAATTCCCAATCTGGCCCTCATACCATCATGGCACACCTAATCATCCCCAGCTTCCAATTGGCCCCCTCCTCTCCCCTGTAACTATTAACCAGGTTGTTGCTGTAAATGATGTGTTTTCAGTCAGCCTGGTGAAATAAGGGTTAATAAAATAAAAAGCAACATTCACTGTCTTCTTGGTTAGTTGCTTGCCACATTTGTTGCAGTATTACTTTAGTGCTTTGTTACAAACAGGATGCATGTTTTGTAATGTTTTTTGATTCTGTACAGTCTTCCTTCTTTTCTCTCTGTCAATTAGTAACTACAACGTTGTCGATCCATCCTCAGTTTTCTTCTATCACAGCCATTAAACTCTGTAACTGTTTTAAAGTCACCATTGGCCTCATGGTGAAATTCCTCTCCGGCAGCTGAGTTAGTAAGGACGCCTGTCTCTTTGTAGTGACTGGGTGTATTGATACACCATCCAAAGTGTAATTAATAACTTCACCATGCTCAAATGAATATTTTTTTACCCATCTACCAATAGGTGTCCTTCTTTGCTAGCCATTGGAAACCTCCCTGGTCTTTGTGGTTGAATCTGTGTTTGAAATTCACTGCTCGGTTGAGGGACCTTACAGATAATTGTATGTGTGGGGTACAGAGATGAGGTAGTCATTCAAAAATCATGTTAAATACTATTATTGCACACAGTGCGTCCATGCAATTTACTTTGTGACTTGTTAAGCTAATTTTTACTCCTGAACTTATTTAGGCTTGCCATAACAAAGGGGTTGAATACTTATTGACTCAAGACATTTCAGCTTTTCATTTTTAATTAATTTGTAAAAAAAATAATAACAAATAATAATTCGACTTTGACATTGTTGGGTATTTTGTGTAGGCCAGTGACAAAACAATCTCAATTTAATTCAGGCTTAACATAACAAAATGTGGAACAAGTAGATGATTAACTATAATTAGAGTGTAAGGATGTAAGGATAAAGACGTATTTAAGCTCTAAATATCCACCCAAAACAGTAAACATGTATTGTGTTAAAACGATAGGCTTCACTCAGCTGATTCAATTCTTTATGGTTACTTCTAGTCGGCAGTTTAGGTCTCCAATTCAGAGAACTTCCACATTTGTTAGTGTCTTATTGGTCAAAGTCACGCTAAGTTATTATCGCCACATCTCCTTGCGCCTATCAGTGGCCTTGATTCCTGGGACTTTAGTTTCAGTTAGTCTATGACACTTGTGACTGGTACTGTATATCACTCATGCTCGTTGTAATTATATTATGTATATTTCAACATTACTGTAATGTTTATTTGAGCACATTTGCATGAGTTTCATATGTAGAAGTCCAATAGGCTGTTTAGTCTTGCCATGTGACTTGCCGTATGCCTGCTGTAGTGTATAGCCCTTGCTGTTATACACTTACCTGTGCTAGCTTATACAGCCATGTCATTCATATTATAGCAGTGCTATAGCCTACGTTTTCTTTCTCCTCTTTCCTTTCAGAACCACATAGTTAATGTCAGTTCTCACTGGACATGATTCTCAGTTATCTGAACCATGAGTGGTCAGATGTGTGAATGTGGCGATCTTCTTCAATGAAACTCCCCTTAACCTGGACATCCGCCTCATCCTTGTTCTGACTGGACATTCTGTAGTGGTTGCTACCGGCCTTAAGCCAGCACCTAAGGTTTCATATAACATTCATGGTCATTCTATTCTCTACAACCCTACCCCTATTTTTGACATTGATAGTAAGCAATAGCTAAGGTTGTTTTTTTTTGTCGACAATTAAAAGGATTGCATAGAAAACAGATTTGACAATGCTTGCTACGTGCGTTTCCATTGAACTTTCTTATGTTATCAAAATAGCTGGGCGTGAGGACGTCACACCTAAAATAAACACTTTTTTGCATTAACCTACAGTGTCGAGTAAAAATGAAGTGGTTGATGTGTGTCCAGTACCCATTTATGCAAATTGCACATTAATACATTGGCGACAGCCTGTATGCCCTCCCACATATCTGTTTCATGTCTCAGGTTGCCCGCAAAGCCAGCATTGATAGAATGCAATAATTTACTAATATTTTGAATATGAAAGTCATGATAAGGATCCTGCAAAGGAACATTTGTATGGTTGAAAAATAGATTTAGCAGGCAGTAGGCATTTAGAATGAAATGTGGAGTGGCGCTTCATAGCTAGGGGTAAGTGTTTACATCATGTGCCCCGCGTACCTTCAAAATTATTCGGCAATCCTCATTTATTCGGAAAACACAGATCCATTATCGTTTGTCGCAATAAAGAAAGTTAGACTAAAGAAAAATCCACGCCTGCCAAACGGATAACAATGTCGATCTTTAGAAAATGTCTCAAATCTGCCGTTTCCAATTTCTTTAGCTGACATTGAATTAACCTGGGTCAATGGACACCTGCCTATTTATAGATGGCGACATCAACCATTTATCAGCATGCACTGCTTTTTGCTTCCAATAAAACAGAAGAAGGTTGTCTCCCACAAAGCTTTGCTTCCAAGTTGCAATTAGTGAGGAGGAACTGCAGAAATGTCCAGTCGACTGCAGTCGAAAGTTATCACGATTGTAGTAAAGTCATGCAGTCGACGTAGTTATAAGGGCACGGGAGGCAGATGGTTGGAGTCTCTGATATTTATTAGTATCCAAGGGGCAGGCAAGAGAATGGTCGTGGACAGGCAAAAGATCATAACAAGGTCAGAGTCCAGGAGGTACAGAGTGGCAGAGAGGCTCAAAGTCAGGGCAGGCAGTATGTTCAGGTCAGGCAGGGGAGGACTAGCAAAAAACAGAAAAGGAAAAAGCAGGAGCATGGAGTAACACGCTGGTTAACTTGACAAAACAAGACAAACTGGCACAGACAGACAGATAACACAGTTATAAGTACCCCGGGGATAATGGGGAAGATGGGTGACACCTGGAGGTGGTGGAGACAAGGACAGGTGAAACAGATCAGGGTGTGACAGTAGTCCCAAGTCAACATACCATTATTGGTGTAAACTAAAGCTTTCAAAAGAAATTCTGGTAGAAATAATACAATAATAAAAGTATGGGGCCTCCCGAGTGGTGTAGTGGTCTTGGGGCGGCAGGTAGCCTTGTGGTTAGAGTGTTGGACTAGTAACCGGAAGGTTGCAAGGTTGAATCCCCGAGCTGGTTGAATCCCCAGAGGCAGTAACCCACTGTTCCTAGGCTGTCATTGAAAATAATAATTTGTTCTTAACTGACTTGCCTAGTTAAATAAAATAAAAATAAATCGCAGTGCTAGCAATGCCACTAGAAATCCTGGTTCGAGTCCAGGTTCTGTCACAGCCGGCCGTGACCGGGAGAACCATGGGGCGGTGCACAATTGTCTGAGCGTTGTCCGGGTTGGGGGAGGGTTTGGCCGGCAGGAATGTCCTTGTCCCATTGCGCTCTAGCGACTCCTGTGGCGGGCCGGGTGCATGCATGCTGACATGGTTTCCAGGTGTATTGTGTTTCCTCTGACACATTGGTGTGGCTGGGTTAAGCAGGCATTGTGTCAATAAGCAGTGCAGCTTGTTTGGGTTGGGTTGTGTTTCGGAGAGCACGGCTCTCGACCTTCACCTCAATTGGATACTACGGAATTGGAGGAGAAAAAAAATAACAAATTAAAGTAGGTGAAATTATCATAATTTTTTTACAAAAGTGGAAAAACGATTGTTAAAAAAAAGTACAATTATATAAGTATGTTTTTGCAGGGGGACTTTTATTTTGAATATATAAAATCCGTGAACGTGCAACAGTATAATATCCTGCTGCTAGGAGAACGGTAATCCGCATTCCTCAAAACCTCTAAAATGGCTTTGGGATTTGTAGTCCTTCTGGCCATCAATCCATTTCAACACTACAGCGTCAGCTTGGTGAATTCAGCAAAACCATGGTAGGTAGTGTGCTTCAAGGGAACTGTCGTTTCATCATAAGACGCGACCACCGTGTCGAGAATACAGGCACGCGCACAAATGCCAGATGGCTGATTTAGATTAAACGCTTGTGCAAGATCTATACTACCCTGTGCATGCTTATCTGTAGCATATCAGTGCTTAATAACCGTAACACGACCCGGCAGCTCTCCGTTTTGGACTGTTTTAATTAATTCTCCTTGCCCCACAAAAAAACGTAATGTGAAAAACTAGATTTTAAGCTGGGGCCTAATATTCTAAGAGTTGATTTGGGTTGGGTCGGCCCGGGTTTATGGTTGGCAAAAGATTGTAACTAACCTATGTATGAGACCATCGCTTGGCGCTGGCTGTGTGAGAAGCGCATCATTATGTCTCTAATACAGTTGCGACCCGTCATTCAGGGCAGGTGGGGCTAAGCCCCACACTTTAAAGTAAAACAAAAATATATGGGGAGGGGGCTTGCCTGTTTTGCTTGTTATTTTGGCATTAATATGTGTCACATATCAGTTTGCAAACAATGTAAAAATATATATAATTGAGTTATTAATAAAGCCGCATACAAACATGGTCTCTTTTGTTTTCTTGAGTAAGGCAGCTCCAAAATACAGGTGTTTCAGCCTAGCTCAGTGCTTTCTGTGGTGGTGGGGCTAGTCAGCAGAAAATACTGAGCGTTGCGCCTGATTGGCTCAGTTTTCTGTCACTAATGGGACAGAACGTCATCCCCAATTCTAAGGTTAGAGCTTGAAAATGTTTGCCCCTTGTAGTTCTGCCATAGAGTTATATTAGAAGTGCCCATCGAAGAAGGCTCAAGGTCATTGGCCACAGATAGAATGACATCAAATCACGTTATATCTACAGTAGCTTTGATTGGACTGATCATGTCAACATCATACTTTCAAAATCACCTAGGCTTTTGATGGATTCAAGACAAGGTCGTTTTTATTGATCTCAGATGATCAATTTGTCTGTGTCAAAGTAGCCTGCCATTTCGATAATTTGTGCGGTATTAAAAGTGATTCTGCCAAAGTCTCCAGTCATGTAAAATTACAAAGAATTGCATGAAATGCGTTAATAAAAGGCCAACATTTTCTCGGATCCTAGGCTACTAAAAATGTTCCCTATGTGTGCAACTTCAATAAGTGCCTCTACTCTACTGCTCTATGCCACTACGCAAATGCGATGATATGCATGTAATTCTTTATTATAAAGGTGATTTTTTTTTCTTCTCATGTGCCCCGCTACCCCATATAGATATTTTTTCCTTTTTTTTCTCTAAACATTTTCAAACAGTCCATTTATATTTTCCAATGGGGCTATATATTTGGGTTAGGTTTTTTTCTCGCCTGAGTAGCCTCGTTTGACTGCAAAAATAAAATTAAACCATCTAGTGTTCAGCGAAATAACAACACAATGTCAAATACAGGTAGCCTAGTCAAATAATCAACATCCAATCACATTAACCGTTTCTCTCTAGCGGGAATTCCAACTAATGGTCCGTATGTAGCCAAACGTAGCTGCTGGTAATTCCGTTAGCTAGGAAATGGAAAAGGGTTTAAAAAAATAAGGCCCGCGTTCATAGAGACACATATCAGCTCTACTGGTAGTACTGCTAGACCTGTGTGTTGTCCTTGTTAATGCAGACAGAGAAGAGCTCCAACTTCTTAATCAGCCTCAATTTTGTCCCGCACATTGAATATAGTTGCGAAGAGTCCCTGTAATCCCTGTAGTCCCTGTTTTCTGCACAACTGCTACTACCAGCAGTACTACACCTGCACCTGTCGACGACACAAGTTGTTCTGCTTCCACGAGCACATCTAATGCTAGCATCAGTAAGACACTGACAGTTGTGAATCTTATACAGCCGATGAGCTACTGTCCCCTTACCTGGGAAAGCCCTGAACAACAGACAGGGACGTTGGACCATCGAAGAGGCGCAGATATGATGAGATCTACATTGATTTGGGGTTCACTTATATTGGGAGTAGTCCCTTTCCTCAGCCACAGTGTGTTATATGTGCAAAAGTACTATCTCACATCTCAATGAAACCTTCACTCTTGCACAGACATTTAGAAACAAAACATGCCAATTTGAAAAATAAGCCACAGGAGTTTTTTGAGTGAGAATTAAGACAACTTTCGATTAGTAAGACATGTATAAAAGCAATAGATACCATTAATAAGAAGGGTCTAGAAGCGTCTTATATGGTGAGCTACCGAGTGGCTAGGACAGGCAAGCCCCATACTATTGTGGAGGACTTAATTCTTCCTGCTGCCGCGGATATGGCTGGGACAATGCTGGGGGGAAAATGCGAAAAAAAACTATACAGACAATGCCTCCATCAAACAACACTGTTTCACGATGCATCAGTGACATGGCAGGAGATGTTTTGAAACAATTACTGCTTTGGATACAAGCCAGTGAATTATATGCGTTACAGCTGGATGAGTCAACAGACGTGGCGGGCCTGGCACGGCTCCTGGTATATGTCCGTTACATTTATGGGGGGTCAATTAAGGAAGACATCCTCTCCTGCAAACCATTGGAAACCAGGACAACAGGAGAGGATATTTTTAAAGTACTGGACAGCTTTGTGACATAAAATTGACTTTTTTGGTGGTCAAGATGTGTTTGTATCTGTACTGATGGCCAAAAGCCATGACAGGGAGACATAGTGGAGTGGTAACGCCGTGCAAGCAGTTGCTCCCGACGCCAATTGGGTCCACTGCAGCATCCACCGAGAGGCTCTTGCTGACAAGGGAATGGCTGACAGCTTGAAAGACGTTGACTTTGTTAAAGCAAGGCCCTGAACTCACGTGTATTTTCTGCACAATGCAATGATATGGGCAGCGACCATGTAACACTTTTACAACATACAGAAGTGCGCTGGTTATCAAGTGGCAAAGTATTGACACGTTTTTTTTTATTGAGAGACAAGCTTTTCAGTAAAGTGTTCTTTACTGACCACAATTTTCACTTGTCTGACCGCATATGTGCATATTGAACTCAAGCTTACGGACAATGTCAAATGTGATATAGCGAAGCACTTGAGTGAGTTGCATGCGCAATTACGCAGGTACTTTCCCGAAACGGATGACACAAACAACTGGATTTGTTATCCCTTTCATTCGCTGCCTCCAGTCCACTTATCGATATCTGAACAAGAGAGCCTCATCGAAATTGCAACAAGCGTTTCTGTGAAAATTTAATTTAATCAAAAGCCGCTGCCAGATTTCTGGATTGGGCTGCGTTTAGAGTATCCTGCCTTGGGAAATCGTGCTTTTAAGACACTGTTGCCCTTTCCAACCATATACCTATGTGAGAGTGGATTATCGGCCCTCACTAGCATGAAAACTAAATACAGGCACAGACTGTGTGTGGAAAATGATTTAAGACTGAGACTCTCTCCAATACAACATCGCAGAGTTATGTGCATCCTTTCAAGCACACACTTCTCATTAACCTGAGGTGAGTTATTCTCAATTTTCATTCAACAAATAAGGTTTTATATGTAAGATGGTTAAATAAAGAGCAAAATTATTGATTATTATTATATTATTACTTGTGTACTGGTCCTATTAGAGCTCTTTGTCACTTCCCACGAGCTGGGCTGAGACAAATACTCACACTCATTCTTATGTTGAATAAAGGTATTGTATAGTTTGTGTGTGGCAGGCTTACAATAATAGCAAAAAACAACATTTGAGAGTGCGCTGACCCTGGTGCTAGAGGGGGTACGCAGCTGTAGGTTGAATGATTGAAGGGGTACAGGACTTTAAAAAGTTTGGGAACCACTGCTGTAGGGGACTCTTTATTGTGCACATTATTGTGCACTTTCCCCTAAAAATGTATATGCTGCTCGACATATTTCAGTTCAGAATCTTTACATCATTTCGTTTTTGTGAGCTATAGTGACTTTATTCTAACACGTTGTGGATGCTTTTTGAGGGGAAATCTCTCTCAATTCAGTTAAATCCAAAGGGCTTTATAGGCATAGGAAACATGTTTACATTACCAAAGCAAGTGAAATATACAATAAACAAAAGGGAAAGAAACTATAAAAATGTATAAAAATGTATAATCTCTCTCTGAGTCTGCAGTCTGCACAGACACTACCTGCACGGCTGTACCTGCACCTTTTGTCCAACCTAAGCAAACGCATGGGCATTGTCGCCCCTAGTGGAATAGCTCGTCAACTGTAGTTCAATGCGTCTTTTAATTATATTTTTATGATAATTTCAAGACAAGTGATATGTAGATTTTCCATTTTAGATAAATCAAACATAACTTCAATGGCGTAACCGCTTTGAGTTTCGTGTAATTCCCATATAATTGTGTAGCTAGGTCTCAGGCACATTGTGGGCCGATATTTAATGACGTCGCAGATCGTGAAGAGGACCCAGGATCGACAGGAAAGCGTTTGTCCGCAGAAGTATCAACAAATTGACGGTGCGACTGAAATTCATAATCTAGTGGATATCAGTTTAATCCTAACTGATACATCGGTAAATCATTTTCGTACAGTATCCGCACATTACAATGTAGAAAACAAAATATATATCAATATGTATATTTATTTTACGTCTTCCTCAATTTTGAAGATGGGCGCTTGTGGGCATTCGAGTGATTGAATGAAACAAATGCGAGTGCTAGGCTAGCTAACTCGAGAAAGCAAGCCTTGTTTTGCAAAGTTACATGGTCTATTACGTTAAAATGTTTTGTAATGGTGGGCTATCGTTACTGTTATTATTGTGATTAAGTTGGACCTGGCTGGTTGCAACAACGACCAATGGGTTTGTGTAGAATCAACTTTACACAGTTGGCTAGGCTGGGCTCTACATTGAAGCTAACTAGATAGCTAACTAGTAGCGACACCCGTGTCTTTAATAGCGCCTTTGTTTGTAGTCTGTTGTCTAGCTTGCTATCATCAACTGAGTTGACAATGTTTTTGCTTGCGGATGTATAATGTGTCTGCAGTATCCACAACAACATTGCTGTACAATAGTTAGCTAGCTACCGCACTAACTTAGCTATGTTATAACACCGAGATGCTTGCGGCAATGCAAAAATGTACTCCTCCTTTCTTCCTCAGAACCTGGTGTTGCTGTGGCCTCTTTGACCTGCACCTGAAGGTAGAGAAACAGACACTATGTTTCTGTATAACCTGACCCTGCAGCGTGCCACTGGCATCACCCACGCCATCCATGGAAACTTCTCAGGTACATAACATTCTTCTCTTGGGGTGTCTCATCCCCGAGTCTAATATAACATGGATAATGTAACCTGTGATCTGGTTTGGTTATCATTATTGTCTTGCCTTGCAGGAACCAAGATGCAGGAGATAGTTGTTTCCAGGGGGAAGATCATTGAGCTGCTGCGTCCAGATGCCAACACAGGGAAGGTTCACACCCTGCTTACCATGGAGGTGTTTGGCATCATTCGCTCCCCTCATGGCCTTCAGGCTGACAGGAGGAACTAAAGGTGTGTGTGTTATGAGATGTATGTATGTATGTGTGTGTGTGTGTCTGCATGTACACTTGAGATTACTTTTTGGTATATACAGTGCATTTGGAAAGCATTCAGACCCCTTGACCTTTCCCACGTTTTGTTACGTTATAGCATTCTAAAATTGAAGAAAAAAACTCAGCAATCTACACACACTACCCCATAATGACGAAGCGAAAACAGTTTTTTTTATAAATTTTTGCTAATGTATTACAAAAAAAAAAAAAAAAAACGATGCCTTACTTGCATACGTATTCAGACCCTTTGCTATGTGTGTCGAAATTGAGCTCCGGTGTTTTCATTGATCGTCCTTGATGTTTCTAAAACTTGACTGGTCCACCTGTGGTAAATTCAATTGATTGGACATTATTTAGAAAGGCACACACCTGTCTATATAAGGCCCCGCAGTTGACCGTGCATGTCAGAGGTCGAGGGAATTGTCGTAGAGCTCCGAGACAGGTTTGTGTCCAGGCACAGATCTGGGAAAGGGTACCAAAAATGTCTGCAGCATTGAAGGTCCCCAAGAACACCGTGGCCTCCATCATTCTTAAATGGAAGAAGTTCCTGAGTTCCTCTGTGGAGATGGGAGACCCTTCCAGAAGAACAACCATCTCCGCAGCACTCCACCAAACAGGCCTTTATGGTTGTGGCCAGACGGAAGCCACTTCTCAGTAAAAGGCACATGACAGCCCACTTAGAGTTTGCCAAAAGGCACCTAAAGACTCTCAGACAATGTGAAACAAGATTCTCTGGTCTGATGAAACCAAGATTGAACTCTGGCCTGAATGCCAAGCATCACGTCTGAAGGAAACCTGGCACCATCCCCATTTTGAAGCATGGTGGTGCCAGCATCATGCTGTGGGGATGTTTTTCAGGGACTGGGAGACTAGTCAGGATCAAGGTAAAGATGAACGGAGAAAAGTACGGAGAGGTCCTTGATTAAAAACCTGCTCCAGAGCGCTCAGGACCACAGACTGGGGCGAAGGTTCACCTTCCAACAGGACAACAACCCTAAGCACACAGCCAAGACAACGCAGAAGTGGCTTAGGGACAAGTCTCTGAATGTCTTTGAGTGGCCCAGCCAGAGCCCAGACTTTACCCGATCTAACATCTCTGGAGAGACCTAAAAATAGCTGTGCAGCAACGCTCCCCATTCAACCTGACAGAGCTTGAGAGGATCTGCAGAGAAGAACGTGAGAAACTCCCCAAATACAGGTGGGCCAAGCTTGCAGCGTCATACCCAAGAAGACTCGGCTGTAATTGCTGCCAAAGGTGCTAAAACAAAGTACTGAGTAAGCGGTCTGAACTTAAATGTGATATTTCAGTTTATTTTTAATAAATTTGCATGTATACATTTCCCTGTGTGTCCCCAGGCACTCTCACTGTTGCCGCCTGCTATAGACCCCCTTTAGCTCCCAGCTGTGCCCTGGATACCATATGTGAATTGACTGCCCCCCATCTATCTTCAGAGTTCGTTCTGTTAGGTGACCTAAACTGGGATATGCTTAACACCCCGGCAGTCCTACAATCTAAGCTAAATGCCCTCAATCAAGGAACCCACCAGGTACAATCCTAAATCTGTAAACATGGGGACCCTCATAGATATTATCCTGACCAACTTGCCCTCCAAATACACCTCTGCTGTTTTCAATCAGGATCTCAGCGACCACTGCCTCATTGGCTGCATTCGCTATGGGCCCGCGGTCAAACGACCACCCCTTATCACTGTCACACGCTCCCTAAAACACTTCTGCGAGCAGGCCTTTCTAATTGACCTTGCCTGAGTATCCTGGCAGGATATTGACCTCATTCCGTCAGTCGAGGATGCCTGGTCGTTCTTTTAAAGGCAACTTCCTCACCATCTTAAATAAGCATGCCCCTTTCAAAAAATGTAGAACTAAGAACCGATACAGCCCTTGGTTCACTCCAGACCTGACTGCCCTTGACCAGCACAAGAACATCCTGTGGCGTACTGCTATAGCATCGAATAGTCCCCGCGATATGCAACTGTTAGAGGAAGTCGGGAACCAATACACGGTCAGTCAGGAAAGCAAAGGCTAGCTTTTTCAAACAGAAATTTGCATCCTGTAGCTCTAACTCCAAAAAGTTTTGGGACACAGTCAAGTCCATGGAGAACAATCCCACCTCCTCCCAGCTGCCCACTGCACTGAGGTCACACGGTCACCACCGATAAATCCAGGATAATCTAAACTTTCTCAACGGCTGGCCATGCTTTCCTCCTGGCTAACCCAACCCCGGCCAACAGCTCCGCAGCTACTTGTCCGAGCCTCCCCAGCTTTTCCTTCACCCAAATCTAGATAGCTGATGTTCTGAAAGAACTGCAAGACCTGGACCCATACAAATCAGCTGGGCTAGACAATCTGGACCCTCTTTCTAAAACTATCCGCTGCCATTGTTGCAACTCCTTTTACCAGTCTGCTCAACCTCTTTTCGTATCGTCCGAGATCCCTAAAGATTGGAAAGCTTCCGCGGTCATCCCCCTCTTCAAAGGGGGTGACACTCTAGACCCAAATTGCTATAGACCTATATCCATCCTGCCCTGCCTCTCAAGTCGTTGAAAGCCTAGTTAATAAACAGATCATTGACCACTTTGGATCCCACCGTACCTTCTCCGCTGTGCAATCTGGTTTCTGAGCTGGTCACGGGTGCACCTCAGCCACGCTCAAGTTACTTAACGATATCATAACCGCCATCGATAAGAGACATTACTGTGCAGCCGTATTCATTGACCTGGCCAAGTCTTTCGACTCTTGTCAGTCACCACATCCTTATCGGCAGACTCAACAGCCTTGGTTTCTCAAATGATTGCCTCGCCTGGTTCACCAATTACTTTGCAGACAGAGTTCAGTGTGTTAAATCGGAGGGCCTGTTGTCCGGGCCTCTGGCAGTCTCTATGGGGGTGCCACTGGGTTCAATTCTTGGGCCGACTCTCTTCTCTGTATACATCAATGATGTCGCTCTTGCTGCTGGTGATTCTCTGATCCACCTCTATGCAGACGACACCATTCTGTATACTTCTGGCCCTTCTTTGGACACTGTGTTAACTAACCTCCAAACGAGCTTCAATGCCATACAACACTCCCGTGGCCTCCATCTGCTCTTAAACGCTAGCAAAACCAAATGCATTGTCACCAAAGCCCCTTATACCACCCACCACTGCGACCTGTACGCTCTAGTCGGCTGGCCCTCGCTACGTACTCGTCGGCAGACCCACTGGCTCCAGGTCATCTACAAGTCCCTGCTAGGTAAAGCCCCGCTCGCTGGTAACCATAGCAGCACCCACCCGTAGCACGCTCTCCAGCAGGTATATCTCACTGGTCACCCCCAAAGCCAATTCCTCCTTTGGCTGCCTTTCCTTCCAGTTCTCTGCTGCCAATGACTGGAACGAATTACAAAAATCACTGAAACTGGAGACATTTTTCTCCCTCACTAGCTTTAAGCACCAGCTGTCAGAGCAGCTCACCGACCCCTGCACCTGTATATAGCCCATCTGTTAATAGCCCAACCAACTACCTCCTTCCCTACCGTATTCATTTATTTATCTTGCTCCTTTGCACCCCAGTATTTTTACTTTGCACATTCATCTACTGCACATCTACCATTCCAGTGTTTAAATTCCTATATTGTAATTACTTCACCACCATGGCCTATTTATTGCCATACGTTCCTTATCTTACCTCATTTGCACACATTGTATATAGATTTGTTTTTTTCTACTGTATTATTGACTGTATGTTTGTTTACTCCAATGTGTAACTGTTGTTGTATGTGTCGAACTGCTTTGCTTTATCTTGGCCAGGTCGCAGTTGTAAATGAGAACTTGTTTTCAACTTGCCTACCTTGTTAAATAAAGGTGAAATAAAAAAAGTAGCCTATAGAAAAATCTAAGGAAAATCCCCCCATGCAAGGTTGAAAATCAAACTCCCAATAACCTATCCTCCTACTAGGTCTCTCACAAAATCTTTAAGACAAGTTTATTGTCTAAGAAGTTTCCTTTTGTTCAAGTTTCTCTTAAATTCTTTGTTTTTGTTGTAATGAGTTCTTTAGTCATGTTTTTTAAATAACTTGTGAAAATACCCTTTATAACACTGTCATGAAGCATAGCATTATGATCATTCTGTGTCACTTTACTTGGACTAAGAAAATACACTTTATGACACTCAAGACACACTATGACCATCATAATCATAAAATCCAGATAGGCCTATATATCAGTCAAAAAGAGGGTGTCTAGTCCTGCAATCTGCTCCTGCGTTCATCCCAGTCATCAGCAACAGGGGCATTGGGGTAGGTGCATGTCTGACATCAATGTGTGTGCAATTACAATGCTCAATTAACATGCTCAATAAAAAAAAATAACTTATGTAGGTGTCATAACCAGCCATAAAATCAAACACTATGTCACAACAAGTGTAAATACTTTGTCATGACAGTGTTATGGTCATATAACAGGTTATGAATGTGTTATGACGCTGGTGTCAAGTAAAGTGTTATTGAGCAATTCCTCAGACTTTTGCCAGGACTGTCTGGGAGTGGTCTGAGTGGGGAGGGGAAAATGGAAAACTGAACTGGAAAACTCTTTCTTATTGATCTATTATCTATGCTGAACAAAAATATAAGCGCTACATGTAAAATGGGCTGAAATAAAATAAATGTTCCATATGCACAATGTTTATTTCTCAATGTTGTGCACAAATTTGTTTACATCCCTGTTAGTGAACATTTCTCCTATGCCAAGATTAATCCATTCACCTGGTTAAAAGATCATTACGCCGGTGCTGGGGACAATAAAACAGTGCTCTAAAAAGTGCACTTTTGTCACTCAACACAATGCCACAGAGGTCTCAGGTTTTGAGGGCGCATGCAATTGACATGCTGACTGCAGGAATGTCCACCAGAGCTGTTGCCAGAGAATTGAATGTTCATTTCCCCGCCATTAGCCAACTCCGTTGTTTTCAGGAATTTAGCAGTATGTCCAACTGGCCTCACAACCACAGACCACGCCAGCCCAGGACCACCACTTCCTACTACTTCACCTGCGGGATGGTCTGAGACCAGCCACCTGGACAGCTGATGAGACTGGGTTTGCACAAACAGAATTTCTGCACACATTGTCAGAAACCGTCTCCGGGAAGCTCATCTGCGTGCTCGTCGTCCTCACCAGGGTCTTGACTTGACTGCAGTTCGGTGTCGTAACTGACTTCAGTGAGCAAATGCTCACCTTCAATGGCCTCTGGCATGCTGGAGATGTGTGCTCTTCACAGATAAATTCCGGGTTTCAACTGTACCAGGCACATGGCAAACAGTATGTATGGCGTCGTGTGGGCGAGCGGTTTGCTGATGTCAACGTTGTGAATAGAGTGCCCCATGGTGGGGTTATGCTATGGGCAGGCATAAGTTACTGACAGCTAACACAATTGCATTTTATATATGGCAATTTGAATGCACAGAGACCCTGTGATGAAATCCTGAGGCCCATTGCCGTGCCTTTCATCTGCCGCCATCATCATGTTTTTGGCATGATAATGCACAGCCCCATGTCGCAAGGATCTGTACACAATTCCTGGAAGCTGAAATTGTCCCAGTTCACACAGAAACAAACCTCCCTGCTGAAGCTCTTCCACCAGTAAGGATATTTGAAAAGATGAGCCTGCACTTAGCCTCTGCCCAGGCTTTCAAAAACATTGTCTTTCATCATGATTCATCCAGTTGTAGCAATACATTTTCCCGCTATAGCCCAATGGTCATTTTAGCGTTTTAAAATTATTATGGGGGCCAATAGTACCCATTGTGTTTTATGGAAAAAATTATCAAGATAGGACAAATGTTGACATCGCCCAATCCTAGTGTGTAGTAGATGTAAGTTTTTTAAGTGTGTGGTTGAAAATCTCATTTTAAATTTGAGGCATTTGTGCTTTTGATCCCCAGACTATATTGTGGTGGGCAGTGACTCAGGCCGCATCGTGATCCTTGAGTACCACCCCTCCAAGAATATGTTTGAGAAGATCCACCAGGAGACCTTTGGCAAGAGTGGATGTCGTCGCATCGTCCCTGGACAGTTCCTCGCCGTCGACCCCAAGGGCAGAGCAGTCATGATAGGTAAAGAAGCTCAGAGAACTGAGGGATATGTTGTTGTGGAGAGAGTTGGTAATGGTTTGAAAATTCAACAAAGTTTCAAGTTGACAAATCCTGGGCTTGATGAGATCCCCTGTTGCAATGGACGTGGTTTTTTTAATGTCTGTTGTAGTTTACTAATTACCTCTGTTTCCAGGTGTTGTATACTGATTACCTCTGTTTCCAGGTGCCATTGAGAAGCAGAAGCTGGTGTACATCTTGAACAGAGATGCAGCTGCGCGTCTCACCATCTCCTCTCCCCTGGAGGCTCACAAGGCCAACACACTGGTCTACCATGTGGTAGGAGTGGACGTGGGCTTTGAAAACCCCATGTTTGCCTGTCTGGAGATGGACTATGAGGTGAGAGCTTAGCGCTGACCACTCTGATGTGTGAATTTGCTCATGTGCTCTTGTTACGTACTAAAGAACTGGACCTAATCTATGTTTACACACAGCCTCAGGTGTGCTTCTGTTTTATTCTCTATACACCCAAGTGTTGTTGAACTGATGAGTCTTCATGTCTCTTCTCTGACAAACCACTGTAGGGAGCTTCAACACCTCTGATTCCAACACAATCCCACTGTTGTAGCTGCTTTGCTACTAAAGATGTCCTGTAAATCCTCATCCTGTCCTCTTCATTTCCACTGACCCAGTGTGTGGCCTATGACCTCTCCCTCCTTCCAGGAAGCTGACAATGACCCCACTGGCGAGGCTGCAGCCAACACCCAGCAAACCCTGACCTTCTATGAGCTGGACCTGGGTTTGAACCATGTTGTGCGCAAGTACAGCGAGGCCCTGGAGGAGCACGGCAACTTCCTCATCACAGGTAGCTACACTGAACAATAATGTAAACGCAACATGCAGCAAATTTTTTTTTAACCGAAGTTACAGTTCATATGTGACCGACCGGCTCGATTTGGTCCTATATAGGGAAATTGTGTTTTTTACATTGGATAAAAGTAGAGACTCAGCGCTAGAAAATAGTATATCACACACTACATTTGAGGAACAATGGGAAAGTAATTCTGGTTTGAAAGTTGATTAACTTGTAACCCCACTTTTGATAAAATGACCCTTGAATGTTTTGGTACACCTGCTGGAGGGCTCTTTGTCTACACCCATTCAGTATCGTTCACACCCGCTTTAAGCTTTAGCCCCACCCATCTTTTTAAGGATTCACATGTGAGGCCATGTACTAAACAACCAAAGATTTCAAAACTAAAGGCTGGTTTATACTACAGGTGTGTTTGTAAATTTAATCGGGAGTGACAGTGTGCTCTGGGCGTTTCGTAAACTCAGAGCGTTGTCAGATTGTCCGTTCATAAATTCAGAGCGTTTCGCTCTGAGCGCACACTGGACGCTCTGGCCGAGGAGTAGGGGTTGATCCGAGCTTTCTGCCCAGTCAAGAACCCAAGCTAAGTAGCTAATGTTGGCTAGCTTGCTAGCTACTTCCAGACAAAACTCCCTAGAAAGGCAGAAACCTAGGAAGAAACCTAGAGGAACCAGGCTCTGAGGGGTGGCCAGTCCTCTTCTGGCTGTGCCGGGAGGAGATTATAACAGTACGTGGCCAAGATGTTCGAACTTTCATAGATGACCAGCAGGGTCAATTAATAATCCTGAGGCATGGTCCTAGGAGAGCTTAAATGTACACAGGACACCGGACGCCAACCCGGACAGGAAGATCACGTCAGTGACTCAACCCACTCAAGTGACGCACCCCTCGGCATGGAAAGCACCAGTAAGCCAGTGACTCAGCCCCCATAATAGGGTTAGAGGCAGAGAATCCCAGTGGAGAGGGGAACCAGCCAGGCAGAGACAGCAAGGGTGGTTCGTCTTGTCTGACCTCAGAATTCTCTGGTTTTCTTTCTTTTGTCCATGCTCATTGTGGTACACACAGTGACACAAAACAGGAGAATGAGTAATTTTCTATATTCAAACTGGTTGAATATGTCATTGTTATACTTCAGGCACCTTCAACTCACCACAGGTGAGTTCAATTCCATTGTAAATAATAATCACCTGCTTGAAAAATAATTATTTCTAACTACGTTTAGAAGGTGCCAATAATATTGTCTGGGCCATTTTAGGATTTCTTTGTGGAATTAGATAAGATTTAGTAAATTATTCAGATTCTTTTTTTTTTTTTTTTTTGTACAACTGCACACTGAAGACATACATATGTGGATACCAAAATATGTTTTAATTTAACAGTTTTCTGGAAGACATTGTGCATTATTTGAAAAAAAGTGCAAGGGTGCCAATATTTTTGGCCACGACTGTATATAATAGTTAAAGAGCAGCAGTAAAATAACAGTAGCAAGGCTATATACAGGGGGTATCGGTACAGAGTCAATGTTAGTTAGTTGAGGTAATTGAGGTAATATGTACTTGTAGGGCTCCCAAGTGGTCTAAGGCACTGCATCTCAGTGCTAGTGGTGTCACAACAGACACCCTGGTTCGATTGCAGGCTGTATCACAACAGACCGAAATTGGGAGTCACATAGGGCGGCGCACAATTTGCCCAGCGTCATCTGGGTTTGGCCTGTGTAGGCCGTCATTGTAAATAAGAATTTGTTCTTAACTAATTAGCTGTTCAGGAGTCTTATGTCTTGGGGGTAGAAGCTGTTAAGAAGCCTTTGGACCTAGACTTTGCGCTCCGGTACCGCTTGCCGTGTGGTAGCAGAGAGAGCAGTCTATGACTAGGGAGGTTGGTGTCTTTGACAATTTTTAGGGCCTTCCTCTGACACTGCCTGGTATAGAGGTCCTGGATGGCAGGAAGCTTGGCCCCAGTAATGTACTGGGCTGTACGCACTACCCTCTGTAGTGCGTACTAGCAGTTGCTATACCAGGCAGTGATGCAACCAGTCAGGATGCTCTCGATGGTGCAGCTGTAGAACTATTTGAGGACCCATGCCACATCTTTTCAGTCTCTTGAGGGGGAATAGGCTATGTCGTGCCTTCTTCAATAGGTCAGTTATTCTGCGCTCTGGCACATTGAGGTGAGTGCTCTGAAATCGGATTAGATAGCCAGAGCGAATTTACCAGCTACGTCTATCGACAGTTGTCACAGTGACATGAACATTCTATTAAAATGCATACTTGCATAGTGTTTAGACATGTAGCTAGCTAAACAATGAACCATGATCCCAACTCATAACGCTACTACCCTGCAAGAATCTGCAGGGAGCTAACCAACCAGGTTAAATGTTAGCTAGCTAACATTAGACTATAACTAGCAATGCAAATGTCTCTGAGATACAAGTAATATTACTACACAGATCATACACGTAACGTTAGCTAGCGAGTCGGCCGGCCAGCTACGGCTAGCTAACAGTGCACTTTAACTTGAAATGAAAACAACTTCTCCCTCTGTCAAGGATGCAATTGGTTACCCTTAGTTTGAGAATGTAATCCGGAAAAAGGTGATTTATACAATTGCATTCTGGGTGTTCTCTTTTCGACTTTGCAATCAAATGCCAGAATTTTCTCCATCTCCTTAGCTATCATACTCTTATTCCACTGATTTCAATACTCGGTCCAATAGAAAGTGGAGAGCGACACTTACTCAGTTCTACTACTTGATATCTTTCAAAAAATCATTTTTAGAAAGGATTACCTACACATACTGACCAGCTCATGTTATAGACAGAAGCGTGCTACATGGCAGACCAACCACGAAATCATCTTTCGGCCAATCATGGCTAGCGGGAAGGTTGCTGCTCTTCCATGGCTAAGCAACTAGGCTTGTAATTTAACATTTTTATTTGTATTTACAGATGGCATACACATTTGTTAATAAGGCACATGAAAGTTCACATGTTCAGAAGGCATTTCTGCCAAAAAAGCTTTTTGATAAATAAAAATGTACACCTAATACATACACTTAATTTCCTGAAACTAATCACATATAAGGAAATCAGTCAATTGACATATATTAATTGGCTGTGCGAAGTTGCTGGATATTGCCGGGAACTGGAACACGCTGTCGTACACGTAAATCCAGAGCACCCCAAACATGCTCAATGGGTGACATGTCTGGTGAGTATGCAGGCCATGGAAAAACGGGGACATTTTCAGCGTCCAGGAATTGTGTACAGATCCTTGCAACATGGGGCCGTGGATTATCATTCGGTGATGGCAGCGGCTGAATGGCACGACATTGGGCCTGAGGGTATTGTTACGTTATATCTGTGTATTCAAATTGCCATCGATAAAATGCAATTGTGTTTGTTGTCCGTAGCTTATACCTGCCCATACCATAACCCCACCGCCACCCATGGGGCACTCTGTTCACAACTTTGACATCAGCAAACCGCTCGCCCGCATGACGCCATACACGCTGTCCTGCCTTGTGTCTGGTACAGTTGAAAGCAGGATTCATCCGTGAAGCGCACACTTCAGCGTGCCAGTGACCATCAAAGGTGACCATTAGCCCACTGCTGTGGATTACGATTCCGAAAGACCCTGGTGAGGACGACGAGCACGCAGATGAGCTTCCGTGAGACGGTTTCTAACAGTTTCAATCAGCTGTCCGGGTGGCTGGTCTCAGACGATCCTGCAGATGAGGAAGCCGGATGTGGTGGTCCTCGGCTGGCGTAGTTACACGTGGTCTACGGTTATGAGGCCTGTTGGACATACTGCCAAATTCTGTAAAACAATGTTTGAGGTGACTTATGGTAGAGAAATTAACTAAAGGTTGAGAAGTGATCTGGCAACCGCTCTGGTAGACATTCATGCAGTCAGCATGCCAAGTGCACACTCCCTCAACTCAAAACATCTGTGGCGTTGTAACAAAACTGCACATTTTAGAGTGGGCTCTAATTGTTCCCAGCATAAGGTAAACCTGTGTAATGATCATGCTGTTTAATCAGCTTCTTGATATGCCACACCTGTCAGGTGGGTGGATTATCTTGGCAAAGGATAAATGATAGCTAACAGGGATGTAAACAAATGTGTGCACAATTTCTGTGATCTTTTATTTCGGCTCATGAAACATGGGACCAACACTTTACATGTTGCATTTATATTTTTGTTCAGTGTACATTATTTCCAGTAGAGGGCAGTCAGAGCCAGGTTATGAGTTGTTTGCTGGCTGGATATTTATTTTAATTTTTTTACACTTAGGTGTAAACCTATTGTGTAATCATTACCCTTTACCCCTCTCGTCTCCAGTTCCTGGAGGCTCTGATGGACCCAGTGGAGTTCTCATCTGTTCAGAGAACTATATCACCTACAAAAACTTTGGGGACCAGCCTGACATTCGTTGTCCCATCCCACGCAGGAGGGTGAGTTTCTGTTATGTTTTATAAACGTAAAAATAGATTTCAAATAACTTTGCTAACAAGACATGGTCATACATGTTAATAGTTTGAATGTTTGTATGGATCACAGTTGATTTGATACTATCTGCACTGTGCCCTCAATTCTTTTTTCTTTTACCTGAATGCAGAATGACCTGGATGACCCTGAGCGAGGCATGATCTTCGTCTGCTCAGCCACCCACAAGACCAAGTCCATGTTCTTCTTCCTGGCCCAGACAGAGCAGGGCGACATCTTCAAGGTCACCCTGGAGACCGATGAGGAGATGGTGAGGCCAGCAGGGTGCAGTCTGAGACAGGAACTGGGGGCGGCAGCAGCAGCAGCAGCAGAGGTGTTCATCTGATGTGTGGGAAATAGAACCATGCTGTTGAAGTGATGAGTCTTCATGTCTCTTCTCTGACAAAAACATGGAGAGAGCATAAACACCTCTGATCTCAGCATGCATACACACTCACTAACTCGGGTCAGTGTTCACATGATGGGATATTCTGGGATTCCTTCCATTTCAAATAAACATTTGTATCCCCCAGGTTACAGAGATCAGGATGAAGTACTTTGACACCATACCTGTAGCCACATCCATGTGTGTGCTGAAGACCGGCTTCTTATTTGTGTCCTCAGAGTTTGGTAACCAGTAAGTCATTCATTACACTGTAATCCCTCTCAATACCTCACACATCCCATCGATGTCCATGCCTCTTGCTCTCCTGTGTACACTGTCTAATCTCTTCTCCTGCTCTGCTAGTTACCTGTACCAGATAGCCCATCTGGGAGATGACGATGAGGAGCCAGAGTTCTCCTCTGCCATGCCCCTGGAGGAGGGAGATACCTTCTTCTTCCAGCCACGCCCCCTCAAGAACCTGGTGCTGGTGGACGAGCAGGAGAACCTCTCCCCCATCATGTCCTGCCAGGTGTGTGTGTGAATCTCTGTGTTGTATGTTTGGTGTCCGTGCAACTGTTTTAGCTTTTGATTCCCATGGATTGTGCAGTGGATGAACTTAGTGAGGTGTCACACCTTTCCCTCTGTTCTACTGAATTGTTAATGCTTTAGCTGGGGTAGATGTGTTTTCCCACTCTTTTTAGCACAATGAACCTGATTTTGACTTTACTTGAATGCGAGTTAGTTGGAGTAGGATTTACATTAACCCTCTGTCCCCACACACACACACAGATTCTTAAGTCTTTCGGCAAGGTTTGAGGAGAAAGATGTCGAAGTGATGACATGATTACAGTAGTGGTGGTATATGTACCCCACTTAAGGTGGAGTCTCCTCCTTCTCGCTAAACATTGCATATTTTTTGCTAGGCAGGAAACTGAGTAATAAACGATTCCTTTTCCCTTAGTGACCTTTCCTCGACCCACTTATCCACGGCTCTCGACCCTTATCAGTACTGCCACGTGACCATTTTCCCTGCTCTCAGCCCCTCACAAGCTTAATTGCACCCACCATAACCCTTCCTCCTACAGACAACTCCTGCTGTAAACCCTGGGCTATGGCACCCCTCATGTCTCTATTATAACTAATGATTAATAATAGTTAAAGCTAAGAAATCCAAACCTATCAATATCAATGGAGAGAGTTTAAACACCTCTGATCTCCGCATTATAACTTGACACAGACACCACGTGACACTGCCTTGTTTACTTCTGGAGCTGTACTACTTGTTCTATTCTGTCCTCTTAGAATACATACGGATCTCTTACTCACCACTGGCCCTTTGTTACACTCACCTCATCTATTTCTCTCTCCCTGTGTAGATTGCTGACCTGGCTAATGAGGACACTCCTCAGCTCTATGTGGCCTGTGGCAGGGGACCCAAATCCACCCTCCGAGTCCTCAGACATGGACTGGAGGTATGTGTACTGCTATTCCACCTCCCATCGCACATCCACATCCCAGAAAGTGCTCTCACACACACACACACACATTCTCTCGGTGTGGCACATGCCACAGTAGTATTTGAGCAATGACAACATTTTAACAAAGTCGTGCGGATGCTCACTCACATACACCAGAAACCAGAGTTGGGACAGAGTTTGGGTTTAAAGTTTCTGGTGCTGTTGCTTTTCTCACACACCAGCTCATGTTTGACATGTTTAAGAAGCTGGATGAAATGATAATATGCATGTCTTCTCTGACAAAGCACCGGAGAGTGTGTCGTATACCTCTGATCTCAATGTTAATGCAGAAGTAACAGACTGGTAAATGCTTAGGTTAGATTACAATGAAAGTCTGATCAGTGATTGTTCCCTCCAGGTATCAGAGATGGCTGTGTCTGAGCTGCCCGGTAACCCCAATGCTGTGTGGACTGTGCGCCGACACATTGAAGGTGCTTGTACTTTTTATTTTATTTTAATGAATACAACAATGTTTTTAACTAGTTGCAAGTTATCAACCCCTATCAACTTCTACCTCATTACAGTCCACTTCTGCAGTATTTGTTTGCAGTTATTATGTATGACATGGTTGTAAAGTGGCATTGTTTTAATCTTAATACTTTTTTTTGTCAAAAGTCTCATTCTAGTCTGCCATCAGAGTGCGTTCTGGGGAGCCAGACTTTTCCCAGAAGTCATGTGATTTCAGAGATTTTTGTCATGGTGTAGTGCAGTGGCCTAGTTCCACTGCAGCTGCTTGGAGAGAGACCTGTTCAGGCGTGGCTTCACTTTCACTCTAGCATTCATCCATTACACAGAACACTTGGCTCATCCAGCTGGTTAGCCTGCACAAGTCAGACATTGTAACTTCTACACACTGGGTTACAGACGTAGATTTCAAGATTGTGATGCCGTGCTCTAGGTTAATGAAAAACCAAAAGAAGGGTATGAGATGGATAGTATTGCTTCATGTACAAGATTAGGGAACATTCCTCTGAAGTCTCATGGCAGTGTTTGTTGTGCTGTTGAAGTGATGAGTTTCTCATGTCTCTTCTCTGACAGAAATATCAATGGAGAGAGTTTAAAACACCTCTGATCTGCAGCACCCCTGATAAATGTAAATAAACTCAGCAATAAAAGAAATGTCCCCTTTTCAGGACCCTGTCTTTAAAAGAGAATTTGTAAAAATCTAAATAACTTCACAGATCTTCATTGTAAAGGGTTTAAACACTGTTTCCCATGCTTGTTCAATGAACCATAAACAATTAATGAACATGCACCTGTGGAACGGTCGTTAAGACACTAACAGCTTAGAGACTGTAGGCAATTAACTTCGTGCAGCGCACGAGGTGACCGTTTTGGAGAGCCTGGCGTGCCCAAAGTAAAATGCCTCCCATTCAGGCCCAGAAAATAGGATATGCACATATTTAGTACCATTGGAAAGGAAACACTCTGAATTTTCTAAAAGTGTTAACATTTTGTCTGTGTATAACAGAACGGATATGGCAGGCGAAAACCTGAGGAATACAAGTAAATGCACGCTCCCGGCTGGCACGTTCTTTGTTTTTTTTCCTTTCTTATCGCCCAGTTTATATTCCGGTTGAAATATTATACTATTTATACATAAGTGTTCCTAAGGATACATTTAAAATTATGTTTGATTGCTCTTGGGCAAGTTTATAGGTATAAGTTGAACGATTTATCTTCACGTTTCAATGTAGCATTCGACGCACTATTTTCTCATAACGCGCCAACCAAACAGAGATTTATGGATATAATGCATTACTTTTTCTAACAAAAGAACTATGGATTGTCTTCATGGACACTTGGGAAGCCCTCAGCAGAAGTTCTTCAAAAGGTAATTGATTTGTTTTCTCTGTGAAATGTGTGAAATGTGTGATCGTCCTCACAGTGGCAGACCACGTGTAACAACACCTGCACAGGATCGGTACATCCGAACATCACACCTGCGGGACAGGTATAGGATGGCAACAACTGCCCGAAGTTACACCAGGAACGCACAATCCCTACGCAATAGGCTGGACTGAGGGCTTGTAGGTCTGTTGTAAGGCAGGTCCTCACCAGACATCACCGGCAACAACCTCGCCTATGGGCACAAACCCACCGTCGCTGGACCAGACAGGACTGGCAAAAAGTGCTCTTCACTGACGAGTCGCGGTTTTGTCTCACCAGGGGTGATGGTCAGATTCGCGCTTATCGTCAAAGGAATGAGCGTTACACCAAGGCCTGTACTCTGGAGCGACATCTATTTTTGGAGGTGAAGGGTCCGTCATGGTCTGGGGTGGTGTGTCACAGCATCATCGGACTGAGCTTGTTGTCATTGCAGGCAATCTCAACGCTGTGCGTTACAGGGAAGACATCCTCCTCCCTCATGTGATACCCTTCCTGCAGGCTCATCCTGACATGACCCTCCAGCATGACAATGCCACCAGCCATACTGCTCGTTCTGTGTGTGATTTCCTTTCCTGTCAGTGTTCTGCCATGGCCAGCGACGAGCCCGGATCTCAATCCCATTGAGCACGTCTGGGACCTGTTGGATCGGAGGGTGAGGGCTAGGGCCACTCCCCCCAGAAATGTCTGGGAACTTGCAGGTGCCTTGGTGCAAGAACTGGAAAATTTGGTGCACTGCAGTGCTTAATGCAGCTGGTGGTGACACCAGATACTGACTGTTACTTTTGATTTTGACACCACCCTCTTTGTTCAGTGACACATTATTCCATTTCTGTTAGTCACATGTCTGTGGAACTTGTTCAGTTTGTCTGTTGTTGAATCTTGTTATGTTAATACAAATATTTACACATGTTAAGTTTGCTGAAAATAAACGCAGTGACCGTGAGAGGACAATTCTTATTATTTTTTTTTTTAAATGTAGTTTATGAAATTGATGAATGGCTTCATGTATCAGATTAATACTAAACCATAGCTTTATTCAATAAACCTATGGTTTAATACTAAACGGTCCAGAAATCCCCTCAGTGTGACCTCATTTAAACACCTCTCCTCCTCCAGATGAGTTTGACGCCTACATCATTGTGTCCTTCGTCAACGCCACCCTGGTTCTGTCCATCGGTGAGACCGTAGAGGAAGTGACAGACTCTGGCTTCCTGGGGACCACCCCCACCCTCTCCTGCTCTCTGCTGGGGGAGGATGCTCTGGTGCAGGTCAGTCACCCACACTACACACGCCTCTCACAGGGGCCTGAACATACACCTTATGTTCTGGAGGGAATACAATGAAGCTGAAGGGACATTAAGTGTATGACAGATGTAATATTGCTGTTGAAGTGATGAGTCTTCATGTCTCTTCTCTGACATTACAATGGAGAGAGCTTAAACAACTCTGACCTCAGCACTATACACAAACATTAGACACCCTGGCCAGGCCCCTTCCCCAGCCCTGTGTAAACTGAATATCCCTGTTGTACAGGTGTATCCTGATGGGATCCGGCACATCCGTGCTGATAAGCGTGTGAATGAGTGGAAGACTCCAGGGAAGAAGACCATTGTGCGCTGTGCAGTCAACCAGAGGCAGGTGGTCATCGCCCTGACCGGAGGAGAGCTGGTCTACTTTGAGATGGACCCTGTGAGTATACTTTCATCCTCTGGCTGTCTATTTTCTCAGCCAAGTTCGGTCTTCAGTTTGACACAGTTTTATCTGCTTTTTGCATACATCCTGAAGTCTCTCCTGCTCAGTGTGAAGGTTATATTTCTTCTGACAGTAAATGTTTATGATAACCTTCCCCTCTGTCTCTCCCCCCAGTCTGGCCAGCTGAATGAGTACACGGAGAGGAAGGAGATGTCAGCTGACGTGGTGTGTATGAGCTTGGCCAATGTCCCCCCTGGCGAGCAGCGCTCCCGTTTCCTGGCGGTGGGGCTGGTGGACAACACCGTCCGCATCATCTCCCTGGACCCCTCGGTACGACTCACCGTACTGTGCAACCCGTGCGATCTGTTTGTCCGTCTGTTTAGAATGGACATGATTCATACTGACTGCTCTGCGAGTTGGTAACAAGCACCAGATGTTCTTGGACAATGACAAGGGAACTCATCTAGAGCTCGCTTTCTCTGCTCAGTTTTTTGTTCTTGCAATTTCAGGAAACAAAGTTCAAATACAAATAACACGGTGTCATTGTGGATATTTGCCCTCTCTTTAGCGTACGTTTATCTCTCAAGGCTGTGTATGTAGCCACTAACCCCTCTGTGTGTTTGTGGTGTAGGACTGTCTCCAGCCCCTCAGTATGCAGGCCCTGCCAGCCCAGCCTGAGTCTCTGTGTATAGTGGAGATGGGAGGTGTGGAGAAGGAAGATGAGCTAGGAGTGAAGGGCACTGTCGGCTTCCTCTACCTCAACATCGGACTGCAGGTACAATACACTATGACCAAATGCTTTACGAACATCTCATTGCAAAATCATGGGCATTAATATGGACTTGTCCCCCTTTGCTGCTGTAACAGCCTCCACTCTTCTGGGAAGGCTTTCCACTAGATGTTGGAACATTGCTGCGGGGACTTGCTTCCATTCAGTCTCGAGTGTTAGAGGTCGGGCACTGATGTTGGGCTATTAGGCCTGGCTCGCAGTCTGCGCTTCAATTCATCCCAAAGGTGTTCGATGGAGTTGAGGTCAGGGCTCTGTGCAGACCAGTCAAGTTCTTCCACACCGATCTCGACAAACCATTTCTGTATGGACCTTGCACGGGTGCATAGTCATGCTGAAACAGGAAAGGGCCTGTCAGAACAGAAATCACAAGAGTGTTATAATGCGGTTATTGCATCAAATGGGTGTTTTCTGCAACAGAATAGGGGGTTGTTAAAACACTCATCTGTGTGTTCTACTGAGGATGGGCCTCTGGAAGATTTACCATTCCTTTGGGTGATACCACATTCCAGAGCATTAGTTACTGTTTATGTACTGGGGTACCAGGGGGAGATGGCTCTGGGTCCAGGCCCTGGTCTCTACACAATGAGATGCTGTCTGCTGTGAATTATAAGTATCTTTCATACTAATCTTAACCTTGCCCCATTCCATACATCTGTTTGTCATGTAGCCTGAAGGGGGTGTATCTTGGCTATAAAAGACCTGAGGGTGATTCATTGACCAGACATTATTAACGTGGAGCACTCAATCGATTCACTTTATATATGTGTGTTGTATTGACCTGCTCCCTTATTAATAAGTGAATAAAGATTTAGTTTAAGTATAACTCTGACTTGTGTGATAAGTTTCTGTCCTCATTTGATAGTAAATAAATAAACCACCACAGGCCTTCCCCAAACTTTTGCCACAAAATTGGAAGCACAGAATCGTCTAGAATGCCATTGTATGTTGTAGCATTAATATTTACTGTCACTGGAGCTAAGGGGCCAAGCCCGAACCATGAAAAATAGCCCCAGACCATTATTCCTCCTCCACCAAACTTTAGTTGGCACTATGCATTCGTGCAGGTAGTGTTCTCCATGCAAGATTCGTCCGTCGGACTGCCAGATGATGAAGCGTGATTCATCACTCCATAGAAGGCGTTTCCACTGCTCCAGAGTCCAATGGTGGCGAGTTTTACACCACTCCAGCTGACGCTTGGCATTGTGCATGGTAATCTTAGGATTGTGTGCGGCTGCTCGGCCATGGAAACCCATTTCATGAAGTTCCTGACAAGCAGTTTTTGTGCTGAATGTTGCTTCCAGAGGCAGTCTGGAACTCGGCAGTGAGTGTTGCAACAGAGGACAGGTAGATTTTTTTTTTTTACGTGCTTCAGCACTCTGCGGTCCCGTTCTGTGAACCTATGTGACCTACAAGTCAGCGGCTGAGCCGTTGTTTGTCCTAGACGTTTCCACTTCACAATAACAGTGCTTACAGTTGACTGGGGCAGCCCTAGCAGGGCAGAAATGTGACAAACTGACTGGAAAGGTGGCATCCTATAACATTGCCACGTTGAAAGTCACTGAGCTTTTCAGTAAGGCCATTCTATTGCCAATGTTTGTCTATGGAGATTGCATGACTGTGCGCCACTTTACACCTGTCAGCAACAGGTGTTGACAAATCCACTAATTTGAAGAGGTGTCCACATACTTTTGTGTGTATATAGAGTATGTCCTCTGTGTTGAGGAAGAGTTTGAGTAGAGGGATATTGTGGTGCTGTTGAAGTGATGAGTTTTCTCATGTCTCTTTTCTGACAAATCATGGAGAGTTTAAAACACCTCTGATCTCAGCACACACTATATACACAACTACACTATCTGTTACTGCCTGTTTACTTCTGGCACTGTATTACTTTATATTTATTGGAACACATACTCAATATTTTATTTATGACATTAACATGTCTGTCTTTCCTCAGAATGGTGTGTTGCTCAGGACCGTGCTGGACCCAGTGACTGGAGACCTGTCTGATACTCGTACTCGGTACTTGGGGTCGCGACCTGTGAAGCTCTTCCGCGTCAGGATGCAGGGCCAGGAAGCTGTAAGTGAAATCCTATTAGTTGGTATGTTTTTGCAGCTTTATGGAGCTGACTTGACATTGAGGCTGTGTGTATTAGTATCCTCTGACCTCTCCATCTCCTTCAGGTGTTGGCCATGTCTAGTCGCTCCTGGCTGAGTTATTCCTACCAGTCCCGATTCCATTTGACGCCCCTGTCCTATGAGACGCTGGAATATGCCTCTGGCTTCGCCTCTGAACAGTGTCCAGAGGGCATTGTGGCAATCTCCACCAACACCCTGAGGTACACGCACACACACCGAGAAAACTAAAGTAAATACATCTACACCGAGTGCACAAAACTTTAAGGACACTTGCTCTTTCCATGACATAAACTCACCAGGTGAATCCAGGTGAAAGCTATGATCCCTTATTGATGTCACTTGTTAAATCCAGTTTAATCAGTGTAGATGAAGGGGAGGAGACTGGTCAAAGAAGGATATTTAAGCCTTGAGACAATTGAGACATGGATTGTGTATGTGTGTCATTCAGAGGGTGAATGGGCAAGACAAAATATTTAAGTGCCCTTAAATGGGTTATGGTAGTAGGTGCCAGGTGCACTGGTTTGTGTCAAATGGTTTACCTCCCAAAAGGCATCCAGCCAACTTGACACAACTGTGGAAAGCATGGGAATCAACATGGTCCAGCATCCCTTTGGAACGCTTTTGCCATCTTGTAGAGTCCATGCCCTGACGAATTGAGGGCAAAATTAGGGAAACTCAATATTAGGAAGGTATCCTTAATGTTTTGTGTACACTCAGTGTATATTTTTGGAAATGTCTTCATTGACAAGGCTTGAAGGTAGAGCAGTTATGCTGTTGAAGTGATGAGTCTTCATGTCTCTTCTCTGACAAACCAATGGAGAGAGTGTAAACATCTCTGATCTCAGCATATACACAGAGGTCACATCTCATGTTCTCTCATTCACCCTTAACCATCCTCATTCTCAATTATAATGCTGATATTTAACTTATGAGGGATACAGTTGAAGTCAGAAGTTTACATACACTTAGGTTGGAGTCATTAAAACTAGTTTTTCAAACACTCTTTTTAACAAACTATAGTTTTGGCAAGTTGGTTAGGACATCTACTTTGCATGACACAAGTCATTTTTCCAACAATTGTTTACAGACAGCTTGGACATTTCCAGAAAATGATGTCATGGCTTTAGAAGCTTCTGATAGGCTAATTGACATCATTTGAGTCAATTTGAGGTGTACCTGTGGATGTATTTCAAGGCCTACCTTCAGACTCAGTGCCTCTTTGCTTGACCTTCATGGGAAAACCAAAAGAAATCCGCTAAGACCCCAAAAAATGTAGGCCTCCACAAGTCTGGTTCATCCTTGGGAGCAATTTCCAAACGCCTGAAGGTACCATGTTCATCTGTACAAACAATAGTACACGAATATAAACACCATGGGACCACGCAGCCATCATACCGCTCAGGAAGGAGACTCGTTCTTTCTCTTAGAGATGAATGTACTTTGGTGCGAAAAGTGCAAACGAATCCCAGAACAACAGCAAAGGACCTTGTGAAGATGCTGGAGGACACAGTTACAAAAGTATCTATATCCACATAAAACTAGTCCCATATCGACATAACCTGAAAGGCTGCTCAGCACGGAAGAAGCCACTGCTCCAAAACCGCCGTAAAAAAGCCAGACTAAGGTTTGCAACTGCACATGGGGACAAAGATCGTACTTTTTGTAGAAGTCTGGCCTGATGAAACAAAAATAGAACTGTTTGGCCATAATGACCATTGTTATGTTTGGAGAAAAAAGGGGGAGGCTTGCAAGCTGACAAACACCATCCCAACCGTGAAGCACGGGGGTGGCAGCATCATGTTGTGGGGGTGCTTTGCTGCAGGAGGGACTGGTGCACTTCACAAAATAGATGGCATCATGAGGGAGGAAAATTATGTGGATATTTTGAAGCAACATCTCAAGACATCAGTCAGGAAGTTAAAGCTTGGTCGCAAATGGGTCTTGTAAATGGACAATGACCCCAAGCATACTTCCAAAGTTGTGGCAAAATGGCCTAACGTCTTAGGGAGTGGTGGGGCGCTAGCTCCCGACACTACCAGGTGAAATGCAAGGCGCCAAATTCAAAATCCAAAAGTTGAATTATTAAACATGCATCAATATACAAGTGTTTCATACTCATCAAAAGCTCTGCTTCTTGGCAATATCACAGCGTTGTCAGATTTCAAAAAGGCTTTACGGCGAAAGCACTACATTTGATTGTTTGAGGGTAGCACCTTCAATATTTTTCATTACCATGAATTCATTAGCCAATGCGGTCCAAAGAAAATGCATTTCACAGGGAAAACCTGTGCCTTACCTTTTTGTAGAACTTCTGCTGAGGGCTTCCTAAGTGTCCAACGAAGACAATCCATGGGTATTTGGTTAGAAAAAGTCATTTATTATATCCATAAATCTCCGTTTGGTTGGCGCCTTGTGTTCAGAAAATCCAACGTGAAGAGAACGCGTTCAACTAAACCTATAAACTTTTCCTCAACAAAACAAAAACTAATTAAAATGCATCCTTAGCTATCCTTTTATGAATAAAAGTGATATTTCACTTGGATGGTCATCTAAATGTTATATAAGTCAAATAAAGTGGACTGCTCAGCCAAACGTGCGCCCAAAAACGTGCAACCGAAAAAGAGCTCCTCTCACCAAAACCCCTTCCTATTCAACACATTAGTTCCAAATGCTTTGAAACTTTATATGTAGACTGCTGACATCCAGTGGAAGCCATAGGTACTACATTCAGTGTCCTGATATAAAGGGTTTTCAATAGGCAGTCTCTCAAAGTGGGCCATAAGCCACCAGAATGACTTTTCCGGATGGAATTTTCTCTGGTTTTTGCCTGCCAAATGAGTTATGTTATACTCACAGACATTATGTTAACACTTTTGGAAACCTCAGTGTTTCCTATCCAATAGTACTAATTATGTGCATATCCTATTCTCTGACCCTGAGTGGCAAGCATTTTACTTTGGGCACGCCAGACGCTTCGAAAACCGTCACCCCAGCTGCCGCTCCTAGAGAGGTTAAGGACAACAGTCAAAGTATTGGCATGGCCATCACAAAGCCCTGACCTCAATCCTATAGAACATTTGTGGGCAGAACTGAAAAGGCGTGTGCGAGCAAGGAGCCTACAAACCTGACTCAGTTACACCAGCTGTTAGGAGGAATGGGCCAAAATTCACCCAACTTATTGTGGGAAGCTTGTGGAAGGCTACCTGAAACGTTAAACAATTTAAAGGCAGTGCTACCTGATACTAATTGAGTGTATGTAAACTTCTGACCCAGTGGGAATGTGATGAAAGAAATAAATAAAAGCTGAAATAATCATTCTCTCTACTATTATTCTGACGTTTTACATTCTTAAAATAAGGTGGTGATCCTAACTGACCTAAGGCAGAATTTTTACTAGGATTAAATGTCAAGAATTGTGAAAAACTGAGTTTAAATGTATTTGGCTAAGGTGTATGTAAACTTCTGACTTAAACTGTATGTCCCATTTACTTTATAAAATGTTATTTCTGTTTCCGTTATGGCTGAGTTATGGCATGGCACACCTGTTACATGGTACACATCTTCTGACACTGCCTTTGTCTCCCTCTTAGGATTCTGGCCTTGGAGAAGCTGGGTGCCGTGTTCAACCAGGTGGCCTTCCCCCTGCAGTACACACCTCGCAAGTTTGTCATTCACCCAGAGACAAACAACCTGATACTCATAGAGACTGATCACAATGCCTACACAGAAGCCACCAAGGCCCAGCGCAAGCAGCAGATGGCAGAGGTATGGTTCTGTTCTGACTTAGAGGGCTGAGGCTACGTGTTGTACACCAAGGCTGTGTAGATTATGTGGGCTGATATTATGAAAGTGTAGTTATAAGATAGGCAAAACTCCAATCTAAATAATTCACTTTTTTTATAGCATTTCTAAAACCCGAAAAGGCTTTATTGAAGGCAGGATTTGAGGTGAGGGGTGTTCTGCTGTTGATGTGATGAGTTTCTCATGTCTCTTCTCTGACAAAGTAATGGAGAGAGCTTTAAACATCTCTGATCTCAGCATATATACAGAGATTACACACACAGTGTAGAGATTGACATGGGGAATTCGACTAATACTTTGCTTACACTTATGTAGATCTCTCACCCCCTCCGCTCTACTTTTCTTTCTCTGTTTGTAACTGACACTGACACCACTTCTGTGTTGTTCCCTTCTGTAGGAGATGGTTGAGGCAGCTGGTGAGGATGAGAGGGAGCTAGCAGCAGAGATGGCTGCTGCCTTCCTCAATGAGAACCTGCCGGAGGCCATCTTTGGGGCGCCCAAGGCCGGGTCTGGCCAGTGGGCGTCTCTGGTGCGTCTGGTCAACCCCATCCAGGGCACCACTCTAGACCTGGTCCAACTGGAGCAGAATGAAGCTGCCTTCAGGTGAGGACAGGATGGATGAATGGAAAAGAGCTCCCCAGCTTATAGTCCTAAAAAACGGAAATGAATGAATTCTGGTTCGTTCAGCCATTCCTATGGGGGAAATTAATGGGGAAGAATGGGGTTTTGGGATAAATGCCAAAATAAGGTTAGATCTTATGTTTTGTTCTATAATGTTATGGCCCTATAAAATCCGCACTGCAGAAAAAGCAGACGGAATAACAGAATCCTGACATGTAAATGGAATTCAACAACACTTTTTTATTGTAGATAATAGGAAATCAACTTATGAGAAAATGAATTAATTAGCATAAACATAAGACATGAACAAAATGCATCATGGACCATATACGAGTAAAGTCATATTGTTTACATTTTTTTTTTTTATTACAATATCTGTGATGATGCAGACATATAATTTTTGTTTGACATGGTGGGATCTTTTGTGATCAAAAAAATTATTATGTGGGAAATGGCAGTGGAAACGCCTTTATGCGCAAATATTGATGTAGTTGGAGTCATGTGATGTTGTGTGGTCCTCCCACTACAACTCAGGAAACAATGCAGTTTATTAGGCTACAAATGAAATAAATTATAATGAACTTCACAGGGTGGTGAAAGTGCACAGTGTCGAGCTTGATGCTTCTTTCCAAAAAATGTCTTATTCTGGTGACATGATGATCAATGATAATGTTCTTGCTCCTATCCCTGGTAATCTACTTTACCTATTTTATTAGGATCCCCATTATCTGTTGCAAAAGCAGCAGCTACTCTTCCTGGGGTCCACACAAAATATGAAACATTACACAATACAGAACATTAATAGACAAGAACAGCTCAAGGACAGAACTACATCAATTTGTTTTAAATAAAATGCACATGTAGCCGACATATCAATAACAATACATACACAAACTATCTAGGTAAAATATGGGAGAGGTGTTGTGCCATGAGGTGTTGCTTTATGTTTTCTGAAACCAGGTTTGCTGTTCATTTGAGCAATATGAGATGGACCGGAGTTCCATGCAATAATGGCACTTTATGATCCTGTACCTTTTTCTTGAATTTGTTCTGGATTTGGGGATGGTAAAAAGACCTCGGGTGGGATGTTTGTCAGAGCTGTGTGTAAGTTAACTATGCGTTCAATTTGGGAGTTAATAAACTATACAATTTCATGGGGAAAGAACTATGTTCAATAGAGAAGGCAAATTCCCATGCGTGTGCTCTCTCCAGAACGCCCCGAAAAAGTGTTTTTCTTCCGGGGCTCTCTTCTCTCCAAGTGAAAATACTTATTTTTCAAAATACAAGCTCAAAGCCTTCAATAATAGACTGTTAACATGTAGGGGAAGCCATAGGAAAATGGTGGACAGATTCAATGGTTTTCAATAGCTTTTCAAAATAGAGCATAGGAGCTGAATTATTACTTTTTTTTCTGGTCGGATTTCCTTTGGGGTTTTGCCTGCCAAATCAGTTCTGTTATTGCCACCGACATAATTTTAACGGTTTTGGAAACTTCAGTCTTTTTTTATCCAACAGTATTATATGCATATCCTAGCTTCTAGGCCTGAACAACAGCCCGTTTACTTTGGGCACGCCGGACAGGCGGAAACTAGGAATTCTGCCCCCTAGCCCTAAGAAGTTTTTAACTGACAAAAATGCAAGGAAAAGCATTGACTTTTAGATTTTTATTTGGTACATGAAAACTTAAGAGAAGGTACGTTTTGTGGGTACTACGTCATCACACACAGATTTGTATCCACAACAAGTCCATTTGGTGGAAATGCGGATTCTATCATATTTGCATGAAAATCACCAGTTCACCAAACCTTCTCAATTAAATGTTAACTACAAATTAGCGTATTACCTGGCAGAATGCGTATTTGCATCAATCAAATGGCAATTTATTTTGCGAACTCTGCAATCACATGAGCGCTACAGAAATGCTGCTAACCAAACAAGGTTTCTGGCTAGCATTAAGGGTGTTTCAAAATGTACAAGTGACATTTGCGGATGATCTTATAGAACAAAATGTATAACATCTCCTAAGCCTGTGTTTAACATAAACCCTATTTTTAGCATTTGTCAACAAAAAAAATACATTTTTCCATAGGCTTTGGCCATCAAGCCATAGCGGAGTTCGCCTGCGTTAGTGCCTTCGTAAAGACGTTATAGCTCTCTGTAGGGCGACTAGGGAGATGTTGTTATTTGCTTATTTGTTCAGATTACCAGCTCTTATGCAGTTACACAGAGAAAATCTTAACTGTCATTTAAGGCAAGGTGCTGTTGAAGTAATGAATCTTCATGTCTCTTCTTGACTTAGTAATAATGGAGAGCGCTTTAAACACCTAATCTTAGCATTTAACACAGTTCACATGCAAAAGGTAGAGATTGACACAGGGAATAATACTTATCCCTTCCCACTCTCCTACATTCCCTTTGTGTTCTGTCCCTGCAGTGTGACTGTTTGTCGGTTTGCCAGCGGAGGTGAGGACTGGTATGTGCTAGTGGGGGTGGCCCGGGACATGATCCTTAACCCCCGCTCTGTGGGAGGCGGTTTCATCTACACCTATCGGCTGGGAGGGGGAGGAGACAAACTGGAGTTTATGCACAAGGTGAGTGAGTGACAGAAGATATGACTAATCCAGTGGTTTCCTGGTCTTGTTGACCACAGCTGTGTGCACAGGAATTCCCCGGCTGAAGGGCCATAATTGCCATTTGAGAGTCAGAGTACTCATTCTTGTTTCCACCCCTACCCTTTACCCAACTCCCTGAGGGACAATGGTGACTTTGTTGACGCATTCAGACTTTCTGTCCCTTTTCCAGTCTCAGCGGGTCTTATCAGTATTTTCTTCCCCTTTCATTTAACCAGGCAAGTCAACTAAGAACAAATTCCTATTTAAAAAAGTGTGATTTTGAGTGCAAAATCCTGAAAAAAATGGAGGGAAGCAGAAACCTGGAATAACAAAACCGAGAGATCTGAATTTGTGTGAAAAACGGAATCAGGCAAAAAAATTAACATTCGGGTAGGCCGCAGTTTGGACAGCATGCGTGTCAAATATACAGCTTGTTGCGTTGTGGCCATAGACACATAATACTTAGAAGGGTTTTGTAACCTCTTACCCTTGCAATTTGACAGTTAAATTGATGGATACAATAGCAATGGATGCCAGTCCTGACTTGAATGGGAACTGCCATCTAGGGTTGCTAAGGGTTCGTAAATGTTCCATGTGAATTTAAGCTTTCAATCACATGTACAGCTGATTCTCAAGATCTTGCACACTAATGAGATGCTATTGAGCCCACACTACTACACTGTCTGAGCCAAGGACTACATGCTTTCTGTTAAGTTTTGATTGCCATACTGGGTGGGGTGAATATATTTTATAACACATTTTTTTTTGTTAACTAGTTAGTAGAAGCCTACAGCAAAGTGTTTTTAAATCATTTGTAACTTGTTAACAATTTCTGTTAGTTTTTGCTACCTGGTGGGTTTTAGCTTGCTTGAGCCTGCTAACTGAGGAGTGTTAATTCACTTGTTTCCATACATGTTTCATTTTAAACATGTATCTTACAAAGAAGTTGTTTATTCTAATTGCTTAACTATTTATCTGTACATGGAATTGTATTTGGTGGTTTACAAAAATGTTCACACGAAAATACCACGGGCACTATCTGATGTGTGGAGACATTTCACTGCAGGTAAGGTAGAAGGTAAAGCTGTGTACATTTGCAAATACTGTGAAGAATGCAACAAAGATGCAGAATCAACTGACCAAGTACATACATTTCCCTCAGCACTCACAACAAGCAACCTCTGACAAAAGTCCCTCAACTTCTATTCAAGGTGAAAATGATGAATCAGACACCTTATCGATAGCAACATGTCATGGTCCTCCTGGAATTTTTTTGACTCAATGGAGGAACGTAGTCAGAGATGCTGATGAATCCTGTCTGATGTTAAGACTCTGCTTGCAGATGTAAGAGAATAAATCCATACTGCCCTGCCCACTTCACTGTTGCTCCAAGCAGAGGAAACTGCAGTTCTGAAATGCATAGTGTGAAGACTTATGCCTGAAGCCCATACACGCCGCCATGTACATGTTGGACCCCAATTATAGTTTCTCAAATGACTGCCTCGCCCATGAACGGGATCGTTTTCGGGGGAGCAAACAAAGTGCGGCAAATAAAAAAAATAATAAAAAAACATATTTAACATTCATCGATATACAAGTGTTGCATAGTCATCAAAAGCTCTGCTTCTTGGCAATATCACAGCGTTGTCAGATTTCAAAAAGTCTTCACGGCGAAAGCACATTTGTTTGAGGATAGCACCTCCAATATTTTCCACATTAGCATAAATTCATATCCAGCACGGGTCTCACAAAACCCATATAAGAGCTAAAATAAATTGCTTACCTTTCGAAGAACTTCTGCTGATGGCTGCCCAAGTGTCCAAACAAGAGAATCCATGGTTCTTTTGTTAGAAAAGGTAATATATTATATCCATAAATCTCCGTTTGGTCTGCACGTTGTGTTCAGAAAATCCACCAAGCATTTCCAGTCTACTCGCCCGTTGTACAGTGAAGAGAACGCTGCTCAAATTATACCTGTCAACTCCCCCCAAAAAAAAAAAAACATCATTTATAATTTATCCTTAGGCATTCATTTATCTATATTGGCTATTATATTTCACTCTGATAATAACCTACACGATACAGAAGGTAAACACCGTGCTGCGCGCTCCCAGGTATCTCATGCACTACACAGAAAGGATATCCTGGTATGTCATACAAAATCGACAACCTTTTGGCTCTCTCCCATTTATAAACGCTCCATTACACTGTCCAGAGACTGTTGACATCTAGTGGAAGCCATAGGTACTGTATGCTGGCAAGAGCATCCTATCTGATCCAGAGATCAACAAGGCCTATGCTGTCATCATTACCGTGTCTCGCCACCTTGGCCTGGATGAGGGATTAATTCCGACGGAAAGTTTCCACTGAGTATTCCCCAAAATGTACAATTCGACTGCCATATGGATTATATTTCGGATGTTGGTTGCAGCTGTCGGACTCTGCTAAATTATGTTACTCGTGTGGAAATCAGAAATAATTCTCTACTCAACTGTAGCCTACAGAAAATGTTATCTTGGTTGTCAAAAAGTTACTAGAAAAAGGATTTACAAGCAGGTATAAGTTGACAGCTGAGTCATCTACTTTATGAAAGTACAGCCAGATGCGCTGCTATCGTGTGTCCTGTTTACTGCACGCAGCGGAGGGAAAGTGTACAGACACATACCACAGTCCTCGCTAGGCTATTAAAAGTTTGCAGCCTGCCTTCTATTTTTAAAGCATGACATCGAATTACGAAAAAACTAAACCTGCAACAAAATCCCATGCAGAGGAGAATCAAATAGGCTTATTAAGACATATCTATTTTGTTTATATGTTTTTATGCTATATACAGCCTCTTATGCACGTAAGTGGACATTATAAAGGGCCATATTCTTTCTATTAAAATATTAGCTAGTTTGGGTCGCAGTTGTATGTACCTTTTTTTGCAACAACAAACAGGCTGTCTGGCCCACAATTCGTCGTTTTTTCAGTATGGCTCTTGCACTGGTTGAGTTTGACACCCTTGAGTTATGTGCTTGTTTTGATTTAAATAAATGCTTCAAAATTCACAAATTAGCTGATGAAGATTATGTCATGGAACAAAATGCATTAGATCTCTTAAGCCTGTGTTTACCACAGGCATTATTTTCAGAAGGGTCATAATTTCCCTTTGAGAGTCAGAGTACCATCATTCCTACCCAACTCCCTGAGGGACAATGGTGACCTTGTTGGAGCAGGCTGTCCTTTTTCCAGTCTGTGGGTCTTTTCAGTATTTTAGAGTCAATTAAGAACTTATTTACAATGATGGCCTGGCAAGAGGCAAGATTTTGTGCTAAGGACAGAATACTTAAAATGGCCTTAAACATAAGAATGTTTGCGCCTGCGTTTTGCTAGTGATGTCCACCCGACAGCACTGTCGAGATCACAATGGTGAGTTGGATGTCTGTGATTGGTGACAAAACAAAAGGCTGCATGATATAGAGTTAAGAGCCTTCAGTGTAGAGCTTGAGGCTTGCACATGTATCACCATAGTCCAACACAGAAAAGTACAACGAATCACCTATTTTCTGGCGGGAAGGAAACAACTGCTTTGTGCCGGTAGTAAAACCCAATATGCAGCTTGAGTTCCCTGAAAAATCAAATCAAATTTTGTCACATACACATGGTTAGCAGATGTTAATGCGAGTGTAGCGAAATGCTTGTGCTTCTAGTTCCGACCATGCAGTAGTATCTAACAAGTAATCTAACAAATTCACAACAACTACCTTATACACACAAGAGTAAAGGAATGAATACGAGTATGTACATATAAATATATGGATGAGCGATGGCTGACCGGCATAGGCAAGATGCAGTAGATGGTATGGAGTACAGTATATACATACATGTGTGTATACACACACACACACACACACACACATATGAGATGAGTAATGTCGGATACGTAAACATTATATACAAAATTGTTTAAAGTGGCTAGTGATACATTTGTTACATCCAATTCCTATGTATAAAGTGGCTAGAGATTTAAGTCAGTATGTTGGCAGCAGCCACTCAATGTTAGTGATGGCTGTTTAACAGTCTGATGGCCTTGAGGTAGAAGCTGTTTTTCAGTCTCTCGGTCCCAGATTTGATGCACCTGTACTGACCTCGCCTTCTGGATGATAGCGGGGTGAACAGGCAGTGGCTCGGGTGGTTGTTGTCCTTGATGATCTTTGGCCTTTCTGTGACATCGGGTGGTGTAGGTGTCCTGGAGGGCAGGTAGTTTAACCCCGGTGATGCGTTGTGCAGTCCTCACTACCCTCTGGAGAGCCTTACGGTTGTGGGCGGAGCAGTTGCCGTACCAGGCGGTGATACAGCCCGACAGGATGCTCTCGATTGTGCATCTGTAAAAGTTTGTGTGATTTTGGTGACAAGCCAAATTTCTTCAGCCTCCTGAGGTTTGTAACTTGTTAACAATTTCTGTTAGTTTTTGCTACCTGGTGGGTTTTAGCTTGCTTGAGCCTGCTAACTACGCTGTCTGTGTGGGTGGACCAATTCAGTTTGTCCGTGATGTGTACGCCGAGGAACTTAAAACTTTCCACCTTCTCCACTACTGTCCCCTCGATGTGGATAAGGGGGTGCTCCCTCTCCTGTTTCCTGAAGTCCACGATCATCTCCTTTGTTTTGTTGACATTGAGTGAGAGGTTATTTTCCTGACACCACACTCCGAGGGCCCTCACCTCCTCTCTGTAGGCCGTCTCGTCGTTGTTGGTAATCAAGCCTACCACTGTAGTGTCGCCAGCAAACTTGATGATTGAGTTGATGCGTGCTTGGCCACGCAGTCATGGGTAAACAGGGAGTACAGGAGAGGGCTGAGAACGCACCCTTGTGGGGCCCCAGTGTTGAGGATCAGCGGGGTGGAGATGTTGTTTCCTACCCTCACCACCTGGGACCGGCCCGTCAGGAAGTCCTGGACCCAGTTGCACAGGGCTGGGTCGAGACCCAGGGTCTCGAGCTTAATGACGAGCTTGGAGGGAACTATGGTGTTAAATGCTGAGCTGTAGTCGATGAACAGCATTCTTACATAAGTATTCCTCTTGTCCAGATGGGTTAGGGCAGTGTGATTGCGATTGCGCTGCCTGTGGACCTATTGGGACGGTAAGCAAATTGGAGTGGGTCCAGGGTGTCTGGCAGGATGGAGGTGACATGATCCTTGACTAATCTCTCAAAGCACTTCATGATGACGGAAGTGAGTGCTACGGGCGATAGTCATTTAGCTCAGTCACCTTAGCTTTCTTGGGAACAGGAACAATGGTGGCCCTCTTGAAGCATGTGGGAACAGCAGACTGGGATAGGGACTGATTGAATATGTCCGTAAACACACCAGCCAGCTGGTCTGCGATGCTCTGAGGACACGCCAGGGATGCCATCTGGGCCGGCAGCCTTGCGAGGGTTAACACATTTAAATGTTTTTCTCACATTGGCTGCGGTGAAGGTGAGCCCGCAGGTTTTGGTAGCGGGCCGTGTCGGTGGCACTGTATTGTCCTCAAAGCGAGCAAAGAAGTTGTTTAGTTTGTCTGGGAGCAGGACGTCATGGTCCGCGACGGGCTGGTTTTCTTTTGTAGTCCGTGATTGACTGTAGACCCTGCCACATTCCTCTTGTGTCTGGAGCCATTGAATTGTGACTCTACTTTGTCTCTATATTGACGCTTAGCTTGTTTGATTGCCTTGCGGAGGGAGTAGCTGCACTGTTTGTATTCAGTCATGTTTCCGGTAGCCTTTACCTGGTTAAAAGCAGTGGTTCGCGCTTTCAGTTTTGGCGCGAATGCTGCCATCAATCCATGGTTTCTGGTTGGGGAAGGTTTTGATATTTGCTATGGGTACAACATCACCAATGCATTTGCTAATAAACTCGCTCACCGAATCAGCGTATACATCAATGTTGTTGTCAGATGCTATCCGGAACATATCCCAGTCCACGTGCTCAAGCAATCTTGAAGCATGGAATCAGATTGTTCGGACCAGCGTTGAACAGACCTGAGAACGGGCGTTTCCTGTTTTAGTTTCTGTTTGTAGGCTGGGAGCAACAAAATGGAGTCATGGTCAGACTTGCGAAAGGAGGCGGAGAATAGCCTTGTATGCATCACGGAAGTTGGAGTCCAGGATTTTACCAGCCCGGGTGGCACATTCGATATGCTGGTAAAATTTCGGGAGCCTTGTTCTTAAATTAGCCTTATTAAAATCCCCAGACACAATAAATGCAGCCTCAGGATATGTGGTTTCCAGTTTACATAGAGTCCGATGAATTTCTTTCAGTGCCGTCGATGTATCAGCTTGAGGGGGATGTACACGGCTGTGATTATAATCGAAGAGAATTCTCTTGGTAGATAATGCGGTCTGCATTTGATTGTAAGGAATTCTATGTCAGGTGAACAAAAGGACTTGAGTTCCTGTATGTTGTTATGATCACACCACGTCTCGTTAATCATAAGACACACACCCCCGCCCTTCTTCTTACCAGAGAGATGTTTGTTTCTGTCGGCGCGATGCGTGGAGAAACCAGGTGGCTGTACCGACTCTGATAACGTGTCCTGAGTGAGCCATGTTTCCGTGAAACTAAGAACGTTGCAGTCTCGGATGTCTCTCTGAAAGGCAACCCTTGATCGGATTTCGTCTACTTTGTTGTCAAGAGACTGTACATTGGCAATTAAAATACTCGGGAGAGGTGCACGATGCGCCTGGCCGACGTAGCTTGACCAAAAGACCGGGCGCTGCTTCCCTCTTCTCGGCGCCGCCCGTTGTTTTGAGTAGCCACGCATATCCAGTCTGTTGTTGTTTGGGTTAACGAAAGGAGAATCCTCTTTGGGAAAGTCGTATTCCTGGTCGTAATGTTGGTAAGTTGACGTTGCTCTTGTATCCAATAGTTCCTCCCGGTTGTATGTAATAAAACTTAATATTTTCCGGGGTAAGAAGTAAAACATAAAAAAACAAAATACTGCGTGGTTTCCTGAGAACGTGAAGCGAGGCTGCCATCTCTGTCGGCGCCGGAAGATGTAACATCTCTGTCGGCGCCGGAAGACGGCAAGGTTCTCTACATGGGTGGTGAAGCTCATCTTCTCATCCACCCCAAACTCCCAGAAATGTGTATGCTTTGACATGCTCTACAGAATGTGCTTTCAAGGTAGAATGTTACTGACCTGTACGATCAGTTGTTGTTTACATGGTAAAGGAATGTTGTTTTGACAGACTCCAGTGGAGGATGTTCCGCTGGCAATCGCTCCGTTCCAGGGCCGTGTGCTGGTGGGCGTTGGCAAACTGCTGCGCATCTACGACCTGGGCAAGAAGAAGCTGCTCAGGAAGTGTGAGAACAAGGTGAGATGGGTGTCTGACGTCTCACACACACACACACAAAAAAATACAAATACACAAGGATGTATAAAAAAACTATTGACTCTGCTGTGTAAACACCGGACCAGACGGCATTGTGGTAATTGGCTGGTTAGGAAGGCTGACAAGCTGCTCCTGCAACTGTCTTTTGTAATTGCACCACTTTCTGTTGTGTTACGAAGTGGGATTCAAATGGATATAATTGTCATTTTTTTGTCAACGATCTACACAAAATACTGTGTGTTCTCAATTGACTGGTATTTAGCTATGTTTTTTTTTATCGATTGTAGGGCTGTAGCCACAGAATTCTCGTAGTTTTCGATCATCAATCACAACATTTTCAGCTGGCAAAATACAGCCAATGGTGCGCACGCCGCCTTGCCACAGCTGCTTCAGCAAACGGCGTCAAGCACTCCCACACAGCTAGCAAACTAGTACTCGTCATGGAAATGGGGATGGCGGAATGTGAATTTGGACCAATCACTGTCAACCCATACATTAAAACATAGCCAAAAAAAAAAACGTTTTACCTTATATTTCAGTCAAAGGACGTCCATTGACCGTGAAACAACCTCAGGACGTTCCAATACTTTTTAGCAATACTATATCACATCGATCTTACTCTGGTAGGTTGAGGAATACCTTCCGCCAAGAGCAAATATCAACATAGTGATTTTTGCGTTTTTCACAAAAAGGGCTGTCGCAAAGATTTGAAAGTGCTTAGCACAGCACTTGCTTTACATTTACACTCGTGTCATGTACAGTTTATAACTTACAGTATTCGTATTTTTAGACATCGGTAACAACTGCCATATTAATGTTTTTAAAATGATTTATGACATATTATTGACATTTAGTGAAAATTGATTTGTCCATTTATGATGGTATTTGATGTTTCTGAATAATAGTTTTAAATATGCTTTTTTGAGTAGTGGTTTTAATGGGCTTTCTCCAGTCTGATTGCTTTATACTGTTCAACAAAACTTCACTGTCAGTTTTTATCCTATTATTTTAGGTGGAAGTCGTCTTATTTGTAGAACATTAAATATTAATCCTCCTGTGTAGCCACAAACTCTGGTACCCGACCAGTGGTTACCGTTGGCGGAGTTATTTAATTCCAGCATTAACTTCAAGAATGTAATCTATTAATTTCCTGCAGTAATTTATCATGTATACACATGTTTCTTTTGTCTTAGTATGCCTCATTTCTTTATCAGAATAATGATTCTATTTGATCTCTATTAAATTTCAGTTTTTACTTTCGCAACGTGTCGGCAGTATGACGTTTTCCCTGGGTCTCTACTCCCGAAGTTGTTGACTTTTGCTTGCAAGTTCGCTAGTCGTTCTCAGCTGTTAGCAGTTTCTTACTGCTGGTAAAATGTATTGCTATATTTCTTTTGCATCATTAGTGAATTATTTAATGGAACAAATGGAACAAATCATGTATCCACAGCATTGTGTGGATAGATACCAGTTTAATAGTAAAATACAATATACCACCCAGCCTAGTTGAAGACTAACCTGAAGTGAGTATTTTAGGTTAGTCAAGGTCTCAAAGGAATCAAGTTGACCACGGTTGAATTATCTAAGTGTAGTAATCGAGTTCGGGAGAAGATTGATTTGTAAGAATCTCCTTCCAAAAGCAAGATAAAAGGCCAACATCATCCATCCATTCATCCATTGTACCAAAGGACAATTTACCACTGTCCACCTCTTGTTTAGGTTCCAGACCTTAAAATAAAATCCATATGGCAGTCCGTTGAGAACAGAGGTGTTGAGTTGATGTCATCTGTCTCGTTTACAGCATGTGCCCAACCTGGTGACTGGTATCCACACCATCGGTCAGCGGGTCATAGTGACTGACGTACAGGAGAGTCTGTTCTGGGTGCGCTACAAGCGCAACGAGAATCAGCTGATCATCTTCGCTGACGACACCCACCCTCGCTGGGTCACCACCGCCTGCCTGCTGGACTATGACACCATGGCTTCAGCGGACAAGTTTGGCAACATCAGTATTGTATGTATTACAGTATTGTATTGTTCCTTTCTGACAAAGGTTTTGGGTATTATATCGGATACTACCTTTCCTCTAAAAGGAAGTGTTTGCCAGACGCCTCATACTAACAGTTTTGTCCAATTTATGATATTTAAATGATGCCACAAACATGTTGAAGGCTTTTACACTTACATTTTGTACCCCCTCAGGTGCGCCTTCCCCCTAACACCAGTGACGATGTGGATGAGGACCCGACTGGGAACAAAGCGTTGTGGGATAGAGGTCTGCTGAACGGAGCTTCTCAGAAGGTACAGGCTTTCTGCTCCTCTGTCACAGCATCACAGCTCTATAGACTTGTTGTCTGTCTCTCGCTCTGTGAATCACTGTTTGTCTTGGGGATGTTGTGGTTTGCCTCATCCGAGGCCACACCTGCTCTCCAACTCTTGGCAGCTCTCCCGGCCAATTTGCTGTTAAATATGCAGTTTTCCTTTTAGCTGTTTATTGGAAGATTTTAACTTCTTAGGGTGCGGTGGGGCGCTAGCGTGTTAGGGTTCGTTCCTTGTTTCCTTATCAATCATTGGCTCGTTGGTGAAAATATCTTTAATTAAATCATTCAAAAACCTTTATTAATGCAATTGCAGACAGAAGTTGACAAACAGGAACTTAGCACGCATGTTTCCGAGTAAGTTCTGCACTTTAGGGAAAGTCTAAGTTGCTTTTATCATGCTTGTAGCCAACCCTCTGTGATGTCACTGCGCTCATTTATTACTATCTACTTATAAGACCAAGCCCATGCATCCACAGCTGCACAAACATATAGTTCGGTGTTATCTAAACGCTAGGCAATAAATGTCCACTCCCCAAAGTTGATTTATTGTGGAATGTCTTGACTAGTCTCTTATCTCCCCCACTCTTATAACCCCTCCCCTTCTATTAATATAACATAAGCATAATCAATTATTATAATACATCAAACATTTAGTACAGCCTTATCATGACCACTAGGTGATCTTCTAACAAGCGCCCCACTCCCGACACTACCCGGTGAAATGCAAGGCACCAAATTCAAAATCCAAAAGTTGAATTATTAAACATGCATCAATATACAAGTGTTGCATAGTCATCTTGGCAATATCACAGCGTTTTCAGATTTCAAAAAGGCTTTACGGCGAAAGCACCACATTTGATTGTTTGAGGATAGCACCTCACATTTTTCCCATTACCATAAATTCATAAGCCTACACGGTTCACACAACACATTTCACAGCGAAAACAAATCAATTACCTTTTGAAGAACTTCTGCTGAGGGCTTCCCAAGTGTCCAACGAAGACAATCCATGGTTCTTTTGTTAGAAAAAGTAATGTATTATATCCATAAATCTCCATTTGATTGACGCGTTATGAGAAAATACAGCGTCGACTCGTCCATTGAAACGTGAAGAGAACTTGTTCAACTTATACCTGTAAACTTGTCCAAGAACAATCAAACATAATTGATAATGTATCCTTAGGAACACTTATGTGTAAATAGTATAATATTTCAACCGGAATATAAATTGGGCGATAAGAAAGGAAAAAACCACAGAGCGCGCCAGCCAGGAACGCGCCTTTAACTCTATTGACATTCTGTGTGACCACTTCCTAATTCTTCTTCTTCTGCCATATAAAGCATCTAAACACTTTCTCGAGACTTTTCATAAGGGAGGGGTTCCAAATGAGGCAATGTGTCAATCACTTTTTTCAGGACAGAAATTCCTCGGATTTTCGCCTGCCATATTCGTTCTGTTATACTCACAGACCAAATGTTGAAACTTTTAGAAACTTCAGAGTGTTTCCTATCCAATAGTACTAAATATGTGCATATCCTATTTTCTGGGCCTGAATGGGAGGCATTTTACTTTGGGCATGCCAGGCTCTCCAAAACAGTCACCTCGTGCGCTGCTCCCAAAGAAGTTAAGAGCTAGAAGATGTTTAAGTAGTCAGTGGGAAATTCCCTCAGCTTGGACTTATTGTGGGCAATTGGTAAAAAGGGTGCACATAAGCAATGTTTTCTGGGTGTGTCATGAGTGAGAAATGTTCTGTAATTCCCTGTCTGTGCCTGACCCTGTACCATGTCTGTTCCCCTGTGTCAGGCTGAAGTGATCATGAACTACCACATTGGGGAGACAGTGCTGTCACTGCAGAAGACCACGCTGATCCCTGGAGGCTCGGAATCTCTGGTCTACACAACTCTGTCTGGAGGCATCGGCATCCTGGTGCCCTTCACCTCCCACGAGGTACCCCACACACTCACTCACTCACACACATACAGTTCCTTCAGAAAGTATTCATACGGCTGGACTTATTCCACGATTTGTTGTTACAGCTTGAATTCAAAATGGATTAAATATATTTTTTTAATATCACCAATGTACACACAACACCCCATAATGTTTAAGTGAAAATATGTTTTGAGAGTTTTGCAAATGTATTGATAATGAAATACAGACATCAAATTTACATAAGTATTTGCACCCCTTTGCTATGACACTCCAAATTCAGCTAATGTGGGTCCAATTTCCATCATTTCAACTTGTTTGGTGTCCACCTGTGGCCAATTCAACATGATTGAGAAAGAAACAGACCAGTCTATAGAAGGTTCCACAGTTGACAGTGCATGTCAGAGCAGAAACGATTGGGTTAAAGGAACTGTCCGTACATCTTCTAGATAGAGTAGTGATGAGTCATACAGTGCATTCGGAAAGTATTCAGACCCCTCGACTTTTTCCACATTTTGTTACGTTTTAGCCTTATTCTAAAATTGATTATATTAATTTTCCCCCTCATCAATCTACACACACTACCCCATAATGACGAAGCGAAAACAGCCTTACTTGCATATGTATTCAGGCCCTTTGCTATGAGTCTTGAAATTGAGCTCCGGTGCATCCTGTTTTCATTGATTGTCCTTGATGTTTCTACAACTTGACTGGTCCACCTGTGGTAAATTCAATTGATTGGACATTATTTAGAAAGGCACACACCTGTGTATATATAAAGGTCCCACAATTTACCGTGCATGTCAGAGCAAAAACCAAGCCATGAGGTCAAAATAATTGTTGTAGTTCTCAGAGACTACAGGTTTGTGTCCAGATCTGGGAAAGGGTACCAAAAAATGTCTGCAGCATTGAAGGTCCCCAAGAACACCGTGTCCTTCATCATTCTTAAATGGAAGTTTGGATCCACCAAGACTCTTCCTAGAGCTGGTCGCCCAGCCAAACAGCAATCAGGGGAGAAGGGCCTTGGTCAGGGAGGTGACCAAGAACCTGATGGTCACTCTGACAGAGTTCCTGAGTTCCTCTGTGGAGATGGGAGACCCTTCCAGAAGGACAACCATCTCTGCAGCACTCCACCAATCAGGCCTTTATGGAAGTGGCCAGGTGGAAGCCACTCCTCAGTAAAAGGCACATGACAGCCCGCTTAGTTTGCCAAAATGCACCTAAAGACTCTCAGACCATGTGAAACAAGATTCTCTGGTCTGATGAAACCAAGATTGAACTCTGGCCTGAATGCCAAGCATCACGTCTGGAGGAAACCTGCTACCATCCCCACGGTGAAGCATGGTATTGGCAGCATCATGCTGTGGGGATGTTTTGATTGGCGCATAGTACAGAGAGATCCTTGATGAAAACCTGCTCCAGAGTGCTCAGGACCACAGACTGGGGTGACGGTTCACCTTCCAACAGGACAATAACCCTAAGCACACAGCCAAGACAATGCAGAAGTGGCTTCGGGACAAGTCTCTGAATGTCCTTGAGTGGCAACCGATTCTGTGGTCTAATGAGACAAAAATGTAACTCTTTGGCCTGAATGCAAAGTGCTATGTCTGGTCGATCATAACCTGTCTAACACCATCCCTACTGTAGGGCATGGTGGTGGCACCATCATGCTATGGGGATGCTTTTCAGTGTCAGGGACTGGGAGACTGGTAAGAAACAATGAATGGAGCCAAATACAGACAAATCCTTGATGAGAAACTGCTTCATAGTGCAAACTACTGTGGACTGGGGTGAAGATTTACATTCCAACAGAATGACCCCAAGCATACAGCCAAAGCAATGCTGGAATGGCTTCAGAACAAGAATGTGAAAGTCGTTGTGTGGCCCCAGCCAAAGCCCAGACTTGAATCCCATTGAAAATCTGTGGATTGACTTTTAAGATTGCTGTTGAAATTGGCATTCCACATGAGAAAGGTTGCAGTCTCCTCATGTAGCCTATCGGCAACTTCAGGAGGGTAAAGCCAGTAGGAGTGGGACAAGGATGGTCAGATTACGCTTTTTTTTTTTGGTTGTCTTGCAGATATCTCTCTCGTAATTTTCATTAAACAGTGCACTTAAAGCATCAGACAAGCTCAATGCATATATAGTTGATTTTGATTTAAACACAAGGTGTCTACAGTGCATTTGGAAAGTATTCAGACCCCTTGACTTTTTCCACGTTTTGTTACGTTACACCCTTGTTCTAAAGTAGATTACATTTAATTGTTTTCCTCATCAATCAGTACCCCATAATGACGACGCGAGAACAGGTTTTTAGAAATGTTTGCAGATGTATAATTTTTTTAACATAAGTGTTCAGACCCTTTGCTATGAGACTCGAAATTGAGCTCCGGTGCATCCTGTTTTCATTGATCGTCCTTGATGTTTCTACAACTTGACTGGTCCACCTGTGGTAAATTCAATTGATTGGAAAGGCACACACCTGTCTATGTGACAGACTGCCTCGATTCAGTCTTATGTAGCAACATTTAAAATTGTGTTTTTTACATTGGATAAAAGTAGAGACTCAGAGATAGAAAATTGTATATTATTCACTGCAGTTGAAGAACAATGGTAAAGTAATTCTGCGTTGAAAGTTGATTAACTTGAAACCCCACTTTTGAGACAATGGTCGTTGAATGTTTTGGTACACCTACTGGAGAGTTCTTCTTTGTCTACACCCATTCAGCCTTATTCACACCCTCTTAAGCCTTAGCACCACCCATTTCTTTAAGGATTCACGTTGAGGCCATTTGCTAAACAGAGTTATTTGTTTTGTTAACAACCAAAGATTTCAAGACTAAAAGTAGTAGCCTACAATACTTAACTCCAGGTAAAAATACACTTTATCTAGTCATTGGCCTATATCCTAATCTGACTTTTGTGCAGGTCATGTTGTTCTTCACATTACTGTCTCTGGTAAACCCACGCTATATCAAATAAATGTCACATGCACAGGATACAGGTGTAAACAGTACAGTAAAATGGTTTCTTGTAAATAAGAATTTGTTATAACTGACTTGCCTAGTTAAATAAAGGTTAAATAAAAAATGTTTATAGCATAGTAGCAATATCAAAAATAGAAAGTGTCCAGATAAAAAATATTTTATATATATTTTGTTTAGACATCAAGCTAGCTAGCTAAACAATGAACCGGCATAATCCCCCTAATCATGGATGTATGCTTCACGGCAGACTGGAACCATTTAACTCTGTTTTGTTTGTAGCAACATCTTATTTGTGCAGCGTTGTCAAGTCACACCGGTTCACACTGACCGTGGCATGTGCAGAAAGTAGAAAATCACTTTATCTAACTGATCTGTCGATGGTGCCTGCTAAATTTTAATTTAACAATTTTATTTGTATCTAAGGATGGAATTCAAGTTTGATATTAAGGCACATGAAAGTTCACTTGTTCCAGAAGGCATTTCCGCCCAAAAATTCATTTTGATAAAAAATGACCTGGCACCATCCCCACGCATGGTGGTGGCCGCATCATGCTGGGGGGATGTTTTTCAGGGACTGGGAGAGTAGTCAGGATAGAGGGAAAGATGAACAGAGCCAAGTACAGAGAGATCCTTGATGATAAACCTGCTCCAGAGTGCTCAGGACCTCCGACTGGGGCTAAGGTTAACCTTCCAACAGGACAGTGACCCTAAACACACAGCCAAGACAACGCAGGAGTGACTTCAGGACACGTCCTTGAGTGGCCCAGCCAGAGGCCCGGACTTGAACCCGATCTAACATCTCTAGAGACCTGAAAATAGCCGTGCAGCGACACACTCCATCCAATCTGACAGAGCTTGAGAAGATCTGCATAGAAGAATGGGAGAAACTCCAAGTACAGGTGTGCCAAGCTTGTAGCGTCATACCCAAGAAGACTCAAGACTGTAATCGCTGCCAATGGTGCTTCAACAAAGTACTGAGTAAAGGGTCTGAATACTTGTGTAAATGTCATATTTAATTTTATTTTTATTAAATGTGCTAACAATTCTAACAACCTGTTAATGCTTAGTAATTAGTGTATTATGTGTAGAATGATGGAAAGAACAATTGAATACATTTTAGAGTAAGGCTTTAACGTAACAAAATGTGGATAAAGTCAAAGGGTCTAAACTTTCTGAATGCACTGTATATATGGAAAAATACACGTTTAAAATTTCAACCAATCAATTGGTCAAAATATTTTTTGGGGTCGGGACAGCCCTAATTGACGGCGAAAATTAATCTATGGTGTTTGTCTGTCTTCAGGATCATGACTTCTTCCAGCACTTAGAAATGCACATGCGCTCAGAGTTCCCCCCTCTGTGTGGCAGGGACCACCTCAGCTTCCGCTCCTACTACTTCCCTGTAAAGGTGGGTACTACCTGATTAGGTTGACTTACTATTCCCCTAGGATGGTGGGGCAAAGAAACCCACAATTTATACTCCCAGCGATGTAGAGGGAATGTGTCCAGAGGACACCACTATTAACTAATGGAATCTGATACCAAATATTCTTTATAACAAGTTATGCCAGAAACCAACTGCATGTGGTTTCTGACATGCATTTGGCTGGATTAGTATTGTAATTATTATGGATCCCCATTAGCTGCTGCCTTGACAGGAACTACTCTTCCTGGGGTTTATTATGGAATCCCTGTTAGTTCCTGCCAAGGCAGCAGCTACTCTTCCTGGGGTCCAGCCAAATTTAAGGCAGTTATACATTTGAAAAACACGACAGTACATTTATAACAGATTTCACAACATATTAAGTGTGTGCCCACATGCCCCTACTCTACTACCACATATCTATAATGTGTGTGTGTGTGTATAGTGCAGTGCGTGTGTTATCGTGTGTTTGTATGCATGTGTCTTTGTGTTGCTTCAAAGTCCCCGCTGTTCCATAAGGTGTATTTTTTTAAGTATTCAATTTTACTGCTTGCTTGAGTTACTTGATGTGGAATAGAGTTCCATGTAGTCATAGCTCAATGACCTTTTGTGCGCCTCCCATAGTCTGTTCTGGGTTTGGGGACTGTAGACATGCTGTGAATTATTAACAAATTGCATGCTGTCTCTGTTGAACATGATGGCAGAAATCAGAAGCCAGGTTCTTTGGCCATCCAGACAGTCTTAACTACTGTGTCTGACCCTCTCTCCTGTCTGTGTGTGCAGAATGTGATAGATGGAGATCTGTGTGAGCAGTTCAACTCCATGGACCCCCACAAGCAGAAGAGTGTTGCTGAGGAGCTGGACCGTACTCCCCCTGAGGTCTCAAAGAAACTGGAGGACATCCGCACACGCTATGCCTTCTAGAACCCTCCTGTATTGTACATACACAAATACACTCACTGTGCTGCGCTATGTTAACATGAGGAGGAGGTGAGAGTTTTCTTGGTGTACTGCCGAGATGTCGACAAAACAGTTTCCTTGCCTCACCATCTATGAACACTCTGAATCGATCTTTCGGCCCCGTTTTCTTCATTAGGCCAATAAAAAGTCACAAATTGTGGTGAATATTTACCCAAAGGTTTTCACATGTCATTTACACGTAGCTGGATTCTGTAGAATTTATCATGTGTGTAGCATCAGTGCTTTAGTCTCATACAGGAGCAGTTGCTGGGTTTTCAACCGTGAGTAAACCCTTTGATAGAATTAGCTCAACTGTTTTTGCATTGTGTGATTTGTTTAAATGATCCATTTTAAGCTTTTTTTTTCTGTAACTGTGTGCTACAAATGGATTTTGCTTTCTGTATCGATTTGAATCCTAAAAAAGTGTCAGTGTCCAGCAGCTGTTTATTTTGTGCTTAATAAGTATATTCCTTTGATGGACAAATTGTCCATCTCTATTACACAGGATGACAGGATTGTGTAAAAATAGATAAAGAATACCCACACTGTAGGAGAGAAATACCATTCTGTATTAGTCATGAGAAAACAGGCAGGCCAATTTGTAAATAAAGTTTTTTTTTTAATCTCTTGTAATGCCTTGTCACATTGTCTGTTATAATTTGGGGAGAGGCAAAGGAGCAGTGAGTTTAAACAATATCAGCATAGTTTACTGTTTAAGGGGATTACAAAGCCTGCTCTGACTTTGGCTTTCATTTTACAATAGGTCTTCTGTGTCTTGTTTTTCAGTCTGCTCATTAATGGAATTTTGAATTTTTCACTGAAATGAAACCGCTATAATAACCTCATCGATCATAGCCTTGTCTTTTTTTTTTTTTGCCTAAATGACAAACTCAAATCTAACTGCCTGTAGCTCAGAACCTGAAGCAAGGATCCACATGTTCTTGATACCATTTGAAAGCAAACACTTTGAAGTTTGTGGAAATGTGAAATTCATGTAGGAGAATATAACATTAGATCTGGTAAAAGATAATACAAAACATTAGTTATTTTTTTCTTCTTTGAAATGCAAGAGAAAGGCCATACTTTCAGATAGGAGACTGTAATTTAGATTTGGGGCACCAGATGGCAGCCGTGTGTGTACAAAGTTTCAGACTGATCCAGTGAAGAATTACATTACTACACAATATTTTGTGTCAAGTCTGCCAGGAGTTTGCCCAAATGTGCGGAATTGGTCAATTGATACATTTGCAAGTTCATAACTATAGAGAACATACAAAAATGCTATGGTAATAGAACATACAACTACACACTCCCAGGAATGTCATACATGATGAATCATTGGCTTATACACTAACTTTCTTAAATCTAGATGTCCGGGCCGGTTGGGTGTGGAGCCAGAGACAGAAGTGGGGTCAAACTGTAGACCCCAGTTCCTACATTTTGAACATAAACATTTATTTTATCAACCAAAACTACGCTTCATTTTATCTCTGGAACAGGCCCTCATCCCCGTCATTCGCTGGAGAAAGAAACTGAGATTTAGCGCAAAGAGATTGGGGTGCGGAGGATCAAGCGACGAGTGGCTAATCTGCCTTTGCCATCCGTACTGTTAGCTAACGTTCAATTGCTGGGCAATAAATGGGACGAACTGAAAGCATGTATATCCTACCAACGGGGCATAAGATATTCGTTTTTAATATTTCACAGAGTCGTGGCTGAACGGCAACATTAACATACAGCTGGCGGGTTATACACATCGGCAGGATAGAACTGAAGCCTCTGGTAAGACACGGGGCCTAGGTATATTTATAAACAGCTGGTGCACGATATCTAAGGAAGTCAAGGTTTTTCTCGCCTGAGGAAGAGTATCTCATGATAAGCTGTAGAACACACTATCTACCTAGTGAGTTTATCTGTATTTTTCGTAGCGGTCTACAGTCGTGAAGTTTGCTGCTTCAGTGTCTTTAGATATTTTTGTCAGATGTTACTATGGAATACTGAAGTATAATTACAAGCATTTCATAAGTGGCAAAAGCTTTTATTGACAATTACATGAAGTTGATGCAAAGAGTCAATATTTGCAGTTTTGACCCTTCTTTTTCAAGACCTCTGCAATCCGCCATGGCATGCTGTCAATTAACTTCTGGGTCACATCCTGACTGATGGCAGCCCATTCTTGCATAATCAATGCTTGGAGTTTGTCAGAATTTGTGGGTTTTTGTTTGTCCACCCGCCTCTTGAGGATTGACCACAAGTTCTCAATGGTATTAAGGTCTGGGGAGTTTCCTGGCCATGGACCCAAAATATCGATGTTTTGTTCCCCGAGCCACTTAGTAATCACTTTTGCCTTATGGCAAGGTGCTCCATCATGCTGGAAAAGGAATTGTTCGTCACCAAACTTTTCCTGGATGGTTGGAATAAGTTGCTCTCGGAGGATGTGTTGGTACCATTCTTTATTCATGGCTGTGTTCTTAGGCAAAATTGTGAGTGAGCCCACTCCCTTGGCTGAGAAGCAACCCCACAAATGAATGGTCTCAGGATGCTTTACTGTTGGCATGATGGTAGCTCCGGACAAGATTTTGTCTGGATGCCCCAAACAATCGGAAAGGGGATTCATCAGAGAAAATGACTTTACCCCAGTCCTCAGCAGTCCAATCCCTGTACCTTTTGGAGAATATCAGTCTGTCCCTGATGTTTTTCCTGGAGAGAAGTGGCTTCTTTGCTGCCCTTCTTGACACTAGGCCATCCTCAAAGTCTTCGCCTCACTGTGAGTGCAGATGCACACCTGCCTGCTGCCATTCCTGAGCAAGCTCTGTACTGGTGGTGCCCCGATCCCGCAGCTGAATCAACTTTAGGAGACGGTCCTGGCGCTTGCTGGACTTTCTTGGGCGCCCTGAAGCCTTCTTCACAACAATTAAACTGCTCTCCTTGAAGTTCTTGATGATCCGATAAATGGTTGATTCTAGGTACAATCTTACAGGAAGCGATATCCTTGCATGTGAAGCCCTTTTTGTGCAAAGCAATGATGACGGCACGTGTTTCCTTGCAGGTAACCATGGCTGACAGAGGAAGAACAATGATTCCAAGCACCACCCTCCTTTTTAAGCTTCCAGTCTGTTATTCGAACTCAATCAGCATGACAGAGTGATCTCCAGCCTTGTCCTCGTCAACACTCACACCTGTGTTAACGAGAGAATCACTGACATGACGTCAGCTGGTCCTTTTGTGGCAAGGCTGAAATGCAGTGGAAATGTTTTTGGGGGATTCAGTTAATTTGCTTTGCAAAGAGGGACTTTGCAATTAATTGCAATTCATCTGATCACTCTTCATGACATTCTGGAGACATCTGACAAACTGAGGCAGCAGACTGTGAAAATTAATATTTGTGTCATTCTCAACTTTTGGCCACGACTGTACATGCCACCATAGACCGATGCTGGCACTAAAACCGCACTCAATGAGCTGTTCAAAAGTTTGGGGTCACTTAGAAATGTCCTTGTTTTCCATGAAAACATAACTGAAATGAGTTGCAAAATGAATATGAAAAATAGTCAAGATGTTGACAAGGTTATAAATAATGATTTTTAATCAAACTTGGCTTTTGTCAAAGAATCCTCCATTTGCAGCAATTACAGCCTTGCAGACCTTTGGCATTCTAGTTGTCAATTTGGTAATTTGGTAATCTGAAGCGATTTCACCCCATGCTTCCTGAAGCACCTCCCACGGCAGGTAGCCTAGTGGTTAGGCGGCAGGTAGCCTAGTGGTTAGAGCGTTGGACTTGTAACCGGAGGGTTGCAAGTTCGAATCCCCAAGCTGACAAGGAAAAATCTGTCGTTCTGCCCCTGAACAAGGCAGTTAACCCACTGTTCCCCGGGCGCCGAAGACGTGGATGTCGATTAAGGCAGCCCCCCGCACCTCTCTGATTCAGAGGGGTTGGGTTAAATGCGGAAGACACATTTCGGTTGAAGGCATTTGGTTGTACAACGGGTTGAGATCCGGTGACTGTTCTGGCCACTCCATAATAGACAAAATACCAGCTGGCTGCTTCTTCTCTAAACAGTTACTGCATAGTTTGGAGCTGTGCTTTGGGTCATTGTCCAGTTGTAGGAGGAAATTGGCTCCAATTAAGTTTTTTCTGCGTCTCACAAATGTTCTTCTTTGTGATCCGAACACCTCAAACTTAGATTTGTCTGTTATGGACACTTTTTTCCAATCTTCTTCTGTCCAGTGTCTGTGTTCTTTTGCCCATCTTAATCTTTTAGTTTTTATTGGCCAGTCTGAGATATGGATTTTTCTTTGCAACTCTCCCAATAAAGGCCAGCATCCCGGAGTCGCTTCTTCACTGTTGATGTTTTGCGTGTACTATTTAATGAAGCTGCCAGTTGAGGACTTGTGAGGTGTCTGTTTCTCAAACTAGACACACTAATGTACTTGTCCTCTTGCTCAGTTGTGCACGGGGCCTCCCACTCTTTCTATTTTGGTTAGACAGTTTGCGCTCTTCAGTTTCTTGGAAATTTCTCGCATGGAATAGCCTTCATTTCTCAGAACAAGAATAGACTGATGAGTTTCAGAAGAAAGATCTTTGTTTCTATTTTCTGTTTCCATTTTGAGCTTGTAGTCAAACCCACACATGCTGATGCTAGTCTAAAGAAGGCCAGTTTTATTGCTTCTTTAATCAGAACAACAGTTTTCAGCTGTGCTAACATAATTGCAAAAGGGTTTTCTAATAATCAATTAGCCTTTTAAAATAAAAAGAACTTGGATTAGCTAACACAGCGTGCCATTGGAACACATGAGTTATGGTTGCTGATAATGGGCCCCTCTACGCCTATGTAGATATTCCATAAAAAATCTGCTGTTTCCAGCTACAATAGTCATTTACAACGTTATCAATATCTACACTGTATTTCAATTTTAGTTTTCATTGATAAGCAATTTTGGTGCGTTACTAATTGGTAGTAAGGCAATTAGTCAATGTATTAGGACATTTATATTGAATGGTCAAGATACAGGTTAAGGCACTGATGCCCTACAAGGGTTATGTTGAGGCACTGCTTTTTCCTCTACTTTTAATTTTCAACGTGTCATTCAACAGCAGAACATAATACCATTGTGCCATTCTCCAAGTTGATGTTGTGCCATTCTCGAGGTTGATGTTGTGCCATTCTCGAGGTTGATGTTGTGCCATTCTCGAGGTTGGTGTTGTGCCATTCTTGAGGTTGGTGAGATTGCTGGGAATATAGGTAGTTAGGCATAGTGCAGAGAGATGTTTGTAAACTAAGTGTGGTATCGTTCAGTGAGGAAGTTTGTGCATATTTGTGTGATCAGTGTTACACCCCAGTGTATGTTTGTTATTATGGCTTGAAGAGGTGCTTATTCTTTGGAATTTGTTTGTCATTCACCACAGTTTGACTCAAGACTTAACCAGTTGCCATGTTAATGTAGCTTCTCAAAATGAGGGTGAAACATCCTTTCTGCTGGCCAGAGATAGGCCTTTAATTGGGAAGTCTATTTTCAAAATGCATGCAGTTTTACATAAAAAGGTATACTTAGTAATCTGTCTCAGACATGTATTTACTTAAATTGGTTATGTATGTGTTATTTACATCAGTGAAATAGTTTTCTAAAGTAACTTTAGTAAATTCCATTGACCTCTTTACTGCATCTGTTTTATGCAAACGTCTTGGTGTTGTAACTGCAAGCAGGAATTAATATGTTAGCATACTAACTACAATATTGAGCACCGGGGTCGTTCACCCCGCCCCTTGCTTGAGGGAGTAAGAATGCTGAGGATGTACATTCCCTTCGTTGGAGAGTCATTGGTCTCCATCTTCTGGGATTTCCCCCCGATGTCACTTTGTCTGGACTAGCAGATGGTGTTATGATTAAGGTTTGGTTTGAGATTTTGGGGTCGGCACTGTACATGGAATGCCCCTTTTCAAAATGTCTTCAGTGTCTATCTGGCTCTAGAACAACCTGAAATCTGAAGTGACAGTGCATCTCAATGGTCTACAGCGGGGGCCAGAGACGAGGTACAGCAGCTTGTCCGTAGCCAGATCTAAAACCTATCCTAATGAATAATGAAAATTACTGATTAAACACATTTTGGATCCATGGAATAAGTTCAGAAGGTGTAATACAATATTATTAAACAGAAGCAAATGGAACAAAATGCGGATAAACGTACCTGAATTTGTCCAATAGAAGCTCTCATTTGCTTTTTTTGGATTTATGATTATACCCTAGATCAGCTAGATGCAGGCAAGGCAGTATTTATAGCGACAACAGCAAAACATCTCTGCCCCATGACAAAATGTGTAGAATTGCAGGAAAATTGCTTGAAAACTGCTAAATGTTCTCTCCGATGCCAGGAGATGGGCCTTCCCAGGGCCTGAGATTTGTTTAGTTCGGCCATGCGCTGTCAGTCATAGTAGACACCTTGTACGCTATTTTTATCTCACTGGAGTCTTCTGATTGAGTGGGTCCCTGATGAATTTACTATCACAAAAGCGGTCCCCGGCCCCCCAAAAAGTTTGAGAACCCCAGGTTGAAAGGAGCTTCCTCTGCAATGATCTTGATTTTGAAACATAAAAATTAACAATATTGTGTCAGAGGTGTTTGCTTTCACCAGTAAACTTTTTTTCAAACACAGCATCTGAAACGAAGGAAACAGGGGAGAGGATTCCACTTTGACTGTTGGCTACCCACCACTTCTAGTGTAATTAGGTTTAGTCAATTCTAATAAGACCTAGACTGATTTTACAGATGACTAATGGATGATGATAAGGAATTTTCTAAAACTCGAGCAGCCCCATTTCAGCTTCCGAAATCAGAACACTGAAGAGTCTCATTCATGCTGCACCTCAATACTGTGGTATAAAGTCCAAATAAATCCATAATGATCCACGTGGGCGTTTGTGGTGGGACAGTTGGGTACCCTAGCTGTCCTGAGTAGGCATATGTTGGCCACTCGAGCAGTCAGTCTATTTGTTCACAATGAACTCTGCCCTAGAAGATAAGTGATGATAATGTCATTAAATTATGTGATTGTGAATACATTGTCTTACATAGCCGCTCAACAGCCGCGTTTTAAGTTTTAAGCCTAAGGAGCCGAATGTGGAGTATGGAGCGATATCTGTGAAAACAAATTGTATTTGAATTCTATAATTTAGAATTTGTATTAGGATATTGAATTGGAATGTCATATTTAGGGCAGTCTAGTCAGGGGTGAGATTTTTATTTGGGAGAGAGTTATGGCGCAGTACATGGAAAGTGAAAGTAAAACCTGACAATTTGCGCCTGCAATGTGGAGCTGTAGACGACCATATGGGCATTGCGCAATTGATCAATTTTCTCGCGTTTTGGAGTTCTGGGCCAAAGAAAGTGAGGATTCAGGGAGTTTCCCAAATTCTCTTTCGCCTAAAACGGGGGTTTTGCTCTGGCTGTTGCTACGCGAAGGTCATCTAATAAAGATGACAAATTGTTTCAATGTCACTAACCAGACACGCACGCGTGGTTTCCCAAGTCTTGTAAGTAAGTCGTTTGTGTGAAACGTGGGCTTTTGGTCGCTGCTGCTGATGGTCATTCTGAAGATAACGAGTGTTGAAGTTGCGAGTTTCTGTGGAGTTACTGCTGTGATTGTGCAGGTGAATATGGAAGTGAGATTTGTAACGTCTTGAGCAAATATTGTATGTGTTGTGTATTACTGCGCTTAGCCAACTTTAGTTATATGGGCTTATAAAACATGCTATTACTTAATACGGACGCTGAGGATGCAACCGGAAGGTGCTGTTTTGATATTGTAGGCTATATGGCTAAATAATGAAGACCCTTGGGATCCATGATCCATAGGATAGATTGTAACATTTCCCATCACATTTAGAGACATGTTATTTGCCAGTGTTGGCTTTTCCTACTCTATTTGCTATGTATTTTGTCCATACATGTGATACATATATATATATATATATATATATATATATATATATATATATATATATATATATATATATATATATATATATATATATATGTAAGTTATTTTCGGGGCACTGTCCTCTACTTTTCTCCAAGTTATAGCTGTGATGTGTGATTTAATGTTCTTATTATCAATTTTGTCATAATTTTCTGTATATTTTTTGGAACTGATCATTGAAATTCACGTGAATGAATGATCACGTCATTCACGTTTGTCATTCCTCCAGATGTGAGAATTCCAGAATTCAAATTTATTTTGGATTCACATGTGAAGCTGAATCTTCATTCTTCACATACCAATATGAAGAAATATTTTTTCATTCACATGTGGCATTTCGGTATGATGTAATTGAATGACAGAGTATATTTATGCATTTATATATTTTTCCAACTAATATTTTTTTATTTTCTCGTCAGGAACATAATTTGGAGTGAAGAGTAGTGGAGGAAGACTCACAGACTGGTGAGTTGTTGTGGGAATGACAGGGGGCGGGGGTGTACTCAGACCCAAAATTGATGACTGTCTCTCTAGATTGCAAATTATTTAATTCATAGATTTTATGTCCATCTTACATACAGTAACACCATGTGTTTATAATTCTGTAATAACATTGGCTTTACTGCATTTCTTAGAAGCGAATGTGTTATAGATAAATTATAATGATTATTACATTGAAAACGATGGCAGAGCATTTACAACCATTTATTGAACTAATTCCTGGTTAAGTGAGGGAAAGTCATTCCTAGGGTGGAGTTTTTTTGGGGGGGGGGATAAATCAGTTTTAATATTGCAGGTAGATTGTAGCTTCCATCAATGTAATTTTCTGCATAATTCCCAATCCTCCAAATATATTTTTTGTAAATATATACACATGCACATATACAAATATACATACATATACACATACATACATATAAATACACATACATACATATATACAGTATCAGTCAAAAGTTTGGACACCTTCTCATTCAAGGACTTCTTTATTTTTACTATTTTCTATATTGTAGAATAATAGTGAAGTGATCAAAATGATGAAATAACACATATGGAATCATGAAGTAACCCAAAAAGTGTTAAACAAATCTAAATATATTTTATATTTGAGATTCTTCAAATAGCTACCCTTTGCCTTGATGACAGCTTTGCACACTCTTGGCATTCTCTTATCCAGCTTCACCTGGAATGCTTTTCCAACAGTCTTGAAGGAATTCCCACATATGCTGAGCACTTGTTGTCTGATTTTCCTTCCCTCTGCGGTCCAACTCATCCCAAAACATCTCAATTGGGTTGAGGTCGGGTGATTGTGGAGTACAGGTCATCTGATGCAGCACTCCACCACTCTCCTTCTTGGTCAAATAGCCCTTGCACAGCCTGGAGGTGTGTTGGGTCATTGTCCTGTTGAAAAACAAATTATAGTCCCACTAAGCGCAAACCAGATGGGATGGCTTATCGCTGCAGAATGCAGTGTGCCTTGAATTCTAAATAAATCACAGACAGTGCCACAAGCAAAGCACTCCACACCATCACACTACCTCCTCCATGCTTCACGGTGGGAACCACACATACGGAGATCATCCGTTCACCTACTATGCGTCTCACAAAGACACGGCAATTAGAACCAAAAGTCTAACATTTGGACTCATCAGGCCAAAGGACAGATTTCCACCGGTCTAATGTCCATTGCTCGTGTTTCTTGGCCCAAGCAAGTTTTTTCTTCTTATTTGTGTCCTTTAGTAGTGATTTCTTTGCAACAATTCAACCATGAAGGCCTGATTCACACAGTCTCCTCTGAACAGTTGATGTTGAGATGTGTATGTTACTTTAACTCTGTGAAGAATTTATTTGGGCTGCAATTTCTGAGGCTGGTAACTCTAATGAACTTATCCTCTGCAGCAGAGGTAACTCTGGGTCTTCCTTTCCTGTGGCGGTCCTCATGAGAGCCAGTTTCATCATAGCGCTTGATGTTTTTTGCGACTGCACTTGAAGAAACGTTCTTGAAATGTTCCGTATTGACTGACCTTCATGTGTTAAAGTATTGATGGACTGTCGTTTCTCTTTGCTTATTTGAGCTGTTCTTGCCATAATATGGACTTGGTCTTTTACCAAATAGGGCTAACTTCTGTATACAACCCCTACCTTGTCACAACACAACTGATTGGCTCAACGCATTAAGAAGGACAGAAATTCCACAAATTAACTTTTAGCAAGGCACGCCTGTTAAAACCTCCTCTTAAGGATCTTCCCCTTTTTCAGTTTTCCCCTAAAATGACATACCCAAATCTAACTGCCTGTAGCTCAGGCCCTGATGCAAGGATATGTATTCTTGGTACCATTTGAAAGGAAACCCCTTGAAGTTTGTGGAAATGTGAATGTAGGAGAACATAACACAATAGATCCGGTCGAAAGAAATCTGCCATTCTTTTGTATTTTCTTTGTACCATCTTTGAAATGCAAGAGAATGGCCATAATGTATTATTCTAGCCATGGTGCAATTTAGATTTTGGCCACTAGATGGCAGCACTGTATGTACAAAGTTTTAGACTGATCCAATGAACCATTGCATTTATGTTCAAAATGTTCTATCAAGATTGCCCAAATGTGCCTAATTTGTTTTATTAATAACTTTTCATGTTTCAAAATTGTGCACTCTCCTCAAACAATAGAATGGCATTCTTTCACTGTAATAGCTCCTGTAAATTGGACAGTGCAGTTAGATTAACAAGAATTTAAGCCCACCCACTGGGGAGCCAGGCCCAGCCAATCAGAATGAGTTTTTCCCCACAAAAGGTATTTATTACAGACAGAAATACTCCTCAGTTTCATCAGCTGTCTGGGTGGCTGGTCTCAGATGATCTTGCAGATGACGAAGCCGGATGTGGAGGTCCTGGGCTGGCATCGTTACACGTGGTCTGCGGTTGTGAGGCTGGTTGGACGTACTGCCAAATTCTGTGAAACAACTTTTGAGGCAGCTTATGGTAGAGAAATTAACATTAAATTCTCTGCCAACAGCTCTGGTGGACATTCCCGCAGTCAGTATGCCAATTGCACGCTCCCGCAACTTGAGACATCTGTGGCATTGTGTTGTGTGACAAAACTGCACATTTTAGAGTGGCCTTTTATTGTCCCCAGCACAAGATGCACCTGTGTAATGATCATGCTGATTAATCAACTTCTTGAAATGCCACACCTGTCAGGTGGATAGATTATGTTGGCAAATGAGAAATGCTCACTAACAGGGATGTAAACAAGTTTGTGCCAAAATTTGAGAGAAATACGCTTTTTGCACATATGGCATCTTTTATTTCAGCTCATGAAACACGGGACCAACACTTTACATCTTGCATTTATATTTTTGTTCAGTGTGTGTGTGTGTGTGTGTGTGTGTGTGTGTGTGTGTGTGTGTGTGTGTGTGTGTGTGTATATATATATATATATATATATACACACACACAGTGGGGCAAAAAAGTATTTAGTCAGCCACCAATTGTGCAAGTTCTCCAACTTAAAAAGATGAGAGAGGCCTGTAATTTTCATCATAGGTACACTTCAACTATGACAGACGAAATGAGAAAAAGAAATCCAGAAAATCACATTGTAGGATTTTTAATTTATTTGCAAATTATGGTGGAAAATAAGTATTTGGTCAATAACAAAAGTTTATCTCAATACTTTGTTATATACCCTTTGTTGGCAATGACAGAGGTCAAACGTTTTCTGTAAGTCTTCACAAGGTTTTCACACACTGTTGCTGGTATTTTGGCCCATTCCTCCATGCAGATCTCCTCTAGAGCAGTGATGTTTTGGGGCTGTCGCTGGGCAACACGGACTTTCAACTCCCTCCAAAGATTTTCTATGGGGTTGAGATCTGGAGACTGGCTAGGCCACTCCAGGACCTTGAAATGCTTCTTCTGAAGCCACTCCTTCGTTGCCGGGCGGTGTGTTTGGGATCATTGTCATGCTGAAAGACCCAGCCACGCTTTCATCTTCAATGCCCTTGCTGATGGAAGGAGGTTTTCACTCAAAATCTCACGATACATGGCCCCATTCATTCTTTCCTTTACACGGATCAGTCGTCCTGGTCCCTTTGCAGAAAAACAGCCCCAAAGCATGATGTTTCCACCCCATGCTTCACAGTAGGTATGGTGTTCTTTGGATGCAACTCAGCATTCTTTGTCCTCCAAACACGACGAGTTGATTTTTACCAAAAAGTTCTATTTTGGTTTCATCTGACCATAGGACATTCTCCCAATCCTCATCTGGATCATCCAAATGCTCTCTAGCAAACTTCAGACGGGCCTGAACATGTACTGGCTTAAGCAGGGGGACACGTCTGGCACTGCAGGATTTGAGTCCCTGGCGGCGTAGTGTGTTACTGATGGTAGGCTTTGTTACTTTGGTCCCAGCTCTCTGCAGGTCATTCACTAGGTCCCCGTGTGGTTCTGGGATTTTTGCTCACCGTTCTTGTGATCATTTTGACCCCACGGGGTGAGATCTTGCGTGGAGCCCCAGATCGAGGAAGATTATCAGTGGTCTTGTATGTCTTCCATTTCCTAATAATTGCTCCCACAGTTGATTTCTTCAAACCAAGCTGCTTACCTATTGCAGATTCAGTCTTCCCAACCTGGTGCAGGTCTACAATTTTGTTTCTGGTGTCCTTTGACAGCTCTTTGGTCTTGGCCATAGTGGAGTTTGGAGTGTGACTGTTTGAGGTTGTGGACAGGTGTCTTTTATACTGATAACAAGTTCAAACAGGTGCCATTAATACAGGTAACGAGTGGAGGACAGAGGAGCCTCTTAAAGAAGAAGTTACAGGTCTGTGAGAGCCAGAAATCTTGCTTGTTTGTATGTGACCAAATACTTATTTTCCACCATAATTTGCAAATAAATTCATTAAAAATCCTACAATGTGATTTTCTGGATTTTTTTTCCTCATTTTGTCTGTCATAGTTGACGTGTACCTATGATGAAAATTACAGGCCTCTCTCATATTTTTAAGTGAGAGAACTTGCACAATTGGTGGCTGACTAAATACTTTTTTGCCCCACTGTATTACATTACATTACATTACCAAAAGTATGTGGACACCTGCTCGTCAAATATTTAATTCCAAAATCATCGGCATTAATATGGAGTTGGTCCCCCCCTTTGCTGCTATAATAGCATCCACTCTTCTGGGAAGGCTTTCCACTAGATGTTGGAACATTGCTGCGAGGACTTGCTTCCATTCAGCCACAAGAACAATGGTGAGGTCAGGCACTGATGTTGGGCGATTAGGCCTGGCTCGCAGTCGGTGTTCCAATTCATCCCAAAGGTGTTCGATGGGGTTGAGGTCAGGGCTCTGTGCAGGCCAGTCCCATTCTTTCACACACCGATCTTGACAAACCATCTCTGTATGGACCTCGCTTTGTGCACAGGGGCATTGTCACACTGAAACAGGAAAGGGCCTTCCCCAAACTGTTGCCACAAAGTTGGAAACACAGAATCATCAAGGATGTCGTTGTATGCTGTATCATGAAGATTTCTCTTCACTGGAACTAAGGAGCTTAGCCCGAGCCATGAATAACAGCCCCAGACCCTTATTCCTCCACCAAACTTTACAGTTGGCACTATGCAGTCGAGCAGGTAGCGTTCTACTGACATCCACCAAACCCAGATTAGTACGTCGGACTGCCAGATGGTGGGGCGTGATTCACCACTCCAGAGAACGTGTTTCCATTGCTCTAGAGTCCAGTGGCGGCAAGCTTTACACCACTCCCGCCGACGCTTGGAGATCTTAGGCTTGTGTGCAGCTGATCGGCCATTGAAACCCATTTCATGAAGCTCCCGACGAACAGTTCTTGTGCTGATGTTGCATTCAGAAGCAGTTTGGAACTTGGTAGTGAGTGTTCAACTGAGGACAGGTGATATTTACGCTCTTCAGCACTCGGCAGTCTCGTTCTGTGAGCTTGTGTGGCAACGACTGAGCCATTGTTGCTCCTAGACGTTTCTATTTCACAATAACAGCACATACAGTTGACCAGGGCAGCTCTAGCAGGGCAGAAATTTGATGAAATGACTTGATGGAAAGGTGGCAGCATGGTGCCACGTTGAAAGTCACTGAGCTCTTCAGTAAGGCCATTCTACTGCCAATGTTTGTCTATGGAGATTGTGTGGCTGTGTGCTCGATTTTATACACCTTTCAGCAACGGGTGTAGCTGAAATAGCAGAATCCACTAATTTGAAGGGGTGTCCACGATATAGCTGTCTGTAGCGCTTGCAAAAAAGATATTTCCCCACCACCCCCAAACATCCCGCAGCTATGTCTATGCACTGGTTTTGGCAATGCAGTGTTTCAAATTTCAAACTTCTCATTTTGACATTAAGTGGTTGGTGGCCGTAGATGTACACATACGTCTGTCATCAAATGGCAACGTATACTGCACATTGATTATTTCCTGTCCTTTCAACCTGACAAGGGTTTTGTGGTGTGTTTAGCTATTCAGAACAGATTTGATTGAAACCAGTGAAGACAGTGAATGTCGAACTGTTAAAAATGCCTGTCTGTGTTGCTGTTACAGGCTAACAAGGAGCGAGAAGGACCTTGTGGTGCTCTGGAACAGTGTGTGCTCTTGAGTCGGAGGCCTCCAGCAGGTTTAAACAGGGGCATAAGTTGGAGTATGGTCCGGTCAACAGCCTGGCTCCTGGGAGCTATATTGGGTAAGAGAAGTCCTGTGGTGCATGTGTGAAGAATTGGGGGGCTTGCGGATGTCACTCTAACCTATAGCAACTGCCCTGGGAACTACATGTCAGGCCAAAGGCTAGAGTCTTGACATATTGTGTGGATGTAGTTGTGTGGGATGAGAACTGAGATTATGTGTACTGGTAGATTTTGGATGTTATTTCTGGTTTCTTGAATATTTTTTTGTGTTGCAATGGGCTGGGTTAGGTCCCATCACTTCAGCCACTTATACACCTACTGAGAGCTAAGAGGCCCTTAATAGTGTGAGGAAATGCATCTGCCGTTGGGAGTTTATAGTACCATACGTCTGTTCAGCAACTGAGCCCCAGTTGTCTTTGGAGAGTGGTAAATCGAATGATACATACCCCTAAAGTGTTTTCGTAAAGAGATCAAAGCCCCCCCTCCTTAAACTGAAGAACTGTAACCATAACTCATCATAGACACACAATGTATATTTCAGAGAGCTCTAGCTAGAAAGTGCATAGGGGATTGACAGTAGAAGCCGTCTATTGGTCTGATCAGTTCCTATCTCAGATTGAAAGAGAGATAACAAAAAAAAGTGTTGCGTAGGTCTGGTTTCTGTTCTAAAAAAGCTGTTAAACCAATGTATCTTTGAATCTAACCACGTCCTGTAACAGAGAGAAAGAAATACACACACTTGAGTAAAAAATGAGGAAGAATGTGTATTGAAGGCAAAAGAGGGGGGTTGGGTGAGTGAGGTATCTGATGCTTGAGCCCCTGACTGTAGACTGAGTGCGGTGAGGTACATTCCTAGGTCTTTGTAAAGTGTGCTCTGAGGTCTTGTGGATTTTGCTGACTCAGAGTCACTATACCATCATCTACATCCAAGCCCTCGACCACAGGATCTAACCACACAGTGGTCCACAACAGACTGGCTTTGGACTGCATGCCACCACTCACTCTGCCCCCACTGCTATGAAACTGTGCTAGTCAGAGTTAGTTACTCCTGAGAAAAAATACCCTTTTGTCAAAATAGGTACTACTGTCTCAATCTGCGTTTAGACCACAGGACCAAAATCCTGTTTTCAAACATAATAGCAAAAATGTACCGCTGACATGACTGTATTGGATGTCTCCTGCACTTGACCGCATGCAGATTAAGGTGAAAGCATTTTAGAGGAGATTATTGTTGTATTTAATCAGTATTGTAATCTGGCTCAGATGGGGCTTTCTCTTAGATTGGTGGATTCTCAGTGAGATGATGAGACTGATGGAAAGAGGTCATGGTTCAGCATAATTCATTTTAGCAAAGCAACCACAGAGGTCTAGCTAGGAGCTGTGGTCTGGCTTTGCACTGTGACAGTCTCAACATCTTTACTCCTCTGAGTTCAGCTCTTACTACAGTTATACCACTTCAATACTGCTACGACACTGTTTTAGAATATTTAACTGCGTCAGTGGAACAGTTATATGATATCATATGTATGTTGTGCCCCCTGTAGGTTTGATATGTGTACTGCCACCTGTTTTGATGACACCCAGAACTGCCCAGTGCACGTCTTTGAAGACATTGGAAAACAAACTCATAGGCAGAAGACGTAACATGGTAAGAAGGGGACAGGATATATCGAGACAGTTACAACAAGTTTGGAATATTAATTAAATTAGGCAAGACTAGTGTGTGGATCACAGCATAGAAAAAAGACAATGACAGTTTATATATGTGGAGATTACATTAAAGGTGGTATTTTTCTACAAACACAATCTGACACCAACATTTTTCCTGTCTTTTTAACAGAAGCACAATTTACCCATTAATTACACCATCAGAGTTCACTATGAGGAGGTGTTCAAACTCAGCAATATCACCAGGCTGGTGAGTCCCTCCCTTTGTTTCCTAATCATTATCACTGATCTAACTTCAGTCATGGAAAAAATCTACTTGTCACACCACCCACTCACTCACCCTTCGTCTACATTGCTTCCTTATTCTCCCTCCTTTATCTTCGCTCTTATCACTCCATCTGTCCCCTAGCAACCAATTCCATAGTCCAAGTCGATATTCACGTAATAATAAGGAATTCTCTTTGACCACGCACACAAATTGGGGAAAACAAAAACATTTTCCCTTTCACACCCATTGTAAAAGAGCCAACTTTGCCCTTGATGTTTTTGTTATACAGAAAAGGGGTAATCTAGGTAACCACACCTTGTTTTCCCCACAGGAAGGCGTTCTATCCAATGATGTACATAAACCACAGTGTTTCTAAACCCTGAGGCGCAATATGGCGAGAATTCCTGGGAACGCTTGTGAAACAGACTAAACAGACCCTTTTCCCTTAGTTGTTGATTTTCTCTAAATTTAAAGGCACAACCTAGATTTGAGCCTATGTCTTAAGTAGTTGAACATGTGAGACCACCGTTAGACCCGATGACATGTTTCTACATATGAGCTTAGCTAGCTAAAAGCCAATTTATGCTTGATTCTAAAATTTGGTCGGAGGCTCCGTATAGAGGGTGTGATGCTATTTCGGAGCCTCCGGAGACATGCAGAGGCCAAATTGAGCTCTGTATCACATCGCCGTGCACACCCCAAATTTTTTAACAATGTGGAGGGCTCTGTATAGCTCCATTTAGCTCCGCATTGAAATTATTGGTTGATAGTAGGTGGCGCCGGGAGGTTCTGTATAAACACAAACTCACTTCCTTGACAAATTCCTTCACAACAGCTCTGCTTCACAGTTCTGCGCTGCTCCACAAAGTGCAAGAACTATGAATGCCATGACACTGCCTACAAGTGTGATCAGGGATTTCTATTGGAGAAGTAGTTTTAGCCTATCATCATGCAGTACTGTCTTTGTATACACCCTGGACTGCTGATGCTATGTATTGGCCATTGAGAGGCTTTGAAGTCACCTGACTGCAATATTGGCACTCCCCAGTAAGAGCAGTCCTCCATAGAAATGAAAGGAATTCTACAGTATTTGAATTAAATGTTGTCAAGGACAAAATGACATGTATTAATAATGTTTTTGTTGTAGTGGGGACAGTGACATTAGTAATCTAAAAACATTTAACTTGGAGGAAAATATTTTATATTTAGCGCACATAATATAATCTAAAAGTGTGCAAAAACTAATGTATACATTAATAAATGCATTTCTATAGCTTCTAAAATATTTTTTACAATGGTGAGGGAGTGTCAAGATGGAGGCACGGTGTCTTCAACACAGCACCCCCTATCTGTAATCTAGTGAATATATAAATCATTGGTTCTATCTAAAACAGTACCAACTGGGACACAGCAAAAACCTGACCTTTTTCAAATGCAATTTTCTTGCTTGTTTTTTTCGATTACAATTCTACATTTAAGAAAAGTACAACATCCAATATTGGCTGCTTTTCTACATTGCCAGCGTTTTCACTACTTAGAAAAACATAACATTGTAGGGATTCCCTCATGCTTCTTTCATGACTGCTAGCAGCCACTTGAGTGAGTGAGTGCAAGCTGTCTACTGGCCAACAACACAAACAAACCGACTATACAGCTATAAGTAGTGAGTGGAGTTACAAATGGAATGTACTAAACAAGTTAAATGTCTTACCTGGGATTAAATGTTTTCCACAAACCTAGCTACATGTAGCCTATTTCCCACTCTCCCACGACATAGCCTGAAGCCACAGGGCTCTTCTCGCAGGCTCTATTTCCCTACGCTGGAGCATTGCGATACGTAGGTCGATATTTTTGACCTGGCTGCATGTACATTGAACAACACAGCAGCTTTTCGGCATGTATTGTTATTTCTGTATAACAAAAAATCAATGACAACGTTGTTGGGGGTCAATAGAATTTGTGGGCGTGGTCGAGGGGAATTCCTTATTATTACGTGAATACCGACTGGGGCTATCCTAAAAATTTTACAAGTGAGTCAGGAAAAATTTATTGCTATAATGGCAGACTTCATCCTAAAAGCGAACAAGGAAATAAAAGGAGACCTTCTGTTATACATGGATGATCCTAATCCTTGGCACACAGCTCTCCACAAGACCAACAATTTACTTAAAATGTCAGAAAGTACCACTATCTTATAGAGGAGTAGATCAGCCTGGTTTGTCGGCATATGGATGAGATCCGTGAGCTGCAGTGTGCAATGAAAAATGTTGAAGACGACAACCAGTCTCTTAGGGTGGAAGTGTGCAGACTTAGAGAGGAACTGTCCAGCACAGTCAACGCCAGCCACATGCAGAACCTACAGAAGGAGCTACATGAGCTAAAGCAGGAATTTCTCAGCCACCACCATCCACTCTACAAAGAGTTCCACAAAAACCCAGGACCAAGCCAACATCTGGATCAGAACCCACCAACCAAGCAACCCAAGCAACCAACATAACCAACCAATGCACCAACCCAGCTGACCCCCTCCATCCATCTCATCCCTGTAATTACTCACATCACTCCTGCCATCCTCTATAGACATTATATTAATGATGGACTCCAATGGAAAGTTTATATTAGAGAATACACCTTTCCCAAATAAAGAAGTAGCAAAGTTATGGTGCCCCACAACAGAGAGAGCTATGGAGCTCTTGACTGTGGCCCAGCTTGGCTCCCCCAGCCATATCATCATGACCTGCGTACCCAACAGGAGAGGGTGGCCACATCACTAAGGGGAGTGATAGAGAGGGCCTCCACCATCTTCCCCCTTGTGAAGATCGTAATATCTACCCTGCTCCAGAAGAGTTTTCATTCACATCAGCCCTCATATGTAGAGAGTTTGAAGCTTTGCCCCCCCACAACCTCCCTCACAGGCTAGTTTTGGCTACCCTCCCTACTCCCTTCCCCAGGACTAGCATTGGACACTACTGCCCACCATGGCCTCCTGTGCACACCCAGAATGGAGCATTGGCAGCCACTCCGGTCCCCTGCAGCAGCTCAATTCTTTTGGCGGAGTTGACAAATAGCTGTAGATGACCCTATGTCTGTTAGCTCTTATGGGAATGAGCTGAATGCCCCCTCTGACTTTAAGTCTTGTAGGGGGCTTGGGAAAATGCACCTAAATGTGCAAAGTATGATAAGAAAATGGACACAGGGCCTCCCGAATAACGCAGCGGTCTAAGGCACTGCAACGCAGTGCTAAACGCGTCACTACAGACCTGGGTTTGATCCCAGGTTGTATCACAACCGGCCGTGATCGGCAGTGCCACACGGCAGCGCACAATTGGCCCAACGTCATCCGGGTTAGGGGAGGGTTTGACCGGGGGGCTTTCCTTGGCTCATCATGCTCTAGCAACTCCTTGTGGTGGGCCGGGCGCCTGCAGGCTGACCTTGGTCGTCAGTTGAACGGTGTGTCCTCCGACACATTGGTGCGGCTGGCTTCCGGGTTAAGCGGGCGGGTGTTAAGAAGCGTGGTTTGGCAGGTCATGTTTCAGAGGACGCATGAAGCTGACCTTCGCCTCCCAAGCCTGTTGGGGAGTTGCAGCGATGAAACAAGATAGAACTTGTGGAGAAAAAGGGGGGTAAAATACAAATAAAAAAATAATAATGATGAAATGGACACAATTTAATTTGGGTACAGTACTCGTGTCCTGACGCTCTGGTTCTCTCAGAAACATGGTTAAAGGGTTCTGTCTCCGATAAAGACATTGCAGTAAATTATTATAATGTATTTAGATGTGACAGATTACAGAAAGGGGGTGGGGGTTTGCCATATATGTAAAATAAAATTTCATGGCGTCCCAATCTTTAATTATTTCTGTTCCCAAGACATTTTTGCTCCTGGTTATAGATGTGTCCTAAACCCAGATTTTCTCAGAGTCATTAAGGTTTCGAGGCTGACGTTTGGCAACTCGAACCTTCAGCTCCCTCCACAGATTTTCTATGGGATTAAGGTCTGGAGACTGGCTAGGCCACTCCAGGACCTTAATGTGCTTCTTCTTGAGCCACTCCTTTGTTGCCTTAGCCGTGTGTTTTGGGTCAATGTCATGCTGGAATACCCATCCATGACCCATTTTCAATCTTGGGAAGGAGGTTCTCACCCAAGATTTCTCATCCATCGTCCCTTTGATGGGGTGAAGTTGTCCTGTCCCCTTAGCAGAAAAACACCCCCAAAGCATAATGTTTCCACCTCCATGTTTGACGGTGGGGATGGTGTTCTTGGGGTCATAGGCAGCATTCCTCCTCCTCCAAACACGGCGAGTTGAGTTGATGCCAAAGAGCTCAATTTTGGTCTCATCTGGCCACAACACTTTCACCCAGTTGTCCTCTGAATCATTCAGATGTTCATTGGCAAACTTCAGACGGGCATGTATATGTGCTTTCTTGAGCAAGGGGACCTTGCGGGCGCTGCAGGATTTCAGTCCTTCACAGCGTAGTGTGTTACCAATTGTTTTCTTGGTGACTATGGTCCCAGCTGAGATCATTGACAAGATCCTCCCGTGTAGTTCTGGGCTCATTCCTCACTGTTCTCATGATCATTGCAACTCCACGAGGTGAGATCTTGCATGGAGCCCCAGGCCGAGGGAGATTGACAGTTCTTTTGTGTTTCTTCCATTTGCCAATAATCGCACCAACTGTTGTCACCTTCTCACCAAGCTGCTTGGCGATGGTCTTGTAGCCCATTCCAGCCTTGTGTAGGTCTACAATCATGTCCCTGACATCCTTGGAGAGCTCTTTGGTCTTGGCCATGGTGGAGAGTTTGGAATCTGATTGATTGATTGCTTCTGTGGACAGGTGTATTTTATACAGGTAACAAACTGAGATTAGGAGCACTCCCCTTTAAGAGTGTGCTCCTAATCTCAGCTCGTTACCTGTGTAAAAGACACCTGGGAGCCAGAAATCTTTCTGATTGAGAGGGGGTCAAATACTTATTTCCCTCATTAAAATGCAAATCAATTTATACAATTTTTCACATGCGTTTTTCTGGATTTTTTTGTTGTTATTCCGTCTCTCACTGTTCAAATAAACCTACCATTAAAATATAGACTGATCATTTCTTTGTCAGTGGGCAAACGTACAAAATCAGCAGGGGATCAAATACTTTTTTCCCTCACTGTATGTGCATTGATTTTAATCTGACACAATTGATCTCAAAACCACACGGCTAAATGTGAAAAACCCTGTTAACTCCTCATTGATTGATTTAATTCTTATGTGATGCTTTTAATCATAATTTCATCTCGGCAGGCTTTTTATTTGAGACAAACAGTGGTTTAATTGACCCTGGTCAGACAATCGACTGCTCTTCCCTGTGCCAGACTCTAGATGACTCGACAGTTAACCCGTCAACTTATAGTGAATCTTTGTTTTCATTACAACAATTTATTGTCAGCGATGTTCTAGATGCCTTGCTTAAGATTGATGTAAAAAAAAAAAAAAATCCACTGGGGCTGATATGCTTGATCGTTTTTCTATGCAGCTCTCTGCCCCCCTGATTGCTGAATCATTAACCCATATGTTTTACCTGACAGTTATATCTGGTACTATCCCCAAGGTTTGGAAGGCGGCCCATGTACTCCCCCTTCACAAAGGTGTTGACCCTTGTGACATAAATAATTATCGCCCTATTTCTAATAGTTCTTGCCTAGCTAAAATATTTCAATCTTTGATTCATTCTCAGCTAAGGTCTTATCTTTGAAATGTATTCTAAATGTACTTCAGTTGGGTTTTAGACCAGGTCATAGCACTATCTCTGCTGCAACCCTAGTTATAAATGATGTGGTTAACTGTATGGATAAAAGGCAACATTGTGCTGCCCTCTTCATTGACCTGTCAAAGGCTTTCCATACTGTTGATCACTCACTGCTAATTCAGAGGCTTTCCTCAATTGGCCAAGACCAGGCTCCATGTAACTGGTTTAAAAATGACTTGACCGATAGAACTCAATGTGTATCTACTGATGGTGTTAAATCACGTCTCCTGGATATTACAAAAGGTGTCCCTCAGCGATTGATTTTGGATCCTGTACTTTTTACTGTTACATACAATATCGACTTGCTGTAAAAAAAAAAAAAAAAAGAATTACCTGCACTTGTATGCCAATAATACTGTTGTATATGCTATTTCCCCCACGGTTGATCAGGCTCTTTCTGAACTACAGTCTGCCTTCATTGTATTACAAAAAACTTTATTGACCTGAAATTTGTATTGAATGCAGATAAAACTAAGTATATGTTGTCCTCTAGAGCGCATAAAAATAAGTATTGTTTAAGCATTTGTACTTTGGATGTTGTCCATATTGATTGTGTCCCTGCTTACAAATATCTGGGCATCTGAACAGATGAAAATCTGTCCTTTAAAAAGAATATTGATGAGTTAAGAATCTGAGAATAATAATGGGCTTCTTCTATAGAAATATAGCCTCTCGCTAAATAGTAGAAAGCCGACTATTCAGTCAACAAATCTTACTGGTCCTAGACTATGGCGACATCATCTGTATGAACGCAGCTGCCACTTCATTAAAGTTGTTAGATGCAGTTTCTCATAGCGCACTGCGCCTTATTACAGGTGACAATTTTAGTACTCATCACTGCATTCTCTTTGATGTCACGTAGGTTGATACATTGCTATGTTTTCATTTATCAAGCCATTTTACAAAAAGTCCCTACTGTTCCTAAAATCATTACTAAACTTTAGACATAGGAGTTACCACACCTGGTCTCAGGTATAGTTAACTCTGGAAATTCCTGTGGTCTCCACTGAGTTAGGTAAATCAGCTTTTAGTTTTCTTGCACCTTATTTGTGGAACAATCGTTGAAAAGTTCTTAAATTTGATGCATCTCGTGCATCTCGTGCATCTAGGTAAATTCAGAAAGCTGATTGAGAACTTTATTAATGATAAATGTTTTTATTTTTTATGACCGTGTTTTTCTTTCTGCTTGCATTTTGTATTTATATACAGTGGGGAAAAAAAGTATTTAGTCAGCCACCAATTGTGCAAGTTCTCTCACTTAAAAAGATGAGAGAGGCCTGTAATTTTCATCATAGGTACACTTCAACTATGACAGACAAAATGAGGAAAAAATCCAGAAAATCACATTGTAGGATTTTTATGAATTTATTTGCAAATTATGGTGGAAAATAAGTATTTGGTCAATAACAAAAGTTTATCTCAATACTTTGTTATATACCCTTTGTTGGCAATGACAAAGGTCAAACGTTTTCTGTAAGTCTTCACAAGGTTTTCACACACTGTTGCTGGTATTTTGGCCCATTCCTCCATGCAGATCTCCTCTAGAGCAGTGATGTTTTGGGGCTGTCGCTGGGCAACACGGACTTTCAACTCCCTCCAAAGATTTTCTATGGGGTTGAGATCTGGAGACTGGCTAGGCCACTCCAGGACCTTGAAATGCTTCTGAAGCCACTCCTTCGTTGCCCGGGCGGTGTGTTTGGGATCATTGTCATGCTGAAAGACCCACCCACGTTTCATCTTCAATGCCCTTGCTGACGGAAGGAGGTTTTCACTCAAAATCTCACGATACATGGCCCCATTCATTCTTTCCTTTACACGGATCAGTCGTCCTGGTCCCTTTGCAGAAAAACAGCCCCAAAGCATGATGTTTCCACCCCCATGCTTCACAGTAGGTATGGTGTTCTTTGGATGCAACTCAGCATTCTTTGTCCTCCAAACACGATGAGTTGAGTTTTTACCAAAAAGTTATATTTTGGTTTCATCTGACCATATGACATTCTCCCAATCCTCATCTGGATCATCCAAATGCTCTCTAGCAAACTTTAGACTTGCCTGAACATGTACTGGCTTAAGCAGGGGGACATGTCTGGCACTGCAGGATTTGAGTCCCTGGCGGCGTAGTGTGTTACTGATGGTAGGCTTTGTTACTTTGGTCCCAGCTCTCTGCAGGTCATTCACTAGGTCCCCGTGTGGTTCTGGGATTTTGCTCACCGTTCTTGTGATCATTTTGACCCCACGGGTGAGATCTTGCGTGGAGCCCCAGATCGAGGAAGATTATCAGTGGTCTTGTATGTCTTCCATTTCCTAATAATTGCTCCCACAGTTGATTTCTTCAAACCAAGCTGCTTACCTATTGCAGATTCAGTCTTCCCAACCTGGTGCAGGTCTACAATGTTGTTTCTGGTGTCCTTTGACAGCTCTTTGGTCTTGGCCATAGTGGAGTTTGGAGTGTGACTGTTTGAGGTTGTGGACAGGTGTCTTTTGAACTGATAACAAGTTCAAACAGGTGCCATTAATACAGGTAATGAGTGGAGGACAGAGGAACCTCTTAAAGAAGAAGTTACAGGTCTGTGAGAGCCAGAAATCTTGCTTGTTTGTATGTGACCAAATACTTATTTTCCACCATAATTTGCAAATAAATTCATAAAAAATCCTATAATGTGATTTTCTGGATTTCTTTTCCTCATTTTGTCTGTCATAGTTGAAGTGTACCTATGATGAAAATTACAGGCCTCTCTCATCTTTTTAAGTGAGAGAACTTGCACAATTGGTGGCTGACTAAATACTTTTTTTCCCCACTGTAAGTGGGTATTTTCTGGAATTTCTGTAACTCAGGGCTCATCTGTAAAAGAGACCTTGGTATCAGTATGACTCCCTGATCCAATAGAGGTTAAATAAAACATCTCTATCTGTTCCTATCCCACTCTAATCTACCACACTTCTTTCTCTTCTCTTTGTCCCTCCAGAGGGCAAGGGTGGAGGATCTGGAAGACGGGGACCTGCAGGATGTGTGGCTGTTGGTCAACCAGGAGGTGTTGAAGAGGATTCTGAGGGTCTTACCAGTGAGACACCCCTCCTACAAGTACACCACCAACCTGGAGGATCTCTTCAGGAAGGTCCAGCAAGTGTTCCCACAACAGAGTGATGAGGTGTGTAAGACCGGCCATAGTGTCACCATCACTGTTCTACCCATCTCTCTGTTTGAACAAACGTATCTCATAATGACCATGTATGTTTATCTCTCAGAGAGAGCCACCAGAGCGAATAGAGGAGATCTACAAAAGGGTTAAGGAGATTGACTCAAAAGGCTGGAGGTTCGTGACCCCCAAATCTCTGTTGGATAACTGCTATCGGACAATGCACTGTCTCTTCAAAGACTGCTTTCCCAGTGAAGACAGGGAGCAAGACTGTGAGTGCACTTCAATTCCCTTACTGTACTTCCTCTCTTCCATTACCTCTGAACTCTGCCCTTTCTAATTCAATTACCCACCGTCCATCAAGAGAGTACTTTTCCAGACATGCAGTTTTCATTCATTCCTCCTCTTGTAACATGAGTCTTAACTACCTGTTAAAGTGTGACAGAAGTCAGATGATACACTATACAGTGGGGCATAAAAGTATTTAGTCAGCCACCAATTGTGCAAGTTCTCCAACTTAAAAAGATGAGAGAGGCCTGTAATTTTCATCATAGGTACACTTCAACTATGACAGACGAAATGAGAAAAAGAAATCTAGAAAATCACATTGTAGGATTTTTAATTTATTTATTTGCAAATTATGGTGGAAAATAAGTATTTGGTCAATAACAAAAGTTTATCTCAATACTTTGTTATATACCCTTTGTTGGCAATGACAGAGGTCAAACGTTTTCTGTAAGTCTTCACAAGGTTTTCACACACTGTTGCTGGTATTTTGGCCCATTCCTCCATGCAGATCTCCTCTAGAGCAGTGATGTTTTGGGGCTGTCGCTGGGCAACACAGGCTTTCAACTCCCTCCAAAGATTTTCTATGGGGTTGAGATCTGGAGACTGGCTAGGCCACTCCAGGACCTTGAAATGCTTCTACGAAGCCACTCCTTCGCTGTTCGGCGGTGTGTTTGGGATCATTGTCATGCTGAAAGACCCAGCCACGTTTCATCTTCAATGCCCTTGCTGATGGAAGGAGGTTTTCACTCAAAATCTCACGATACATGGCCCCATTCATTCTTTCCTTTACACGGATCAGTCGTCCTGGTCCCTTTGCAGAAAAACAGCCCCAAAGCATGATGTTTCCACCCCCATGCTTCACAGTAGGTATGGTGTTCTTTGGATGCAACTCAGCATTCTTTGTCCTCCAAACACGACGAGTTGATTTTTTACCAAAAAGTTCTATTTTGGTTTCATCTGACCATAGGACATTCTCCCAATCCTCATCTGGATCATCCAAATGCTCTCTAGCAAACTTCAGACGGGCCTGAACATGTACTGGCTTAAGCAGGGGGACACGTCTGGCACTGCAGGATTTGAGTCCCTGGCGGCGTAGTGTGTTACTGATGGTAGGCTTTGTTACTTTGGTCCCAGCTCTCTGCAGGTCATTCACTAGGTGGTTCTGGGATTTTTGCTCACCGTTCTTGTGATCATTTTTACCCCACGGGGTGAGATCTTGCGTGGAGCCCCAGATCGAGGAAGATTATCAGTGGTCTTGTATGTCTTCCATTTCCTAATAATTGCTCCCACAGTTGATTTCTTCAAACCAAGCTGCTTACCTATTGCAGATTCAGTCTTCCCAACCTGGTGCAGGTCTACAATTTTGTTTCTGGTGTCCTTTGACAGCTCTTTGGTCTTGGCCATAGTGGAGTTTGGAGTGTGACTGTTTGAGGTTGTGGACAGGTGTCTTTATACTGATAACAAGTTCAAACAGGTGCCATTAATACAGGTAACGAGTGGAGGACAGAGGAGCCTCTTAAAGAAGAAGTTACAGGTCTGTGAGAGCCAGAAATCTTGCTTGTTTGTATGTGACCAAATACTTATTTTCCACCATAATTTGCAAATAAATTCATTAAAAATCCTACAATGTGATTTTCTGGATTTTTTTTCCTCATTTTGTCTGTCATAGTTGAAGTGTACCTATGATGAAAATTACAGGCCTCTCTCATCTTTTTAAGTGAGAGAACTTGCACAATTGGTGGCTGACTAAATACTTTTTTGCCCCACTGTATATACAAAAGTATGTGGACACCCCTTCACATTTGTGGATTTGACTATTTCTGCCACACCTGGTGCTGACAGGTGTATAAAATTGAGCATGTCCTTACTGAAGAGCAACGTGGCACCGTCATAGGATGCCACCTTTCCAGTCAGTTGGTTAAATTTCTGCCCTGCTAGAGCTGCCCGGTCAACTGTAAGTGTTGTTATTGTGAAGTGGAAACGTCTAGGAGCAACAACGGCTCAGCCACGAAGTGGTAGGCTACACAAGCTCACAGAATGGGATTGCCGAGTGCTGAAGCGCGTAGTGCGTAAAAATCGTCTGTTCTCGGTTGCAACACTCACTACCGGTTTCAAACTGCCTCTTGATGCAACGTCAGCACAATAACTGTTTGTCGGGAGCTTCATGAAATGCGTTTCCATGGCCGTGCAGCTGCACACAAGCCTAGGATCACCATGTGCAATGCCAAGCATCAGCTGGAGTGGTGTAAAGCTTGCCGCCATTGGAGTCTGGAGCAGTGGAAACACGTTCTCTGGAGTGATGCTTCACCATCTGGCAGTCCGACAGACAAATCTGAGTTTGGTGGATGCCAGGAGAAAGCTACCTTTCCAAATGCATAGTGCTAACTGTAAAGTTTGGTGGAGGAATAAGGGTGTGGGGCTATTTTTCATGGTTTGGGCCAGGCCCTTTAGTTCCAGTTCGGGAAATCTTCATGCTACAGCAGACAATGACATTCTAAACGATTCTGTGCTTTTAACTTTGTGGCAAAAGTTTGGGGAAGGACCTTTCCTGTTTCAGCATGACAATGCCCCCGCGTGCACAAACCGAGGTCCATACAAAAGTGGTTTGTCGAGATCGGTGTGGATGAACTTGACTGGCGTACACAGAGCCCTGACCTCAACCCCATCTAACACCATATTAATGCTCATGATTTTGGAATACGATGTTCGACGAGCAGTCTGATAAAATAACTATTTTAGTAGTTCTTCAAAGTAAATAAGGCGTAGTTGTATGACTGCTGAATACCAAAAGTTGGCATTTTCCCCCATCAACACAAACCTACTCAACTGGTTTGGCATACTGTATATGGGCTTGTTGTGTTCATTGCGTCTCTTCAGTGTCTGTAGACACTATGTTCTTATTCAACACTGTTTGAAGAGAGATAGTTGTTTTTGCCACAGGTCATACTTATTGAGGTCTGTGCCATAAAAGGACTTGGAAATGCCTGTCAATATCTCCTGTTAGCCTATTTATGAATTATTACACATCCTATATAGGTAAAACATAGCTATGTGTTGCCTAGTTAGACTTGTCAAACAAAGTTGAATCCAGATGGTACTTTGAGTTAATGTAAACAAAGCTAAGTCATGTCAGACCGTGGGAAAGAAGCCATACTGGCTGATTTCAACACTATCTTAAAGAGGAAGAGGTGAGGTGTTGGCTGCTTCCCACACGTCTTGCCAGTCCTCTTACTGTTTTCTTTGTCTTTATATGTGTGTCATACTGCCACACAACACAGAGCTGTAGACATGTTATATTAAGGCCTGTTATGTCTGTATTCACCATTAACTTCACAGGTTAATAGCATCAGCACCTCTTCAGGTTGAAATGTTCCCTATTTTACAGAGAGATCAGTGGAGGTGTTGAGGCTAGAGCACATATGTTAACAATTCAATTGAAGGGCTTTTCCATGTGAAAAATATAAGGCTGGAAAGAGTATAAAGCTCTCATGTGAGGAACATGAATAATGAATTTATAAACCACAAGAAGAAAAAACAGCAATAACATAGCAACACAAAAATATAGTGAATAGGTTAAGGGCTTACTTCATTGCTAGGATGTTCAAAGCAGACCATGAAGTGTCATTGATTATTAGAAACAGTTGGTATGATTTTTATCAGAAATATTTAGATATGATTTTATAATGATTCATCTGTCACTTACACTGTTTTCTTCCCTCAGATTGTGGCTTACCTCACTGGCGGAAGGGCAGAAAGAGACTACAGTAAACCTGAGAAGGGCGCTATTGTTTTCATATGTATATTTATAATATGTTGTCTACTGATGTTTATGTTCTGTGTTTTGATTGTGGGTTCTCAATGTTTTTAGACAGTTGTGTGGTATAGGGCAGGTGGCTATGCTCAAGCATAGCGCGATACAGCATTTCTATTTTTATTATTTTATATTCTTTTGCAATCAGGGAACACTTATAGGTGACATAGGTATTAGCAAAAGTTTCCCATAAAAATAAGACCACAAACATTTTACCTTTATTTTACTAGGCAAGTCAGTTAAGAACAAATTCTTATTTTCAATGACGGCCTAGGAACAGTGGGTTAACTGCCTGTTCAGGGGCAGAACGACAGATTTGTACCTTGTCAGCTCGGGGATTTGAACTTGCAGCCTTTCGGTTACTAGTCCAACACTCTAACCACTAGGCTACACTGTCTTTATGAATATTATAGTAAATGTGTTCGTTTAAAACTATGTTTTTTTTATAAGTTGCTTTAAGATGTTTTGCTGACTTGCAGGCATAGTCAGTGAATTCCAGCCACTCATGTCTTTGGCATTATGCACATCAATGTTGAAATAAAGCTATTATTTGTGAAAACCTATTCCAGGTTCAACAAGTTCATTTCTGCAGTATGATTGATTGTGGTCAGATTACATCAGAGTTGTTTATGTACACAAGAGATTGTTTACATGCACACTAATAATTGGATATTAAACTGATTATGGCAGTAGACAGATTATGCAATAATCATGTCACACCTTACTGTTTATCTTAATCGGGTTGAGGTCAAAATGGAAAAACTTAAAACGGCTGGTTTTCTGTGCAATCTTTCAAATTATTAGGACATGTAAACACCTTAATCGGCGTTTCAGCAGTGTATTTGATCCGCGCATGTGCTAGCACCAGCTGAGCGAGCCTCCCTCTTTAGCGTGAGTGACACAAACTGCGTTCCATATGAGTGAAGTGAGTTCCGAACAACTGAACGTATACGTCTTAGAAGTAGTTTTCACATACAAACTTTATATGTCCAAACTCCGATTCAAATATGATAATCAAAAATAACATGGCTGCTGTAGTAGAACGTTTATTTAGATTGGAGATTTTCTGGATTTATCAGAGTACCATCAGCCCAAAATGTACTCTTAAAGGAGTAGTTCACTATTTTACAACTTGGTGTTAGATGGTTCCTCACCCTGAAAGTAATCTATGGGCTGCGGAAATATGTCATCCATGATACAGTTTTCTTTAAACAGCCATTACAAACTTCAGGTAACTTTAGCCACGATAGCTAAAAATCTAACTTCAGGTAACTTTGTCTACCGAAAGCTAAAAACCAATAGAAGTGATGTGGGCATGTGAGCATGTTTTAAAAAAAAATGGGGAATCATGTGAAATCAATTAAAATCATCTCCATATTTGGTTTGATGCTACAAAAGTAATTTGGCCACAAACAAATATAAATACATGCCCCCATCACTTCCATAGATTTTTAGATAGCGGTGGCTATCAGCCGAAGTTTTTTAATGGCTGTTTAAAAAAAACTGAAGCATGGATTACAGTTTTTCCTGGCCTATAGACTACTTTCCGGGTGGGGAAATATCGAACATCAAGTTGTAAAATAGTGCACTACTCCTTTAAGGTGTCTACCATTAGACTCCTTAGTTAGTTCACTGCAGCTAGCGACTGGAACAAGCTGCAAAAAACACTAACTGGACCGTTTTATCTTCATCTCTTCATTAAAAGATTCAAATCATGGACACACTTACTGACTGTTGTGGCTGCTTCGCATGATGTATTGTTGTCTCTACCTTCTTGCCCTTTGTGCTGTTGTCCGTGCCCAATAATGTTTGTACCATGATTTGAGCTGCTACCATGTTGTGTTCTACCATGTTGTCATGTTGTGTTGCTACCATGCTGTGTTTTCATGTGTTGCTGCTATGTTGTCTTAGGTCTCTCTTTATGTGGTGTCTCTCTTGTCGTGATGTGTGTTTTAATATTTTTATTAAATGTTTTATTTTTAATCCCAGCCCCCGTCCCAGCAGAATGCCTTTTGGTAGGCCGTCATTGTAAATAAGAATTTGTTCTTAACTATATATATATATATATATTATTCTTAAAGGTACAAGGATCTTATTTTCAGTGGTAGACTGGCTCTGGCAGCCAAATACTCCATCTAAACGTGAATTGATTCTTAATTGCGATAAGGTTCAAGAAACATAAAGCCCTTTACTTTAATGTCACATCAAAATAATTTCATAAATGCAAAATACACACTTCCTGTACACAGTTTTAACCAGCTTTATCACAGTAGCAGCCAATAGTATTTTTCAGTGACAACATGTTTCTGGCGGCCTTATTTCGTTATACACAGGTGTTCAGAGCATGCTAGATAGCTAATTAGCACAGATTAGCAGGTCAGTCTTTCTTCTGTAAACACGTGCTGGAACGTGGAGATCTGGCCACGTGGGGACAGACCCTAACCATATAAACATGTGCATCAATTTAACTTTGCTTCCAAAACCAAACCGCAGGAGATGCATGTTAATGTTCAGACCGAGCATCGAGGATCAAAACACAACTTCCCCTACAGAAGACGCCTTTGTCCAATGACTCTCATGTGTAATGTAATAGAACTGAAAGTCATGATCAAGGGCTAGCCATAAGGTAGCCTGATTTCAGATGTGACCATGTAAACAGGATTTTACAGAATGGTTCCCTGGAGGAAACAGGGGGAGGGTCATGCCTTCAATTTCAGTCAAGGGCATGGTTTAGTATTTTTTTTTAATCTAGTCCAGGGGACGGTCATGTAATTTGTAACTGATGAAATGTCTATATTTTAGAATTAGTTGCTTATTAAACTATATATCAATGTGTGCCCGCCCCTCATCTGATTCTCCGCTGGGCCCGCAATGTCAAGTGCACCTATAGGCTATTTAGTGTGTTCTCAATCAAATGATCCATACCCTATAGGCTACAAAGCATGGTTCTATTTCTAAGATATCTGCTGGGATGGTGTAAATAAAACTAGGCTGCATTACACATTGCAATGGATATTCCAATCCTGAGCTACTACTATAATAGATTTATCAGAGTTATTGATTTGAGTAATTTACAGTATTTTTTGCAATGGCAGCAGCTACTCTTCCTGGGGTACAGCGAAAATAAGGCAGCTTATACAATTTTAAAAACATTACAATAAATTCACAGATTTCACAACACACTGTGTGCCCTCAGGCCCCTACTCCACCACTACCACATATCTACAGTACTAAATCCATGTGTGTGTATAGTGCGTATGTTGTCGTGTGTGTATTCATGTGTCTGTGCCTATGTTTGTGTTGCTTCACAGTCCCCGCTGTTCCATACAGTGTTTTTTATCTGTTTTTTTTAATCTAATTTTACTGCTTGCATGAGTTACTTGATGTGGAATAGAGTTCCATGTAGTCATGGCTCTATGTAGTACTGTGCGCCTCCCATAGTCTGTTCTGGACTTGGGGACTGTGAAGAGACCTCTTGTGGCATGTCTTGTGGGTATGCATGAGTGTCCGAGCTGTGTGCCAGTAATTTAGACAGACAGCTCGGTGCATTCAATGTCAATACCTCTCATAAATACAAGTATTGATGAAGTCAATCTCTCCTCCAGTTTGAGCCAGGAGAGATTGACGTGTATATTATTATTATTAGCTTTCTGTGTACATCTAAGGGCCAGCTGTGCTGCCCTGTTCTGAGCCTATTGCAATTTTCCTAAGTCCCTCTTTGTGGCACCTGACCACTCGACTGAACAGTAGTCCAGGTGCAACAAAACTAGAGCCTGCAGGACCTGCCTTGTTGATAGTGCAGTTAAGAAGGTAGAGCAATGTTTTATTATGGACAGACTTCTCCCCATCTTAGCTACTGTTGTATCAATATGTTTTGACCATGACAGTTTACAATCCAGGGTTACTCCAAGCAGTTTAGTCACCTCAACTTGCTCAATTCATGTGTAGTGATTACATTTTTTTATTTTAATGTTATTTTATGTTTCTTCAGATAAAATATACGTGTAGTTATGTCCTGTTTTTTATATTGAATTGTAATTTGAAATGTAATATTAAAACATTTATTCTAATAAAAATAATAAAAAACTTACTTGAGTGTGCGCTTTGAACGCTCCAAGAGCCAAACGTTCTGAATTTACGAACGGACAATATGACAATACTCTGAATTTCCGAACGTCCAGAGCGTACTCAAAAGTGAATTTACGAACACGGTCTGTCTTTAAAACTTCTTCGGGATCGGTGTCTCATCCACGGGACGGTTGAGCTAACGTAGGCTAATGCAATTAGCATGAGGTTTTAAGTAACAACAACATTTCCCAGAACATAGACATATCTGATATTGGCAGAAAGCTTAAATTCTTGTTAATCTAACTGCACTGTCCAATTTACAGGAGCTATTACAATTAAAGAATACCATGCTATTGTTTGAGGAGAGTGCATAATTTTGAACATGAAAAGTTATTAATAAACAAATTAGGCACATTTTGGGAGTCTTGATAGAACATTTTGAACATAAATGCAATGGTTCATTGGATCAGTAAAACTTTGCACATATACTGCTGCCATCTAGTGGCCAAAATCTAAACGCACCTGGGCTGGAATAATGCATTTTGGCTTTTCTCTTGCATTTCAAAAATGATGGTACAAAAAAATACAAAAGAACGGTTGTTTTTTTCTTTGTATTATCTTTTACCAGATCTATTGTGTTAAAATCTCCTACATACCTTTCAAATTTCCACAAACTTCAAAGTGTTTCCTTTCAAATGGTACCAAGAAAATGCATATCTTTGCTTCAGGTCCTGAGCTACAGGCAGTTAGATTTGTCCTTTTAGGCGAAAATTGATAAAAAGGGCCGGATCCTTAAGAGGTTTTAAGAAACAACATTGTACTGTATCAATTTGGAAACATTGTCATCGGAAAACTCCACTGGCAATTGAGCGTTGCGCTTATATGTCAATGCATTTGACCAGCAGAGGGCGTTTGTCCCCTACTGCACGCCGTAGTTTGCAATGTTTTGACATTCATCCTAGCCTGTCACCCGATGTAGAAAGAAGTACTATACATTTTGTCCATATTGACCTGAAGTTAGGTAGCTAGGAAAACGTCAAATAATGTCATCCAACAGCGGTATCCAAATCCCAAGTCGGCTGCCTCTGCTGTTGACCCATGAAGGGGTGCTTTTACCGGGCTCGACGATGCGGATCAGTGTTGAAACGGCGAGAAACATGCATCTGGTAAAGAACAGACTGCTGAAGGGGACCTCGCTGAAGAGCACCATCATCGGCGTGATCCCCAACACCCGAGATCCTGAACACGATACTGAAAATCTCCCCACTTTGCATAGGTAGGTAACAGTTGTTAGCTAATTATGCTATTTTACATGACATCTCAAAATATCTTTGTGCCTGCCAAGTGCAGGCCTAACAGCTACCTGTTGTAGTCAAGCGGTAGAAGAGGTATGATGTAACTAAGTTAGCAAGCTGTACAACAACCACTGTCAGTTAAATGTCACATTGAGAAAAGCTAGCTAGTGTACTTGAACTTCACTCAATGGAAACGATGCCTTGTCCTGCCTATTATAGCACTGGATGTTGTTTGAATGTTTCGACATGTTTACGATTGTGGTGCTCTCAGTAAGCGACGTTATATTATTTCTTATTAAGAATTCCTTTATTTGATTCTTGAAAATAGGACTAACTTGGTAGCTAAATCATGCTTTACATTTTTTTTCAAAGTGTAATTTAAACCTATGCTCTCTCCTGTAAGTTGTTCTAGAATGGTCCTTTGAACTTCAGATGGACTTTAACCTTGCATTTAGCAGGATACAACCATGTTAGTTCACTGGTTACTAAGGAGAAATGTGTCCCTCTATGCTTTAATAACTGCAACAACGGAAGTAGGACACCAATGTTAAATCATATTGATAATTCCCAATTTTATCTGGCACAACATTAATCATATATCTTCCACTTTTGGCTTTGACTGTCTGTACACTAGCTGTGTTGTAGATGTTATTGTCAGAGCCCGCAACTCAAGTGGCACCCTTTTCCCTACATAGTGCACTAATTACATTTTGACCAGAGCCTTATGTGCCCTGGTCAACAGTAGTGCACTGTGTAGGGAGTAGGGTGTCATTTGGGAGGGACGATTATGGTTTTTCCTCGCCTCATACCATTCTGGAATTACTGCTCCCTTATTAGTATTGGCACAGCGGGGCTGGCGGTGCAGGTAGTGGGCAGTAACTGGCCCAAGCCCCACTACACACTTCTCATCACAGGGCTGTGTCGCTTCCGCGTGGCCCAACTGCTGAAGGAGGAGCCCTTCCCCGTGGCTGAGGTGGAGCAGCTGGATAAGCTGGAGCAGTACACCAGCCCAGAGGAGATGTCTGAGGCAGCCGGGCCAGAGGGAGAGCTGGGGGAGCTGTCCCAGAGGTTTTACCAGGCCGCTGTGCAGGTGGGTGTAAAAGGCAGTGCAGGAGCAGCATCCCTAACGTTCAGTAATATAATCTACAGTATACATGTGTCCTATAAAAATAATATACCATTTAGCAGATGCTTTTATCCAAAGCCACTAATATTACAGTAACCGTGAATGTATGTATTTTTAGTATGTGACTCCATCGGGACTCGAACCCAGGGGGCTAGTGTTGTTAGCACCACACTCACTGAGCCACACAGAACCCGAAGCTATGGCTTTATGTTCTTTTAGCATAGCCAATGAGGATTCCTTCAATGTGGGTAATAGGCTAGGCTACTCTTCTGTAAATGTGCAGAATATTATCCACCCATGTAATGTATGTCATGGTATGTGTTTCCGTAGACAGATTTACTGCCTGTTGTACACACAGACCTTGATCCCTGATCTCTCCACCCCTGTCCATGTTTCATATCTGTCCCATGGGGAGTGTTTCTTCACTATGTTGTCTTTCCTCTCTGTGTGTCTGTGCTAGTTGGTAGGCATGTTGGACATGTCTGTGCCTGTGGTGGCCAAGTTGAGAAAGCTCTTGGACAGTCTCCCCAGGGAGACCCTGCCTGATGTCCTTGCTTCTATGATTCATACCTCCAACAAAGAGAAGCTCCAGGTAGAGCAATGTGTTTCTGTATCTGTGGGTGCTTGTTCATTCACGTACCATGTGTCGTTTTTAGAAATATCAAATATTTTTTAGTGACATCCCTGTGTAAGGGCATGAATGTATCAGCTATATATGTATCTTCCTGCTTTCTGTTATCACTGTAAGTTTATATGTATGTGGACATGCAGGTTCTGGATGCCGTGAGTCTGGAGGAACGTTTTAAGAAGACTCTCCCCCTGCTGACCAGACAGATTGAGGGTCTCAAACTGCTGCAGAAGACCAGAAAACCAAGACCAGACGATGACAAAAGGGTAAAGGCATTCGCATGCTTCCCAGTTTGTGCATATATTATGACAACGTTTTTGTTCGTTCTGGACTCCAGTAAGGGTTTTAAGTTCGGGAGCCGAAGTCTTCGTCCGTGATTGGTCAACTGTAGGGATTCTTCAATAAAGTCTTTGTTGTCAGTCAACGAGAGACGACTCGTTTTCATGCACATTTTGTTATTGAGAAATACTGTACCTAACAGCTTAGTTAGATGTAAAATTGAGCGACTAAGATCACCTCAGCAAAAACATAAAAATGTAAGAGATTTCTTGAGTATCTTAGATTAATTCTGACTAGTTTGAGGAAGTGTATACTGGCTACGGTTTCTCAAAATGGACAAACAGTACTATTGTCTGTTTTTTTTCAAGTTTTTCAAGCGAAGGTCTTTTAAGGGAGTATGCAAGCACACTCGTTCGGTTTGGCTATTCGGCTAGCCGCCAGCCGAACTGAAGCATGCTGACGCTTGAATGCCAAAGACTACTCAACTGTTAGCAGTTCTTCTAGGAAAAAGTGGCACACTTGTGGGCATGCTAAAAGATCAGAGGCAGTGCCAGCTTAGAATTGAAATGCAGAGATGATACAGTATGTCTCATGCTTGGCACTCTTCCCTCCCCTATCTCTCAGGTGCTGGCTGTACGTAAAGGCGGTGTGCTTCCTGGTCGTCAATTCTCCTTGGATGAAGAGGGTGATGATGAGGATGGTGATGACACAGCTGTCCTGGAGAGGAAGGTTAAAGGAGCGAATATGCCAGAGCCTGCCTTGCGTGTCTGTCTCAAAGAGCTCAAAAGGTACCCACAGTTTATTTACCTTCCATTCCAATGGATTCAGACTTCCTGGTTATGTGGGAACACTTGCAGTGTGTGTACAGTACTTGTGTATATTTCCATAGTAGTGGTATTGACAGAATAAACAATGCCTTTAGAAAGAATTCACAACCCATGTGATAAAAATGTATTTGTCATTTTTTTGTAAACGATCTACAAAAATACTCTGTCAAAGTGGAAGAAAAATTCTAACATTTGTAAAATAATTAATGAAAAATAAAACACTAATACATCTTTATTATGTACAGGGCCTTCAGAAAGTATTCATACGCCTTGACTTATTCTACATTTTGTTGTTACAGCCTGAATCTATGCACAATACACCATAATTACAAAGTGAAAACGTTTTTAGAATTCTTTTGCACATTTTTTGAAAATGAAATGCAGAAATATCTAATTTACGTAAGTATTCAACCCCAAGTCAATACATGTTAGAATCACCTTTGACAGCATTACACCTGTGAGTCTTTCTGCTTAAGTCTCTCTAAGAGCTTTGCACACCTGGAATGTAAACAAGTTGCACATTATTTGTCAAGTTGGTCGTTGGTCATTGCCAGACAGCCATTTTAAAGTATTGCCATAGATTTTAAAGCATATTTAAGTCAACTGTAACATGGGCTCTCAGGAACATTCAATGTCATCTTGGTCGTGCCTGTACACGACTGCATGGCCAGGCACGACTCCAACACCATCATTAAGTTTGCAGATGATACAACAGTGGTAGGTGTGATCACTGACAATGACGAGACAGCCTATAGGGAGGTCAGAGACCTGGCCGGGTGGTGCCAGAATAACAACCTATCTCTCAACATGATCAAGACAAAGGAGATGATTGTGGACTACAGGAAAAGGAGGACCAAGCACGCCCCCCCCATTCTCATCGACGGGGTTGTAGTGGAGCAGGTTGAGAGCTTCAAGTTCCTTGGTGTCCACACCAACAAACTAGAATGGTCCAAACACACCAAGACAGTCGTGAAGCGGGCATGATCCTGACTGGTTGCATCACTGCCTGGTACGGCAACTGCTCAGCCTCTGACCGCAAGGCACTACAGAGGAAGGCCCTACAAATTGTCAGACTCCAGCCACCCCAGTCATAGACTGTTCTCTCTGCTACCACATGGCAAGCGGTACCGGAGCGCTAAGTCTAGGACCAAAAGCTCATCTGTGTGCTCGTCGTCCTCACCAGGGTCTTGACCTGACTGCGGAGCGCCAAGTCTCGGACCAAAAGGCTTCTCAACATCTTTTACCCCCAAGCCATAAGACTCATGAACAGCTAATCAAATGGCTACCCGGACTATGCATTGTGTGTGTGTGTGTCCAACCCCAGTGTATATTTGCCATGTGTTTTAGGTTATTGTCCTGCTGAAAGGTCAATTTTTCTTACAGTGTCTGCTGGAAACCAACCCCGGTGCATAGCTGAATTTGGTATTTCTTTATTTAAAAAGAACTCCCCAGTCCCTGCAGATGATAATCATACCCATAACATGATGCAGCCACCACCATGCTTGAAAATATGAAGAGTGGTACTCAGTAATGTGTTGTGTTGAATTTGCCCCAAACATAATGCTTATTCAGGACAGTTTTTTGCAGTTTTACTTTAGTGCCTTGTTGCAAACAGGATGCATGTTTTGGAATATTTTATTCTGTACAGGTTTCCTTCTTTTCACTCTGTCAATTACGTTAGTATTGTGGAGTAACTACAATGTTGTCGATCCATCCTCGGTTTTCTCCTATCACAGCTATTCAACTCTGTAACTGTTTTAAAGTCACCATTGGCCTTGTGGTGAAATTCTTCAGTTAGGAAGGACGCCTGTGTCTTTGTTGTAACTGGGTGTATTGATACACCTTCCAAAGCGTAATGAATAACTTCACCATGCTCAAAGGGATATTCAATGTCTACAAATAGATGCCCTTCTGGTCTTTGTGGTTGAATCTGTTTTTGAGATGTACTGCTCGACTGAGGGACCTTGCAATTATCTGTATGTGTGGGGTACAGAGATAAGGTATAGTCATTCAAAAATCATGTTAAACACTATCAATGCACACAGTGAGTCCATGCAATCAACTTATTATGTTACTTGTTAAGCACATTTTTCCTGAATGTATTTAGACTTGTCATAACAAAAGGGGTTGAATACTTATTGACTCAATACATATCAGCTTTTAATTTTTTTATTAATTTCTAAACACTTCTAAAAACATAATTCCACTTTGACATTATGGGATATTGTGTGTAGGCCAGTGACACAAAATCTACATTTAATACATTTTATATTCAGTCTGTAACACAACAAAATGTGGAAAAAGTCATAGTGTGTGAATACTTTCTGAAAGCACTGTATGATCATCTACACAGATTGAAGAAGATGCCCCAGTCCATGCCAGAGTACGCTCTCACTCGAAACTACCTGGATCTTATGGTGGAATTGCCCTGGAGCAAAAGTACCACAGGTATGCACAGTACACCACCATGACACCACTCTGATTCATTTCTTTATTCATTTACACTTTATTCTTTAAACGTATAAATGTACATATCCACACATAAAGAGCACACCATATGCACATTATACCTTGAAAATCTCTAATGGGATAGGGTATTTTTCGGGACGAGGGGTAGAAGCCAGTGTACCACGAGGAAGTCCACCACAGCTCTTTTTTTAACTCTTTCTCTGTTCAAAATGGAATTAAAGGCTTCTACCACTGGAGGGAGCTCAATATCATATTTTGTCACTGGTTGCTTTGTCCTCTAGCCAGTCATTAGGCACTTGTATTGGGGACATTTGCTTATATGATTCAGCATTACCACACAGGGGAGTCCATACCATATGTCTGCTTAGTCATGTAGCTACATAAAACAATACTTGTTATTACAATCTAGATGAATGGTTATCTGAATCACTTGGTTGACATTAGATAAGGTCTTTGACAATATTCACAGTGTTGGAATTAAACCCTGCTCCTCTTTGTCTCTGCAGACTGTCTTGATATCCGTGCTGCACGGGTGGTGTTGGACAGTGACCACTATGCCATGGAGAAGCTGAAGAGGAGAGTGCTGGAGTACCTGGCTGTGAGGCAGCTGAAGAGCACCCTCAAGGGGCCCATCCTGTGCTTCGTGGGGCCGCCTGGGGTGGGCAAGACCAGTGTGGGGCGCTCCATCGCCCGTACCCTGGGCCGGGAGTTCCACCGCATCGCCCTGGGAGGGGTGTGTGACCAGTCTGACATCCGCGGGCACAGGTACACTGGAGAGGGCAGAGGATGGAGGTGGGGATTAATGGGTGGGCAGGCAGGCAGCTGTGTCTATAAATTGTATTCTGCACAGGAAATGAAACCCCTATAGACATACATTATATTCTGACTTAAGCGAGTGGGGAGGGTAAGTCCACATATATCATAACAACAAAAGGTACTGACATAGTCTGGCCAGAAGGCAGAGTGCAGCACATCTGATGGTAAAAGTAGTTCAACTTGAGTGAGGCCTTTTCTGTAACTCACCAGTGGTCATGGTTTATAGGTGGAGACAGATGTGGGTCAACAACAGTAGACAAAAGGTTCTGGTAGAAAAGTGCGGTCTATACAGACGATACATATACACTGAGTTTACAAAACATTAGGAACATTTTCCTAATATTGAGTTGCACTTCCTTTTTCCCTCAGAACAGCCTGAATTGTTCAGGGCAAGGTGTCGAAAGCATTCCACAGGGATGCTGGCCCATGTTGACTCCAATGCTTCCCACAGTTGTGTCAAGTTGGCTGGATGTCCTTTGGGTGGTGGAACATTCTTGATACACACAGAAAACTGTTGAGTGTGAAAAACCAAGTAGCGTTGCAGTTCTTGACACACTCAAACCGGTGCGCCTGGCACCTACTACCATACCCCGTTTAAAGGCACTTAAATATTTTGTCTTGCCCATTCACCCTCTGAATTGCACACATACACAATCCATGTCTCAATTGTCTTGAGGCTTAAAAATCCTTCTTTAACCTGTCTATTCCCCTTAATCTACACTGATTTGAAGTGGGACATGGTAGCCAGGTGCACAGTGTTTTCTCTGACACATTGGTGCGGCTGGCTTCCGGGTTAAGTGGGCATTATGTCAAGAAGCAGTGCGGCTTGGCTGGGTTGTGTTTTGGAGGACGCTCGGCTCTCGACCTTCGCCTCTCCCGAGTCCGCATGGGAGTTGCAGCGATGAGACAAGACTGTAACTACCAATTGGAAACCACGAAATTGGGGAGAAAACGGGTTAAAAAAAAAAAATTAAAATAAAATATAGATTTTAACAAGTGACATCAATAAGGGATCAAAGGTTTCACCTGGTCAGTCTGTCATGGAACGAGCAGGTGTTCCTAATGTTTTGTATACATCCCTCTGCAATGTGAGTAATCCTGAGAGGGAAAACTAGTAGTGGAAGCATGATGTAATCTTTCATGTCCAAATGGTTCGCCTGTCACTGGAGACTCGGCGGGACAATGACATCTCAGCCAGCAGGTCCTTCCTGTGTCTCTCAGCCAGTCTCTGAGTTTATCCATAGCCCCCAGCCTCTTGTCTCATGCATCAATTGTGACACCAAACAAACCACCACTGCAGTTTAGGAAGCTGCCTGTTTTGATGTGGCTTCAGGTGTGCATAGCGCATGTGTTTACCCATATAAGTGTGGGGCCGGGATGTGAGTTAGGTTCATGCTGGTTCGACCTTACATGGTGTTTATGTAGTGTAGTGTTTGTGTAAATTAAAGTCTAATATACGGAGAATACAACAGACTGTGAAATCCTTACTTACGAGCCCTTTCCCAACAATGCAGAGTTAAAAAGTAAGAATGTGCAAGTAACATTTGTATTTATCAACAACAAACGAGGCTATATACAAGGAGTACCGGTGCAGAGTCGATGTGTAAAAATCGCCTGTCCATGGTTGCAACACTCACTACCGAGTTCCAAACTGAACTCTACCTGCCCCAATGCATAGTGCCAACTGTAAAGTTTGGTGGAGGAGGAATAGTGGTCCGGGGCTGATTTTCATGGTTCGGGCTAGGCCCCTTAGTTCCAGTGAAAAGAAATCCTAACGCTACAGCTTACAATGACATTCTAGACGATTCTGTGCTTCCAACTTTGTGGTAACAGTTTGAGGAAGGCCCTTTACCTGTTTCAGCGTGACAATTCCCCCTTGCACAAAGCGAGGTTCGTACAGAAATGGTTTGACAAGATCGGTGTAGAAGAACTTGACTGGCCTGCAAAGAGCCCCGACCTCAACCCCATCGAACACCTTTAGGATGAATTAGAACGCCGACTGTGAGCCAGGCCTAATCGCCCAACATCAGTGCCCAACCTCACTAATGCTTATGTGGCTGAATGGAAGCAAGTCCCCGCAGCAATGTTCCAACATCTAGTGGAAAGCCTTCCCAGAAGAGTGGAGGCTGTTATAGCAACAAAGGGGGGACCAACTCCATATTAATGCCCACGATTTTGGAATGAAATATTCGATGAGCGGGTGTCCACATACTTTTGTATGTAGTGTATATTCCACAATGTTGATGGATGAGTCCTGGGTGGCTGAGGCGGCCCCCTCTGTCCAGTGCCTCTATCTGTGCTAGTGGCTCCCTCTTGAGTTGCGGCTTGTAGGCTGGTGAGTAGGAACAGACAGACGTGATCTGATTGGCTGAAGTCAAGGATGTTTGTATATACATGGTCCAGCACGTTTAAGCATCCTGTTTTGGCTTCCTTGTTTTTAGTCTTTCTCCTTCCATTGATTCTCTCTCCATCCTATCATTATCTCACTGCACATCTTTCTTGTTTTGCTTGCATTTTCTTTCCTCTGTGCTCCTTATCTATCACTCTTCCTCCTTTTGCCTCCTTTCTGCACCCGATTTTCTGTCCTCTGTGTACTGGTGTCTCCGTCTGACATGATGCCCTTTCGCTCCCTGTCTCCAGGAGGACCTATGTGGGCAGCATGCCCGGCCGCATCATCAACGGGCTGAAGACGGTGGGAGTCAACAACCCTGTCTTCCTGCTGGACGAGGTGGACAAGCTAGGCAAGAGTCTGCAGGGAGACCCTGCCTCTGCTCTGCTGGAGGTGAGAAACCTGGGACCACCAGACCAGGGGGCAGCTTCGTGGTCTCTCTGATACAAACTATATGGAGTACAAAGGAGAAGAGGTAGGAAAGGAGTGAGGGATTGAGCGATACAGGGAGATGGACAGAGACTCATCCAGACAGGCAGGCAAAGAGAGATAAGATTCTACATAGATTATATATAGAGGAGGATGGAGTAAACAAGTCGTATCAAATAAGTCTGCATGTAAGAAGTCAACATCTGTCTGATATCTAGAAAGACCCAGTAGTCCCCTGGAGGTAGGTTTTGTGACCTGGGCTGGTTCACCTGGCCCTGCTCCACTTCCTGCTGGAGTTATCAGCTCTATGGTGCATCACTGTCCCACTTCACCTCCTGGAAACACAATTGGAGAATTTAAGAATCCCCATCACAGTGATGGACAGAGACAAATGAGCACTGTAGTGTCCACACACACTCACTCACTCACCACTGAATGTATGTGAGGAGTCTCAGACTCAATTAGTGTAATGGCCTGAAGACGTGAGTAACTATATTTAGGTGAGTGGGATACCTACCTATCTACAGTCGTGTGATAGCCTTGCTGATACCAGGAGAAGAGAAGATTAATCTCTGGGAATGCATTACAGCTAGCTCCGATAAGAGCCCCACTAGCCTCAAGCCCAAGCTTGACCCCCAAGTAGGAATGGTGCGCACCACTCAGACATGCCACACACACTGTCTCTCTCTGTTACACACACTTTCACACACTCCTAGTTCAAAAACCATCTTGCATGCTTCCACATGCTCCCTCTGTGGGTCTGTTTGTTTCCTTTAATCCTTTTATCTACTGGCGTGGTAATGTAGTCTTGCGTGGTAATGTAGTCTTGCGTGGTAATGTAGTCTTGCGTGGTAATGTAGTCCTGCGTGGTAATGTAGACCTGCTTTGTGGGAGCCAGTGTTTGCAGAACACATCACTGCCAAACCAAAACTTCAGGCTCAGTCACAGAATTACCCATCAGGTCCACTGTTCTGCTGCATTCTACATTCCAGCTTCTTACTCCCACTTTCCCTCTCACTCTCTCTATTTTTCTTCCTCTTTCTCTGCTTGGGTGCCCAGAGGGATAGAGAGAGGCAGAACAGGGAGGAGGAGAAGGGATGTGGGGGAGGAAGCAAAGCAGAATTTGTATATTGCCTCTGGCAGTGTGAAGTCTGACCCAACAATACACATTTACACTGTGTGTGTCTGTGTATATGTTTCTACATCTGCAGCTGGTAGACATGCAGCTCATTAGTAATGGTCGCTAACCAGTTGAGTATAATGAAATGTGCATTCCTGTTGTTGAGTGTTAGTTGTGCTCCTAATACTGAGTCTATTCTGTGTCCGCCTGACTCTCACCAGGTCCTGGACCCAGAGCAGAACCACAGCTTCACAGACCACTACCTCAATGTGGCCTTCGACCTCTCCCAGGTCCTGTTCATCGCTACAGCCAACTCCACGGCCACCATCCCTCCGGCCCTGTTGGACAGGATGGAGGTCCTCCAGGTGCAAGGTCAGAGGCCAGGGTTCAAGGGTCATCTTGTTGGGCAGAGGGGTCAGCTGAAGGGGCATTGAGTACCTGTCTTGGCCATTGATCTATGTAGAATCAATGTAACTGGTTATTAACACATTAATAGCACACGTCATGGTGTAGCCTCGCCCAGATTGATGTGGTGTTAGCCTGGATACATATGGTAATGGACTGTCAGGAAGAGGTGTTTATTACATCCTTCTCTGGATTTGTATAATGTCCTCTCAGGGTACACTCAGGAGGAGAAGGTGGAGATAGCTCATCGTCACCTGATTCCCCATCAGCTAGAGCAGCATGGACTCACCCCCCAACAGCTCCAGATACCTCAGGACACCACCCAGGACATCATTAGCAAGTATGAACACAAACACTCACACATACACCAGGGGTGCTTTAGGAGAGTGGCAGGTCAGAGAGAGGAGTGACTATCTTTCTAGCAGGACAGAAGGGGGAGATTACCAGAGCCAGACAACAATGCAATATAAATACTTTTTTTGTATAGAAAATTACAAATTGTAACAAGGAATAGATACAAAATGAGCAATGGTAACTTCGCTATATTACATGGTGTACCAGTACCAGGTCGATGTGCAGGTGAACAAGGAAATTGAGGTAGATACAGTGAGGGGAAAAAAGTATTTGATCCCCTGCTGATTTTCTATGTTTGGCCACTGACAAAGAAATGATTAGTCTATAATTTTAATGGTAGGTTTATTTGAACAGTGAGAGACAGAATAACAACAAAAAAATCCAGAAAAACACGTGAAAAATGTTATAAATTGATTTGCATTTTAATGAGAGAATTAAGTATTTGAACCCCTCTCAATCAGAAAGATTTCTGGCTCCCAGGTGTCTTTATACAGGTAACGAGCTGAGATTAAGAGCACACTCTTGAAGGGAGTGCTCCTAATCTCAGCTTGTTACCTGTATAAAAGACACCTGTCCACAGAAGCAATCAATCAATCAGATTCCAAACTCTCCACCATGGCCAAGACCAAAGAGCTCTCCAAGGATGTCAGGGACAAGATTGTAGACCTACACAAGGCTGGAATGTGCTACAAGACCATCGCCAAGCAGCTTGGTGAGAAGGCCTGGGGCTCCATGCAAGATCTCACCTCGTGGAGTTGCAATGATCATGAAAACAGTGAGGAATCAGCCCAGAACTACACGGGAGGATCTTGTCAATGATCTCAAGGCAGCTGGGACCATAGTCACCAAGAAAACAATTGGTAACACACTACGCCGTGAAGGACTGAAATCCTGCAGCGCCCGCAAGGTCTCCCTGCTCAAGAAAGCACATATACATGCCCGTCTGAAGTTTGCCAATGAACATCTGAATGATTCAGAGGACAACTGGATGAAAGTGTTGTGGTCAGATGAGACCAAAATGGAGCTCTTCGGCATCAACTCAACTCGCCGTGTTTGGAGGAGGAGGAATGCTGCCTATGACCCCAAGAACACCATCCCCACCGTCAAACATGGAGGTGGAAACATTATGCTTTGGGGGTGTTTTTCTGCTAAGGGAACAGGACAACTTCACCCCATCAAAGGGACGATGGACGGGGCCATGTACCGTCAAATCTTGGGTGAGAACATCCTTCCCTCAGCCAGGGCATTGAAAATGGGTTGTGGATGGGTATTCCAGCATGACAATGACCCAAAACACATGGCCAAGGCAACAAAGGAGTGGCTCAAGAAGAAGCACATTAAGGTCCTGGAGTGGCCTAGCCAGTCTCCAGACCTTAATCCCATAGAAAATCTGTGGAGGGAGCTGAAGGTTCGAGTTGCCAAACATCAGCCTTGAAACCTTAATGACTTGGAGAAGATCTGCAAAGAGGAGTGGGACAAAATCCCTCCTGAGATGTGTGCAAACCTGGTGGCCAACTACAAGAAACGTCTGACCTCTATTTGCCAACAAGGGTTTTGCCACCAAGTACTAAGTCATGTTTTGCAGAGTGGTCAAATACTTTCCCTCATTAAAATGCAAATCAATTTATACAAATTTTCACATGCGTTTTTCTGGATTTTTTTGTTATTCTGTCTCTCACTGTTCAAATAAACCTACCATTAAAATTATAGACTGATCATTTCTTTGTCAGTGGGCAAACGTACAAAATCAGCAAGGGATCAAATACCTTTTTCCCTCACTGTACACTACATAACCAAAAGTCGAACATTTCATTCCAAAATCATGGGCATTAATATGGTGTTGGTCCCCCCTTTGCTGCCTCCACTCTTCTTGTAAGGCTTTCCACTAGATGTTGGAACATTGTTGCGGGGACTTGCTTCCATTCAGCCACGAGCATTAGTGAGGTTGGGCACTGATGTTGGGCGTTTCAATGAGGTTGAGGTCAGGGCTCTGTCATGCTAAAACAGGAAAGGGCTTTCCCCAAACACAAAGTTGGAAGCACAGAATCATCTAGAATGTCATTGTATGTTGTAGCATTAAGATTTCCCTTCACTGGAACTAAGGGGCCTAGCCCAAACCATGAAAACCAGCCCCAGACCATTATTTTTCCTCCACCAAACTTTACAGTTGGCACTATGCATTGGGGCAGGTAGCGTTCTCCTGGCATCCCCCGAACCCAGATTCGTCCATTGGACTGTCAGATTGTGAAGCGTGATTCATCACTCAAGAGAACATGTTTCCACACTTCTCCAGAGTCCAATGGCGCCGAGCTCTACACCACTCCAGCTGACGCTTTGTGTTGCGCATGGTGATCTTAGGCTTGTATGTGGCTGGTTGGTCATGGAAACCCATTTCATGAAGCTCCCGACTAACAGTTATTGTGATGAAGTTGCTTCATTCTTGAGGCAGTTTGGAACTCGGTCGTGAGTGTTGCAACAGAGAACATCCTATGATGGTGCCACGTTCAAAGTCACTGAGCTCTTCAGTAAGGCCATTCTACGGCCAGGAATTGTGTACAGATCCTTGCGATATGGGGCTGTGCATTATGCTGAAACATGAGGTGGCGGCGGATGAATGGCACGACAATGGGCCTGAGGATCTCGTCACGGTATCTCTGTGCATTCTAATTGCCATTGATAAAATGCAATTGTGTTCATTGTCCGTAGCTTATGCCTGCCCATACCATAACTCCACTGCCACCATTGGGCACTCTGTTCGCAACGTTGACGTCAGCAAACCCACACGATACCATACACGCTGTCCTGCCTTCTGCCCGGTATTGTTGAAACCGGGATTCATCCGGGAAGAGCACACTTCTCCAGCGTGCCAGTGGCCGTCAAAGGTGAGCCTTTGCCCACTGAAGTCGCCTAACTGCAGTCAGGTCAAGACCCTGGTGAGGACGACGAGCACACAGATGAGCTTTTGGTCCTAGACTTAGCGCTCCGGTACTGTTTGCTGTGCGGTAGCAGAGAACAGTCTATGACTTAGGTGGCTGGAGTCTTTGACAATTTTTAGGGCGTTCCTCTGACACCGCCTAGTATAGACGTCCTGGATGGCAGGAAGCTTGGCCCCAGTTATGTACTGGGCCATACGCACTATCCTCTAGCGCATCTTGATGCAGCCAGTCAAGATGCTCTCAATGGTGCAGCTGTAGAACTGTTTTGAGGATCTGAGGGCCATGCCAAATATTTTCAGCCTCCTGAGGGGGAAGAGGCATTGTCGTGCCCTCTTTACGACTGTGTTGGTGTGTTTGGGCCATGATAGATCCTAAGTGTTGTGGACACTGAGGAACTTGAAGCTCTCAACCAGCTCCACTACAGCCCCGTCGATGTGAATGGGGGCGTGCTCGGTCCCCCTTTTCCTTTTGTCCACGGTAAGCTCCTTTGTCCTGCCCACGTTGAGGGAGAGGTTGTGGATCGGTGGTACAGTAATAAACCTACTACATCTCCAGACACACCATTAGACCCAGATGGACTTGAGGCATACAGTTAACATAAACAAAAGTCTGTCAGCATAGAGTCATACATTCCCAGTTCAGTCCAGGCATCTTTACTGAGCAATGCGTACCTCCACCATTAACTTTACTAAGGATAGTCAGACATAGAAGAAGACAAAAGGCCACTGGGGCTGGCAGGCTGAAGAACAAAGAGAAAGGAGAGCGGTGGTCAGAGCCTGCTGCAGATGGGGCCAGCGCCTATCAGACATGGCCGGGGGGAGATTGTGATGTTCCACCATTAAATACTGATGTCTCAAACAGTCACTTAGCAATCATGGTTGATGATAGCGGAACTCTGTGTGTCTGTGTGTGTGTGTGTGCGCAGGTACACTCGTGAGGCCGGTGTCCGCTCCCTGGAGAGGAAGATCGGTGCGATCTGTCGAGCAGTGGCAGTGAAGGTCGCAGAGGGTCACAATGTTCCCAAATCAGAGGCTGCGCCTGCTGAGAGCGCCCCCAAGGGAGCTGAGCACGGAGGTAGAAAAACCAGCAGGGGAAAGCCACTCTCTGTGGGGCGGGAGGGGGGACTGACTGGCACAGCTACAGTATCAGGCCCTGCCCTCAAACACACTGCAGTGGTGAGCTGGACTCAGCAGTGCCTCAGTGGCCTGCTGTATTCTGCATTAATACAGACTAGCACTCTCCACATACAAGCTGTGAAATCACAATATCTGCCCCTGGATGTATTTGAGCCCCTGGAGGCTGGCGCTAATTGAGTTGTTAGGAACAGACATGGCTATATCATACTATGTACATTACCAGGTGCTCCCTCCTTCCCTCCAGTGAGCACCGTCACCTCACACACTTTCACACTGCCGGTTGGTTGTGCAGTCCCTGGACAAAAATCATCTGACCAATGCACAATGCCCTCTCAAACATAAAGGCTCACATGCTCACACACAGTACACACAGACATGCCATCCCCCTTCTGAGGGGTATGGGGGGGGGGGTAGTAATCTTGCCAACACACGGCCTCACTACCACATGCCCTCTGTCTTCCCTCCCCCAGTGTCTCTGTGCAGCAGCTCTTGTGTAACAGGAGAAATCACACTGGCAGTTAACACGGCCAGAGCCGAGAGTGGGGGGGCAGAACAGAGGGGTTTTATGGCTCTGTTGCCCTATTGAAATGGAATTGGACTGCCCCCCCATCCCCCTCCCTTCTGTGTAACCACTCCCACTGCAAAACAGCAGCAGATGAAAAGAGAGAATGGCACTCTTCCTCTGCTCTTTGTGTAAATGGCTGTCTGTTGCCAGGTAACGGTGACATTATTGGCAGACCGAACAAAGAGTTGTGAGGAGGAGTGTGTGCGCGCTGTGGGGGGGTCTGTGTCTTTCTTTTCTTTACCAGCTGCTCCACGACTGGCGGCTCATGACAGCTGTCACATGACCAGTTAGGAGCACGGCTGTTGTTCCTTTGCCCACCTCTCTCCCCTGGTTGTATCCTTCGTTTCATCCCTCGCTTTGTTTTATCTTTCATGGCACTAGACAGCTCAAAGAGGGACTGTCAGAGCTGATTTATATTACACTCACTCACTACATAGTTATGTCAGTCCATAAAGACTGCCCTCCGTTATCCCCCCCTCTTTAACTATCCATTAAGTGTTTGTAAAATAGTGTTGTGCTGCAGTGTAGTGTTGCCACTGAATGGACTAGCTCTGTTGAGGGGAACCCCATGCTCCTCATCCACATTGCATTGGTAGTCAGGTTACATGACCAGTGATCAGCATGTGCATAATAAGAGGTCTGGGGAGGCTGTGTTGTGAACCGCACACAAGAACAACCACTCAGACATGCACTATGTGCACAAACACACACCTTGTTGTTTTTCATCCTCCTCCAACCTCTCAAATTAACTTTTTCTGTTGCTAATATTTCTATTCATCTTTATAATTTGCTCTCCTGCTTTCTATGTTCTCATTCTCTCTGACCGTGTGTGTGTCAGAGGGGAAGCGAGGGAGGAGGGGAGAGGAGCCTGACAGGGTGTCGGCAGACATGGCAGCGCCCCCAGATATGCCCATCGTCATTGACCACATCGCCCTGAAAGACATACTGGGGCCGCACGTCTTTGAGATGGAGGTGAGAGAGGGTAGGGGTTGGCACTGTCTGGCCCAACACACACCACTGCACTGACAAGACTGATGTACTGGAGAGAGAAACATTTATTATGCTGATGAGATTGCAGCAAATACAGCAGGATGATTCTCTACTGTGGGAAGTACATGTATAGAAAAGCCTTGTCATGCAGAATTAAAGCCAAAGTGCTCTTATGTACCCATAACATGGGTCCTCTTGAGCAAGTGAGAGACAACTATAAACATGCCCTTATAACCATACTAGTTTGCAGACTTGAAGGGTGCAACTTTAAAACAGTACTCTAGTGTACTATAGATGCACCTAAATGTGCCAACTTGTGATTGTTGTGCTCAGGTTGCTGTTGCTGCAGGCTTAAAGCAGTGTAGCTGTGTTGGAGAAAGTACACACTTATGTTACTAATGTAGCTTAGCATTCCATTCATACCCATGGGATTTGGGGGAGAGAGAGGGGGTCGGGGTGAGGGGGCTCTCGAGCTCTCACAGGGGGACTGGAATGTGCCTGTGTTATGTGCACTGCAGGGAGAGGAGGAGGAGGAGGGTTATTTGGAGGGAAGACATACCACAGCATTCCTCTAGTCCTCACTGAGCATAGGATACTGAGGACTACAACTAGTTTTAAAACATGGTAAACCCCATAGTCTTACTCACACCTCAGTATTATTGAGTAATCCAGTGTTTAGATGACAAAAAAATATAGTAGTTATGTGTAGATGACTACAGATCCAGTATCTAGGTGTGTGTATACACTGAGTGTACGAAACATTAACAACACCTTCCTAATGTTAAGTTGCACCCCCTTTTGCCCTTAGAACAACCTAAATTTGTTGCAGCATGGACTCTACAAGGTGTCGAAAGCGTTCCACAGGGATGCTGGCCCATGTTGACTCCAATGCTTCCTGCAGTTGTATCAAGTTGGCTGGATGTCCTTTGGGTGGTGGACCATTCTTGATACACACGGAAACTGTTGAGTGTGAAAAATTCAGCAGCATTGCAGTTCTTGACACTCAAACCGGTGCGCCCGGTCAAAGGCACTTAAATATTTTCTTTCCTATTCGCCTTTTGAATGGCACACATACACAATCCGTCTCAATTGTCTCATGGCTTAAAAATCCTTCTTTAACCTGTCTATTCCCCTTCATCTACACTGATTTGAAGTGGATTTAACAGGTGACATCAATAGGGGATCATAGTTTTTACTTGGATTCACCTGGTCAGTCTAGGTCATGGAAAGAGAAGGTGTTCCTGTTTTGTTCACTCAGTGTAGATGACTGTGTTCCTCTCCCTGGTCGTGTCCAGATGTCGGAGCGTCTGACGCTGCCGGGCGTGGCCGTCGGCCTGGCCTGGACCCCCCTGGGAGGGGAGATCATGTTTGTGGAGGCCAGCCGCATGGAGGGTGAGGGCCAGCTGACCCTGACTGGACAACTGGGTGACGTTATGAAGGAATCTGCCCACCTGGCCATGAGCTGGCTGCGCAGCAATGCCAAGACCTACCAGCTGACCAACAGTGAGAGGACACACAACAAAATGCATTTTGTCTTAGCTTTGCTACTCATTTACTTCCATATCAAAGCAATACACAATGACGGCTGAAGGACTGTGTGTCTCTGTCTGACGTAGTGGTCGGTGGTTCAGATCCTCTTGAGGGGACAGACATCCATCTGCACTTCCCAGCGGGAGCAGTCACAAAGGACGGCCCATCGGCTGGAGTCACCATGGTAACGGTCCTGGCCTCGCTTTTCAGTGGGCGCCTGGTACGGTCCGATGTGGCCATGACTGGAGAGATCACTCTGAGAGGCCTGGTGCTGCCGGTGAGACACAACTACACTCCTACATAGTGCTGTGACGGCCATGGAATTTTGGATGACTGTAATTGGCCAGCCAAATTACCGTGGTCTCCGTAAAATAACTGTGAATAGCAACAAAAAAATACAAAAATCGAAATGCATATTAAATGCACATTTTTTGCAGTAGAAATAGAATGAAAAGAATGGGCGTCCCCATTCAAGTCAATGACGGCATAATGGCTGGACTGGCGGCTATTGTGAGTGTACCCATATGAACAAAGCAGGAAGTAAAATCAGGAAGTGTACCCATCAATATGTGTTGTATCTCGCAGTACTCTGTAGGTGTATCTCACAATTTCTTGCATATTCACTAAAGTAGGGGCTATCAATGAGTAGGCTTGGCTACAAACATGCAACAGACCGAAGACTGAACACACACACACGGGCATCTTTCATAGTGAAGAGAAAGAGCATGCGAGCCAGCAAGAGAGGGAGGCAAACAGTCGGTAACCGTGCGCATAGGCTACGACTTGATAATCTGTATCTCGCAATGTCTTGTCTTGAAATACCTCGTAAATTCACCAAAAGTATATTCAAGTATAGTTTACATCAATGAGTTGGCCTAAGGCTAAGCTATTCTACATTGTGCCAGTGAATTGAAGTTGAACATTGCCAAGAGTCCATGTTATCGCAGAAACTGATTCAACCGCACGAATGTCCGGCCGTCCCGTCTTCGGTCAGCAGTTCGTTCCCAGTTTAATTCAACTTAAATGTGCAATAAAAAGTATTGTGCCTATAGCTTATTTAATGAAACCCTGGCTGTTGATGTCCTAGTTAGTCAATAGATTCCAAAACACATCTTAAGTGCAAATACTGTCCAGCAGCTCAAATCAGCAGAATCGGGGGCATTTTTATTAAGAGGGAAGTCTGCCATGGATTGCTAAAATAAGGATTATGATCACACTTCAATGTAAATATGATGGGGACACCTATACATTTGGCAGCCATGCCTGACTTATCAGTGTAGCCTATTATCGTCTAGACATGTGGCAGCCATGCATGACTTATCAGTGTAGCCTATTATCGTCTAGACATGTGGCAGCCATGCATGACTTATCAGTGCAGCCTATTATCGTCTAGACATGTGGCAGCCATGCATGACTTATCAGTGCAGCCTATTATCGTCTAGACATGTGGCAGCCATGCATGACTTATCAGTGCAGCCTATTATCGTCTAGACATGACGTTTACATTTCTTCACTGCTAGAATGAAAACTTCCAGTCCAGGCTTCAGTCATAAGTCAATTGAATATATATATATTTTTTACAAATTTAGAAAAAATAAATCCTGTGTGAATCGTCCTCTGGAATAACGCATATGGTTTCATAATAATTACATGACCAGCATCTCTGTCAATACTAGTTCCGTCTGAAAAGGGGTATATAACGGCAAAGAATAGGCTTCTCAGCATAGAGTGCGCCATATCATCCCATGGGAATCTGTCAAGGCTGCACCATGGAAATTATTGCATCACAATACCAGGAAGACATTGCGAATGTACCCATGGGTTTACCAGTCAAATTGCCAGAGTTGGCAGTTCCAAGCCCATTCTATTGTTTGCTACAACACCTTCAGCAAGGGGCAACATAGTTTCATCACGTTAAGAGTCCATGTTATCGCAGAAACTGACTCAACCGCACGAATGTCCGGGCGTCCCGTCTTCGGTCAGCAGTTCGTTCCCAAAACCCCCCCAGGTTATTTTATTTTCATGACCGTCTTCATCCATAACTGTCAGTTATACGGTAATTGCCAGCCCTAATTCTGTCTGCAGGTGGGAGGGATCAAGGACAAGGTCCTGGCAGCTCACAGGGCCGGGGTGAAGCGTGTCATCATCCCAAAGCGCAATGAGAAGGACCTGGAGGAGATCCCAGCTAACGTCCGGTTGGAGCTGGACTTTGTAACAGCCAGCAACCTGGATGAGGTCCTAAACGCAGCCTTCGATGGGGGGTTCCCCGGAATTTCCAACCCTCTCACTCTACCACACATTGCCAGCAAACTGTGAGATGGGTCGCTGTAATATTACCACTCACAGAGACGGTCTGTGTCACACTGGTGGATATGGATATGGAAAGCTCATAGCACATTGTCGCTTCCATACATTAATTTGTATGAGGCAGAAACACACTGACCACATTATCTTTGTGGTGGATGCATAAACAGGCAGTTATCAAAGAGGGTGTGGGTGTTACTAGTCTGTTGGCAAGGAGGCTTCTGTGATGCAAACATGTTCTTTATCTACTTCAACACTTTCCTTAAGTTCATGAGTTTAAACTTTCTCACACAAAGGACAGAAAAAAACCGTTTTGAAATGTAGTGGCCTCACTTGTAACACCTGTTGCCTTTCCTTCATGGTGTTGCGGATTTGGATCTGACATTCAACATTTATGACCTGACTGGTCTGATCGTGGTGGAGTTCAGACCGAGTTAGAACCATCAATCACTTAGTTCTACTGTCTCTGCTGCACACTGGGTTGTTCTGGGAACTGGCTGAAGAATCCACAGTGTGGGACTTATGTGAATTGTAACAGTACTTGTCAGTGATAGTTGCTCTGCTGTAAAAGCTCTGGCTACGTACATTTGAAAAATAACAAGACCGGTGACCTTGACCATGCTGTTCATGTACCTCAGATTTAACATGACTGAATGAGGTTTACAGAGGCTTCATAATTGGCATCAGCATCAGAGGTCCGCTCAATATCCAGATAATTCTGCTGGTATGGCTTTACAAATGATTTTGTGTAGATACAGGATGAGTGTGATTGCACAGTAGCTATACTGTTAAGATGCAGTACTATGTCATACCCCTAAGGGATAGTCTCACTAACTAGCTGGGTAACAGTTGCATAATGAAAATAAAGAATTTCAATACAAATATTAAATGGCATAATTTGCGTGTGTGACGTACTGAAAGTACTCTGTTGAATGTGGTTGAGAATCAGCAGAGCGCGATGCAGCTGGCTCAGCAACAGCAGGATGTGGATCATCATTCTGATCACCACCCACTTAGCTCTACAACGATAATGAGCCGAGACAAGCTCCACCACAGCCTGCCTGCTGCTTCCAGCATCTAGCTTATATGCCTTCCTTTGGGCCCAACGGGAGTAAGCTACTAAAATATGACTAGAAACCAACTACAGACAATAGTAGCCTACTGTAAATATTAACACTATGGTATGTTTCAGGGAAGGGAAAATAAGGCCTCATCTATGATGCCATCACAAGAGGAAACTACCCTGTGCTGTCAATCATGACTTGAACCACGTTACTTTGCACCACACACAGCAACACACCAGTAATTGACATCCCACGACAGTTCCACCACTTATGGATGTCATGTTTACTGTACACTAAATCGAATTGCTGCTTTGATTGAATGAGGACTGGGAAGGAAACAAGCGCTTTCACCTAAACAGAATAAACCGCATATAAACTCAACAAAAAAAGAAATGTCCCCTTTTCAGGACCCTGTCTTTCAAAGATAATTTGTAAAAATCTAAATAACTTCACATATCTTCATTGTAAAGGGTTTAAACATTGTTTCCCATGCTTGTTCAATGAACCATAAACAATTAATGAACATGCACCTGTGGAACAGTCGTTAAGACAGTTTACAGACGGTAGACAATTAAGGTCACAGTTATGAAAACTTAAGACACTAAAGAGGCCTTTCTACTGACTCTGAAAAACACCAAAAGTAAAAGGCCCAGGGTCCCTGCTCATCTGTGTGAACATGCCTTAGGCATGCTGCAAGGAGTCATGAGGACTGCAGATGTGGCCAGGGCAATAAATTGCAATGTCTGTACTGTGAGACGCCTAAGACAGCGCTACAGGGAGACAGGATGGACAGCTGATCATCCCTGCAGTGGCAGACCACGTGTCACAACACCTGCACAGGATCGGTACATCTGAACATCACACCTGCGGGACAGGTATAGGATGGCAACAACAACTGCCCGAGTTACACCAGGAATTCACAATCCCTCCATCAGTGCTCAGACTGTTCGCAATAGGCTGAGAGAGGCTGGACTGAGGGCTTGTAGGCCTGTTGTAGTAAGGCAGGTCCTCACCAGACATCACCGGCAACAACCTTGCCTATGTGCACTAACCCACCGTCGCTGGACCAGACAGGATTGGCAAAAAGTGCTCTTCTCTGACGAGTCGTGGGTTAGTCTCACCAGGGGTGATGGTCGGATTCGCATTTATCATCGAAGGAATGAGCGTTACACCAAGGCCTGTACTCTGGAGCGGGATCGATTTGGAGGTGGAGGGTCCGTCATGGTCTGGGGCGGTGAGTCACAGCATCATCAGACTGAGCTTGTCATTGCAGGCAATCTCAGCGCTGTGCGTTACAGGGAAGACATCCTACTCCCTCTTGTGGTACCCTTCCTGCAGGCCCATCCTGCCACCAACCATATTGCTCGTTCTGTGCGTGATTTCCTGCAAGACAGGAATGTCAGTGTTCTGCCATGGCCAGCGAAGAGCCTGGATCTCAATCCCATTGAGCATGTCTGGGACCTTTTGGATCAGAGGGTGAGGGCTAGGGCTATTCCCCCCAGAAATGTCTGGGATCTTGCAGGTGCCTTGGTGGAAGAGTGGGTTAACATCTCACAGCAAGAACTGGCAAATCTGGTGCAGTCCATGAGGAGATGCACTGTAGTACTTAATGCAGCTGGTGGCCACACCAGATACTGTCTGTTACTTTAGATTTTGACCCCCCCTTTGTTCAGGGACACATTATTCCATTTCTGTTAGTCACATGTCTGTGGAACTTGTTCAGTTCCTGTCTCAGTTGTTGAATCTTATGTTCATACACTTATTACACGTTAAGTTTGCTGAAAATTAACGCAGTTGACAGTGAGAGGACGTTTATTTTTTTGCTGAGTTCATGACTGAATATAGCTGTTCCTGTTAGGGCCATTACTGGAGGGAGATAATGCATGAGGGAAGTGGTGTGGAGAGTGGGAAGACAAAACAGCAGCAGGGTCAGAGAAGGAGTGGTCTGTGCTCCCCAGTGGAGTGGGATGGCAGGGTGCCAAAGTCCCTGGGGGCCTCTGGTAATTATGATCCTACAGAGCTAACCCTTTATTTACCAGGCCAGAACACTGACGACCCAGAGCCTCCACCCAATACAGGGCTTCAGCTGGGACTGGGAAGCGCACACGGCGTACCATACTCAACAATGCACCCCGCAGCACACACACACAACCCTAAAGACACTGACAGACCAGTAGGATTGCTGGCCAAGAGTACTTAGCACTTCTGAACAGTGCCGTTTAAGATGAGGGAGGACGATATTTTTTTTATGAGCACAGCATATTGGATAACTGTCATTCATATTCCATTCACCCAGTTCAATGTAACATTGATAGGTTTGGGCTACTACATTATACTCATTGTCCCTATACACATGACGTTGCTACAACCTAGCCTATAAATGAAAGTTTACAACGTAGGTGCACACAGGTTCGAGAGAAAGATTTAAGGTGACACAATCAATACTACCTTGCCCCCATCTAGCTGATTTAGGGTGTAATCATTAGTCCAACAGTTGTAAACAAGTTTCTTTTGGACAAAATCGGTGAAATGAATACACCCCTGATCACACGCAAACAGTTCCTTTCATAACCATATACAAACAGCTTGTTGTATTCCTTCTCGCATATACGAGCTCTCCTCACACCTTTGCCCTTCGCTTGTGGACTTCAATGCACAACAGCTGTTTGTGACCAGGCGAAACAACCTTTCCAAGCCAAACCTTAACCGCTACACAGCCTTTATCGTTGTCACCATATTAGCTAAAGTAACGTCCTAGTCAACATAGCTAATAGAACGAACACATTAGTAAACCCGCTACAATCATGCAGTACAGTCAGTAAGCAGTTACACCGGCGGCATTAAATTAGTAAAACCAAAAGCTTACTTTGACTTCTAAGAATTCCAGTGTTGGATAGTCGTAGCCAGCTAGCTAACATAGCATCCCTTTGTTTGAGCCGGGTATTTGAGTTGGCTAAACTAGCTAGCTGCATTTGCTAAGTGAAGAAAAAATATATATATAGCTAGCTCTCACTCCCTCTTGCTACTCCATTATGTTTAACTATCGTTTCTCTCTCTTTGAGTCAACAACTCACATTTTCTGCAGTGCTCGCTAGCTGTAGCTTATGCTTTCAGTTCTAGATTCATTATCTGATCCTTTGATTGGGTGGACATGTCAGTTCATGCTGCAAGAGCTCTGATAGGTTGGAGGACGTCCTCCCGAAGTCGTCATAATTACTGTGGTAAGTATATGGAAGGGGGTGAGAACCATGAGCCTCCTAGGTTTTGTATTGAAGTCAATGTACCCAGAGGAGGACAGAAGCTAGCGGTCCTCTGGCTACACCATGGTGCTACCCTACAGTGTTGTTGAGGCTATAGTAGACCATTTCAAAACACTGTTTTTGAAATGTGTTTTTATCAATTGTTTGGTGATGTGAATATATTTTGTAGTTTTATCTAGAAAGGATAACTTAAATGTTTCACAATTTTTATGAAATTCCATGAGGATGGTCCTCCCCTTCTCTGAGGAGCCTCCACTGTTGCAAACAGACTCTACACGTAGAAACGTCTGGTGGTCCCTATAACACATCAAGCGAACGAACAAAGAAACGGTAAGTCAGTGAGAATTGTCCTTATGCCTTTGATCAGCCATGTACTCAGTTTTTTTCTGGATCAAAATGGGCCTTAGGTGGTGGGCATGGCCATTGGTGCAGATGCCGACCTAAGATTTTAGAAACCCTTTTGGCTACAGAATTTGAAAAAGGTAATTTCTTGCAATGCCACACATTTGGTCATGGGTGGAGAGACAATGTGCGGTATTAAAGCCAATTTCCTGCAATTCTACAATTTATGCAATGGGTTATGCCGTGTTCTTATGCCAAGTGACTAACAAAAATGCATCATTTTTAGATTCTACGTGACTGTCTAGCTTTTGTGATTTTTAGTTCTCAATGGATATTTTAAGATCTTTATCTTTTATGCATACTTTATTTGGTGTTCATCAAAGTTTTTTCTAGAAATGAGTAAAGCCACCTGACAAGGATAACGTGATAAGATGGGAGGATAAGTGTGTGGTTGGAGTAAATCCCTGCCAAGAAATGTTGTTGCCTATAGCAGAGACATTTTACTGTCCTCCCATTACCCAAACTAAGAGGAAAGTGTGCGACTACAGATATTCTCCTAACTCGCGGCCCACCTCTCACATGCCCAGGGACCACTTTGGGTCCCCACCCATAGTTAAACCCTGGCCAAGAGAAAAATCACAGGGAAAGGGGAAATTGCACAAGGTATGAAAAAGATAGATTTATTTAATGACGAAATTAAACAAAAGCAAAATAATGGGACCAGCAACAGTACTACATATCCACAGAGATGTTTGGCTTTGCGTCACCCACTCCTCAAACAGAATGTAGACAAAGACTGACAAAACAAAGAGAAAAATCTAACTTACAAAATAAAATACATTGAAGTCTTCGAAAGAACGACACAATTTATCTACAAACACTGAAGATTAGCCACAAGGTTACAGCCTTTTTCATTCATTAAAAGTCATTACAAAAAAATTATAATTATGATAACAATCTCCATTGAATAATAATAATATTATAACTGTAGAAATTGTCCCCATTCCTGGTCAGATATTCAGTGGTTTAGGCTAAAACTGTTGGACTCCAGAGACCAAACTAGCTTCGTCTCAGCCGATTTCTGTGCACACAATACCAGGACCTTCTCTTCTCATCCAATGAGGGGGGAGGGGGATAGGACAGAACTAAAAAACAAAACAATAATGGAACTCAAAGAAAAGTTGCAAACTGAGCCCACCTGTTGAAGAGTTCGCTCCATAGGTGTGCTCTGGGTTCAAGGGGCAATGCTGGATTATTCTCAGAACGTTAAAGTAAAAAAAGGATACCTTTACTTTAGTTATAGAACTAATATTGTATTGAAGCTTAAAATTGAATCCCAGGGATAGAGTTCCATTGTTTTCATCAATCTAACCGATCTGAACGTTCTAAACCACATTGTTCGAAGACAACAGGTTCCCTGGGAAAGATCTTGCCCCCCTCCAAACCCCCCAGGTATAACTCCAGGTGTCCTGTAGTGTCTGAAATGTGTCTGGGTATGTGTGTGTGTGAAAAAGAAAGTGTGTGTGTGTGTGTGTGTGTGTTAGTGGCTGTCCACCTGACAGTCATCAGCACATGGATATGGTAACGTTGATGCCCAGGTTTCCGTTCTCAGCGAACAGCTGCGCGATGGAGGTGTCAAACACCAGGCAGTCGCTGTTCATAATGGCAGTGGCGATGCCCTCGTGGATGGAGCGGGGCGTGGCCTCCCAGGTGAGCCGTCGCCGGTGCCCGTTGAGCTCCAGGCGGTAGGCAAAGTTCTCTGCCTGCTTCCGCGTGCCGATCAGCTGCACGATGGCAAAGAACTGCTGGTGACCGTCGTACTTCTCCTGCTTCTCCAGGACCAGCATGAAGTGGAAGCCGAAGCAGGATTGCATCATGACCCAGTCCACTGCACCAGGCAGGTTAATGTCCGTGGCAAGGAACACGATGTCCTCACCCTGCAGCGTGGTGATGGATTTGTGCTGGTGCATGAGGTGGGGCATGACCGCATCCAACGAGCCCTGCCACTTACAGGAGGCCCCTGGGCAGGGGCAGGAGTATGGCCGGAACTCACACAGCTCCTCGTGCTCTGCCTTGTCTGTGTGGGGCAGCGTCACCTCGCAGCCCGACGACGCATACTTGCAGGGGAACAGCACAGAGTTGGCCACCTTCTCCATGGCGAGGTTCCTGATAGAGCCCAGCGGGCCCCGGCAGGTGGGGCAGCAGGTGAGCTTGGGCCGGCAGTTGCTGCAGACCAGGTGGCCGCTCTGGCACTGCAGGATGGGGGGCAGCACATAGTCAAAGCAGACAGGGCACTCAAACAGGCTGGCCAGGTCGCTGTTAGAGGCCGTAGTGCCGGACAGGGTGGGGACGCGCTGGGAGGGGGCACACTTGGAGGTTCCTGTGGGCAGCGCTGTGGCGGTCTGGCGACTCATTTCTGTAGAGAAACAGGGAGAACACAGGTTAGAGACATGACGGGATAATAAATTAACTATACATTTGGTGTGGAGACAGGAGAATATGTGAAAGTAGTGAGGACAAACGTAATAGTTTCCATGAGGCTTGACCAATCACAGATTCTTGAACAATAGTCATGGTTCATTCACATGCAAAGGTCATGTGGGCTATATGTTAAACTACAAATGTTCTGAAGAATGTCATGTAAACAATTTCAAAAGGAATGGGATTTTGTGTAAAACAATGATCTAGTACAGGAATATTCAACTCTTACCCTACGAGGTCCGGACTACTGCGGATTCTCTGTTCTACCTGATAATTAATTGCACCCACCTGGTGTGCCAGGTCTAAAATCAGTCCCTGATTTTAAGCAGTGGAACTGGCTTCAAGGCCCAGATTTGAATGTAAGGGGTCTAGTATCTTGGAAAGACTATCATGATGCTTTATTTTTATGCGATTACTGTTCATGTGTATCGGTAGTTTACTGGCAACTGCCTTCTATTCATATAGGAAGAGCGGTAGGGTAAAAATTGTTACTCAGTGCAAAGGAGTCTAAACAGAATCATTGAGAAAACAAAAAAGTACATAATCTACATGCAGCATACGGTGCATTCGGAAAGTATTCAGACCTTGTCTTTTTCCACATTTTGTTATTTTACAACCTTATTCTAAAATGGAGTAAATTCTTTCCCCCCTCCATCTACCCACAACACCCCCATAATGACAAAGCAAAAATAGGTTTAGAAATGTTTGCAAATGTATAAATAAAAGCTGAAATAACACATTTTACATTAGTATTCAGACCCTTTACTCAGTACTTTGTTGAAGCACCTGCAGCAGAGATTACAGGTGTTCATCAAGGATCTCTGTACATCTTTCCCTTTATCCTGACTAGTCTCCCAGTCCCTGCCACTGAAAAACAGGTTCCCCCATCTCCACAGAGGAACTCTGGAGCGCTGTCAGAGTGACAATCAGGTTCTTGGTCACCTCCCTGATTGCTCAGTTTGGCCGGGAGCCCTGCTCTAGGAAGAGTCTTGGTGGTTCCGAAATTCCTCCATTTAAGAATGGAGGCCACTGTGTTCTTGGGGACCTTCAATGCTGCAGACATTTTTTGGTACCCTTCCCCAGATCTGTGCCTCGACACAATCCTGTCTCAGAGCTCTACGGACAATTCCTTCAACCTCATGGCTTGGTTATTGCTCTGACATACACTGCCAACTGTGGGACCTTCTATAGACAGGTGTGTGCCTTTCCAAATCATGTTCAATCAATTAAAAATGTACCACAGGTGGACTCCAATTAAGTTGTAGAAACATCAAGGATGATCAATGGAAACAGGATTCACCTAGGCTCAATTTCAAGTCTCATAGCAAAGGGTCTGAATACTTATGTAAATAAGGTATTTCTGTTTTTATACATTGGCAAATATATCTAAAAACACGTTTTCTAAAAAACGTATTCTAATCAATTTTGGAATAAGTCTAAGGTAAAAGAAATGTGGAAAAAGTCAAGGGCCCTTCGGGCCTCTAGGAAGATGTTCTCTGTTGACTTTCAGAGAGAGAATGGCATGTTCCTCTCTTAGCACAGCCCCAGTACAGTGGGCTGGCTGGGACCTCCAGGCAGGCAGCCCTATACACTGATTGGCCTTTCCCTTCCTCCCTCTGAAGGTCAGCCTGGAGGTTCTGTGATATGCCCATCTGTCTAAAGCCTGACCAGCGAAGGGCAAGCACAGAGCTTGGAGGCTATTTTTGGCCCGGGAGAGCAACACAGATTCATGGTCGCATTAAAAAAAGAAAAGATTCCATACGGCAATGTGGACTAGGATGGATGCAAGAGCAGAGCACTAGTTTGCTTCCTGTCAGCTGTTCCCATGGTAACAGGCTGCGGTTGAGGCCTTTGTGGGCCTCAACCGGGACGGCCCGCTGAGTGGAGGGAGGGCTGGATTTTCCCTGGGCGTGACCCACCCCTGGCCCTGCTGCTTTATATAACCCACAGTACAGCTCAGAGACAGGCAGGAAGACAGCCATGATGGGGCACTGTGCTCCAGCCAAAATAATACATGGGAAATGGAGGGAGATGACTGATGGGAAGCAGAGAGAGGAGGGGACAGACTGGGCATGTACAGTTGAAGTCGGAAGTTTACATACACAAGTTTTAAATGACACAAACGTAAGTGTTTCAACCACTCCACAAATTTCTTGTTAACAAAATATAGTTTGGGCAAGTCAGTTAGGACATCTACTTTGTGCATGACAAGTAATTTTTCCAACAATTGTTTACAGACAGATTATTTCACTGTATCACAATTCCAGTGGGTCAGAAGTTTACATACACTAAGTTGACTGTGCCTTTAAACAGCTTGGAAAATTCCACAAAATGATGTCAATTAGCCTATCAGAAGCTTCTAAAGCCATGACATCATTTGAGTCAATTGGAGGTGTACTTGTGGATGTATTTCAAGGCCTACTTTTAAACTCAGTGCCTCTGACATCATGGGACAATCAAGAAATCGGTCAAGACCTCAGAAAATAAATTGTAGACCTCCACAAGTCTGGTTCAAACGCCTGAAGGTACCACGCTCATCTGTATAAACAATAGTATGCAAGTATAAACACCATGGGACCACGCAGCCGTCATACCGCTCAGGAAGGAGACGCGTTCTGTCTCCTAGAGATGAACGTACTTCGGTGCGAAAAGTGCAAATCAATCCCAGAACAACAGCAAAGGACCTTGTGAAGATGCTGGAGGAAACAGGTACAAAAGTATCTATATCCACATAACCTGAAAGGCCACTCAGCAAGGAAGAAGCCACTGCTCCAAAAAACCGCCATAAAAAAGCCAGACTACGGTTTGCAACTGCACATGGGGACAAAGATCGTACTTTTTAGAGAAATGTCCTCTGGTCTGAAGAAACAAAAATAGAACTGTTTGGCCATAATGACCATCGTTATGTCTGGAGGAAAAAGGGGGAGGCTTGCAAGCCAAAGAACACCATCCCAACCGTGAAGCACGGGGGGTGGCAGCATCATGTTGTGGGGGTGCTTTGCTGCAGGAGGGACTGGTGCACTTCACAAAATAGATGGCACCATGAGGCAGGAAAATTGTGGATATATTGAAGTAACATCAAGACATCAGTCAGGAAGTTAAAGCTTGGTCGCAAATGGGTCTTCCAAATGAACAAAGCATACTTCCAAAGTTGTGGCAAAATGGCTTAAGGACAACAAAGTCAAGGTTATTGGAGTGGCCATCACAAAGAACTGACCACAATCCTATAGAACATTTGTGGGCAGAACTGAAAAAGCATGTGCAAGCAAGGAGGCCTACAAACCTGACTCAGTTACACCAGCTCTGTCAGGAGGAATGGGCCAAAACCTGTTGTGGGAAGCTTGTGGAAGGCTACCTGAAATGTTTGACCCAAGTTAAACAATTTAAAGGCAATGCTACCAAATATGTCAGGAATTGTGAAAAATTGAGTTTAAAATGTACAGTCGTGGCCAAAAGTTGAGAATGACACAAATATAAAATTTCTACAAAGTTTGCTGCTTCAGTGTCTTTAGATATTTTTGTCAGATGTTACTATTGATTACTGAAGTATAATTACAAGCATTTCACGAGTGTCAAAGGGTTTTATTGACAATTACATGGAAGTTGATGCAAAGAGTCAATATTTGCAGTGTTGACCCTTCTTTTTAAAGACCTCTGCAATCCACCCTGGCATGCTGTCAATTAACTTCTGGGCCACATCCCGACTGATGGCAGCCCATTCTTGCATTATCAATGCTTGGAGTTTGTCAGAATTTGTGGGTTATTGTTTGTCCAGCCGCCTCTTGAGGATTGACCACAAGTTCAATGGTATTAAGGTCTGGGAAGTTTCCTGGCCATGGACCCAAAATATCAATGTTTTGTTCCCCGAGCCACTTAGCTATCACTTTTGCCTTATGGCAAGGTGCTCCATAATGCTGGAAAAAGCATTGTTCATCACCAAACTTTTCCTGGATGGTTGGGAGAAGTTTCTCTCAGAGGATGTGTTGGTACCATTCTTTATTCATGGCTGTGTTCTTAGGCAAAATTGTGAGTGAGCCCACTCCCTTGGCTGAGAAGCAACCCCACACATGAATGGTCTCAGGACGGTTTGCTGTTGGCATGACACAGGACTGATGGTAGCTCCGGACAAGCTTTTGTCTGGATGCCCCAAACAATCGGAAAGTGGATTCATCAGAGAAAATTACTTTACCCCAGTCCTCAGCAGTCCAATCCCTGTACCTTTTGCAGAATATCAGACTGTCCCTGATGTTTTTCCTGGAGAGAAGTGGCATCTTTGCTGCCCTTCTTGACACCAGGCCATCTTCCAAAAGTCTTCGCCTCACTGTGCGTGCAGATGCACTCACCTGCCTGCTGCCATTCCTGAGCAAGCTCTGTACTGGTGGTGCCCCGATCCCGCAGCTGAATCAACTTTTGCGCTTGCTGGACTTTCTTTGGCGCCCTGAAGCCTTCTTCAATTGAACCGCTTTCCTTGAAGTTCTTGATGATCCGATAAATGGTTGATTTAGGTGCAATCTTACTGGCAGCAATATCCTTGCCTGTGAAGCCCTTTTTGTGCAAAGCAATGATGATGGCACGTGTTTCCTTGCAGGAAACCATGGTTGACAGAGGAAGAACAGTGATTCCAAGCACCACCCTCCTTTTGAAGCTTCCAGTCTGTTATTCGAACTCAATCAGCATGACAGAGTGATCTCCAGCCTTGTCCTTGTCAACACTTGTGTTAACGAGAGAATCACTGACATGTCAACTGGTCCTTTTGTGGCAGGGCTGAAATGCAGTGGAAATGTTTTTGGGGGATTCAGGTCATTTGCATTGCAAAGAGGGACTTTGCAATTAATGGCAATTCATCTGATCACTCATGACATTCTGGAGTATATGCAAATTGCCATCATACAAACTGAGGCAGCAGACTTTGTGAAAATTAATATTTGTGTCATTCAAAACTTTTGGCCACGACTGTATTTGGCTAAGGTGTATGTAAACTTCCGACTTGAACTGTAGGTGTCATTAAGGCTGCCTGTAACCATATCTGCTCAGATAAAGTTCCACCTATTGATGAGCCTCTTAGCAAGCTGCTCTGGACACAAGCAACATCTGTGGACCAAATTAGCACAGAAGACAACAAGGCAAAGCCAAGACTAGCGGGGCTAAAACAAGAGCTATGTGTGGGTGCTGAGAAAGCAGCTTGTTGAGATGGAACAGTTGCACTTGGTGGCTACTGTCTGGCCTATAAGTGTGTGAGGTTTAGTATGCGTGTGTGGGCGTGAGTGAGTGAGCACTTTAGTAGGAATAGTCTGCAGTGACGGTAACAGTATCTGCCTGTGTGTGTGTGGGTTGCTGCAGCCTGCATGATGGCAGTGATGTGCTCCAAAGCAACATGGGAAAAGGGAGATGCAGACAGCTCTTTAGTCTGTCTCCTGGAGGCTTTGGCACCAGCAGCCTCTATTTTACTCCCTCGCCCCAGAGTCCGTGCTGCCTGCCACAGTGTCTGGCTGGATGCAGACTAGTGTTGTCACAATACCAGAATTTTGACTTCGATACCGATACCAGGTTTAGTATAACAAAAAAAAAAGCCATATTAGCCAGTCACAATGGCATTTGATCCAGACAGAAACTGCTCTGTTCAATCATTGGGCATCTTGAGTTCAGTATCATTACATTTTTATTTATAAATTACTTTATTTTCTCTTTTTTTAACAGCAGTCAAACACAATGAAGGATAATTAACATTGCCGTCTAAAGGTTGGATTCTGCCTACTCGAGGCACGGTACGTTCAGATTAAAAGTCACAAGACCGGAGAGTTAAGGACAGTGCCTGTTGCGTACCGCACATCAATCACCTTGAATCTGAGAGGAGGCGGTCAGCATTTTGGAACCATTTATTTATCCATAAACTTAAAATTGTTAAAAACTTGGACATTTGTAATTTTATGAAGCAAGTCTTCCCTTGTTTCAAAGTAGCCTAGCCAAAATACAACCATAGAAATGTTGAGAGAATTATTTTGTAAGCAATTAATATTCCATTGACACCAGCATTTTTCTCATTTTCTATTTGTTTTCAAAAATCAACGTTATTTTTTTGCCCAGCTGCCAAAGACATAATACTCAGTCATTAGTAACCCATGCTAGTTCATCAGTCATTAGTAACCCATGCTAGTTCAGTCATTAGTAACCCATGCTAGTTCATCAGTCATTAGTAACCCATGCTAGTTCATCAGTCATTAGTAACCCATGCTAGTTCAGTCATTAGTAACCCATGCTAGTTCATCAGTCATTAGTAACCCATGCAAGTTCATCAGTAACCCATGCTAGTTCAGTCATTAGTAACCCATGCTAGTTCATGCATCTTTTGATCTCCACGCTCTCTTAATTTCTAAGGGATATTTTCATCTCGTCACATGAAAATGCTCACGCAGGCAGTGCACTTTAGAGAATGATGTTCTCATGAATTTCATTTGGGAACATATGCAGCCATGTGCATACAGTTTTATTTCTTCATATTAGAAAGCTCAACAGTAAGCTGAAGGGTCTGATCGGTTGCATCAGCCTCAACACTTTTTAAAATGTGCAGTGGTTGTATGAATTTGTCTGCTGTCCGTTTTGAACGTATATATTGTTTTTATTGTCCCAGGGACGACCTTAACTTAGATCCCTAGAGGGAATCATTTCGTATAAAGTATTTGGCTGTTATTGTAATGTTGCAATATTTTACAGGGTACCAAGGGTGGCCATCCATGAACTAGGTAAATCAAAATTTAGCCTAGGCCTATCCACAATACAGGTGAATGCTGATTTTGAGTGACTACAAATGACAAGGCAACAGTAAACATGTCGTCCCCCACAAATGATGCAGCGGCCTTTGGGAGAGAAGTGAGAGAGCCCGAATAAGTGAATTAAAAGATTTGTGGCAAATGGCATATTTTACATTACGGTTTGCACATTATCACAAACAAAGTACTAGGGTAGTGAATTGACGTTAGCTTTAGCTGTCAGCCAGCAAAGAAATTTTGCCTACAAAGCTGGAAGCTACCGGTATCTTCTTGCATTGTAAAGTGTTTTAGCGTGTATGGACATTGTTTTGCGAACAGTATAAGAAATCAGTTTCAAAATGTCTACATGCCGTGTTGCATTCATTATTCAAGTGTTAACCTAGACTCCCAGTGCGGGTTAGTAGGTGGAGCAGGCACAGCACGCAATATAACAATGGGTCGGCTGTGCTGATACACAGGCTTGATCCGTGAAACACATTTGACAGAAGTACAGAAAGAAACAAATTCTAGTATTGAAAAATAACCACATTTTGGTATACCGTGCAACACTAATGCAGACACCCATGGGACTGGTGCCATAATGAGCATAAACAACACTGCTCTGAGAGTACGCAGTGATGCTCATTGGAGGAACCGGCTACATGAGTATTTCTCCTACTGAGGAAGAGGATAGACATTCATGATTTAGAAGTAGGGAGTACAGGCCAGAGTAAGAGCAGCTGAGCGGAGGCCACTGCAGATCAAAGGTTCTGGTCAGGCACATGTGAGAAATTGTGCGGCAAACAAACAAGGGGGAGGTACAGACAGTAGGTTGGGATTAGGTCGTGTTAGGACTCTCCTCCCACCCCGTGTGTTGGGAAGCTGGGGTGAATGGCACACGAGGAAAAGCTCAATATGTCCCTCCAGATGGAGAGGAGTTGATTACTAAACCAGCTCAGGGTGATTGCCTCTCCTCCGTCTACCAATCACACTGACTGAACCTTCATTAGATTACCTCTAGAATCCTCCAAACACCTCCCCTGCTTTATCAAACAAGCTGCTTCCCCTGGGTTAACCCAAACACACACACAGACAGACAAACACACGAGAAAGAAAATTGTTGCTTGCCTTCGTCCATAAGATTCCCAAATAAGGCTTTCTTCTTCTCTTGAAATGTGGGTAACTCTGAAAGGGGAGACAGAATAGAGGTTAACTAGTGGAGTAAAAACAATACAAAAAAATTAAGTCAAATTGAGCTGAGGTAGCCATAGAAACACATCAATCAGCATCACTGCAGTCTCAGGGTTCTGTAAAGGCCCATATGCCCACCTTCTGTTCTCTGCAGGGCAACGATTCAGGGCTGGTCATGGTCAACAGTTCTAGCTATAGTATGAAGGTGGACATGTGTTGGGGACTGACTCAGACCTCCCCAAACAGCACAGATACAAATTAAGTGTTAATCAGTGAGTTGTGGAAACAAATGTCATGGCTAGAGCCATATTAGCTAGAGTGCCAATACTGAGCGCTCTTGGCCTCACACATTCCACTGGAAACCCACAGCTTCCATCATGCAATGGGTTAACACTACTAATGCAAAGTACATTACATGAGACATCGATTTCCCTCTTCAGTCTTTTCTCAGCACAAACTTTAGGCCTACTATCACATTACAACAACTAGAACTGGAAACATCCTAGCTAACTGACACTAACATGGAAATATTTCACTAAATCAGTCCACTGAGGTCTTCATTGTGGTCCTCTGTATCTCAGTTGGTAGAGCGTGGCACTTGCAAAGCCAGGACAGTGGGTTCGATGCACGGGACCACCTGCACGAATAATGTATGCACACGTCTGTAAGCCGCATTGGATAAAAGCTTCTGTTAAATGGCATATAGTCTTAATATGGACCCAATTCTCTGCACAGAACTCATGTCAGATTTGCGGTTTTATCATTTAGACTACTTCCGGTCTAGCCCATTTGTTGAATCATGTCGTCTTTGTGTGAGGGTAAATCTATGCATTCACGTCACTACCCCGTTAAAATATGACTTATCTAGGATGACGGCCGGTAAGGAGCACCAGAATCTAGCAGATGTAGGCAAAACCCTAAACAAACACTATCATGTGCATCAGCAGCAGCCTCCTTCATGAGGAAGCGTGGCCTAGGAGGCAGCGAGTCTCTGCCTGCCCCCTTTCTGTAAACTCCAGCTGCTGTTTACTATCAAACACGCAGTCTGCAGCATGTGCCCTCCACACTGCTGCAGAGGAACACACACCACTTTAAAGCAGTCCAATAAAGTACCATAACATTCAAAACACAACAAACAGAGGGAGACAGAACGACAGAGTTGGCAACCATGACAATTGTTCGGTATGTTTGTACAGAGGGTCAGAAAAACAAAAGCATTTCTACTTAACAAAACATGCCCTTCTTTGTTCTCCACTTATGTCCAGTCTCCCTCACACCCCTGCATATACAAAGAATATTAAAAAAAAATCCCTTCTTAGGATCAGCAGTGCTTTGCAGAAAACAAAGCCATGACTGGACAGAAGTGAACACCAGTAGGTATTTATGACACCACAGTTGCACACCAGGTATAGGAGGCGCAAGGGGGAGGGCGGGGGCAAACATTCCATTCCAACAGACATTCTCACAGAAAATGAGCAAGGGAATATTTATGAGCCACCGAGTGTGCAAAACGACATTTTACCTTTCGGTTTGTTGGCGGTTGTTCTAGCAGCTATGCATGCGAAGAGCTTGAGCACCCCCTTCCATGAGTTCATGGGCGGAACATTTGCTCTGCCTGACATAGGGAGAGTGTGAGGGAACTCTTCATCGCGGTTTTTCCAGAGGAACAAAAACAGCCCATAACAGAGGGCAGATCCTTTCCCGTTGCTCTCCCCAGGTCTCTACTTAAACCCCCATCAGAAAACAGATGTACTACTGCACTCAGAGCCTGTGGGTCCAGGGCCAGACACCTTGGCGGGCTGGACGCCTCAAACAGAGCCAGAGACTCCGATTCAGGCACTTCTTTCACCGGCACGACAAAGGGCAGGAGGCTGGAGTCTTAAGAGCCAAAAATCCTCTTTAAAGTGCAGCCCAGGAAAGACCAAGGAAGGGTGGAGGAGCCACAGGTAGGAGAGGGCCAAATAGAGAGAAAAAAAATAGATATAAATAACACCTAGCTGTAATCCAGGAATGTTACACAAGTATATCCAGCTCCGAGCCTAGCAGGCAGCCCAGCCAGGGAGACTGAAAGAAATGGAGCATGTTGAAGAGGAAGTTAAGAACACTGCCAGTGTTTCCTTCTCCTGAAAGCCCTAGTCTAGGTAACCACTCCCTGCTCGTTCACTGTATCCTCTGAGTGATCCAGTCAGTCAGTGGAGAAGGCAGCCGCTCTAGGCAGAGAGAGGCAGGCAGTAGGGTGAAACAGACAGTCCTGGCTGAGCACCACAGAGCAGTCCCCCTCGCCTGACGCCTGCACTGCTCCCTGTAGGCTAAGGAGTCCAATGTCAGACTGGAGAGCGCATGCTCATGCTTTCCCCCACCCTCTTTCTGAGGAGTGGGGCCCTTCTCAGATTACAGCTCTGGCAGCTCCACCTCCAGCAGGGCTGACACCGTCCTGCCTGCTTCCCCCCCCTTCCTCTGACCATGCAGACTAGACAAAGAAACTGGAGAGTCGAGAGCAGGAGAACACACAAGTACTGTTACTTACACTCAGTGACACCCAGTCCCAAAACAGTCTCACAGTGGAGTGGAAACCCTAATTGCAAACACAGGTCAGAGTATACATTATAAATGAACAGCACAATATTCAGAGTTGATACCAAAAACACTTCATAACCTCAACACACACTCAGAGCATAGAAGTCCTGGACAGGGCAGTGACAGTAATGGAATTTTGGATGACTTCTTGGTTAGCAAAATGACCGCGGTCACCGTTCCAACCATTTTCTCCTCTGCTCCTGAATGCATGTGCTACTGCTGCAGGGAGGGGGATGTTGCCCAGGCAACTAGAGACTCATTTGGTACAACACCTTGCTTGTTTCAGGCAAGGAGCAGCAAAGTTTGATCACGTTATAGAGTCCATGTTACAGCAGAAATGGATTCAAACCGCACAAATTCCCAGGTGACCCGTCTTCAGTCAGCAGTTCGTTCCAAACACACCAAAAAATGGTTCTGACGGTTATTTTATTCTCATGATGGTCTGCACCCATAAGTCGCTCTGGATAAGAGTGTTTTCTAAAATGTACTAGAGGTATCCTTTATTCATTTACCCCTTTTTATCCCCAATTTCATGGTGTCCAATTGGTAGTTACAGTCTTGTCCCATCGCTGAAACTCCTGTACGGCCGCTTTTTGACATAACGCCCACTTAACCTGGAAGCCAGCTGCACCAATGTGTCAGAGGAAACACTGTACACCTGGCGACCGTGTCAGCGTGCATTGTGCCCGGCCCGCCACAGGAGTTGCTACTGCGTGATGGGACAAGAACATCCCTGCCGGCCAAACCCTCCCCTAACCCGGACAACGCTGGGCCAATTGTGCGCCGCCCTGTGGGTCTCCCGGTCACGGCCGGCTTCAACAGAGCCTTGACTCGAACCAGGATCTCTAGTGGCACAGCTAGCCCTGCGATACAGTGCCTTAGACCACTGCGCCACTCGGGAGGCCAGACAGAAGTATTCTAACTACGAAAAGCAGGAGCATATTGTTTGGCATCCTATAACAGGCTGGTGAACAAAAGGTTACTCAAAGAGTCAGGTGCCAAGCAGAGCACATAAAACAGCAGGCAAAAGGGTAGCTCTTACAGTATAATGACTATTAAAGCCACAGTCATTTGGATATAGCCTACCCCTTGGGTTAAAAGAACATTAATAAAACCCTTGTCAAGCTTATTGCTAAAAGGGAGGGAAGTGGCACATGCATTTCCATCTTAATGACAGCAGTGTCATAATATTTAGGCTACATCCAAGCTGTAGACACCTGCAAAAGGACTGGATCCATAGAACTCACAGCCAGCAGGATGCAAAACAGGTAGCCCAGTGGAAATGTACCATGGGTCTACCACAAAGAACACACCTTGACAAGAACACCCAAAGACACTGACAAAGGCATTGCAGCAGTATGATCAGACAGAGGGGACTAGCTTATTTTCACTCTTGAATGCATCCACAGAAACACACCTTCCATGTAAACAGCTGCAGTGACAACCCACTCAAAGCAAGCACAGGCAACCCTTCTTCCATGGCAGAGTAAACCAATACACAACTCTCCTCGCCTCACAAGAGGGAAAAATAACAACTCATCTAGAAGCAAGAACACAAATTAACTGATTGAGAGCAGGAAACTACGCCGCCCACAAACATAGCCATTAGCCAAACACACAGTTTCAGATAGCTTAGCTTAACATTTTGACAGCAAAAAAAGTAGCCTGCTTTGTGATGCCCCCGTCGCAAAAATATAATAATAGTTTGCTATATGCAGAAGCTTGCTCAACCCCAGAAACAGAGTATTTATTCACTCAACTTCCTGGTATACAAGAGCAGCCTGGGCAAAGCAGCCAACTCACCCTGGGCAGAAGAGCATTATAAGCAGAAGCATGTGTTGCCATGGAGAAGTTACATTGAGGGTTGGAATCTGAAGGCAGAAACACCCACCTTCAAACATCCATCCCGCGCTTCTGCAAAACACACACGTCCAGTAGCATGTTCATTAGGCCAATCTATGATGCAGGAGAGAGGGATTCTGATTTTTTTTTTTTACCTTTATTTAACCAGGTAGGCTAGTTGAGAACAACTTCTCATTTACAACTGCGACCTGGCCAAGATAAAGCACAGCAGTTTGATACATACAACAGAGTTACACATGGAATACACAGCCAATAATACAGTAGACTTATAATATATATATTTTTTTTTAAACAAGTCTATATACCGTGAGTGCAAATGAGGTAAGGGAGGTAGGGCAATAAATAGGCCAGGTAGGGCAATAAATAGGTAATTACATTATAGCAATTAAACACTGGGATGGTAGATGTGCAGAAGATAAATGTGCAAGTTACTGGGGTGCAAAGGAGCAAGATAAATAAATAAATAAATGCAGTATGGGGATGAGGTAGTTGGATGGCCTGTTTACAGATGGGCTATGTGCAGGTGCAGAGATCTGTGAGCTGCACTGACAGCTGGTGCTTAAAGCTAGTGAGGGAGATATGAGTCTCCAGCTTCAGTGATTTTTGCAGTTTGTTCCAGTCATTGGCAGCAGAGAACTGGAAGGAAAGGCAACCAAAGGAGGAATAGGCTTTGGGGGTGACCAGTGAAATATACCTGCTGGAGCGCGTGCTATAAGTGGGTGCTGCTATGGTGACCAGTGAGCTGAGATAAGGCGGGGCTTTACCTAGCAAAGACTTGTAGATTACCTGGAGTATGAGTATGAAGCGAGGGGCAGACAACGAGAGCGTACAGGTCGCAGTGGTGGGTGGTATATGGACATTTTGAGACAAAACGGATGGCACTGTGGCACAAAACGGATGGCACGGATAGACTGCATCCAATTTGTTGAGTAGTGTTGGAGGCTATTTTATAAATGACATCGCCGAAGTCGAGGATCGGTAGGATGGTATGTTTGGCAGCATGAGTGAAGGACGCTTTGTTGCGAAATAGGAAGCAGATTCTAGATTTAATTTTAGATATTTAATGTGAGTCTGGAAGGAGAGTTTACAGTCTAGCCAGACACCTAGGTATTTGTAGTTGTCCAGAGTAGTGATGCTGGACGGGCGGGCAGGTGCGGGCAGTGATCGGTTGATTAAGATTTAGAGAGAATTAAAAGAGAGAGGCAGACAGAGCACTTGCAAAGGATATAGAATTCCCTCACTGTTTGAGAGCCAGTGAGTGAGTTACCAAACTGGACCTCCTGCTGCTAGAGACAGCTGTCAGCCTGTCACTATCTGGGGGTTACTATGTTCAATTCACTATGCATGTGCAGCTGCCAGCAAGTCAGGGAGCGACAGGACAGGCTACTACAGTCATGAACCAGACAGTCAGCCATTTCATTTATTAAACCCAGGCCAGTCATAAGACACCATTTGGTGCATTATTTCCAACCAACAGATGTCTGAAACAGTAGTCCTAAAAATAAGGTTATGCTTTGGCTAACTAAATCACACAAACATTACACAAGGAAACGGTTCTCTGTCGTAGTTGATACATTGGACATGAGATGGATGCAGTGCACAATTACATCCAATCTAGGACGTAAGCAAATCAGAAACAATTCTGCAAGTAGTTTACCAACAAATCACAACATACCTACAATAGCTCGATTTGCAAACAGCTCCAATGAACAACCAGTTTCCTTGAAATATGTAGACATGTAGCTACAGAATGTACACCTGATAATGTGATATAACCAAAGATTTTTGGTATCCCTTACTGGGTGTTACAGATTGGCTTATGCAAAACCTCCCTATTGGAGATACATGTTCGGCTGTATCGAACAAATATGGTATCTTTTAAAATGTCAGTGTCCAGTTGCAGGTGGTTCGTTTTCAATTAGAAAAGGGGCCATTATTAAAATAAATAGTTTTTTTCTCTCCATGGTGCGGCCATCTTGTCGATTTAAAATCTTCTATCACTGATCGACATAGGTCAGTGTCATGACATGCAACACTTTGGGGTGGACCCATCTGTCTCAGTCAATGAGAGAAGACTTGAAAATACAAAATGGCGGCATGCATATTTTGGGAGTACGTCAGAGCCAAAAAGTAGAATTCAATAAAGTAGATTTAAAAAAAAATATATTTTTTTTTTTACAAACGATCCACCTGCAGCTGGACATAAACATTTAAGAAGATCCTTTTGGCCATGTAGTGTATGTGGAAACCTTTTAAAATGATGGATTTGGCTATTTCAGACACACTTGTTGCTGACAGATGTATAAAATTGAGCACACAGCCATGCAATCTCCATAGACAAACAAAAGTCTGTACTGAAGAGTTCAGTGACTTTCAACATGGCACCATCATAGGATGCCACCTTTCCAACAAGTTGGCAGAGCAGCCGCACATGAGCCTAAGATCACCGTGTGCAATGCCAAGCTTCAGCTGGAGTGGTGTAAAGCTCGCCGCCATTGGTCTCTGGAGAAGTGGAAACATGTTCTCTGGAGTGATGAATCACTTCATCTGGCAGTGCACAAAGCGAGGTCCATTCAGAAATGGTTTGTCAAGAATGGTGTGGAAGAACTTGACTAGTCTGCACAGAGCCCTGATCGCAACCCCATCGAACACCTTTTGGATGAATTGGGACGACTGCGAACCAGGCCTAATCGCCCAACAGTAGTGCCTGTCCTCACTAATGCTTGAATGGAAGCAAGTCCTTGCAGAAATGTTCCAACATGTAGTGGAAAGTCTTCCCAGAAGAGTGTAGCCTGTTATAGCAAAGGGGGGACCAACTCCATATTAATGCCCATGATTTTGGAATGGGACAATGTCCACATACTTTTGCCGAATCGAGAACAAAGACAGTATCACCAAGTTACAGTTGGTAGTACATTTTATGTGCTACACCAAACAGTACCTATCATTTAATGCCCAGTAATGGATAACAAAATCTTTGGTTATATCACATTATCGGGTGTAACAATCTGTAGCTAATTGACATGTATGACTCGATAAAGTAGCCTTAGTTACATTCTTAATTTTAAATTAAAATCAGCAGCCAGGTAAGACACCGGATTGGCACATTCAACAAATCTGATCTAACAATGTGGATATTCGTCAAATCTGTCATGATTGATGTTTTGTAAACAGGCCCAAAATGTGGTTACTAATGTCTGATTTGGATATATTTGGCTGCTTTCGCTCCATAACATTTAGAAGTTGTCCCTTTTCTGATTTAGAAGAAATGCCTGCTAAATACTAACTCCCGTTCGTATAAGTTGGTAGCATAGCTAGCATACAGAAATCAGGTGGTGGTAGTCAGTCATTTTTAACTGTAATGAAGTTGATTGGTGACATGAACATGTATTGGGGTTGACAGTCATACAAGCATTATACTATATTTTTACCTCAACTACAGCCTACGTGTAGGTTGATTTTGCTGGGGGGGCATGAGGAGATTCAGGAGCTTTCCTCCACGCATTTCCATTGTTTTGGTTGACCTCTTTATCGCATCTATTTTACTCGGCCGTTATCAATAAAATGGCAATACAGAGAGTTTGATTTGATTTGTAGTCGATGATTTTAGCAGAGCTGGGGTTCTCCTTGCCCCCCGAGCACCGCTAAAACCATTGACAACTATGTGCCATTTAAGGGATTGTTAAATGAATGTTATAACTATTTGGTTTTAACATCACCTCTTGAAGAGCATAGTAAGAACTACACATTAATGATTATTCCACATTTAGCTCTATCAGAGTTATACAGCAAATAACTGCATGTCTTTCACAATCAGTAAACATCAATTGATCATGTAACTTCAGATACCTATCTAGCTAAGCAAACAAGGTGTCATTTAGCTTGCTTCATCAGAGATTAGACTTTTGGAGAGAGCTTGACCTCAGCAAGTCTTCCTCCTGGGCAACGTTGTCAGTTGGACTACTGCCATCACCACTATAAATAGCAAGCAAATCAAACAATATTTGGATATAGCCATCTACTTTATCCCCTGAAAGTTAGCTTGTTAACTAGCCATATTGACATCTGTTATCAGCTAGCTATCCAATTTGATGTGGTCCATCAATCAATGTAGCCAATCATGTCTGTCAGCACCAATCGTGATTAAACATTTAAAAACAATGTTGACAGGATGGGAAATTAACCTAAAACACTCATACTTTCCAGGTATAGTTCATTTTTATATCACTCAAATGTCCAATTAATGGTGGCATTTGATAGATATAGCGTGAGGCTCCACTCACATACTGTATTTGAAATTACATGATATTTACTTATCATTAAAATCATGCTAAATCTGCACTACTGTTTTGCATGGGATTATCAGAAATGTGTAGTTCTGACTATGCTCTTCAAGAAATGATATACAAATCCAAATAGTTAACATTTATTTCACAATCCCTTGAACGGCACGACCCTCTATATTTTCAAAGGAAAATAGGCTACATTTTCAGTTTAAGATTTATGGAGAAACATGGAATTAGGTATTTAAAGTAGAGGTTGACAGAGGTTATGCAGAACCTGCCACATCTGATTGGCACAACTAGTCTACAATCAAATCAGGCTGGAACGCGCCCATTCATGTCAGCATAGCACTGACATCGCTAACTCTAGACATGCTCGACATTCAAAGACAGTGCTTTAGCAAACAAGCGGAGTGTTTGCAAGGTATGTATATTCAACTAACTAGATATGGAGGCCCAGCCTCTGCGAACAAATCTGCTGAGACGATGTCGTCACCATAGCAAACCTATGCGCTAACGTTAGCTAACTGTTAGCGTAGCTAACGTTACAACATAAACAAATCAATGTTAGCTAGCAGCTAGTTATCCAACATTGCTTCACAAAACCGCAAAATGTTCACTTGCTGTGTAAACTAGGTAAAGTTAACGTTAACTGACAAATTCGGTGAATGGCATGAGTTGACAGCCAATTTTGGCATGGCATTGGAGCTAGCAATCTTACCAGCTAGCTGCTGTAACGTTAGCTAGTTGTTTAGTAGTAGAGAGCGCGGCCTACCCGAATCATGTAGCCAAAACTAGGCAGCTAGCTAACATTTGTTAGCTACTGTACTGTAGCTAGTTCAGAATACCTAGCTAACTAGGTACAACAAGGCCTCCCCTGTGGTGGCCGGAATGATCACGTAATCATCCACATATCTAGTTAGATAGTTTACCAGATAATTTAACGTTAGCCCGCATATCTAGTTTACAACGTCAAGTAGCTAACGGTAGCTATGTTAGTTAGCTGAACTTCCTATTATGAAGATGGCTAGGTTACAACGTTAGCATCGGTGTTGTTTTTCGAGTACATCCCGGTAAAACATCCGCAATCCTTACCTTGGATTAAATGTCCTTTTAATATTGTAGCTAGCTACTGCGACGTAATCCACAGGGGATTCCACTCCAATTCTACAGTACTTCACTCGTTAGCTACAGTGTTTCCACATTCGCGTTGTGCTGGAGACGAGACGACTATCGTCCAAGTACTCACCGGTCTCGTGACCGCGCACAGTTGTTGAAATAGTTTCTCACGAGAGCGGCGCAAAGGAGCGCGCGCTTTAACTACATGAACGCACTAATGGTTGTAGTAGGCGTCATGAAAAAAAAATCTATAGTATCCAAACAGTAGCAGCTAATATGGTATTCAGCTTTATTTGTGAGCTTAATCTACCACACTCTGCATTTACTTGGGCTACTAAACCACTCATTCTCCTGTAATGGAACCACAGGAATTTAAATTGGAAAGTGGAAATGGAAGAAAAAAATAGGTCTATGGCTATGCTGTGTTAAGGTTGGGAAGGCTACTTTCTAAATGTAGTCTTTTACAGTTACTAGTTACCTATCCAAAATTGTCATCAGCAACGTCATTTTGGGATTACCCAAACTCAGTAATGTAATCCGATTACTTTCCCCTTAACTGTTACAGACCTATATCTATCCTACCCTGCCTTTCTAAGGTCTTCGGAAAACAAGTTAACAAACAGATCACCGACCATTTCGAATCCCACCGTACCCGCTATGCAATCTGGTTTCCGAGCTGTTCATGGGTGCACCTCAGCCACACTCAAGGTCCTAAACGATATCATAACCGCAATCGATAAAAGACAATACTGTGCAGCCGTATTCATCGACCTGGCCAAGGCTTTTGACTCTGTCAATCACCGCATTCTTATCGACAGACTCAACAGCCTTGGTTTCTCAAATGACTGCCTCGCCTGGTTCACCAACTACTTCTCAGACAGAGTTCAGTGTGTCAAAACGGAGGGCCTGTTGTCCAGACCTCTGGCAGTCTCTATGGGGGTGCCACAAGGGTTCAATTCTCGGGCTGACTCTTTTCTCTGTATACATCAATGATGTCGCTCTTGCTCTGATCCACTTCTGCGCAGACGACACCATTCTGTATACTTCTGGCCCTTCTTTGGACAATGTGTTCCATGCCGTCCCTGGGTGGGTGGGGGGACGACGACGACGCTTGAGTGGGTTGAGTCACTGACGTGATATTCTTGTCCATGTTCTGTTATCATCTGCACCCGGCACAGCCAGAAGAGGACTGGCCACCCCTCACAGCCTGGTTCCTCTCTAGGTTTCTTCCTAGGTTCTGGCCTTTCTAGGGAGTTTTTCCTAACCACCGTACTTTTACACCTGCATTGTTTGCTGTTTGGGGTTTTAGGCTGGGTTTCTCTACAGCACTCTGTGACATCAGCTGATGTAAGAAGGGCTTTATAAATAAATTAGATTTGATTTGTGTTAACTAACCTCCAGACGAGCTTCAATGCCATACAAATCTCCTTCCGTGGCCTCCAACTGCTCTTAAATGCAAGTAAAACTAAATTCATTCTCTTCAACCGATCACAGCCCGCACCTGCCCGCCTGTCCAGCATCACTACTCTGGACGGTTCTGACTTAAAATATGTAGACTACAAATACCTAGGTGTCTGGTTAGACTGTAAACTCTCCTTCCAGACTCACATTAAGCATCTCCAATCCAAAGTTAAATCTAGAATCGGCTTCCTATTTCACAACAAAGCATCCTTCACTCATGCTGCCAAACATACCCTCGTAAAACTGACTATCCTACCGATCCTTGACTTCGGCGATGTCATTTACGAAATAGCCTCCAACAGTCTACTCAACAAATTGGATGTAGTCTATCACAGTGCCATCCGTTTTGTCACCAAAGCCCCATATACTACCCACCACTGCGACCTGTATGCTCTCGTTGGCTGGCCTCGTTTCATATTCGTCGCCAAACCCACTGGCTCCAGGTCATCTATAAGTCTTTGCTAGGCAAAGCCCCGCCTTATCTCAGCTCACTGGTCATCATAGCACCCATCCGTAGCACGCGCTCCAGCAGGTATATTTCACTGGTCACCCCCAAAGCCAATTCCTCCTTTGGCCGCCTATCCTTCCAGTTCTTTGCTGCCAATGACTGGAACGAATTGCAAAAATCACTGACGCTGGAGACTCATATCTACCTCACTAACTTTAAGCATCAGCTGTCAGTGCAGCTTACAGATCATTGCACCTGTACATGCCCATCTGTAGATAGCCCATCCAACTACCTCGTCCCCATATTGTTATTTTTTTTGTGTTCCTTTGCACCCCAGTATCTCTACTTGCACATTAATCTTCTGCACATCTATCACTCCAGTGTTTAATTGCTAAATTGTAATTATTTCGCCACTACGGCGTATTTATTGCCTTACCTCCCTAATCTTACCTCATTTGCGCACACTTTATATAGACTTTTCTATTGTGTTATTGACTGTACGTTTGTTTATTCCATGTGTAACTCTGTGTTGTTGTTTGTGTCGCACTGCTTTGCTTTATCTTGGCCAGGTCGCAGTTGTAAATGAGAACTTGTTCTCAACTGGCCTACCTGGTTAAATAAAGGTGGAACAAAAAGAGGCATTAGAAGAGGACAAAAAGGATCCATCAAACACATTTGATGTGTCATCATAGTGGTCTCTGACTTGTGGTCAGACTTAGGGTGCCGTCTTTCGGATGGGACGTTAAACGGGTGTCCTGACTCTCTGAGGTCATTAAATATCCCATGGCACTTATTGTAAGAGTAGGGGTGTTAACCCCGGTGTCCTGGCTAAATAATCATAATAATTTTTTCTTTTACAAACATCCTTTCTGAATTTGAAAGTAATCCAAGAAGTAATCAATCAATCAAATATATTTATAAAGCCCTTTTTACATCAGCCAATGTCACAAAGTGCTATACAGAAACCCAGCCTAAAACCCCAAACAGCAAGCAATGCAGATGTAGAAGCACAGTGGCTTGGAAAAACTCCCTAGAAAGGCAGGAACCTAGGAAGAAACCTAGAGAGGAACCATGCTCTGAGAGGTGGCCAGTCCTCTTCTGGCTGTGCTGGGTTAAGATAGTTACCTGTCCAAAAGAATCATCTAGCTTTTCAAAAGTATCTGTAATACATTACAGCTCAAATATTGTAATCAGATTACAGATACTTTTGAAAAACTAGATGATTACTTATTGGATTTCTTTTAAATTCAGAAAATATGTTTACGAAAAAATACATTGACACCTTTCTGTTTTCTCAATGGCATTCAATTAAGCATTGAAACACAAGTTTAAGTTTTGTTCCACCTGATCGTCTGACCACAAGTCAGAGACCACTATGCTGACACACCAAATGTGTTTGATGGATCATTTTTGTCTTCTTCTAATGCCGCTTCAGCAAAAAGTAATCCAAAAGTAACTGAAAGTAACAAGATTACGTTATTGAGTTAATTGGGTAATCCAAAAGTTACGTTACTGATTACAATTTTGGACAGGTAAATAGTAAGTAATGGATTACATTTAGAAAGTAACCTACCCAACCCTTTCAGTTAGCCTATTATGTTAGCCTATTATGACTCATCTCAACCGGACTTCACCTATATGTTCAGAACACAAAGGACGTTAGAGTCCAAGGTCAACAAAGACAGGTGGACTGAACCCCCTCTCTCTCGCTGTCTTGTTTACTTGGTTCAAGGACATGCAAATGATGTACAAGTTTACTTCAAACAAAACAGAAGCCTCTGCAAGTGCAATACAGGTACTGTTGGTTAATGGAAGTTGGATCTGGAATTCATTGCACACTCTCATTTTATACGTTATTTCTGTGCTCTTTCCAGCTGAAGAATTTGCCTGCTCAGCCACTGACAGGATATTACATCAGTGTTGGCAGCTTTGCAGCAGATGGAGGGACTATAGTCTGAGGCTTTGTAACCCCTCCCTTGGCCTTGGCTTTAAAACCAGGTTGTGAAGTGAGGATAATACATGTACAGTTCATAGCCCTTTTAATCTGAATAAAGTGACACACAACAACAAAGATAATGAATAGCTTACTGTAGATACAAGTCTGGTGACCTGGGGACAATGGTGGCCGTAACAAGTCTAGCGAATCTAAATATTCTTATTCGATCCAAGTTTACTCTGTGCACAGAGTGCTGCTGCAAATATTTTTGGTTGTCTGCAACAACAAAACAGCTGAACTGTGATGTGCCCATCTGGATCCAATTTCTACTACTAAACCTCTGGCCAAACAATGATTGCTGCAGTTTACCATAAAAGGCGCTACATGGTAAATCCGAGGTCTGCATGGGCCGTACAGCATTTACTGTGATACAGCCTCTACAGAAGTCAGGTAATTTATACTTCTTGTGCTTCGTGGAGCAGACTTCAGATAAAGTTATCAAGGAAGAGAGTTTGTGTTTATACCTGACATCCCGCCCCCACCTACCGTCAACCAATCATGTCAATGCAGAGCTATAAAGAGCCCTCCATATTGTTACAAAATTCTGCCATCTGGATGCTCCGCAAATGCGTCACACTATCTATCCATATCGTGCCTCCAACAACAATTTCGGATCGAGCGTAAATTGTCTCTTAGTAGCCTGTAATCAGTTTAAATACCAGGTTCGCATCTTACAACATGCTTCCCTTTTTTGCCTTCAAGTTGACTATTTTTCAAAAACGGAATCTATGGCATTATATAGGACGCGTAAGACAGAAGCTTATACTATACTAAATAAAGCAAATTATTTCAACAACAGTGCAGAAAGAACATTTAGTGGGCCTTCAACAGGATGGGAGTGGGAGCTGCGGAGAAAGCAGAACCGCTGAAAAGCACCACATGGTCAATCTGACGTCTGCATTGGTCGTGCAGCATTTACGGGAATACGATCTATGAAGAAGTCAGGGCATTCATACATCTTGCGCTTCACGGAGCAGAGCTGTTGTGAAGGAAGTTGTCAAGGAAGTGAGTTTGTGTTTACACAGGACCATAGTCCTCACCTACCGTCAACCAATCATGTAACTGCGGAACTATACAGAGCCCTCCATATTGTTAAAACATTTGGGAGGCGCACAGCAATGCGGTACAGAGCTCAATTTGGCCTCTGCATGCCTCCAGAGGCTCCGCAATTGCATCACACCCTCCATACGGAGCATACATTGGCTTTTAGAATATTTAACTGTTCTTAGATTAAATACGATTTAAGATGCATTTGGGAAACCAGGCCCTGGACTGGAATGTTGATGGTATTTGAACATTCCTCCCTGGACAGAACGATGCTTTTTTTCTTGCCATGGTCAGGGCAGAACGGGAAGGAAGGAGTTGGGAGGGGTTTTATTTCTTTCCGTACTCCAGCCTGGTGCTAACTTCATACCCTGGTCGCTTGAGTGGGTTGAGTCACTGACGTGATCTTCCTGTCCGGGTTGGCCCCCCCTTGGGTTGTGCCGTGGCGGAGATCTTGTGGGCTATACTCGGCCTTGTCTCATGACGGTAAATTGGTGGTTGAAGATATCCCTCTAGTGGTGTGGGGGCTGTGCTTCGGCAGAGTGGGTGGGGTTATATCCTGCCTGTTTGGCCCTGTCCGGAGGGCCACAGTGTCTCCCGACCCCTCCTGTCTCAGCCTCCAGTATTTATGCTGCAGTAGTTTGTGTCGGGGGCTAGGGTCCGTCTGTTATTTCTGGAGTATTTCTCCTCTCTTATCCGGTGTCCTGTGTGAATTTAAGTATTCTCTCTCTCTCTCTCTCTCTCTCGGAGGACCTGAGCATTAGGACCATTCCTCAAGGCCTACCTGGCCTGATGACTCCTTGATGTCCCGAGTCCACCTGGCCGTGCTGCTTCTCTAGTTTCAAGTTTTCTGCCTGTTTTATAAATATTTTAAAATCTTGTCCATGTTCTGTTATAATCTGCACCCGGCACAGCCAGAAGAGGACTGGCCACCCCTCACAGCCTGGTTCCTCTCTAGGTTTCTTCCTAGGTTCTGGCCTTTCTAGGGAGTCTTTCCTAGCCACCGTGCTTTTACATCTGCATTGCTTGCTGTTTGGGGATTTAGGCTGGGTTTCTGTACAGCATTCTGTGACATCAGCTGATGTAAGAAGGGCTTTATAAATACATTTGATTGATGAGGAAACCCCTACAACTCCTGGCATTTAAAACAGGGATCTTGAATTTAGTACCTTGACAACCCAAATCTCTGACTTTAGCAAAACTGTTGCGTGTGGGAACAATGAGTCAATTATCCACACTAATGAGCCACACAGTGCATTCATGGTTCTCATCCAATTATAATGACAACTAAATTTCTACTTGATGATGTCTAAACAAACTCTGATGCTCAAATTCACCAGGCTTGATGAACCACCAAGACCGAATTAGCATTCTTGTGAAGATACGTTTTGTAGAAATGAAATGTTACTAATTCCATTGACTGTTCCCTAATCAGCAGTCCGTAAAGGATTCTGGACATGCCAGTTCAACCTGGACTCAGGGATAGAAATATAAATCTGTCTCCCTCCATTTAGTATGATATGTTATCTTTCGTATGGTATGTATTCATTTGTGGATGTCGATCATCCCTTTCATATGATATTACAATTTGCTTATGTTACGAATTGCAGTTTTTACAACATGTTGCGAATTTGCAATACGTATGATATGTTATGAATTCCAATTTGTTGTGGCTAACATTAGCTAGGTGGCTAATGTTAGCTAGGTTAGGGTTAAGTTAAAGGATTAAGGTTAGGGGAAAGGTTAGCTAACATGCTAAGTAGTTGAAAAGTAGAGAAAAAAAGTAGTAAGAAGTTGCAAAGTTGCCAATTAGCTAAAATGCCAAAGGTTTTCTTCATGAGATTTGAACACAAAACCTTTGGATTGCTAGATGTTTGTTATATAGCTAACCCATCCACCCTGACCAACCACCCTGATTTTGTTTTTGCCTCAAGTAACTTTCTGTCTTATGTAACCACACCAAATGTAACATTAATTTGAGTGTGCTGGATTTATGTTATAATGTTATGTCTAGTAGGGTTTGATATTTTTCAGGTATTTTACAAAAGATTCATCACAAGAATAAATCACTTTTCTCCCGGGTAACCCGGTATTTCCTGCCAAAACCGGAAGTCTCATTCAAAAGCATTATAAAGCATATAAATATGGATTTGATTAGAAGTTTGATCGAAAATTCATGCCTGATGTTACCTGAGCCTGATGAGCCATAGATTAACTACATTTTATGAGCCCTACATTAAAAACATTTAATGAGCGCAAGCTCCAAAAATCACAAATGATTTTTGCTGTACGGCCCATGCAGACCTCGGATACCGTTATCCAATACATATAAACAGTGCCTTCGGAAAATATTCAGAGCCTTTGACTTTTTCCACATTTGTTACATTGCAGCCTTATTCTAAAATGGATTAAAAAAAATCCTAAGCAATCTACACACAATACCTCATAATGACAAGGCAAAAACAGGTTTTTAGAATTTTTTGAAAATGTATTAAAAATAAAAAACATTCAGACCCTTTACTATGTGACTTGAAATTGAGCTCAGGTGCATCCTGTTTCCATTGATCATCCTTGATGTTTCTACAACTTGATTGGAGTCCACCTGTGCTAAATTAAATTGATTGGACATGATTTGGAAAGGCACACACCTGTCTATATAAGGCCCCACATTTGACAGTGCATGTCAGAGCAAAAGCCAAGCCAAGCTGAAAGAATTGTCTGTAGAGCTTTGAGACAGGATTGTGTTGAGACATAGATATGGGGAAGTGTACCAAAAAAATTCTGCCTCATTGAAGGTCCCCAAGAACGCAGTGGCCTCAATCGTTCTTAAATGTAAGAAGTATGGAACCACCAAGACTCTTCCTAGAGCTAGCCGCCTTTCCAAACTGAGCAATCGGGGGAGAAGGGCTTTGGTCAGGGAGGTGACCAAGAACCTGATGGTCACTGACAGAGCTGTAGAACCTTCCAGAACAACAACCATCTCTGCAGCACTCCACCAATCAGGTCTTTATGGTAGAGTGGCCAGTAAAAGGCACATGACAGCCCGCTTGGAGTTTGCCAAAAGGCACCTAAAGACTCTGACTATGAGAAACAAGATTCTCTGGTCTGACGAAACCAAGATTGAACTCTTTGACCTGAATGCCATGCGTCTTGTCTGGAGGAAACCTGGCATCATCCCTACGGTGAAGCATGGTGGTGGCAGTATCATGCTAGTCAGGATCAAGGGAAAGATGAATGGAGCAAAGGAAAGAGATCTTTGATGAAAACCTGCTCCAGAGTGCTCAGGACCTCAGACTGAGGCGAAGGTTCACCTTCCAACAGGACGACGACCCTAAGCACACCGCCAAGACAATGCAGGAGTGGTTTAGGGACAAGTCTCTGAATGTCCTTGAGTGGCCCAACCAGAGCCTGGACTGGAACCCAATCTAACATCTCTGGGGAGACCTGAAAATAGCTGTGGAACAATGCTCCCCATCCAACCTGACAGAGCTTGAGCGTATCTGCAGAGAAAAATGGGAGAAACCCCCCAAATACAGGTGTGCCAAGCTTGTAGCGTCATACCCAAGAAGACTTGAGGTTGTAATCACTGCCAAAGGTGCTTCAACGAAGTACTGAGTAAAGTGTCTGAATACTTACAGTATCAGTCCAAGTTTGGACACCTACTCACTCATTTAATAGTTTTTTATATATAGTTTTTTTTATATATATATATAGTTTTTATATATATATATATATATATATCTTCTACATTGTATAATAATAGAAGACATCAAATTTGGAATCATGTAGTAACCAAAAAAGTGTTAAACAAATCAAAATATATTTTTTGATTCTTCAAAGTAGTCACCCTTTTCCTTAATGGCAGCTTTGCACGCTCTTGGCATTCTCTCAATCAGCTTCATGAGGAATGCTTTTCCAACAGTCTTGAAGGAGTTCCCACATATGCTGAGCACTTGTTGGCTGCTTTTCCTTCACTCTGCGGTCCAACTCATCCCAAACCATCTCAATTGGGTTGAGGTCAGGTGATTTGTGGAGGCCAGGTCATCTGATGCAGCACTTCATCACTCTCCTTGGTCAAATAGCCCTTACACAGACTGGAGGTGTGTTTTGGATCATTGTCCTGTTGAAAAACAAACTTCTGACTGGTACTGTATGTAAATGTGATATTTCAGTAATTTTTTTATTAGCACATTTCTAATAACACGTTTTTGCTTCATTATGGGGTGTGTGTAGATTGAGGGGGAAAAAAATGATTTAATATATTTTAGAATAAGGCTGTAACTTAACAAAATGTGGAAAAAGTCTGAATACTTTCCGAATGCACTATGTGCTACTGCACATTATGCACAACAGAAAAACATAACATAAAATGCAATAGATGTAACTAGCTATATTCTCTCTTGGCTAAATAAATGAAATTAGGCTCCAGGCAGCTTAGTCGTTACATAGCGTTGTGCAAGTAACCAAAAAGTCGCTGGTTCAAATGCCTCAGCCAACTAGGTGAAAAATCTGTTGATTTGCCTTTGACCAAAGGGCTTAACCCTAATCGATCTGGATAAGAGCGTCTGCTAAATGACTCAAATGTAAATTGTATTATATGGACTGGAATTATGCACATTGTTCAAACCATGATTTAGCAGGGAGAGGACAGGTGATTCTGGTGCAGCACATGCGGCCGACTAAGTTACGTTACGTGTATATATATATATATATATATATCTCTCTCAAGGGTGTGTGTGTGTGTGTGTGTGTGTGTGTGTATGTATATATATCAATCAAGTATATGGTAGCGAATTTGGGCCTATTTGTATAAATAGTAGGCTGACGTCCCTTTTCATAATATTTACTCTAATGTGCTTAGCTTACCTTTATTGCTTCATTCCTTCCTCGCTTTCAACAGTGAAATTAAATGCGTTTAGTTGTCCTTATCTTCATCCTAATGACATCCTTTAATAATATAGGACTAGAATTAGATTCAGAAGGCTTTCACTTCTCATCATGAAGATTGAATGGTTATGGGTCTGAGTAAATAACTGCTATAGCCTGCTGCCATCCCTTGTTCGCTCTTCTTTCAAACTACCTGTGAGTTCTATTGGCTGCTGTATTTAACATTCATCAAACAAGAGCTTGCATCCCTCTTCAAATAGTCCAGCAAGCTATTCTAGAGTAGCTTTTCCTGCATGGGACTCCAAGAGCTATGGAGCGTTTTTTTAAGGAGAGGCGCCAGCGGAGCACAGGTGCTTGCATATTGTGCGTCTCCTTCCTTCCTGAGCGGTGTGACGGCTGCGTGGTCCCATGGTGTTTATACTTGTGTACTATTGTTTGTACAGATGAACGTGGTACCTTTTAGGCGTTTGGAAATTGCTCCCAAGGATGAACCAGACTTGTGGAGGTCTACAATTTTTTTTTTTTCTGAGGTCTTGTCTGATTTCTTTAGATTTTCCTATGATGTCAAGCAAAGAGGCACTGAGTTTGAAGGTAGGCCTTGAAATATATCCACAGGTACACCTCCAATTGACTCAAATTATGTCAATTAGCCAATCAGAAGCTTCTAAAGCCATGGCATAATTTTCTGGAATTGTCTGTTAAAAAGGCACAGTCAACTTAGTGTATGTAAACTTCTGACCCACTGGAATTGTGATACAGTGAAATAATCTGTCTGTAAACAATTGTTGGACAAGTTACTTGTGTCATGCACAAAGTAGATGTCCTAACCGACTTGCCAAAACTATAGTTTGTTAACAAGAAATTTGTGGAGTGGTTGAAAAACGAGTTTTAATGACTCCAACCTTAGTGTATGTAAACTTCCGACTTCAATTGTATATCAATCTAGAACAGAATGATCTATTTTGGATGCAATTTGAATGGAGTTGATGGCGAGAGGAAAAAGATTGCGAGAGTGCTCGCGCATGCACTGATTTAAAGCAATGATATTTGAGTGGACTATTTTAAAATTGCAGCTGCAATTAAAATATATATATATTTACAAAGAAAAAATGTGTCCCCGAAAACCCGATGGATATGGGTAAATTCGACGCAAATGTGGCCTTTATATTACTGTAGCATAAGCTAGGCTGCAGCAAATGCAGAACTACCTGTTCCAAAAAAATAAAAATACCATGAGATGATAGGTCTGTCTACATGCATTGTGAACTGCGCTCCATACTGAGATGGGCTGTCTGATTCATCATGCAGGAGCCAGATTTAGACATTGCATATAATTTAAGTTACATTTCACGCCATGCTGTTCATATACATTTATTATCATTGACTGGTTTCTCAGTTCTCTTGGGAAAAGGGAGTAGTTTTTGGTGGTAAATCTTGGTAACCGGGTTCCTGCCATTCAACCCTCATGTCTAGTCTATGAGAGCAGGCTGGCCAGTTGTCTCTCCCTTCAGACATTTGGAAGTTACTCAGCCTGAATAAATGTATTTGAGCAAATGCCTCACAGCTTTACCCTTCTGCATTCACTGTTTCTCTTATGTATATGGCTATTTTTAGTTTTCAGTACATGTCTACACACCCCAACAAAACAGCTCATAAATGTATGGTAAGAACAAAGACAGCAACATACAGAATAAGAAATTGAAGTCTTGTTTATGACAAACATACTGCCTTTAACTTTACCAGCCTGTGGAGATCAAATACACACTGTCTTTCAAGTAACTGTGAGATACCCACAAAATGTCTGTACCCTCACTGGTGATACCACAGCATTTCGCTTCTCATAGAAATCTGAAAATGTTATTTTTTTTAAACCAAACATCAGTGACTGACATCCATTGCATTTTGTTGAGAATAAACAAAAGGGAACTTGAAGACACAGACTAAAGTTTTACCTCACTGGTAGAATACACTGACAAACATCCAAAAATAGTTGAATATTACTATTATACAGGGGTGGGAATTGCCAGGGTCCTCACGATATGATTCTGATACGATATTTATTGCGATTCCATGGTCGAAACATTGCTCACCATATGTCTGCTGCAGAGAGACGGGAGAGCAGGAGAATAGTTTTGATCAGTAATATAAAAGTGGCTCCCTATTAAAAAAGATGGACAATAAGCTATTAAGGAAAAACACTTCGCGTTTTGGTGCAGTTATAGCCAACTAGTGCAAAAATAATATTGCGATTTTGTCAAACCAATACAATATATCGTAAAATATAATATCCCAATATGTAACTATCGATTTCCCCCCCATCACTACTGTTATACACAACTGAAGCAAATGTATTTATTCGTAAGACAGGTCACTTACTCTGTTTGTGGTAATGAGGAAGTGATTCTGTAGCAACTAGCCCTTGACAGCTTAGTGTACAGTGACCTCTGGTGGCCATAGCTGGTGACTGGGGTCTTATCCTATTGACCAACCATGAACTCCGGGTTTGCGATGTGTTACCATTACAAGGTAGTGACTTGCAAAAGAGAATGGCCAGGGTGTGCCAGATCATTGAGTAACATGGGTAAATTGGCTCCTCTGGCATCTGAGTCAGTCTGGAACTCTTTCGAAGATACAATGACTATGTCCTCAGTGAGTGTAGTGGACATTTATTCCTGGAAGATAAGGGGTAGCCAGACTGACGTGTAGTAGGTAAGGAATATAATTTACTCATATTTTAGATATTAATATTTTAAGATATCGTTAACCTCAGCACAGGAGTGTGCTAGGACAGGGCACTGGGTCGTCCAGACCCTGCCAACCTGGTACTAAAGCACTGTTTTGTGATTCACTGGAGCAATTAGGCAGATTGAAGTTCCACTGGTTAAAAAAAAAAAAAAGGTTTATGGGATGCTGTTAACATAAAACCATATCTACACATCACAATTTTCATATTTGCTCAATCAAATAGAAACTGTAATTATATTACAACATGAACAAAATAACTTTTCCTTCAGCAGTTATAACAGCAACAGCAATTTCAACACAATTTTGGTTTCGCACTTTAAAGACTTAAGTACTCAGAACAAATATGTGCACATATGCCAGCTGGATAATTTCTCCCCACATTCCATGGTTTCACTAGAAAGCAAACTATTTAGGAATGTCATAAGTGCATTTGTGCTAGTGGATATGTTCCATGGACACTGTTGAACTTAAACAAGATGTGGAGAAAATGGAGACTGATGCCTTCCAAACAAATAGCCATCCCCAATAGCAGTGCAGTTGATCATCGTCTTTAATACAAAACAGCTCAGTTTTCCGTACATAGGCCTACTCTTGGCGCCGTCATTCAACAGACAGACTTGTAAGTGTATCTGTGTGTGAGTGGCTGAGTACTGTATGTGAGCTTGGTTTCATCCCAGCAGAAGGCCTGACAGTGCGTTCAAGTCCCTCATGTAGGGGTTGTCACACAGGATACGGTCAATGCGCTGCTTCTGGTCAGGGAAGATATCGTACAGCTTCCTTTTGAGCTCTATGGTTTCTGTTGGTGACCGCTGGGGAGGGGGAGAGGGTGTTGGGGGAGAGGGGTGCGACCGCTGGAGAGGGGGTGAGGGTGTAGGGCAAGGAGGGTGCGACCCAGGAGGCCCAGAGGGTGGCCAGTGGGAGGGTGGCCTCATCAGGGGGGTAGCTGAGGGATGGGGGGTAGCTGAGAGGCAGGGAGCAGACTGCAGAGCTTGGACATGCTGCGGGGTGGCTTGGGGGTCCGGCCTCAGAAGAGGTGCGACTGGACTCCGTCTGTGAGAGAGACACGTATGGTCAATATTCACACATACAGTTGAAGTCGGAAGTTTACGTACACCTTAGCCAAATACATTTAAACTCTGTTTTTCACAATTCCTGACATTTAATCCTAGTAAAAATTCCCAGTTAGGATCACCACTTTATTTTAATAATGTGAAATGTCAGAATAATAGTAGAGTGATTTTATTTCAGCTTTTATTTATTTCATCACATTCCCAGTGGGTCAGAAGTTTACACACACTCAATTAGTATTTGGTAGAATTGCCTTTAAATGTTATAAGTTCGGTCAAACATTATGGGTAGCCTTCCACAAGCTTTCCACAATAAGTTGGGTGAATTTTGGCCCATTCCTCCTGACAGAGCTGATGTAAATGAGTCAGGTTTGTAGGCCTCCTTGCTCACACATGCTTTTTCAGTTCTGCCCACAAATTTTCTATAGGATTGAGGTCAGGGCTTTGTGATGGTCACTCAAATACCTTGACTTTGTTGTCCTTAAGCCATTTTGCCACAACTTTGGAAGTATGCTTGGGGTCATTGTCCATTTGGAAGACCCATTTGCAACCAAGCTTTAACTTTGACTGATGTCTTGATGTTGCTTCAATATATCCACATAATTTTCCTCCCTCATGATGCCATCTATTTTGAAGTGCACCAGACCCTCCTGCAGCAAAGCACCCCCACAACATGATGCTGCCACCCTCGTGCTTCACGGTTGGGATGGTGTTCTTCTGCTTGCAAGCCTCCCCCTTTTCCTCCAAACATAACGATGGTCATTATGGCCAAGCAGTTCTAGTTTTGTTTCATCCGACCAGAAAAGTACGATCTTTGTCCCCATGTGCAGTTGCAAACCGTAGTCTGGCTTTTTTATGGTGGTTTTGGAGCAGTGGCTTCTTCCTTGCTGAGCGGCCTTTTGGGTTACGTCGCTATAGGACTCGTTTTACTATGGATATAGAATACTTTTTGTTTCCTCCAGCATCTTCACAAGGTCCTTTGCTGTTGTTCTGGGACTGATTTGCACTTTTTGCACCAAAGTACATTCATCTCTAGGAGGCAGAATGCGTCTCCTACCTGAGCGGTATGACTGCTGCGTGGTCCCATGGTGTTTATACTTGCGTAATATTGTTTGTACGGATGAACGTGGTACCTTCAGGCATTTGGAAATTGCGCCCAAGGATGAACCAGACTCGTGGAGGTCTACAATTTGTTTTTCTGAGGTCTTGGCTGATTTCTTTCCCATGATGTCAAGCAAAGAGGCACTGAGTTTGAAGTTAGGCCTTGAAATACATCCACAGGTACACCTCCAATACATCCACAGGTACACCTTATGTCAATTAGCCAATCAGAAGCTTCTAAAGCCAAGCTGTTTAAAGGCACAGTCAACTTAGTATAAACTTCTGACCCACTGGAATTGTGAAACAGTGAATTAAGTGAAAAAAATCTAAACAATTGTTGGAAAAATTACTTGTCATGCACAAAGTAGATGTCCTAACCGACTTGCCAAAACTATAGTTTTAACAAGAAATTTGTGGAGTGGTTGAAAAACAAGTTTTAATGACTCCAACCTTAGTGTATGTAAACTTCCGACTTCAACTGTACATGCAATGTGTGCATGCATGCACGCACATATTGCAGTCAGGACAAAGAGTATGAACAATACTCTCATCTCCTTTCTTTCACACACACCTGTTGTCCTTCCGTAAGAAAACATCCAGGTGCGGGCCATGTTTCCCCAGGGGGTCATCTGGGATCATAAAGTGGTCCTCCACAAAGGTAAACTGCAAAAGCCTGGAAAAGGGGAATCAGTGTTAGGGGGAGAAGGCTTCTTAACATGTGTCCATGGATTATATATATACATATAAATGTCTGTAGAGAAATGAGTGCATGTCTGATGATTGTTTAAAAGGCCTTCACCTCTCTTGGATGATCTTCATCCATGCCTCTGATGTATTTACAAAGTCCCGCAGGTTGTCATTGGTGACGATAACACCTCCTGTCTTCTCCGCCAGATGGAGCAGAAACCTGCAGGTGAGAGTGGTAAGACGGAGTCAGCTGACAGTGAGTCAGTATGGATGAGGTGGCAGCAGAGAATGTTGGCAAGGCTCCCGAGTGGCACAGCGGTCTAAGGCACTGCAACTCAGTGTATATTGTTGCAGACCCTCCGATAACCCCCAGGTTGAATATACAGAGGGTGGGCAGGCTGTATGACGAGGTGAGATGCGTGACTCAGCAGTACCTGTCATCATGTGAGGAAATCCTCTTTCCACAGACCTCTCTGGAAGGAGTGAAGGAGAGCAGACGCAGGTCTTCCAGTTGATTCAGGTAATGTTGTTCTGTTGAGACACGTGGAGCAAATACACACATTTACACAGTGATGAACCGTCATTCAGGGCAGGTGGGGCATATCCCCACCTGTTTTGAGCCCCACCTGTTTAGCTAAAATAACATCAAATTTATCAGAAATACAGTGTAGACATTGTTAATGTTGTAAATTACTATTGTAGTTAAACTGCATATTTTTTATGGAATATCTACAGCGATGGACATTAATTAGACCGGTGGAAATCTGTCCTTTGGTCTGATGAGTCCAAATTTGAGATTTTTGGTTCCAAACGCCGTGTCTTTGTGAGACGCAGAGTAGGTGAACAGATGATCTCCACGTGTGGTTCCCATCATGAAGCATGGAGGAGGTGTGAAGGTGTGGGTGTGCTTTGTTGGTGACACTGTCTGTGATTTATTTAGTATTCAAGGCACACTTAACCAGCATGGCTACCACAGCATTCTGCAGCGACATGCCATCCCATCTGGTTTGGGCTTAGTGGGACTATCATTTCTTTTTCAACAGGACAATGACCCAAAACACACCTCCAGGCTGTGTAAGGGCTATTTGACCAAGAAGGAGAGTGATGGAGTGCTGCATCCACACTCAACCGACCTCAACCCAATTGAGATGGTTTGGGATGCGTTGGCTCACAGAGGGAAGGAAAAGCATTCCAGGTTTTCCAAGACTGTTGGAAAAGCATTCCAGGTGAAGCTGGTTGAGAGAATGCCAAGAGTGCGCAAAGCTGTCAAAGGCTACTTAGAATCTAAAATATATTTTGATTTGTTTAACATTTTTTTTGGTTACTACATGATTCCATGTGTTATTTCATAGTTTGTATAGATGTAGAAAATAGTAAAAATAAATAAAAACCCTTGAATGAGTAGGTGTGTCTAAACGTTTGACTGGTACTGTACGTCTGTCCTAACTCGCTCATTAATGTCTTAAATTACAGATTGCCTCTTATCCGCTCGGTCGTCCCATTATGCCATAGTTTGTACATCTCAAATGTCAGTAGAGGCCACATTTGTTTAAGCAAGTCAGCCATATCAGCATTTTTTTTTTTTTAAGGCTGTAAATGAGGCTGAATGAACTGTTTTGCCTTCAGACAAGGCTCCGTTGAAAGCCAGGTGTAGCAGTGGTAAGGATTCACTCCATGGTGCTGAAAAGAAAGCACTGCTGTTGGGATAGCTATGTAGGCTCTAACAGTTTGTGGGCACCGTTTGTCACCGTTATAGTGCAATTCATGTATTGTATCTTTGCTGGCATGCATCTAAAAACATTTTTGGGAGTTTGCCCCACCAAGATTTACATGCAAAACAACCACTGAATTTAAACATATCCTTAACAGAGCACACATGGAGCACATAACTATTCAAACATGAATCCTCCCAACTATTTTCCAATCGTCTTTCAACTGACCAAAGCCTTGGATGGCTTTACTACCCAAAACCAGAAGGATGAGATTTAGTTCAGGTTGAGGTGGCCTGTGCTGTGGCGTGTGTTCTGACCTGTGGTATAGCGGTCTCTCTTCTGCCTCCACTGAGGCACAAAGACGGTGATCTCCCGGTGGCCCCGACTCCAAAAGGCCTCAACAGAAATGGCTATCCCCCGGCAGGAGAAGAAGCGGTGGAGACCGTGCCTAAAGAGGAGCAGGAGGAAGACAGGGAGGGTTATTTACCAGTGATTAGGTTTAGGACTGCCTTATAACTAATACATCAAGTGATTGCTGTATTTCAGATTGACATATTGATGACTTCCTTCAGATGATATTGTCTGAGTGGTGTAAAGCTCGCTGCCATTGTACTCTGGAGCAGTGGAAATGCGTTCTCTGGAATGATGAATCACGCTTCACCATCTGGCAGTCCAACGGACAAATCTGGGTTTGGTGGATGTCAGGAGAACGCTACCTGCTGGAGGAGGAATAATGGTCTGGGGCTGTTTTTCATGGTTCGGGCTAGGCCCCTCAGTTCCAGTGAAGGGAAATGTACAGCACACAATGACATTCTAGATCATTCTGTGCTTCCAACTTTGTGGCAACAGTTTGGGGAAGGCATGACAATTTCCCCGTATACAAAGCAAGGTCCATACAGATATGGACCTTGTCGAGATCGGTGTGGAAGAACTTGACTGGCCTGCACAGAGCCCTGACGTCAACCCCATCAAACACCTTTTGGATTAGAATTGGAACGCTGACTGCGAGCCAGGCCTATTCACCCCAACATCACAAGAGCATCACTAATGCTCGTGGCTGAATGGAAGCAAGTCCCCACAGCAATGTTCTAACATCTAGTGGAAAGCCTTCCCAGAAGAGTGGAGGCTGTTATAGCAGCAAAGATGGGCCCAACACCATATTAATGCCCATGATTTTAGTATGAGATGTTCGACAAGCATGTAGTCTATGAATCCATTTGAATCACTTTTTGACAGCATCCCTTTTGATTTAAACAACTTTCAATACATGTTTGCCCATGGAAGAAGTGGTCAGAAAGTGACATTTTGGACCTGAATGCCAAAACATTGAGGAGATAAAGCTGCTCAAAGTTGACCCATTTGTCATACCATACCATGAGACATGCATGTCTTCATCACTAGAAAATAGAAACTGTTGAGTTTACCACTTTAAAAGCGTACAAACAGTGTTGTCTAATTACTTGTTATTTCTTGAGAAGAAAAAAAAACCCATCAATTGTCATTTTTAAACCATTAACATAAATTATCTAAAAATGCGTAAACTCAGATTTTCTTCATATTTGCGCACACTACTGTTTAAAAGTTTGGGGTCACTTAGAAATTCTTGTTTTTGAAATTAAAGCAAATTTTTTTGTCCATTAAAAGAACATCAAATTGATCAGAAATACAGTGTAGACATTGTTAATGTTGTAAATGACTAATGTAGCTGGAAACGGCTGATTTTTAAAGGAATATCTATATAGGCGTACAAAGGCCCATAATCCGGTGTTCCAATGGCACATTGTGCTAGCTAATCCAAGTTTAGCATTTTAAAAAGGCTAATTGATCATTAAACCCTTTTGCAATTATTTTAGCACAGCTGAAAACTGTTCTGATTAAAGAAGCAATACAACTGGCCTTCTTTAGACTAGTTGAGTATCTGGAGCATCTGCATTTGTGGGTGTCGATTACAGGCTCAAAATGGCCAGAAACAAATAACTTTCTTCTGAAACTCGTCAGTTGCCAAGAAACTGAAGATCCCGTACAACGCTGTGTACTACTCCCTTCACAGAACAGCACAAACAAACTGGCTCTAACCAGAATAGAAAGAGGAGTGGGAGGCCCTGGTGCACAACTGAGCAAGAGGACAAGTACATTAGATTGTCTAGTTTGAGAAACAGATGCCTCACAAGTCCTCAACTGGCAGCTTCATTAAATAGTACCTGCAAAACACCAGTCTCAACGTCAAACAGTGAAGAGGCGACTCCGGGATGCTGGCCTTCTAGGAAGAGTTCCTCTGTCCAATGTCTGTTCTTTTGCCAATCTTAATCTTTTCTTTTTATTGGCCAGTCTGAGATATGGCTTTTTCTTTGCAACTCTGCCTAGAAGGCCAGCATGCCGGAGTTGCCTCTTCACTGTTGACGTTGAGACTGGTCAGTCATATTCAGGACCTGATTGGTCAACAAGCTTATTTTACACATCAAATAGTATATTTCTTGACACGCAAAGACCCAGACGGAGTTCCATAGAAATCCTGGTTGAGAATGAAACGACTGAACAACGAAACAGCAGAGCAAGTAAGTGAAGGAAATAGGTTTTGATTCGGTTTTACTGGTAATGGGGACATAAGTAAATGCCAACAAAATAACTTTTTGGTCAGTGTGGTTTGTGTGTGTGTAACCTTTATTTAACTAGGCAAGTTAGTTAAGAAGAAATTCTTATTTACAATGACTGCCTACCCTGGCCAACGCTGGGCCAATTTTGCGCCGCCCTATGGGACTCCCAATCACGGCAGAATATGATACAGGCTGGATTCAAACCAGGACGTGTAGTGACGCCTCTTGCACTGAGATGCAGTGCCTTAGACCGCTGCGTCCACGTGTGTGTTAACTATTTAACTTTACTAGAATGCTTAAAAGGCCGCAAAAATTTGAATGATCAGTTTCGATTGTTTCGGCAAGGAAAATATCGGATATCTGTATCGGCCAAAAATTTCATATCTGTGCATCACTACCAATTACAGTGCCTTCAGAAAGTATTCATACCCCTTGACTTATTCCACATTTAGTTGTGTTACAGCCTGAATTCAAAAAGGATGAAATATATTTCTCACCTATTAACACACAATACCCCATAATGACAGTGAAAACATATTGGTAGAAATGTCAGCAAATTTATTGAAAAGGAAATCATATTTACATACAGTACCAGTCAAAAGTTGACACCTACTCATTCAAGGATGTTTCATTATTTGACTAATTTCTACATTGTAGAATAATAGTGAAGACATCAAAACGATGAAATAACACATATGGAATCATGTAATAACCAAAAAAGTGTTAACATTTTCAAAATATATTTTATATTTGAGATTCTTCAAAGTAGCCACCCTTTGCCTTGACAGATTTCACACTCTTGGCATTATCTCAACCAGTTTCACCTTTCCAACAGTCTTGAAGGAGTTCCCACATATGCTGAGCACTTGGCTGCTTTTCCTTCACTCTGCGGTCCGACTCATCCAAAACCATCTCAACTGGGTTGAGGTCAGGGGATTGTGAAGGCCAGGCCATCTGATGCAGCACTCCATCACTCTCCTTCTTGGTCAAATAGACCTTTCACAGCCTGGAGGTGTGTTGGGTCATTGTTCTGTTGAAAAACAAATGATAGTCCCACTAAGCCCAAACCAGATGGGATGGCATATCGCTGCAGAATGCTGTGGTAGCCATGCTGGTTAAGTGTGCCTTGAATACTAAATAAATCACAGACAGTGTCACCAACAAAGCACACCCACACCTTCACACCTCCTCCATGCTTCATGGTGGGAACCACACATGCGGAGATCATCTGTTCACCTACTCTGCGTCTCACAAAGACACGGCGGTTGGAACCAAAAATCGACCAAAGAACAGATTTCCACCGGTCTAATGTCCATTTGACCATGAAGGCCTGATTCACGCAGTCTCCTCTGAACAGTTGATGTTGATGTGTCTGTTACTTGAACTCTGAAGCATTTATTTGGGCTGAGGCTGGTAACTCTAATGAACTTATCCTCTGCAGCAGAGGTAACTCTGGGTCTTCCTTTCCTGTGGCGGTCCTCATGAGAGCCAGTTTCATCATAGCACTTGATCGTTTTTGCAACTGCACTTGAAGAAACTTACGAAGTTCTTGAAATTTTCCAGATTGACTAACCTTCATGTCTAAAAGTTATGATGTACTGTTGTTTCTCTTTGCTTATTTAAAATGTTCTTGCCATGATATGGACTTGTTTTTTTTTACCAAATAGGGCTATTTTCTGTATACAACCAAATGTGAGGCATTTGAAAACCTTCCTGGTCTTTGTGGTTGAATCTGTGTTTGAAATTAACTGCTTTACAGATAATTGTATGTGTGGGCTGTCATGTACCCAAGAAGACTTGAGTCTGTAATCGCTGCCAAAGGTGCTTCAATAAAGTACTGAGTAAAAGATCTGAATACTTATGTAAATGTGTTTTTGCTTTGTCATTTTGGGGTATTGTGTGTGGATTGATATGGGGGGAAAAAACTACTTAATCAATTTTAGAATAAGGCTGTAAAGTAACAAAATGTGGAAAAGGTCAACGGGTCTGAATACTTAACGAATGCAATGTTTATCTAAAAATAGGATTAACATAGGGTTAGTTTATATTACTTGGAGTCCAAGTAAAGAGTGAGAGTGCTCTACACAATGGGCAGAGAGGGGTTTAAGTAGAAACCATAACAGGCCTTGCAAACAAACTTCCAGAAAGCATGACGAACACGCACACAAAAGCTAAATTTTTGTGAGGCAATACAAAGTCACTGGGAAGTTCCCTCTTAAAAGAGAAAGTGAGTTCAAACAGGATGTGCAACTAACCCCAGCACCATTGACGTGGATAGTAAAATCACCTTGACAACCTGGAAATGTAAATAGCCAAATATGCAAAAACCTTTAATTTCCCCCTTGTAGTTATCTAAAATAAAACCCCCATACTTGTTCATACTTCCAGTAATGACTTCAGTGGACAGAATAAAATTGCTTAGGGCGACAAGGAAGAAACAGGAAAACTGACAAGGGAGTTTATATTAGGTAATTTCCATGTAAAGGACCTATGAGCACCAACGTGACGTTCATAGGAGCATATTCAATTGGGTGTCAAATAAAAGCTATGAGTCTATATTTCTGAGAAATTACACCATATATACATTCTTCAACCATTTTGCATCCTAAAAATTAGGAATAAGCTAAGGCTTTGATTTCTGGTCAAACAGATGGAAAAGGGGTCTACCAGAAAAAGTCTTTAAAAGTATTAGAAATATATCAAAACACAATGTTGATGTAAAGACCACTGCCAACTAATATCAGCATATACTTAGTTTTGGAGAAAAATGTCTGTCTTCTGTAAATTTAAGAAACATTGCCTTGTGACTTAAAATTCCATTACCAAAACCCCACATATCTGTAAGATATTTTCAAATTTCTCTCCCTCATGAGGAGACAGGATAATAAAAGTTCACATAAGTAACAAGGTAGACCTATCAATTAGTTAGCGTTTTTACTGATATCATTTTGTTTATACAAGTGATTAAAACGCAGAATTACGTTACCAAATCGTTAACGGAATTTCAGCAATTGAATTGGCTACAATGGGAAATCAAAGTAGTCACAAACCACAGTTGGTTTCACAACTTTCACAACCACAGTACAGTAAAGAAAAGTAGAGTATAGTTCATTAAAAACTGGGTGGTTTGAGCCCTGAATGCCGATTGGCTGACAGACGTGGTATATCAGACTGTATACCACAGGTATGACAAATCATTTATTTTTACTGCTCTAATTGCGTTGGTAATCAGTTTATAAGTGCAATAAGGCACCTCTCTGGGATTTGTGATATATGGCCAATACACCACGGCTAAGTGCTGTTTCCAGGCACTCTGCGTTGCATTGCACATAAGAACAGCCCTTAGCCGTGGTATATTGGCCATATACACCACACCCCCTCGGTTCTTATTGCTTAATTATGGTTTGGAATTCCCATTGTTAGAGTCTATCCTGTCCATGATATACTAAACAACATTCACATGACCACATTCATAAAAGTGCCATCGTTTACGTTGTCACATAGCAACGCACTACTACTTTTACAGATCCAATGTCTCATCTGCCCAGCCATGCAACTTAGAAACTTGATCTCCACTGTAAAAAGTATCTAGACATTATCTTAGACATTTGCAACATCGTTCTCAATATTGAAATTAGATCACCACTGTGTCCCATAATAATAAACGTGTCGGGAGTCGAGACAGGCAGCTTTTTACTCAGCCAGTCGAAATCATGAAACAGAATAATTTTCTATGGACTTATACAAAGAAATGTCAATAGAAAACAGGTGAAACTAAACGACAGCTCGTTTGCTGTCTTTCCAGCTTCAATCTGAAGTGATTGTGTTAGCTGTGTAGTTGGCTAGCTAGCAAGGGGCTAGGACAGCGCTTCCTAAACTTGGTTCTCGGGATTCCAAGAGGTGCACGTTTTGGGTTTTGCCCTAGAACTATACAGCTGATTTAACTAATCGTCAAGCTGTGATAATTTGAATCAGCTGTGTAAAACCAAAACGTGCACCCCTTGGGGTCCCGAGGACTGAGTTTGGGAAACGCTGGGCTAGGAACATACAAAGAAGGAACTGCCAGATGTGTCATAATAGCTCGGAAATTTGAAATGAATACTTTGAATTCATGGAGCAGGGTGGGAGAAAAAAAATAGTGCATTAAAACACGATTTAAATGTTTTTTTTCGGAAGGGCTGTGGTCACCATTAAATATCTCTCATGGTAGTGGTATAGCTTTTTTATAGTTTTCACGAGTCCATTATTTTCCCATTTAAGTCTTAAAGCAACCCTATATTCTTGGCAGCCCTGGTGTGAAGTGGAGGAATGGCAGAGCAGACCATCAATATGACCCTAAATATTTAGATGTACAACTTGTAATTACAATTTAAGAGGACCAGTGCTTCTATAGTGAGAGAAAAAAAAACTCACATCTGTGCCGTTGTTAGACTACATTGTTATTGATACATTGTATAACTTCCCTTTACCTTGAAAACCATAAGTTCTTTCAAGTTTTGCACTGTATGTTCTGAAGGTTTGTATAAAAGTAAAGTTATTATTACATATCACTGGAGTAGCCTATAGGCCTACTATTTCATTATTTTCACGGCATCTAAACTGATTGGATCCCCCTCACCTACTGAACAAAAGCAATATACAGCGCAAAGCCCGACACATGATCTCCAGACCAGACCACCCACTCCACCACTGCTTTGATCTCCCATCAGGTCAGAGAAATCAGACAAATACATTTCCTCCCAGGTGCTATCACTATAGAGTAACACAGTATGTTATAGTGTTTTTTACTATAATACCCTAGCGGTCAAACAGGGAAATGTTTCCAATTGTTTTTCCACATGTGATTTTTTAAATAGCGGTTGTCTTACTTGTAGGCTTACACTGGCGTGACCAGGCACCAATCTCATCGCTGCAACTCCCCAACGGGCTCGGGAGAGGCAAAGGTCGAGTCATGCGTCCTCCGAAACATGACCCCTCCCTTACCGCGCTTCTTAACACCCACTTCTTAACACTCAACTGACGACCAGTCAGCCTGCAGGCGCCCGGACCGCCACAAGGAGTCGCTAGAGCATGATGAGCCAAGTAAAGCTCCCCAGGCCAAACCTGGACGACACTGGGCCAATTGTAGTGACACCTCAACCACTGCGATGCTGTGCCTTAGACCTTCATAGCAACCTTTTTTTTGCCATAGGAACCTGCAACCAGCGCTTGGGTAGTTTTGCTTTACATGGCAGTCAATACGAATAGAACTAACGACTAGAGAACGCCTAAAATGGCACAACCTATGTTAGGCTATGGCCACGTCACAGCCATGATAAAAATGTCATATCACATGGCCTCATGTATTATTGCTTAGGTACAGTACAGCCCGTTAAAATAAAATCTGCGTATTGTGCAGTACAGTACTGTAGAGATCAGTACAGTAAAGAAAAGTAGAGTATAGTTCAGTACACAGTAGAGCACACTAGAATTACTGTATTGTACTGTAATCTACATTATTGTACTATACTCCACTGTACTGTTCTGTGCTGTACGGTACTCTACTGAGCTGTACTTTGATGTCCAAACTTGTGAAACATAGATGTCTTGATTTGTTCAGATTTAATCTGGTCTGAACCAACCAAATTTGGTCTTATTTAGGGGCAGAGCTCATTAAATAAAATGTGGTTTTGTAAAATGTTCAGTGTAAATTGTTAAAAGTAGTCATTGTGCATAGAGTTGTATGGTTTGTTAAACTTTGAAATAAATCAATGGCTTTTGTTTGGCATATATTTTAAGTGAAACATTTGAGTCTCAGCGCAATTCCGTTACTGTGGAATTGCCCATTACTATTATTTATTTCATAGTCAGAGAAAGATTTTCCCATCTGGAAAGCCACTTAGGCCTAGCACATGGCTGCAGTGGGGGCGTCTATCTACTCATATATACACACATACATTTACAGTGGGTTACTGGAAGAGCTCTCAGCTATGAGCATTTATAATGTTACCCATGAGAAAGTCCTGACTGAGGGTTACACTCATGCTTTCACTCACACACCAAAGCTCACATACGCCTACGCACAGGTGGTCCAGACAAAGTCTTATCTGATGATGACAAAATGTGTCTGAGTACAGTAAGAGGGGGAGTTACTCACGCCATGGCCACGTTGCTGCCGTCGATGATGATGTGGCGGAGGTCAGGGTGTCCAGGCTCGTTCTGTAGGGTCAGGGTGTAGGGGGTTCTTAGGGACTCATGGAAGCGGGTCGTAGCAGTCAGGGGTGGTGGAGGGGGCTCTGTGCGGGGTGGAGGGACCCGGGCTGACAGGGTCTGGTAGGAGCATCCTGGCCGTGTGCCTGCTGGCTGGGTCGGGCACTGTGGTGTGCTCCGCAGTGCTGTCACACTCTCCACATGTACCGGCCCCATCGGCCCCATGGTCTGAGCCACTCCCCGGGAAAGGTAGTCCATCCTGGACCCCGATGGAGGATCCAGCTGCTCTGCCGTCCTGGCCTTAATGCCAGTCATAGTGTCGGAACTGTCCTCGTCATCATCAATGGTGATGATATTGTAAGCAGCCCCCTGACCAGTGCTGCTCCTCTTTAGTGTCACTGTCTGCAGCATGCTGCTACACTGTCCCCTCTGGCCCACAGCATTGCTGCTGAGTGGCTTAATGTTCTCCTTGGACTTTACATCCAGGGCTCTGTTTGGCATTCTATCTGGCCCTCTGTCCTTATCCCTGGAGAAAGTAGCGGAGGAGGAAGATGAAGACTCAGGGTTGTGGGTTGAGGACGCCCCACCTCGCTGCCCCTCTGTTCTCTGGCTCTCCTCCACAATGCGCTCCAACAGGAGGAAGGTGTCCTCTGTCTGGCCCGTCTCCCTCACCACCCTCTCCACCACCTCCTGCTGGTAGCCCATGGTCCTGAAGAAGTTCACCAGGCACCGCAGGTTGGTCTCAGGGGTCACAGCTTCCCGGTCATCCGCACCATCACTGGAGTCCAGCACCATAAGCCCCATGTTGGCTTTGGAGGGAGTCTTAGCTCGGCTGTCACTGGTTACAGTGTGGCGTTCTTTCTCCATCGACTCACCCCTCCTCTCCAGGGAGAACTGCCTCTTGGTGTCCCTCAGCTCGCTCTCTGACGAGCGCCGCTTGTGGGAGGGTCGGATGCCATTCAGCAACCCCGCTTCGGCCCCGCCTGGAGCCCCAGCCGCCTTCTCCTCAAAGCTGGTGTCCACGATGCGGTTGGAGAGGTCAGTGACAGGGGTGCTGCTTTGGGAGCGATCCTGGTCCACGTCTATAACCCCACCAGGCTGAGTGGGGCTCTGGGCCAGACCTAGCAGCTCCTCCTTCAGAGCACTGGGCAGCAAGAGCAACTCCATGGCGTACTTATCGTCCCGCTCCTCCACAAACGTCTTGAAGGTGCGTTTGACGGCCTGCTCCCTGTCTCCGGGCAGGCTCCGCTTCTCTTGGAAGAGAGCAACAAACTGCTGGACGCGGCTCTGTGCCATGACGACAGACTCAACGCAGCCCAGCAGGCGCAATCGTCCCGGCTCCAGCACCACAACCTCAGCGCTGGTGTCCCGTAGCAGCCGGTCCAGGAACAAACCCCGGGCACCTGCAAAGATGCAGTGCATGTCCACAGGGTAGCGCTCCACCTGCTGCAGCTCTGGATCACAGAGACCTTTCAGGTACTCCTGCAACAACACAGAGTTAACACCAGTTAGAGAAGTAGACATTGCAACATCAACTTACACAGGTGTAGGCAACACACCTAGTTCATAAAGTACCATGGACGGGGATCTAGACTACATTAAATAATTTCACATGAGAAGGTCCATGTTCGAAGCTTTTTGAAAGTGATAGCAGGATGCTCAGGGATACCCCCTCTCCGCCTGCCCAAGAAAACTTCACTCATCGTCTTCAATGACAACTCTCAGTCAACTCGGTCATCATCACATTGACTGGAAATTGGTAAGATTGAAAAGTGGAAGATGTGAAGTTGTAAGAAATCTACTGAAACCCAATGAGGAAATCTCAACATGTTTCCTGAAATATTTGATGAATCAGCCTCAAGTTTGAGATGCCCTGGCAGTCACAATGCATACGTGTGTCTCCTTTCCATAGAGTGCACATGGTTTCCTGATGACTACGTACACCAGGGAGAAAGTTTTATGGGGCAAGGCATAAATATGTTGGGGTTTCCGTTTTCTGTGTTCTAAATGGTTTACTGGCACCAATAGTAATATAATATTACCCAAACCGGTGACCTGTACATTGAACTTCATCTGCCCACTAAACAATGTTGGCAAAGGGAAACTCAAGATACAGAAGTGTAAAATATGTTATGACTGCTGTTTTTAGAGTAGTAGAATGAACGGGAAATGTTCAGCGCTGAAATTGAAAACAAAAGTGTAATTGACACCCATCATGCAGTCGTATCTTATGTAATGATGTTGTAAAAGCAGATGACACAAAGCCTTATATTATATGAAACTCATATCAGGATTTTTACATTGGTCATATCATACCTATTCCATTCAGGTACCTCTTATTTTATTACCACACACAACTTAAGGATGGACCTTTGCTCTACCAATGAAAGGTCTTTGCTATTGAACTGCATAACTGACAAAAATAAATAAAACACTGAAGAATGGGCCTCAGTCATTTTCATTCATCACAGTCAATGTTTACCTTTGCCTTCGACACGTCGTCTCTCTTTCCCTTGAGTTTAAGCCATATCTGCCTTGATGCTGTACTACTGTGGGCTCCAGTGTGGTCCAAAAGGCCGATAATTGTGAAAGCTACCTGGAAAACCTGTTCTACTTTGCGTTTAGCGCAATTCAGTTCTTCTTGCTTATTTTCAAGGACCGCAAATTCGTCCACTGTCAGGACCTCTTGCTGTTGTTTGCTCGCTACTGGTGACAGCCTGTTTTCGGGCGGTTCCGAACAGGTTACCTCGGTGACTGGCTTCATACCAAGGAGGGGCCGCGTTGTTGACATTCTGTTCATGAATATCTGTCCCTATTGACAACGGAGAGTTTTAATATGTTAACCATTCGGTGTCATGTCGATCTTTATCCTCCTCCATGGTTTCCTGCGATCTATATTCCTCTTCCCTGCGGTGATATATTACATAGAGTAATCCTGTTTTAAAACAACTTTATACACGACAATCCCAACGCATCCGGAAAGTCCCAGTGATGATGTCATCAAAAGAAGACAATGTGTACTACGGAACATACGGAAATGAAGATGGCGGAGGCGGATGTTTTGTTTGAAACTGATGGCGCGTCGACTGGAGTAGACTGTTAGAGTGAAAAGAAATGGACTGCATTGGCGAACAACAGGGGAAATATGAGAAGTGGTCGTGGAATATGTCAAGCCAAGCCTTAGGGAAGAACTTAGGGAATGATTTGTACTCTTTTTTTAGTTGGAGTGAGGGTGGTGTTATCCTGATTATGTTGCGTCAGCGAGGATAACACGAAGTGGATTTATTTAGTTTTTTTGTATCCGAAGAGCAGAATGAGCTCTGCCCTTGATCATGACTCAGTTCCATTACACATAACATTCATTGAATGAAGGCGTCTTCTGTACTGGGGAGTTTTGCTAAGAGCCCCAACGCTCAGTCTGAACAAACATGCATCACTTGTGGTATGTTTTCTTTGTTGTTGAATTGATACCTTTTTATATTAATGTTCCAACACGCCATATCTCCACGTTACAGCACTTTTTTGCAGAAGACTGACTGAAGACAAATCACATTTCATTAGTTGGTACACATATTTTGCAGATGTTATTATGGGTGTAGCGAAATGCTTATGTTCCTAGCTCCAACAGGGCAGTAATACCTAACAATACAAAACAATACACACAAATCCCCAAAATAAAAATAAAGGAATTAAGAAATATTAGAACGAGCAATGTCAGAATATGGACTATAAATATACACTACATGTCCAAAGGTATGTGGACATCTGCTTGTCGAACATCTCATTCCAAAATCATGGGCATTAATATGGAGTAGGTCCCCAACTTTGCTGCTAAAACAGCCTCCACACTTCTGGGAAGACTTTCCACTAGATGTTGGAACGTTGTTGCAGGGACTTGCTTCCATTCAGCCACAAGTGCATTAATGAGGTCGAGCACTGATGTTGTGCGATTAGGCCTGGCTCACAGTCGGCGTTCCAATTCATCCCAAAGGTGTTCGATGGGGTTGCGATCAAGTTCTTCCACACCATTCTTGACAAACCATTTTTGTATGGACCTTGCTTTGTACACAGGGGCAATGTCATGTTACCACAAAGTTGGAAGCACAGAATCATCTAGAATTTCATTGTATGCTGTAGAGTTAAGATTTCCCTTCACTAGAACTATGGAGCCTGAACCAGGAAAAACAGCCCCAGACCATTATTCCTCCTCCACCAAACTTTACAGTGTGTACTATGCAACAATAAACTTGTTGGAAACGTGGCATCCTATGACGGTGCCACGTTGAAAGTTACTGAGCTTTTCAGTAAGGCCATTCTACTGCCGATGTTTGTCTATGGAGATCACATGGCTGTATGCTCAATTTTATACACATGTCAGCATCGGGTGTAGCTGAAATAGCAAAATCCACTAATTTGAATGGGTATCCACATACTTTTGTATATATAGTGTATACAGTGCATTCGGAAAGTATTCAGACCCTTTGACCTTTCCCATATTTTGTTACGTTACAGCCTTATTTATAATGGATGAAATGTTTGTAAATGTATAAAGAAAACCAGAAATATCACATTTACATAAGTATTCAGACCATTTACTCAGTACTTTGTTGAAGCACCTTTGACAGCGATTACAGCCTTGAGTCTTCTTGGGTATGACGCTACAAGCTTGGTACACCTGTATTTAGGGAGTTTCTCCCATTCTTCTCTGCAGATCCTTTCAACCTCTGTCAGGTTGGATGGGGAGCGTCACTGCACAGCTATTTTCATGTCTCTCCAGAGATGTTAGATCGGGTTCAAGTCTGGGCTCTGGCTGGGCCACTCAAGGACATTCAGAGACTTGTCCCAAAGCCACTCCTGCATTGTCTTGGCTGTGTGCTTAGGGGCGTTGTCCTGTTGTAAGGTGAACCTTCGACCTAGTCTGAGGTCCTAAGCACTCTGGAGCAGGTTTTCGTCAAAGATATTTCTGTACTTTGCTCCGTTCATCTTTCCCTCGATCCTGACTAGTCTCCCAGTCCCTGCCGCTGAAAAAATTCCCCGCAGCATGATACTGCTACCACCATGCTTCACAGTAGGGATGGTCCCAGGTTTCCTCCAGACGTGATGCTTGGCATTCAGGCCAAAGAGTTCAATCTTGGTTTCATCAGACCAAAGAATGTTGTTTCTCATGGTGTGTGATATATCAAAAAACTATTGAATCCATTTTAGAATAAGGCTGTAACGTAACACAATGTGGAAAAAGTCAAGGGGTCTGAATACTTTCGAAGAGCATGTGTACAGTGTAGTTATCATGGCTTAATTTGAGGGAGAGGTACCGGATCCGGCCAAATAGGTTCCGGAACAAAACAAATCCCAAAATTGTACAAAGCTGTCTTCAAGGCAAATGGTGGCTACTTTGAAGAGTCTCAAAGATAAAATATTTTCTGATTTGTTTAATGCTTTTTTAGGTTAATACATGATTCCATATGTGTTATTTCATATTTTTGATGTCTTCACTATTATTCTACAATGTAGAAAATAGTAAAAATTAAGATCAACCCTTGAATGAGTAGGTGTGTCCAAACATTTGACCAGTACTGTACAGTGGTGGAAAAAGTACCCAATCATCAAACTTGAGTAAAAGTCAAATTCCTTTTATTAAGCAAACCAGACAGCACCATTTTTATTTTGTATTTATTTTATTTACGGATAGCCAAGGGCACGCTCCAACACTTAGACATAATTTACAAATAAAGCATGTGTTTAGTGAGTCCGCCAGATCAGAGGCAGAAGGGATGACCAGGGATGTTGTCTTGATAAGCGTGTGAATTAGACAATTTTCCTGTCCTGCTAAGCATTCGAAATGTAACGAGTACTTTTGGGTGACAGCGAAAATGTAAGGACTAAAAGTACATAATTTTGTTTTAGGAATGTAGTGAAGTAAAAGTAAAAGTTGACAAAAGTATAAATACTAAAGTAAAGTACAGATACCCCCCAAAAATACTTAAGCTTGTAAGGACCGACGCCGGACAGGAGAAGCAGGTACGGGGAGTCAGACATTTATTTGGGAAACGACATGGAACAAGACAGGAACAGCGTCAGCACACGGGTAACACGGAAATATGACAAACAATCCCAAAGCATGGAACAGAGCTAGGAAACAGACAGATATAGGGAAGGAAATTACACAAGTAATTGAGTCCACGTGCGTCCAATGAGCACTGATGCACGTGACGGGGAATGGCAGGTGTGGGTACTGAAGGTGGCTTGAGTGCATAAAGTTGGCGTGGGAGCCTGGTGAGCCGGCTGAGGCATGGGAGCCTGACGATTCAGCTGAGGCATGAACGCCTTGTCGATCACGCTGCAACGCGGAAGCCCCGATGATCCGACGGAGACGTGACAGTCTGATGAGCTTGCTGGGCGAACAAGACCTGACGATCCGGCTGAGCCTCGACGTAGGATGGGCGCTTTCCGAGCCAACCGGGGCAAGGAAACCTCTCGAGCCAGCTAGGGCGTGGAAGCCTGACGAGCTGGCTAGGCACTCCCGGGTTCCATCGGAAGCGACCCAGAACCGACGTCACCACCAACCGGAAGGCCAGTACTCCCCCGATGCTTCGTGTGATGGCTTCGGGATTCTGTAAGGACCGACGCCGGACAGGAGAAGCAGGTACGGGGAGTCAGACATTTATTTGGGAAACGACATAGAACAAGACAGGAACAGCGTCAGCACACGGGTAACACGGACATATGACAAACAATCCCAAAGCAGGGAACAGAGCTAGGAAACAGACAGATATAGGGAAGGAAATTACACAAGTAACTGAGTCCACGTGAGTCCAATGAGCGCTGACGCGTGTGACGGGGTAAGGCAGGTGTGGGTACTGGAGGTGGCTTGAGTGTGTAAAGTTGGGGGAGTCTGGCTCCCTCGAGCGCCAGAGGGAGGAAGAGCGGGAGCAGGCGTGACAAAGTTGTACTTTCAAGTATTTTGACTTAAGTACTTTACACCACTGGTACTGTATATCAGCCCTCTGGTTACAATGAAGAGCAAGACGTGCCGCTCTGTTCTGGGCCAGCTGCAGCTTAACTAGGTCTTTCCTTGCAGCACTCGACCACACGACTGGACAACAATCAAGATTAGACAAAACTAGAGCCTGCAGAACTTGCTTTTTGGTGTGTGGTGCCAAAAAAGCAGAGCTTCTCTTTATTACAGACAGATCTCTCCCCATCTTTACAACCATTGAATCTATATGCTTTGACCATGACAGTTTACAATCTAAGGTAACACCAAGTAATTTAGTCTCCTCAACTTGTTTAACAGCCACACCATTCATTACCAGATTCGGCTGAGGTATAGAACTTAGGGAATGATTTGTACCAAATACAATGCTCTTAGTTTTAGAGATCTTCAGGACCAGTTTATTACTGGCCACCCATTCCAAAACAGTTAAGGGTTTCAGTGACTTCAATAGCTGTGGTTGCTGATGCGTATATATTATGTAATCATCAGCATACATGGACACACATGCTTTGTTTAATGCCAGTGGCAGGTCATTTATAAAAATATAAAAGAGTAGAGGGCCTAGGGAGCTGCCCTGTGGCACACCACACTTTACATGTTTGACATTGGAGAAGCTTATTTTAAAGAAAACCCTCTGAGTTCTATTAGATAGATCGTTCTGAATCCACAATTTGTCATAACGCATACATTTTTTTTCAACAACAGGTTATGGTCAATAATATCAAAGGCTGCAAAGGAATCTAGAAGTTCAGCTCCCACAATCTTCCCATTATCAATTTATTTCAACCAATCAGTCATTTGTGTCAGTGCAGTACACATTGTGTGTCCTCTATAAGCATGCTACAAGTCTGCTGTTAATTTGTTTAAAGATTGTGTTTGGCCAAACAACAAATTTTTTTCCAACAGTTTGCTAAGAGCGGGCAGCAAGCTGATAGGTCTGCTGTTAAAACCAGTAAGGTTTACCACTCTTGGGTAGCGGAATTACATTGGCTTCCCTCCAGGCCTGAGGACAAAGACTCCTCTAGGCTCAGATTAAAGATATGACAGATAGGAGTGGCTATAGAGTATAGATTTGCAGTGGGTAAAACAGAATGTCAACATTATTAAAGTGACCAGTGTTACATAGGGCAGCAGTCTCTAAGGTGTAGTAGCCGACTATTAACTGACTAAAGCTCATGGCAGGGTACTGGGCGGAGGCTGGCTAGTGGTGACTATTTAACAGTCTGATGGCCTGAAGATAGAGCTGTTTTTCATTCCCTAGGTCCCAGCTTTGATGCACCTGTACTGTCTCCACCTTCTAAACTCAGAAAAAAAAGAAATGTCCTCTCACTGTCAACTGCGTTTATATTCAGCAAACTTAACATGGAAAAATATTTGTATGAACATTACAAGATTCAACAACTGAGACATTAACTGAACATGTTCCACTGAACATGTTCCACACTGAACATGTTCCAAGGGGGGGTCAAAATCAAAAGTAACAGTCAGTATCTGGTGTGGCCACCAGCTGCATTAAGTACTGCAGTGCATCTCGTCTTCATGGACTGCACCAGATTTGCCAGTTCTTGCTGTGAGATGTTACCCCACTCTTCCACCAAGGCACCTGCAAGTCCCAGATATTTCTGGGGGGAATGGCCCTAGCCCTCGCCCTCCGATCCAAAAAGGTCCCAGATGTGCTCAATGAGATTGATATCCGGGCACTTCGCTGGCCATGGCAGAACACTGACATCGATAACAGACATTACTGTGCAGCCGTATTCATTGACCTGGCCAAGGCTTTCGACTGTCAATCACCACCGGGACTCTGGCAGTCTTTATGGGGGTGCCACAGGGTTCAATTCTTGGGCAGACTCTCTTCTCTGTATACATCAATGATGTCACTCTTGCTGCCTGTGATTCTTTGATCCACCTCTATGCAGACGACATCATTCTGTATACTTCTGGCCCTTCTTTGGACACTGTGTTAAATAACCTCCAAACAAGCTTCAATGCCATACAACACTCCTTCCGTGGCCTCCAACTGCTCTTAAACGCTAGTAAAACCAAATGCATGCTTTTCAACCGTTCGCTGCCTGCACCCGCCCGCCCGACTAGCATCACTACCCTGGACAGCTCTGACCTAGAATATGTGGAGAACTACAAATACATAGGTGTCTGGCTAGACAGTAAACTCTCCTTCCAGACTCACATTAAAGATCTCCAATCCAAAATCAAATCTAGAATCGGCTTTCTATTTCGCAACAAAGCCTCCTTCACTCATGCTGCCAAACTTGCACTAGTAAAACTGACTATCCTACCGATCCTCGACATCGGCGATGTCATCTACAAAACAGCTTCCAATACTCTACTCAGCAAACTGGATGCAGTCTATCACAGTGCCATCCGCTTTGTCACCAAAGTCCCTTATACCACCCACCACTGCAACCTGTATGCTCTAGTTGGCTGGCCCTCGCTACATACTCGTCGCCAGACCCACTGGCTCCAGGTCATCTACAGGTCCCTGCTAGGTAAAGCCCCGCCTTATCTCAGCTCGCTGGTAACCATAGCAGCACGCACCTGTAGCACGCGCTCCAGCAGGTATATCTCACTGGTCACCCCCAAATCCAATTCCTCCTTTGGCTGCCTTTCCTTCCAGTTCTCTGCTGCCAATGACTGGAACGAACTACAAAAATCACTGAAACTGGAGACACTTATCTCCCTCTCTAGCTTTAAGCACCAGCTGTCAGAGCAGCTCACAGATCACTGCACCTGTACATAGCCCATCTGTTAATAGCCCAACCAACTACCTCTTCCCCTCCCGTATTCATTTATTTTTCTTGCTCCTTTGCACCCCAGTATTTTTACTTTGCACATTCATCTACTGCACATCTACCATTCCAGTGTTAAATTGCTATACTGTAATTACTTCGCCACCATGGCCTATTTATTGCCTTACGTTCCTTATCTTAGCTCATTTGCACACATTGTATATAGATTTGTTTTTTTTCTACTGTATTATTGACTGTATGTTTGTTTACTCCATTGTGTAACTCTGTGTTGTTGTATGTGTCGAACTGCTTTGCTTTATCTTGGCCAGGTCGCAGTTGTAAATGAGAACTTGTCCTCAACTTGCCTACCTGATGAAATAAAGGTAAAATAAAAAAATTGTCTTGCAGGAAATCACGCACAGAATGAGCAGTATGGCTGGTGGCATTGTCATGCTGGAGGGTCATGTCAGGATGAGCCTGCAGGAAGGGTACCACATGAGGGAGGAGGATGTCTTCCCTGTAACGCACAGCGTTGAGATTGCCTGCAATGACAACAAGCTCAGTCCGATGATGCTGTGACACACCACCCCAGACCATGAGGGACCCTCCACCTCCAAATCGATCCCAGTCCAGAGTACAGGCCTCGGTGTAACGCTCATTCCTTCGACGATAAACGCGAATCTGACCATCACCCCTGGTGAGACTAAACCGCGACTTGTCAGTGAAGAGCACTTTTTGCTAGTCCTGTCTGGTCCAGTGACAGTGAGTTTGTGCCCAGAGGAGAGGTTGTTGCCGGTGATGTCTGGTGAGGACCTGCCTTACAACAGGCCCACAGTCCAGCCTTTCTCAGCCTTTTGCGGACAGTTTGAGCACTGATGGAGGGATTGTGCTTTCCTGGTGTAACTCGGGCAGTTGTTGTTGCCATCCTGTACCTGTCTCGCAGGTGTGATGTTCGGATGTACCAATCCCGTGCAGGTGTTGTTACATGTGGTCTGCACTGCGAGAGCGATCAGCTGTCCGTCCTGTCTCCCTGTAGTGCTGTCTTAGGCGTCTCACAGTACGGACATTGCAATTTATTGCCCTAGCCACATCTGCAGTCCTCATGCCTCCTTGCAGCATGCCTAAGGCACGCCCACGCAGATGAGCAGGGACCCTGGTCATCTTTCTTTTGGTGTTTTTCAGAGTCAGTAGAAAGGCCTCTTTAGTGTCCTACGTTTTCATAACTGTGACCTTAATTGCCTACCTTCTGTAAGCTGTTAGTGTCTTAATGACTGTTCCACAGGTGCATGTTCATTAATTGTTCATGGTTAATTGAACAAGCATGGGAAACAGTGTTTAAACCCTTTACAATGAAGATCTGTGAAGTCATTTGAACTTTTACGAATTATCTTTGAAAGACAAGGTCCTGAAAAATTTACGTTTCTTTTTTTGCTGAGTTTAGATGGTAGTGGGGTGAACAGGTTGTGGCTGAGGTTCTTGATGATCTTCTTGTCCTTCCTGTGACACCGGGTGCTGTGGATGTCCTGGAGGGCAGGCAGTGTTCCTCCAGTGATGCGTTGGTCTGACCGCAACAGAGGGACCTGTGTTATTTTGGCTATATACCATGCTCCGAACACCTGTGTGTAGCCGAAAGAAGGCCACCAGAAACGTGTTGTCACTGAAAAATACTGTTGGCTGCTACTGTAATAAAGCTGTTTAAAACAGTGTACAGTAAGTGTGTATTTTGCATTTGTGAAATTATTTTGATTTGACATTAAAGTAAAGGGCTTTATGTTTTTAGAACTGTATCGTAATTGAGAGTTGATTCTTGTTTAGATGGAGTATTTGGCTGTTTTGGCTGCCAGTCTACATCTGAAAATAACATATAAGGTCCTTAGACCTTAAGGAGTAATGGTAGGCTCCTTCAGAGAACATCTTGGGCTAAGGAGTGAGCTTTGCAACTGAAAAATATATCAGATTGGAATGTGTCATGTTGCATGTTAAAAAGGTGGACTTTGTATAGTTTATTGCGTTGGTTATGAACAGCACAGTGCAAACATAGGAAATCTGAGAAAATAGGCATTGTTATGGGCTGAATGTTTTTTGGGACTCCAGGACTTTACAGCAGAGCCATTACAAGGAATCCTGTCAACGAATGTTCTGTCCTCACAGGCCCCTGAGCCTGTGTAGGAATGTGTGTGGACTATGACCGAAGGAGTGGGATGTTTATGTATTTTATTGTTGTATTCTATATGATGTTGGCAGGGTTGGGGAGTAACGGATTACAAAAAATACTGTAACTAATCCGTTACATTACCAGCAAAAATATTATAATCAGATTACAGATACTTTTGAAAAACAAGATGACTAGAGGATTACTTTTAAATTCAGAAAGGATTTTTGCAAAAAAAAATTATACTTCTGTTTTCTTAATGATATTCAAATCAGCATTAACAAAAGGTGCAAGTTTAAATTTGTTCCACCTGAGCGAGTCTGACCACAAGTAAGAGACCACTATGATGACACATCAAATGTGTTTGATCGATCGCGGGAAAAGCGCAGGAAAAGGCTTTTGTAGGCTACAGTCCAAGGTATGTCTTCCAATGGTGCGACTGCTGTCCGCATTCTTGAATAAACGTAAGCAGTGGTGTGTTCTACGGCGATACGCATATCCCTTATTATTGATATCTATATAGCGCATTGATGTGAATCACACTGCTGCTCTCTCATTTAGCTATTTGCGCCTTACGGATTGTGGTTGTTGTGGATGGCTGATCACAAATCTAAAAGTGTATTGGAACACAATAATGTTTGAATTAAATTAGTTTAAACTGCCTATCAATCACTGTTTTTGAAACCAGTGGACAGCCACTGAAAAATGCGCTCTTGCAACAGCTGCATAGCTGCATAGCTGCATAGTCACTTCCATAGTGGAAGTGAGGCTTTTATTGCTTAATCTAATTCATGATTATATAAAACAAAATCCATAGGCCTAATGGAAACATGCTCAAACTCGCACACATTTGATAGACTGAAAGGGGCAATCTGTAGTTGCTACATCCATTTTTTGACTAATTAATTATATATACCTTAGAGCACCTACTCATTCAAGGGTTTTTCTTTATTTTTACTATTTTCTACATTGTAGAATAATAGTGAAGACATTAATGAAATAACTATGAAATAACACATGTAATGATGTAGTAACCAAATATTTTTAATATTTTATATTTGAGATTCTCCAAATAGCCACCCTTTGCCTTGATGGCAGCTTTGCACACTCTTGGCATTCTCTCAACTAGCTTCACCTGGAATGCTTTTTCAACAGTCTTGAAGGAGTTCCCACATATGCTGAGCGCTTGTTGGCTGCTTTTCCTTCACTTTGCGATCCGACTCATCCCAAACCATCTCAATTTGGTTGAGGCCAGGTGATTGTGAAGGCCAGGTCATCTGATGCAGCACTCCATCACTCTCCTTCTTGGTCAAATAGCCCTTACACAGCCTGGAGGTGTGTTGGGTCATTGTCCTGTTGAAAAACAAATGATAGTCCCACTAAGCTCAAACCAGATGGGATGGCGTATCTCTGCAGAATGCTGTGGTAGCCATGCTGGTTAAGTGTGCCTTGAATTCTAAATATAATTACAGACAGTGTCACCAGCAAAGCACCCCCACACCATAACACCTCCTCCTCCATGCTTTACGGTGGGAAATACACATGTGTAGATCATCCGTTCACCCACACCGCGTCTCACAAAGACACGGTGATTGGAACCAAGACAAAATGGAACATTTTCACCAGTCTAATGTCCATTGCTCGTATTTCTTAACCCAAGAAAGACTCTTCTTCTTATTGGTGTCCTTTATAAATGGTTTCTTTGCAGCAATTTGACCATGAAAGCCTGATTCATACAGTCTCCTCTGAACAGTTGATGTTGAGATGTGTCTGTTACTTGAACTCTGTGAAGCATTTATTTGGGCTGCAATTTCTGAGGCTGGTAACTCTAATGAACTTATCCTCTGCAGCAGAGGTAACTCTGGGTCTTCCATTCCTGTGGCGGTCCTCATGAGAGCCAGTTTCATCACAGCGCTTGATGGTTTTTGTGTCTGCACTTGAAGAAACGTTCATCGTTTTCAAAGAAATGTTCCGCATTGACTGACCTTCATGTCTTAAAGAAATGTGGGACTGTCGTTTCTCTTTGCTTATTTGAGCTGTTCTTGCCATAATATGGACTTGGTCTTTTACCAAATAGGGCTATATTCTGTATACCCCCTACCCTGTCACAACACAAAAGATCAAACAGATTAAGAAGCAAATAAATTCCATAAATTAACTTTTAACAAGGTACACCTGTTAATTGAAATGCATTCCAGGTGACTACCACATGAAGCTGGTTGAGAGAATGCCAAGATTGTGCAACGCTGTCATCAAGGCAAAGGGTGACTATATGAAGAATCTAAAATCTAAAATATATTTTGATTTGTTTAACACTTGTTTGGTTACTACATGATTCCATATGTGTTATTTCATAGTGTTGATGTCTTCACTATTATTATACAATGTAGAAAATAGTAAACGTAAAGAAAAACCCTTGAATGAGTAGGTGTTCTAAAACTTTTGACCTGTAGTGTATATGTCCATTGATTCTTGAAGAATATAACTTTGAGCTTTGTTCAACTGTCACACTCCATGAGAACCCAAAATATACATGTGTTTTTCTCCAATGTTTGTAAACATTGTAAACGTAAACGAACACTGTATAGCCTCATAACATGGTTAAAATAACAATTATGATATCATGGATGGCCAGCCTTTGAATCCATCTTTTATGGTTAGTTCTAGTCGGCAGCTTAGTCTCCTGTTCAGAGGACCTCCACTTTTGTTGGTGTCTTATTGGTCAAGGTCAAGCCAAATACTTATCACCACATCTCGTTCAGCCTATCAGAAACCTTTGTTCCCGGGACTTCAGTTTCAGTTAGTCTATGACCCCAGCACACTGTGTGGTCAGAAACGTGCTTTACCGCACCGTGATGAGCACTTCCACAGTTTTCCCTCCTGCTGAACTAATCCTCCCGTGGACTGAATCCCAGTATGTCTGATGTTTAATTGTGAGTGCATCTAAACGACCACATAGTTAATGTCAGTTCTCACTGGACATGATTCTCAGTTATCTGAACTATGAGTGGTCAGATGTGTGAATGTGGCTATCTTCTTCAATTAAACCCTTAACCTGGACATCCGCCTCATCCTTGCTCTGACTGGACATTTTGTAGTGGTTGCTACCGGCCTTAAGCAAGCACCTAAGGTGTTTTATTATATTCATGGTCCTTCGATTCTCTACAACCCTACCCCTATTTTTCAACACTGTCGTACACGTCAATCCAGAGCATCCCAAACATGCTCAATGGTGACATGTCTGGTGAGTATGCAGACCATGGAAGAACTGGGACATTTTTAGCTTCCAGGAATTGTGAACCGATCCTTGTGACATGGGGCTGTGCATTATCATGCTAAACATGAGGTAATGGTGGCGAATGAGTGGCACGATAATGGGCTTCAGGATCTCGTCACGGTATCTCTGTGCATTCAAATTGCCATTGCTAAAATGCAGTTGTGTTCGTTGTCTGTAGCTTATGCCTGCCCATACCATAACCCCACCGCCACCATTGGGCACTCTGTTCACAACGTTGGCATCAGCAAACCGCTCGCCCACATAACGCCATACATGTGGCCTGTGCTTGTGAAGCCGGTTGAACGTACTGCCAAATTCTTAAAAGGACGTTGCAGGCGGCGTCAGTAGAGAAATTAACATTAAATTCTCTGGCAACAGCTCGGGTAGACATCCCTGCAGTCAGCATTCCAATTGCACGCTCCCTCAAAACTTGAGACATCTGTGTCATTGTGTTGTGTGATGAAACTGCACATTTTAGAGTGGCCTTTTATTGTCCCCAGCACAAGGTGCACCTGTGTCATGATCATGCTGTTTAATCAGCTTCTTGATATGCCACACCTGTCAGGTGGATGGATTATCTTGGCAAAGGAGAAATGCTCACTAACAGGGATGTAAACTAATTTGTGCACAAAATTTAAGAGAAAAAGTTTTTTGTGCCTTTTTTTTTAAATATTTTATTCCAGCTCATGAAACATGGGACCAGCACTTTTGGGTTTATATTTCTGATCATTGTAGATTATTCCAAGCATTTGGGAAACACCGGAAACCATATTCTGGCAGCTGATTCATCGACTCATAGATGATCTAAAACTATACAGTTGCACCACCTACTAGTGATGAAGCTACATAACATCAACTTGATAGATGTGTTTTGCCTAGCTACATAACTGTGCTGAAAGGTAATGTGACTATTGTTATTGGTAGTGTCTTATCAGAGCCACATATCTAAATATATGACTCTGAGTGTAATGCATTTGCCTAATACGTTTCGGTAAAGCTGAGCATAATTTTTGAATACTACCTTCACTGCTCTAACTAGAGTGTATCTGCTAACGTGCAAGGGCCTAACGTTTGTGTCAGTTTAATCTCAAGAGACCAATATACAGTGAAGGAAAAAAGTATTTGATCCCCTGCTGATTTTGTACGTTTGCCCACTGACAAAGAAATGATCAGTCTATAATTTTAATGGTAGGTTTATTTGAACAGTGAGAGACAGAATAACAACAAAGAAATCCAGAAAAACACATGTGAAAAATGTTATAAATTGATTTGCATTTTAATGAGGGAAATAAGTATTTGACCCCTCTGCAAAACATGACTTAGTACTTGGTGGCAAAACCCTTGTTGGCAATCAGAGATCAGACGTTTCTTGTAGTTGGCCACCAGGTTTGCACACATCTCAGGAGGGATTTTGTCCCACTCCTCTTTGCAGATCTTCTCCAAGTCATTAAGGTTTCGAGGCTGACGTTTGGCAACTCGAACCTTCAGCTCCCTCCACAGATTTTCTATGGGATTAAGGTCTGGAGACTGGCTAGGCCACTCCAGGACCTTAATGTGCTTCTTACCAATTGTTTTCTTGGTGACTATGGTCCCAGCTGCCTTGAGATCATTGACAAGATCCTCCCGTGTAGTTCTGGGCTGATTCCTCACCGTTCTCATGATCATTGCAACTCCACGAGGTGAGATCTTGCATGGAGCCCCAGGCCGAGGGAGATTGACAGTTCTTTTGTGTTTCTTCCATTTGCGAATAATCGCACCAACTGTTGTCACCTTCTCACCAAGCTGCTTGGCGATGGTCTTGTAGCCCATTCCAGCCTTGTGTAGGTCTACAATCTTGTCCCTGACATCCTTGGAGAGCTCTTTGGTCTTGGCCATGGTGGAGAGTTTGGAATCTGATTGATTGATTGCTTCTGTGGACAGGTGTCTTTTATACAGGTAACAAGCTGAGATTAGGAGCACTCCCTTTATGAGTACGTTCCTAATCTCAGCTCGTTACCTGTATAAAAGACACCTGAGAGCGAGAAATCTTTCTGATTGAGAGGGGGTCAAATACTTATTTCCCTCATTAAAATGCAAATCATTTAATAAAAATTTTCACATGCATTTTTCTGGATTTTTTTGTTTTTATTCTGTCTCTCACTGTTCAAATAAACCTACCATTAAAATTATAGACTGATAATTTATTTGTCAGTGGGCAAACATACAAAATCAGCAGGGGGTCAAATACTTTTTTCCCTCACTGTATTTACATTTCAGTCATTTAGCAGACACTCTTATCCAGAGCGACTTACAGTTAGTGCATTCATCTTAAGACATTTTTCGTCAAAGTAGTTATCACTTATCAGCAAAGTCAGTGCTAGTAGGAAAAACAAGTGCAATTGTTTACGAAGGTATTTTCATTAGATTAGGTTTGCATACACATTTTGCATGCAATCCAAATTCTCCTTGCACATTCAAGCTATACAGACTGGGACACTGAAGTGATGTGACTTGTTTTAGTATTTGTTTCTGTATGTGAAAGAGATGTGTTATTTTCATGCTTGTGTTTTTCATGGAGTGAGGCATGAAGTGAAAGACAAAAAGAGTTGTGTGGGCACTGGATGATCCGAGGGAATGGAGAGAGACGTGGGAACAAAAGGCAAGGCTGTAGTCAGGTGCCGAGGCCTTGAGATGGAGGGAAACACAAAGCACAGTGGCAGCAGCAGAAATACAACGCATCACCCACACTGATGGCAATGGCAAAGTGTTCTCTCTGTCCATCAGGAACATTGATTGGGCGTTCAATAGATAAATACTCATAAAGATATGCATAGTGAAATAGACAGAAGCACTGCACAAGCACCCATGCATGCTCTCAAGCTCAGACATAAGACAGCCCCATGCAGTTAGTTCACAGATGATAGAAGAATTGCTACATGTCTGTTACTAGAAGGTTAATGTGATCACCATAGCATTATGAAGCTAGCAATTGTGATGGTGATAAAAGTAATTTAGAATATTATCCATATATGTACCAGTGAAATTGTATTGTATTGTGGAGGGTGTGGTGTGAAGTCAACAGACGACTGACAACTTATATTTATCCTTTGTCCACTAGATGGTGCTCTCATCCTCTAGACACCAAACAGCCTCTAAACCAGGCTCTCTTCCCTCCCCATGGCAGAGAGTAATATTGACAAAAAAAATGTCTCAGATCAATATTTTTCATTATTTGAAGTTCAGACGCACAGAGCAGGGGAATATAGTCTTTATTAAAGTTCATTGAGGAGAAGTGTTAAACAAGGGAGGAGAACGTGCCGTGAACCATCAGCGTCCAAATGACAGTAATATCAGCAGAGGTATCCTGCCTGCGCCTTTATCTCTGGCAGCCTCATAATGCACCAAGCCTACAGTCACAAACTGACACTCACTGTTGTTGGACCACAACCACAACACAGCCACACCTTGACCAGCTCACGTTCTCCTCATGTTGTGATTACTGCTGCCTGCCAATCAACTAGTCTCCCCCTCTCATCCACTCAACTCTCTCTCTCACTATCACACACACACACACACGTACACACACACACCACAGTCCATTGGGAATAGTTAGTCAATATGTCAATCAGTGATTACTCTATATTCTCCTCATTTGACAATGAGAAGAATTGAAGAACCACTCAGGGACACGTGTGTGAAGTGATAGGAAGGAGCACAACAGAATGAGGGCCAATTTCTCCAACAATATAAACATTCACTATAATCAAACTCTTGTTTTGGATCACTGAAGACTCCTTGGGTTAAGTGGTCTTAATAAATGGAGCTGTCAGTGAGCCTGCTCTGTAGTCCGGAAGTGTAATGCTGTGTCTACGGCCAGCCATTGGGCCTGTTTCAATGGGCAGTGGACAGCTGTGAGGTGGAGAGCAGCACTGACCTGTGACACATGCTCCCCTTTAGTTACATTTGGCTGGTCACTGTTCAGCCACAGCTGGGATGACTGGACACCAGGAGCTAGTGTAGCATGATGATGTGGAGAACTGGGAGACATCAGAGCATGCATGTACTGTACACACATATTCCTCACACTCACACATGTATACACAAATACTAATTTAAGCCATCGGCTTGTCTCTACTAAATTGAAATAATGTAAAGAAAACCAAGCTTGATAGTAGTTAAGTGAAAATGTGTTTGTGAGAATCTCCACACCACTCAGTAATTTGCATATATTCACTCCGAGTCCTCACCTCTCCACCATGTAAGCTGATGTGTGGTGAGTGTTCTGACAAACCCAAGTAGTTGCCAATCATTGGTGGTGGATGAGTTTAGCTTCTATGTAAGTGCATTGACCATTTGTTTTATACAACCTGGCCCTCTAAAAGTTTGATATAAATCCAATCAATGATGAATTATTATTATTATGTGTCTCTCTGAGCATGCATCGCTACAGCAGTCTGGAACAATTCTGACAAGTTTGGGTCCTGTGGAACATGGCGCTGGATTGGTTGGTTTCCTTAAGTGGAGGGAGGATATGCAGAATGTATCTGTCACATGACATCTAATACCAGAATTGAGTGATAATGGCACATCACATAATGGAAGGGATGGATGACATATCATATCCTGGCTGAGTGCAGGAGCAGAGAGGAGACAGATGAGAGAAGTGAGATGTGGGAGGAGTCCTTGGCTTGAAGTGCAGATGGGAGGCCTTGCTTACTTCTCTGTTAACACGTGTGAGTGTCACATACACACATGTTTACATATGTGACTGGACAGCTTGGGTAAGAGACAGCCGCACCCCCCACCCCTATCCCCTCCATAGCAGGTCATTTGGTGCTGGAAATAAATATAAAACCATATAAAAGGCAGATCATGAATAATAAAACGGTCATAAATTCCATAATCTGGCCTGATGATTTATGAATTTACAGTGTGTGATGGCCCGACCACGCTGTAAATATTCATGTGACAAGCGCTGAGCTCTCTTTAATTGTGATTAATGGTGAAGTGTCTGAGCGGACCCCATAACTGCCAGGCTTTATTACAGGCAGCTGGCTGAATGCAAATGTTATTTTGTGTAAGATCAGAGAGACGAGACAAATTGGGCTTTTCCGGTGGTCCACAGCACATCAGACAACGATCAGTCTCTCAGGATTCAGTACTTAGATTATTACAGCGGGTTATTGAAGGATCAATCAAAGTTTCAAGCACACTGGCAGATACTACATGCAGAGACGTAGGCAGAAATTTCTATGTGGCTGGACATGAGTAAAAGTGACTGGTCCAAAAAAAATCAGCAAAACTACCCAGAAATCCGTGGTGTAGTCGTGGTGCGTACTCAATTTTTTTCCAAAATGGCCTGCCTGGCGAATGAAAGGCGCCCTGTGTGAAACATTCTGAGAAACAGATGTATGCTACTTTGAATGACCTAAAATCATGGCAATGCGAAATACATCCAGCATGATATCCAGAAGGAAATATTAGGCCTAGCCCTTATGGTTTATATGTTGAGCTAAGGGACCAGATAAGCGCAGAGGTAAGAAAGGGAACATATTTATTTGGTGGCGCGTTACATGAGAACGGGATACTCAAGGACTTCCTGCACTTCACAGCATCTTAAGGCTCGCTGCTGATTAATCTCTGTATTGTGCGTTTTACTAGAGGAGATTTATGGGTTATACACAATGCTTTCCATGTATTTCTACCCTAATATTACTATAATTGAATGACTTTTCTAGGCTGTAGTCTTTGCCACATGAATTCTGTAGGCCTAGGGTATTTGGTCTATAGGGGAAATGGTGATCGCTACCTGATCGAGTCAGGGCCCTGGCCTAAAGCTATTTTGTCGAGAAGCAAAATAAAGAGCATAGGCTAACTGTAGAACTCATGAGACATGGGAATAAATGTGCAATTATCGTTGTGAATGCAAACATCAGGAGTCAGAGATTAGAGCGGGGTTCGGAGCTGTCCAGTGCTGAGATCCGACATTCGCGAGCTCAGCCAGATCCAGCCAAGCCGCAATACCTGCCCGTGGTGCTGAATAATGTAGGCCTATGCTATGGTTTCACACTTTTCAAACCCATATTGCCAAATATGTCACATGATTTGTGTTTGTGTAGGCTACTTTGTGCATGATTTCTCTATTGTACTACATAATTGATACAGCGTATACATCCACTACAATACTTTGATACGCGTCAGCGGGGATTAAGAAGTGAGTATAAATAATCCGGCGTATACCTGCGAATAACCTCCACGACACTACTGCCTAACATATTTAAGTTAACATTTGTGCAATCACATTGTATCATTTAACACAGGATGACTGTGACCAAAAGACACAACAAATTTCCCTTGACTAACAAGCCCGTTATTATTGCTAAGTAGGCAGAGAAAGTGCGCAACTACACAACTGCTTACAACAACACCGCTGACAAGAAACAAACATGATGAAATACACAACATGTCTATCACCTAAATATCGACCACTCCCACTCAAAGGAGCTACCTACAGTACAAGCATAAAAGGTGCATTCAGGACCATGGTCAGCGCTTCGCCGGACACCAGCTCCGCACTGGATTGTATAACATGTGCAAACCGTTTATTGCACTATTGCACAAAGAAGCAATGAATAATATAAATCCCTGAAAGTGTTTTCATTAAGCCCAGAAGTGCACACCTTTTACCATATCAAAAGAGCCACACACAATACAATACAAACACTTTAGGCCTATATCTTGAACTGTACGGCAGGTTATGAATAGCTCACTTTGAATAAGCAAACTCTACTGTATAGGCATTCAGGCACGAAAACAGGAAATCATTCTACATAATACCACGGTGGGTATGAATACAATATTTAACTTGAATCAGCAAACATCAACCTGGCCTATCGAGGCAGGCATGAAAACATGAAATCATTATACATAGCCTAATATCAGGGTGGTTATGAATACCTCTAAAAAGTGGGATACAGTTGTGAAAAATACTCATTAATCTGCGGGGCACATTTAAATCCCTGAGCACTTCCACAGCTATCAACAATGGAAAGACGGCTTCAGAAAGAAGTTGCTTCTCAAAGTGGATGCTGTCCCTACCATTAAAGTGTCATCTCAAACAGCCACCAGCACCTGCAGAGACCGTAAGCATTATCACTAGCATGGAAGTGAACCAGTAAGTGAAAGAGCTAGCTATGCTAACGTTGGCTAGCTATAGAGCTACCACATTTAGCTTGCGTCTTCCATCTAAATAACACTGATAGAACTAACCAAATGTAAACATGTCTCGCAGTTGTTGTTGTCATAGATAGTACAAGCCAATGGGAAATAGTCGTTTTCAAAGTGTTTGTGGGGGCTGCATATAGCGTGGTAATTCGGTCATTCTGTGGCTCTTCTTCTATACGTACCACATAGGACTGCAGAGTGCGGGCTATACTCAAATGCTGATTACAGATCGGGTGGCATTTCGGAGAAGCCCCTGAGGTATGCTTTCTTTGGAAGGGTAGATTGTGGATTTTGGTCCATGGGAAAGTATATTTTTGGATCTTAGGATCAATGTGGTTACAGTCAGTAGCTGTGTGTTGGTAAACTCACTGGGGAAGCCAAGCCAGGTAAAAATAGCCATATTACAACCTATGTGTTGTGATAATTGCGTTGTTTGCTCTATAACCTGTTAGTAATATGCCTTGCCACGGTGATATATGGGCCTAAGGCCGAGACAATAAGAAGAATAAATAAATTCAAAAACACCTGTGTTTCATCACAAAACTGGAGAGCAACATCGGTCTGGTGAAGTCCACAAAGCATATTCCATGTAACAAACAGTTACACGACCTACAGCATGTTCAAGCAAGTTAATTTGTCAGACATTTTCAGACTACTAAACAACCATTGATTTAGAACTTCATATGGGTTAAGAAAGCAGGAGCTGTCTCCACTATTCCAGCACCATTTCAACTTTAACATTTCAACATCATCAAATCACCTTTGCTTAGTCTAATACAGTGACAACTAAAAGATACCAAAATCAATTTAGTCCAATCATTGTAAGCTAAATAGGATGTGGCTGTCCACGGTACTGATTTCAATGTGTGCGTGTGTGCGTGCTTGCAAATAAATAAAAAACATGTTGACTCACCCTACTTGTAGAGAAACACCAATGCCATTCTCCTCTGATTCATGTTGCTGAAATGGTCTATGACTCTGTCATACAGTACATGCTTAGATATTTTGTTGTCCTAGGCTACCTGGCTAAAATGCTTGCTCGCTAGTCTAACTTACTTTTATGGGCAACAATGAGCCAGCTAGTTACATTTACATTTTAGTCATTTAGTAGACACTCTTATCCAGAGCGACATACAGTTAGTGCATTCATCTTAAGATAGCAAGGTGGAACAACCACATCACAGGCATAGAAAGTGCATTTTTTCTCAATAACATAGCTATCAGTAGAGTCTGAGTGAGAAGGGGAGGGGGGCTCTAGGCGAGGAGGAGGATTTTTTAATATACTGTTTGAAGATGTAGGGTTTCAGATATTTTCGGAAGATGGGCAGGGACTCCTAGCTTCAGGGGGAAGCTGGTTCCACCATTGGGGTTCCAGGACAGAGAGGAGCTTGGACTAGGCTGAGCGGGAGCTGCCCTCCGTAGGGGTTTTGCCTGAAGGTAGGGAGGGGGACGGGAGCCCAGCCAACAGCAAGTTGCAGTCCAGACGGGAGTGGACAAGTGCCTGGATTAGGATCTGCGCCTCTTCCTGTGTGAGGTAGGGTTGTACTCTACAGATGTTTTAGAGCATGAACCTGGAGGAGCGAGTCACTGCTTTGATGTTTTCAAAGAACAACAGGGTGTTGTCCAGGGTCATGCCTAGGTTCTTTGAACTCTGAGAGGGCAACACTGTGAAGTTGCCAACTGTGATGGAGAGGTCTTTGAGCGGGCAGGCCTTCCCCAGGAGGAAGAGCAGTTCCGTCTTGTCAAGGTTGAGTTTGAGGTGGTAGGTCGACATCCAAGTTGAGATATCTCAGGCACGCAGAGATGTGTGTCGCCACCTAGGTGTCAGAAGGGGGGAAGGAGAAAAGTAGTTGAGTGTCATCCACATAGCAATGATAGGAGAGACCATGTGAGGATACGATGGAGCCGACTGACTTGGTATATAGAGATAAGAGGAGAGGACCTAGAACAGAGCGCTGGGGGACATCAGTAATGGGAGTATGTGGTGCAGACACAGATCCTCTCCCCGTCACCTGGTCAGAGCGGCCTGCCAGGTAGGAGGCAGTCCAAGAGTGTGCAGAGCCTGAGACGCCCAGCCCTGAGAGGGTGGAGAGGAGGATCTAAAGGTTCATGGTGTCAAAGGCAGCAAATAGATCTAGGAGGATGAGAACAGAGGAGAGAGAGTCAGCTTTGGCAGTGTGGAGTCTCTGTGACACAGAGAAGAGCAGTCTCGGTTGAATGACCCAAGGTAGAAAGGGCTTTTAGCAGTGGATACAGTAGAAGAGAAGGTAGAGAGGAGGGAGTGAAAGGATGATAGGTCCTCCAGAAGTTTAGTTTTTCTCAATTTTTGCTCAGCTGCCATTTTTGCTCAGTTAACATTAGCCTACTACATCTAGCTACATATTGAACTTCCATCCTTTCAGGCCAGGGGCACAATGTATGAATTTATGGTTGAATCAGAATTGCCGTTATAATCATTGGCCAGTATGGAGAATTAGTCCAGATCTCTATACATAATTTTTTTTATATCAAGGGCCTGCTAAATGCTCACTGGCTTTCCTTGCATTCAATGCTACCTGTGTCAACAATATCATACTATTTTTGACCAGACAGCATCAGATGGGCTACACATACAGAGACAGAGGGGCACTGTTTCACTCGCTTGGATGCTTTCTCCAGCGAGGTACAATTCTAGAGAATTGAAGAAAAATTATGAAACACAGAGAGAGGAAAAAAGTACAAAAAATAATAATATTGTAAATTTTTTGGGTGAAGCCAGGCTTTTCTTGGCATCCATGAATACATGCTACTGGTCACAATTGCTTCTTGTTGAAAAGGCTAATGTTAACTTGCTATAGCTAGCTATGCTATTCCTCCATTTATGAATTAATTTGTGTCTATTACTTTCTAGTTGGCAAAATAAGAGAGTTAGATTTTGTTTGTGTACTGCCTTATGTCGATAACATAGCTAAGTTTGTCACTGGTATGGGCTAGTAAATATCTTAAACCTAGCCAGTTAGACAGTGATAGCCGCAAGCTAAAACCGGGGAGAGAGGGAGGAGAAGTGGTACCATATGATTGTGATGTAACTAATTAGATACCTCCTACAGCATTTCGGATTAGCCAGGAGGCAGTACAAACAACAAATAAATATGCAACAATAACTAACGTCCCTTTTTCAGGACCCTGTCTTTCAAAGATAATTCATAAAAATCCAAATAACTTTACAGATCTTCATTGTAAAGGGTTTAAACACTGTTTCCCATGCTTGTTCAATGAACCATAAACAATGAATGAACATGCACCTGTGGAACGGTCATTAAGACACTAACAGCTTACAGAAGGTAGGCAATTAAGGTCACAGTTATGAAAACTAAAGAGGCCTTTCTACTGACTCTGAAAAACACCAAAAGAAAGTACCCCAGGGTCCTTGCTCATCTGCGTGAACGTGCCTTAGGCATGCTGCAAGGAGGCATGAGGACCGCAGATGTGGCCAGGGCAATAAATTGCAATGTCCGTACTGTGAGATGCCTAAGACAGCGCAACAGGGAGACAAGAAGGACAGCTGATCGTCCTCGCAATGGCAGACCATGTGTAACACCTGCACGGGATCGGTACATACGAACATCACACCTGCGAGACAGGTACTGGATGGCAACAACAACTTCCCGAAGTTACACCAGGAACACACAATCCCTCCATCAGTGCTCAGACTTTGCCGCAATAGGCTGAGAGAGGCTGGACTGAGGGCTCGTAGGCCTGTTGTAAGGCAGGTCCTCACCAGACATCACCGGCAACAACGTCGCTTATGGGCACAAACCCACCGTCGCTGGACCAGACAGGACTGGCAAAAAGTGCTCTTCACTGACGAGTCGCGGTTTTGTCTCACCAGGGGTGGTGGTCGGATTCACGTTTATCGTTGAAAGAATGAGTGTTACACCGAGGCCTGTACTCTGGAGCGGGATCGATTTGGAGGTGGAGGGTCCGTCATGGTCTGGGGCGGTGTGACACAGCATCATCGGACTGAGCTTGTTGTCATTGCAGGCAATCTCAACGCTGTGCGTTACAGGGAAGACATCCTCCTCCTTTATGTGGTACCCTTCCTGCAGGCTCATCCTGACATGACTTTCCATCATGACAATGCCACCAGCCATACTGCTCATTCTGTGCGTGATTTCCTGCAAGACTGCTGGCCATGTCAGTGTTCTGCCATGGCCAGCAAAGAGCCCGGATCTCAATCCCATTGAGCACGTCTGGGACCTATTGGATCGGAGGGTGAGGGCTAGGGCTATTCCCATCAGAAATGTCCGGGAACTTGCATGTGCCTTGGTGGAAGAGTGGGGTAACATCTCACAGCAAGAACTGGCAAATCTGGTGCAGTCCTTGAGGAGGAGATGCACTGCAGTACATAATGCAGCTGGTGGCCACACCAGTTACTGACTGTTACTTTTGATTTTGACCCCCCTTTCGTTCAGGGACATATTATAACATTTCTGTTAGTCAGATGTCTGTTCAGTTTATGTCTCAGTTGTTGAATCTTGTTATGTTCATACAATAATTTAAACATGTTAAGTCTGCTGAAAATAAATGCAGTTGACAGTGAGAGGACGTTTCTTTTTTTGCTGTTTACTTTTTGCTATAATTTCACTTTCCAACTAAATGCTTTTACATCATCACCCAGGTGCAGAGCTGCCGGAAAACATGCGGCGTGAACATGTGAACTGTTTGGCCACAATGACCATCGTTATGTTTGGAGGAAAAAGCTGAGGCTCGAAGAACACCATCCCAACCGTGAAGCACGGGGGTGGCAGCATCATGTTGTGGTGGTGCTTTGCTGCAGGAGGGACTGGTGTACTTCACTTCATAAATGGCATCGTGAGGGAGGAAAATTATGTGGATATATTGAAGCAACATCTCAAGACATCAGTCAGGAAGTTAAAGCTTGGTTGCAAATAGGTCTTCCAAATGGACAATGACCCCAAGCATACTTCCAAAGTTGTGGCAAAATGGCTTAAGGACAAAAAAGTCATGGTATTGGAGTGGCCATCACAAAGCCCTGACCTCAATCCTATAGAATATTTGTAGGCAGAACTGAAAAAGCATGTGCAAGCAAGGAGGCCTACAAACCTGAGTCAGTTACACCAGCTAGGGAGCGGCTGCATAGGTGACGGTTTTGGAGAGTCTGGCGTGCCCAAAGTAAAATGCATGCCACTCAGGCCCAGAAAATAGGATATGCACATAATTAGTACTATTGGATAGGAAATACTCTGAAGTTTGAGTGTTAAAATAATGTATGTGAGTATAACAGAAGTGATATAGCAGGCGAAAACCATAGGAAAATCCATACGGATTTGCATTTTTTTGTTGTAAATGAGCATCTTCTCCATTGTGCCTATTGCATACAACTTTATGTAGAACTGAGACTGCAGTACCTATGGCTTCCACTAGATGTCAACAGTCAACAGACAAAGTCTGGGAATTCTAGGAGTGACCAGAACAGATAGGAACAGGAAATTGTCAGGCGACCACTTTTGTAAACAAGGTTTGACGCGCGCAAGATTGTGAACGCGCACCACTTTATTTTTCTTTCCTATCGTTCACGTTATCGTCCGGTTGAAATATTACAGTAAATATACATAAAAGGATACATTAAAAATGATGTTTGATTTGTCTGTAGAAAGTGTTTAGGTATAATTTGAACGTGTTCTCTTCACGGTTCAATGGGCGACTCAACAGTGGATTTTATGATCATAACGCGCCAACCAAACAGAGATTTATGGATATAATGAATGACTTTTTCTAACAAAAGAAGCATGGATTGTCTTCGTTGGACACTTGGGAAGCCCTCAGCAGAAGTTCGTCGAAAGGTAAGCGATTTTATATTAGCAATTTTATGCATTTTGTGAGACCCGTGTTGGGTTATGGATTTATGCTAATGCGTAAATATTAGAGGTGCTTAGTGCTAGAGCCTCCAGACACTGTATAAAGACCGTTGACATCTAGTGGAAGCCATAGGTATTGCAGTCTCAGTCCTAGTTAACATAGAAATCAATAGGAAGCCTGGACAAAAAGGTCATGTACAAAAAAAGCTGCAAATCCTGATGGACCTTTCTCGGGTTTTCGCCTGCTATATCAGTTCTGTTATACTCACATACATTATTTTAACACCTTTAGAAACTTCAGAGTGTTTCCTATCCAATAGTACTAATTATGTGCATATCCTATTTTCTGGGCCTGAGTGGCAGGCATTTTACTTTGGGCACGCCAGACTCTCCAAAACCGTCACCTCTGCTGCCGCTCCCTAAGAAGTTAACCATCCGGATCGATGGTCCGCAACGGGACTGTAGGAGGAAGAGGAGGTTTGATTGCGGTCCAATCACTCACTCAGGGATCCCACCCTGCATCTGATGAACTCCGGAAGTCCCCGGCGTCTACGTCTCCGAGAGGATACGAGCTTACCCGAGTCCCCCCAAGAGTCTCCGGAGACTGCCGATTCACCTCTTCCAGAGCCGATGCAGCTTGGCAGGGCTAGGCTGTCTCCAGCCGTACGCGTACGCAGACCTGAGACCCAGAGTTGTCTGTTTTGTGGTACTGCCGGCCAAAAAACTACAAATTCCGCCATAGACCAGTCTACACAGACAATATGAACACAATATGAACACACTGACCCTGTATATAGCTTCCTGTCTTACTTCTTATTTCTCATGTTTTCTTTATTATACATATTTGTATTATTTGATTAGTTATACTACTGATTACTGCACTGTCGGGTAGAACTTGCAAGTGAAGCATTTCACTGTACTTGTATAAGTGGAAATAAAACTTAAAACACTTGTCGAACCATAACAGATGGATAGCTAATGCAGCAAGAGTGAATTGATGTATTCTAGCGCCACCATAGCTTTTACAAATACAGAGACAGTCAGCCATCATGTCAGTCTTTTTCAACTAGCTAGTGCATAGTGACACCTACTGATATGAACTGGTAATGCAGGTTTGTTTAGAATAGAGTACAATAGAATCAAATGAAATCCAATTGTATTTGGTCACATACACATATTTAGCAGTTGTTATTGCATATGTAGCAAAATGCTTGTGTTCCTAGCTCCAACAGTGCAGTAGTATCTAACAATTCACAACAATACACACAGAATTAAGAATATATAAGTATTAGATCGAGCAATGTCAGAGTGGCATTGACTAAAATACAGTAGAATAGAACACAGTATCTACATATGAGATGAGTAAAGCAGTATGTAAACATTGTTAAAGTGACTAGTATTCCATTATTACAGTGGCCAGTGATTCCAAGTCTATGTATATAGGGCAGCAGCCTCTAAGGTGCAGGGTTGCGTAACCGGGTGGAAGCCGGCTTGTGATGGCTATTTAACACTCTGATGGCCTTGAGATAGAAGCAGTTTTTCAGTCTTTCGGTCCCAGCTTTGATGCACCTGTACTGACCTCGCCTTCTGGATGGTAGCGGTGTGAACAGGCCGTGGCTCGGGTGGTTGATGTTCTTGATGATCTTTTTGGCCTTCCTGTGACATCGGGTGCTGTATGTGTCCTGAAGGGGAGGTAGTTTGCCCCCGGTGATGCGTTGGGCAGACAGCCCCACCCTCTGGAGAGCCCTGCGGTTGCAGGCGGTGCAGTTGCCGTACCAGGCTGTGATACAGTCCGGCAGGATGCTCTTAATTGTGCATCTGTAAAAGTTTGTGAGGGTTTTTGGGGCAAAGACAAATTTCATCAGCCTCCTGAGGTTGAAGAGGCGCTGTTGCGCTGTTGCGCCTTCTTCACCACACTGTCACCACACCATTTCAGATCATCAGTGATGTGTACACCGAGGAACTTAAAACGTTCCACCTTCTCCACTGTGGTCACGTTGAGTGAGAGGTTGAGTGAGAGGTTATTTTCCTTACACCACTTTCCCAGGACCCTCACCTCCTCACCTCCTCACCTCCTCTGTCTCGTCAGCCTATTGAATGAGTGACATTCAATAAAATCTACTTCACGAAAAGGGGGAAATAATTTTTTATTAAAATGTTGAAAGTAGTTGTTTTAATGATTGAATATATGGATTTTACAGGCATTCAGTTCCTACAGTGAGCGTCAGGGAACCAACCTATGGTGGGCCAGATGGAGACCAGGACAACAACACAAGGTTAGTGGTTTTATGACTTACACATTAAAAAAACGTTCTTACAAAGTCTACTGTGTACTAAAGAGCATTGAAGTTGTGGCTCTTTTGATATCAGATTCAGAATGAATAATAACGAGGTTTGTGGTAGTTTGAAAGAGTTTGATCCACCTTAAGCCAGGAGTGTTTCCAATTCACATTACCTGACAAGAAAAACCCAGCCCTATAGCCATAGCACAGACGAAAAGGGAAGCTATCTACAACAATGACCTGACCAAGTCATGACAGTAGGGAAAACTCCAGGCCCCAGAAAAGCCACATATGAAATTTGCCCAATCACATTTGTACCTGTGGTACCCCCTCTGGGTGCTTCATTTCAGTAGTGGACGATCCAGCCTACCTACAGAGGAGGAATAGAGAACATTGGAGACGACGAGGTCCCAATGAAGAGCTCCGTGTCCTGTCTGTCAGATGTGTCTACCTCCCTGTCTGGCTGTACCATCAACGCTCCCTCTGCTCAAGTTACTAACTTTGTGAACTGCCTGACATCTAAAGCTTTGGAAGACCATCGCCCAAGAACTGCCAGATCTTCCTACATTTGTTTTGTTAAATGGTTTCCTGTTTGTTTTGTTTTTGGACCGACTTTGAGATTCAACATGTAATGAAAAGCACTATGTAAAATAAATCTATTATTATTATTATTATTATTATTACTATTGAACATACCAACAAGGCTACTTCCTCAGTGACCCTGATGACCTGGAGTGCATCTCACCATTGAGAGGGAAATGCGACAGTCCTTACAGAAGGACAAGAGATAGAACACACAAAAGCTCTCTTATTCTCCTTCATCATCACGACTCTACCCACCGAATTCATAATATATAATAATAATAATTCCTCCCTAGCACTACACAGCTGATTCAAATAATCAAAGCTTAATGATGAGTTGGTTAGTTGAATCAGCTGTGTAGTGCTAGGGCAAAAAACTAAACGCTGACACAGGGGGGGCCCCAGGACTGAGTTTGGGAAACCCTGTCCAGGCCTCCTGCAGCCTCGGCAGACTGGTGGTGAGTCTGTTTCCTCTCCACAGGACAGCATGGACAGACATGCCTCTCCAGCTCCACCACAGATTTAGGCATGGTTCTGTGCTTTCCCAGTAATTGGTGCAAGTGTCGGAACAGGCACAGAGAGCACGGGAGGGGGGACACTAGAGAGGGAGATGAGGGGGTAAGGAGGGGCTACTGGTGTGTGCCTGTGTGCATCTTTCACCAATTGCAGTGGTTATGTAGAGAAAGCAAAGAAAGCCGGAGTAAGTGTAGTACCCCACATATGTCAATGACCACAGAGGAGGAGGCAGTGGATTTAATGGTGTATCTGTCAATAAAGCTTAAATTGTTCATTCTTCTGTGTGTAATCTGTACACATTACTAACTTCCATGTAATTATACACACAAAGAGGAATGAACATATTATTGCAACTATTCATTGGCCAATTTTGTGGACAAATCACATGATTGAATAGTTTACCTTTAGGCTCCAAAACAGCTTGGAAAATGAGGCGTGTTGTGTGTGTGTGTGTACAGTATGTGTTTGTGTGTCTCTGTCTAAGCTCTGCTATGAAACATCACTGATATGACATCAAGAAAGCAAAATTCCAATAAAACGACTAAGTGGAGGAAAACCTCTAATGGTACAAATGCTCTGGACCAGGACCACTGGACCTGTTGGCTGTTCACTTTACCTCACCTCCCCCAAAAAACCTGCTCCCATCCCTCTACCTCTCTACCTCTCTACCCCTCTGCCTGCACCCCTCTCTTTCTCTCTCTCTTTCTCTCTCATCTCTCGCTCCATCCCTCTCTCCTACGCTTCCAGTCCACCACAGCTGGAGAGCACAGCCACTGAAGCCAATTAGCTGAAGCACTACACAGCGCCTTTACTCAAGGGCTGATGGGCTCATTAAGCATTAAGAATTCATGACATTCAACTCCTCAATTTAGCAAGCGTGGAGGCCCACGATTGGCTGAGGGAAAGTATATATTTTTTCCAAATCGACTTTTCTTTCAGGGTACAGCAAGAGGGAAATAAACATTATGTGTGCCTGTATATGTAGCTCCTGGCAAAACTTTGTGTTTAGCCTTGTGCTAAAAGAAAGGTGTTTATTTCCCTAAAAGGATCTGGCAATCCGGGTATGAGATCATCTACAAAAAGCCTGTTGTCACCATATTCTCACAGAATGCACAGACTCACACTCTGATTTGTCAAGACACACTCAATTACATTAGCACAGCTTTCACACTAAAGTTACACATGCACACACAATGTGTGTTAACCCCTCATAAAAATGAAAGAGTTGTGTGTGTGTCTGTGTGTGTGTGTTTGTGTGTGTCTGCGTGTGTGTGTGTCTGTGTGTGTGTCCATGTGTGTGTCCATGTGTGTGTGTTTATGTGTGTGTGCCTGGGGGGGAGCAGGTGAAACAATAACCTGACAGAGATGGTCTGCCACATTTACCTGTGCAGACTCATTTACTTGCATCTGGGGGGCCAGACACTGTTACCGTGGCAACATGCAGATCTCACCCCCCCATCGGTTGAAATATTGGGACGATCAAAAGGGCCTGTTAATAACTTGATGAAGTGGAGTGCTCCCTCCCTTTAAAGTTAGCCTTTACATGACAATTGCACACGTAAGAAAGGCATCCTTAAGAGAGCCACCTGAGAGAGAGAGCAACTGGGGGGAGTAACGGAGAAGTATGTTACGCCAACAGATACCTGGCAGCTGCAGAGAGAAACCTGAGAGCAGGAAGCAGAGAGGGAAACTACAGATGTAGGATCTTGATTTGAGCCAGTTTGCTACAGCAGGATATAGCGATTAAATAAGTCACTTACTTTTGAAATTCCCAAGGGTCCCAGATACAACATGAATAGCCGTTTTGTTAGATAAAATCCTTCTTTATATCCCAAAAAGTATGTTTTGTTGGCGCCATCGATTTCAGTAATCCACTCGTTCAACATGTAGACAAAGAAATCCAAAAAGCTACTGCCAAACTTTGTTCAAACAAGTCAAACTACATTTCTATTTAATCCTCAGGTACCCTAAAATGTAAATAAACTATAATATTTCATACGGAAGTTGTATGTTCAATAGAAAAGTAAAATTAGTAAGCGCGCGTCCTCTTCATCGCGCGCTAACAGACTGATATTGTTCCGGGAGTCTTTGTGCCAAAACTCCAAATTCTTCCTTGTTTATGAAGAAACAAGCCTGAAACAATGAACACAGACTGTTGACATCTAGTGGAAGCCATAGGAATTGCAATCTGGGAGCTGGAATTACATAGGACCCATAGCTTTCCATTATAAGAGCCTGGGACCTAAAAAAAATAATATTTCCGGTTGGTTTTTCTTTGGATTTTCACCTGCCATATCAATTGTGTTATAGTCTCAGACATTATAATATTTTTTTACAAACTTCAAAGTGTTTTCTATCCAATGCTACCAATTATATGCATATCCTGGCTTCTGGGCCTGAGTAACAGGCAGTTTACTTTGGGCACGTCAGTCAGGCGGAAATTCTGAAAAAAGGACCCTAGCCCTAACAAGATAAACACTTTCGCTTTCTTGAGTAAGGCAGCTCCAAAGAGACCATGTTTGTATGCGGCTTTATTATTATTTTTACAGTGTTTGCAAACTAATATGTGACATGAATTAATGCCAAAATAACATGCAAAACAGTCACAAAACAACAAAAACACTTGTACTATTACATTTTGCCAAACAGGTGGGTCTCAAAACATGTGGGGCTGTCCCACCTACCCTGAATGACGGGTCGCCACTGGATCTCCTACAGAGAGGGACCCGCCCATCCTCCCCCAAACGATGGCTTTGTTAACCCCTCAGAGCGTCTCTTTTCATCTCATAATTTCATTTTTCATCCCTAGCTTGCTTGATCCGCTCCCACTTGACTGTTCTTTTCATATCCTTCTCACCTCATCCTCCTCCTCCTCCTCCTCCTCCTCCTCAATTCACTTGCTCTGTCTCTGTTATTACTTTCTGTGTTTGTTTTACAGATTTTCTCCACTCTCTCGCTTTCTTGCCTCTCTTGTGTTCCATCTCTCTTTCACCCACACCCATCATTCAAGCCTTTCTCTTTCCCTTTTCTCCCAAATCCACATTTCAAAGTCAAATAACATCACTGGCAGAGCAAATAGGACATCTGCAGTGCCAAATCATTTCACACATTGGCATCTACATCAAAACAGAGACAAAGAAAACATACAATACAAATGTGATTGATCTGTCCCTCTTTCCTCCCTCTCCCTCCCTCTATCTTTCTCCTGGCAATGGTGCCCAGGTGCTGAGGAAGAGAACCTGTAATTGTGCAGTTGTGGGAGATGAGCGAGGAAGGGTTTTCTGTGCAGCTTCTGGTTACATGAACAAGCTGACAGCTGGACACTGTCACCTATGAACTTTGCCCCATCCTTCAGATGTGTATTGCTCACTCTCTCGCAACCCTCACTGATTTTCCACAGACTTGTGTTCAAGTGTTTTGTTGTGAGAGCATGTCACTCAGTTTCACAATACAAGATTGGTAAGAGAACAAAGGGTCTCGCGTCCTTCAAACTAAAGAACCTTGAGGGGTATGTCCGTAGTCTATTCAATATATGTTTGTGTTTAAGGTTTACACAGTGGTGGTTGTGTTCACTCTCTCTAGGGAAAAACTGATTTGGAGTGTGGTAAATTTCAATTTCTCTCTTGAAACTGCGGGATAAAATAAAACCAAATGAGTAGACTGGACAGTATTGTTAGCCTAATGACTCTGACCTCTCCCCATAACAGTGTTTGTTCTAATTTACATCTATTTATGGATTCCACTTATTTTCTAAGTATCACAGAGGGAGGAACACTGTGCTGTCTTAAAAATGGGTTCTGCCTTAGGACGGCAGGCAAGGAATTAAAAGGATGTTCACCTGTCTCTGTGGCACAAATAGCCAATCACCACAGATACATTATACGAGAGAGAGCGAGAGAGAGCGAGAGAGAGCGAGATAGAGAGAGAGAGATGCAGACAGGAGCAGTTTTTGTTGAGTTGTGGTTAAGCGGTTTTCTCCAGTGATCAGCCTCGTTATTGACCTGCCTGTGGTCTAGTACAGTCTAGTACATAGTCTGCCTGCTCCTCTCATGGGACGGATGTGTACATCAGACACAGCATCAGCCTCTGAGCTGCTGAATTGAAGGAGACAAAGACTCTCTGAACACAATAAATAACAGACTGGGTAGTATACAGACCTGTTGGGGAGACACAATGCCAATATAAACAATCAATCACAACAGTGAGACTAAAAACAAAATGTGACAACGTCATTCACAGCACCTGGTTCACCAGGGATATTCTGTAATATGATAAGCCAAAGTAGTATTTTTTTGGCATTTTATTAGGATCCCTATTAGCTGTTGCAAACGCAGCAGCTACTCTTCCTGGGGTCCACACAAAATATGAAACATTACACAATACAGAACATTAATATACAAGAACAGCTCAAGGACAGAACTACATCAATATTTTTTTAATAAAAGGCACATGTAGCCGACATATCAATACCAATACATACACAAACTATCTAGGTCAAATAGGGAAGAGGCCTTGTGCCGTGAGATGTTGCTTTATCTGTTTTCCGAAACCAGGTTTGATATTCATTTTAGCAATATGAGATGGAAGAGAGTTCCATGCACTAAGGCTCTATATAATACGGTATGCTTTCTTGACTTTGTTCTGGATTTGGGAACGGTGAAAGACCCCTGGTGGCATGTGTGGTGGGGTAAGTGTGTGTCAGAGCTGTGTGTAAGTTGACTATGCAAAGAGTTGGGGATTTTCAACACATTAACACATTAGTGGTTTCTTAGTGCCACTGTGAGCAAAACCACAGACATGTGTTTGTGTCAACCGGTGTCATCCTAAAATGTAGTACATTACTGTCTTGGTTCTTGTAAAGTAGGCAAGTCATTAATGCTTAGCGTAGTTGTAGAATGGCACATACAGTAATTATCCTAATGTTTGATGATCAGATCGTTAATGACCGGTGTGTGGATGAGACCATTAGTCACTCGGAGGAGTGGTTTCTATCATTAATAGGTAAAAATGAGTTTTTAATGGCACTCTGGGCTCCAGGGAGAGAAGACTACAATTGTGGTCAGAGAAATCACATATGATCTTTCCCATGTCTGATTCTATCCCTCCCCCCGTCTAATCGCTGTCTCCATATTGTCCTCTGTCTCAGTGAACAAAAGGAAAATGGCTTCTATGGCTAGCAGGGCCTTTGAGGGTCAAGCTATTATTGGGTGTGATATTTCCATCCATGGTGTAAATGTCTGATGTCAACCAATTTAGCAGTGGCCAGAGCAGATGGAGGTAAGTAGACAGCAACAGAGATGCTACATAGAAAGTAAGGAAAAGGGGAGGAGGATGATAAGATAAGGTACATTTTTAGGATAAACTTTGTTGAATGGAATGCAACTTCAATTGTATTATTGTACAATAGTAGTAGTAGAATAGTGGTATTCATTACAGTAATACAACATGTGCGTGTGTGAGCCTGTGTGTGTACGTGTGTATATTTGTATGTATGTTTGTGTGTGTGTGTGTGTGTGTGTGTGTGTGTGTGTGTGTGTGTGTATGAGAACAATTTTCTATGTAGAAACGTAATGTACTGTGATGGCATTAGTAACTAGAGGAAAATAATAGCACAACTGTGAGTTCCACTCCTATCTCTCAAGTCAGCCTGATATAGAACTCTGACAGGAAGCAGCAGTTCTGCACAGAAAAACACTGTCTATCATTAACAACCACAGAGAAAAAAATGAGGAACGTGAAGTAGATAATGACTCCTGCAAATACTGTAAGACACACCGAGAAATGTGACTGTCGATAGGTACTTAGCACCTCTGCCAAGAGTGTCTGCAGTTGACTTTATGTTGGTCACATAGAACAGTTTTACGCCTGATATTAGCTTCGTTGAAATACTCCAGGCCTCAAGGCGGCAGTAGCTTGTTTGGCTTGTGCCTGTTGTAGCTAATTCGTGCTAACTAGCAAGCTGTTCCTAATGTTGTTGCTAGCTAACTAGAATTTGTTGTAAGCCCTTGTTGATACTAACTAGATGGCTACAACTAGATAACTAGCATAGCTAGTTACATTATTTGTTCATCTTGCTAGATAGCAAGCTTGGTAAAGCATTTAGTGTTACAGTGGGGCAAAAAAGTATTTAGTCAGCCACCAATTGTGCAAGTTCTCTCACTTAAAAAGATGAGAGAGGCCTGTAATTTTCATCATAGGTAAAAAATCCAGAAAATCACATTGTAGGATTTTTAATGAATTTATTTGCAAATTATGGTGGAAAATAAGTATTTGGTCACATACAAACAAGCAAGATTTCTGGCTCTCACAGACCTGTAACTTCTTCTTTAAGAGGCTCCTCTGTCCTCCACTCGTTACCTGTATTAATGGCACCTGTTTGAACTTGTTATCAGTATAAAAGACACCTGTCCACAACCTCAAACAGTCACACTCCAAACTCCACTATGGCCAAGACCAAAGAGCTGTCAAAGGACACCAGAAACAAAATTGTAGACCTGCACCAGGTTGGGAAGACTGAATCTGCAATAGGTAAGCAGCTTGGTTTGAAGAAATGATCACAAGAACGGTGAGCAAAAATCCCAGAACCACACGGGGGGACCTAGTGAATGACCTGCAGAGAGCTGGGACCAAAGTAACAAAGCCTACCATCAGTAACACACTACGCCGCCAGGGACTCAAATCCTGCAGTGCCAGACGTGTCCCCCTGCTTAAGCCAGTACATGTTCAGGCCCGTCTGAAGTTTGCTAGAGAGCATTTGGATGATCCAGATGAGGATTGGGAGAATGTCATATGGTCAGATGAAACCAAAATAGAACTTTTGGTAAAAACTCAACTCGTCGTGTTTGGAGGACAAAGAATGCTGAGTTGCATCCAAAGAACACCATACCTACTGTGAAGCATGGGGTGTAAACATCATGCTTTGGGGCTGTTTTTCTGCAAAGGGACCAGGACTGACTGATCCGTGTAAAGGAAAGAATGAATGGGGCCATGTATCGTGAGATTTTGAGTGAAAACCTCCTTCCATCAGCAAGGGCATTGAAGATGACACGTGGCTGGGTCTTTCAGCATGACAATGATCCCAAACACACTGCCGAACGAAGGAGTGGCTTCGTAAGAAGCATTTCAAGGTCCTGGAGTGGCCTAGCCAGTCTCCAGATCTCAACCCCATAGAAAATCTTTGGAGGGAGTTGAAAGTCTGTGTTGCCCAGCGACAGCCCCAAAACATCACTGCTCTAGAGGAGATCTGCATGGAGGAATGGGCCAAAATACCAGCAACAGTGTGTGAAAACCTTGTGAAGACTTACAGAAAACAATTGACCTCTGTCATTGCCAACAAAGGGTATATAACAAAGTATTGAGATAAACTTTTGTTATTGACCAAATACTTATTTTCCACCATAATTTGCAAATAAATAAATTAAAAATCCTACAATGTGATTTTCTGGATTTCTTTTTCTCATTTCGTCTGTCATAGTTGAAGTGTACCTATGATGGAAATTACAGGCCTCTCTCATCTTTTTAAGTGAGAGAACTTGCACAATTGGTGGCTGACTAAATACTTTTTTGCCCCACTGTATGTGCATTTTTCTTGTCACTTCTGTCTTCTCCCCCATGTGGAGATTCGTGCTCTCTGATTGGCTCAAAGTCAAGTTCTACAAGTAGAAACGGCAGGTTCGTCGGTATCAGGTCGGTACACAGCAGGGTCGTCTTTTGTTCTAGCAAGAGAAGGAACGGCCTCCTACAGTGCTAAGTACCTATCGGCAGTCAGATTTCCTAGTGTGTTTCTACCATAATAGACAATCAATGGGACTATGTAGGGAACAAACCAATAACTTACACAGGGCCCTGTATAACTCACTGTTGAATCAATCAGTAATAGATAGCATTTAGAGCTTATAAACAATAGACAAAAATAATTTGAGCTAATCAGGTGGACTGTGTCTGTTGTGACTGGATCTGCAGAGAAGAGAAGACTAAAGAGTGAACAGAATATCTGTGGAATAAGACGGGATGCAGTAATAGAGAAGGGAGAGAGCAGCAGAAGTGTCAGCGGTAGATGAGAATGCTGCAGGACTCGCAGTGGTAGTAGAGAAAGGGGTCTAGAGGGGAGAATGGGGGTTTGACTCAGTCCCGGAAAGCGCCGAGCAGCCATAAATTACAGCCTGTGCTGTTGAAGGGATCCACAGCTGGCTCCCAAACACGGCAAAATAATTGTACTGTTTCCCCCTTTCCTTTTCCTCCGCTACCCAGAGAAGAGACAGCCCAATCACTGTGCTGGAAATAACATTTGGTGATCCTCCTCGCCTTCGCTCACCTGTGTCACATAGTGAAAGAACGAACAGACACGCGCATGCATGGACACACACACACACACACACACACACACACACACACACACACACACACACACACACACACACACACACACACACACACACACACACACACACACACACACACACACACACACACACACACACACACACACACACACACACTATGTGTCTTTCAAACATATTTTCCTTTCCAATAACCATAGTAAAATATATAGAAATGGAAGCCTGTATACATGGCATCATGATTAGATGAGGTTTTGATCAGATGAGGTTAGAGCTGTGACCCCACCTGAGGAACGGAACAAACACAACCCTGTCTGTTGGAGTTGGATAGCACAGCAAACATTATCATCTTGCAACCAATCTCCACACAAATGAATGAAGCTTTGGATAAGGGACTGCCTGTCACTGTCAATCCTTTTTTTGACAAAAACCTTCCATTGTTCCTCTTTTTGAGTGTCATAATGGCCCATCATACTTTTTATTCATTTTTAAAAAAACATTATAATACAAACCTGCTGAAGCTTTTTGAAATACTTTCATGATAGGCCTATGTGTCTACATTACTCTCTCTGTGTGTGTTATAAGCACCACTGTGTGTGTTATGTATCCTCTGTGGGATAGAGAGAGGAAGTTAGAAGGGGATGACACAGTGACAAGGACACAGTGACCCTGGATGAAAGAAGGAGTGGAGGAGAGGAGAAGAGGAAAGGGGTTACAGGTAGAGCAAGGTTAAAAGGAGAAGGATACAGGAAGAGATAGGACAGGTAGCCCTCTCTCTTCTCACATCCTCTTCTGCATTAATGTTATTTATGCCATTTCTCTTTTTTCCTTTTCTTACATTCCATCCGTCTCCTCATTATCCTCTCCAGCGCAGCGGGATGACGGGGAAGGTTACCCTAAAAATGAGGCGGAAACTGACCTTGCCCTCCTCCTCATCCTTCCTTTCATCACAATGCTGGGCTAAATTGCCTATTATTTCTCATTTTCTCACTTTCCTGTCCCCCCTCTGTCTGTGTATTAATTATGGCAGGCAGACACTGAGATGATGATGGGCGTGTGGCTCTTTGTGTGGACGCTCATTAACTCTGAGGATGCTTAAACACATTTAGAGTCTCTGTGTTTCAATCCTTAAGAGTCTGCTGACGCACCCGCGCGTCAGTCTAATGAACATAATAAAACAATCCCCATCAAAATCCGTCAGCTTAAGCTAGAGATATTAGTTTTTTTATCATTGGCTGCGTCTCAATCCACCGCATCCGCCTATGTCGGCCTTCTCCCATCTGTGGTGGAAAGTGATACATCTACACCGCTGTATGTCAGACCATGAGACATTCCGAAAATCGGTCTTCTCACGGAAACGTCTGTAGTGTCCGAACGGTTTGGCCTACAAACTAGTATGACCACTCTATGGAAAGATGAGACTGCTGTGTGGCTAACCCCTCCCACTATCCACAGGGAATATGCAAAAAACAGCAGATAACTGCATGAAGCTATAAGTATAGCATTGAGGAGTGATAATTGATGGTAGGTTGCTTGCTCACCTTGTGGTCATGGTCACCTTGTGCTCTTGTATGAGAGTGCAGTGAGTGGACTTTGTTTAAGAGTGTGGGTGACTGTAGTAACAATTTGCCTACTACAGTAGAACCTGTCGATCCCAAGCTGTAAGCAATGTCAGTCATTCTGCTGCAATCCCAGAGTTCCTGGGGTGACACATGGATGTGTGTGGGTGTGTGTGCTAAGAGACTGGGCCGTGACTGACCAGATGTGTGTTTGTGTCTGTATGTGTGTGTGTCTTTGTGTTTATCACTGTGTGTGTCAGGAGACAGGGCCTTGACTGACTGCTCCACGGTGACCTCTGACCCCAGAGAGTGGTGGTGTGCTGTGTCAGTCATCACTGTCAGGACCGCAGGATGAGGAGAGCTCCTGAGGGGGACGAGGGAGGAGAAGGGACAGCTGGTCCACTGTCAAACATGACCCTGTGGCCTCTCCCCCCTCCACTCACCCAGCTATCTATCCCTCTCTTCCATCCAACTACTCATTCGTCCATCCATCTAGCGATACGCATGGAAAACGCTGTGGAAGTGCCAAACTGGTAGAAGCAATTAGCACTAGAACCGATTATGAATGTGATATGAATGAGATACTATCATAACGTAATCATCTGTGGCATAGCAATTGGGGTCTAGGTGAAGCTTAATGGTTTTCTTAACTGCTGTAAAAAATGCACAGTTTTGTTCAGATCACAAATAATTCTTAATTATTATTCTGCAGATTCAAAACAAAGGGAAGATATTGTAATGAGTTGCTACTTTTCTCTGTACCTTGCAAGGAGGTGAATGCTCATTTTTCAGCCATATATTTGCATAAATTCTCATATTTTTAAGTACGCAATGCCAAAAATGATAAAGTGCCCCCATTGCAAAGTACAGAGTGAGAAGGAGGACGAGGGGGAGAGAAACAGAGAGAGAGTCAAGAGCAAAAAATATGGAGAAATAGAGAGCGGGTGAGGTGAATATAGTAAAGGAAAACCCGCATGGGAATACAGAGCAGAGAGGAAAAGGCTGTAGAGGTTCCAATACATAAAAATATAATAAATATTGAGAATATAATGAAGGAGGGAAAAGTGTGACGATAGCATAATAGGCATCAGAGCCAAGGCGAGGGCATCAGATTTCCGAGTCGGGGAGGGTGGTGCGATGCTGGAGTGATGGATCCGAAAGTGCTGGAATAAGTGAGACAGTCTCTTTACGCTGTGGTTTTACAGCAACAGTCAAACCCAGGCGTTTAGAGCTGATGAGGAAACAGTCGCAGGTCCTAAACTTTTACTGCTGAAATGATGGAATGAGAGCGGGCCCGGCTACACTGAGCCACAAAACTATCAGCAGCAGCGCCACCACCACCGTGTACTCTATTCACCAGGGCCTCTGTGTATGTCTGCTCTTCTCGGTCTCAGCCTGCAATGAAATGTACATACTGCACACACAAATCTAAAATGAAACTCCGCCTAGCGCCAAGCTGTGCAAACACCTTGTTGGAATGTAACAAAGATATATATGACACAGTTTAGTTTGTGCCCCTGCCTTGCAGCAAGCAATAGATACGAAAATGCTTTAATTGAAATATAGGTGAACTTGCTGAGGTAAGCTTCTTGCATGTGCACGTGTGTGTGTGTTTGTGAATGTGTGAGTGTTTATAATGTTGCTGTGCGCATTGTCCTCATATTCTTCATGGCATCATTTGTGGTCAAATAAACAACTCGTTATATAATTATGAAAACACACTCAATCCTGTAATGCCATTACTGGCCATCTTCTCTAAACCACCACAGACATACTGAACAACTTCAAGGTGATGAGATTCTCTACTCATACAAATCACTGTAGGAATCCAGCAGCACGTCCACAGCATGGGGGACCTGGTGTAGCACCTCCATGGAACAGCTGGACAGGAAAAGGGAGGTGGGGTTTTAAGAAAGACACAATCAGCGCTGCTCTCCACTGTTCCCTCCTCTGCAGCTCCAGCCAGCTCTTCACTGCCTTTAGAGGAGATGGTTCCCAGTGTGACCCAGACATTTGAAAGAGCCATCCCAGCGTGTGGCAATTTCAAATCAGATTCCCCCTCATCAAACAGAGAGGGAGGGGAGGGAGGTAGGGAGGGTGAGGCAGAAGGTCAGGAAAAGAGAGAGATGGATAGGGCAGGATGATTACTTGATCCAGAAAGAAAAATAACAAAAAGACAGGATGAACCTATCAGGGATCCAAGCACCAGAGAGGGAGAGAGAGAGGTAGAGAGAATACATATATATAGATACAAGAAGAAGAAGAAGAAGAAGAAGAAGAAGAAGAAGAGAGAAGAGATAGATGGTGACTGTAGGCGGCTCTGCATCTGTGTGAAAAGGAATTTGCGAGGGAATGAGACATTGAGAGATTTTGATAATAATATAAAGAAGGATTGTTGTAAGCTTACACACACAGAAATTCTATGAAGTGGCTAGAAGACGAGGAGAAAAGTGAGTCAGAGGCTGAGAATGAGAGAAAAAATAGATACAGTTAACTGCCAGAATAAAGGAAACACTCGAGTAAATGACGAATACAAAGTATATTGAAAGCAGGTGTTTTCACACAGGTGTGGTTCCTGAGTTAATTAAGCAATGAACACCCCTTCATGCTTAAGGTCATGTATAAAAAAAAATTTGGCTACCATGGCTAGAAAAAGAGATCTCCATGACTTTGAAAGAGGAGAGGGAGCATAGGGGGTTTAAAGTGTGTGTGTGTGTCTTGGTCACCAGATCTCAATCCAATGGCCTATTAAGACGCTTTATATTGATGTTTCCTTTATTTTGGCAGTTACCTGTAGATCCAGAAGATGAGAGAACAGAACAGTGTGATCACCTCAATTATTGTGTTCTTTAGTCTTCAATCTAACTTCCCTCTGGGACCTGCCACCAACGCCAACCGCACAATTCTCCCTGTCAGCCGCATTGCACAGTTACAAAATTTACACTGATTAATGTTGACGTGCTGACTAAAAAAAGTCCCATTGCTGGCTGGTGACTTACGTAGGTCAAGAGACAGCGTTGTTGTGCGCGGGCCACCCTGACAGCCAGGTGACAGAGATTAATAGCCCCTGTATTGACGGAGTAACTTCCAGTTCCTCATCTCTGTCAGGACAAGGCTTTGCCCGAGAGCGCCTCGCCGTTATTAGAGGTATAATTGCGGAGACATTTAAAGCATTTCCCCTCAAGGGACTGTGAAATCCAATAAACCTTTCATCAGAACACCGCACGGTGAGGTGTTCCAGCACTGCAGTCTCACTCAGACAGCCTACACTCAGCACAGCCACGCTGCCAGAGACACAGCACTGAGGTTGTCTGTGGAAATCAGTGATTTATGGAGCTGTGCACCACCCTAGATTAGTTGTTTTATCAAAAATATGAGAGGCGGTTTAGAATATGATCAGGTTCCTGCCAACACTGTGAACGTGTTTGTACTGGTGTATTTGTATGAAGTGTTTATGTTTGTGTAAGTACACAGTGCATCTATGGGTCTAACAAACTTTATGCTTGTCCATGGATGTGTGAAAAAACAGGTAGATGAGTATGTAAATTAAACAGGGATAGTGTGCATGTGTTTCCATGTCTATGAGGATACATTATACTGTATGTAGGACACACAGCAATATACATCTACAATATGCATGAGTGTATGTACGTGTGTGTGTGAGCATGTGTGTGTGCATCCTCCCCTCTCCCTCAGAGCCCTAGCCACCAGGGTGCAGGACAGGGAGGGGTGCTGAATATGCAGGGCTAATCTGGGCTGTAATTTGATTTCACTTAAATTAAATTTTCTCTCTTTGGGGAGGGACAGCCAGGGGTCAGCCAGGGTCACACTCCAGGCAGCAACCAAGAGCGCTGTGTGTGTGTCAGTGTGTGTGCCTGTGTGCCAGTGTGTGTGTGGTACCTGTGTGTGTGTTTTTGTGTGTGAGTGTGCACGCATGTGTGTGTGCAGTGTGTGTGTGTGTGTGCCTGTGTGTGTGCGTACGTGCCAGTGTGTGTGTGTGTGTGTGTCAGTGTGTGTGTGTGTCAGTGTGTGTGTGGTACCTGACCCTGGTCAGATTATGCCCCTGAATCTCAGTTCAGAGTGTTTCACCTTCCATAGATGGAGCAGAGCGTGATTTCAGCATCTGAATGTTGCCATTTTCTTGTATTTTTACCCTAAGGGAGAAATATGCATTTTAAAGGATTCGTACCTTTCACTTTTTTTTTGCTGTACGTAAGGACAACAAGGGGAAGAAAAATGAGTTCGTAATAAAGCGAACAAATACATAAAGAAAAACAACAAGAGAAAGAGCACCTATAAACAAGTATGGGAGTAAAAAAAAACATTAAAAATAAAACAAATATATATATATATATATAAAACTGAAAAAATAACTAAAGAAATAAGGCAAAGACAATATAGCAACAAATACATCTAAACATAACATATTGTACACTCTAAGAAAATTGTATAGTCCCCATAGGAGAACCCTTTCAGGTTCCATGTAAACTCACCTTTTGACCTTTTTCAAGACCCTGTCTTTCAAAGATAATTTTTAAAAATCCAAATAACTTCACAGATCTTCATTGTAAAGGGTTTAAACACTGTTTCCCATGCTTGTTCAATGAACCATAAACAATTAATGAACATGCACCTGTGGAACGGTCGGTAAGACACTAACAGCTTACAGACGGTAGGCAATTAAGGTCACAGTTATGAAAACTTAGGACACTAAAGAGGCCTTTCTACTGACTCTGAAAAACACCAAAAGAAAGATGCCCTGAGGGTCCCTGCTCATCTGTGCGAACGTGCCTTAGGCATGCTGCAAGGACTGCAGAGGACTGCAGATGTGGCCAGGGCAATACATTGCAATGTCCATACTGTGAGACGCCTAAGACAGCGCTACAGGGAGACAGGACGGACAGCTGATCGTCCTCCAAGTGGCAGACCACGTGTAACAACACCTGCACAGGATCGGTACATCCAAACATCGCACCTGCGGGACAGGTACAGGATGGCAACAACAACTGCCCGAGTTACACCAGGAACGCACAATCCCTCCATCAGAGCTCAGGCTGTCCACAATAGGCTGAGCGAGGCTATACTGAGGGCTTGTAGGCCTGTTGTAAGGCAGGTCCTCACCAGACATCACCGGCAACAACCTTGCCTATGGGCACAAACCCACCGTCGCTGGACCAGACAGGACTGGCAAAAAGTGCTCTTCACTGGCGAGTCGCGGTTTTTCCTCACCAGTGGTGATGGTCGGATTCGCTTTTATTGTCGAAGGAATGAGTGTTACACCGAGGCCTGTACTCTGGAGCGGGATCGATTTGGAGGTGGAGGGTCCGTCATGGTCTGGGGTGGTGAGTCACAGCATTATCGGACTGAGCTTGTTGTCATTGCAGGCATTACAGGGAAGACATCCTCCTCCCTCATGTGGTACCCTTCCTGCAGGCTCATCCTGACATGACCCTCCAGCATGACAATGCCACCAGCCATACTGCTCGTTTTGTGCGTGATTTCCTGCAAGACAGGAATGTCAGTGTTCTGCCATGGCCAGCGAAGAGCCTGGATCTCAATCTCCATGAGCACATCTGGGACTTGTTGGATCGGAGGGTGAGGGCTAGGGCCATTCCACCCAGAAATGTCTGGGAACTTGCATGTGCCTTGGTGGAAGAGTGGGGTAACATCTCACAGCAAGAACTGGCAAATCTGGTGCAGTCCATGAGGAGGAGATGCACTGCAGTACTTAATGCAGCTGGGGGCCACACCAGATACTGACTGTTACTTTTGATTTTGACCCCGCCCTTTGTTCAGGGACACATTATTTCATTTCTGTTAGTCACATGTCTGTGGAACTTGTTCAGTTTATGTCTCAGTTGTTGAATCTTGTTATGTTCATACAAATATTTACACATGTTAAGTCTGCTGAAAATAAACGCAGTTGACAGTGAGAGGACATAGCTTTTTTTGCTGAGTTTAGAACCCTCGATGGAAAGGGTTCTACATTTAACCCAAATGGGTTCTACCCGGAACCAAAAACAGTTATTTGAAGGATTTTCCTATGGGGACAGCGGGGAAAACCCTTTAAGGCTCTAGATAACACTTCTTTAAAGTGTAGTAAGCGTAGTGTTTCGGCAGCAAATTCTCTTCTAACCAGTGATACAATAATTATTCTCTGATTCAGTGTGGCCTTTGAAAAGTGTTAGTTTAAACAGCGCATAGGCCTACATACAAAAGGTTTGTCCCTGCTTTATTGATTTCAAGTTGATATCGATGTGATTAACAAAATAGTGTTGAGTTTACCTTTCCGCGTTGGCGACCCACGTGTAACAAAATGCAGTAATCCAAATATAGTCGGCTACAAGTTGTCCTCTGACCAGTGACATATACAGTGGGGAAAAAAAGTATTTAGTCAGCCACCAATTGTGCAAGTTCTCTCACTTAAAAAGATGAGAGAGGCCTGTATTTTTCATCATAGGTACACCTCAACTATGACAGACAAAATGAGGAAAGAAAATCCAGAAAATCACATTGTAGGATTTTTTATGAATTTATTTGCAAATTATGGTGGAAAATAAGTATTTGGTCAATAACAAAAGTTTATCTCAATACTTTGTTATATACTCTTTGTTGGCAATGACAGAGGTCAAACGTTTTCTGTAAGTCTTCACAAGGTTTTCACACACTGTTGCTGGTATTTTGGCCCATTCCTCCATGCAGATCTCCTCTAGAGCAGTGATGTTTTGGGGCTGTCGTTGGGCAACACGGACTTTCAACTCCCTCCAAAGATTTTCTATGGGGTTGAGATCTGGAGACTGGCTAAGCCACTCCAGGACCTTGAAATGCTTCTTACGAAGCCACTCCTTCGTTGCCCGGGTAGTGTGTTTGGGATCATTGTCATGCTGAAAGACCCAGCCACGTTTCATCTTCAATGCCCTTGCTGATGGAAGGAGGTTTTCACTCAAAATCTCACGATACATGGCCCCATTCATTCTTTCCTTTACACGGATCAGTCGTCCTGGTCCCTTTGCAGAAAAACAGCCCCAAAGCATGATGTTTCCACCCTCATGCTTTACAGTAGGTATGGTGTTCTTTGGATGCAACTCAGCATTCTTTGTCCTCCAAACACGACGAGTTGAGTTTTTACCAAAAAGTTCTATTTTGGTTTCATCTGACCATATGACATTCTCCCAATCCTCATCTGGATCATCCAAATGCTCTCTAGCAAACTTCAGACGGGCCTGAACATGTACTGGCTTAAGCAGGGGGACACGTCTGGCACTGCAGGATTTGAGTCCCTGGCGGCGTAGTGTGTTACTGATGGTAGGCTTTGTTACTTTGGTCCCAGCTCTCTGCAGGTCATTCACTAGGTCCCCCCGTGTGGTTCTGGGATTTTTGCTCACCGTTCTTGTGATCATTTTGACCCCACGGGGTGAGATCTTGCGTGGAGCCCCAGATCAAGGAAGATTATCAGTGGTCTTGTATGTCTTCCATTTCCTAATAATTGCTCCCACAGTTGATTTCTTCAAACCAAGCTGCTTACCTATTGCAGATTCAGTCTTCCCAACCTGGTGCAGGTCTACAATTTTGTTTCTGGTGTCCTTTGACAGCTCTTTAGTCTTGGCCATAGTGGAGTTTGGAGTGTGACTGTTTGAGGTTGTGGACAGGTGTCTTTTATACTGATAACAAGTTCAAACAGGTGCCATTAATACAGGTAATGAGTGGAGGACAGAGGAGCCTCTTAAAGAAGAAGTTACAGGTCTGTGAGAGCCAGAAATCTTGCTTGTTTGTATGTGACCAAATACTTATTTTCCACCATAATTTGCAAATAAATTCATAAAAAATCCTACAATGTGATTTTCTGGATTTTTTTTCCTCATTTTGTCTGTCATAGTTGAAGTGTACCTATGATGAAAATCACAGGCCTCTCTCATCTTTTTAAGTGAGAGAACTTGCACAATTGGTGGCTGACTAAATACTTTTTTTCCCCACTGTATATTATTCCCAGATTCAGTTTTTTTGTTGTTGTAAGGTTAGTTTTAACACGATGTGCAACCTGACTCATCCCCTCTTGTTCTATTGATTTAAATGTGATATAAATATGAGTGATTGACAAATAAATGTTACGTTTCTCTTTCAATTTTGGCGACCCCCCGCTAAAAATGCATCACCCCAAAATGTAACTGGTTGTCTTCAGAAGGTCGTCCTCTAAAGAGTGTTGTAAATAATATTTCCAGTATCCAGGTTTTTGAGTTGTGGTAGTTTAGAACGGGCTTGAAAGATCTAACCCTGGCAATTTTACTGTCAAGTCATATTGACAAAGTTGTTGTGAAGATGGGGAGAGGTATGTCTGTTATAAAAAGATGTTATGTGTTTTTGACACAAGATCAACTGTACTAGTTGTTCAGGCTTTGATATTGTCCCACTTTGATTACTGTCTGGTAATATGGCCAGGTGCAACAAAGAAAGACCTAGCAAAGCTCCAGACATTGAACCAACACACCTCCAGGGTGTGTAAGGGCTATTTGACCAAGAAGGAGAGTGATGGAGTGCTGTATCAGATGACCTGGCCTTCACAATCACCTGACCTCAACCAAATTGAGATGGTTTGGGATGAGTCGGATCGCAGAGTGAAGGAAAAGCAGCCAGTAAGTGCTAAGCATATGTGGGGACTCCTTCAACAAGCTTCCAGGTGAAGCTGGTTGAGAGAATGCCAAGAGTGTGCAAAGCTGTCATCAAGGCAAAGGGTGGCGACTGATGAATCTCAAATATTAAATATATTTAGATTTGTTTAACACTTTTTTGGTTATTACGTGATTCCATATCTGTTATTTCATAGATATTCTTCAATGCAGAAAATAGTCAAATTAAGAAAAACCCTTGAATGAGTAGGTGTGTCCAAACATTTGACTGGTACTGTATGTAGGGCAGCAGCCTCTAAGGTGCAGGGTTGAGTGACCGGGTGGAAGCCAGCTAGTGATGGCTATTTAACAGTCTGATGGCCTTAAGATATAAGCTGTTTTTCAGTCTCTCGGCCCCAGCTTTGATGCACCTGTATTGACCTCGCCTTCTGGATGATAACGAGGTGAACAGGCTGTGTTTCGGGTGGTTGATGTCCTTGATTATCTTTTTCCTGTGACATTGGGTGCTGTAGGTGTCCTGTAGGGTAGGCAGTGTGCCCCCGGTGATGCGTTGGGCAGACCGCACCACCCTCTCGAGAGCCCTGTGGTTGTGGGCGGTGCAGTTGCCGTACCAGGAGGTGATACAGCCCGACAGGATGCTTTCAATTGTGTATCTGTAAAAGTCTGTGAGGGTTTTAGGGGCCAAGCAAAATTTCTTCAGCCTCCTGAGGTTGAAGAGTCGCTGTTGCGCCTTCTTCACCACACTGTCTGTGTGGGTGGACCATTTCAGATCGTCAGTGATGTGTACGCCAAGGAACTTGAAGCTTTCCACCTTCTCCACTGCTGTCCCGTCGATGTTGATAGGGGGGTGCACCCTCTGCTGTTTCTGAAGTCCACGATCATATCCTTCGTTTTGTTGATGTTGAGATAGAAGTTTTTTTCCAGACACCACACTCCCAGAGCCCTCACCTCCTCCCTGTTGGCTGTCTCATCATCGTTGGCAATCAAGCCTACTACTGTTGTGTTGTCTGCAAAACATTTACAGTTCATATAAGGAAATCAGTCAATTGGAATCAATCATTAGGTCCTAATCTATGGATTTCACATGACTGGGCAGGGGCTCAGCCATGGGTGGGCCTGGGAGGGCATAGGCCCACCCATTGGAGAGCCAGGTCCAGCCAATCAGAATACGTTTTTCCCACAAAAGGGCTTTATTACAGACAGAAATCCTCCTCAGCTTCATCAGCTGTCCGGGTGGCTGGTCTCAGATGATCCCGGAGGTGAACAAGCTGGATGTGGAGGTCCTGGGCTGGCGTGGTTACATGTGGTCTGTGGTTGTGAGGCCGGTTGGACGTACTGCCAAATTCTCTAAGATGGCGTTGGTAGAGAAATTAACATTACGTTCTCTGGCAACGGCTCTGGTGGACATTCCTGCAGGCAGTATCCCAATTGCACGCTCCCTCAAAACTTGAGACATCTGTGGCATTGCTGCACATTTTAGAGTGGCCTTTTATTGTTCCCCAGCACAAGGTGCACCTGTGTAATGATAATGCTGTTTAATCAGCTTCTTAATATGCCACACCTGTCAGGTGGATGGATTATCTTGGCAAAGGAGAAATGCTCACTAACAGGGATGTAAACACATTTCTGCACAACATTTGAGAGAAATAAGCTTTTTGTTTGTATGGAAAATGTACACACTTTACATGTTGCTTTTATATTTTGTTCAGTATAGCTACTGTTTACAGGCCTCCTGGGCCGTGTACGGTGTTCCTCATTTGAGTTCCCTCAATTCCTATCGGAACTCGTAGTCATGGTAGATAATATTCAAATTTTTGGTGACTTCAGTATTCACATAGAAAAGTCCACAGACCCACTCCAAAAGGATTTTGGAGCCATCATCGACTCAATGGGTTTTGTCCAACGTCTTGGGACCTACGCATTGCCACAATCACACCATTAATCTAGTTTTGTCCCATAGAATAGGTATTGTGCAGCCAAATGTTTTTCCTCATAATCCTGGACTATAGGACCACCATCTTATTATGTTTGCATTCGCAACAAATTATTTGATTAGATCCCAACAAAGGATTATCAAAACCTGCGCTATAAATACTTGGACAACCCAAAGATTCATAGATGCCCTTCCAGACTCCCTCCACCTACCCAAGGAAGTTGGAGTACAAAAATCAGTTAACCACCTAATTGAGGATCTAAACTCATCCTTGCGTAATACCCTTTATGCATGTTGCACCGCTAAAAAAGTGGTCACAAGAAACTAGCTCCCTGGTATACAGAAAATACAGGAGCCCTGAAGCAAGTTTCTAGAAAATGTGAACGGAAATGGTGCTCCACAAAAGTGGAAGTTTTCCGACTAGCTTGGAAAGACAGTACCGTGCAGTATCGAGTCCTCATTGCTGCTCGAACAAACCTGATTGAGGATAATAAAAAAAATTATCAACAATTTATTTTTGATACTGTCGCAAAGCTAAATAAAAAGCAACATTCCCCAAGTGAGGATGGCCTTCACTTCAGCAGTGATGAATTCATTCAAATATCATAATCATTAGAAAACAAATTACGGATTCTTCTTTGAATATGCGTATTTCTCCAAAACACAGTTGTCTTGAATCTGCACAGAACTGCTAGGACCTCGGCTCAATAGAGACACTCACATTTTTTTTATCCTGTATCTCTCGACACATTCGCTAAAATAGTAATGTCCTCTAAACCTTCCAGCAGTGTACTGCACCATATTCCAACAAAACTACCAAAATAGCTACTTCCTGTGCTTGTCACTCTTATGTTGAACATAATAAATGGCTCCCTATCCTCCGGATGTATACTAAACTCACTAAAAGTGGCAGTAATAAAGCCTCTCCTGAAAAAGCCAAACCTTGACCAGGAAAATGTAAAAAACTATCGGTCTATATCGAATCTCTCATTCCTCTCAAAATGTTTTGAAAAAGCTGTTAATCAGCAACCCACTGCCTTCACGAAGACAAATAATGTTAACGAAACACTGTTTGGTTTTAGACCCAATCATAGTACTGGGACCACACTCGGGAAGGTGGTAAATTACCTTTTAATGGTTAGTCTCTGTGGCTGTCCTTGGGCTCTTAGACCTTAGTGCCACTTTCAACGCCATCAATCACCACATTCTTTTGGAGAGATTGGAAACCTCAATTGGTCTACGCGGACAAGTTCTTGCCTGGTTTAGATCTTATCTGTTGAAAAGATATCAGTTTGTCTCTGTGGATGGTTTGTCCTCTGACAAATCAATGGTAAGTTTTGGTGTTCCTCAAGGTTCTGTTCAAGGACAACTATTGTTTTCACTACATATGCTACCTCTTGGTGATGTCATTCAGGAACACAATGTCAGCTCTCACTGCTATGCAAATGACACACAGCTGTAGGGGGGTGTGGCACATTTTTTACTTTTACACTCGGTCAAAACAGAGATGTTAGTTCTAAGTCCCAAGAAACAAAAGATATCTGCTGATCTGACAATGAATCTCGATGGCTGTACAGTCGTCTCAAATAAAACTGTGAAGGACCTCTGCATTATTCTGGACACTGATCTCTCATTTGACAAACATATAAAAAATATTTAAAGAGATGCTTTTTTCCATCTTCGTAAAAAATCTGACACGTTTCATTCAAACATTATGCAGATAAAATAATCCATCCTTTTGTCACGTCAAGATTAGACATCAAATCAAATCAAATTTTATTTGTCACATACACATGGTTAGCAGATGTTAATGCGAGTGTAGCGAAATGCTTGTGCTTCTAGTTCCGACCATGCAGTAGTATCTAACAAGTAATCTAACAAATTTACAACAACTACCTTATACACACAAGAGTAAAGGAATGAATACGAGTATGTACATACAAATATATGGATGAGCGATGGCTGACCGGCATAGGCAAGATGCAGTAGATGGTATGGAGTACAGTATATACACATATATATATATATGAGATGAGTAATGTAGGATATGTACACATTATATAAATGGCATTGTTTAAAGTGGCTAGTGATACATTATTTCATCCAATTATAATTATTAAAGTGGCTAGAGATTTGGGTCGATGGCCGAACGGCATAGGCAAGATACAGTAGATGGTTTAGAGTACAGTGTATACATTTGATATGAGTATGTCGGATACGTAAACATTATATACAAAACTGTTTAAAGTGGCTAGTGATACATTTGTTACATCCAATTCCTATGTTTAAAGTGGCTAGAGATTTAAGTCAGTATGTTGGCAGCAGCTACTCAATGGCTGTTTAACAGTCTGATGGCCTTGAGGTAGAAGCTGTTTTTCAGTCTCTCGGTCCCAGCTTTGATGCACCTGTACTGACCTCGCCTTCTGGATGATAGCGGGGTGAACAGGCAGTGGCTCGGGTGGTTGTTGTCCTTGATGATCTTTTTGGCCTTCCTGTGACATCGGGTGGTGTAGGTGTCCTGAAGAGCAGGTAGTTTACCCCCGGTGATGCGCTGTGCAGTCCTCACTACCCTCTGGAGAGCCTTACGGTTGTGGGCGGAGCAGTTGCCGTACCAGGCGGTGATACAGCCCGACAGGATGCTCTCGATTGTGCATCTGTAAAAGTTTGTGAGTGATTTTGGTGACAAGCCGAATTTCTTCAGCCTCCTGAGGTTGAAGAGGCGCTGTTGCGCCTTCTTCACCACGCTGTCTGTGTGGGTGGACCAATTCAGTTTGTCTGTGATGTGTATGCCAAGGAACTTAAAACTTGCCACCTTCTCCACTACTGTCCCCTCGATGTGGATAGGGGGGTGCTCCCTCTCCTGTTTCCTGAAGTCCACGATCATCTCCTTTGTTTTGCTGACATTGAGTGAGAGGTTATTTTCCTGACACCACACTCCGAGGGCCCTCACCTCCTCTCTGTAGGCGGTCTCGTCGTTGTTGGTAATCAAGCCTACCACTGTAGTGTCGTCAGCAAACTTGATGATTGAGTTGGATGCGTGCTTGGCCACGCAGTCATGGGTAAACAGGGAGTACAGGAGAGGGCTGAGAACGCACCCTTGTGGGGCCCCAGTGTTGAGGATCAGCGGGGTGGAGATGTTGTTTCCTACCCTCACCACCTGGGACCGGCCCGTCAGGAAGTCCAGGACCCAGTTGCACAGGGCTGGGTCGAGACCCAGGGTCTCGAGCTTAATGACGAGCTTGGAGGGAACTATGGTGTTAAATGCTGAGCTGTAGTCGATGAACAGCATTCTTACATAAGTATTCCTCTTGTCCAGATGGGTTAAGGCAGTATGCAGTGTGATTGCGATTGCGTCGTCTGTGGACCTATTGGGACGGTAAGCAAATTGGAGTGGGTCCAGGGTGTCTGGCAGGATGGAGGTGATATGATCCTTGACTAATCTCTCAAAGCACTTCATGATGACGGAAGTGAGTGCTGCGGGGCGATAGTCATTTAGCTCAGTCACCTTAGCTTTCTTGGGAACAGGAACAATGGTGGCCCTCTTGAAGCATGTGGGAACAGCAGACTGGGATAGGGACTGATTGAATATGTCCGTAAACATTTGCAATGCTACCTGGATAAAGCACTAAATAAACTTCAGCTAGTGCTAAATTTGGCTGCTAGAACCTTGACTAGAACCCAAAAATGTGATCACATTACTCCAGTGCTAGGACTCTCTACACTTGCTTCCTGCTAGGTCTGATTTCAAGGTTTTACTGCGAACCTACAAAGCATTACATGGACTTGCTCCTACCTAGCTCACCGATTTGGGAATCTCTGCCTCTGACCCTATTACGGGGACTGAGTCAGTGGCTTGCTCGAGCTCTCTCTGACATGTTGCACCCTCTATAACCAGATTATTATTTGACCCTGCTGGTCATCTATGAACATTTGAACATCTTGAAGAACAATCTGGCCTTAAATGGCCAAGTACTCTTATAATTTCCACCTAGCACAGCCAGAAGAGGACTGGCCACCCCTCAGAGCCTTTTTCCTCTCTAGGTTTCTTTCTACTTCCAGCCTTTCAACTGAGTTTTTCCTAGCCACAGTGCTTCTACATCTGAATTACTTGCTCTCTGGGGTTTTAGGCTGGGTTTCTGTATAAGCACTTTGTGACAACTGCTAATGTGAAAAGGGCTTTATAAATACGTTTGATTGATTGATTGATTGAGGAGATCAGAGGATTTGATCCTGATTCGATAACCCTCACAGCTATCATCCAATAACAATATTTGGCAAATGACAGGAGTGGCAAGGAGTGGAATGTTAGCTAAAAGACTGGTACCCAGACTAGGCAGCCATAAATATCTGTTTAAATGGTCCTGATAGGACAGAGGAAAAGCAGGGTTATAGCCTAGGAGTAAAAGAGCTGGGCAAACCAGAATATTCTTTCTAATAATTGAGGTCAAAGAGCCAGCAACATAAATCTCAGAGAGGATTTATATTTACGCAGTTCCAAAATATTAGCCTGACATGACGACTCATATAAAATTATTCCGCTCCTCTGTTGTTCGCTTCATACTTTGGTTTGAGACTGCCATCATTGAAGTTGTTTGTGGTGACAAGGTGCACGAGGGAAGTTGTACAAAATAAAGTAATAAGCAATTGGATCGTCTCTAACCAATCAGGGTATCAAAGCCAATGACAAATTTTTAAACCGCCGATTTACCCCGTGTGTTCTGGCTCTGGCCCAACCCATTGGTTTCTGGACCAACCAGACGGCCCCGAATGTGTTTGCATTCGGTGAAGGGTCGGGTAGGTACTCAGATCCAGACTCATTGCGGAGTCTAACGTCCGTGGGAGAAACTAACTTCCGTGGGAGAGGCGTAGCATTTGGCTGGCGCAAGAAGTCTGGGTAGCTAGGCAACCAAAATATGAGCATGAAGTTGCCTACTTGCCTAGAACATGTGCAAAAGTTACATAAATAAGTGTAACTCAGCTTCATCTTAAATATACATTCAGGAGCATGATACATCCTTTGAAGTAATGTATAGTTGATGAGCTGGTGGGCAAGGTTCTTTGATGAATAATTAATATTACCCAAAATTGAGGACCAATCCCACTCCAGCACAGTGTTTGGAAGATCTTTTTCCTTGGATACAGGAAAGCATTTGATTTTAAGAGAGGAAAGCCTGTTATACATTGTGGATACCAGCCTATCCCCATTTTTGTAGAGAAAATCAAACGTAATAAAGGATGGATGGGTGGCTGGCGTCTCAAGGCTCACCACAGCGTTTCAATGCTGTGCGGAGTTATATATAACAAGGGAAATTTTTTAATTTAACCTTTATTGTAACGCATTTCATGCAATTCAACGTCATTTTACATGACTGGAGACAAGCAGTTATTTTTTAAGAGGCGCGAGGAGACACGCCTGTGTAATTTGGTTGGAGCGCAGAGCGGATACTTTTTTGTTGAAGCATTGGCCTTCTCTTGTGCTCCAATTTCCCTCAGGTAGCACTCAGCCATGAGATCTGGGCCTGGTCTACACAGCATATCTGGGCCTGGTCTACACAGGCCTTTATCATTATTCTTTTAATAAGGCCAATTCTTTTGTATTTAATAGCCTATCCAAACACAAGTAATACGCAAAGATGTTTACATGAGTCGACCAAGAAATAGGTCACTGACAGCCTGTGTTATTGCTGGCAAGACAACAAATAAGCACATGCTGCAGCACTGGAGATGTTTTGATTTCTATACAGGTTATTGTTATTTCTTTTTCTTTTTTTTTACCTTCATTTAACTAGGCAAGTCAGTTAAGAACAAATTCTTATTTACAATGACGGCCTAGGAACAGTGGGTTAACTGCCTTGTTCAGAGGCAGAACGACAGATTTTTACCTTGTCAGCTCGGGGCTTTGATCTAGCAACCTTTTGGTTACTGGTCCAACGCTCTAACCACCTGCCACCCCAAATAAAAAAATAAAAATAGGATAATCTAAGTTTGGAACTGCTCTGAAGTTGCCTATCAACTGTACAAACTGAGCGCAACAGAACCAGTTACAACCGAAGTACCTGGTCATCAATGAATTTGAGAAAAAGTGATTTGTTTTTTAACACAGCAGCCACGTATCATCAGGTAGGCCTACATGATCTTGCAACTTTTTAAATTTTGGAAACTATGATTTTCGAATGTATTATATTTTATTCCATTATATTTTTCTCATAAAATCTATTTGTGTAGCCCACCGGTCCGGCGCTTTTATTCCTTTTACGTTGTTGGTCATCTGTGTCCAACTAGACTGTATGCAGCCGGCTCCTGCATAAAACATCCTCCATTAAGGCAGCAAGGGCATCAATTTCCTACTTAACCAGCCTTAACAGCAAACCACCAGGTACATTTTTAATTTACACCACCATGCTACATCCTGATGTTCAGCCAATTAGGTTGCAGCAGTATGTTGTTTACCCCTGGCTGAACGCCGTGTGCAACATCAGGAAGAAGCATTAGCCACTCTAGCATGGTGGTAGAAAATTGTGTTTTATTAAGAAAGTATGCATATTCAGGGGTGAATATGCATACTTAGCCGCATAAAAAATTATCAAATTGACTGGAAACCGGGTGGTATACGCTCCAAATTGCATTGTGGTTTGATGAGAACACTTACATTTTGTCAAGGCAGAGATGAGTGGCCCAGATGCTGGCTGACAAGGCAGACATAAGTGGCTGAGACCGAGGCGCACGTGGACAACAGTTGATGCATCAATTCGGTTCCAAGTGTAGGCCTAATGACAATCGCAGAATGTCATTACAATACACATACCTTCTGAAAGAATTCAGACAAATTGACTTTCTCCACATTTGTTTGGTTAGAGACTTATTCTAATATTGATTAATTAGTTTTTTTCCCCTCATCAATCTACACACAAAACCCCATAATGACATTTTTTTTAAAATGTTTGCTATTTTATAAAAATAAAAAAACATATTTGGGGAGTTTCTCCTATTCTTCTCTGCAGATCCTCTCCAGCTCTGTCAGGTTGGATGGGGAGCGCTGCTGCACAGCTATTTTCAGGTCTCTCCAGAGATGTTAGATTGGGTTCAAGATCGGGCTCTGGCTGGGCCACTCAAGTACATTCAGAGACTTGTCCCAAAGCCACTCCTGAGTTGTCTTGGCTGTGTGCTTAGGGTCGTTCTCCTGTTAGAAGGTGAACCTTCGCCCCAGTCTGAGGTCCTGAGCGCTCTGGAGCAGGTTTTCATCAAGGATCTCTCTGTACTTTGCTCCGTTCATCTTTGCCTCGATCCTGACTAGTCTCCCAGTCCCTGCCGCAGAAAATCATCCCCACAATTTGATGATGCTTTGGAAGATTCCATCTCCACAGAGGAACTCTGGAGCTCTGTCAGAGTGAACATTGGGTTCTTAGTCACCTCCCTAACCGAGGCTCTTCTCCCCGATTGCTCAGTTTGGCCGGGTGGCCAGCTCTAAGAAGAGTCTTGGTGGTTCCAAACTTCTTCCATTTAAGAATGATGGAGGCGACTGTGTTCTTGGGGACTTTCAATGATGCAGAAATGTTTTGGTACACTTCCCCAGATCTGTGCCTCGACACAATCCTCTCAGAGCTCTACAGACAATTCCTTCGACCTCATGGCTTGGTTTTTGCTCTGACATGCACTGTCAACTGTGGGACCTTATATAGACAGGTGTGTGCCTTTCCAAATCATGTCCAATCAATTGAATTTACCATAGGTGGACTCCAATCAAGTTGTAGAAGAATCCTGTTTGTGCTTTGTCATTATGGGGTATAATGTGTAGATTGCAGAGGATTTAAAAAACATATATTTTAGAATAAGGCTGTAACATCACAAAATGTAGAAAAAGTCAAGGGGTCTGAATACTTTCCGAAGGCACTGTAGGTTTTCTAACTGATGTTTCTTTCCATTCATCAAATTGCAGCTTCAAGGTGCGCTGTTGCGGTTTGGATGCTGAAATCATTTTGTTAGTGAACGAATATGCACGGGTACCCTACAGTAATTCCTTTGTTAAGTTAGACAATCAAATTAAAACATCATGACTGGTTGTCTTTCTGCCACATTAAAAGGCAAAGACTGCATGTCCATAAGGTTAGGAGAAGATAAGCTAAAATAAATTGAGCTCCTGTCTATACATAAATAAATAAAATAATTCAAAATAGGCTACTACATCAGAAAGAATGATTTGGCCACAGAGGATCATTAGCTTCTTAAAATCGCATAGCCTACAGTCGGAAGGGTCCACAATTTGGGCAGCGCGCTCTGCAAATACCAAAAATATGATTGTTGATTTGCGAATGTCAGTGAAAGCAGAGAAACCCAGCCAGGCATATCACAAAATGTATAACTGAAAAACTGTTTGGAAAGCAAATGGCTATTACTGTAAAGAGATGAAAATGAAAAGACTACAATCTGACTTTTAGTTATCAAAACTCTTAATCCAGCGAACAGTAGCCTATCTCATTTGCACCAGCAGAGAAGTAATATTTCAGCACAGGACATCACTATCATTGAAGAATTGTGGGGGTGGAGAGAGAGGAAAAGATTAAATGACTACGAGGTAAAATATTAATCTTAATGACTGAAATTCTTCCATAAAGGGTAACATTGAGAGGGGACCATTTACTTAAATCTGTTCTGATTTTGTCTAAAGCTGAGCTGAAATGATCTTTGATGATGAGGGAAAGGGAGGGTCTGATTTGGATGCCCAAGTAGGTGAAACCCTACTGTTCAAAAGTAATTGGCAGAGAAGGTTTTAAAAGATCTTTGGTGGTCTTATTCAGTGGGAGTAAGATAGATTTAGACCAATTAACTTTGTATCCAGAAAGAGGATAAAAAAGGTTTCGAACAGATGGTATTGAGTTAGAAGTGTCAGAGAGATACAACAAGATATCATCGTCATAGAGTGAAATATGGTGTTCTGTTCCTCTAACTGAAACAGGCAAAATATTTGGATTTTTCCTTATTCTGCTTGTGCTTGCGGTTCAAGCGAGAGCGCAAACAAGCCTGGAACAGGGACAACCTTGTCTTCAGGGGGACCGGGATGGCCAGTTTCAACGCGTGCAGTGGGACCATCATATAAAGTGCGAACCATGTTTATGAAAGATGGCCCAAAACCAACACTGCCCAGATGAAGTTCCACTGCACTCGTCAAATGCTTTCATCTCAGAATGTCCTTCAAAAGTCTCTGTTTAAAAAGTGAATGGTATGTGAATTGTATGCTAAGGTCTTATCTAAAATACTTGATACCTCTTCAGTGGTCTGTCCGGACCAAGCAGGGTTTATAAAGGGTTGATGGTCTGGGACAATATTCACCGCTTCCTACATATTATTGATGCCGCACCCTGTCATCCACAACTTTGCATGGTTTTCTGAATGCAGCATGGGTGTACTGTGTTCTGTCTCCTTCACCCTCTGTACCTCAGCAGAGTATGGAAATCTCACAAAGAAGCGTGCTGGATTTAAGGCACAGAGCAGTGATGAGTAGGACAAAGGAGAATAATCGACAGAAAAGTTTGGCCAGTACATCCTAACACGTAACCAAAGTCCTTACATAAGTTAGATATCAATGAGCCGTATCCTTGGAAATGACGAGGTAGCAACGAGGAACAACAGTACGACATTGCTTGTGTATCTTCAGCTAGCCTCATGGCCAAGCCAGAACTCTGTCAACTATTTTCCTTTGACAACAGTTTTCTTTCCATGTTCTCTGATAAAAGCATTGATACTGATGTGATCCAACTTGACAAACAGAAAAAATATCACAGCTCCTTCCTTCAATAAACCTATTAACACATGAAAACAGAAAAGATTGCATGACCATTTAACTCCAACAAACACCCGAGGCCTCCCGTGATGTGTCTAATCTACTTAGCCTGTGAGATGTGTGGCAATGACCTTGTCCTGCTCTCTAGCACTGTCACTGTTCCCCAGTCAGGGGGCGAGGAGTGGAGGGGGGAGCAGTAATGTATTATGGTCTCCTTTCTGGGGGTCTGCTGGTGGTGGTGGGGTGGGGCTCATGGGGCGCATCACTAAGCAAAGGTCCTGGGGCTGGGGACTGGGGCTGGGGGCATGGGGCTGGGGAGGGGGCTGGAGGAGTTTGGACTGGAGATGGCAAAGCAGAACATTTACTTTGTCAATGACGACACTCTCCTGTCCGAGCCTGGATAGACACAATCCATCAATATCAGGGTGTCAGTCCTCGTAGGTTAGTCTGTCCCCTCCGTGCAACATCTGTCACCTCTTGTTTATGTCAACTCATCATGCTGGATGGGTGACAGAGACAGGAGGTAGGTTTTGCTGGGTGCTGTTGCCGAAAGAGTTGATGTGGTTCTTTGTCAAATAAACACAATGAAAACATCAGAATGAAGTCATTTGAATATGCTGTTTGTGTCTTTCTGTAACTTTTATCCTGCAGGCATGGTGAGAGACATGGTGAGGGAACATTGGCAGGAAGAGCAACACTGTTACACAGTGTCAGTGTGTGGCACAGTGTGACCCTAACATGGAACCAGTCAAAAAAAGAAACTAGAGCTCTAGTCTTTCTTTTTGTTGGAGTGAGCCACAATGCAGAGAGTCAGATCACGCTCTGTGGGCAAGCTGAGGTTCCCCGGAGATTGTGGGTAAATAACCAGATCCATTCGAATTGATTCTGTGAAATAGTAGCCCTCGGTCAGACGGAATGCGGTGTGTACAGAATGTGTGTGTAGAGAGATAGAAAAGGGGATAGAGAGATGGATATAAATCCACAATAATCAATTCCATGAGGAGACTAGGCTTTTTGTACACCACAAAAAGAAAAACCAGTGGGATATGCCCAGGTAATCAGACAAAATATGTCAGGTTTTTAGAGCATAATGTTCTGGAAAATGCAGAGCAGAACAAAATATGCAAGATCTACAATTCCTGGAAACTTTAGTTATCCCCAAGCCATAAGACTGCTAAATAATTAATTAAATAGTTTAAAAAAATTGCCTTTTGTGATCTAACACTCACTCTTGACTCTTTTCCCCCCCACTGACATTGCCTTTTAATGTGGCATGAACACAACCAATATTCTTATCTGATTTTTAAACAAATCTCTTCAAAAGTAGGCTACCTGTTTGTCCCCTCGTGCATGTTTGTCCCCTCGAAAATAATTCCAGAATCTAAACTGCATGTATACTCTGTTACAAAACACCCAAAGTGTTCCTAATGACATTCAGCTATGGTCATTGATTAGGGCTAAATTAATGCTACATTAATTGATGCGTCTTGCTGACAAATGTACCTTTTTTTTGCCTGAAAAGTCATGACACCTGAAATGGGGCCAAAACTGTCCCGAGGAAAACTGGATGGTCACCCTAACACACAAGGTCAATTTACTAGACTAGGTTACAATGAGTATTACCTTGAACTTCAAATAGGCCTACTGGTAGTCAATGAAGTAAAAAAATAGCTGTGTAAACTCTGATTGCTGGTCACAGTAAAAAAAAGTAACGCTCCCTATACATTCAATGCATTTTTCTGAAAAAGGTGGGTAAAAGGCCTTTACTTGCGTTTACCCTCCACTAGGCCTACACCCCTGCCGGTAGCCTACCCTCTCAGACGAGGACATTTTAAACACATGAATACACACAGAGCAGGTAGCCTACATTCAATATAATGCATGAGTTGAACCAAGTCTTCACAGATCGTGTGACATAAACACTACCTTTCTTTCCTTACATTCTGACAGAACACAGTGTGTAGCACAGAAGGGTATGAAATCGGAGTTTCGTAGGCTTACGAAAGGAGTTCCCCACAGGTCTGATCCTTTTTACACTGTATATAAATGATATAAGGAAGACTGTTGACTCTACAAATCTCCATCTGTATGCTGATGACAATTATTAATTCTATTGCATCTAATATTGAGAAGCCTTTCCAGGACTTACAGTTGACTTTGATGCTGTTCACAGGCAACTTTTCCAATTGAAACTTGTGCTTATTGCAAGGAAAACTGAATGTATGGTTTTCTCTTCTCTGAAAGTAGACAGATGGAGTCACTTCCATATTTTAACTCTAAAATTCCAGCAAATTGATAGGGTCACCTCCTATAAGTGTCTTGGGATTTGGTTAGATGAAAAGCTGAATTTTAAACAACACATTGATAACTTGGCCAAGAAACTGAAGTTAAAATTGGGTTTCTATTGTAGGAACAAATCTTGCTATTCAATGTCAGTCAGAAAGGATCTTGTTCAAAGCACTTTTTTTCAATCAGTGCTGGATTATGGTGATATTGTCTATATGCAGGCCTCAGCAAGTACCTTTAAAACTCAGGACACAGTGTATCATGGGGCTTTAAGATTCATTACAAATGCTAGATCACTGACCCATCACTGAGATTTGTATGCCATGGTGCAATGGACCTCACTTTCCACCAGGAGGCTAAAGCACTGGTACACTTTTGTGTACAAAGCATTGATGGGGCAACTCCCTTTGTATAGCATTTCCTTACTGACCAGATCAGTCCCTCAATACAGTCTTCCTTCACAGTCGCTGCTGTCCTTGTCTGTTCCTAAGGTTAGAACTGAGATGGGGACACAATATTTTTACCATAATGTCCCTTCATCCTGCAACATGCTTAAAAAATATAAAAGTTAGGGGAGTTAGTGTCCTTGCCTGTTTGTAAGACTCTGATCGACGCACTGTTTTTGATAGCTGCAGTTGTTTCTAATCTTCAAATGTTTCTGTAACTTGTTAAACTTTGTCTTTATGTGTATTTAGTATTTTTTTGAAATATTTTATGTACATGCTGCTATTTCCCTGTTTTGCCTTCTTGCCAGGTCGCCCTTGCAAAATAGGTTTTTAACCTCAATGGGTCTTACCGGGTTAAATAAAAGTTAAATAACTAAAACATAATTACATTTATGACAGTGATATTCATAATTATTAAGCATTTAACAATTGAATTAGAACAAAGTGTAACTATGCGTTTGTAACGTTTCATTATGTTTCACTCTGGAAACTGGCCTATGTCATTGCAGAATTGAATGCTTCTAACCAAATGTTAAAACCTCTTCTAACTGAGAGCCACCTTACAGGCATACTGTCATTAATGTATAGCGAGCCTACTTGTTGGATGAATTGGATGCACATTGGTGTCTAGCTGTAGGCTAGTTATCTAGTGATATTGTCAACCATCATCAGCTCCAAGAAACAAATATTGATAGAAAATAATAAAGGTAAATACAGTGCCTTGTTAAAGTATTCATCCCCCTTGGCATTTTCCCTATTTTGTTCTATTACAACCTGAAATTTACATTTATTTTTATTTGGATTTCTTAAAATGGATATAAACAAAATAGTCCAAATTGGGGAAGTGAAATAAAAAAACAACTTGTTTCAAAAAAATGCAAAAAAAAATAAAAATGGAAAGTGTTACGTGCATACAGTTAAAGTCAGAAGTTTACATACACCTTAGCCAAATACATTTAAACTCAGGTTTTCACAATTCCTGACATTTAATCCTAGTAAAAATCCCTGTCTTATGTCAGCAAGGATCAACACTTTATTTGGAGCGGCAGCAGAGGTGATGGTTTTGGAAAGTCTGGCGTGCCCAAAAACAATGCCTGCCACTCAGGCCCAGAAACGGATATGATAGGATATGCACATAATTAGTACTATTGGATAGGAAACACTCTGACGTTTCTAAAACTGTTAAAATAATGTCTGTGAGTATAACAGGACTGATATAGCAGGCGAAAACCCAAGGAATTTCTGTACAGATCTTTTTTTTTTTTGACATTTCCTCAGTTTGATAGGCTTCCTATTGAAATCCATGTAAAATAGCTCCCAGATTGCAGTACCTATGGCTTCCACTAGATGTCAACAGTCTTTAGACAGTGTTTCAAGGCTTTATCATTGAACAGAACTGAATAGAAAAAAAAGAATTGGTGAAAGAACCATGGACGTCAATAACTTTTCCTGGGCGCGAGACCGTGAGCTCGCTCTTCTTTATTTTCCTTTTATATCGTTTAGGATATCATCCGTGTAAAATATAATCGTTAATATTCATAAAAGTATACCTAAGGATGCATTATAAATGATTTTTGATTTGTTTGGGCAAAGTTGATAGGTATAATTTGAACGCTTTCTCTTCACTGTACAACGGGCGACTCGACGGTGGATTTTCTGAACATAACACGCCAACCAAACAGAGATTTATGGATATAATAAATGACTTTTTCTAACAAAAGAACCATGGTATGTATTCTGGTTACGTCGCTGCGCTTTGGTCTGTCCCGAGAGAAGATAATCATGACACATGGATTGTCTTGGTTGGACACTTGGGATGCCCTCAGCAGAAGATCTTCAATAGGTAAGGGATTTGTTTTAGCTCTTATATGTGTTTTGTGTGAGCTTTTTTGAGCTTTTTTGCCATCAAGAAAAATGCTATTTCTGGCGCAAACCCAACACCTCTCATCACCCCGAGAACACCATCCCCACAGTGAAGCATGGTGGTGGCAGCATCATGCTGTGGGGATGTTTTTCATTGGCAGGGACTGGGAAACTGGTCAGAATTGAAGGAATAATGGATGGCGCTAAATACAGGGAAATTGTTGAGGGAAACCTGTTTCAGTCTTCCAGCGATTTGAGACTGGGATGGAGGTTCACCTTCCAGCAGGACAATGACCCTAAGCATACTGCTGAAGCAACACTCAAGTGGTTTAAGGGGAAACATTTAAATATCTTGGAATGGCCTAGTCAATGCCCAGACCTTAATCCAATTGAGAATCTGAGGTATGACTTAATGATTGCTGTACACCAACGGAACCCATCCAACTTGAAGGAGCTGGAGCAGTTTTGCCTTGAAGAATGGGCAAGAATCCCAGTGATTAGATGTGCCAAGCTAATAGAGACATACCCCAAGAGACTTGCAGCTGTAATTGCTGCAAAAGGTGGCTCTACAAAGTATTGACTTTGGGGGGGGTGAATAGTTATGCCTTATTTCTTGTTTTTTTCACAATAAAAAATATTTTGCATTTTCAAAGTGGTAGGCATGTTGTGTAAATCAAATGATACAAACCCCCCAAAAATCAATTTTAATTCCAGGTTGTAAGGCTACAAAATAGGAAAAACGCCAAGGGTGGGGGATTACTTTTGCAAGCCACTGTAAATGGTCTACTACTTCTGGCAATGGATGGCACAGAGAACACCAGTACCCACACACCTGAAAAGCAATGCTATGAGCGCTATGAAAAGCTGACTGACAAAAGCAAACAATGATAAATCAAGAGTTAATGTATTGTAATAAAGGCACTTTTTTTTATCAAGGAAGCATGGCAAACAAATGGCAAAAATTAGGAAGTACAAAGGAAAATCTATGCGTAGAGCTCAGCGGAGGCCAAAACTCAGCACTACTGAGCGGACAGCGCCGCCGCATAAAAATAAATGGTTTAAACCATTATAGAGGTGGGGTGTTTTTTTTATTTTGGAAGCTTTTATGTTCATCACCACTACATTTTAAACAAATAGGATACTGGTTAAATTAGCATCATTTAGAGACCCCAGGGGTAGCTAACTTGTCATTCAGGGGAGATGAGCCCCCCTGGCTCCCCAGTAATTCACACCTTGGAAATGCAAACAGATACTTCTAAATATCCCTGGATAAAGGAACTATACAGACCTGGCTATTTCTGTGTTTTGCCCTAAACTGAGAGGAGGATAGAGGAGAGGAGAGGAGGATAGAGGATAGGAAAGGACAGTGAGGGTACAGCACCAGCACCCATCCTCATCTGAACAGATTACTTCTCCCTACAATCTAATTATCCTGCCTGCACTGCTGCACAGCCATCTATAACCTCCCAAATCTACCTCTAATTAACTGTAATGAACGACACCAGTGCCGGCCAAGATGGCCAGCCACCCTGCTCCACTGCAGATGGGGAACAGGGGAGGGCCGAGGGACCCAACAGGGATAGAAGGATGAATACCGAAGGGAGGAAGAGAGTAGAAGGAGGTACAAGAGATGGGTAGATGGAATGGTTAGGCAAAGAATGAAAGTGAGGAAGAATAAAACAATTTTTTATGAGAACTTCATAATGAAATTGTGTTTTGGGGAATGTCGACACACATAAGGGATTTAAGGCTATCCTTCCAGAGAACCACAGAGCAAAATATCAGACAACTTGACCAGACAGGTCTACTGAAATAGAGACAAGCACAGCCCAACATATAAACAGGCAGCAAGCAGACTGGATCCACTGACAGATGATCAGATTGATAGGGGGATAAACAAACAGGGAGGGCTTGGTGTAAAACAGACTCCTCCACTGCAGATGCTGCAGCAGCCAGCAGTAAGTAGCATACGGTTGTCCTGTATGTCCAGTCAGTCACTGATGGCTCTATTAAAACACCCTGCCCTGTGCTCCACAGTCAAACAGTTCTGCTGGCAGGCCAAATAATTAAACCACCACCACTTGCTGGAGGAGTTAATGGACTTTAATTATGAATGAGAACAGAACAGAGTGTCTGGTCTGGATCAATGGGCTGACAGAGAAGAGAGGCTTCACACCCCGGTCAGGAGGCTACATTTCCCCCATGACTCTCGCCAGCCGCTACAAATCAACAGCAACCCCAGCTCCATACTGTATCACCAGCTAACACAACTACCCAAGCTACATATCACCTGCTAACCCAACTATACATTACCTCTTCCAACCACCCTAGAGGAGCAATGACCAATGGGTTCTATTGGAGGTAAGAGGAATTTAGGATATAGCTGATGGAAATGGGTTGGGAAAGGGGGATACTTAGTCAGTGGAGGAGAGACTAGGAGGGCTCTGACTGAGACAGCTGCAGTGGCCTTTCAGAAAGCGGGCCCCAGGCTGTGAGGTGATGAGGGCCAGAGGAGAGCCTCTACAGCTCAGCGGGCTCTCATTCACACAAGTAGGGACAGAGGGCCATTATGCCACCTGCCTGGGTTCCACGGTCACTGCCCTCATTAGACAGCCCACCTACCCGTACCTCTACAGAAATGACATCACACAAAAGAGCTGTCAGTCATCTCCACATCTTCAATCACCCCCCACCTGGACTGTACTCTCTCTGTCACAGAGACCACTGGGCTACCAGAGCCAGAAGAAGAGGACACATTCTGATGCCTTGACTATCCCAATGTGAACATTTTACATACTATGATAAAGATGTCAATCAGTGACCTGTTTCTGGATGATGATGATGATGATGATAGTGATGATGAGAATGATTCATTGCTACTGTCATAATCTCAACAGACTGACATGAACGTCATTGCTTGGCAACAGGCTTATGATTTTGCCTTTTTAATATCTTATTCAACCCAAATGTCACCTAGCTTTTCAGATTAAGTCATTGAAATATACTGTTCTGCCACACAGAACTTTGTAGTCCCAGAATCCACTGGCCTCTGTATTGTCAGCGTCACAAGTCTACCAGGAGAGTGAGAGGTTGTTCCCCGCTGCTCACTGTGTAATGTGCAGGGCTAGCAGACTCATCAATAATGTAGTCAATTAAGAACGTGTGTCAAATGCATTACAGGTTCTGTTTGTTCTGGCTAATGTTTTCTTCATCTTACAGTTGAAGTCGGACGTTTACATACACTTATGTTGGAGTCATTAACTCGTTTTTCAACCACTCCACAAATTTCTTGTTAACAAACAAAGTTAATTAGTTAATTAGTTAATCTACTTTGTGCATGACACAAGTAATTATTCCAACAAATGTTTACAGACAGATTATTTCACTTATAATTCACTGTATCACAATTCCAGTGCGTCAGAAGTTTACATACACTAAGTTGACTGTGCCTTTAAACAGCTTCCAGAAATTCCAGAAAATGATGTTATGGCTTTAGAAGCTTCTGATAGGCAATTGACATAATTTGAGTCCATTTTGTGGTGTACCTGTGGATGTACTTCAAGGCCTACCTTCAATCTCAGTGCCTCTTTGCTTGACATCATGGGAAAATCAAAAGAAATCAGCCAATACCTCAGAAAAAGATTTATAGACCTCCACAAGTATGGTTCATCCTTGGGAGCAATTTCCAAATGCCTGAAGGTACCACGTTCATCTGTACAAACAATAGTGCGCAAGTATAAACACCATGGTACCACGCTGCTGTCATACCGCTCAGTAAGGAGATGCGTTCTGTCTCCTAGAGATGAATGTACTTTGGTGCGAAAAGCCTTGTGAAGATGCTGGAGGACACAGGTACAAAATTATCTATATCCACAGTAAAACGAGTCCTATATTGACCTAACCTGAAAGGCCGCTCAGCAAGGAAGAAGCCACTGCTCCAAAACCGCCATAAAAAAAAACCATACTACGGTTTGCAACTGCACATGGGGACAAAGATAGCACTTTTTGGAGAAATGTCCTCTGGTCTGAAGAAACAAAAATAGAACTGTTTGGCCATAATGACCATCGTTATGTTTGAAGGAAAAAGGGGGAGGCTTGCAAGCTGGAGAACACCATCCCAACCGTGAAGCACGGGGGTGGCAGCATTATGTTGTGGGGGTGCTTTGCTGCAGGAGGGACTGGTGCACTTCACAAAATAGATGGCATCATGAGGTAGGTCAGTCAGGAAGTTAAAGCTTGGTCGCAAATGGGTCTTCCAAATGGACAGTGACCCGAAGCATACTTCCAAAGTTGTGTAAAAATGGCTTAAGGACAACAAAGTCAAGGTATTTGAGGGGCCATCACAAAGCCCTGACCTCAATCCTATAGAACATTTGTGGGCAGAACTGAAAAAGAGTGTGCAAGCAAGGAGGCCTACAAACCTGACTCAGTTACACCAGCTCTGTCAGGAGGAATGGGCCAAAATTCACCCAACTTATCGTGGGAAGCTTGTGGAAAGCCACTTGAAACATTTGACCCAAGTTAAACAATTTAAAGACAATGCTACCAAATACTAATTGAGTGTATGTGAACCTCTGATCCACTGGGAATGTGATGAAAGAAATAAAAGCTGAAATAAATCATTCTCTCTACTATTATTCTGACATGTCACATTCTTAAAATAAAGTGGTGATCCTAACTGACCTAAGACAGGGAATTTTTACTAGGATTAAATGTCAGGAATTGTGAAAAACTGAGTTTAAATGTACTTGGCTAAGGTGTATATAAACTTCTGACTTCAACTGTAAAAGGCGGAATGTGGTTAAACTTGTTTTAGACATCAGCAACTTTCTCGCCCTCCATTCTCCCTCCCTTCTCCATCCTCCTCTCCCAGCAGCCAGTCAGCCACAACATCTCTCTCTGTCTCAGCCCAGCCCACTCTTCACCCTGCATGGCACAATCTACAGAGGCAGCCTTATTAATTACACACACAGAGGGGAGAGACAGTGAGACTGGGAGGCAGAGGAAGACAATATTCTACATGATTCATTTTCAGGTACAAGACACACTTTATACTACTCTATCTACACTGGGACATTTTCAGCTTCCAGGAATTGTGTACAAGATCCTTGCGATATGGGGCTGTGCATTATCATGCTGAAACATGAGTTGATGGCGACGGATGAATAACACAACAATGGGCCTCAGGATCTCGTCACGGTATCTCTGTGCATTCAAATTGCCATTGATCAAAGGCAATTGTGTTCATTGTCCATAGCTTATGGCCATACCATAACCCCACCGCCACCATGGGGCACTCTGTTCACAAGGTTGACATCAGCAAACCGCTCGCCCACACGACGCCATACACGCTGTCTGCCATCTGCCCGGTACAGTTGAAACCGGGATTCATCTGTGAAAATCACACTTCTCCAGTGTGCCAGTGGCCATGGAAGGTGAGCATTTGCCCACTGAAGTCAGTTACGATGCCAAACTGCAGTCAGATCAACACCCTGGTGTGACCTTATAGTATAATGAGGGCTGTGTTAGTGTGACCCTATAGCAGAACTCTCTCCACCCCTACTCATTCTGCTCCAGAACCACTGTACCTCACCGCACCTCCTGTACCCCAAAACACCCCACAACATTCCTCCCCCTGTACCCCACGACTTCCCCCTGCACCCCTCGACACCCCATGACATTCCTGCGCACCAGCGCCCCCTGTCCTCTGTGTCTGTGTTCCACAGTCTCTGCTGTCAGGTGAGGTGTCATTAGCGATCCACGCTGAGACAGGAACATCTTGCACTTAATGTTTCTTTCCTTTGAACTTCATAGGTCTGTCGACTCCAATTTACTCACAGTGAGGAGGAACACGCTTTTACAAAACCTGATAACGGTTGTTTGTTTGGCTTATATAACATCTTGCAGTGTCAAACAACCTGCACCAGATCCCTCTCTCTCTGTACCTCTCCTTTCTTTACTCCATCTCACACCTTCTTACTTTTTTCTCTCACTGCCTCTCATTCCCCTTTCTCTTTCCACCAAATATATATTGTGGATGCGGACGCCTTGTAGCCCCAGTCCCTCGGTTCCTCTTGGCTCTTCCAGCCGCTGTGTCCCCCCAGTGTGGGCAGCTCCTCTGGGGGGTGGGAGGGTCTGAGTGTCCCCTAGACTTGGAGCAGGTGTGGCCTAGCGCTGACCCACGGCTGCTCTTCTTCCACTGCAGAGGGAAGGCTGCCACTGCAGGGCATGAGCCCAATGTCAGGGGACTACTTTAAAAAAATCTGCATTGACCTTATTTTGCACTGACCCCCCCACCCCCACCCACTACACACACTCACAATTAAATCAGCCTACGTGTGCTTGGCACTGGAGACCCGTCTGCCCCAAACCTGCCTACCCCTTGATTTAATTTCCTCCCCTGCTCTGCTGAGAGTCACTACAGAGCAGAGAGTGACCCTCTGCACCACTCATCTGCAAATAGAGGAGAGTAGAGAGCATCCACAACATACTCTCTTTATGAAGAGATGGGGAGGGAGAGAGGGAGAGAGCGAGAGATATGGAGAGAGAGTGAGAGATAGAGGGAGGGTGGGTGGGTGGGCGGGAGAGAGAGAGAGATGGCGAAAGGCAGATAAAGGCAGGGAGGGAGAGGGAAATAAAAAACGAATGATAAGAGAGAATGAAAGATAGATACCCTGTGGGTAACTCTTACACAAACTATAGCACAAAGGAATCACACATTTCAAAACATTCTCTCTCTCTCTCTCTCTCTCTCTCTCTCTCTCTCTCTCTCTCTCTCTCTCTCTCTCTCTCTCTCTCTCTCTCTCTCTCTCTCTCTCTCTCTCTCTCTCTCTCACACTCACACTCACACACACACACACAAAGACACACCCAGGCTGTTAGCTGCTAATCTCCAGTGTTACTCATGTGTGATATTTTAAACTCTCTACTCATAATAGAAAAGGTCCCTGCAGGCAGAGCCCTCCTGTAGAAAAAACGCTTCTGATCTTCCACACGGGCTTCTCCCTCTTCAAAGAAATACTTTACCCGGGCTCTGTCTCTGTGTTCAAAAAGTGTCATTATCTCTGATTCCTGAGAGAAAGGGAGGAAAGACAGAGAGAAGAAGGGAGAGGAGTGTTGGAGGATGTGAGAGATGATACACAGCTGATCAAATGCGTGCTGAGGACGGGGGGGGGGCAGGAAGGCGCTCTATGATTCCTTCACACACACGTTGCTGATCTCAACAACAGCAACAGTGAGCACTATTACCATCAAGTAGGCATAGGTTTTGCCAGGGTGTTGTAGACAGGTGGTGGAGGAGCATAATCCCATTACTCTGAATCAGAAGGTTGAGTGTTCGATCACAGTCGTGGACACTGTCTTTTTTTGTTTGCTTTTTGCTTTAACCCTATCCTAAACCCTTACCTTAACCATTCAGAATGAGTGTCTAAACATAACACTTCTCTTCGAAATGTGACGTTTTGAGAAATTGAATGATATAGAGCAGCAGGAGCAACAAAAACACTTCAAAATTTGACGTTTCAAATCAAATCAAACTTTATTTGTCACATGCGCCGAATACAACAAGTGTAGACCTTACCGTGAAATGCTTACTTACAAGCTTTTAACCAACAGTGCAGTTTGGAGCAACTTCGAAATGTGACGTTTTGAGAACGCAGATGAACGTCTAGTTCTGCAGTGAGACTGTGAGAGCTCGTTGATACAGGCAGACAGAACGACATACCAACAGACGGACAGAGTCACATATGCACACGTACAGTATAGACATATGAGCTGAGAGGATTGACAGCAGAGCTGGCCAGTCTCCAGGTGTCTCAGTGCTCTGTAATATTGTCTTTCCCATAATTCACTCCTTCTCTCCAGGGCTCTGCGGAGCAAACTCAATCACATCCTCCTCGCCCTGCTCACCCTGAAACAAGTGTAAGGCCATGATGAGTGTTTGCCCTACATTTTCCATCCCTCACTTCTGGTCTTTCTCTCTCTGTGTGCACGTGTGCACGTATGTGTGTAAATCGAATGTGTCGGTCTAGGTGTGTGTGTGTGTGTGTGTAGGGACATGTGTATTCAGTGGTATAAGGCAGTGTTGTTGTGGTGCATTGTAGGTGACTGACAAGTCCCTGTGTGTCGTCATGGAAATGAATGTTTAATGGAGATAAATCCCATTACTATCCATAAGAATAAAGACAGACACAGAGGCTGAGGGGAGCAAGGGACACAACCTCCCCTATGAACGAACACACACACACACACACACACACACACACACACACACACACACACACACACACACACACACACACACACACACACACACACACACACACACACACACACACACACACACACACACACACACACACACACACACACTCACTCAAACACACACACATTTTCCAAGATCTATGAACTACATAAATCAGAGGATGATTGATAGGTTTGAATAGCTTAACCTCATTTAAGAGTCTAAAACTATAATCTGTATTTCTGGGCAAGTGCATGCACACACACACAAGCGTACACCCGCAGGCACACACACACACACACACACACACCCACCCCCACCCACACACACACACACACACACACACACACACACACACACACACACACACACACACACACACACACACACACACACACACACACACACAGACACACACAGACACACACACACACACACGTCCTACTCTGTACATGAAACGTTAATCTGGCTCCACCTACGCTCCTCTCTCCAAAAAGCAACGACGGCCCTGTCAATCACGGACATCTGCCGTGACAGCCCGTAAGCATGGGAATGGAAGGTCTCCGAGTAGAGGACAAGCACTGGTACATGTGGGTGGGTCGCTTCACAAAGAGAACATCAATCAATCAGCTAACGTTAATCAATCACTATATAACATTTATATTGAGGCATATTCATATTTCTATTTGCAGCAGAGCTCTGGAGAATAGAGGTCGAAGAACAACTGATTCCTGCTTATTATTACATTTAGATTCCACTACACAAGTAAATAGATTTTTGCATATAATAATGATATACTGAAAGAGAGTGTGCCCTCAAAGTTACTGAATACATTAACACTGGAAGACTGGAGTCACTTGACTGAATATTTGATAATTCAACACAAGACTGGAATAAAGTTATATTTTACTGCTCCATTCTGATACAATGTTGTCATGGAATTCAGGCCTGACATGCAGTAGGCCAACATCAATACACCAGAGAGGAGTGAGAGCTTAAGAAATGCTCTTCCTCCAAATTAACAACAGAGCTTCAGTCAGTAGGATTCATCCAGTTCTGACCTGTGACTTTGACATTGAGATGACACTGGTCTGAAATGTAGAATGCAACATGGCCTCATTTTGTATTTCTGCATGAAACAGAATGACACAGTACTTTTTTCGAAATGAAGGGCATATACTGAAATAGAAAACCATATGATGCAGAACACTCTAAATACACTAGTTGTCAATATCAGGGCTAATCTACATAGCAGAGATCAGGTAACTTATAGAGGCAATGTGAGAGAGAAGGAACGAGAGAAGACAGAAAAACGCTAGAGAGAGGATAGAGATGATAAAGAGATGATAGAGAGAAGATAAAGAGACAATAGAGAGAAGATAAAGAGAAGATAGAGGATAGAGAGAAGATAGAGGATAGAGAGAAGATAGAGAGAAGATAGAGGATAGAGAGAAGATAGAGGATAGAGAGAAGATAGAGAGAAGATAGAGGATAGAGAGAAGATAGAGGATAGAGAGAAGATAGAGAGAAGATAGAGGATAGAGGGAAGATAGAGAGAAGATAGAGGATAGAGGGAAGATAGAGGATATAAAGAAGATAGAGAGAAGATAGAGGATAGAGAGAAGATAGAGAGAGGATAGAGAGAAGATAGAGGATAGAGAGAAGATAGAGGATAGAGAGAAGATAGAGAGAAGATAGAGGATAGAGAGAAGATAGAGGATAGAGAGAAGATAGAGAGAAGATAGAGGATAGAGGGAAGATAGAGAGAAGATAGAGGATAGAGGGAAGATAGAGAGAAGATAGAGGATAGAGGGAAGATAGAGGATATAAAGAAGATAGAGAGAAGATAGAGGATAGAGAGAAGATAGAGAGAGGATAGAGAGAAGATAGAGAGATGATAGAGGATAGAGGGAAGATAGAGAGAAGACAGAGGATAGAGGGAAGATAGAGGATATAAAGAAGATAGAGAGAAGATAGAGGATAGAGAGAAGATAGAGAGAGGATAGAGAGAAGATAGAGAGAAGATAGAGGATAGAGGGAAGATAGAGGATATAGAGAAGATAGAGAGAAGATAGAGGATAGAGAAAAGATAGAGAGAGGATAGAGAGAAGATAGAGAGAGGATAGAGAGAAGATAGAGGATAGAGGATATAGAGAAGATAGATAGAGGATAGAGAGAAGATAGAGAGAGGATAGAGAGAAGATAGAGAGAGGATAGAGAGAAGATAGAGAGAGGATAGAGAGAAGATAGAGGATAGAGAGAAGATAGAGAGAAGATAGAGAGGATAGAGAGAAGATAGAGAGAGGATAGAGAGAAGATAGAGAGAAGATAGAGGATAGAGAGAAGATAGAGGATAGAGAGAAGATAGAGAGAAGATAGAGGATAGAGAGAAGATAGAGAGAGGATAGAGAGAAGATAGAGAGAGGATAGAGAGAGGATAGAGAGAGGATAGAGAGAAGATAGAGAGAAGATAGAGAGAAGATAGAGAGAAGATAGAGAGAAGATAGAGGATAGAGAGAAGATAGAGGATAGAGAGAAGATAGAGAGAAGATAGAGGATAGAGAGAAGATAGAGAGAAGATAGAGAGAGGATAGAGAGAAGATAGAGAGAAGATAGAGGATAGAGAGAAGATAGAGGATAGAGAGAAGATAGAGAGAAGATAGAGGATAGAGAGAAGATAGAGAGAGGATAGAGAGAAGATAGAGAGAAGATAGAGAGAGGATAGAGAGAAGATAGAGAGAAGATAGATAGAGGATAGAGATAATATAGAGCGAGGATAGTGATAAGATATAGAGAGAGGATAGAGAGAGGAAAGAGAAGATAGAGAGAATAGAGAGAAGATAGAAAGAAGATAGAGAGAAGATAGAGAGAAGATAGAGGATAGAGAGAAGATAGAGAGAGGATAGAGAGAAGATGAAGAGAAGATAGAGGATAGAGAGATGATAGAGAGAAGATAGAGAGAGGACAGAGAGAGGAAAGAGAAGATAGAGAGAAGATAGAGAGAAGATAGAAAGAAGATATATAGAGAGAAGATAAAGAGAAGATAGAGAGAAGATAGAGAGGAAATAGAGAGAAGATAGAGAGAAGATAAAGAGAAGATAGAGAGAAGATATGGGACAACAGTGCAGATGGTAGGTGGGCGTCCTCACCCAAAACCTGTCTGACAAAACACACACCTTCCTCTATACCAGCGCCATGTTCTCATAGTATTATTTAGATACACAAAGAAATATACAAACACCCTGACACTCACAAATTCACACACAGGGGTAAAAATGGGATTTGTGGATGGAACTGTCACAGAAATGGGCTGCTTTCCCTTGACATTTCTTACAACATTTTATTCTGCTTTCCTCCTCTTTGTTTCTCCTTGAATGTACCGATAACTCAAGACAGACCCAAACACACACAACACACACAGATTCTCACTATCCTGCCATTACTGAAAGTAGGCATATCCATAACACACTGCATACTGCACACTATCTTTGTTTCTCTGCCTACTCCAGGAACACGCTGTATTCAGCAACACTGACTCAGTCTGCTGGTACATATGTATTTCAGTTCATGAGATTCACCCCTACAGCAATTAGTGTGTTCCAATAATCTGCTTGACGCTCAAATGACAGACTTTAGCAGCAATGCTTAAAGGTTAGGGAGAAAATAATATTCGATATGTCACATAAACAAACAGCTGAATGCCCAGAAAGAAAACCCAAAGGGAGGAGAGGAGGAGGCTGAGGGAAAAATCACGTGACAGCCACGGTGCTCTTTCTGATTGAAGACAGAGAGTAGAGCCCAAATTTAGCTGGGTGTGTATGAAGAGGAGGACCAAAGGCATCCCACTCACAAATGTATTGTGAGGCTGCTGCTGCAATCACTCTCATTGTATTGATTATGAAGAGGTTAAAGTGGGGCAGATACAAAGTGAGTTAGAGAGAGAGAGAGAGAGAGAGAGAGAGAGAGAGAGAGAGAGAGAGAGAGAGAGAGAGAGAGAGAGAGAGAGAAAGGAAGAAAGAAAGAAAGAAAGAGAGAGAGAGAGAGAGAGAGAGAGAGAGAGAGAGAGAGAGAGAGAGAGAGAGAGAGAGAACATCCCTCAACACGGTGACACCATACACACACATTGATGCAGAAAGAGAGAGATACTGTAGCTAGGGGCCAATACTCAGTGACAAGGAATATGATGAAGCAATTAAACAGCGACCTTGAAGATACACTGTTGTGTCAACTGTGGGCAGGAATGAAAACCACCATGGCAACCCTTATAGTACAGTATGTTTAATCCCAAAAGACATCGGTCTTCCCTAAGACATTAAAGAAGTATGTGTATAAATCCAATATTTACATTAGCTTTGGTACTTGTTTTCCACACCTGCTCTGTTCATGACATAGACTGACCTGGTGAATCCAGGTGAAAGCTATTATCCCTTATTGATGTCACTTGTTAAATCAGATTAGATGAAGGGTAGGAGACAGGTTAAGTGCCTTTGAACTGGGTATGGTAGTACAATAGGTGCCAGGCGCACCGGTTTGTGTCAAGAACTGCAACCCTGCTGGGTTTTTCAAACTCAACAGTTCCCTGTGTGTATCAAAAATGGTCCACCACCCAAAGGACATCCAGCCAACTTGACACAACTGTGGGAAGCATTGGAGTCAACATGGGCCAGCATCCCTGTGGATCGCTTTTGACACCTTGTAGAGTCCATGCTCCGATGAATTGAGGCTGTTCTGCAGGCAAAAAGTGGGGTGGGTGCAACTCAATATTAGGAAGGTGTTTTTAATGTTTTGAACACTCAGTGTAAATGTAAATGCTCTTTAATGAAAACACTTCTTGTGGCATGTAAATAGCATGTAGAGCTCTGGTGGAACTCATTGAAACTCTGCAAAGATGTTAAGGAACAACATTTGATTTAGATGTGTGGTATGAAACATTTTGTGATATCATATATTCTGAAATGGGAAAAATTATGTGAATAAAGAATGCACCCCTAAGTCCAGGAAAGTTTACAAGCCGAACAAACCTTATTGGAATGATGAGTTAAGGGACTTTGTAAGGCGCAAGGCTGAGTACTTATTTTTACAGAGTAAAGATTGGAATACAAGAGAACATTTTAGGAAGGAATTTAAGAAAAAACAGCAAGTGCTTGATAAAAGACTGCAGAGATATCAGAGAGGGCAGTTAATACACCTTGAGGAGATGCAGACAATAAATCCTCAACAGTTTTGGAGCCAAATAAACAAGTTAGTTCCAAAACGACATAAGAAAATTCTGATATTACACAGGTACTTAAGGAGTGGGAGAAAGATTTGCTAGTTTGTTCTCAGGTAACGTAAATGTGGTATATTTTGAGGATGAATTTTATAAAGACATATGTTCCCTGAGAACTAAACTGGAAAATACAATGTATGTTAGAACCTTCTTATATATGTAACCCATATTTAATTGAAGAGCTGTCTGTGGCAGAAGTTAAGAAGGTGATTGACGCTGCAAAAAATGGGTAAGCATTTAGTGTTGATGAACTGCCAAATTAAGTTTTAAATTCCCCTAAATTAATTAATGTCCTGAATGATTTGCTCCAAATTTGTTTTGAGTAGAGTATATCCTCTATCCTTTTATCCTCTATTGCCCTTTCTACCATGATATACGCTTGCTCTTATTCCAGAAAGCCCACCAGATATATCCTGGCATTATGTGGTTGAGCGATGAGGAGAAACTGAAATGTTTTTTTGTCCATTGTGTATTTCCGTTTGCGCAAAATTCAGATCAAGCTTGGAATAAAAGAGAAAGGGCTATCTATAATTACATTTGACAAATATTTAGCTGTGACAAAATGGCACGTGTGTATATAGATTGTTTGATAGGCCTGTCTCCCACATGAATCTTCTCTTTGTGCCAGACTGGGTTCAAATGCCTTATGTAAAAAAAAAATGTATTTATAATTGTTGTTTGGATAACCTTATTTACTATTTATTTGGTATAGATTTTTATTCAAATATATATATATATATTTTTCACTCTTTATGCGATGCGCACTGCAGAGAACCGGAAGGAGAATTATCACTGAATTATCACAGTGAATTAATGTAATGTCTGTTTATGTGTCAATTAATCCCATAAGGGATGGGTTGCCAACTGGCGATTTGAAATGAAAATGTAATTCATTCATTCATTGTCTTTCCAACAGTATCTCCCAAAGTGTCTCCAGCCTGGCTCTTTGAGACTCCAGCCTCCAGCCCTGTCTCTAAATCAGTCTCTTAGCCTGGCCTGCTCCTCCTCTCCTCCCTCAACCTGCTGACACACATTATTAATGTGCCTCATTTACTCTAACCTGTCTATGGCCCCCAGCCCTGGGTCTCCGGTCTTCCTCCCGTCCCCCTTTCCCTCCTGTCCCACTCACCCTCCCCCAGGCAGGTGTGGCCAGGTCATCCAGACGGTCATTAATGCACAGCCAGCCTCCCAGAAACACACACTGTGGAGAAAGTAGAGCCATGCCAGCCGCTGATCTGGACCTGGGGCCAGCAGGGGTTCTCCCGTCTCCTCCCTCTCCCTCGCTCTCGTTCCCTCTATTTCTCTCTCATTCCCTCTCTGTCTGTCTTTCTCTCTCTTGTTCCCTCTCATTCACTCTCTCTCTTTCTCTCTCTCTCCCATTCCCTCTGTCTCTCTCTCTCCATCACTGCTCATTTGACTGGACATCTCAATCTGTTCTACTGAGCCCACTGCAGAGTATGTACACAAACACAGCCACAGACACAGCCACTGACACCGACACAACTAATCCCAGTGAGAAATATCAAGATTCTGGAATAACAGCACACGATTGATTATATAACAGTATCACATTCTCCATAACCAGCTAGAGACCGTTCATGACTTACAAACCCCTAGTAGCAAAATGATAGAGATCATAAGAGAGGAGGCCCTGGCAAACTTCTGTCTATGTGAAAGATGACTGTGTGTAAGATAGCATGTGGAGTATAGGCCGTGCATCCAAGGAGTGTGAGTAAGATTCCTGCCTGTGGCATTGCACCGGGATGGAACCTCACACCAACACCGGTGCCATACGTCACCCCTTCATGGTAACTGTCCACGGTGCTCCACCAGGCAGGTGAGTCATGATGTCTGGTATCCAGGCCAAGCCTGCCCTCCTGTAGCCCCTAGGGACTGGCTGAGGGGCCGAGGCTAGGCCTCAGTAATTAGAGACAACAGGAGGGGACACTGTGGATGACTGTAGAAGATGGAGCTGCCTGCAGTGGGCCTCTCTTGCAGAGACAAGCTGAGCTGCCATCTGTTGATCTCCCATCATCTCTCTCTCTCTCCCTCTCTTTCTCTCTGCCTGTCTCTCTCAGTACTCTCTCTCTCATACTCGTTCTCGTTCTCTCTCTTTCCCTCTGTTTTTCCTCCTCCTCTTTCTGTCAATTAAATTAAACGATACTTCGAGGGTGGCTGTTGTCGATGTGTGCAGAGGGTCCCTGGTTCAAGGCGTGGAGAGGGATGGAAGCTCTACTCTCTTCTCCAGGCTCCATCACATCTGTGTAAATACAGGGAGGAGTTCCAATGCTGCTAAGAGATATGCCATTATTCAGAAACATGCTACAGGGTTACAGTGAGAAAATATCAATGTGTTTATAGTAACTCTTCTCTATTTGAATGACTAAGTGCAAATGCATGTATATATTCAATATATCCGTGTGTAACAGTATAGCTTCCATCCCTCTCCACGCCTTGAACCAGGGACCCTCTGCACACATCGACAACAGCCACCCTCGAAGTATCATTACCCATCGCTCCACAAAAGCCACAGCCCTTGCATAGCAAGGGGAACAACTACTTCAAGGTCTCAGAGCGAGTGACGTCACCTATTGAAACGCTGTTAGCGCGCACCCCGCTAGCTAACTAGCTAGCCATTTCACACCGGTTACTCTCACCCCCCTTTTGACCTCCTCCTTTTCAGCAGCAACCAGTGATCCGGGTCACGGCACCAATGTGACAGTATAGCTTCCGTCCCTCTCCTCGCCTTGAACCAGGGACCCTCTGCACACATCGACAACAGCCACCCTCAAAGCATCGTTACCCATCGCTCCACAAAAGCCGCAGCCCTTGCAGAGCAAGGGGAACAACTATTTCAAGGTCTCAGAGCGAGTGACGTCACTGATTGAAACGCTGTTAGCGCGCACCCCGCTAGCTAACTAGCCATTTCACACCGGTTACATGTGGAGATGGATTTGTATTTCTTGGACACTGGGCGGCTATTAATTGTGCCTGTGGGTTAGTGTGACAAGAGGATTAGCTAGGATTACCATCTCTCACTTACAATGGTGTCTGTCAGTTCTCATTAGCGATGTTCTTTAGTTGTACGCTCTGCTGAGATTCAGTGAGGGGATGCTCAGTACAGTTATATCTCACCAGACTAACGTATTCCTGCCTGTGGAACCATGATCTGTGCTAAGCAGCCCTACGCTACACAGCATCAGACATAAAGAGAGCTAATGGGAGAGATGACAGATAAGCTTAGAGCCACTGGGACTGGTTAAAGAGCTAGTCATGCTTGGAATTGTGGGCTAGAAATGAGATCAACATATCATGAAAGGATGGGATGAGAGGGCATTGGCCTATGTGCTCCTGCTGTAGAGCTCAATTTAATTGACTGATAACTTAATTTTTTTACGGGCTTAACTTTTAAGGTTTTTAGGTTTTAAACAAAAGCAGCATGGGCCACATTTTTCAACACTGACTGTTCCCCCCAACCTGTGACTGGAACGATATCTTGATTTACCATATCCAATTCTTCATACTTACCATCCCTGACAGTCTGCTGCAGCAGTGACATGACTGAAGATGACCTGAGGGCTCCCTCCCCTCCCTCCAGTGTGTGTGGGCCCAGACCAGCCGAAATGGACCATCAGTGCAGCAGGTGCCTCCAGTAGGCTTTGATGTGGCGCTGGAGGCCCGGCTCTCCCCATTAGGCCCATCGGACCCCATGCTAGGGCTAGGATGAGGAGGCTTGCTCGCCCCCTGCCGGACTCATTATGGACCAGCCAACAATTACTGTCTCCCCTGGATGAATGGACTGCACTGGACACAGCCCCCCACCCATCAAGCCCCTCCACTGGCTCTATAGACCAGGTGAGACCCAGCCACCCCTCTCTGCACTCTGCCCCCTGCCTCTGGGGGCGGACAGGGCACACGGTTGGGTTCTCACTCTCAGCTCCAATAATAGTTACAGAGACTGGGAGAGCTCACCAGTGTCATAAGGCATTATGGGGCCTCATGGAGTTTTCATTCAATATCTTAAGCCATCCCTTTAAATACCTTTAATTCGAATTTGTCAACAGACTCATCAAGAGAATGGGTTCAATATAAAGAAATGGAAAGGGGGATTCCTGATCAGTTGTACAACTCAGTCAGTTTGCGCTGTTCTGTGAAGGGAGTACAGCGTTGTATGAGATCTTCAGTTTCTTGGAAATTTCCCGCATGGAATAGCCTTCATTTCTCAGAACAAGAATAGACTGACGAGTTTCAGAAGAAAGGTCTTTGTTTCTGGACATTTTGAGCCTGTAATCGAACCCACAAATGCTGATGCTTCAGATACTCAACTAGACTAAAGAAGTCCAGTTTTATTGCTTCTTTAATCAGAACAACATTTTTCAGCTATGCTAACATAGAAAAGGGTTTTCTAATGCTCAATTAGCCTTTTAAAATTATAAACTTGGATTAGCTAACACAACGTGCCATTGGAACACAGGAGTGATGGTTGCTGATAATGGGCCACTGTACACCTGTGTAGATATTCCATAAAGAATCTGCCATTTCCAGTTACAATACTCATTTACAACATTAACATGGACAAAAAAAAAGTGCTTTTCTTTCAAAAACAAGGACATTTCAAAGTCACCCCACACTTTTATATACGGTAGTGTATATACACTGCTCAAAAAAATAAAGGGAACACTTAAACAACACAATGTAACTCCAAGTCAATCACACTTCTGTGAAATCAAACTGTCCACTTAGGAAGCAACACTGATTGACAATAAATTTCACATGCTGTTGTGCAAATGGAATAGACAACAGGTGGAAATTATAGGCAATTAGCAAGACACCCCCAATAAAGGAGTGGTTCTGAAGGTGGTGACCACAGACCACTTCTCAGTTCCTATGCTTCCTGGCTGATGTTTTGGTCACTTTTGAATGCTGGCGGTGCTTTCACTCTAGTGGTAGCATGAGACGGAGTCTACAACCCACACAAGTGGCTCAGGTAGTGCAGCTCATCCAGGATGGCACATCAATGCGAGCTGTGGCAAGAAGGTTTGCTGTGTCTGTCAGCGTAGTGTCCAGAGCATGGAGGCGCTACCAGGAGACAGGCCAGTACATCAGGAGATGTGGAGGAGGCCGTGGGAGGGCAACAACCCAGCAGCAGGACCACTACCTCCGCCTTTGTGCAAGGAGGAGCACTGCCAGAGCCCTGCAAAATGACCTCCAGCAGGCCACAAATGTGCATGTGTCTGCTCAAACGGTCAGAAACAGACTCCATGAGGGTGGTATGAGGGCCCAACGTCCACAGGTGGGGGTTGTGCTTACAGCCCAACACCGTGCAGGACGTTTGGCATTTGCCAGAGAACACCAAGATTGGCAAATTCGCCACTGGCGCCCTGTGCTCTTCACAGATGAAAGCAGGTTCACACTGAGCACGTGACAGGCGTGACAGAGTCTGGAGACGCCGTGGAGAACTTTCTGCTGCCTGCAACATCCTCCAGCATGACCGGTTTGGCGGTGGGTCAGTCATGGTGTGGGGTGGCATTTCTTTGGGGGCCGCACAGCCCTCCATGTGCTCGCCAGAGGTAGCCTGACTGCCATTAGGTACCGAGATGAGATCCTCAGACCCCTTGTGAGACCATATGCTGGTGCGGTTGGCCCTGGGTTCCTCCTAATGCAAGACAATGCTAGACCTCATGTGGCTGGAGTGTGTCAGCAGTTCCTGCAAGAGGAAGGCATTGATGCTAAGGACTGGCCTGCCCGTTCCCCAGACCTGAATCAATTGAGCACATCTGGGACATCATGTCTCGCTCCATCCACCAACGCCACGTTGCTCCACAGACTGTCCAGGAGTTGGCGGATGCTTTAGTCCAGGTCTGGGAGGAGATCCCTCAGGAGACCATCCGCCACCTCATCAGGAGCATGCCCAGGCGTTGTAGGGAGGTCATTCAGGCACGTGGAGGCCACACACTCTACTGAGCCTCATTTTGACTTGTTTTAAGGACATTACATCAAAGTTGGATCAGCCTGTAGTGTGGTTTTCCAATTTAATTTTGAGTGTGACTCCAAATCCAGACCTCCATGGGTTGATAAATTTGATTTCCATTGATCATTTTTGTGTGATTTTGTTGTCAGCACATTCAACTATGTAAAGAAAAAAGTATTTAATAAGATTATTTCATTCATTCAGATCTATGATGTGTTATTTTAGTGTTCCCTTTATTTTTTTGAGCAGTGTATATATATATATACAGTGAGGGAAAAAAGTATTTGATCCCCTGCTGATTTTGTATGTTTGCCCACCGACAAAGAACTTATCAGTCTATAATTTTAATGGTAGGTTTATTTGAACAGTGAGAGACAGAATAACAACAAAAAAATCCAGAAAAACGCATGTGAAAAATGTTATAAATTGATTTGCATTTTAATGAGGGAAATAAGTATTTGACCCCCTCTCAATCAGAAAGATTTCTGGCTCCCAGGTGTCTTTTATACAAGTAACGAGCTGAGATTAGGAGCACACTCTTAAAGGCAGAGCTCCTAATCTCAATTTGTTACCTGTATAAAAGACACCTGTCCACAGAAGCAATCAATCAATCAGATTCCAAACTCTCCACCATGGCCAAGACCAAAGAGCTCTCCAAGGATGTCAGGGAGAAGATTGTAGACCTACACAAGGCTGGAATGGGCTACAAGACCATCGCCAAGCAGCTTGGTGAGAAGGTGACAACAGTTGGTGCGATTATTCGCAAATAGAAGAAACACAAAAGAACTGTCAATCTCCCTCGGCCTGGGGCTCCATGCAAGATCTCACCTCGTGGAGTTCCAATGATCATGAGAACGGTCAGGAATCAGCCCAGAACTACACGGGAGGATCTTGTCAATGATCTCAAGGCAGCTGGGACCATAGTCACCAAGAAAATAATTGGTAACACACTATGCCGTGAAGGACTGAAATCCTGCAGCACCCGCAAGGTCCTCCTGCTCAAGAAAGCACATATACATGCCCATCTGAAGTTTGCCAATGAACATCTAAATTATTCAGAGGACAACTGGGTGAAAGTGTTGTGGTCAGATGAGACCAAAATGGAGCTCTTTGGCATCAACTCAACTCGCCGTGTTTGGAGGAGGAGGAATGCTGCCTATGACCCCAAGAACACCATCCCCACCGTCAAACATGGAGGTGGAAACATTATGCTTTGGGGGTGTTTTTCTGCTAAGGGGACAGGACAACTTCACCGCATCAAAGGGACGATGGACGGGCCATGAGAACCTCCTTCCCTCAACCAGGGCATTGAAAATGGGTTGTGGATGGGTATTCCAGCATGACAATGACCCAAAACACACGGCCAAGGCAACAAAGGAGTGGCTCAAGAAGAAGCACATTAAGGTCCTGGAGTGGCCTAGCCAGTCTCCAGACCTTAATCCCATAGAAAATCTGTGGAGGGAACTGAATGTTCGAGTTGCCAAACGTCAGCCTCGAAACCTTAATGACTTGGACAAGATCTGTAAAGAGCAGTGGGACAAAATCCCTCCTGAGATGTGTGCTAACCTGGTGGCCAACTACAAGAAACGTCTGACCTCTGTGATTGCCAACAAGGGTTTTGCCACCAAGTACTAAGTCATGTTTTGCAGAGGGGTCAAATACTTATTTCCCTCATTAAAATGCAATTCCATTTATAAAATTTTTCACATGCGTTTTTCTGGATTTTTGTTGTTGTTATCCTGTCTCTCACTGTTCAAATAAACCTACTATTAAAATTATTGGCTGATCATTTCTTTGTGTGGGCAAACATACAAAATCAGCAGGGGATCAAATACTTTTTTCCCTCACTGTATATTCTGAACAAAAATATAAACGGCAACATGTAAAGTGTTGGTCCGATGTTTCATGAGCAGAAATAAAATATCTCAGAAATGTTCCATACGCACAAAAATAGTATTTCTCTCAGATTTTGTTCACCAATGTGTTTAGATCCCTGTTAGTGAGTATTTCTCTTTTGCCAAGATAATACATCCACCTGACACGTGTTGCATATCAAGTAGCTGGTTAAACAGCATGATCTTTACACAGAAGCACCTTGTGCTGGGGACAATAAAAGGCCACTCTAAAATGTGCAGTTTTGTCACACAACACAATGCCACAGAGGTTTTGAGGGAGCGTGCAATTGGCATGTTGACTGCAGGAATGTCCACTAGAGCGGTTGCCAGACAATTGAATGTTAATTTCTCTACCATAAGCTGTCTCCAATGTCGTTTTTAGAAAATCTGGCATTTCATCCAATCGGCCTCACAACCACAGACCACGTGTAACCAGGACCCAGGACCTCCACATCCGGCTTCTGCAGGATTGTCTCAGGGAAGCTCATCTGGATGTTCGTTGTCCTCACCAGGGTCTTGACCTGACCGCAATTCGGCTCACCTTCAATACCCACTGGCATGCTGGAGAAGTGTGCTCTTCACGGATGAATTCCGATTTCAACTGTACTGGGCAGATGGCAGACAGCGTGTATGGCGTTGTGTGGGCAAGCGGTTTGCTGATGTCAATGTTGTGAACAGAGTGCCCAATGGTGGCGGTGGGGTTATGGTACGGGCAGGCATAAGCTACGGACAACGAACACAATTGCTTTTGATCGATAGCAATTTGAATGCACAGTGATACCGTGATGATATCCCGAGGCCCATTGTTGTGCCATCCATCCGCCACCATTCCCTCATGTTTCAGCATGATAATACACAGCCTCATATCGCAAGGATCTGTACAAAATTCCTGGAAGCTAAAAATGTCCAAGTTCTTCCATGGCTTGCATACTCACCAGACATGTCACTCATTGACCATATTTGGGATGCTCTGGATCTATGTGTACAGAATGTTCCAGTTCCCGGCAATATCTATCAACTTCGCACAGCCATTGAAGAGGACTGGGACAACATTCCACAGGCCATAATCAACAGCCTGATCAACTCTATGTGAAGGAGATGTGTTCTGCTGCATGGGGCAAATGGTGGGCACACCACATATTGACTGGTTTTCTGATACATGCAATATTCTTTATTTTTTTAAGATATCTGTTACCAACAGATGCATATCTGTATTCCCAGTCATGTGAAATCCATAGATTAGGGCCTTATGAATTTATTTCAATTGACTGATTTCTTTATATTAACTGTAACCCAGTAAAATCTTTCAAATTGTTGAATTTATATTTTTGTTCAGTGTATTATTTCAAGACATTGTACCATTCTTTATATAATGCTCAGCCCTGCTACAGTATTTCACTCTCTCACTACAGAGTATGTTGTCCATTAAAGTCGTTGTCTCTGGCTCTTTTGTTATCAGACTCAGAATGAATAATAACAAGGTTTGTGGTAGTTTGAAAGGTTTTGATCCACCTTAGGCCAGGAGTGATTCCAATTAACATGACCCGACAAGAAAAACCCCAACCCTATAGCCATAGCTTCCCTTTTCATCTGTGCTATTTACCTTTATTTAACTAGGCAAGTCAGTTAAGAACAAATTCTTATTTTCAATGACGGCCTAGGAACAATGGGTTTACTGCCTTGTTCAGGGGCAGAACGACAGATTTGTATGTTGACAGCTCAGGGATTTGAACTTTCAACCTTTCGGTTAGTCCAATGCTCTAACCACTAGGCTACCCTGCCACCCCTATCGATAATAATAATATTTTTTCCTAGCCTACAAATAGGACCCAGAGTTTTACTAGACCAGGTCTTGAGTACTGAAAAAACTCCAGGCCCCAGAAAAGACACTTACACATTTTCCACATGACTTTTGAACCTGTGCACCTCAAATTCAATCCATGAAATATTGAAAGTTGTAAAAAAGTATACAACAGGGGTAGAACAATAGTGCTATAAATCTTCTCTACGGTCCAGTAGTCTTGAACCATGCTCTTTGCTCCAGGTTTAAACTACATGTGGTCTGAGTTCCATAATGTTTCACATAGGCTACGTGTCCCATATTATTGCACAACGTTAGCTTAATATGATCCACTATTACTAGAGACCCTCAGGAACAACTACTACACGAACGTGACAGAGGAAAGAAAGGTAAACGGAATGGAATAATGCTAAACGTAGGCTACAAATTGAAGAAAACTAACACTAAAGTGATCGTTATACATTTATGTCGGTATTACTGACGGTGGCTCCTGATAGTGGTTAATATTTAACATGATACAAATTGTAAAATAGAAAGTGTCACGGATCTCTCTGTAACTTTCATTGCGCACACCTGTCCCTTATTCCCACTGATTGTATTTGTATCTATGTGCCCTTTGTTCACCATGGTGCTGTCGATTATTGTTACTATGTCCGTTGGTGCGGGTGAGTACCTATGCTGTGTGTTTTGGGCTTTCGTGCCCTTGTGGATTGCGCAGATGATTACGGGTCTCGTCCCATGTGATAATCATTGTGCGCTAGTGTTATTTATTCAATGTACTCCTCGCTCTTTTGTTTGGGTATCAACCCTGTGTTTTGTTACATGTTTGTTTGGCCTTCTACCTTCTGCCTTTACAAGGCACGCTGCAATTTGGGCTTAATAAAAAAAACTATTACACATTCCTGCGCCTGTCTTCCGACTCACACAATTAAATGGCATACAATTAAAATTCTGAATAACGGAACAGCTACAGTGCCTTCAGAAAGTATTTATACCCTGTAACTTATTCCACATTTTGTTGTGTTACAGCCTGAATTCAAAATGGATTAAATCAATTTTTTTTGTCTTACCCATAATGACATATTGAAAACATGTTTTTAGAATTTGTGCTTATTTATTGAAAATGAAATGCATACATTTCTAATTTACAGAATTATTCACACCCCGGAATCACCTTTGGCAATGATTACAGCTATGATTCTTTCTGGGTAAATCTCTAAGAGAGATTCTGCACACCTGGATTGTACAATATTTGCACATTATTCTTTTAAACATTCTTCAAGCTCTGTCAAGTTAGTTGTTGATCATTGATAGACAGCCATTTTCAAGTCTTGCCATAGATTTTCAAGCCTTTTAAGGTCAAAACTGTAACTAGGCCACTCAGGAACATTCAATGTCAACTTGGTAAGCAACTGCAGTGCATTTTTTGCCTTGTGTTTTAGGTCATTGTTCTGCTGAAAGGTGAATTCATCTCCCAGTATATGTTGGAAAGCAGACTGAACCAGGTTTTCCTCTAGGATTTTGCCTGTGCTTAGCTCTATTCCATTTATTTTTATCCTAGCAAACTCTTTTCTCCTTGCCGATGACAAGCATACCCATAACATGATGCAGCCACCACCATGCTTGAAATTATGAAGAGTGGTACTCAGTGATGTGTTGTATTGGATTTGCCCCAAACATAACGCTTTGTATTCAGGACGTGAAGCCGATTTCTTTTGCCAATTTTCTTTTCAGTTTTACTTTAGTGTCTTATTGCAAACAGGGTGCATATTTTGGAATAGTTTTTATTCTGTACAGACTTCCGTCTTTTCGCTCTGTCAATTAGGTTAGTATTGTGGAGTAACTACAATGTTGTTGATCCGTCCTCGGTTTTCTTCTATCACAGCCATTACACTTTGTAACTGTTTTAAAGTCACCATTGGCCTCATGGTGAAATCCCTGAGTGGTTTCTTTCCTCTCCGGCAACTCAGTTAGGAAGGACGCCTTTATCTTTTTAGTGACTGGGTGTATTGATACACCATTTACATTTTAACTAATAACTTCAACATGTTCAAAGGGATATTCAATCAGCTTTTTTGTGTGTTTTTTGTTACCCATCTACCAATAGGTGCCCTTATTTGTGAGGCATTGAAAAACCTCCCTGGTCTTTGTGGTTCAATCTGTGTTTTAAATTCACTGATCAACTGAGGGACCTTACAGATAATTGTATGTGTGGGGTACAGAGATGAGGTAGTCATTTAAAATCATGTTAAACACTATTATTGCTCACATAGGCCATACAATATAGTATGTACGTTAAGCACAATTTTACTCCTGAACTTATTTAGGCTTGCCATAACAAAGATGTTGAATACTTATCGACTCGACATTTCTGGTTTTCATTTTTTATTAATTCGTAACTTTGACATTATGGGGTAGTGTGTGTAGGCCAGTTAACCAAAATCTCTATCGATTTTAAATTCAGGCTGTAACACAACAAAATGTGGGAAAAGGCAAGGGGTGTGAATACTTTCTGAAGGCACTGTATGTCCTGGCCTGTGGAGAATCCCACTGAGACGAAGAGGATCTCCACTGTCAGAGTGACTGAGGAACGAATGACCACTCTGTTATGTTTGCACTGTGGAGATACAGCCACCATCACCACAACTGCCCTCATTGGGTATTCCACTGCTGCTAGGCAGGCCAACTAAGGGGCTGTCTCGGTGAGGGGGAAAAAGGGGATGAGGGGAGCAGTGACTTATGTTTTGGTGTCTGTTTTGTGTATGAGTGTGCATCGTTGCAAACCATCCCAGGAGCACTGATTGGACTGCCAATCCAGCAAAATGGTCTGAATTGCGATGAACTCTCTCAGCGGTCAGTTCTTACAACCACTCTCTCTCTCGCTTTCTCTGTCTCTCTCTTCATCTCCAATCTCACAGAAACACACTTTCTCCCTCCCCTGCTTTCTGGATAAGGTGGGTCCTCACAGCCCTGCACACACTCGCATTAATACACACATTGCAAACACACTCCAAAACTCTCATAACCACAGCCTCCGTCAATGCCTCAGCTCACACAATTCAGCAGGTCCTCAATGCTGTAGCCCCACTCACACCGTCTGTCTCTCTCCATAACATTTGCCACCTTGACACCCTTTTGTGTAAAGGTTGCAAACGGCGTGTCAGATGGGGAACTATCCTCATCATCTGTTTACAACAAATCCTCCCCCGGAGCCACAGAATGCATAATGTTTACACTGTGTTTCACCAGCCTCCCCCACCACATCGTTATCACTACAGCCTCTGCCTTTGGGACTAGTCTGGCTGCACACCCAGGTGGCTCTGTGGTTAGAGCAGTGTTAGAGCTATGTTTCCAGCTCTATCCTCTGACCATACTGTTATAGTACTACTGCACTATGACACACAGAGAGCTAAAACAACCTGGCTATAGTTATTAGAGTGGAGCAAAGGCTAAAAGGAAATCAAACTTTATTTATACAGCACATTTCAGACATGGAATGCAACACAATTATATATAATTTTTAATTTAACTAGTTAAGAACAAATTCTTATTTACAATGACGGCCTACCCCAGACAAACCCAGACGACGCTCGGCCAATTGTGCACCACCCTATGGGACTCCCAATCACGGCTGGATGTGATACAGCCTGGATTTGAACCAGGGACTGTAGTGACACCTCTTGCACTGAGATGCAGTGTCTTAGACCACTGCGTCACTCGGGAGCCCTGTAAAGCAATGTGATTTACAGGAAGAAAAAAAATAAAAACAATTAAATATTTACTACACAAGAAACATGAGCGCATAAAAAAACAAAGGAAAAGCAAAGTTAAAAAGGTGTGTTTTAAATATATCCACAGTTTCAGCCCACCTAAGGTTCTCTGGCAGGCTATTCCAGAGGCCGAGGGCATAATTACTAAAGGCTGCCTCTCCATGCCTCTTGGTCCTAAGCTTTGGGATAGTTAAAAGGCCAATGCCAGAGGACCTGAAGGACCTACTGGGTGCATAACTTAAAAGGATGTATTGGGGTGCACAATTGTGGATTGATTTAAAAATCAATATAAAAGTCTTAAAATTAATTCTAAAACTCACAGGCAGCCAGTGCGGAGACCTTAACACCGGTGTAATGTGCTCTCCGTCCGGTCTTGGTCAGTACCCGTGCTGCAGCATTCTGTATGTTTTGCAGTTGACCAATGCCTTTCTTGGGTAGACCAGACAGGAGAGAAGTACAGTAGTCAAGCCTGCTTGTAATAAAAGCATGGATGAGTCTCTCTGTATCAGCCTGACAGAGTTCCTCAGATTGTCAACAGCTATTTTGATCACATTCCTAATGTGTGATTCGAAATTGAATTCAGAATCAGAAATAACACATGTTTTTTACCTGGTGTTTTTTTCTTTATTGCCCATTAATTAAAATGTGGCCAGATTCTCCCTTTGTGCTTTGGCTCCAACAATAAGTACTTGTCTAGTCTTGTCTAGTTGTGAGCCATCCAAGTATTTAAATCACTAATACAGTCTAATAATTTATCCGTGGAGCTAAAATCCTCTGGTGGCACAGAAATGTAAAGTTGTGTATCATCTGCGTAGCAGTGAAAATCAATGCTGTGCTTTCTGATAAAGCTGCGAAGGGGTAACATATATAAACTGAACAGTACCGGATAGAACCTTGTAGAATGCCACATGTGATACTTTATGTATTTTCTCTGAGTTATGTTCACCAAGGGTGACAAAAAACTCTTGACCGATTAAATAGGTCCTAAACCAATACCTCTACAATGCATGCCTCTGTGATGCACTGTATAGCGTTCCATATGGTGTTATAGTGTGTAGATCGTAGATGAAGAGATATGTACTTTGCCAGACACAATCCCGTGTACAATATGTACTGCACAGTTCTTTCACACTCTCAATGAAGCATTTGATCATCCTCATTAACCTCTCCAGGCACCGGGGGCAGTATTCAGAAGTTTGGAGAGTCTGGTGTGCCCAAAGTAAAATGCCTGCCACTCAGGCCCAGAAACTAGGATATGCACATAATTAGTACTATTGGATAGGAAACACTCTGAAGTTTCTAAAACTGTTACAACAATGTATGTGAGTATAACATAACTGATATGACAAGCAAAAACCTGAGGAATTACTGTCCTGATTTTTTCTTTTGTGACATGCCCTCAATTTCAATGGCTGCCTATGGGATTCTCAGTGAAATAGGACCCAGATTGCAGTACCTATGGCTTCCACTAGATGTCAACAGTCTTTAGACAAGGTTTCATGCGTTTATCATGGAAGACAACCGAACAGAAGAAGAATTTGTAAGAGGAGTGAGGAAGTCACTTCAGTTTTTGGTGCGCGAGACTGTGAGCACGTTCCTCTGTATTTTCCTTTTCTATCGTTTAGGATACTATCCGTGTGAAATATAATCATTAATATACATAAAAGGATACCTAAGGATACATTATAAATGATGTTTGATTTGTTTGGGCACAGTTGATAGGTATAATTTGAACGCTTTCTCTTCACTGTACAATGGGCGAGTAGACTGTGGATTTTCTGAACATAACGCGCCAACCAAACAGAGATTTATGGATATAAACAATGACTTTTTCTAACAAAAGAAACATGGATTGTCTTGTTTGGACACTTTGGGTTGCCCTCAGCAGAAGATTATCAAAGGTAAGCAATTTATTTTAGCTCTTATATGTGTTTTATGAGACCCACGCTGGTTATGATTGTATGCTAATGCATAAAATATGTGAGGTGCTATCCTCAAACAATCAAATGTTGTGCTTTCGCCGTAAAGCCTTTTTGAAATCTGACAACGCTGTGATATTGCCAAGAGTCTAAGCTTTTCAAGACAATGCAACACTTGTATATTGATGAATGTTTTATAATTCAACTTTTGTATTTTGAATTTGGCGCCTTACATTTCTCCGGGGTGTGTCGGGAATGGGGCACTAGCGCCCCAATGATCCTTAAGAGGTTTTAAAGAAATCGGTATAGTTTACAGTGATAAAGTCCATTGATTGATGTGATTCTGCTTGAAGCAGCAAGCCTTTCTCTCTAACGAGTATCTCCAGGCATCACATACAGCAGAGCAGAGCCGAGTTCCTGACCTGATATTTTTAATTGGGTTTGGTTGTGCAGGATTATATGATGGGTGGGTTTAATCCTGAATGTTGATTGGTTAAAATCATTGTGGCTATATCCAGGAAGGCCAAACTTCCAAAAGCTGGGCCTAAAATAGTGTATAAGAGATCATACAAAAGATTTTGCTGTGACTCTTATGTGGATGATGTTAAAAATATCTGTTGGTTTGATGTGATTAATAAGGAGCATCCAAACGCTGCCCTTGATTAATTTATGAAATTGCTTCTTCCAATTATTGATAAACATGCACCTGTAAAAAAACGCACTGTTAGAACTGTTAAGGCTCCATGGATTGATGAGGAATTGAAAAACTGTACGGTTGAAAGAGATGGGGCAAAAGGATTGGCTAATAAGTCTGGCTGCACATCTGACTGGATGACTTACTGCAAATTGAGAAATGGTGTGACTCAACAAAAAAAAGAAGACTCTGTCACACCCTGATCTGTTTCACCTGTCTTTGTGCTTGTCTCCACCCCCCACCAGGTGTCTCCCATCTCCCCCCATTATTCCCTGTGTATTTATACCTGCGTTTTCTGTTTGTCTGTTGCCAGTTCGTCTTGTCCTGTCAAGTCCTACCAGCGTGTTCCCGTGGTTCCCGTGGTTCCCGTGGTTCCCGTGGTTCCCGTGGTTCCCGTGGTTCCTGTGCGCTAGTTTTTCTTTTTTCCAATAGTCTTCCCAGTTCTGACATTTCTTCCTGCCGTCCTGTACCTGTCTGCCTCTGATGTGGATTACTACTCTTTGTCTGCCTTGACCTACTGATTGCCTGCCGTCCTGTACCTGCATGACTCTGATTAGGATTATGGCTCTTTGCCTGTCCCTTGTACTATATAAACTCTGAGACTCGTACTATCCGCCTCATGTGTCTTCATCTGGGTCTTAGCCTGAGCCTTGATATAAACTGTATTAAGAAGCCAAGATCAATGATATAAAGAATGATGTAACAAAACTTTGGACTACTTTAAATGAAATTATGGGCAGAAAGACAAATTCAACTCCATTTTTCTATCGGATGGCTTTTTCATCACAACCATTTGATGACAGTTAAGTGGGCAAACTTAGGCCGTAAATGCCAACAAAGAACAGTAAGCCATCGTATTCATGCATAAAAAACAACTAATAGAAGTTAGAATTTTGTAAAGTTAGTGTGGGAAAGGAAGAAAAAATGTTAACATTCAATAATGACAAACCTCCTGGCATTGACAACTAAGATGGAAAGCTACTGAGGATGGTAGCTGACTCTATTTCCACTCCTATCTGTCATACCTTTAATCTGAGCCTAGAGGAAAGTATTCGTCCTCATGCCTGGGGGGAAACCAAAGCAATTCCGCTACCCAAGAGTGGTAAAGCGGCCTTTACTGGTTCTAACAGCAGACCTATAAGGTGGCTGCCAGCCCTTAGGAAATTGTTGGAAAGAATTGTTTGACCAAATACAATGCTATTTCTCTGTAAACAAATTAACAGACTTTCAGCATGCTTATAGAGAAGGGCATTCAACATGTACTGCACTGACACAAATAACTGATGATTGGTTGGATTCAGAGCTATCTATCTAATAGACCTCAAAGGGTTTTATTTAATGGAAGCTTTAAAGTGTGGCGTACAGCAGGGCTGCTCTCTAGGCCCTCTACTCTGTTCTATTTTTACCAATGATCTGCCACTGGCATTAAACAAAGCATGTGTGTCCATGTATGCTGATGAGTCAACCATATACACATCAGCAACCACAGCTAATGAAGTCACTGAAACCTTTAACAAAGAGTTGCAGTCTGTTTTGGAATTGGTGGCCAGTAATAAACGGGTCCTGAACATCTCTAAAACTAAGATCATTGTATTTGGTACAAATCATTCCCTATGTTCTAGACCTCAGCTGAATCTAGTAATGAATGGGCAGCAGGTAGCCTTAGGCAGCAGGTAGCCTAGTGGTTAGAGCGTTGGACTAGTAACCGAAAGTTGAGGAGAGACTGACTGCATCCTCTTTTTTTATCAGAAACATGAATGTGTTAAGTCCCAAATTGTTTGCATAGACAACTGACACACAGCTCTGACACACACTTACCCCACCAGACATGCCACCAGGGGTCTTTTCACCGTCCCCAAATCCAGAACAAATTCAAGAAAAGGTACAGGATTGTCATGACGTGGCCCTCTTTGGGGATAGCGTGCCTTCCCCCTCTCTCCCGCCTACACCCAGGCTTCTGTTATCTCAGGTCGTAAATTCCTGGAGGAGACTCTCTCCACCAGTATATGCAGAAAGAGACCCATAGAGAGAACAAAGGAATTTCTTCCACATCACAGAACTTGAGAACTGAACAATATCCATGTTTGGGAGAATGTGTACACGGTCGGGGGAGAATCCAGCTACGACCGGTCCATTTTGTTTAATGTTTGTGAAACTCATGAGAGACAATACAGCCACATTACCATAACTCTGTTTATAGAAGAGTCTCAGTTGTGAGGCTTGCATCTAATTGTTGTATAAAATGAATGAGTAAAGACGAAACTATTTGTGAAATTATGTAATGTGATTTAAACTGTTTAATGAAGGAAACTCCAATTCCCTTTGGAGTTTAACTAAGTCATAGGCCCGCCCCATGAGCACAGACATTGATCTGGCGTCATGGGACAGCCCTTTCCTACTGTTCCGAATAAAAACCCCACCTGGGTACACCCACTTCAGACCATGCGTACCTCGATTACCGAGAGGGCTAAGGTTTGAGTAGAGACCATGCATACCTCGGTCAGCTGAGGGAGCAAAGGTTGGAGAAGAGACCACAAATGGTTTTTGAATTCTTAACCATACCATGTGCTTAAACTCTGAGACTATGGATCTGACAGAATAAGAGCAACTCTTCGATACTAATTACTAGTCTGCAGCTAGAAATTATGTACCATTGAATGCGACAACTGCCGAAAGATCTATTCTATAAGAACATTTCTTAATGGTACTCTGAAGTACCCATTCTAACCACGAAAGACTTCTTATAAGAGAGAGAGGGGCGGATGAACTTTCCAACAGAAAGACGGACGATCCCAAGAAAGATCACGACGACACACTGAGCGTAAATATATATTGATTGCAATTATTCCCGAATGAGTGAGCGTTTGTGTGCAAAGGATTAGCATTTCAATGAATATAATTATCAACTGTGTAGTGACTCATTTGTGTATTTCACGCCTTTCTCAGTCCACACCCACTTCCCTTTTGTCCACCAAGCCACCATACCGGCTTATCCCACTAGGGAAACTCCACTATAATTTCCTTGTAACCGTATCTACTGTTTGTTTATGCATTTCTGTGATTATTTAGTTAGTTAGTAAATAAATGATTGAGACAATTGATGTATGGATGATTCATAGTAAAGACTGGGTTCGTGCAGATAACCAACAATTTACAACGTTCGGAAGGAGACTAACGTGAGGTAAAGAATAATTCATTAATTAGAAGACTAATTGATCAGATATTAAAATATCAAGTTATATTAGGAAAATTATAACTTTGTAATCTGAATATTTTCCTTGGTGCCCCGACTTCCTAGTTAATTACATTTACATGATTAGTTTAATCACGTAATAATAATTACAGAGAATTGATTTGATAAAATAACAGTCTTCACTTTAATGATGCCAAAGACACGACAGGATCATAAAGATCCATTATTGCATGGAACTCTGTTCCATCTCATATTGCTCGAATGAATATCAAACCTGGTTTCAGAAAACAGATAAAGCAACACCTCACGGCACAAGGCCTCTCCCCTATTTGACCTAGATAGTTTGTGTATGTATTGGTATTGATATGTCGGCTACGTGTGCCTTTTTTAAATATATTTTTGTATTGATGTAGTTCTGTCCTTGAGCTGTTCTTGTCTATTAACACTGGCTTCTCTGGCATTATCATTGATGTCAAGGCTCCTCCCTGCTCTCAACATGCTGATGGTTGCCTTTGATGTCATGCCCACAGGTGTTCAGACAGCTGCCTCTCAGAAGAGGACTACTTTGTTCATCACTCTTACCAAGCACCTGGACATGCCATGTCAGAGTGTCAGCGTGTCAGGTGGCGTGGCCGGGAGTGCTGCAGTACAGTGGTCAGAGGGTAGGGATACATTAAGACACGTCCAGAGGGTACATGAGAGAAGATGTCTGGGTATGTATGGCCGGATGCTATGAGGTCAGGAGAGAGAAGAGAACTGAAGGAAGGATGGATAGAAAGCAAGAAAACAATACTTTATGAGGGAATGAGGAGCATAGAAGTTGCTCTTCAAAAAATATAAATGTAGCTTTGCTTCCAAGCCCTAGTGCTGACCAAAATACATTTTTTGGTTATTAAACTACTTAGGGAGCAGTGGGGCGCCCCACTCCAAACACTACCCGGTGAAATATGAGGCGCCAAATTCAAAATCCAAAAGTTGAATTATTAAACATTCATCAATATACAATTGTTGCATAGTCATCAACAGCTCTGATTCTTGGCAATATCACAGCGTTGTCAGATTTCAAAAAGGCTTTACGGCGAAAGCACAACATTTGATTGTTTGAGGGTAGCACCTCTAATATTTATGCATTAGCATAAATCCATAACCCAACACGGGTCTCACAAAACGCATAAAATCGCTAATATAAAATTGCTTATCTTTGATGAACTTCTGCTGAGGGCTTCCCAAGTGTCCAATGAAGACAATCCATTCTTCTTTGGTTAGAAAAAGTAATTTATTATATCCATAAATCTCCGTTTGGTTGGCGCGTTATGATAATAAAATCCACCGTTGAGTCGCCCATTGAACCGTGAAGAGAACACGTTCAAATTATACCTATACACTTTCTACAAACAAATCAAACATCATTTTTAATGTATCCTTAGGGATCCTTTTGGGTATATTTGCGTTAATATTTCAACCGGACGATAACGTGAACGATAGGAAAGGAAAATAAAGTGGTGCGCGTTCACAATCTCGCCGCGCGCGTCAAACCTTGTTTACAAAAGTGGTCGCCTGACAATTTCCTCTCTCTCTCTCCGTTCTGGTCACTGCTAGAATTCCCAGTCTTTGACTGTTGACATCTAGTGGAAGCCATAGGTACTGCAGTCTCAGTCCTACATAAAGTTGTATGCAATAGGCACAATGGAGAAGATGCTCATTTACAAAAAAAAAATGTCAAATCCGGATGGATTTTCCTCTGGTTTTCGCCTGCTATATCACTTCTGTTATACTCACATACATTATCTTCTTAGGGAGTGGTGGGGCGCTAGCGACACTACCAGGCACTACCAGGTGAAATGCAAGGCGCAAAATTCAAAATCCAAAAGTTGAATTATTAAACATGCATCAATATACAAGTGTTTCATACTCATCAAAAGCTCTGCTTCTTGGCAATATCACAGCGTTGTCAGATTTCAAAAAGGCTTCACGGCGAAAGCACTACATTTGATTGTTTGAGGGTAGCACCTTCAATATTTTGCATTACCATGAATTCATTAGCCAGCGCGCGGTCCATAGAAAATGCATTTCACAGGGAAAACCTATGCCTTACCTTTTGTAGAACTTCTGCTGAGGGCTTCCTAAGTGTCCAACGAAGACAATCCATGGGTATTTGGTTAGAAAAAGTCATTTATTATATCCATAAATCTCTGTTTGGTTGGTGCCTTGTGTTCAGAAAATCCAACGTGAAGAGACCGCGTTCAACTAAACCTATAAACTTTTCCTCAACAAAACAAAAAACAATTAAAATGCATCCTTAGCTTATCTTTTATGAATAGAAGTGATAATATTTCACTTGGATGGTCACCTAAACGTTATATAAGTCAAATAAAGTGGACCGCTCAGCCAAACGTGCGCCCAAAAACGTGCAACCGAAAAAGAGCTCCTCTCACCAAAACCCCCTGCCTATTCAACACATTAGTTCCGATTGCTTTGAAACATTATATATAGACTGCTGACATCCAGTGGAAGCCATAGGTACTACATTCAGTGTCCTGATATAAAGGGTTTTCAATAGGCTCTCTCTCAAAGTGGGCCATAAGCCACCAGAATGACATTTCCGGATGGAATTTTCTCTGGTTTTTGCCTGCCAAATGAGTTCTGTTATACTCACAGACATTATGTTAACACTTTTGGAAACCTCAAAGTGTTTCCTATCCAATAGTACTAATTATGTGCATATCTTATTTTCTGAGCCTGAGTGGCAAGCATTTTACTTTGGGCACACCAGACGCTCACCCCAGCTGCCGCTCCTAGAGAGGTTAAACAACTAATTGACCTACGTCGGTTCACTTACTTGAATTCCTTTTAGTTCTGTATTTTTTTGTGAGCTCAACACGCCACTTCCATAGACTAGAGAGAAATCAAATCATTCCTGAGACAAAAATTATTTATGTGGGATTCTGAGCTGAAATTAGTTGTAGTTTTCATTAGGCAAATATTCAACCTAGTTCAGGGCAGAAACGTGGCGATTAACTACAATCAAATTTCAATCAAATTTATTCATGAAGCCCTTACATCAGCTGACATCAAAAAGTGCTGTATAGAAACCCAGCCTAAAACCCCAAACAGCAAGCAATGCAGGTGTAGAAGCGCGGTGGCTAGGAAAAACTCCCTAGAAAGGCCTGAACCTAGGAAAAAACCTAGAGAGGAACCAGGCTATGAGGGGTGGCCAGTCCTCTTCTGGCTGTGCCGGGTGACCATAATCCATTGTGCCTATTCCTTCCGGCTCAGACAGAGATGGATAGCCTACACACAGACCGCATGAGAGAGAAATGTACACAACACAATTAAGAGGGGGATAGAGACAGTTGGTGAGTATCGCTACCGGATTGATAGTTGTAGTAGTTACATTAAATGTTACATTTTTTGTTGTTTCTCTGTAATACTACTAGCCACCTGGTTTTATGAAATTGACTTTAGCTACCCCAGATAGGTTCCCAGTCTCCCAACCAATGCCTAAATTCAATCCGATCAAGCGTTAACCAGCGATAGCAGACACCTGCATAGATGTTTTAGCGGTGTCCGTCAAATCGGTGAGCAGCTACTCATGTTCATTGTCATAAAGCCATACCTGCCCCACTCATGTTAGAATTTCAGAACGAGAAAGTGTAGGCTATATAGAAATAATTTCTAAATAACTAAACTAAATAATGAGGATTTCTATCATCCTAACTGAGGTGTATATCACATCTCACATTCAAACTTATAAACAAACTTACTCCATCTGATATGAATTCCCGTGGCAATGGCATTGGAATAATTCATTTGAATGCTAGAAGCCTGATCCAAAAGTTGGACTTTATTGACATTTTGGTCTCACAATCAAATGTTGACGTACTGATTGTATCTGAATCGTGGCTGTGTGATTCTGTGCCTGATTCAGATGTTTGGGTACAATATTTATAGAGCTGATAGAGTTGGTAGAGGTGGTGGTATTGCGATTTATGTAAAATGCTGCTTGAATGCTTCTGTGTCCATATCAACCTCTGTCCCAAAGCAATATGAATGTCTAGTTTTAAATGTGGTACTTGGTCATAATGCTCAGCTAACTCTAGCAGGGGTATATCGCCCCCCCTCAGCTCCTCCTTGTACTCTATGCAAATTATCTGATATACTGTCTAATTATGCAAACTCTGAATTACTGATTTTGGGAGATTTTAAACTGGATTGGCTCTCCCCAGTATCCGATAAATTAAAAGACATTTGTACTGAACTAAATCTAACTCAGCTGATAACTAAACCAACCCGTCCCAACTTTAAGAACCCAGTGAAATCTACTCTACTAGATATTATTCTAACAAATACCCCCCATAAATACACAGCCAGTGGGGTTTTTGCAAATGATATCAGTGACCACTGCCCTATTGCTTGTATTAGAGATACCAGGCTGAAACACTGTGATCCCTGTATAATCTCTAAGAGAAATTATAAACATTTCTCACAGCAAGCTTTTATCCTTGACTTAGATCACTCTGAGCTTTTATCCACTTGCTGCATTCTGGACCCTGTTTTAGCCTTTGCTTTTTTCTTTTCTATTGTTTTGATCCAAGATGGCGTAGCAGTTAGACGTGTATTTGTCTTGTCCCGTCCTGTCCTGTGTAAATATCGTCTTTATAATATTTTTATATATTTTCTTCACATATCTTTTTATATGTTCTCTCTAAAATCCAACTTCAAAACAGTCTCCTGCAACCTGCCTCACCCAATGTGGTGCGGATCTGTGGTTTTTTGTTGTTGTTTTTTTCCGAATCTGGTCAAATAACAACTAGCTAACGTTAGTATTTAGCTTACTTTTGCTAGCGGGCATCAGCTAACCTTCAGCTCGGAAAAGCTCTCGCCCCTCGTATAACACGACTAAACCTGAGCTTACCGGACCTATTTTTATTTATTTTTTCCCTCCATATCCCCGGATCCCTACCGCAAGTTGGACATTTTTCAACTGGATCTTGCAGCTAGCTAGCTGCTACCTGAGTGCCATCGGTCTCATAGCAATACACCAATTAGCCTGAAGCTAGCCCTTCTCCCGGCTGACTGAGGAGTTTCAGCACGCTGCTGGGCTACAACTCCTATCCGGACCCGCTTCTACTGCCGGTGTGGAGACCTACCGGGCCTTCTCAAGTGGACTGCCGACGTTATCTGCCCGAGGGAGATATTTCAACAGCCCTCCGACGCGACGTCACCTGAACGCCCATCAGCTAACTGCGGCCTGCTAACGTCTCGCGCTGTCCAGAGCATATCGGCTGCTAGCTAATTCAGGTCCATCGGACAATTTCTTGTGCCACTATACCTAGTTGTGCCAACTGGCCTGGTCCCCTTCACCACACGAAACCCCATCACAACTGGTCTACTGACGGAAACGCGCGTGAGGAGGCTATAAACAGACTTCCTCCGTCTTTGTTAGCCGGCCTGCTAGACGTTGCTAGCTTGTTACCCCGGCTAGCTGTCTGAATCGCCTTGTCCCCAACCAGCCTCACTACTAACTTGACCCTTATGTTCACTAGGCTAAGCATGCCTCTCCTCATTGTCAATATGCCTTGTCCATTGCTGTTCTGGTTAGTGTTTATTGCCTTATTTCACAGTAGAGCCTCTAGCCCTGCTCAATATGCCTTATCCAACCCTTTAGTTCCACCTCCCACACATGCGATGACATCACCTGGTTTAAATCTTTCTAGAGACATTATCTCTTTCATCACCACTCAATGCCTAGGTTTACCTCCACTGTATTCACGTCCTACCATACCATTGTCTGTACATTATGCCTTTAATCTATTTTATCACCCCTGAAACCTGTTATTTTTACTCTCTGTTCCAAACGTCCTAGACGACCAGTCATTATAGCCTTTAGCCGTATCCTTATCTTACTCCTCCTCTGTTCCTCTGGTGATATAGAGGTTAATCCAGGCCCTGCAGTGCCTAGCTCCACTCCTATTCCACAGGCCCTCTCATTTGTTGACTTCTGCAACCGTAAAAGCCTTGGTTTCATGCATGTCAACATTAGAAGCCTCCTCCTAAGTTTGTTTTATTCACTGCCCTAGCACACTCTGCCAACCCGGATGTCCTAGCCGTGTCTGAATCCTGGCTTAGGAAGACCACCAGTAACACTGAAATTTCCATCCCTAACTATAACATCTTCAGACAAGATAGAACGGCCAAAGGGGCGGCGTTGCTATCTATTGCAGAGATAGCCTGCAGAGTTCTGTCTTGCTTTCCAGGTCTGTACCCAAACAATTTGAACTTTTACTTTTAAAAATCTGCCTTTCTAGAAACAAGTCTCTCATTGTTGCCGCTTGCTATAGACCACCCTCTGCCCCCAGCTATGCTCTGGACACCATATGTGAACTGATTGCCCCCATCTATCTTCAGAGTTCGTGCTGCTAGGTGACCTAAATTGGGACATGCTTAACACCCGGCCATCCTACAATCTAAGCTTGATGCCCTCAACCTCACACAAATCATATTTGAACCTACTAGGTACAATCCCAAAGCCGTAAACACGGGAACCCTCATAGATGTAATCCTAACTAACTTGCCCTCCAAATACACCCTGCTGTTTTCAACCAAGATCTCAGTGATCACTGCCTCATTGCCTGCATCCGTAATGGGTTTGCAGTCAAACGCGATCTCCTCTCATTACTGTTAAACGTTCCTAAAACACTTCAGCGAGCAGGCCTTTCTAATTGACCTGGCCAGGGTATCCTGGAAGGATATTGACCTCATCCCGTCAGTAGAGGATGCCTGGTTATTCTTTAAAAGTGCCTTCCTCACCATCTTAAATAAGCATGCCCCATTCAAGAAATTTAGAACCAGGAATAGATATAGCCCTTGGTTCTCTCCAGACCTGACTGCCCTTGACCAGCGCCAAAAACATCCTGTGGCGTTCTGCATTAGCATCGAACAGCCCCGTGATATGCAACTTTTCAGGGAAGTCAGGAACCAATATACGCTGGCAGTTAGGAAAGCCAAGGCTAGCTTTTTCAAGCAGAAATTTGCCTCCTGTAACACAAACTCCAAAAGTTCTGGGACACTGTTAAGTCCATGGAGAATAAGAGCACCTCCTCCCAACTGCCCACTGCACTGAGGATAGGAAATACTGTCACCACCGATAAACCCACAATAATTGAGAATTTCAATAAGCATTTTTCTATGGCTGGCCATGCTTTCCACCTGGCTACCCCTACCCGGTCAACAGCCCTGCACCCCCTCAGCAACTCGCCAAAGCCTCCCCACTTCTCCTTCTCCCAAATCCAGTCAGCTGATGTTCTAAAAGAGCTGCGAAATCTGGACCCTTACAAATCAGCCGGGCTAGACAATCTGGACCCTTTCTTTTTAAAATTATCTGCGAAATTGTTGCAACCCCTATTTACTAGCCTGTTTAACCTCTCTTTCGTGACGTCTGAGATTCCCAAAGACTGGAAAGCAGCTGCGGTCATCCCCCTCTTCAAAGGGGAGACACTCTTGACCCAAACTGTTATAGGCCTATATCCATCCTTCCCTGCCTTTCTAAGGTCTTTGAAAGCCAAGTTAACAAACAAATTACCGACCATTTCGAATCCCACCGTACCTTCTCCGCTATGCAATCTGGTTTCAGGGCTGGTCATGGGTGCACCTCAGCCACGCTCAAGGTCCTAAATGACATCATAACCGCCATCGACAAGAGACATTATTGTGCAGCTGTTTTCATTGATCTGGCCAAGGCTTTCGACTCTGTCAATCACCGCATCCTTATCGGCAGACTCGACAGCATTGGTTTCTCAAATGACTGCCTCGCATGGTTCACCAATTACTTCTCCGACAGAGTTCAGTGTGTCAAATCAGAGGGCCTGTTGTCCGGGCCTCTGGCAGTCTCCATGGGGTGCCACAGGGTTCAATTCTTGGGCCGACTCTTTTCTCTGTATACATCAATGATGTCGCTCTTGCTGCAGGTGAGTCTCTGATTCACCTCTATGCAGACGACACCATTCTGTATACTTCTGGCCCCTCTTTGGACACTGTGTTAACTACCCTCCAGACGAGCTTCAATGCCATACAACTCTCCTTCCGTGGCCTACAACTGCTCTTAAACGCATAAGTAAAACTAAATGCATGCTCTTCAACCGATCGCTACCGCACCTGTCCCCCGTCCAGCATCACTACTCTGGGCGGTTCTGTCTTAGATTACGTGGAAAACTACAAATACCTAGGTGTCTGGTTAGACTGTAAACTCTCCTTCCAGACTCACATCAAACATCTCCAATCTAAAATTAAATCTAGAATTGGCTTCCTATTTCGCAACAAAGCTTCCTTCACTCATGCTGCCAAACTTACCCTCGTAAAACTGACCATCCTACCGATCCTCGACTTCGGTGATGTAATTTACAAAATAGCCTCCAATACTCTACTCAACAAACTGGATGCAGTCTATCACAGTGCCATCCGTTTTGTTACCAAAGCCCCATATACCACCCACCACTGCGACCTGTACACTCTCGTAGGCTGGCCTTCACTTTACACTCGCCGCCATATCCACTGGCTCCTGGTCATTTACAAGTCCCTGCTAGGTAAAGTCCCACCTTATCTCAGCTCGCTGGTCACCTTAGCAGCACCAACCCGTAGCACACGCTCCAGCAGGTATATCTCACTGGTCACCCCCAAAGCCAATTCCTCCTTTGGCCGACTCTCCTTCCAGTTCTCTGCTGCCAATGACTGGAACGAACTTCAAAAATCTCTGAAACTGGAGACACTTATCTCCCTCAACAGCTTTAAGCACCAGCTGTCAGAGCAGTGTACAGACCACTGTACCTGTTTATAGCCCATCTGTAAATAGCCCAACCAACTACCTCATCCCCTACCGTATTTATTTATTTATCTTGTTCCTTTGCACCCCAGTTTTTCTACATTGCACATTCATCTACTGCACAGTTTTCTTTTACCATTCCAGTGTTAAATTGCTATATTGTAATTACTCTGCCACCATGGCCTATTTATTGTCTTACCTTCCTTATCCTACCTCATTTGCACTCTTTGTATATAGATTTCTTTTTTTCCTACTGTATTATTGACTGTATGTTTGTTTTATTCCATGTGTAACTCTGTGTTGTTGTGTGTCGAACTGCTTTGCTTTATCTTGGCCAGGTCGCAGTTGTAAATGAGAACTTGTTCTCAACTTGCCTACCTGGTTAAATAAAGGTGAAATAAATAAATAAATAAATAAAATACCTCTATGTCTGATAAACATGCCCCGCTTAAGAATCACAGAGTAAGAAACCGAACCAGTTCTTGGTTCTCTCCTGAATTGTCAGGTCTTTTCCTGCAAAAGAATCGGGCCTGGGCCTTGGCGAGGGAAAACAGGTACTCCAGCTGATTGGCTGTTTATTAGGCAATTGAGAAATAAATGTACTGCAGCTGTCAAAAGGGCAAAATCGAATTACTTCCTTAACGCTATGACAGATTCTGCAGGAGATCCTGCAAAATTCTGGAAAACCGTTAATTCACTGAAACGGGGAAATTCTGCTGTTTCTCTTCCTAAGCAAATTAGCTCAGACTCCTGTATTTTAAGTGATAAAAAATGATATTTGTGATGCTTTTAATAAGCATTTTATCTCTGCTGGTTTTTTTATTTGAAAGGAAAAGTGGCCATTGTGGTACTGGCCAGTTAGTTGATTTTTCGTCTTGCTTTTCAACCGTTACTCTGAAAAATGGTAACCCTGTTTTTAGTTTCCAGAAAATAACTGAAGCAGAGGTTCTAGCTGCCCTGTGTGCCATTGATACTAAGAAATCTCTAGGCGCGGACAATTTAGACCCGTACTTACTTAAGTGTGCTGCACCTATCATTGCTGGTTCAGTGACACACATCTTTAATCTAACATTAAGCACAGGAAATATCCCTAAGGTGTGGAAAGCAGCTTTTGTTCTGCCATTACATAAGGGAGGTGACGGTAGTGATTTGGATAACTATCGACCCATTTCTAGGCTCCCTTGTCTGGCAAAGATCCTAGAATCTTTAGTTAACAAACAGTTACAATCTTTCTTTCTGCTAACAGTATTCTTAGCACCAATCAATCTGGTTTTAGATCTAAACACAGTACCACATCGGCCACTATGCTTGTTGTAAATTATATTGCAAATGCCTTAGATGATAGAAAGCATTGTGCTGCGTTGTTTATAGATTTGTCTAAAGCTTTTGACACTGTAGACCATACCAACCTTTTGAGTAAGCTGTCATCTATAGGACTGGGCACTGATGCCTGCCGATGGTTTTATGACTATCTTAAAGATAGAACTCAGGCCGTCATGGTCGACGGGGTCAAGTCTGACCTCTTACAGTTACTTAAAGGGGTCCCTCAGGGTTCAATAATTGGCCCACTATTGTTCTCACTTTATATAAATAACATTTTTATGTCCGTTTTAGATTATGGTGATATTATTTATATGCATGCATCGGCAAATATATTAAAACCACTGGATGCTATTTACCATTGTGCACTCAGGTTTATCACGGGTGATGGTTACAAAACTCATCACTGTATCCTATATCAACATGTGGGTTAGGCCTCTCTATCTGTGAGGCGAGAGCAACATGCTCTTTTGTTTATTTATAAAGCACTTCTTTTAAAACTACCTCCATATATATCATCATTAATTTTAATTAGATATACAAATTTTATGACCAGATCAAAGATGTGGATTACATTAGAAACTCCTGCGGTCTCCACAGAGTTGGGAAGGACTGCCTTCAGTTCCTTTGCACCTTATTTATGGAACAAACTGCAGATCAAACTTAAGCTAGCCACTCTGGTGTCCCTTGCCCATTTAAAAAATGTGATGGAGGATCAATATGATGTTGTCTGTGATTGTTTCTGTTGAACTGTGTCTGTGTTTTGTATGTTTTAAAATGTTCTTGTCTGTATGCCTAGAACTGTACATGTCAACATGTTTACACAGGGCACAGCCGTAAAAGAGATCCAGGTCTCAGTCTGTTTTCCCCTGTTAAAATAAAGATAAAAAAACAAACAAAAAAAAAACAGGCTGGATGGAATTTATTTTATTTAGACTCACATTCCTTTAAATCTTTTACCCAGATTTCAGTAGAGACGCAGAGAAGCATATTTAGCATCTTTAAAAAAAGAACCACCAGTCAGTAGGATACAGACAGCGCAAGAGGTATGCTTAGATATGCAGAAACATTTACATATTGTTTTACATAGAAATTAAGCATGATGATTATGGCTCCAGATTGCAGGAAAAAGCCATTTCAGGTACCCCCCAGCCATCTTCACGTACTTTGTGCCCCCTCATGCGCCCCTGGTTGGTAATAATCAGTCTTGAAAGTATGCCTTATTTACGTTGAAGAACTGGAAAAAGGATTTTGTACGACAGCTCTGCAGCATACTTAGGCAGATGACTCAAAGGCAGTACAGTATGGGGAGCACAGAGATAACGCTAGATGGCTGTCTGGCTGTCTGGCTGGCTGGCTGCTACTGCCTGAGCAGAGACGAGATGATGAAATGAAAAATAATATACACTTAAATATTGTATTATTTAATAGTAATGTCCTATTTTCTATTGATGTCTACCCAATGTGGACCTGACAGAGACAATGGAATATTTAAAATGTTTTGGCAATTGAAAGTTCACTATTTTTGGCTTTGGAATTTCCATTAAAAAGCTCTACTGTCATTGGAATGTCATTATTTAATCATGCATTTAATGTTTTAAAAAATTCTCTAAACTGAAATCGGAATCCATTATTATTTTTTAATAACAGAACCGAAACCGAACTGACCTCAAAAAGCACTAATCGCTCAGCACTACCAAACACACATGCATGCGCACACACCCTTACACACACACGCAGGGGAAATACCTAGAGAGAAAGTGTGGAGACCAGAAGACCTGTGTCCAAGCATTGCCCACTGAACGCTCAGGTTACTTTAGACATGAGATCCCAGGCCAGGGCTAATTCATTCTCGGGCGTTATCCCTGGTAATTAGCCGGTGGCTCCTGTTCTAGTGGGGGACATGGAGCAGCGTCTCAGGTAATCTGGAGTCATGGATGTGGAGGTCAGGACAGGGCACCGTGGAGGGTCTGCCTGCGCCTGGTCTGCTCCTCATCCAGCATACTGCCTGTCTAGGGCGCCGGAGGGAGGCAAGGAGGGCTGTAGGGATGGATGGAGGGCAGGAGGGAGGTGGAGTGGGGAGACGTCTCAGCACTGTTTTCCTCCAGACTCTCAATTCGGATTCTAATGTGTCAGGACCACCCACAGGTGATCAAACAAGATGAATGCCAAGAGGAATTCTATAGGGGATAGACAGAAAACAACAAGGGAAGCTATAGGGGTCAACTGTGGGGAAATAACTGAGATGGAGGGAGATGGAGAGAGAGAGAACCACACTCTTTAATAACTACTGACAGACAGCAGACAGACATCTCGAGGGGCACAGTTGCACATTGCTATAACAGTGTTCATTATCCGGATGCATTTACTAAATATTGGCCTAGAATTGAAGAAACTATGATCCTAGCTTTCCCACTGTAATATGTAACAAGAAGGAGGCCTTTTAGGCCTCACTCCCCCCTATCTGAGATAACTACTGCAGCCCTCATCCTCCACTTACAACACTCGTTCTGCCAGTCACATTCTGCTAAAGGTCCCCAAAGCACACACATCCCTGGGTCGCTCCTCTTTTCAGTTCGCTGCAGCTAGCGACTGGAACGAGCTGCAACAAACACTCAAACAGGACCGTTTTATCTCCATCTCTTCAATTAAAAACTCAATCATGGACACACTTAATGACAGTTGTGGCTGCTTCGCGTGATGTATTGTTGTCTCTATCTTCTTGCCCTTTGTGCTGTTGTCTGTGCGCAATAATGTTTGTACCATGTTTTGTGCTGCTACCATGTTGTGCTGCTGCCATGTTGTGTTGCTAACATGTTGTTGTCATGTTGTGTTGCTACCATGCTGTGTTGTCATGTGTTGCTGCCATACTATGTTGTTGTCTTAGGTCTCTCTTTTTGTAGTGTTGTGGTGTCTCTCTTGTTGTGATGTGTGTTTTGTCCTATATTTTTGTTTTATTTAACATTTTTAATCCCAGCCGCCTTCCCCGCAGGATCCTTTTGCCTTTTGGTAGGCCGTCATTGTGAATAAGAATTTGTTCTTAAGACCTGCCTAGTTAAACAAAGGTTAAATTAAAATACAGAAAATAAAATAAAGGAGAGAGATGAGAGATACAGAATAGTGTGAGCAATGAGATGAAAACAGGGTGGAGAGATAGGGGATCGAGAGAAAGACAGAGAGATAGTGAGTTTAATGAAGAGTCTTCGTTCAGCTGCAGAGTTCATACAGATATGCAGAGTGGCAGCTGTGAAATAATACAGTCAACCCAGCTTCGCCTTACTCTGACAGATACACAATAAATAAACAATGCCAATACCCTGAAATGACATGTTTTTATTATCCCTCACTCAGTGTCTCATACTCTGAAAACTATAACAGAGAATGTATGTGTGTTGAGGGAGGACTAGAAATCATGTTACTATACCAGCTGATCATATAACATTGAATCGTGTGAGAAAATGACGATATACTGTAGCTGGCTATACAGCCTTACTCCTCACAGCTGCAAGGACATAGCAGTACACACAGACACTGTCAAACATTAATTATTGTTGTGCTTGCTTGCTCTTTCTCTCACACACATGCGCGCGCACGCACACACACACACATTTCAGATCCATATGGCGTCTGCCAATTCTTACGACAGCTCTTCCTTGGAACATGATGGTGGCAGGAGTACACAAATAACTTTCATTCAATTAGGACCAATGAAGAGGCTTAATATTGCAATAATGGAGACATTATTCTAATTATAACTGCCACTTGAATTAAAAAAGCGAGATGAGTTTATACATTAAAAGTTGATGATGACATTCTACTGAGGACAACATTGCATTTTGTATAATCTTCATCTTCATCATCAACTTCATTATCAGACATACATGATAGTGTGAAAGTATAGTGTTAAATCATACCATCCCATCCAGCCATTATCTGTGTAACTATCTGTGTTTAAACATCCTGCTGCCTGCAGACTCAGTGTCCTGGCACTAACTATACTGTGAGTGGACATCTAGTTTCCACAGATGTGGTGAAACCCAAGGAGAGTAGTCCATCTCTGTGGTGGTGGGGAAAAGACAGAGACAACAGTAACGTCTGTACTTACTGCTAACCTTTTCCCTGGCTTGACCAGAAACACATCCAACACGTCCCACATTTTATAGAAGCTGGATAAGGCTCTTTAACACTTTCACTTGCTCTTTTCCTCTATGTTGCTTTGTCTTGTTCCCCAGGGCCCGGTTAACCAGTAGCGATGGAACAGAGGCTTACTGAGTGTTTTAACGATGCATATATCCTACAATGGCCGAAGATGTAACATGTTTCCCAAAACACCACGCAGAGAGAACGGTCGTTGAGGCAAGTGTTGATGCTGATAGGACTGAACGAAAGGCAGTGCTGCTCTCGGATCCGAATTCTCCATTCAAATCTTACCATAACAACATAATTATTACACAATACTGACGATGGATCAGCTCCTAAAGAGATATTATCACTTATCGCTGCAAATGTTAAAGGGATACTTCAAGATTTTGGCAACTAAGCCTTTTCTCTACTTCCCCAGAGTCAGATGAACTCGTGGAAACCATTCTTATGTCTCTCCTTGCAGTTCGAAGGAAGTTGCTAACTAGCGTTAATGCAATTGCTAACTAGTATTAGCGCAATGACTGGAATGACTAGACTTCTGAGCTTGCGTGAATGCTAGTTAGCATTGGCTCGCACAACTACCTCTAACTTCCTTCATACTGGATGCAGAGACATAAACATGGTATCCATGAGTTCATTGGACTCTGGGGAAGTAGATAAAGGGCTTCATTGCCAAAATCCTGAATTCTCCCTTTAAAGTGGCTTATTCTAATGCTTACCCTATAATAATGCACTAAATCAATATTTGGCACATCATGAAATATACTTAGGCAAAAATTACAGACAGAGGCCAAACAGTCAAATAAAATATAAAATTGATTTCAATATCATTGAAATGCAGTATATAGGTCTATGTAGCCTATACTGTAGGTAGGCTATTTATATTTTAATGCAGTCCTCTCGGTTTTCATTTGAAGCATATTTTTCACTTGTTTGTAACAATTGCAAAGACATTGGCAACTTTATTTGTAGTCAACTTCGTCATAAAATTATCAGCGCTCACAGAGAGACAGATAAACATCTTGATTCTATGTTTAGCAGAGATCTTCTGTGTATAGAGTAGCGTGGTAGAAAAAACAATGCATCTAACAACTTACTTGGCTGTTCTTTAAGTGGTCTGAGGCAGTTGTTAAAAAACAATATTTTTCAAGTGCAACTTTAGTAAAGATGGTTTTGGGAAACAGTTCAGAAATTTAACGATGCTCCTACGAAGGTTCTAATGATGCACTTAGCCTTAAAATGCTTTTGGAAAACCGGGACCTGGTTGGTAATTAATGGATTTAATTTAAAGTTGAGACCTTGGTGCCTATGGAAACACCCCTGCCCTGTGTACTCATGTGCTCAAGTGCTTTGTCTTCTGTAATTCTAGCACTCCTTCAAGGTGTCACTTCCGTTTCCCTCTCCACTTCTGGATAAAACACAAACACCTTGTTAATCTGCCAGAATCTGTCTCACCAAGGCTGGGATTCAATCTGATCAGTGGTGGATTTGTTTAATAGCGTTTGACATTTAAAGTTCCCAACCTAACACCTTGCTAAATGCAGAGGATCTCCTCCCTCCCCAAACACACACACACCTCATATTAGTCACATCACAACTACATGGTCACGCTATGGCACCTTTGAACAAGCGGTTTTACATTGCCAGTATGCTGTTAATATTCAGGCATCTTGTCAACCGTCGTCTCTCTAAGTACTTGAATATTTATGGGTATTAGGCCCTGGGTCTCGAAACCACCCTCTGTAACTGGATCCTGGACTTCCTGACCAGCAGGCCACAGGCTGTGAGGTAACAACACCTCCCACACTCTGACTCAACATGGGGCCCCCTAGCAATGGGGAACCCGTGAGGGCCTTCTATGCCTTCAGAGAATAATAATTGTTGTCATTTAAAAAAATAAATGTCCATTTAATCTTTCCAATAATATGTCAATGCTATTCTAATTATATTATTATTTTCAATGATATTCTAATTTCGTCTCTTCCGTTTGTGTTGGAAAAATCAGGATTTTTCTTTGGTGGTCTCTGGGGAGATAAATCAGCCATTGGCTAGGCCTTCAGAAACTTCATAGAAGGCATCTGCCATTCAATTGTATTATGGCAGAATTGTGGAGTGGAAGTTGACTCAACCAACCACATTTGGACTTATAATGGGTGGGGCTGTTTTTTATAAAAACATATGGAAACTTTTGCCTTTATGTTGGCCAACAGGTTACTGCGCAATAGCGAGCAGTAGTTTTCCCATGGCCTAGCTAGATAGCTTTTGTTGTAGCTAGGCTAGTTAAAAGTGGGTAGCAGCTGCAGCAGGTGTTATCGAAGAGGATGTTGTTGCTAATTTGTTAGCTTCTACCTTTTCAAGATGAACTTTGAACAAGCAGTTCAATTTCAAGTGATCATCATCTGGTGAGTGGAACTGTGCTTTTTATTGCAGCTTACGTGCTGTTGTTAGCCATCTCTTTGAAAATAACTTACTGTACGTGTGTGAAATATTGCTGCATTTAAACTGTACATCACCGGTTACTTTGTGTGCGGAATATGAAAGAAAAAGAAGTTTGCAATGGGAAGTAGTTGTACATTTAGATTGGGAAATGCTTAGCCTAATGGTTGTGGTTTTGTATTCTTATGATTGGGACCTTCTGGCTTATTATGTCAGCATGAATGGGCAACTTATCATTTCATCATGCTGTGTGTGACTACTGTCTTTTTCTCGGCCCTATATATGTAGGTTCTTAATTTGAGCCAGTTTGCTCCAGCAGAAATATAATTCTGCAGCAACAGGAACATCCTTTGATGTTGTCTCACTTGGTGATAGTGTGGTAGTGATGACATTAGGCTACCATAGGTTGTGTAAACAGTGTGGTTGTTATTGCTGTTAGCTTTATCCGTGCGGGTGCTGTCTCTGTGTGTGTGGCAACCCAAAGTGTGGCTCAACCTCAGGTCTGCTTGATTCAGCTAGGAGCATTAAGTTTCTGTTATTTTTATAGATTTTTGAGTTTGGTACAATGTGATGGAATAATTTATTTCACCACTGAAGGCCTACTATATGTCAAATAGTCACCGTTTGCCACTGCCACCCAAGGATGTGTCCCAGGCCCACTGCTGTACTCCCTGTTTACCCATGACTGCGTGGCGAATCACGACACCAACTCCATCATCAAGTTTGTTTACGACTCCAGAGTTGTAGGCCTAATCACTGAAAATGATTAGTCAGCCTACAGGGAGGAGGTCAGAGACCTGGCAGTGTGTTGCCAAAATAACAACCTCTCCTTCAATGTCAACAACGAGACTTTCGGGTCCCCGGACATCAAGGCTCAGAGACAGTCATTACCCACAAGCCATCAGACTACTGAATACCTTAACCGGGACTGACCGCCGATACAACAACAGTCTATTGCAATGACTCCCTGCACCTTAACACACATACACTCACTCACTCACACATTTGGCCTACCTTTATTTAACCAGGTAGGCCAGTTGAGAACAAGTTCTCATTTACAACTGCGACCTGGCCAAGATAAAGCAAAGCAGTGCGACACAAACAACAACACAGAGTTACACATGGAATAAACAAACGTACAGTCAACAACACAATAGAAAAAAAAAATCTATATACAGTGTGTGCAAATGAGGTAAGATTAGGGAGGTAAGGCAATAAATAGGCCGTAGTGGCGAAGTAATTACAATTTAGCAATTAAAAACTGGAGTGATAGATGTGCAGTAGATTAATGTGCAAGTAGAGATACTGGGGTGCAAAGGAGAAAAAAAAATGTGGATGAGGTAGTTGGATGGGCTATGTACAGGTGCAGTGATCTGTGAGCTGCTCTGACAGCTGATGCTTAAAGTTAGTGAGGGAGATATGAGTCTCCAGCTTCAGTGATCTTTGCAATTCGTTCCAGTCATTGGCAGCAGAGAACTGGAAGGAAAGGCGGCCAAGGGAGGAATAGGCTTTGGGGGTGACCAGTGAAATATACCTGCTGGAGCACATGCTACAGGTGGGTGCTGCTATGGTGACCAGTGAGCTGAGATAAGGCGGGGCTTTACCTAGCAAAGACTTATAGATGACCTGGAGCCAGTGGGTTTGGTGACGAATATGAAGCGAGGGCCAGCCAACGAGCGCATACAGGTCGCAGTGGTGGGTAGTATATGGGGCTTTGGTGACAAAACGGATGGCACTGTGATAGACTACATCCAATTTGCTAAGTAGAGTGTTGGAGGGTATTTTATAAATGACATCGGCGAAGTCAAGGATTGGTAGGATAGCCAGTTTTACGAGGGTATGTTTGTATGTTTGGCAGAATGTGTGAAGGATGCTTTGTTGCAAAATAGGAAGCCAATTCTAGATTTAATTTTGGATTGGAGATGCTTAACGTGAGTCTGGAAGGAGAGTTTACAGTCTAACCAGACACCTAGGTATTTGTAATTGTCCACATATTCTAAGTCAGAACCGTCCAGAGTAGTGATGAAGGACAGGCGGGCAGGTGCGGGCAACGATGCAAGAGCATGCATTTAGTTTTACATTTAAGAGCAGTTGGAGGCCACGGAAGGAGAGTTGTATGGCCTTGAAGCTCGTCTGGAGGTTAGTTAACACGGTGTCCAAAGAAGGGCCAGAAGTATACAGAATGGTGTTGTCTGCGTAGAGATGGATCAGAGAATCACCAGCAGCAAGAGCAACATCATTGATGTATACAGAGAAAAGAGTCTGCCCAAGAATTGAACCCTGTGGCACCCCCATAGAGACTGCCAGAGGTCCGGACAACAGTTCCTCCGATTTGACACACTGAACTCTGAGAAGTAGTTGGTGAATCAGGCGAGGCAGTCATTTGAGAAACCAAGGCTGTTGAGTCTGCCGATAAGAATGTGGTGATCAACAGAGTCGAAAGCTTTGGCCAGGTCAATGAATACGGCTGCACAGTATTGTCTTTTATTGATGGCGGTTATGATATAGTTTAGGACCTTGAGCGTGGCTGAGGTGCACCTATGAGCAGCTCGGAAACCAGATTGCATAGCGGAGAAGGTACAGTGGGATTCGAAATGATCGGTGATCTGTTTGTTAACTTGGCTTTTGAAGACCTTAGAAAGGCAGGGTAGGATAGATATAGGTCTGTAACAGTTTGGGTCTAGAGTGTCTTTGAAGAGGGGGATGACCGTGACAGCTTTCCAATCTTTGGGGATCTCAGACGATACGAAAGAGACTAGTAATAGGGGTTGCAACAATTGCGGTGGATAATTTTAGAAAGAGAGGGTCCAGATTGTCTAGCCCAGCTAATTTGTAGTGCTCCAGATTTTACAACTCTTCCAGAACATCAGCTACCTGGATTTGGGTGAAGGAGAAATAGTGGAGGTTTGGGAAATTTGCTGTGGGGGGTGCAGGGCTGTTGACCGGGGTAGGGGTAGCCAGGTGGAAAGCATGTCCAGCCGTAGAAAAATGCTTTTTGAAATTCTCAATTATCGTGGATTTATCGGTGGTGACAGTGTTTCCTAGCCTCAGTGCAGTGGGCAGCTGGGAGGAGGTGCTCTTATCCTCCATGGACTTTACAGTGTCCAATAACCTTTTGGAGTTTGTGCTACAGGATGCACATTTCTGTTTCAAAAAGCTAGCCTTTGCTTATCTAACTGCCTGTGTATATTGGTTCCTAACTTCCCTGAAAAGTTGCATATCGCGGGGGCTATTCGATGCTAATGCAGTACGCCACAGGATGTTTTTGTGCTGGTCAAGGGCAGTCAGGTCTGGAGTGAACCAAGGGCAATAATCACTAACCAAAACAGCAATGGACAAGACATATTGACATTAGGAGAGGCATGTGTAGCCGAGTGATCATGGGGACCAGTGGGAGGCTAGGCGAGCTGGAGACACGGCGATTCAGACAGCTATCGGGCCAGGGCTAGCAGGCTAGCAGAAGGGCCTTAGGGGGATGTCGCAACAGAAGAAGTCTGTTGGATTGGCAGGGCTCCGTGTAGGCAGTAAAAGGGTCCAGGACAATAGGCAACATTTTTATTTATTTTATTTTATTTCACCTTTATTTAACCAGGTAGGCACTCCATGAACACTGCTACTGGACTCCTATTCATATTACTGCATAAAGTCTATTTATTATTGCACAATCCCCCTGGCACATGTGTAAATATCCTGCTTTAATTTGTTTGAGTGCCTCCTTGTATTATATTTTTGCTAAATTTGTGTCCTATTTCTTATTCATTGAGCTTTTATTTTTGGGTACTCTTACTTTTATTATTGTTATTGCATGGTCGAGAGGTGAACCTGCCTGTAAGTAAGAATTTCATTGCACTTTGTACTTCATGTATATCATGTTTATGTGACTAATAAAGAAACTTGAACTTGATGGAGAGAGAGAGATGAAGTGAATATGAAAGAGATTTCAATCAAGGTACAAAACCAAATGCATTGATATACAGTACCAGTCAAAAGTTTGTACACACCTACTCATTCAATGTTTTTTTATTTTTACTATTTTCTACATTGTAGATTAGCAGTGAAGACATAACAAATAACACATATGGAATCATTTAGTAACGAAAAAAAAGGTTTATATTTTAGATTCTTCAATGTTGCCACCCTTTACCTTGATGACAGCGTTGCACACTCTTGGTATTTCTCAACCAGCTTAACCTGGATTGCTTTTCCAACAGCCTTGAAGGAGTTCCCACATATGCCGAGCACTTGTTGGCTGCTTTTCCTTCACTCTGCAGTCCAACTCATCCCAAACCATCTCAAATGGGTTGAGGTCGGGTGATTGTAGAGGCCTGGTCATTTGATGCAGCACTCCAACTCTCTCCTTGGTCAAATAGCCCTTACACAGCCTGGAGGTGTGTTTTGGGTCATTGTCCTATTGAAAAACAAATGATAGTCCCACTAAGCACAAACCAGATGGGATGGTGTATCGCTGCAGAAGGCTGTGGTAGCCATGCCGGGTAAGTTTGCCTTGAATTCTAAATAGATCACTGACAGTGTCACCAGTAAAGCACCCCCACACCACCATACCTCCTCCTAATGCTTCACGGTGGGGACCACACATGCGGAGATCATCCGTTCACCAATTTGCGTATCACAAAGATACGGACCAAAGACCAAAGGACAGATTTCAACCGGTCTAATGTCCATTGCTCGTGTTTCTTGGGCCAAGCAAGTCCCTTTTCTTGTTGGTGTCCTTTAGTAGTGGTTTCTTTGCAGCAATTCGACCATGATGACCATGATGTTGAGATGGGTCTGTTACTTGAACTCTGTGAAGCATTTATTTGGGCTGCAATCTGTGGTGCAGTTAACTCTAATGAACTTGTCCTCTGCAGCAGAGGTAACTCTGGGTCTTCCTTTCCTGTGGCGGTCCTCATGAGAGCCAGTTTCATCATAGCACTTGATGGTTTTTGCGACTGCACTTGAAGAAACATTTTTTTTTTCTTCCACATTGACTGAAGTAATGATGGACTGTTGTTTCTGTTCTTACCATAATATGGACTTGATCTTTTACCAAATAGGGCTATCTTCTGTATACCACCCCTACCTTGTCACAACACAACTGATTGGCTCAAACGCATTAAGAAGGAAGAAATTACACAAATTAACAAGGCACATCTGTTAATTGAAATGTATTCCAGGTGACTACCTCATGAAGCTGGTTGAGAGAATGCCAAGAGTGTGCAAAGCAGTCATCAAAGCAAAGGGTGGCTACTTTATAGAATCTCAAATCTAAAAGATATTTTGATTAGTTTAACACATTTTTGGTTACTACATGTTTCCATATGTGTTATTTCATAGTTTGATGTCTTCACTATTATTCTACAATGTAGAAAACAGTTAAACATTAAGAAAAACCCTTGAATGAGAAGGTGTGTCCAAACTTTTGACTGGTACTGTAGATTGTGTACAATCACACACACATACACACCTACGTGCACGTGCACATGCAATCACACACACACACACACACACACAGACAAAATGCCAGAACACAGTGGCCTTGAGAGGAGGCTGTATTTGATTTAAGTCTGTGTGTGACAGGGGGTTTAATTGACATGGCTTCCTCCACCCCAGCGGAGAACAAACAATAAAGGCATTCTTTATTTTGATCATCTTATTCCCAGAGTGTGCAGCTGTGTCTGCTACAATAATACGGTAATACACGCACACACACACACAACCTAACACACGCACATGTGGTGGGCCAGAAATCTTGGTCAAATTCCAAAACAAGAACGACAACGTGCTATTCTTGTGAAGCAGTATTGTGTTTTTATTGGTATAATTCAATTATTATTGCTTTAATGTAATAATCTAAATCCTGCGTATTAGGATATAATCCCATTACACATTAATTAACCTCCGATTAACATTATGTTTTGTGTTAACTTGAACATCTAAAAGAAAGGCTACACTATTTTCTTTTGTTGTTCTTTGTGTTAGGGAACTGGCTGCATTATGGCAGTAACAAGGTCACCCTTGAGAGAACTAACACATAGTGGACACTCAAGGAGGGACCATCTGAAAGTCTAACACCTTCCTGACCTAGCAAAGTGAGTGACAGGACACATTAGACACCTAACGTCTTCAAGATCATCTACTACCAGTAGGAACAGTACAACAACATACGCTTTAGAGGAGCACAGCAACACAAATTTACCAACATAGAGACCACAACAATGGTATCTGGACATCCGGGAAAAGAGTATTTAGTAATGTGGTCTCTAAAAACACATTCAATAAATATGTGAAGAGAGGAGGTATGGTGCTTGAAGATCAAAGGAGGCTTGTGTTTGGAACATTATAAATACCCTGGTTAGTTTCTCCCTATTTCCTCTGCTGGTGAGCACAGTGGTTCTGCCAACAGCCCATCTCCTCTAGACAATCCTTACTCACCCACACACCTCCCACCTCAGCAGCATATGAATGTATTGAGCGGCTGCTTGTGTTTTCCGCAGGTACAACGTCTCAGAATGTCTCATTCTCTGTGCCGACCCAATTACTTCACACGCTCCCCCTTCATGTTTGATGCCAGGCCGTACGTCAAACCTTCACACACGTCTCCTCTGCCTCCTACCTGACAGGGGAGAAAAAGACGCCACACACACAAACACACACACACACACACACACACACACACACACACACACACACACACACAACAGCCAGCAGAACAACAACCACCTCGATACACCATTAATATTTTACTAATATGACAGTTGTGCATGATGTGAAGGCATCACTTTTAATGAGGGCAGACAAAGCATATGTGCTGGAGAGAGACGAGATGTATCTACTGAATGGCTTTTATTTTGTTGGAAAGAAAGTGTTTGTGTGTGTGTGTGTGTGTGTGTGTGTGTGTATATGCGTACAAGGTCTGTATACATACATATAGACCTATACATATGTGTACAATATGTATACGCAAATGCCTCTAAATGCCTCAGGCTAACATGCTGACCACACCGCTTGTGTCGCGTGCGCAAGCGTTGTAAAATAAATGTACATACATGTTATTCAATCATTGCACCCACACTGCTCACGCACGTCAATGAGTGTCTGCATATCCAGGCGCTAAACTAAAACTTGGTTCTATTTGTGATGCTTGATGCGCTGCAAGTCCCACCTCTCCCATCTCCTCATTGGTTTTTAGGAGCATACAGTGGGGGAAAAAAGTATTTAGTCAGCCACTAATTGTGCAAGTTCTCTCACTTAAAAAGATGAGAGAGGCCTGTAATTTTCATCATAGGTACACTTCAACTATGACAGACAAAATGAGGGAAAAAAATACAGAAAATCACATTGTAGGATTTTTTATGAATTTATTTGCAAATTATGGTGGAAAACAAGTATTTGGTCAATAACAAAAGTTTATCTCAATACTTTGTTATATACCCTTTGTTGGCAATGACAGAGGTCAAACGTTTTCTGTAAGTCTTCACAAGGTTTTCACACACTGTTGCTGGTATTTTGGCCCATTCCTCCATGCAGATCTCCTCTAGAGCAGTGATGTTTTGGGGCTGTCGCTGGGCAACACGGACTTTCAACTCCCTCCAAAGATTTTCTATGGGGTTGAGATCTGGAGACTGGCTAGGCCACTCCAGGACCTTGAAATGCTTCTACTGAAGCCACTCCTTCGTTGCGGGCGGTGTGTTTGGGATCATTGTCATGCTGAAAGACCCAGCCACGTTTCATCTTCAATGCCCTTGCTGATGGAAGGAGGTTTTCACTCAAAATCTCACGATACATGGCCCCATTCATTCTTTCCTTTACACGGATCAGTCGTCCTGGTCCCTTTGCAGAAAAACAGCCCCAAAGCATGATGTTTCCACCCCCATGCTTCACAGTAGGTATGGTGTTCTTTGGATGCAACTCAGCATTCTTTGTCCTCCAAACACGACGAGTTGAGTTTTTACTAAAAGTTCTATTTTGGTTTCATCTGACATTCTCCCAATCCTCATCTGGATCATCCAAATGCTCTCTAGCAAACTTTAGACGGGCCTGAACATGTACTGGCTTAAGCAGGGGGACACGTCTGGCACTGCAGGATTTGAGTCCCTGGCGGCGTAGTGTGTTACTGATGGTAGGCTTTGTTACTTTGGTCCCAGCTCTCTGCAGGTCATTCACTAGGTCCCCGTGTGGTTCTGGGATTTTTGCTCACCGTTCTTGTGATCATTTTGACCCCACGGGTGAGATCTTGCGTGGAGCCCCAGATCGAGGAAGATTATCAGTGGTCTTGTATGTCTTCCATTTCCTAATAATTGCTCCCACAGTTGATTTCTTCAAACCAAGCTGCTTACCTATTGCAGATTCAGTCTTCCCAACCTGGTGCAGGTCTACAATTTTGTTTCTGGTGTCCTTTGACAGCTCTTTGGTCTTGGCCATAGTGGAGTTTGGAGTGTGACTGTTTGAGGTTGTGGACAGGTGTCTTTTATACTGATAACAAGTTCAAACAGGTGCCATTAATACAGGTAATGGGTGGAGGACAGAGGAGCCTCTTAAAGAAGAAGTTACAGGTCTGTGAGAGCCAGAAATCTTGCTTGTTTGTATGTGACCAAATACTTATTTTCCACCATAATTTGCAAATAAATTCATAAAAATCCTACAATGTGATTTTCTGGATTTTTTTCCTCATTTTGTCTGTCATAGTTGAAGTGTACCTATGATGAAAATTACAGGCCTCTCTCATCTTTTTAAGTGAAAGAACTTGCACAATTGGTGGCTGACTAAATACTTTTTTTCCCCACTGTATACCCATGTGGGTGATTGAAAGATGAACTGAGGTCCACACTCCAGTCCAGTTGGTGTTAATGCCCCTTAAAGTTGGTTGCCAACCGCCATATAAAGTCCAAAGAACAAGAAGAAGCCTGAAGGAGGAGAGATTACTAGAAATGAACTCGGTTTACCCTTTTATTTGTAGATTAATTATCGGAGTAGAGGACCTTGTGCATTTCAGGTAAAATAACAACTCAACGTTTACATCCCAGGACAAATTAGCTAGCAACAGCAAGCTAGCTAGATAAATTGGCATTAATGTTTAATTTTTGACCTGTCCCTAAATTAACATAGTTGGTTCAGATTTCACTTTGATATTTCAACATGTGTGTCCTGATCGCGTCTAGTGTGGGCGGACAAAATCAACATGCGCGCAATGGCGCAAGCGGAGGAACGCGCGCGAGCGTTCTGGTCAGAATGTAAGAGCTCAATGACAAGGTTTTATAATCAATTAGCCATGAAGTTTCTCTTCACGACTTAGTCAACTGACTCCCCTGGTTCTCCCTAAACCCAGCACAGTGAGTTCCCATGACCTTCAGTGGTTCTTCTCATCATTCTACTTTTCTCTCTCTCTTTCTCAATCTCTTTTTCTCCCTAGCTCTTTCTCTCTCTCTGGCCTGTGAGGCCTGTCCCTGCAGCTGGGGTTAAACGATACAAAGCCCTTTCTCTCTAACCACTTAGAGCTCCACATCTCCTCACTTATGGAACAGATCTATTCATTTTACAGGACATAAACATGACCATGCCCTGCACATGGTCTCCCATCACCCGGAGTGACCCAGAGGCTGTCCACCGTGGGCCATGTGAGGGTGTATGTAGGGACAGAACAGGGAGGCTGGAGGACAGACACAGGGCCCAAATTAGTGTTCATGGTTCTCGTAATTGTCAGGTGTGTGTGACTGTGTGTGTGTGTGTGCGCGTGTGTGTGTTTGTGTGCGAGCGGGAATGTGAATGGGAATGTGTGTGTGTCTGTGTCTGTGTGTGTGTGATTGTGTGTGTCAAAACACGAAGGGAAGGACCATCCTACTCAGTGAATTTCATAAAAAAATAAAAATAGTGAAACATTAAAAAGTTATCATTTTTAGATAAAACTATATTCAATATTTTCACGTCACCAAATAACTGATTAAAACACACTGTTTTGCAATGAAAGTCTCAAGTAACCTGAACAGCACTCTGTAGAGTAGCACCATGGTGTAGCCAGAGGACAGATAGCTTCTGTCCTCATCTGGGCACATTGACTTGAACCTAGGAGGCTCATGGTTCTCACCTCCTTCCATAGACTTACACAGTAATTATAGTGACGTCCTTCAACCTATTAGAGCTTTTTCAGCATGAACTGACATGTTGTCAATCCAATCAAAGGATCAGATTAATTAGTCTAGTAATGAAAGCATAAGCTACAGCTAGCTAGCACTGCAGTGCATAACATGTGGTGAGTAGTTGACTCAAAGAGAAAGACAATAGTTGAACAGTTTTCAATGAATACATTTCTTCAAAAATGAAGGAGAAGCAGCAGAGAGAGAGCGAGAGAGAGAGAGCGAGCGAGAGAGAGAGAGCAAGAGAGATTCAATTATTTTTTTTTCCTGTTTCACTTTCACTTATGCTAGCTAACGCAGCTAGCTAATTTAGCCTACTCAACAACCTGACTCAAAAAGAGAGGAATAATATTTATGTTAGCTACCTAGCTAAAGCTATCCAACACTACTCTTCCTGTAATGGTCTCCGTGATGCCGGTAAGGCAGTGTCAGGCGCAGGACAACAAAAATGAGTGTTCATAAACTTTACTCAGAAAATATACCAAACGAGTGAAAAAACAGCCCAATGGAGAACCAAAGGGCACATATATACAAAACACTAATCATTGGCAATTGGGGCCAGGTGTGTGCAATGACAATTCCCGGAGGGATCCGTGACAGTACCCCCCCTTGACACGCTGCTGGTGACACCGGTCTCGAGGACAATCACAGGAACGCAATGCGGGTCGATCAGGACCCGATGCAGCTGCCGAAGTTGCGTTGTCGTCGGACGGACCAGTAGCCGTGGCGTCGGAAGGACCCGTTGTGGCGACGTCGGACGACCCAGTTGCAGCTGCCAAAGTTGCGGCGGCGCCGGACGGACCAGTCGAGCGTCATCGGACGGACCAGTAGCAGTGGCGTCGGACGGACCGGTCGAGCGTCGTCAGACGGGCCATTCCCTCTGTCTCCCTTAATGGTCGATTGTATTATGTCCGTTGGTGCATTTGAGTACCTGTGCTGTGTGTTTTGGCTTTCATGCCATTGTGGATCGTGCAGATGTTTCCGGGTCTCGTCCTGTGTATTAATCATCGTGCGTGTGTATTTATTCAAGGTACTCCTTGCTCTTTTTGTTTTGGGTTTCAACCCTGTGTTTTTTGTATACGTGTGTTGGTTTCGTCTTCGTCCCTGTGCCTATACACGGCACGCCATAATATGGGCATAATAAAGACCCATATTACTCATTCCTGCGCCTGTCTCCCGACCCTTTATGCCAACGTGACACTTCCAATTCAAGGTAAGCTTTCGGTTTTATAAATGTATTGCCACCTCCAGTGTAAGTGCTAAACTGCTTGCTGTACACTACTTTGATTGTACACATAGATTGGATTGTGGGCTTACTAACGCGTTAGTTCTAGTAGCTATGTTGACTATGACATTAGCTAATATGTGACAAAGACGTAGGCTGTGTGTAGCGGTTATTGTATGAAGGTTTGTCTTGGAGTGTTTTTTTCACCTGGTCAAAGGCAGCTGTTCTGTTGTGCACTGGAGTCCACAAGCGAAGGGAAAATGTGAGAGGAGGAGAGTGCGTAAATGTGATGATGCTGTTTGTATGGCTGCTATGAAAGTGAACTATGTGTGCGGGTCATCAGGGGTGTATTAATTTAGCCAATTCTGTTGCAAAACGTTTATTAAACGGAACGAAACGGGGATGGACCTACCTGAATTTGTCCAATAAAAACCTCTTAACCTTTGTCTCTTGACCTTTGCACCAACATTATACATTTTCCTATGTAGGCTAGGTTGTAGCAGCCTCATGATGGGTATAGGGCAAATTGGAGTATTGTGTAGTAGGCTAAACCTATCGATGTTACATTGAGATGGGTGAATGATAGACAGTCATCCAATATGCTGCAATAGAAATAACGCAAAGCTCTTAAAAATAAAATTATCTTAAATGGCACTGACCACAACTGTTGTGTATGTGCGGCGAGGGCAGCTCCTCCCTGAGGGCTCAGGCCAGCCAGACCCCTCTCTCTCTCACCACCTAAGCACAACCGCCTAATTAGGGCCAGTCACCGCCTAATGACATGTTTATAACATATGTTGAGCAGACTCACTTTGTCCATTAGTGTGTCCTAGAAAAGGCCTGTACATGCCAGGGCAGGGATGTGGGCCACTCTGGATGACGTATACACAGACTCATACTCACAGGCAGGCACACAGGCAGGCACACATTTAACCCACTCTCTCCAGTTGGAAGTCAACGGAGGGAAGGAAACATAAAGGAGTTGCACTCATTGTGGCTCAGAAGTGCGGCTGTCAGTTGGGGGACCACCTGTGCTTCATCTTAATCTGTGAGACCCGGCAGGAGGCGCTGGGGCAGAATTCCCCCCGGACAGAGAGATAAAGCATCCCTGTCATGGAGCCAGGGTCACAACACGTCACCAAACTAAAGAGAAGAATTCCCCCCATCCATCAGGCCAGTGTTTTACACTGTGACTGGAGCGTGACGAGAACTCTGTAAACTGCTTAGATTAATCACTCTAAATGGAGGAAGTGAATCAACATGCTGCTACGACACAGACAAGATCTTTGCTAATTTGACTACATTGTCCGAGATTAACAACAGTCTGGTGACCCAGGATAAACTACAGGAGTAAATGAGGTTGCTGTTGTCTGTCTGTAGCTTACATAATACTGAATATCTTTCTACAAAATCTTGTTAATTAAAGGATGGTTTTATATCACATTCTCTGATACTTATTTTTCTTATTCTGTTATACATCAACAGGAAGAAGTTGTGTGTGAATAATGACTATAAAAAACAATAGTAAGGCACTAGTAATACTGACACAAAACACTACTGACACAAAACACTTGTAGAAAATGTCTCTGAGGTAGAAAATGAAAATCATCCCTGTATTGACCAAGGAGGGAGTGGAGCTCTCCCAGCAAATTGAAATTCAATTCAAATCTTGTTCAGCTACTTGCTGCCTACATATTTTAAGGGCCTGATTGATTCTCTGTGCTTGCAGTGTGTGTGAGTGTGTGAGTGTGCGAGTGCTAAACTAAACTGTGTATGTCTATGAGTAGGTGTGGTGGTTGGTTCTATGGCTTTCTAAATCAAGATATTGACTACTACTGGAATATAAGCTTCAGATCAATAAATGTACATGTACGTACCAGTATTGGTTTAACCCCAGGTTCAATTCCATTACCCTCCAAATCCTAACATTATAGCCATATAGTCTTGTAGTCCAGGCGTGGTTCATGTAAACGTCAGCCATCAAGTGAATGTGATGGGGCTGGTAACTATAGCAGCACTACCCTCTGGCCCCTCTGACACAGACAGTCATTAGGACCTGTGCACCTCGACCCACATAGCAGGTCGTGTTTAATCGCTGTGGTAATGTCAGTAAGCTGATGGGGTGATTAGCTCTGCCCTCTAGGAGGGCACCAGGCTAGGTGACTACACCCCTCCCCAACCCCCTGCCCCCCAACACCCCCCTGCCTGCCCGCGAGGAGCATCAGGCACCACTGAGCCGTGACGACTGAGCTGGTCTACCCTCCCCTCCCCTCCTGGCTTCTGGAGCGGGAGCCCAACGAGCGATGACAGGACGGCTGACATATGTTGGTTTATCCTCTCTCTCCCGGAGTGACATTTCGCCCGAGAGTCTGAGATGGAACAGCTAGGCTCCAGTGGGCCGCAGCCAACCTCTACAATCACACTCTGTAGCAGTGATGGAGTCCTGGCATTTGGGCAGCATTGATCAATAACACAGCAAGGAAACAAAAAGGATAGAAATGCTTTCTGATATTTTGGCAGGTTAGAGAGGGGAGGGTTTTTTGAGGGAGTGGGTGAATGAGACGATAGGGCGTGGTCGCTGCCTCTGTTATATTTAAAGAATCAAATTTGAAAACCTGCTGAGAGATTGAGACTGACGGAGGAAGAGCCAGGAAGACAAAGAGAAAAAGGGAAAAGAGATGGGGGACGACCAGAAAAATCTCTCTCTCTCTATCCATTCATGGATGAGGACGGCTATGATTAACAGCATAATTCTGTTAGAGTGCTCTCACATTTTAGGTATCAGAGTGATGTGTGTGTGCCCACTCTACCTGTGTTGTGGATATGTGGTAGTAGAGTAGTGGCCTGAGGGAACACACTTAATGTGTTGTGAATACTGTTATGAAATGTAATGTCATGTAATATCTGTAATTGTATATAACTGCCTTAATGTTGCTGGACCCCAGGAAAAGCAGCTGCTGCCTTGGCAGATGGTTTGGTTCAAATCAAATCAAATCGTATTTGTCACATGCGCCGAATACAACAGGTGAAATGCTTACTTAAAAGCCCTTGACCAACAATGCTTAGAAGTTGAGAAAAAAAATTCAAATAAGAGTCCTCATCACTACTGTCTTAGTGTGTTTGGACCATGATAGTTTGTTGGTGATGTGGACAGCAAGGAACTTAAAGCTCTCAACCTGTTCCACTACAGCCCCGTTGATGAGAATGGGGCATGCTCGGTCCTCCTTTTCCTGTGGTCCACAATCAGCTCCTTTGTCTTGATCATGTTGAGGGAGAGATTGTTGCCCTGGCACCACACGGTCAGGTCTCTGACCTCCTCCCTATAGGCTGTCTCATCGTTGTCGGTGATCAGGCCTACCACTGTTGTGTCATTAATGATGGTGTTGGAGTCGTGCCTGGCCATGCAGTCAGGAGTGAACAGAGAGTACAGGAGGGGACTGAGCACGCACCTCTGAGGGGCCCCCGTGTTGAGGATCAGCGTGGCGGATGTGTTGTTACCTACCCTTACCTCCTGGGGGCGACCCGTCAGGAAGTCCAGGATCCAGTTGCAGAGGGAGGTGTTTAGTCCCAGGGTCCTTAGCTTAATGATTAGCTTTGAGGGCACTACGGTGTTGAACGCTAAGCTGTAGTCAATGAATAGCATTCTCACATTGGTGTTCCTTTTGTCCAGGTGGGAAAGGGCAGTGTTGAGTGCAATAGAGATTGCATCATCTGTGGATCTGTTAGGGCGGTATGTGAATTGGAGTGGGTCTAGGGTGTCCGGGAGGATGGTGTTGATGTGAGCCATGACCAGCCTTTCAAAGCACTTCATGGCTACCGACGTGAGTGCCACGGGGCTGTAATCATTTAGGCAGGTTACTTTTGGTTCCTTGGGCACAGGGACTATGGTGGTCTGCTTGAAACATGTTGGTAGGGACTGGTTGAAGGGGACTGGTTGAAATTATCAGTGAAGGCACTTGCCAGTTGGTCAGCGCATGCTCGGAGTACACGTCCTTGTAATCCTTCTGGCCCTGCGGCCTTGTGAATGTTGACCTGTCTAAAGGTCTTACTCACATCGGCTGCAGACAGCGTGATCACACAGTCATCCGGGAACAGCTGGTGCTCTCATGTTTGCTTCAGTTTTACCTGCCTCGAAGCGAGCATAGAAGTAATTTAGCTCATCCGGTAGGTTCGTGTCACTAGGCAGCTCGCCAGTTGCCAGTTGGTCAGCGCATGCTCGGAGTACACATCCTTGTAATCCTTCTGGCCCTGCGGCCTTGTTAATGTTGACCTGTCTAAAGGTCTTACTCACATTGGCTGCAGAGAGCGTGATCACACAGTCATCCGGGAACAGCTGGTGCTCTCATGCTTGCTTCAGTTTTACCTGCCTCGAAGCGAGCATAGAAGTAATTTAGCTCATCCGGTAGGTTCGTGTCACTAGGCAGCTGTGCTTCCCTTTGTAGTCTGTAATAGTTGGCAAAGCCCTGCAACATCCGACGAGCGTTGGAGCCGGTGTATTGACGCTTTGCCTGTTTGATGGTTCGTCGGAGGGTATAGCGGTATTTCTTATAAGCTTCCAGGTTAGAGTCCCGCTCTTTGACAGCGGCATCTCTACCCTTTAGCTCTGTGCGGATGTTGCCTGTAATCCATGGCTTCTGGTTGGGGTATGTACATACGGTCACTGTGGGGACGACGTCATTGATGCACTTATTGATGAAGCCAATGACTGATGTGGTGTACTCCTCAATGCCATCGGAAGAATCCCGGAACATATTCCAGTCTGTGCAGCCCCAGCCCACTGCAGCCCCAGACCATTACACATCAGCTTATTACTCTCTCACTGCCAGACTGGTTCTGTAGCTATAGACACTCAGATGCCCAGACAGTATACCTCATCGCTCAGCCCAGCTGTGGCATTCCCTACGTCTGCTCCAGCCTACCCTTGTTTCCCTTGTTTCCCGATGTCACGCAGGGCTATGGTCAGAAGATTGGGGGTTGGCCGACCACCACAGATGAGCTCACTCTCCCTGTCTGTTTCATTACACTACGATCAGAGCCGGCTGCAGACAATGATCAGCTAGGAAGAAATCAGAGTTCTAACATTTAAATGACATATTTATAATTACATAAAATATATGCAACACATTTTCCACCAACAGATTTCTGTGCCAATGCACCACACAACCAATAAACAAAGCATACCGACTTCGGGCACTTCAATATCATGGTTTGCGTTTTAAACAGATAGACTCTGTCAACCACAACAAAAAGAAAACACTTCCCTCCCTACCTTGTAGGCTTACCCAGCATCGAAGGCTTGGCTTGACAATATATGAATGTCATTAAACTTTTCTGTGTTTTGCAACAGATGTTTCTTTCCATTCATCAATTGGCCGCTGCACAGTTTGGATTGACTGATTATATTTGTCGTAAAAAAAAAAAACATACATACTAAGATTTTTTTAAGTGACCGGGATTGCACAATAAAGTCGGGGACTTATTTCCATTGTGGCCTCTTTTTCTACATAAATACAAATACAATGACATAGAAACAGACACATTACTGAGATAGAGATGAAAAGTATGACAGGGATTTTTAAGTACAATTCTTACAAGCTTGTTTGGCAGGTAGCTTATTCTTGAGATGTGTGGGGCTGCTGGTGAACCATGATGTGCAGGCATAATCAAAGTGACACTGGACTAGCGCACTAGCTAGATTTCCACCCAATAGGCGACAGATTTTCATGTGAATATTCTAAAATCTTCATAAAAACAATATGCAATTTCAGAGTTTCCTTTAGGAGACAACATGACAGGGAAGCTTTTCAATTTCCAGACTTTTTAGAAGTTTACCGGACTTCCATATGCATTCAGATTAACCTGTGCAGACAGCACCATCAATAAACAAGGGGGGTTGGCCAAATGTTTTTTAAAACAATAGTAGTCCACCTCACAGTTCAGCTGTCAGAGATTTGAGCAATATCTGTATGCATATAGGCCTATAGGCTGTATGATATGAACATTTTAGAAACTATATATAGCCTATATAAAGGAAGGGAAGCTAAGGCCTAACCCCAAAAAGATAGAGAGCGATAGAAATATGCCGGTGGCATGCCACGACACCGACATGCATTTCTTTACGTCAGATGGTTACTGCGTCTGCTATAAAGATACAGACGTACAGAAGGGAGGTTAAGTCGTACATTTTCTATCCAAATATTTTGTATAAAGCATTATACTGTTAGATTATCGGAGTAACTCTGGTAGGCCTGAAACAGTTTTTCTCACCTCAAGTTCAACTGTCAGAGTCAGTTGGAGTACCAGGGTGCACTGCCTTCATTTCATAGGCCTGGTGTAGCTAAAGCTTAATAATAGCCACACCACACCAAACCTCCACAAACATTTCTAAACTTTATTAGGCTAATATCAAAAGTCAGTCAAGCCATTGTTTATAGGGAAAATACGAGCAGCAGAGCAAATGTAAACCAGGGAAAAAACACACTACCCTCCACTCTGCCCAATAAAAAACCACACAACCCTCCCCAAAGCAACAAAAAAAAAAGTTTGACAACCGTCCGCTCTTTTGGAGTACCCCTCCCCACAGCAGATTTCGATCTGTCCCTAACCTCCAGCTAATGGACAGGAAATAAAACAAGTCAGATATAACTTCAGTCTTTTAATGACGCTTTGCACGTTTAATCTGAATGACCACGGGTAGAGTAACATTTCAGCCTCATTTCATCTTCAGGACAGCACCACCTGCCCCTCAATATCCCTATCACTAGTAGGGTATTGTGCAGAGTGGGGGAGTGCCCCCTACTGGCTCATTAACAGCACCTCTGGCAGTGAGAACTATTCTTCCAAGAATTCTCCCAGAAAACGAGTACCTGAAATGTTCTCATATTCAAGGTAAACGAAACGAGTGTTCTCTACAAAGATCAAATGTTGTGTAAGGGGAAAGACTAGACAGAAAAATATAAAAATAAATAAATTTTTGTCGAGACAACTAATATTCCTTCCTTTTAAAACCTTGACCTAGTTGAAACAAGGACAGTAGCAAGTCGAGTGTGGAAATACATTTCTCTATATGATCCATCTCCTTTCTGTATTGTGTTGTTATGGTAATTAATAATGTCAATGTGAACACAACAGGTGTGTGATGTGTCGTTCTGTTGTCGAGAGTGCAGGTGTGTAAATATACACTAGTTTTCTATATTTAGTTTTTTCTTCCTTTGATGACTCACGTGGATATTTTGACCGCGTCTGTGTGTGTGCGTGCGTTTGTGCGTTTGTGTGTCTGAGAAGACCTGGCTTACTCTCTCAAAGTGTTTGACCTTTCCTCATTAATCTCCTCCTGAGAGAAAACGAACTCTATTAATCACCTGCCTGGTGGGAGACTTCAGTCCTCTGCCAACACACACACATCATACTGGAATATCACAGACCAGGTGCCTATCACACTGTGGTAGTATAGACCAGTCCACTACCAACACAGCTGGGTTGTAGCACGAATAGAGTACATTTGGGGTAGTGTAACTATTCATTTCACCGAATTATAATAAATGTTCAACTTCATAAAAAACGACTGACTAAAAAACATGCTTTCCCATCTCAAGGGGGCTAAATAAATAAAAATACTACATTAAGTGCCAATAAAGTGTCATTAAAGTAACAGGGTTGACCGTAACAGGGTTGACCGTAACAGGGTTGAGGTTTTCATCTTAAATCAGCCATAAATCGCCTTGTGACAAGGGGAGTGGAAGCATGTTGTGTGCAACGGGGAGGAGCAAGCTCACAAGCAATTTGAAATTGTTAAAATATTTCTAGCATATCTATCTATCTATGGGTAACAGTGTTGACGTGTTATGCTTCTACTACAAAACACCAGAAGATGGCCAAAAAGAGAAGAACCAGCTCACCTGCTTTTACACTTTGATTTTACTGTTATACTGTATGTTTAACGTTTCATTTGAAAAAATATTTTAAGAGGAATAGTTTCATCGCATTAAAATGAGAGTTCAGTTCACGTAACAGGGTTGACCTTAAAATGAGGGACAGACGTAAATTAATCACTAATCACATGAAATAAAAAATTACCTTCAGAAATGATGTTGTCAAAGGAAGAATATAACTCTACAATGATGGTGAAAACATGTAGAAAATGTGGGGTTAAGCGGGTTAGTATCTTCCTAGAAGTCAGAAAAACATGAAGAAGGACATAGACAAAAGTCTTTATTCATATGAAAAATTGGATTTATTCAATTTTTCATGTGGTCTATATTAAAGGGCACATTATTGGACAGGTTTTTATTATACTGATAATAAAAAAGGAACGCAAATTGTAATCTATTAGTGGAATGACCCAGCTACCCGTCATACTCCCATCATACTGTAGTAACACACATACCAGCCCTCTGCCAACAGAAGCTACCCATTATACTGTACTATCACCAGACCAGCCCTCTGCCAACAGAAGCTACCCATTATACTGTAGTAACACACAGACCAGCCCTCTGCCAAACGAAGCTACCCATTATACTGTACTATCACCAGACCAGCCCTCTGCCAACAGAAGCTACCCATTATACTGTACTATCACCAGACCAGCCCTCTGCCAACAGAAGCTACCCATTATACTGTAGTAGCACACAAATCAGCCCTCTGCCAACAGAAGCTACCCATTATACTGTAGTAACACACAGACCAGCCCACTGCCAACAGAAGCTACCCATTATACTGTACTATCACCAGACCAGCCCTCTGCCAACAGAAGCTACCCATTATACTGTACTATCACCAGACCAGCCCTCTGCCAACAGAAGCTACCCATTATACTGTAGTAACACACAGATCAGCCCTCTGCCAACAGAAGCTACCCATTATACTGTAGTAGCACACAAACCAGCCCTCTGCCAACAGAAGCTACCATTATACTGTAGTAACACACAAACCAGCCCTTTGCCAACAGAAGCTACCATTATACTGTAGTAACACACAAACCAGCCCTCTGCCAACAGAAGCTACCCGTTATACTGTAGTAGCACACAGACCAGCCCTCTGCCAACAGAAGCTACCCATTATACTGTAGTAACACACAGACCAGCCCACTGCCAACAGAAGCTACCCATTATACTGTACTATCACCAGACCAGCCCTCTGCCAACAGAAGCTACCCATTATACTGTACTATCACCAGACCAGCCCTCTGCCAACAGAAGCTACCCATTATACTGTAGTAACACACAGATCAGCCCTCTGCCAACAGAAGCTACCCATTATACTGTAGTAGCACACAAACCAGCCCTCTGCCAACAGAAGCTACCATTATACTGTAGTAACACACAAACCAGCCCTTTGCCAACAGAAGCTACCATTATACTGTAGTAACACACAAACCAGCCCTCTGCCAACAGAAGCTACCCGTTATACTGTAGTAGCACACAGACCAGCCCTTTGCCAACAGAAGCTACCCATTATACTGTAGTAACACACAGACCAGCCCTCTGCCAACAGAAGCTACCCGTTATACTGTAGTAGCACACAGACCAGCCCTTTGCCAACAGAAGCTACCCATTATACTGTAGTAACACACAGACCAGCCCTCTGCCAACAGAAGCTACCCGTTATACTGTAGTAGCACACAGACCAGCCCTTTGCCAACAGAAGCTACCCATTATACTGTACTATCACCAGACCTAAAATGCCCTATGCAAAACAACCAACCAGCAGTGCAGTCAACTGTCACAACAAGAACTTACATCTGAAATGCCAACTAAGGGCTCTGTTCAATCCATAAAGATCTGCTTCATAGCGCGATTGACAATTAAAGACAATGTTCCCACGGTCGCAGAGACTGCATTCACGGTACGTGCAGCATTTGTCGGCTCAATCAGAAATTACCTTAACATTTTTACCCGGATCTGCCCGCGATACTTTGGCAATACTGATTGAATCCAGCTTTATGTCGAAATAGAACTTTAGTTAAAAACAAACTGCACAGTCACCAAAGTTTCTATTGAACTGTCATAGAGTAAAGCAGGCTACAGTACAGGTTACAGTACATGTGCTATTCAGAACACACATGCCTGCAAACAAGCTCATACACGCACACAAACATACACACACACAGTCTTGTACAGCTAACCTTGTGGGGACACACAGTTCAGTCCCATTCAAAACCTTATTTTCCTTAATCCCTAACCCTAACCCTAACCCTAACCCTAACCCTAACCCTAATCCTAATCCTAACCCTAACCCATACTCTTACCCTTACCCTAATCCTAACCTTACCCTTAACCCTAACCCTAACCTTAACCCTAACCCTAATCCTAATCCTAACCCTAACCCATACTCTTACCCTTACCCTAATCCTAACCTTACCCTTAACCCTAACCCCAGATCCAAACCTTAACCCTAAAACATACCCTAGCTCCTAACCCTTAACGTAATTCTAACCTTAACCCTAAACCCCCTAGAAATAGCATTTGACCTCTTGGGGACTAACAAAATGTCCCCAGTTGGCCCAATGGACTTCTGGTCCCCACAAGAATAGTTAAATACGTCCCCACCCACACACACACACACACACACTACACACTACACACTACACACACACACACACACACACACACACACACACACACACACACACACACACACACACACACACACACAACGGTAGACAAATGGTATGTTCGTTTTTAGGCATGACAAAAGAGATGCCCCCGCCAGTCCTCACCTCCACCCAGACAGATGAAATGATTTTGTATGAATGCCATCTCCACGGTTTGTTTCAGAGCTTTGGCTTTCTTTCACAAAAATGCCCTTGAAAGTGGAAGATATCAAAAGAAAACCACTGAAAAACCAAAATGAAATGTAGCCAGAGTGGGTGATCTCACCGATGCAACCATGGCAACTTCCACAGTTACCTTGAACCACAAAGTGAAGCAACCGTGAGGGTGTGGAATTAAAGGAAAAGTATACCAGCTTTTAGTCAACAGTTTGCACACATATCCTTGCAGCAAATGTAGAATATGTTGATTGGTGAGAGCCTTCATTGCTATTCATGTTGTGTCTGTTAAGTATTACACACGCACGCACACACAGACATACACACATCTTAACCTCAGCACAAGGTTTGAAGATGGGGTGTGAGGAGAGGAGTGTAAGGAAACTTAGGAATCCATGCATATCACACTCAGGGTGTGAAAGTACAAGTCTGTATGTGTGAGTCTGGCACTCGCTCCCTGTATGTGTGAGCACTTCTCTTTGCATTCTGTTTGAAAAGATGGCGAGTGTGTGAGCGCAAAGCATACTGCTACTCCCCACATAAAGCATACTGCTACTCCCCACATAAAGCATACTGCTACTCCCCACATAAAGCATACTGCTACTCCCCACATAAAGCATACTGCTACTCCCCACATAAAGCATACTGCTACTCCCCACATAAAACATACTGCTACTCCCCACATAAAGCATACTGCTACTCCCCATATAAAGCATACTGCTACTCCCCACATAAAGCATACTGCTACTCCCCACATAAAACATACTGCTACTCCCCACATAAAACATACTGCTACTCCCCACATAAAGCATACTGCTACTCCCCACATAAAACAGAGCTACGGAGCTTTCAGTCTAAAACAATCCCAATACTACAGATTCATTTCAATACAGAGTAACACAATGAGCACCTGTATGCAATCAACACTGTAATGTTTGGTTGTAAAGATACTCTCCCTTTTAAATTCTCCAATCTGTTTCACTTCTCTATCACCCAGCATGGGCTGTAGGAATGGCAGCTGTCTGCTCCTAGCCTGTGGAGCTTGAGAACAGCAGTCTGAGAGAGAGAGACACACAGACATAGACTGAGACAGACAGAGACAGAGACAGACAGACAGAGACAGATAGAGACAGACAGAGACAGATAGAGACAGACAGAGACAGATAGAGTCATACAAACAGACAGGGACAGACAGACAGAGACAGACAGACATAGAGAGACAGACATAGAGAGACAGACAGAGACAGACAGAGACAGACAGAGAGACAGAGAGACAGATAGAGAATGAGAGAGAGCTAGAGAATGAGAGAGAGCTAGAGAGAGAGAGAGAGAGAGAGAGACAACAGGAAGCCGACTGTTTCCTCACACATGCACAAACACATACACGTGCATGCATTATCTTGCTTTCTCACTCTCGGACTCACTTGCGATCCAACAAATTGGTATGGTTAGCAGAAAACAATCAATATAAATCTAGCACATAAATGAAAAACACTTATCATTCTAATCACAAACACATTCTAACGGCAGCAGGTTGTATTGGTACCTCATTGTGAAACACTAGCAGTTATTCCCTTATGGACTTGGGAAGGTGATTTGTATTAAAGGAGAGAGCAGGAGCCCTTTGCAGTGACAGTGATAGAGGAGATAGGAGGTAGGCGGGTGAGTGGTGTGTGCTGGGGCCAGAGCCCTGTCCGACTGGCCACTGGCTTCAATAATAGATATTTGGCTCTGGACCTCATGACTTTTTAAAAAGGCTGGACATACAGTCATAATACCTCTGCTCACATCAGCTCTTTTGTCCCTCCGTTTGACACTAAAAGCTTGGAAACATCTGAATTGAGAACAAGAAAGGAGAATAGGTGCAGGAATGGAACAAGCTCAAACTGTTGTGTTAAATGAATTATTTGCTATTAGCCAGGTAACCTTTGGGATGACAAGTGGGTTTCATCAGTGTGCTCTTTTTAAATGTATTAAGACAAATGTGTAACTGAACACAGACGTCACCAATAAGGGAGAAAGAGACAGAGAGAAACAGGAGGAAGATAAACAGATCGAAGGGGATCGGAGAGAAACAGGACAAAACTGAGAAAAACAGGGAACTAGAGAGAAACAGCAAGACACGGAGATGGGAAGGAATCAGGGGCAAAAGGGAAGACATTGAAGGAGAGGAGCACGGAATAGAGGGCGTTGAGCAATACTGAATCAGCAGCCAGGACTCACATGTCTTTATGAGAGCAATACTGAATCAGCAGCCAGGACTCACATGTCTTTATGAGATTTTTACAGCAATGTTTTGAGAGAACAAAGGCTGTGTGGCGGATGTGTGTGGGCCCTGATTCATGAAGGCTACAGGGAGGCGTGGAGGCTGGGGAGTGTGTGGCTCGCTCGCTCGCTCCTGCTGCACACACACACAGGACACACAACACTACAGGGAACACGCAGCTCTGTTTGCCGAGGGGGTCTTTTCATCGAGCCCAAGGCTCAACATTCAGCAAACAAAAGAGCCTGCCCAAGGCCAGAGAGTAGGAGAGAAAGTTGCCTGCACCCCCTCTTTCATCCCTCCTCTCTCCTCGCTCTAAAGTACTATTTTTTAAATATATTTTCTCTCTCATTCTTCTGCTGGCTGATGAGAGGTCATTTGGAAGCATGGCCAAATGTCTCCTAATGTTTAGAATGGTTATGAGGAAGCTCCTGCCTGTCCGTAATGCTGTTGGCATTGGAGAGTAGTAGTGAGGAGGTAAAATAGTTTCAGGGGTCAGAGAGGGTACCACACTCCTACACTTCAAAGGGGATTGCTGTTTCCTCACAGCGTACGAGTCCATCAGTATCCACAAAGCTTATATCCTCTATTACCATGTCTGCTTTAATAGCAACTAGATCTATGAATGTCTTAAGCACAGTTCTAATCAGATGTATCTGAAGAATCTATAGTGGTCTGATTCCAGGTGTGTCTCTCTGACTCTGACCATGCAGCTCCACTCTGTATGTCTGTGTATAACCACCGATAACCATGCAATAGAATCTCAGAGGGTCACCTGGGATGGACTCATGTGGGTCCCAAGCTGTTGCCATGGACACGGGCGCTCTGTGGGGTCAGCAGAGTTTGCTTACTCTGAGATTCTTCTCTTGTTCTTTGACCTCCAAATATCACCTCAAAACACATGACACTGAGCAAACAATCACCTCTCCTCTGAGAGAAATGCCACAGCAGAAACTTACATTACTCTATCATGCTTTGGGTTTTCATGAAATGAAACAAGTATTTTCAGTCACTATGTGCATATGGTTGGAGTTGTTCCGTTACGCCGTCTATCATTTTTTTTACTCTCAGTATTGGAATTCATGTGGAGTTTCAATATGTGGAGCATCTCAATGGAATATACATCATAGGGCCATTTCTTTCTAGGGCTGTTTGATCCAGCCACAGGATAAAGCTATAAGGTAACATGTATCCTCACAGCTGGGGAGCACAGATCAAACACCAGGCAAGAGGGTGGTGTTACCCTAAGTAGGAATTGATCCGCGAGGGGCGTCCGGGTGTTAAGAGAGGAAGGGGGGGACTGTGATCCTCACACAGCCCAGAACACAAGCCCACCAACACACCATCCCTCTCTCCTCTCATCACTGATCCATCCCTCGCTCCTCCTCAGAGTGTGTGCTCTCTCCTCTCCTTCTCTAATATCCCGGCTCAGTGTGTGTCTGCCGCTACCATGGACACATCACATCACAGCCGGGCACGCTTCCTCCTCCCGGCCCGGGGATCGAGTCCCACAAGCACACACAGCCGTATTGAGAAATGACTATATGAGGAGGAGAATGTGTGTTCCAGCTCAATGCAATGTATCCTGAACAAAAATATAAACGCAACATCTAAAGTGATGTTTCATGAGCTGAAATAAAAGATCCCAGAAATGTTCCATACGCACAAAAACTATATTTCTCTAAAATGTTGTACACAAATTTGTTTGCAAACCTGTTAGTGAGCGTTTCTCCTTTGCCAAGATAATCCATCTACCTGACAGGTGTGGCATATCAAGAAGTGGATTAAACAGCATGAGGAGTATTTCTGTCTATAATAAAGCCCTTTTGTGGGGGGAAAACTAATTCTGATTGGCTGGGCCTGGCTCCCCAGTGGGTGGGCCTGGCTCCCAAGTGGGTGGAAAACAGAAAACAAAGACCAAATTAGTTTACAGCCAGCTGCACTCTGGTACCCCAACTCTGGTACCCCCGCCAAAAAAAAATTTGCCACCCCAACATGTTTACATGAGTCAAAAATTACGTGTGAAAAGATGGTGCCAAAGAACATGGCTGACGTTTTACATTCTCCCAACCAATTATGCAACTTTTGTTATTTTTTTGCGTTTTGTGTAACTTATTTTTTTACTTATTGTGTACATAATGTTGCTGCTACCATCTCTTATGACCGAAAATAACTTCTGGACATCAGAAAAGCGATTACTCACCACGGACAGGAGGAAACTTTTTCCTTTAACAAGTCCGATGAGAAGGATATCCTGCTTTCACTGGAACAGAGGCCTTTTGCGTGAAGAAAAGATGCAGGAAAAGGGGACGCAAATCAGGGATCCTTCTGAGAAGCCGGAGGCAAGCGAGTAAACTCACAATGCCTTCCATTCTCCTTGCTAAGGTGCAATCATTAGAAAATAAAATTGATGACCTATTATTTAGATAATAATACCAACAGAACATTAAAAACTGTAACATCTTATGTTTCACCGAGACGTGTCTGAGCGAAGAAACGGGCATTATAGAGCTGGTGGGATTTTCCATGCACCGGCAGAACAAAGACTCTACATGTGGTAAGATGAGGGGTGGGGGTGTGTTTCTTTTTGTCAATAAAAGCTGGTGCGCAATGTCTAAAGAAGTCTCAAGGTATTGCTCGCCTGAGGTAGAGTATCTTATGATAAGTTGCTGACCACACTATCTACCAAGAGAGTTCTCATTTGTATTATTCGTAGCCGTCTATTTACCACCCCAAAGCGAAGCTGGCACTAAGACCGCTCTCAACCAACTCTATAAGGCCATAAGCAAAGAAGAAAATGCTCACCCAGAAGCAGTGCTCCTTGTGGCCGGGGACTTTAATGCAGGCAAACTTAAATCAGTTTTACCACATTTTTACCAGCATGTCACATGTGCAACCAGGGGGAAAAGAATCCTAGACCACCTTTACTCCACACACAGAGATGCATACAAAGCTCTCCCCCATCCTCCATTTGGCAAATCTGACTACAATTCTATCCTCCTGATTCCTGCTTACAAGCAAAAACTAAAGCAGGAAGTACCAGTGACTCGCTCAATATGGAAGTGGTCAGATGACGTGGATGCTACACTACAGGACTGTTTTACTAGCACAGACTGGAATATGTTCCGGGATTCATCCAATGGCATTGAGGAATACACCAGCTCAGCCATCGGCTTCGTCGATAAGTGCATCAATGACGCCATCCCCACAGTGACTGTAAGTACATATCCCAACCAGAAGCCATGGATTACAGGCAACATCCGCATTGAGCTAAAGGCTAGAGCTGCCGCTTTCAAGGAGCGGGAGACTAATCTGGATGCTTATAAGAAATCCCGCTATACCCTCAGACGAACCATCAAACAAGCAAAGCATAAATACAGGATTTAAGATTGAATCCTACTACACCGGCTCTGACCCCTCGTCGGATGTGGCAGGGCTTGCAAACGATTACAGACTACAAAAGGAAACCCAGACGCGAGCTGCCCAGTGACGTGAGCCTACCAGACGAGCTAAATTCCTTTTTTGCTTTTTCGAGGCAAGCAACACTGAAGCATGCACGAGAGCACCAGCTGTTTTGGATGACTGTGTGATAACGTTCTCGGTAGCCGATGTGAACAAAATCTTTAAACAGGTCAACATTCACAAAGTCGCTGGGCCAGACGGATTACCAGGACGTGTACTCAAAGCATGCGCGGACCAACTGTCAAGTGTCTTCACTGATATTTTCAACCTCTCCCTGACTGAGTCTGTAATACCTACATGTTTCAAGCAGACCACCATAGTCTCTGTGTGCAAGGAAGCGAAAGTAACCTGCCTAAATGATTACCGCCCCCGTGGCACTCACGTCGGTAGCCATGAAGTGCTTTGAAAGGCTGGTCATGGCTCACATCAACACCATCCTTCCGAACACCCTAGACCCACTCCAATTCACATACCGCCCCAACAGATCCACAGATGATGCAATCTCAATCACACTCCACACAACCCCTTCTCACCTGGACAAAAGAATCACCTATGTGAGAATGCTTTTCATTGACTACAGCTCAGCGTTCAACACCATAGTGCCCACAAAACTCAACACTAGCTAAGGACTGGGAGTAAACACCTCCCCCTGCAACTAGATCCTGGACTTCCTGACGAGCCGCCCCCAAGTGGTAAGAGTAGGCAACAATACGTCTGCCACGCTGATCCTTAACACTGGGGCCCCTCAGGGGTGTGTACTTAGTCCCCTCCTGTATTCCCTGTTCACCCACGACTGCGTGGCCAAACACGACTCCAACACCATCATTAAGTTTGCTGACGACACAACAGTGGTAGGCCTGATCACTGACAACAATGAGACGGCCTATAGGGAGGAGGTCAGAGAACTGGCAGTGTGGTGCCAAGACAACAACCTCTCCCTCAATGTGAGCAAAACAAAGGAGCTGATCGTAGACTACAGGAAAAGGTGGGCCGAACAGGCCCCCATTCTCATCGACGGGGCTGTAGTGGAGCAGGTCGAGAGTTTCAAGTTCCTTGGTGTCCACATCATCTAAAAACTATCATGGTCCAAACACACCAAGACAGTCGTGAAGAGGGCACGACAACACCTCTCCCCCCTCAGGAGACTGAAAAGATTTGGCATGAGTACCCAGATCCTCAAAAGGTTCTACAGCTGCACCATCGAGAGCATCCTGACCGGTTGCATCACTGCCTGGTATGGCAACTGCTCGGCATCTGACCGTAAGGCGCAACAGAGGGTAGTGCGAAAGGCCCAGTACATCACTGGGGCCAAGCTTTCTGCCATCCAGGACCTATATAATAGGCGGTGTCAGAGGAAAGCCCATAAAAATGTCAGAGACTCCAGTCACCCAAGTTATAAACTGTTTTCTCTGCTACCGCACGGCAAGCGGTACCGGAGCGCCAAGTCTAGGACGAAAAGGCTCCTCAACAGCTTCTACCCCCAAGCCATTAGACTGCTGAACAATTCATAAAAATCGCCACAGGACAATTTACATTGGCACCCTTCCGTACACTGCTGCTACTCACTGTTTGTTTGTTACCTGTGCATAGTCACTTCGCCCCCACCTACATGTACTTATTACCTCAACTAGCCTGTACCCCTGCACACTGACTTGGTACCGGTGCCCCCTGTATATAGCCTCGTTATTGTGTTACTTTTTATTGGTACATATTGTGGCAAAGAAGGGGGTCGAGTGATAAATGGCAGATATGTGAGAGCAGAACTAATAAACGGGCTCTGCCCTATCACTAAAATGGCAACCCTGATCAGAACTACAGATCACAAAATGGCCGACCGCCAAAGCTACAATTCCCAGAAGCAAGGGGAACTTTTGGACTTACCTGTTGGCGTTTGGACCTGGACCGACCGAGAACCTGATTTGTGTACCAAACCCTGCTATCCTTGACCGTGCCAGCGGCCTGGGTGCACCAGAACGGAGAAACAAGCACACAGGTACTGTCCTGTTCTAAATAACTCTCAATTTGGGGTGATTTTGGTGACTGTTTCCCACTTAAATTGTGACAAACGCTCCTAATCTTGAAGAGGTTTGCCACAATATTTTCTTCTTCTTGAACTGCACTGTTGGTTAAGGCCTTGTAAGTAAGCATTTCACGGTAAAGTCTACATTTGTTGTATTCAGCGCATGTGGCAAATAAAGTCTGATATGAAATGTTTTCACCACTTCCAGCTACATCTGGTCTCCCATACAGGGAAAGACCAGAACCAATCCTGCTTAGCTTCAGACCAGCTGTAGGATGCAGGGTGCTATGTTGCTGGAATGAATGTGCAAAACTTGCAACTGGAAAAAAGGCAGCGAAAGCAAAGGCCAGTGTAACGGCGAAAGATAGGGAAGGTTGCAGGAAACAGGGAGGCGTTTAATTTAATTGCGTTATCATAACATGTTGCATCCATTTACAATTGATTTGTTCTTGCATTTCAAAATGATTCCCTTGCAATATTTGGTTTTGCTATCAATACTTTTGGGTTTATGTTTTGCTTTCAATATCCTTATTTTTGTTTGCAATACTACAATTTTTTTGTTCTCGACTTCAGAACTTCTGCTTGATATTAACGAAAGTAAGTCACGCACTTTATTGAAACATGAACAAAGTGTGCTCCCCAGCACAGTTTCAGTAAAAAGCTGAGGGCTGGAGAAATGCAACCACACTCAAATCCATAGACTACGCTATGGACACAAGGACTGATCATGATATCAACATGATATCAACATGATAGTTTCAACCATGTTTCTAGGCTATGCAGTGGTTGTTTACATTTACTTTGTTTACAAACACTGGAGTAAAACAAGCTTATATTTTAGGTTCTGATGGGGTAAGACAGTTGAACTAAGCTCATGAGGCATTTATAAGTTATATTCTTAAAAAATCATTGGGTATATATCATTAATTTATCAGTCCAAAAATGGATGTAGCAACTAAGTATTGCCCCTTTAACAGGCAGTGACCTTCACACAGCAGAATTACACCCACCGTCCATATTATTAGGTACCCGGTTCACGAAGGGGATCGCTCCTACAGACAGTGAGTCACGAAGCCGTGGCTTGTTATATAAGGATGGCTGACAGGCATTGAGGCATTCAGTTACTGTTAGATTGAACGGTAGAATGACCTAAGCAACTTTGAGCGTAGTATGATCGTCAGTGCCAGATCCAGTATCTCAGAAATGTCCGTCCTTCTTGGCTTTTCACGCACAACAGTGTCTAGGGTTTACTGAGAATGGCAAGACAAGCAAAAAACATTCAGTCAGTGATAGTCCTGTGGGTGAAAACAGCTTGTTGATGAGAGAGGTCGATGGAGAATGGCAAGAATCGTGCATGCTAAGAGGCGCCACAAACAGGCAAATAATGGCGTAGTACAAGTGGTTTGCAGAACGGCATCTCGGAATACACAACTCATCGGCCCTTGTCACGAATGGGCTATTGCAGCAGATATTATCAGCTAAAAACAAGAAGGAGCGGCTCCAGTGGGCACGCGATCACCAACACTGAACAACTGAGGAGTGGAAAAACCTCGCCTGGAACAGTTCAGTTTACTTGAGTGGCCTGCCAGGCCCCAGCCCTCAACCCAAGAGCATATTTGGGATGAGATGGAACGGGCTATTCGCACAACGAATGTACCGCCCGTCCAATCTGCAGCAACTGCATGATGCCATTGCGTCAGCATGGACCAACATCTCTGTGGAACATTTCCAACACCTTGTAGAATGCCCCGAATAATTCAGACTGTTCTGGAGGCAAAGAGGGGTCCGACCCGTTACTAGATTGTTGTTTCTAATAAACTGGCTGGTGAGTGTATGTCACCATTTGAATCATCCATTAACCTGCCCCACCAAAAAATGTTCTATCCACTGAATGTCCCGCAAAATCTCTCCGTGGTCCCACATTTGGCCTTTTTAGATGTGGTCACCTTAATTCCACCTGTGGAAACATTGCTACTGCAACATGTTAACACCATCTTTTCACATGTGAGGAGAATAACATTAGTTCAACCACACATGTGAATCTTCAATTCCACATGTGAAAGAGAGATTTTTGCATGAAACAGCAATTCACATGTGAGGTGAAAACATGTTATTTTCCTCACATATGAAAAGATGGTTATTACCATGTGAACTCTGAGTTTAAAATAATATGGTTCCAAGTGTGAAATTTAAGCTCAACATGTTAAAACAGATATTTCACATGTGAAAACGTGATTTTTCACATGTGAAACTGCAAATTGTACGTTTTTTTTTTGTAAAGGTAGTGTATGAATGACAGAATAAAACGTTTTCTACTACACTTCTCAGTGCTGTAATGGCTACAGAGAATGTTCTATATCCAGACTGCAACTCAAATTTTCTGAGATCTTAAATCCCACATCTGTAAACAGGAGAAAACACAACAGATGACTGGGGGATTTGAGGATTTGTCTGGACAGGAGTGCAGCTCTTCTCTTCTGGCCCCCTCTCTCGCTGCCTTTTTTGAAAAGATTCCACAGACCCTGCCATGCCAATCATATGTCAGTGTTTATGCAGATTCCACTACAGAAAACATGCTGCATCCGGAATTCATCCCGCCTAAAACTGATGACCTGATATCAGATGATGGAATATTCCGGAGCTCTCTGTCTATTGAGCATCATTAACAACTGACCTGTGAGGTGCAATGTAAGGTTGAAGTATGGGGATGAAGGTAAATAGCATGGGTGAGCTTATTGTATAAGCAGAGAGTCATTAACTTTTCACTCCAACTTCAAAATTCAAACCTTGAACTGAGCTGTGGGGCTTCTCCACCTAGATGAATCTGACAAGCTGACACCTGGAACATCTCAAGGTGAAACTGAACACTGCCTCCCTCCACCCACAGAGACACAGAGCATCTGCATGGTGCAAACTCAACTCAGCAGGAGATTCACACCAACATATGGAGTTGCACAGAGGAGCTCAATCATTGTGTGCCAAAATCTCACATAGTAACACATTAGCGATATAGCAATGTGACATTGAATTCAATATTACAAGTCAAACAATTAAACCTGTTTGTCAGACATCAGGCAGTCTACAACCAGTCAAAATTAGCAACTCATCCTGACTGTGCCAGATCTGAGTCTGACTCTTGTTCTGTTGTTTCTGTTTCCCCCTCTCTCCCCCTCTCCTTTCTCCACCCCCCTCCTCACTTTCTCTCTCTCTCTCTGTCTCCACACAGGCTGATTACAGCACACTGACACAGCTGATGCTAATTACCATGGTCCACTGAAGCGTCCAGGGCACAGCGTGTTTCAGAGCGCTGCTTTTTTCAGAGACACGATGACAGAACAAACAAGCATGTGTAATGAGTTCACAATGAATGAAGCAACAGGAGCGGGGACAACAACACAGAGAGCACCTCTCAGAGGAGGGGTTGGAGAGAAACACACAGCAGATTAACTTCTCACTGTCACAGTGGGAGAGAGAGAGGGAAGGAGTGATGTATGAGGAGAGGTGAAGAGCTGGTGGAGAGCTGGACAGAGGGAGGGATGAGGATTAGGAGGGATGGCTAATGACAGTGATGTTGGAGATGTTTGATCGAGGCAGCAGGGAGCAGCTTGTGTCTGTCTGTGATTGTTCAATATTCTGCTCTCTCTCAACCACAGTCCTTGGTTAATATATGAATTCAATATGGCCTCCACTTAATCAATCTGTTGAAAGAAATATTCTGCCTTTACCTTTGGCTAAAATTATTATACTGAGTGTCAACCCACTGGGCAAAAACTGGTTGAATCAACATTGTTTCTATGTAATTTCAGCAAAAAAATGTAATGTGATGTTGAACCAACGTGGAAAACTGATTGGATTTGCAAAAAGTAATCAATTTAAGGGAATTTCATAATTGTTTTACCAAACATTTAATTAAATCCAATGACGTGTCATTTTTTTGTTGATTTTACACTAGTTGAAAACTCAACCAAATGTAAATCAAAACTAAACGTTGAAATGGCGGCTGTGCCCAATGGGAAGATACTTTTAGTCTAAAAGTTTATAATTGAATTTTGTTTAATTATCATGCTACACGGTCTTACAGGGCCCTGGTCTCTGTCTGTCTCTCTGTCTGTCTCTGTCTGTCAGCCCCTCCATCACTGGCCCCTGACAGCAGGACATCAGAGCGTCTGACAGCTGCCCCGCTCCCCCCTGCATGTTAAACAAGCCTAAGACCAGATACACACACACAAACAATCACACACACACCTACACATACACCTTCCTGTCTGCCCCTCACTACTGCCCTCCTGATGCTCTCCGCCGGGCTATGTGAATGTGGGTGTGTGTGTCTGTGTGTGTGTCTGTGTCTGGACACCTGCACTGCACAGTGTGTGTGTACTCCTGAACGCCAGTCCACCCCTGTGGACTGACCATGTGCCCTGCTGCCTGATTAGCCTTCAATAACACACAGAGAGAGAAGTGATGACAAAAGACAATGAGAGTGAAATGGAGTGAGTGTTCCTGAAAGAGAGAGAGAGTGAGAGACAGAGAGACAAACACAAACACAAGAGAGTCAAAGAGAGAAAAATATGTACAGAAGATTTTTACACCTCAGCATCACACCCTATTTCTCTTTCTTTTCCTCTTACACACACACACACACACACACACACACACACACACACACACACACACACACACACACACACACACACACACACATACAGTACACACACATGTCCGCCCTCAAGCACACAGTCACACGCAGACTGTGAACCTGTTACTGCAGGCTTCCCTGGGAGGGCACGCTCAAGTACTAATGGTGTTTTTCCTCCATGGATATTTATGAACCTCACAGTATTCTCTGTGTTTATTTAGTACGTGCTCTTCATTCAATAATTCCAGCAGGCAAGGGCATCACCTGAATAAAACAATGAGGTATTGCATATGGGCATTATATTTGGAAATCGGAGAAAATAGTTATTCAATGTTTCGATAGCGTCCTTTACCCGAGGGTCCTAAGGCTCTTCACAATGTTGAGGGGATGATTCACCTGGTCCTTTTCCAATAGGTGGGATCAACTTGGGTGATGCATGGCAGCCATACCTCCCTGGAAAATGCTTATTGCACATCAGCCCTTGAATTCAATAAGAAATTGTATATTTGGGCTATTAAAGCCTCAAAGTATCATTTGAAAAGTGACGTAAATAAACTGGTTACTCTAGGTTGAGCAAACACACAACACAGAAATACTGTATGTGTAGCCGGAAACATCTGGTTCAGAATCAGGTAAATAAACGCAGCAATGTAATACAGGGATCTGATGTAGGCTTAATGAAACTAGTGCAGGTTGAATGTAAAGAATATGCAATGAAGCATTCTTACATCCAAATAGACAGGATTTACAGCCAAATCCTCCAGAATTTCATCCAGGATTTGATTACTCATTTTAGGTTAAAAACTGAAAATTACTCCCAAAGGTGAAAAGTTTGCATCCCTGAAAGAAGCTGTCTTTACAGGTGCCCTTTTGTCTCATCCTGACACTTCAGCAGGGCTCCGAACGGTGGAAAGGTCATTGCAAAATGGCGCCTGACCTCCAGCAGCAGAAAGGGCTGTGGGTAATTAAGATGAACCAGCTAGAGAACAGGAAGAGGATGTGTGTGTGTGTGTGTGTGTGTGTGTGTGTGTGTGTGTGTGTGTGTGTGTGTGTGTGTGTGTGTGTGTGTGTGTGTGTGTGTGTGTGTGTGTGTGTGTGTGTGTGTGTGTGTGTGTGTGTGATGGTGCTAACCAGTGGCGGTCAGTGCGGTTTAAGATGAGGGAGGACAATTTTCTTTCATGAGCATGGCCTTATTTCTATTACAGCATATTGGAAGACTGTCATTCATATTCAATTCACCCAGTTCAATGTAACAGTGATAGGTTTAGACTACAACATGATACTCAAATTTTCCCTATACCTATCATGAGGTTTCTACAACCTAGCCTATAAATGAAAATTTACAGTCTAGGTGCAGGTCGAGAGACACATTTGAGGTGACAGGCAATGATATCAATACGCCTTGCATACTCGTGCCTGCATCTAGCTGATATAGGATTCAATCATTAGTCCAACAGTCGCAAAGAAGAATTTCTATTGGACAAATTCAAGTATGTTTATCCCCGTTTTGTTCCGTTTGCTTCCATTTAAGAAACATACAGCCACGTTGTATTCCATCTCGCGTCTATGCGCTCTCCTCCTCTCACTTAATTCCCTTCACTTGTGGACTTCAGTGCACAACATCAGCTGTATGTGACCAGGCGAAAAAACCTTCCCAAGCCAAACCGCTACATACAGCCTACATCGTTGTCACCATATTAGCTAAAGTAACGTAATAGTCAGCATAGCTAATAGAATTAACACGTTAGTAAACCCGCTACAATCATTCAGTAAAGTTTGTGTACAGTCAGTAAGCAGTTACACCGGCGGCAATAAATTAGTAAAACCAAAATCTTACCTTGACTTGGAAGAGTTCCAGTGTTGTGTTGGATAGTCATAGCCAGCTACAGTAGCTAACATAGCATTCCTTTGTTTGAGCAGGGTGTTTCAGTAGGCTAAACTAGCTAGCTGCATTTGCTAGCTAAATAAGTGAAACTGAACGTGAAAAAAATGAGAATCTCTCTGTATATATATTTCTTTCTTGCTTGAGAACCATGAGCCTCCTAGGTTTAGAATTGAAGTCAATGTACCCACAGGAGAACAGAAGCTAGATGTCCTCCGGGTACACCATGGTGATACCCTACAGAGTGCTGTTGAGGCTACTGTAGACCTTCATTGAAAATTATTGTGTTTTAATAAATTATTTGGTGACATGTGATTATATTTAGTATAGTTTTATAAAAGATCACTTTTTTAATGTTTTACCATTTTTATTTTTATGAAATTAACTGAGGACAATGGTCCTCCCCTTCCTCCTCTGAGGAGCCTCCACAGGGGCTAACCCATACAAAAAAACTGATGTCAAATTTGCATTTTCACATGTGGAATCACATTTTCACACGTTGAGCTTACATTTCACATGAAACCATATTTTCACGTGTTACATTTAGAGTTCACATGTTAACACCATCGTTTCACGTGAGGAGAATGAAATGTTTCCATTTCACATGTGAATTGTTACATCTGCCCCTGCCACGCCCTCTACTTCACATCCTGTGTCTCCCTAACTGCCGCCACTCCCCCAGTGTTCTCACCCTCTCTCTCTGTGTGTGGGTGTATCTGATTGTATGAGTGGAGACAGGTGTGCTGGAGTCAGAGCAGATCCCCACCAGCTGCAACCTGTTCCTTAATCAAGACCTCTACAAATACTCAGCCCTGCCACTTCCACGCTGACAACTCGTAGCCTCTGCTCAGTCAGTCTGCATTTCAAGCCGTTTGTTCCTGCATAGAGCTTATTATCCTGTCGTGCCTGTTTTCCCTAGCCTGACGCTGCTTTTCTCTCCGCTACAGTTCTGTCCGCTCTGACTCTGTTCCCTGTCGCCAGTCCCTCGTCTCGTCAGTCCTGCTTCCTTGCCCTGGACCCCTGCTCTACTGCTTCCCTGCCCTGGACCCCCGCTCTACTGCTTCCCTGCCCTGGACCCCCGCTCTACTGCTTCCCTGCCCTGGACCCCCGCTCTACTGCTTCCCTGCCCTGGACCCCCGCTCTACTGCTTCCCTGCCCTGGACCCCCGCTCTACTGCTTCCCTGCCCTGGACCCCCGCTCTACTGCTTCCTTGGATTCCGCTCCGGACCTGCTTTCCCTGCTCCCCTTGCCGCAGCCTCAGTTCCTGGTTCCCTGCTACCCGCCCGAGCTCCCCCTGGCCTGCACCCCATCTCCCCCTGGCCTGCACCCCATCTCCCCCTGGCCTGCACCCCATCTCCCCCTGCTTTTCAATAAATACCTTGGATACCTTATCCCTGTCTCCTCATCTGAGTCTGCACTTGAGTTCACCTGACCCACCCCGCGTAACATGAATTGTAATTTCACATGTGAAATATGGAGTTTCACATGTAAAAAACACTTCACATGTGAACTTGCAAGTTCACCTGTAAAAATCTCTCACGTGAAAATCTAATTTGCAGGTTCACATGAAAGAGAACTCCGCATTTTACGTCAATGTTTGTAAACACTGTATAGCCTGATTGGTGTCACACTTTCCCCCCATCCCTAGCAAACACACCTGATTTAAACTAATTGCATTTAACTGAAGATCATGATTAGTTGATTATTGGAATCAGGTGTGTTAGCTGGTTTTCTCTAATTTTATAACGCAATTAAATAACACGGCACCCTCTCTCCTGCAACTTTCCCTATCTGTGTTTGTTACCCTGGGCTTTGCTTTCTCTGCCTTTTTCCAGTTGCAAGTGTTTGCAAACTCATTCCAGCAATAGCACCCTGCATCCTATTGCTGGATGGGAGACCAGATGTAGCTGGAAGTGGTGAAAATTATAATGTGAACAATGTGAGAAAAAAAAGTGTCTGAAAACCACATCTGACTCAAGTGATTTTTTTTCTCACGTTTTAATTTTTTTTAAAGGAAGGCTCCTTTGCATTAAGTGCATGCTGTTCCCTTTCTCTTGGCCCTGTGCTGACTCTTTCCATGTGAGCATGTACAGGTACTCCATCCTGTAGGCTGTCTGTCTCTCAGGCTGACTGGCCACCATTCCGCCTTCACTTCATCTGAAGCTTCAGGTACATGTGTACACCTGTGCTGTGTGTCTATCTGTATCTATTTGTTCACCTACAGTCCATGTCCCTCAAACTCAACTCTGGACGTCGAAGCCATTTACACTTTTTTTTTTCATTGTTCCCCTCTAGTCACGGACTGATTTAGACCTGGGACACCAGGTGGGTGCAATTAAGTATCACAATAGAAAACCATCAGGCTCCGGACCTCATAGGGTAAGAGTTAAATACCCCTGGCATATGTCAATCAATTTACCTATTCAACCATCTACATTTTACCTATCTATTCATCCCTCCACCCATTTGCACATCTTCACATCTGGTATGTGTCTTCACTGACATTTTCAACCTCTCCCTGACCCAGTCTGTAATAGATATATTAAACACCTCCCTCAAACAAGCACCTGATGAATACCTGCACCTCCTTTCTAACCTCTTCACCACATGTCTCATGGAAGGCTACTTTCCCCTACCTTGGAAATCTGCAGTTGTCACAATGATCCACAAACCTGGCAAAGACCCATACAACGTCACAAGCTACAGACCAATCAGTCTCCTCAGTCATGTCGGGAAGCTGTTTGAGAGAGTACTTACCCAGAGACTGAGCAGCCACGCTGAGGAAATGGGCCTCCTTGGAATCCACCAAGCTGGCTTCAGAAAAGCAAGATCAACTACCGACGACATCCTAAGACTGTCAGAGGATATCCTTCGGAACTTCAAGAAAAAAGAACATACACTGGCGGTTTTCTTTGATATAGAAAAAGCATTTGACAAAATGTGGCACAACGGGTTGTGCTACCGGCTTGCAGACTCCAATCTCCAAATACCACTCTCCATCAGAAACATCATCACCAGCTTTCTCCACAACCGTACAATTAAAGTGAAGGTCTCCACAGCAATATCTTCACCATTTACCCCTGAAGCAGGTGTTCCACAGGGGGCAGTCCTAAGCCCACTGCTCTTTCTACTATACATATCAGATATTTACTACCCACCACCCACCATAGGCCAAGTCTCACAGTTTGTCGATGACCTCTGCTACTGGACCAGCTCCAAATGTCCTAAACTTGCTGCAAAAAAACTCCAGAAGTCTATTGAAGAGATCGAGACATGGTCTAACATGTGGCGAGTAAAACTGAACCCACAAAAGACCCAATGTGTCCTCTTTACAAGAAACACCAGAAAAAAACAGAAACCTATAGACCTCAAACTCTACGGTGAGGCAATAAAAGTAGAAAAAGAAGCTAAATTCCTTGGAGTCACCTTCCAGAAGAACATGAACTGGACATCCCATATAGCGAACATAGAGAGAGAGGGACGAAAAAGACTAAACCACCTAAAAACACTGTGCGGAAATAAATGTGGAGCCTCACCGCAGACAGTCTTGAAAGTCTACATCAGCTACATCCGATCTCTCTTCGAATACGCCTTACCAGCCTGGATAACAGCTTCGCCACAGCAGATGAATCGGCTGCAGAGGATCCAAAACTTGGCAATAAAAATGGCTTACAGACTACCAAAATACATCAGCAACCACCACGTTCACAGCATATCCGGACTCGCATCAATTAGCAACAGACAGTCCATCATTGGCCAGAGGTTCATCAACAGAGCAACTCGCAATCCATCATTGAGGAAAGCTGTGGGACAGGCCAGGTGGACCACGGATACACCCATGTCCATCATGCTGAAACTGTCCTAATAAAATTGAAATTGTGTGTGTATATGTGATGCATCCCCTAAAAATAATAGGGCATCTAGACCCTGGGGATGCCTTGCTTGACCAGACCCTCCTTCCTTGCTCCTGGCCTGCCCTGCCTCTTCCACCAACTAATTTGTTTTTATGGACAGAAAAGAGCAGAAGCTCTGAGCTGTCCGATCATGCACATTGTCTACTGTCGTCCCTCTGCAACTGGATCCTGGACTTCTTGACAGGCCGCCCCAGGTATTGAGGGTAGGCAACAACACAAAAGTTACGCTGACCCTCAACACTGGGGCCCCTCAGGGGTGCGTGCTTAGTTCCCTCCTGTACTCCCTTTTCACCCAAGGCTGCGTGTCCACGCACGACTCCAACACCATCATTAAGTTTGCCGACAACACGATGGTGGTAGGCCTGATCACAGGCGACAATGAAATAGCCTACAGTATGGAGCCAGGACAACAACCTCAGCAAGACAAAGAAGATGATCGTGGACTACAGGAAACGGAGGGCCGAGCATGCCCCCATTCACATCGATGGGGTTGTAATGGACCAAGTCGAGAGTTCCTCTGTGTACACATCACAAAGGAATTATCATGGTCCACACACACCAACACAGTCGTGAAGAGGGCACAACATCTCTTCCCCCTCAGGAGGCTGAAAAGGTTCGGCATGGACACTCAAATCCTCAAAAAGTTATACAGCTGCACCAATGAGAGCTTCTTGACTGGCTGCATCAATGCTCCGTATGGCAACTGCTTGGCATCCGACCGCAAGATCATACAGAGGGTAGTGCGTGCGGCCCAGTACGTCACTGGGGCCAAGCTCCATGTCATCCAGGACCTCTATACAAGGCGGTGTTAGAGGAAGGCCCTACAAAATATCATACTCCAGCCACCCAAGTCATAGACTGTTGTCTCTGCTACCACACGGCAAGCGGTATCGATGCACCTAGTCTGACAGGACCCTGAACAGCTTCTACCTCCAAGCATTAAGACTGCTAAATAGTTAGTCCTGGTAGCTATTGGTTAACTATTTAAGTATCTGCATTGACCTTTTTTGCACTAACTCTTTTGACTCATCACATACGCTGCTGTCACTGTTTATTATCGATCCTGTTGCCTCGTCACTTTATCCCTACCTGTACATATCTACCACAATTACCTAATTGTAACCTAGTGGCAGGTAACCTAGTGGTTAGAGCGTTGGGCCAGAAACCGAAATGTTGCTGGATCGAATCCCTGAGCTGACAAGGTAAAAATATGTTGTTCTGCCCCTGAACAAGGATGTTAACCCACTGTTCCCTGGTAGGCCGTCATCGTAAATAATGATTTGTTCTTAACTACTTAGGGAGCACTCCCGACACTACCCGGTGAAATGTAAGGCACCAAATTCAAAATCCAAAAGTTGAATTATTAAACATTCATCAATATACAAGTGTTGCATAGTCATCAAAAGCTCTGATTCTTGGCAATATCACAGCGTTGTCAGATTTCAAAAAGGCTTTACGGTGAAAGCACAACATTTGATTGTTTGAGGATAGCACCTACAATATTTATCCATTAGCATAAATTCATAACCCAACGCGGGTCTCAAAAAACGCATAAAATCGCTGATATAAAATCCCTTACCTTTCGAAGAACTTCTGCTGAGGGCTTCCCAAGTGTCCAACGAAGACAATCCATGCTTCTTTTGATAGAAAAAGTAATTTATTATATCCATAAATCTCTGTTTGGTTGGCGCGCGTTATGATCATAAAATCCACCGTTGAGTCGCCCATTGAACCGTGAAGAGAACGCGTTCACATTATACCTATACACTTGTCCAAGAACAATCAAACATCATTGATAATGTATCCTTAGGAACACTTTTTTGTATATTTACTATAATATTTCAACCGGATTATAAACTGGACGATAGGAAATGAAAAAAACACAGCGCGCGCGAGCCGTGAACGCGCTTCCTCTTCTGTTTACATCTGATGACTAGTTCGAAATTCTTCTTCTATTACCATCCAGAGCAACCTAACATCACCAAACACTGTCTAGAGACTGTTGACATCCAGTGGAAGCAATAGGTACTGCAATCTTACTCCCGTATATAGCTGTTTTCAATAGGGAGGGGTTCAAATGAGTCAATGTGTCAAAAACACTTTTTCCAGGACAGAAATTCCTCTGGTTTTTGCCTGCTATATCAGTTCTGTTATACTCACAGACAATATTTTAACACTCTTAGAAACTTCAGTGTTTCCTATCCAATAGTACTAATTATGTGCATATCCTATTTTCTGGGCCTGAGTGGCAGGCCTTTTAGTTTGGGCACGCCAGACTCTCCAAAACCGACACCTCAGCTGCCGTTCCCTAAGAAGTTAACTGACTTGCCTAGTTAAATAAACATTTTTAAAAAGAATACCCCTGCACATTGACTCATTACTGGTACCCTGTGTATATAGCCACGTTATCATTACTCATTGTGTATTAAATTCCTTGTGTTATTATATTTCTATTATTTATATATGTTTCTCTCTGCATTGTTGAGAAGGGCTTGTAAGTAAGCATTTCACTGTTAGTCTACACCTGTTTTTTACAAAGCATGTGACAAATAACAATTTATTTGTTTTGATTAAACTCATGGATTAGTTAGAATAATGGTGTGCTCAGATTTACAGTCAATTATGATGGACTTAAGTCTGCTCAGTGTGAAACAGGGCTGGGAGAGTGTTCCTTATATTGCTCCTGGAGAACAGGTAAGCCTCAGGCGCTTCCCCGCTGAGCTGCCGCTGCCCCCCTCGTAATCAGGGCTAAACTTCCCCAGAGGCACAGCATATCCATCCTGTCAGCTCCCCAGCCTCAGCCTCACTGAGCCTCAGCTCTCCAGCTCTCCTTTCATTAGGTCTTCACTCCCCATCACACTTCACATTACACTGCCGGTGCCAACTGTCTGTCTGTCTGTCTGTCTGTCTGGGAAACAGCAGCTGGAAAGATCTTAATGGAGAGACAGGATGGTGACAAGAAAAGAAGTGACAGAGATACACTGTAGCTCTCTCCTCTCTCAATCTTTGTGAACATTATTAATGGAAAAGGATCCCTGAAACATCAGTTATTCACAATATAATTATCAACCCAAACAAACACAATTCACTAACCGCGTATGAAAAAGTTGTGTACAATTATAAATCATAGAGAATCCAGGGAGGATGAGATATGCAGAAGATCATTAACACACACAAACCCACACTCCCAGTAAACAACCCCCCACACACACACACAAACCCACACTCCCAGTAAACAACTCCCTCCCTCACACACACACACAGACAAACCCACACTCCCAGTAAACAACCCCCACACACACACACATACAAACCCACACTCCCAGTAAACAACCCCGCAAAACACACACACTGTCTCTCTCTCTCCCTGTCATAATGTCTCTGTGAAGACAGCCAGCTGTTTGTTTCCTCTATAGATAGAGTTTTAATGAAATGACCACTGAGATGGGGTTTTTTTACCTGCAAAAACATACCTCAGTAATTTGCTGTCAGCTTGTCAAGAGATGAGCAGAAAATAGCAAACGATCTCAGCAGCAAGTACTCCTCCCTTGAAAAAGAAGAAGAACGGGACAGAGGGAGGGAGAGAGAGAAAAAAATGGAGAGAGAAATGCAGTACAGTAGATATGGAGGCGAAGAGGCCATTAGGCTGTTCTTTGACTGCTATGTTAGCAGTTTACACAGCACTTTATTTCCCCCATAAACAATGAGAAAAGCCTTGTGCTTCCTGAGAGCCTCCATATATTACCCACAAAGCCCCGTGGGCCAAAAGGGGGCTGCTGGAGGCTATCGAGAGGGCTATTATGCAGATTCTATTATTCTTGCATGCTTAGTGTGACACAACAGATCCAGTCCCACTCCCAAAGGTGTGTTTCCTCTACCAGGACAGTATACTACCAGGACAGTTTCCTCTACCAGGACAGTATGCTACTGTTCACTTCCTATGGAGGGAGATAGGTAGAGAGACATACGCTCACAGATGACAGGCCTATAAAGAAAACAAAACTGACTAGGACACTGTGGAAACAAACCCAGTGAACGTTAAAGACCAGAGAGCTGGTATACAGATGGAAGGTAGAGCATGAACTTTGTGCAAAGAGGCAAAAGAGGTGATGACTTATTAAAACTCACACCATAGATGACTTATTAAAACTCACACCATAGATGACTTATTAAAACTCCCACCATAGATGACTTATTAAAACTCCCACCATAGATGACTTATTAAAACTCACACCATAGATGACTTATTAAAACTCCCACCATAGATGACTTATTAAAACTCATACCATAGATTACTTATTAAAACTCACACCATAGATGACTTATTTAAACTCACACCATAGATTACTTATTAAAACTCACACCATAGATGACTTATTAAAACTCACACCATAGATTACTTATTAAAACTCCCACCATAGATGACTTATTCAAACTCCCACCATAGATGACTTATTAAAACTCATACCATAGATGACTTATTAAAACTCACACCATAGATGACTTATTAAAACTCACACCATAGATGACTTATTAAAACTCACACCATAGATGACTTATTAAATCTCACACCATAGATGACTTATTAAAACTACATACACATACTGTATGCAATGACGTAATATACTTACATAATATTTTATTTTATGTTAATTTCGTGATATCAAAATACAGTCTTGTCCCATTGCTGCAACTCCCGTACGGACTAGGGAGAGGCGAAGGTCGAGTGCCATGCGTCCTCCGAAACACGACCATGCCGAGCCGCGCTACTTCTTGACACACTGCTCGCTTAACCCAGAAGCCAATGTGTTGGAGGAAACACCGTACAACTGCCGACCAAAGTTAGAGTGCATGCGCCCGGCCCGCCACAAGGAGTCGCAAGTACGTGATGGGACAAAGACATCCCGGCCGGCCAAACACTCCCCTAACCCAGACGATGCTGGGACAATTGTGCACCTCCTCATGAGTCTCTGGGTCGCGGCTGGCTGCGACACAGCCTGGGATCGAACCCGGATCTGTAGTGACGCCTCTAGCACTGTGATGCAGTGCCTTAGATCGCTGCGCCATTTGGGAGGCCCTATACTTGCATAATCATACAAAATATCTGGAACCATCTCAGTGCACCCCAAGCAATTGAAGTAAGTGGGATTAATAAAGAACATGCGAGGTTGGAGCTGCTGCGGGCTGTGCTCTGGGCACTGGTCAGTTTGGGAACACACTGCGAGGCCAGTGTGTGATCAGCTGTGTACCGAGTGTGTTCTAATTGTTTTGCAAAGCATGTTAATTGCGATTCATCTGCTCTTTTAAATGTCAGCACTCCCCGTAGTCTCTGCATGATTCAGCGGCCCTCAAAACATCCAAAGAGCCTGAGTAATTGGAAGTGGTGCAGAGTGGAGTCAGGAGGAGAGGATAGGAGAGGATAGGAGAGGAGGGGTGGACGGAGCGGGGTAGAGAGGGGTAGAGTGTTGTTTTCTGCCCCTCTGCGTGCCCTCACCCCAGCACCAGGCTGACCTCCCTGGTCCATGCCCCTTCCTGCCACCCTGCTCTCTCATCATCCCTGAAGGTCAGAGGCAGACGTTCACCAGCCTGCCAGAGGCCAATCAGAGCATTTATAAATAGACTGCTGCCCACGGATTGGACCACGCATATGTTGAGCGCTAAATTACTAATATAAAAATTCTGGATGGGAGTGGAAGTGTTGAGTATCTTTGTAACTGTGTTAGTAAGGGGTAAAAGCATCCGTATTTAACACAATGTATTAGATAAGACAGGCATCAGTTCAACAGAGAGTTAAACCATATCCAGCTGAGGGAGTCGATGCATTGACATGAAGGACTCATCACACAAGGAGAACACAGGGTCTATTGAGATCTGATAGATGCCACATACAAATGCCACTGAACATACCCCTCAGTAAAAACAGCAGCAGGTTTTATTAAAAGGAAACATAAATAAACATCCAGGCCTCCAGGTGCCACGTGCAGTGTTTACATCCCCAACGGGCTGCTGGACACTGAGGAAGAGCCCTTCTGGTCCCTTCACAACCCCAAGGCCTGCTGGGCCTGTAATAATAATAGTAATTGTTATTATTACTGTCCTCTCCTGCCTCATGCTGTGAGAGATGCCCCCAGTGCAGTGACATGCTGGGCAGTTGAGGGCACCCGGGCGTGGACCAGGTGGCACTTCCAGAGCTCTGTGGGGACACTACATGTGAGGACACACAGGGTGTGTTTTACAGTACCAGCTGGGATCAACAAATTTGAGTATATTCAGGGTGAATAGTGTTCTTCCCCCAAATGACCCTGATGAGAACCAACAAGACTTACGTTGGAGTGTGGGAAATGCCACATTCTCTCTACAACACAGAAGTCTATATGACATTCTGTCTCATCAGCAGACCACAGCATAGTCAATATTAAACTATCAGAGGTGCAATCATGATGATATATAATGATGGTAAAATCCGGGACAACAAGGCAACCTATTATCCTATCTCTTTCCTGAATTCAAATGCACTTACTTTCTCACAAACATGTGCAAAATATTGGGTAGAGGCAGATTTGTTTCTCTTTCATCTATGTAAACATCCAGACTGGCAGACCCGCCTGAGGAACTGGATAATGACTATCAGATCCTATACAGTAGCATCAGCCTGGGCCTCAACTGGCTAGGGAAGTCAAACCCACAGACAATACCTTGGACAGGATCAGGTCATTTGTGGGGAACCCTGCCAAATTCAAATGACTCCATGATTCTGAGATGTCAAGGACAGGGACCAATGCAGAGCTTCTAAACTCAACCCTGGTGCCAGGCACGTCCCTCCAGACCAAGGAGGCTCCGGTTCACTCCACTTCACAAACTCAAACCTGGCCCCTGTTATTATCATTCTATTATCATTCTCACGGTGTTGAGGTAAAGCCTCCTGCCAAATGCCCCAAAACTGCCGGCACATCGCCCCTGAATCTCTGCCCATTGCCAGCTCATTGTGCCAGCCAGCTCAGTCTGCACATTAACTATTAATGATCTTTATTTATCTCCACCCAAATGAATCCCTAATAACCTGCCTCCACTGCCTCCTCTGCCCACCTACTGAGACACTATCACAACAGCAGCAGCATCAGGATGCAAAATAGAGACATTTTCACAGCAAGGCAAAAAATAAACCATCAATTCAAAACACAATTAAAACAAACACCTGCAAAACAGCTCCAGCACATGTAAAGTCCTGTGAACCAGACCTGTCCGGTTGTCGTAGACCGCTCAACAGGACACCTCATTGTGGTAGACATTTTGAGTGATCTGTTGAGAAACTGGCTTAACAATAATGTGAGAATAGAGCATACGCAGTGGCTTTGACAGGATCCCACAGAGAGGCAGAGGAGGGGGAAACTCTTTACTGAAATGCTGCACAACAGCTACAGTGGTGTTCCTGATGGTGAAATGTTGCTCCTCCAGGGGTGAGGCACACATTGAAATACCAGAAAACAATGAACTCCTTTTTATCCCGCCAGGCAGAGTAGGGGCAATTCAGGAAGTTCATTATCTGGTCAATTGTCAGTTCATTAAGTGAATTTCAATTCATCATTACCTAATTGAAATGGAGTGTAGCCCTGGTTAGGGGAACTGTTGACAAGGGAAAGGACACCAACGATGAGGACCCAGTATTGAGGACGAGGGAAGGCGTTGCCTGATGTTTAGTGCACCAACATTTATAAGTCTTATTATGATCTCTCTCTCTCCTTCCAGACAACAGTGCTAAGGCAGCTAGCGGTAATTACATTAGCATGTGCCATAAAAAATGTGCCTTGTGACACAGAGTCACTCTGCGGATGATAAAGGAGCTGCCTGCTTTTTTAATAAACACGACATGGCAAGCCTCGTCTCCGAACTGCTTTTGTATCAAGCCAATACATCGCATCTGCCAGGATTCACCACAAACTCGCAGGGAATTTATGTACAAATAATTACTTTTTAATAGCCTGTAATGCGATTTCCTGCCAAATAAATATTCAAATGAGTTTCAACCAGTAGAGTATATTATCAGCCTGCAGCTACAACTAGGTGTGAAAAAATACACATTATTGTTTGAGTGATAATAATTATTCCATTGTCATCTGCAGGGAAAAAGGAAGGTAATGCCTCTCGAGCTGCAACCTTCCAACTTGGGAATATTTTACTCTCTATTGTTTCATGGCAAAAGATAAAATATTGAAGCTCTTATCTCATCTCTGTTTGTGGTCTGTATATACAGTACCAGTCAAAAGTTTGTACACACCTACTCATTCAAGGGTTTTTCTTTATTTTTACTGCTTTCTACATTGTAGAATAATAGTGAAGACTAAAAAAGTACACATATAGAATCATGTAGTATCCAAAAAAGTGTTAAACAAATCAAAATATATTTTATATTTCAGATTCTTCAAAGTAGCCACCCTTTGCCTTGATGACAGCTTTGCACACGCTTGGCATTCTCTCAACCAGCTTCATGAGGTAGTCACCTGGAATGCATTACAATTAACAGGTGTGCCTTGATAAAAGTTAATTTGTGGAATTTCTTTCCTTCTTAATGTGTTTGAGCTAATCAGTTGTGTTGTGACAAGGTAGGGGTGGTATACAGAAGATAGCCCTATTTGGTAAAAGATCATGTCCATATTATGGCAAGAACAACACAAATAAGCAAAGAGAAATGACAGTCCCTCATAACTTCAAGACATGAAGGTCAGTCAATGCGGAACATTTCAAGTTGCAAAAACCATAAAGCGCTATGATGAAATTGGCTCTCATGAGGACCGCCACAGAAATGGAAGACCCAGAGTTACCTCTGCTGCAGAGAATAAGTTCATTAGAGTTACCAGCCTCAGAAATTGCAGCACAACATCAACTGTTCAGAGGAGACTGCGTGAATCAGGCCTTCATGGTCAAATGTCTGCAAAAAAAACACTACAAAAAGAAGAGACTTGCTGGGCCAAGAAACACGAGCTATGGACATTAGACCGGTGGAAATCTGTACTTGTCTGATGAGTCCAAATTTGAGATTTGTGTCAGTGATTTATTTAGAATTCAGAATGGCTACCACATCATTCTACAGCGATACGCCATCTCATCTGGTTTGCGCTTAGTGGGACTATCATTTGTTTTTCAACAGGACAATGACCCAACACACCTCCAGGCTGTGTAAGGGCTATTTGACCAAGAAGGAGAGTGATGGAGTGCTGCATCAGATGACCTGGCCTCCACAATCACCTGACCTCAACCCAATTGAGATGGTTCGGGATGAGTTGGAGTGCAGAGTGAAGGAAAAGCAGCCAACAAGTGATCAGCATATGTGGGAACTCCTTCAAGACTGTTGGAAAACCATTCCAGGTAAAGCTAGTTGAGAGAATGCCAAGAGTGTGCAAAGCTGTCATTAAGGCAAAGGGTGGCTACTTTGAAGAATCTAAAATCTAAATTATATTTTGATTTGTTTAACACTTTTTTGGTTACTACATGATTCCTTATGTGTTATTTCATAGTTTTGATGTCTTCACTATTATTCTACAATGTAGAAAGTAGTAAAAATTAAGAAAAAACCCTTGAATGAGTAGGTGTGTCCAAACCTTTGACTGGTACTGTACTTCAATGATGAAATGTAAAGACATGGAGAACAAAGGTCGCAACAACAGGAATGACTAGATGGTCTGGAATTTGGCTCTGTAAAGCCTGAGACTGAAGAAAAGTACAAAAATGTAGACAAATAAGGCACGCAGACATGCAAAACAAACGTTATTCGACATTCTCAGACACCCCACATCACTCAAATAGGGAGCCTTGAAAGACATCGGAATGTAGCCACCTGTAACTATTGTAATCACAAAAGCAACAAAAGAAAACTTCAAATAAATGTCATTCCTTGCAAACTGATACAACAAACAGATATAAATAAAGAAAAAGCCTTGAATGAGTAGGTGTGTCCAAACCTTTGACTGGTACTGTACATAGTAAGGGAGAATGGGGTGAGTTGAGCCATTTTCTACATTCAGCATCACTCATCAATGGAAATGTAGTATTATTTCTAACAAAGATATCTACATATATTTCAGGATGTTGTTTATCTTTGGAAATAATCAAAATTAATGTAAACATTACAGTTTTGAAAACTGCACACTTAAACACACTTAAAGAGTGTTCTCTTGGCACAACTTACCCCGGGTATGGGGTAAGTACATTTCTGTACTGAATGAAATTATACTACTACCTTTTTAAAACCATGTAAATCTTTATTTCCCAAACATAATTCAACACAATCACTATTGCTTTTTTGTCTTTTAATAATTTTGAGCATCTTTTTTTAAACACTTTTAACATAGGCCAGGCCTTGTTGTTACCTCATATCCCAGGTAACCAATTACGCCTGGGAAGAAAACACATCCATTTGCTCAACTTGCCATTGGTTCAACCATAGGCTCAACTTACCCCAAGGTAAACATTTTGACTATATTAGCCCACACAGCTACAAGGATGGACTTTCATGCTAGGTTTAGGACCTCATATTATAGAGACCCCAACTGATGTGTAGAACAATCTTAAAATGATCTACTTTAGTTTAGATACAAGCATCATGACGCCTCTAACGCAATACATTAATCTGACTTACCCCACTCCCCCATACATGCCATGTTTCCTCATATTCCCATCAGGTATGTTAGTCCAGTGGATCCTTGGCTCTATTCCACTGAGTCACAAAGGAGAACGGCAATAAAGATCTAAATTGATTCTAACGTTGGTGCAAAATGACCCATCGTGTTGGTGTGCGTTTTTGTGTGCACAGACACCCTATTCTTCTATAAATGATGTGCATTGTTCAGCACACACACTGTTTGTATGTATCTCAGCAATTCAGCGGTCCTGGATTCTTTCATGTGAACCCGTCTGAGAAGAGGAGGCAGCATTCTTCCCATTGCCATTGAACATGCTACCTTTAAATCTCGTGACCAAGATGAAAACATAGAAGTTGTCCTTGGGAGGGATAATTGGCTTGCTATTGTATTGAGCCTCAGTAGCAGCAGGACTAGTGCTGTGGGGTAGGGGGAGATTGTACATTGAGTGGCCCTGAACTGAGAAGAAAAGATCAGTTGGAACATTTCAGACACCTTTGTCTCTATTTTCTGAAATTGTTCAGTTCCACTCTAGAGACTGGGGTCAGAGTTACAGGTAACTTGAAGAGGATGTGACGGCTAACATTACAGTATGTCTGGAATTATAAAATTTGCATTGCACAGCCTGAAAATCATGTAAGAAAAAGTAATCTAGGGGGTTGTTAGATTTAACACTGTTAGTTGCTATTATCTTCATATCAGCATAGCATATGAGACTTTTATTGAAAACACAATTTCTCTTCCTCAGGCACGCACACGCACACACCCACCCACACACACACACACACACACACACACACACACACACACACACACACACACACACACACACACACACACACACACACACACACACACACACACACACACACACACACACACACACACACACACACACACACACACACACACACACACACAGCTGACAGATCAAAGCAAATGATTCCTGACCTTTTTCTACAGTATCTCAACAGGCTCCTCCTCTGCCTGTGAGGAGAAAGGGTTTAGAAGAAAGTGGCAGTGGAAGTTACGTCAGGAATTTATGGACAGCATTAGCAATTCAGGCATCCCTGAGCCAGTTCAAGTGCTTAACACGACGCCACTGTGTGAATGGACGGGCTAATGCATTCTGGAAGGATGAGCCTCCTCACAACAAACCTCAGGGAGCCCACCAAGCTAACCAAGCATCCACCACCTTCTGCACGAACCAATCAGACCTGAGAGCTCCGCAACATAATTTCACAGCAGACATGATGGAGAGCAGCACCCAGTTTCCCAGCCAATGGGCCAGCCATAGACTACGCCCAGAAGAGGGAGTGTGAGTGTGTGTGTGTCTGTGTCTGTGTCTGTATCTGTGTCTGTGTCTGTGTCTGTGTCTGTGTCTGTGTCAGTGTCTGTGTCTGTGTCTATGTGTGGACATGTTTAACTATTTCTTCTAATAGTAAACAAACAAAAATGTCACCAACTGGGGACATTTTGTTAGTCCCCACAAGGTCAAATGCTATTTCTAGGGGGTTTAGGGTTACAGCTTTTTCCAACTGCTTACACACAAAATCTTTTCATGTCACACAATTTTTGAAACCTCTCACTCAAAGTGCAAAACTACACACCAAATATCCAAAACCAGAAGCTATTTCTCAGTCTTTGACTCAGTTGTCAATTGCATAAAACACTTTTTTCAAAACACTACACACAATTCTCTACCTAAATCACAAAAATCTAACAGGAAGTGACTTGCTTTCCTTTTCCAAACACAACCAATCAAAATGCTACACTTATTCACCAGGTCACACACACACTCCTCACATGTGCAAACACTAATAGCTTAACTGATCACTAACCAATCACTGCATTACTGTAGTATAGGCCTATAAATAGGTCAAAGGTCAGATTACCTGTTTTGAACAACAGATGCCAACAATGGACAGAGAGCAAGAGGAGTAGGAGGGAGAGGAAGAGGAAGAAGAGGACGAGGGCAAAGAAGAGAAGGAAGGAGAGCCATCTCTGATGAGATTAGGGCAACACTTGTTGATCATGTGATCAACCACGGTTTGACCATGAGAGAGGCTGGACTGAGAGTCCAACCCAACTTGAGTCGATTTACAGTGGCGTCCATAATTCGAACCTTCAGAACTGAGAACAGGTATGCAACTATCTAATGACTATTTTAGCATTACAGTAATGTACTGTAAAATACGTATGACTGCATAGTATTGCATAAACATTTGTAACTCTAAGCCATCCATTTACTGCACTGCATTGAATGAATGAGGTTGGTTATCATGCTGTACTACATTTTTTTGTACATTGTTTACAGTTCCTATGCTGAACACATACTGTGTTTGAATTCTGTACAGAGTGGAAAGGCAAAGACATCATGGAGGACGAAGACGCTTGTTTACAGATGTACAAGAGACTGCAATTATAAATATGGTTTTGGCCAACAATGCAATTAGGATTCGAGAGATAAGAGAGCATATCTTGAATAATGACACCATATTTAACAACATCAATGCTGTAAGCCTGTCGACCATACAACGCATCCTCCAACGGCACCGAGTGACGATGAAACAACTTTACAAGGTGCCATTTGAGAGAAACTCTGACAGAGTCAAGAATATGCGACATGACTTTGTAGAGGTATGTATGCAACACTACTTCCAGTACTTCAGACATACCATATTTACTCATCTGTATATCCTTTTGTCTGTTACAGAGAGTATTGGAGCTGGATGCCCATGTAATTCGCCATGAATTTATTTATGTGGATGAGGTTGGCTTCAACCTCACCAAAACCAGGCGCCGCGGAAGAAATGTAATAGGACAGAGGGCAATTACCAATGTCCCTGGACAGCGTGGGGGTAATATAACTATGTGTGCTGCCATCACTCAAAACGGGGTCCTCCATCACAATGCCACACTGGGTCCGTACAACACCGGCCATATGCTCACTTTTCTGGATGCAATTTACACAATGCTTGTCCCTGATCCAGATCAGGAGCCTGCTAGATTTGTGGTTTTATGGGACAATGTTAGTTTTCACCGGGCTGTTCTGGTCCAAAACTGGTTTGCCACCCATCCACAATTTGTAGTTTTGTACCTACCCCCATATTCACCTTTTCTAAATCCCATAGAGGAATTCTTCTCAGCCTGGCGCTGGAAAGTGTATGATCGTCAACCCTATGCCTGCATGCCGCTTCTCCAGGCAATGGAGGACGCATGTGGGGACATAGAGGTTGCCTCTGTCCAAGGTTGGATACGCCATGCTAGGAGATACTTCCCTCGATGTTTGGCAAGAGAAAACGTATCTTGTGATGTGGACGAAGTATTGTGGCCAGACCCAGGCCAGAGAAGAGATGAAGCGTAGCTTAGCACTGGTGACTGCCCCCTACCAATTCCTGGACTGCCCCCGGACCCCACACACACAATTGTGTTCTTTACTGTATTCTAAAGAATATACTTTTGGTTTACATATGTTTATGGTTTTGTTGTATGCTACTGTATATGTAATGTTTGGCCTAATAAGTATTTTCTGTTTCTACATTGCATTGGTGTTTACAGTGTACTTGTTATCCCTCTCAGCAGATTACTTTCACTGTAGAACATTGTATTGAAATGTAGATATAAGGCTATGAAAGACCAAAGAGCTTTAGATTTAAAACAACAGTGTTTACATGGTATATCCAAAAATGTACTATTATGAAAGCAGTGTTTGCCATTTGATGCAAATGCTTCATTCTGACATGTGTTTATGGCATTTTGAATGCAGTGTTACATTTTGAAGGAGATGTGAGGCATTTAGCATTTTGTGTGTGCAGTTTTGAGAATTGTGTGTAGAGTTTTGAAAAAAAAGGAGACAGTTTTGAAAACGTGTGTAAGCAGTTGGAAAAAACTGTAAGATAGCTAGGAGCTAGGAGCGTGTGTGTGTGTGTGTGTGTGTGTGTGTGTGTGTGTGTGTGTGTGTGTGTGTGTGTGTGTGTGTGTGTGTGTGTGTGTGTGTGTGTGTGTGTGTGTGTATGTGTGTGTGTGTGTGTGTGTGTGCCCGTGTGCGTGTGTGCGCGTGCATGTGCATGTGTGTGTATGCTCCACTGCAAAACAATATGTTTTTCAGAATAATTGGTGGAATTGCACATTTTACATAATGGCTGAGACTACTACATTACCATACTCTGCACTGTATGTTGTCTGAATTCTAGAGTACTGCACCAGTCTGGTGCATACTTTAGTCCCATGCATGGGAGCTGCAGTAGTCACCCTCTAGCCGTGCCGCTGAGACATGAGGCCCTGTGACAGGCTGATAATGGGGCTCATTGTGGGGCCTGCCACCTCCCTGTGAGCAGGGCCTTATCTTCAGAGCAGGGTTCTGGGGAACACACTCCCAGCTGACACACACAGGGTTATCACATTGACAGGCTATGCTTAGAGCAGAGGGGTAGTGCCAGTCAGATAATTTACAGGAACAGATTAATACTGTCTGTCAGGTCGCATCCCTGTGACATGCCACGCGAGCATTAGGAGGTGAGAGCCCATCTGTGACGTCACAGCTGCCCGGCGCTGGCAGAGAGGGAACCTCAGTCACGTCCCCCTCGCCTCTTGCCTCGCTCTCTGATGTCTGATGTTCACTTTCATTCTGCTGAGAGGGGGCCACCACACCACCACTCTACCCCGGGAAACCTCTATCTACCCCTTCCCCCCTCCCTCCATATCTAGGGTCCCACCGGATCAGATTCTGATAGCCAGTTAAATATACATCATTTATTGGCTAACTGCTCAGAGGTAACACTCGAGCTGCCAGCAGAATTCTTCAACAAATTGCCTTAAAATCAAACACATTTTTTAGAATAGTGCTTCAAATTCCCATCCTACTGACTCACAGCATAGTGACACTAAAGTGGACGTGTTCTTTTCCCCCTTTCTCTCCACAACTAACATACTATTGTTTCCCTCCATTTTCTGCCGCTCGTATTCTCTCACTTTTTTACTTTCACCTTCCACTCTCCACCCACCCTCTCATGTCTAACCTCCCCACCCCCTCTCCCTCGCTCCCTCCCTCCCTCCCTAATGAATCAAGGTGAGGTTTCCCTTCATAGAGAGATGATAGAGGCCCTCTGGCACAACCACATATTGCATGCATTCATCATTGCAGTAATGTAAGGTAGGCCTATGTCAGCCAGCACCCCACCAGCTCACTAACACATATTGTCCACACAACATATGCCCACACATACTGTGTCTATGTTATAACATGGCCATAACTTAGGAAGATCCCGGTGCCATTAACTTATTAGGGAGCGGCTGCATAGGTGACGGTTTTGGAGAGTCTGGTGTGCCCAAAGTAAAATGCCTGCCACTCAGGCCCAGAAAATAGGATATGCACATAGCTTGTACTATTGGATAGGAAACACTCTGAAGTTTCTAAGAGTGTTCAAATAATGTATGTGAGTATAACAGAACTGATATAGCAGGCAAAAACCCGAGGAAAATCCATCCGGATTTGCATTTTGTTTTGTAAATGACCATCTTCTCCATTGTGCCTATTGCATACAATGTTATGTAGGACTGAGACTGCAGTACCTATGGCTTCCACTAGATGTCAACAGTCTATATACAAAGACTGGGAATTCTAGGAGTAACCAGAACGGATAGGAACAGGAAATGGTCAGGGGACCATTTTGTAAACAAGGTTTGACGCACGCGAGATTGTGAACGCGCACCACTTTATTTCTCTTTCCTATTGTTCACGTTATCGTCCGGTTGAAATATTACAGCAAATATACACAAAAGGATACCTAAGGATACCTGTTTGTAGAAAGTGTATAGGTATAATTTGAACGTGTTCTCTTCACGGTTCAATGGGCGACTCAACGGTGGATTTTATGATCATAACACGCCAACCAAACAGAGATTTATGGATATAATAAATGACTTTTTCTAACAAAAGAACCATTGGATGTCTTAGTTGGACACTTGGGAAGCCCTCATCAGAAGTTCTTCGAAAGGTAAGCGATTATATGTTAGCGATTTTATGCGTTTTTTGAGACCAGCGTTGGTTATGGATTTATGATAATGCATAAAATATGAGAGGGGCTATCCTCAAACAATCAAATGTTGTGCTTTCGCCGTAAAGCCTTTTTGAAATCTGACAACGCTGTGATATTGCCAAGAATCAGAGCTTTTGATGACTATGCAACACTTGTATATTGATGAATGTTTAATAATTCAACTTTTGGATTTTGAATTTGGCGCCTCACATTTCACCGGGTAGTGTTGGGAGCGCCCCACTGCTCCCTAAGTATTAATTAAGCTGGACTCCCATCTATTGCAATGAAACAACATTACTCTATCCTGTGGTTCCTGGGTCCAGGCAACTGAGCGTCCCTCCCACTCCCAGCAGTGCAGGCCCAGGCCAGGCCCAGCGTGTCTTATGACAGATAACGGTGGTGTGATTCTCTCTGGGACAGACAGACTAAGTAGAGACAGCTCCAGTGGAAAGGGCAGACTGCCCTGTGAATACTCATCCAGGGATTCAGACACAAACTACAGTTGACTGGTATTAAAGCTCTCACGTACAACAGCGGAGGAGGGCAGGGTGGACACACACACGCAGGCAAATGCACACACAAGAATGGTCCAGCACCCAAAAGACATCCAGCCAGTGGTCGAAAACGGGTCACTGATGAAAGAGGACAAAGGAGGTTGATACGAATTGTGCAAAGCAACAGATGTGCTACAGTTAGTCAACAGACAGTCCAGTACAACATTGGTGCCCAAATGCCTATAAAAGAACGCACAACTCGTCATACTTTGACACGAATGGGGTATGGCAGCTGACGAACTTACAGAGTTCCACTTCTTTCAGAAAGAAACAAGAAACTGAGGTTGCAGTGGGCTAAGGAACGAAAACACTGGACACTGGAGAATTGGAAAAACATTGCCTGGTCTGATGAATCCCGGTTCCTGCTGTTTCATGCTGATGGGAGGCCTAGGCTATGGAGAAAACCACATGAGTACATGCATCCATCATGCAGGCTGGTGGTGGTGTGATGGTGTGGGGTATGTTTTAACGGCACACGTTGGGCCCCTTAATAAAAGTGAAGCAACGAACATCATTGCCAATCAGGTCCATCCCTTCATGCCAGCAGTGTATCCATCTGCGAATAGATTTTTTCAGCAGGATAATGCTCCATGTCACAAAGCTAGGATTTTCCAGGAATGGTTCCCCGAATATGACAGTGAATTCAGCTTACTGCAGTGTCCTGCCCAGTTACTAGATCTCAATCCAAATGAACATCTGTGGGATGAGATGGAACGAGCTATTCAGAGTAACGATCCACTACCAGCCAACTTGAAACAACTGTTGGAAGCGTTAGAGTCAACATGGGCCAGCATCCCTGTGGAACACTTTCTAAACGTAGTTCATGCCCTGACGAATTGAGGCTGTTCTGAGGGCAAAAGGGGGTGCAACTCAATATGCACACCCACCCACACACACACACACACACACACACACACACACACACACACACACACACACACACACACACACACACACACACACACACACACACACACACACACACACAGCTGACAGATCAAAGCAAATGATTCCTGACCTTTTTCTACAGTATCTCGACAGGCTCCTCCTCTGCCTGTGTCTTCCACATCTGATTTCCACAGATATTTAGAAAAACGTCACCTGAACATCTGTTTATGAAGATGTGTGAAAAACTCAATATCAGCCTGTTCCACACATATATAGAAGAGAGGTGATGTAGCTAAAGACAAAAAGAGATAGGTATACCAAATGACTGAAACTCAATTAGGTTTGTCCACTCTGTGGTGTGTCTCTGTGGCATGCCACACGTGTTAGTCTATAACCTGTGCTGGAGCAGTGCTGCTCTGAGACTGGGTCAGGCTGTCTTCTCTCTCAGCTGGCAGTCTCCAGGTTGGTGTCTGCTCCTGGCCCACACCTGCAGCGCTGCAGTCACCCTGGTTTACTGCTAACTGACAGGGAAAAACAAGTGAGGCAGCAATGTGCCCTCACTTCAGATCACCCCCTCGATCAGCACAACACTGCAAGGTGTACTGTTGTAACAACAGCCAGCAGACTAGACCTCCATGGGTGTTGTGGCCCCAGCATGTTTATTATGAAGTTATGTCTCCTGACACCATATCCCTGACCTCCATCCTAAACCTCCATGTACTGTATGTCTCCTCCCCAGAGACCAGCTGGGGATTGGTCAGCAAGCACCTGTGACATCATAGGCCTGATACAGTCAATACTAATGAAGTCAGTGACTGGGGGTAAATTACGTTATGGCTTTGCGGTTCATAAGCAATACATTCTTTTATTAAAAGCCATATTGTATTGAGAAGATGAAAGCCGAATGAGAAGGAACACAGGTTGTGGGATGGAAAACAATGTATCATTACAACCAGTTGTAGCTCAAAGCTGTTCAGCCATGTTTTGGACATAATATCAAATAGAGCAGAGCAGATGTGGGGAAGGAAGCACTTAATGAACACAGTCAAACATGCACATACAGTGTACACACACACACTCAGACATACACACAGTCACACACAGACAAACTCACACATACGCACACTCACCTATATAAACAAACACAGATGGAAACAAATAAGCAATTGTGGCGGTTTAATTGAGTGTGTAATCATAAATTAAGTCAATGATGAATGGTTGACTCTGCAGAAGTGGCTAATCAGAAGCTTCGCCATTGGAATAGAACCCACATATCCTAACACTATAGTGTATGGTGTGGTACTTCTCAATATAAATGGAATAGGCACTGTGAGATGCTCCATATGGTAAGTATGTATTACCAAACAACATTGACAGAACAGAATAAGCAGCTTTAGAATACATACAGGGCAAATAAATCACTCAGCTTCTTTGAGAGGTGGGCCTAGAGATGGACTATGGAGGTGAATGGGCAGAGAGAGCAGCATAGAACTCTCATGTTCTGCCCCTGAACAGGCAGTTAACCCACTATTCCTAGGCCGTCATTGAAAATAAGAATTTGTTCTTAACTAACTTGCCTAGTAAAATAAAGGTAAAAATAAAAAAATTAAAAAAAATCTCTATATATATTCTACCCTGAACTTAAGAACACTCCATACAGGTGCAGGCAGGATTCCAAATCATCATTGGCAGGAGCAGCAACATGACACAATGAGTTGCAGCATCTATCTTCCCACCACCACCGTACGGATCTGCCAGATCTGGAGTCAGTTATAAAAATGTTAGCACCCCCGCCACCATAAATCGCCATCCATTAGGCATAATAATTGCATGATCACATGGCTGGGAGAAAGAGTGTGGCACTGAACCAGGATAGGGGGAAGGTGGCTGCATGTAACTGCCAAAATAAAGGAAACACTTGAGTACAGTGCATTTGGAAAGTATTCAGACCATTTTCCCACATCAACTTTTCCCACATTTTGTTAAGTTAGAATACCCCATAATGGCAAAGCAAAAACAGGTTGTATAAATTTTTTCACGTTTATTAAAAATAAAAAACTGAAATATCACATTCACATAAGTATTCAGACCCTTTACTCAGTACTTTGTTGAAGCACCTTTGGCAGAGATTGCAGCCTCAAGTCTTCTTGGGTATGGCGGTACAAGCTTGGCAAAACCTTTATTTGTGGGGTTTCTCCCATTATTCTCTGCAGATCCTCTCAAGCTCTGTCAAGTTGGATGGTGCACAGCTGCACAGCTATTTTCAGGTCTCTCCAGAGATGTTCGATCAGGTTCAAGTCCGGGCTCTGGTTGGGCCACTTAAGGACATTCAGAGACTTGTCCCCAATCCACTCCTGCGTTGTCTTGGCTGTGTGCTTAGGGTCAGTGACCTGTTGGAAGGTGAACCTTCGCCCCCAGTCTGAGGTCCTGAGCACTCTGGAGCATGTTTTCATCAAGGATCTCTCTGTACTTTGCTCTGTTCATCTTTCCCTCGATCCTGATTAGTCTCCCAGTCCCTGCCACTGAAAAACATCCCCAAAGCATGATGCTGCCACCACCATGATTCACTGTAGGGATGGTGCCAAGTTTCCTCCAGATGTGACGCTTGGCATTCAGGCCAAAGAGTTCAATCTTGGTTTCATCAGACGAGCTGGTTCCAAACGTCTTCCATTTAAGAATGATGAAGGCCATTGTATTCAATGCTGCAGAAATGTTTTGGTACCCATCCCCAGATCTGTGCCTCGACACAATCCTGTCTCTGAGCTCTACAAACAATTCCTTCGACTTCATGGCTTGGTTTTTGCTCTGACATGCACTGTCAACTGTAGGACCTTATATAGACAGGTGTGTGCCTTTCCAAATCATGTCCAATCAATTGAATTTACCACCGGTGGACTACAATCAAGTTGTAGAAGAATCCTGTTTTTTCCTTGTCATTATGGGGTATTGTGTGTAGATTGATGAGGGAAAATGTTAATTTAATCAATTTTAGAATAAGGGTGCAACGTAATAAAATGTGGAAAAAGTCAAGGGGTTTGAATACTTTCCGAATGCACTGTAAATGAGGGATACAAAGTATATTGAAAGCTGGTGTGTGTGTGCCTCAGTCACCAGATCTCAACCTAATTGGGCACTTATGGGAGATTCTGGAGCAGTAGTTGTGTTATGGTAGGGTAAGAGATGTGTTAGAGTAGGGATTTCCACCACCATCAACAAAACACCAGATGATGGAATTTTATCATGGAAGAATGGTGTCTCTTCCCTCCAATAGAGTTGCAGACACTTGTAGAATCTATGCCAAGGTGCATTGAAGCTGTTCTGGCTCGTGGTGGCCTAACGCCCTATTAAGACACTTTATGTTGGTGTTTCCTTTATTTTGGCAGTAACCTGTATGTTCAATGATATTGATAGGCTCTCATAAAAGAGCTCATACTGACAGAGCAAACTCAAAGCCCTAGCGATGCGTCTCATTACAGTTAAAACAGGACCAAAGGAGCTCACCTCGCTTCACTGTTAGTGCCTCTGACAGCTCATAAAAGAGCACACATTCCAATTTAACCAAATTGACAGGCTGTCAGAGGGGGAAAACAATAGAAGACAAAATATCACAATTTAAAATTAGAAAAACATATAGACTTTAAAGGGAGCGCCCTACAGAAAAAGACTGAGCTGCACTTTTCTCATGAATAATATTTTTCTTTTTATGAAAATGTGTACACACACATGCACACACACACACACCAACACACACTCATATGCATCGCAGACATAGAGCAGCCGTCCTTGTGAGAGGCAGTTGAAGAGCCCTGTCAATCAAACAGGAATATGATATCTGTCACAGGAGCATTCAAGACAATATAGAGGGGAGGGGCAGATAAATACAACACGGCTTCTATCTAAAGGACAAAGACAGACTCAGAGCCTCCCTCTTAATAAGATGAGAGCAATAATATCCATGTCAGCGATAGGCAAAGATAAATGATACAGATAATAGCTATTTTTAGTCAGGTCATTTGGGATGTGACTAATATCTACACTCGTAGAAAAAAAAGGTCCCAAAGGGTTCTTCGACTGTCGCCATCATACACAGGTTGACAGAAAGGAGCAACACTAATATAACAAGGTTCTTTACGCTCTTAGGAAAAAAAGTGCTATCAAGAACCTGGAACTAAAAGGGTTCTAGCCAGAACCAAAACAGGTTCTTCAAAGGGTTCTCCTATAGGGACATCCAAAGAACCCTTTTAGGTTCTAGATAGCACCTTTTTTTTCTAAGAATGTAAAGAACCTTGTTATATCACAGTGTTGCTCCATTCTGTAAACCTGTGTATTTTCTGCCTGTAATATATAGCCCTTTACTGCAGTCAAATGACCTAGTGGCCTCATGGGTGAAATGTTATTAATATTTTTCAAGATTTTTTTTTATGCTGAAAATCTGATGTTTTTATGTCAAACAGTGTTGTTATATTTCAGTCTTCTGTGATGTATATAAAGTGTAATATTGGGATGCAAACTCAAAATGTAAACTCTGTATCTGACATGGTACAAGTGTCTTCTTTTATGAAAGCCCATAACCATGTGTGTGAGGTGTATACTTTGGTTTCAGAGTAGACTTGTTTAAGACTAGCAAGAAACATTATGTCTTTTGTGTTTCAAAGTTACATTATTTTTATGAGATGCCTTTGTCTTCAAAGTTACTGTTGGGAGTGAAAGTGGCCTCCTGAGTGTGCATGTGTGTGTATGTATGTGTGCATATGTGAGTGATTGCCAATGTGTGTGCTCGTGTGTCTGTGCAGGGTTGTAGGTTGGTTCCACCTTAGTGAGTCAGAGACCACTATGATGGCACACCAAATGAGTCTGATGGATCCGTTTTGTCTTCTTCTAATGCCTCTTAAGGGGAAAGTAATCGAAATGTTACTGAAAGTAATCAGATTACGTTACTGTGTTTGGGTATTCCAAAAGTCATCTCACTGTAGTTACTGTGACGGATTACATTTAGAAAGTAACCTACCCAACCCTGTGTGTGTGTGTGTGTGTGTGTGTGTGTGTGTGTGTGTGTGTGTGTGTGTGTGTGTGTGTGTGTGTGTGTGTGTGTGTGTGTGTGTGTGTGTGTGTGTGTGTGTGTGTAGCCCACTGGATTTATAAGAATCCCTAATTTCTCTAATTAGGTGTGCCCAGCACTGCAGGGAACCCAGGGATAAATAATATACCCGTGTCATGGAGTCAGCGACTGTAACCTTTTTCTAGATGTTTAAAGCGTCACTTTCAATGAAGCTGTACCTCCATCACTTAGTGTGGTGCGAGAGGTGGAGGAGAGAGAGAGGGAAGGAGGGAATGAGAGACAAAAAGATGTGCTGCTCTCAAGAAGGTCAAACCCAGAGATCATGCTTCCTTGCACTCTCCTTGTCATGGAAACCCTGCAGAGAAATAATGAAGTGAGGGAAACAAGGAAAACGATAGAAAAAAGAGAAAACATCACACTTGCACACAAATCAGATGTAGGAGAGATGGAACATGGCAGATTGCTAATGGGACCTGGATTTTAAAACTAAATGCAATATTCACTCAATTCAATTTAAAATCATGAAATACAAGTTAAATTGAACAATTAAATTATTCAATTTGTGCATTTCAAATTCAATATCCTAATACAAATAAAGAATTATGGAATTCAAATACAATTTCTGTTGGCACTGAAATCGCTCCTTATCAGCCCTGAGAGCAGATAAGACCATGTTCATTGTTGGTTCTCAGAAAAAGTGCAATGTCAAACGTTTGGACACATCTACTCATTCAAGGGTTTTTCTTTATTTGTACTATTTTCTACATTGTAGAATAATAGTGAAGACATCAAAACTATGAAATAACACATATGGAATCATGTAGTAACCAAAAAAGTGTTAACTACTTACGGAGTGGCAGGGCGCTATTAAACATTCATCAATATACAAGTGTTGCATAGTCATCAAAAGCTCTGCTTCTAGTCAATATCACAGCGCTGTCAGATTTCATAAAGGCTTTACGGCGAAAGCACAACATTTGATTGTTTGAGGGTAGCACCTCCAATATTTTTCCATTAGCATAAATTCATAAACCATCATGGTTCACACAAAACACATTTCACAGCGAAAACAAATCCCTTACCTTGTGAAGAACTTCTGCTGAGGGCTTCCCAAGTGTCCAACGAAGACATCCAATAGTTCTTTTGTTAGAAAAAGTCATTTATTATATCCATAAATCTCTGTTTGGTTGGCGCGTTATGATCATAAAATAAAGCGTCCACTCGCCCATTGAACCGTGAAGAGAACGCATTCAACCAATACCTATACACTTGTCCAAGAACAATCAAACATCATTGATAATGTATCCTTAGGAACACTTTTATGTATATTTACTATAATATTTCAACCAGATTATAAACTGGACGATAGGAAAGGAAAAAACCACAGTGCGCGCGAGCCGTGAACGCGCATCCTCTTCTGTTTACATCCGATGACCAGTTCGAAATTCTTCTTCTATTACCATCCAGAGCAACTATAACATCACCAAACACTGTCTAGAGACTGTTGACATCCAGTGGAAGCAATAGGTACTGCAATCTTACTCCCAGAAATGGCTGTTTTCAATAGGGAGGGGTTCAAAATGAGGCAATGTGTCAAAAACACTTTTTCCAGGACAGAAATTCCTCGGGTTTTCGCCTGCTATATCCTTTCTGTTATACTCACAGACATTATGTTAACACTCTTAGAAGATTTGAGAATCTTCAAAGTAGCCAACTTTTTGCCTTGATGACAGCTTTGCACACTCTTGGCATTCTCTCAACAAGCTTCATGAGGTAGTCACTTGAAACACATTACAAATAACAGCTGTGCCGTGTTAAAAGTTAATTTATGGAATATCTTCCTTCTTAATGCGTTTGAGCCAATCAGTTGTGTTGTGACAAGGTAGGGGTAGTATACAGAAGATAGCCCTATTTGGTAAAAGACCAAGTTCATATTATGGCAAGAACAACTCAAATAAGCAAATAGAAACGCCAGTCCATCATTTAAGACATGAAGGTCAATCAATCCAGAAAATGTCAAAAACGTTGAAAGTTTCTTCAAGTGCAGTGGCAAAAACCATCAAGCACTATGATGAAACTGGCTCTCATGAGGACCGCCATAGGAAAGGAAGACCCAGAGTTCCCTCTGCTGCAGAGGATAAGTTCATTAGAGTTACCAGCCTCAGAAATGTTAGCCCAAATAAATGCTTCACAGAGGTCAAGTAACAGACACATGTCAACATCAACTGTTCAGAGGAGACTGCGTGAATCAGGCCTTCATGGTCAAATTGCTGCAAAGAAACCACTACTAAAGGACACCAATAATAAGAAGATACTTGCTTGGGACAAGAAACACGAGCAATGGACATTAGACTGGTAGAAATTTGTCCTTTGGTCTGATGAGTCCAAATTTGCGATTTTTGGTTCCAACCGCCGTGTCTTTGTGAGACGCAGAGTAGGTGAACAGATGATCTTCGCATGTGTGGTTCCCACCGTGAAGCATAGAGGAGGAGGTGTGATGGTGTGGGGGTGTTTTGCTGGTGACACTGTCAGTGATTTATTTAGAATTCAAGGCACACTTAACCAGCATGGCTACCACAGCATTCTGCAGCGATACGCCATCCCATCTGGTTTGCGCTTAGTGGGACTATCATTTGTTTTTCAACAGGATAATGACCCAACACACTTCCAGGGTGTGTAAGGGCTATTTGACCAAGAAGGAGAGTGATGGAGTGCTGCATTAGATGACCTGGCCTCCACAATCACCCGACCTCAGCACAATTGAGGTGGTTTGGGATGAGTTGGAGTGCAGAGTGAAGGAAAAGCAGCCAACAAGTGCTCAGCATATGTGGGAACTCTTTCAAAACTGTTGGAAAAGCATTCCAGGTGAAGCTGGTTGAGAGAATGCCAAGAGTGTGCAAAGTTGTCATCAAGGCAAAGGGTGGCTACTTTGAAGAATCTAAAATCTAAAATATATTTTGATTTGTTTAACACTTTTTTGGTTACTACATGATTCTATTTGTGTTATTTCATAGTTTTGATGTCTTCACTATTATTCTACAATGTAGAAAATAGTCAAAATAAAGAATAACCCCTGAATGAGTAGGTGTGTCCAAACTTTTGACTGGTACTGTACTTCAATGATGAAATGTAAAGACATGGAGGACAAAGGTCGCAACAACAGGAATGACTAGATGGTCTGGAATTTGGCTCTGTAAAGCCTGAGACTGAAGAAAAGTACAAAAATGTTGACAAGGCACGCAGACATGCAAAACAAAGGTTCTTCGACATTGTAAGACACCCCACACCACTCAAATAGGGAGCCTTGAAAGACATCGGAATGTAGCCACCTGTAACTATTGTAATCACAAAAGCAACAAAAGAAAACCTCAAATAAATGACATTCCTTGCAAACTGATACAACAAACAGATATAAAGTTGCCTGGCCTGTCTGAAACAACAAGCAATTTGTTGTTACTTGTCATGTCATCATGCATTGAACTACTGACATTACATTTGATCAAGCACATGACAGTACCTTTGCTGTTGTCCTCTAACAAATAAAGGATCACCATCTCAATGTTGTCAGTCACAAAGTTAAATAAATAAGTTTGGTGTTGGATAGATCAATAGTTTGGAGAAGGGAAACCTTTCCTCAAAACAGTTGAACCTCTGAGCCATTACTGCTCTCCCACAGTGAGTAGTGTAGAAGACCCACAAGAGGTTGTTTCATATAGAGGCCAATATTGCCCTCCCTTACTACACCCCCCTCCCCTGGAATGGAGGGAGCAGAGGATGCAGCTCTTAATTGTTTGCATGCTACACTATCATATCTCTTGCCCTAGGGTAGCTGTGGCCAGTGGAGCCTTAGAATTGCTACCGTATCTCAGTGTTATCTGGCGCAGGTTACACATCCCTTGTCCATGGAATCTGAACTAGAGACAACACAAAAGGACCCTCTCTCACCTGCCTGTTATCTGTGATGGATCCTGTTATCTCCTGCCGTTATCACTGGCTCAGTAAGGGACTGGGGAACGCCACGTCTGCAGCTCAGATCACCCTGGCATCCTACCCCACTGGGCACAGACGTCAATTCAAGGTCTATTCCACGTTGGTGTGTGCCCAGTGGGGCATAGCCTGTTTCCATACTCTAACAGATAACATGCAGTGGTATTGTACAGTAGACGCATGGGTTGCATCCTGCTCAACTGGTTGTGGTTGTACTACAGAGATACAGGAGAGAAGTACATCTACAGTCACCTCCAAAGTTATTGGCACGCTCGATAAAGGTTAGCAAAAAAGTTAAATAATACAAATACTGAGCTATTTTGCATGCTCATCATTTCTTGAAAATGTGATTATTTTATACTAATGCAGTTGCTCAGAGAAAGAGATGTTGCATAGCAAATCACTAAAATAAATCTAAAAAAGACATGGGCCAAAATTATTGATACCCTGTTTCCAGTATTCCAGCAGCCTCCTCTTGCGATGATAACGACACTGAGCCTTTTTCTAAAATGTTTTATGAGATTGGAGAACACATTGGGAGGGATCTTAGACCATTCCTCCACACAGAATCTTTCCAGATCCTTGATATCCTTTGACTGTGCTCTATAATTCAAACCACAGGTTTTCAATGGGGTTCAAGTGTGGAGACTGAGATGGACAGAACCCTGTTGCCTCTGCCAGGAGGCTGACACTTGGCTGAAAATGGCTCTTCCAGCAAGACAATAGCCCCAAGCACTCATCAACATTTTGCAATGGACATGTCAGTCTCCGGACATGAACCCCATTGAAAACCTGTGGTTTGAATTGAAGAGGGCAATCCATAAACCCTCCCCTAACCCGGACGACGCTGGGCCAATTGTACACCGCCTCATGGGTCTCCCAGCCTGGGATCAAACCCAGGTCTGTATTGACACCTCAAGCACTGCAATGCAGTGCCTTAGACTGCTGCGCCACTCGGGAGAACATCAGATGACACCTCAAACCAAACTTCCTTTTGATTTATTTATCTGTTTTGCCATGTATGAATGTGTTATTCAATGTGTTTATATTGGATAATAGCAGTAATGTGTTATTCAATGTGTTTATATTGGATAATAGCAGTAATGTGTTATTCAATGTGTTTCTATTGGATAATAGCAGTAATGTGTTATTCAATGTGTTTCTATTGGATAATAGCAGTAATGCAAAATACTTTTTTTATATTTCGTTTTTGATACCTACAGGGTTCCTAAATTCATAATCAAATAGCTAAATTATCCATGGTATGACCATCTTAAAATCATTCCATATGTCAGCTAGTGGAACCCCTCCCTCAGCTTAGACTCTTAGGGGTTAAGGGACAAAACATATATTGTCTCTCAATGAGCTATACTGAATATTTCATATTCTGTATGAATCTGTATGATTTACAGTTCCATTATACTGTTTGCGGCCTTTACTATGCTGTTTGTGTGTTATTATCTTGTGCATAATGCCATGCACTGGGCTCTATGAAGTCTATGGTGGGCTTACTGTAGATGCTATGTTCTGGATGCACCTTTTGCTGCAATGCAGGTAGAGAGGGAAGGAGAGGAGGGGCACAGAGAGACACACACACACACCGCACCTGTCAATCTCTGCCCACAGGTGACGCCCCACTGAGCCCAGACTGATGCTGTTGGAGAGACTACACACACACACACACACACACACACACACACACACACACACACACACACACACACACACACACACACACACACACACACACACACACACACACACGCCAAGCGCACACACACACAAACAGTACTGGTGCTATCACAGTGGTGCAGCATGCAGTGTGCTGAATGGCTCAGGGACCACTCCTTCTCACAGAGAGCTAGACCCAGATAGTGACTGGCTACCTGCTGGGGAGTGTAAAGTTGACAAGGATAGCCAGACAATAACACGCTCTCTGGATATGGGGATGAATGCTTTACAAGTTGGTCTAATTTTACACCACACTACTTTGGAAACTAATACACTGCACTGAAGGGTCCCTCTGCCTTTGAGCTCATCCCTGGTGATGAAGTCCAGTCATGACCCTGGGCACAGAGATGAGAGGACATATATCAGGAGCTGATTGAGTTGGCCCCGTCCACACAAACACGGGCTACACACACACACACACACACACACACACACACACACACACACACACACACACACACACACACACACACACACATACATACATACATACATACATACAGTGGGGAAAAAAAGTATTTAGTCAGCCACCAATTGTGCAAGTTCTCTCACTTAAAAAGATGAGAGGCCTGTAATTTTCATCATAGGTACACTTCAACTATGACAGACAAAATGAGGAAAATCCAGAAAATCACATTGTAGAATTTTTTATGAATTTATTTGCAAATTATGGTGGAAAATAAGTATTTGGTCAATAACAAAAGTTTATCTCAATACTTTGTTATATACCCTTTGTTGGCAATGACAGAGGTCAAACGTTTTCTGTAAGTCTTCACAAGGTTTTCACACACTGTTGCTGGTATTTTGGCCCATTCCTCCATGCAGATCTCCTCTAGAGCAGTGATGTTTTGGGGCTGTCGCTGGGCAACACGGACTTTCAAAGATTTTCTATGGGGTTGAGATCTGGAGACTGGCTAGGCCACTCCAGGACCTTGAAATGCTTCTTACGAAGCCACTCCTTCGCGTTCGGGCGGTGTGTTTGGGATCATTGTCATGCTGAAAGACCCAGCCACGTTTCATCTTCAATGCCCTTGCTGATGGAAGGAGGTTTTCACTCAAAATCTCACGATACATGGCCCCATTCATTCTTTCCTTTACACGGATCAGTTGTCCTGGTCCCTTTGCAGAAAAACAGCCCCAAAGCATGATGTTTCCACCCCCATACTTCACAGTAGGTATGGTGTTCTTTGGATGCAACTTAGCATTCTTTGTCCTCCAAACACGATGAGTTGAGTTTTTACCAAAAAGTTATATTTTGGTTTCATCTGACATTCTCCCAATCCTCATCTGGATCATCCAAATGCTCTCCAGCAAACTTTAGACGGGCCTGAACATGTACTGGCTTAAGCAGGGGGACACGTCTGGCACTGCAGGATTTGAGTCCCTGGCGGCGTAGTGTGTTACTGATGGTAGGCTTTGTTACTTTGGTCCCAGCTCTCTGCAGGTCATTCACTAGGTCCCCCGTGTGGTTCTGGGATTTTTGCTCACCGTTCTTGTGATCATTTTGACCCCACGGGTGAGATCTTGCGTGGAGCCCCAGATCGAGGAAGATTATCAGTGGTCTTGTATGTCTTCCATTTCCTAATAATTGCTCCCACAGTTGATTTCTTCAAACCAAGCTGCTTACCTATTGCAGATTCAGTCTTCCCAACCTGGTGCAGGTCTACAATTTTGTTTCTGGTGTCCTTTGACAGCTCTTTGGTCTTGGCCATAGTGGAGTTTGGAGTGTGACTGTTTGAGGTTGTGGACAGGTGTCTTTTATACTGATAACAAGTTCAAACAGGTGCCATTAATACAGGTAATGAGTGGAGGACAGAGGAGCCTCTTAAAGAAGAAGTTACAGGTCTGTGAGAGCCAGAAATCTTGCTTGTTTGTATGTGACCAAATACTTATTTTCCACCATAATTTGCAAATAAATTCATAAAAAATCCTACAATGTGATTTTCTGGATTTTTTTTCCTCATTTTGTCTGTCATAGTTGAAGTGTACCTATGATGAAAATTACAGGCCTCTCTCATCTTTTTAAGTGAGAGAACTTGCACAATTGGTGGCTGACTAAATACTTTTTTTCCCCACTGTACACCACACACACACACAGACAGTGACCTTACCCAGTGTTTCTGTTATTTACAGTAGGTCCTGGCTGGCAGCTTGGTTTCTGGTGAATGTTCAGATTAAACCTCAGAGAGGGTTGGTCTGGTCTCTCAGCACATCACTACAGCTAGCAGGATGTTTATAGTGCTTTTAAAGTTTTCTCTCTCTCCTAGTACAGCTTCACCTGAGAGACTCCACACAAGACTGGAATTAATTTGAAAATCAACAAAATATCCCTCTCTGACTCGGAGGGAAGTCTTTGGGCTGGGTGGTAAGGAGGCGGACCCAGGGGGGGTTTCAGTACTCGAGATGTGGAGATATGGAACGAGGCATTAATTGAGCTGCTTGCAAAAGGGAATAGCTGAGAGACGAGCTCATTAAAAATGATTATTAAAGAAACAACCAGAGGAGAGCAGCTGATGCGTGTCCAAAACATTCAGCGAAAGCAGGGCGGAAAGAGAAACAGCTTGCTGATATGCGTGCGTTGCTCTCCACCAGGTATTTAAGGGTACAGTATGAGTACTTACTGTACACTCAGTGAACCAAAGAGCTCCCTGTACTTACATATACACTATATACAGCATGTAGACACACAGCATATTACTAAAGGTTTACACCCAACATTTACCAGATATATACGGCACATAGCAACAATAGCAAATACTGCAAGTCTCAATCTTTTTCCAGATCAAAAGGCTAGTTATTCCACCCAACACAACACAGTGGGAAATGTACTGCTGCAGAGCACAAATGCATTCCTCTCGCAAAACTAAAAAACTAAAATATGTTCCCCTAGAGCAGAATAGATCCCAATTCCAGATGTAATTATTTTCAATATATCTGAACAATCTTTCTTGCGGCTCATGAAAGAGGATATAGCACATAATCTTCTAAATGTTTCATAAAATGTATGGCTGATTTCTATTTAAACAACTACTAGGATTATATGGAGATAGAAAGATAAATCACAGAGAGACAAGGAAAAGATGGTGAAATAGTCAGCTATGTGATAGTCTCTTTCTTTGTTTTTCCTGTGGTTTGAGTATTTAAGTGTGGCTCCCAGCTGGTTCCTCCCAGCTTACCTCTCCACCATCTCCTCTCTCTGTGTGCTATCAATCCCTCAGCAGGTGAGCTTTATCTGGCCCCATGGCTGCACTATTCTGGGGTCAGCAGTCGGAGAAGCAGGTTAGTGTTTTCAGTCATGAATCTTGTTCTGGAGGCAGCTCTGCAGAGTGGTCACTAACTGGCATAGCCACAAAGAGATTTAAACCTTACACTAACATTAACCATAAACTTAAGATATTTTATGCATTTTTATAATATAAACCAGCTGGCCTATCTAAGGGGAAATTGCCTCTTCAAGTGTTAGCATAGAGATAGAGACTAAAAGCACTTTTATTTTTCTCTACTTTTTAGTCAGCAGACAAGAATCTAAAGATTTGGAAATAAACTACATAGACAGACAAATGTAGAAATAGCCTACTATTTGTCAGTGTCTCTGAAACTCTGAGCCATATGACTCCTGGCATGTTTTTACTAGGGTAATTTTGGGTCAGGTTATGCATGTAAGTATACATACAATTTGGCATGCAAAGTCAATAATGAGAAAGCTAAGATACCTCTCTATCCATCATCCTTCAGCTCTGCACATAGACCCACTGCTCTCTTCTCGCTCTCCTCCCTCCCTCCTTCCCTCCCTCCCTCAGCTGATCAACTGTGTGCTGGCACTTAATGACTAACGCGCTGGTCTCTAAAGTAAAACATCAGTAATCAGCATGCAGCAATATCACTCTAGTAATAAAGACAATAATGTCAGCAGCCAGTGTGTAAAAGCAAAAAAATACCAAAATGATATTTTAATTTGAGATAACTTTATTAGGCCTTTCCGTGTGACGTGATTCTGAACTGCTTGGAAAGAGAATAATGTGAACCGCAAACTTTTCTCATATTTTATTGTCTAAGGTGAGATGACACCGTTTTCACACAGCAGATGCGTTGAATAGCTTCCGTTCTATAGTCATCCACCAAGGAGAGGGGCAGAAACATGGCCAGGAGAGAGGAAATAAGAATGGCACATACAAATCTCCCTCTTCCCCTCCTCCTCTCTTTCTCTCAAACCTTTCTACTCCCTCACTCTTACAATCTCAATTTCTCTCTGTTGAAAGGTTACTAAATGTCAGATGGTGAGTTTTCATCATCTTCAATGGTGTCGTCCTCTTCATAGATGGTGTGGGGGGGAGGGGGCATGGTCAGTGTGTTTAGAAACATGCTGCTATACAGGACGCTTCGCTCCTCCCAGCCGTGGGAGGGAGTCAGCCACTCCAGTAGGCACAGCATCTATTGTCGACTTTGTCCACGACTCTGCCTCAAGGCCACATCTATGGAAACTGAAGCTTCTGCAATCTGCACATACCGTTCTGTGGGAGTTAATTCACACAGTATGTGAAAGCAACTTTAGTCACATGCGGTCACACCACCTTTTATTACTGCAAACGTGGCCAAGGCCTTTAACAGTATGAAACAAAGCCTAACCGATATTCATATGTTAAAGGTACATGATAATGTAGAGTGCTAAATCGGATAACACTTTATTAAAGCCACATGAATAATAGATCATAGCTTGTTATAAGCATTTATGAGCATTTATGTTTTATAATCAAATCTGAATATGTTATGTATTTTTATATGGCAATGTGTCAACACTAACAATGACTGATGATAAGTCATGGACATGATAATAGCAAGACACTATAAGGGATCGAACATGCAATACTGATGATACATTATAGCCATGTAATAAGGCATTATTGACGTAGGCATTAATAAGTAAACATTATAAAAAAGTAGAATATTACTCCTAATAATCTGACTGAAATCTATGAGTTCATGGTTATAATTGTAATAGGCCTGCATGATAATGGAAGCATAGTGGGGGAAAATAATCACATATATTCTAAACGTGCAACTAAGCCACAACTGAATCCATTCCTCCCCACCCACACACAATTTATCTCTTGGACTTCAAAATCATTTTATAAAGACTACTTATTCAGTCATGATAAGTCATCCCTGTTCTGTGTGCAGCTGCTCTTTTATTTACTATTTACCTCTATCCATATTTTATGACATAGATTTGCAGGCCTTTTTTTTAGCAATGACACGTTTAGGCGCAGAGACAGTTTAACAGCTCCTAAAGAGCTCTAGGAAGAATCGCAGGGCTATAAATGTAATATCCTAATAGTCTATGTGTACAGCTCCATTCAAAATAGCCCCATTGCTCCAAATTACTGAACCACTCAGCCGGCACACACTCGCTCTCACTCTCTTTCACGTATTTATACACACACACACTCGCACGCGCACACAGAGACGGATGGAGCTGGAAGGCCCAATGTAAAGCGGCGAGCTGAGATTTTAGCACCGTGATCAGCGGCACTGTCAGGATCCCGAGATCTGACACTCAGCACCACAGGACAGTGGACAGCAGCCGTAATAAAACAAAACGACTACATTTAAATGGGAGAAGAAACCTACACAAAAAGAAAGAACAGGAGATGATTTGGTTGCATCTGTAAATCACACCGGGGGTGCAATGGCTTTGATGCTGTAAAAGTCAGAGTTTGGGTCTTTGAGGTAATGTGAGAAAACTAGCACAATTTGTCACTTCCAGATCTGGACTCAACGGTAGGAAGGAGTATTTATGCGGTGAGTTTGTCACATATCAGTAGCATTTGTAAAACTATCTGTTGGAGAGCTAAAATAAGGTTCAGGTGCGCACATTATAACACCATATATTCATAAATGCAGCGTGTACAAACATTATCAGGAGAGACAATCCACAGCAGCATCGATTCTCCAGGTTTTCTAGCAGTTTACAATGTTATGTTTGACCATTTTGTAAACCATTTTAATCCCTGTGGTTTGCCGCTTTATTTCCCCGAGGAAAGGCGCGCCGGGGGCACATTAAATTCTAGTGCAGAGGCTCACCAGAAAGCAATAACTGCTTGAGCTTGTCTTCCTTTGTTGATGCGTGTTATTCAACGCGTTTATTGTGATCGTGTTTGGTTTCCATTTACCAAAGAGGAACTAGACTACACTTAGGCCTAAAATTTTTGTATACATCTGGTAGGCGACATGAACAGGTGCAGAAGTAGTGAAAATGAAATGTTGTCTTTAAAGGCCACGGCAGTAAAGGCCACCGCATGTCCGACATGGCCCATCGCGACCAAAATGACACGTAAAGAGAGTCGTGAAGTAATTGGAATTTCTCCCAAAGTCTATTCCTCCCAATGTCTATTCCTCCCAATGTCTGTTCCTCCCAATGTCTATTCCTCCCAATTTCTATTCCTCCCAATGTCTGTTCCTCCCAATGCCTGTTCCTCCCAATGCCTGTTCCTCCCAATGTCTATTCCTCCTTTTATTTGATCTCAGGGTAGTCTTCCATTTTCTCTATCGCTCTGGCGGTCGTGATGGCGATGACAGTTGACTGGGGATAAGTAGGCCTACAAATAAAAATAAAGAAGCAATTGTTCATTGGATTGTAAAAGAGCGTGCGCAAGAGAATTGGTTAAAAACCACCGGCACCCGGCACCTGGGTGGGACCTGACACTCCATCGCCACCACTCAAAGATAGTGTATTACGCACAAAAAAGAAACTGTGACAACACAACTATAACTGCTACATGGATGACACTAGGTTAATCGTGCCATAGGTGTATTTGGCCCTGTGCCCTGAAACAGATTGCATCATTCCGACAACATCCATTACGCACATGAAACAGCGTGGTTTATCACTTAATCATAAAGTGTTACATGGTGGTTCGGTCTTCTACGTATGAGCCTTTATGCTCCACAGAGAACCTGGTAAATTAAAAAGCCAGTGAAACGAATACATTTCGAACAGAATCTAATTTTGATTCAGTTGATTATGCGATTAAGAGTGCTTACCCATGTGGGACGAGACAGGCGATTAATAACTCGCTGTGTGATGCGTGTAGTTTCCGTGGTGACTTCCACAGACCGATGCGTAGTGCCCATTTAATCTACCAATGAGCCTGAGTAAAAGCCAGAAAAACAACCATCTACATGAATGCAACTATAGTTTACTGACTTAAAAGTAAACCCAGAAAACTGAACAATCATGGCACAATATCTCCTGGGTTGCAGAAAGCGTGCGTAATTGTCTCCTCCAGATACGCTCTCAAATAACCTCGGAACATTGACAGAGTGGTGTCAAATCTGCTACCATCCGCTGTCGACTCACAATCCCTAAAGCAGTAGGCAAATCAAATCCAGCGGGCGGTTAATTTAATTTCAGAACCGGCATAATAACTCCCCTCTTGCCCGAGCATCACAGTAAAAGTAAACATCCTTAATAGGGTCCCTCATTTGGCAATTAAGATTAAATCTGTTGGGTCTCGCCACTTTCTCTTTTAATTGCAGAGCTTGGTCTCTGTTTCTCTTTTCACCACAGTATTTGAAGAATTACCACCGTTAACTTCTAATTGCTTGTCACTGTACTCCAAATTTGAAGCCACTTCCTAGAAATAATTATGTTTACACTCACATGGCGTGCCAACTAGTCTGTCTTTATTGACTTGTTTGAAGACTAATTTGGTGTAAAATTGGCTATGATAGAGCTGGGAGAGTGACGGCGCCTCCCCTCAGCGTACAGGGATCGTAAGAGAGGGACACTATAGATTTGGGGGAAGAGGTTCTGGGGAAGACTGAAATGTATTTTGAATAACTGCTTGTCATATTCCCTCTGATCATATTAATCGGTTGTGGATTTTAATGAAGGTTAAAAAAATCTAGTTGATCTTCTAAATGAATAGAGGAATTAGTTAGGTTCTGCTGCGTCTTATTTTAGGCTAGCCTATTTCTTTGTTCACTGCCTCTCGACTATTTTCCACAATGTCTTTATCAAATCAATAGGATAAGGTGCAAACCATTCATGTGATAATCTATTTCACACTATGAATCAAGCATACATCAAGCAAACCATTGGAAAACATTCGCACAACCTTGGCCTGCATTATTTGTATCTCAGTGCGACCTACCAAGAGAGCAATATAATATTTATACATATTGCAAGTGTGTATATTTTAGAAAATTATTACAAATGTTATTTCATTATGCCTACTAACTGAACATACGGCCACATTTTGTGGGACCAAAGTGCAACTCTCTAGAAAAAACATTCCTCTATAGAGAATGTACAATTACTCTATGCGATTCATATTCAATGTACGTGGCCACTTATGTAGACTCGACATTAAAATGAGCCTGACATTTTCCTTCCACTAACAGTGTTTTTATTTGTGTACAGCAACAGCGTGTTTTAGCCAATTAGGAACAATATGACATGACATGTCAGGCTGTCTATTCATGGCTCAGCAATTATGAGTAGAGTTTAAAAGAACCTACTGTACACTGTCTGAAGCCTGATTAGGGCGTTCTGGGGGTCACGTCTATGTGGATGCCGTCCCATGCTGGGTTTTACTTGGACATATCAATATCTTTGTATATGATCCAAAAGTGTTTATGTCGATATTGGAATATAGTTAATAACGCACATTAAACTTTTTTTTAAATGCTTTTTTTCAACTCTAAATTGCTTGCTATACTGTATAAGAAGTGCTGGCATCGAAATATCAAAGCTAAAATTCACGTTGTCGTAAAAATAAATCGTGTGTGTGCGTGTGTGCAACTGTGCATTTGTGCGTGTGTGTACGTGTGTGGTTTGATGGTCATCTACTGTATGTATATCTCCTACCCCTCTATCGATCATTAGCTGGAGACAGCATCCAGGACAGCTACCATATGGCCGTTCTATCCCTGTTGCTTTAGGGGCCCTGCTCTCCCGCCGTCGTTGTTCTAGGGCGGCGTTCGAACTTAGCCAGAGCGGAAGAGATGGATCGCATGAATCACTCCAGACAACGGACCGGGCATGTGCCCAACCAACGCACCTGGTGTATGCGACAAAACAAATTACAGTGGCCTACCTTATCTCACCCAGTCTCACGCAATGATTTAGAATTTATATTACGATAAATAATCATGAGCCCATCTCCTCAGACAGCACCTTGGCTACTCTGTCATTAACCCTTCGCCCTCCTACTGTAACGCACACGCACGCACGCGCGCGTATACACACACACAGTCTTGTACGACTAACCTTGTGGGGACACACAATTCAGTCCCATTCAAAATCATATTTTCCCTAACCCCTAACCCTAACCCTAAACCTAACCCTAACCCGTACTCTTACCCTTACTCTAACCCTAATTTTAACCTTAACTCTAACCCTAACCTTAACCTTAACCCTAACCCTAAAACTAACCCTAGATCCTAACCCTAACCCTAAAACTAACCCTACCTCCTAACCCTTAATGTAATTCTAACCCTACCACTAATTCTAACCTTAACCCTAAACCCCCTAGAAATAGAATTTGACCTCATGGGGACTAACAACATTTTTGTTTGCTAACTGTTCTTGTGTGTTCTTGTTAACACACACACACACACACACACACACACACACACACACACACACACACACACACACACACACACACACACACACACACACACACACACACACACAGTATACATTTCAGAACCTTAAAATGGATAGCAATGGCAGCTTCCCTAGCTAGATATGCTAACCTCCACTTCATGCCTTACCAACATCTCCACCACAAGCATCGCCTTAACGTCTACAAATGCAGTTTACACCACCCAAATGTTGCTGTCACACTGTATTCCTGTGAGCCCCACCTGTTTCATGGCAGGTTAAACAGAAAAAGATAATGTCTTCCTTTCACTGAGCGTCTCTCTCTCTGCTGTACTGTGCCGTGTTGTGTTTCCGCGTAGCTGGGCCCTCAGCTCTGGTTAGTGTCACACCCTCAGACGTCTGGGCCAGCCAGCGGATACTAATGAGGGCCTCAGTGGGGCTGCATGGCGGCACCACTCTCTGCCCAGACTAGTACCACCAGACACGGCCCAGAATAGTACCACCACACACAGCCCAGACTAGTATCACCAGACACAGCCCAGACTAGTACCACCACACACAGCCCAGACTATTACCACCACACACGGCCCAGACTAGTATCACCAGACACAGCCCAGACTAGTACCACCACAAACGGCCCAGACTAGTACCACCACACACGGCCCAGACTAGTACCACCACACACGGCCCAGACTAGTACCACCACACACGGCCCAGACTAGTACCACCACACACGGCCCAGACTAGTACCACCACACACGGCCCAGACTAGTATCACCAGACACAGCCCAGACTAGTACCACCACACACGGCCCAGACTAGTACCACCACACACGGCCCAGACTAGTACCACAACACACGGCCCAGACTAGTACCACCACACACGGCCCAGACTAGTACCACCACACACGGCCCAGACTACCAGATTAGTTTCACCACACACAGCCCAGACTACCAGATTAGTTTCACCACACACAGCCCAGACTACCAGATTAGTTTCACCACACACAGCCCAGACTACCAGATTAGTTTCACCACACACAGCCCAGACTAGTACCACCACACACGGCCCAGACTACCAGATTAGTTTCACCACACACAGCCCAGACTACCAGATTAGTTTCACCACACACAGCCCAGACTAGTACCACCACACACGGCCCAGACTACCAGATTAGTTTCACCAGACACAGCCCAGACTAGTACCACCACACACAGCCCAGACTACCAGATTAGTTTCACCAGACACAGCCCAGACTACCAGATTAGTTTCACCAGACACAGCCCAGACTACCAGATTAGTTTCACCACACACAGCCCAGATTACCAGATTAGTTTCACCACACACAGCCTAGACTACCAGATTAGTTTCACCAGACACAGCCCAGACTACTACCCCTAGATATGGCTGCCACTCTCCGCTGTTTTTCTGCATTTTAGATGCTTCAATGCCAGCACTGAAACAACATTCTACAGAATCAGAACATCCACTGAATTATTTATATCATTATTTATATAAGTAATAAGTACATTTCTAAGCATATTGTTCTCCACTAGCCTACAGTGCATATGGCACATACAGTCAAACAGGACAAAAAAAGTACTCATTTAGTAAGTCATGTACGAATAATATCCACTTCCCAAAGGTTATGCACTCCTTCCCTCCTCTCAGCTCACTCCATGGATAAAAAAAATCATATCTCCAAACACATATCACTCACACTTAAGCAAGACGTTGTCTGTGAATAACAAGTCCCTTGATATTAACAAGTCAGCTCAAATGCGCAAACTCTCACTCAACCCTATATCTATGATGAGAATCTTTCCTCACCCACTTTGCAACATGAAACAGGACAAATGTTGACAATACACAGCACATACAGTAGGCCTATACGTACACATGTGAGGCATGTAAAAGCAGAAGGACAAACCTTGGGGAGAGGGAGAGTGGGGTGAGTGTCATGGGGTTCGTAGGGTGTATGGTTCAGGGATGAGCTGAGCTGTCCTGCCATTGGCCCTGTCTGTTTGCCCGCCCATATGAGATGTGGAAAGTGTGGAGGACAGCAAGAAATCTGTGTACATTTCCATACATGGGCCTCACACTCCCTGTCAGCTGTTTCCCTGACATTGAGAGGATGAGGGAGGGTAGAGGGGTGAGGTCAGGTGGGTGCCATGCCAGCCTGGCTTTCTCCCCACCACCCTGCTTGCTAGGCTGTGACCCGCTGCAGACAATTACATTTAACTTCATCTCCCTCAAATCAAATTATGTTTAGAGGACGTGGACCTTGGATTGACCGCGCAGCAAGAAAAGCCTTGTACGCACAAGCTAAATTCAAACATAAATGAGTGATAAACAGATCTAAAGAAGGTAACACCAAAAGGTTAAACAAGACTACATAATCACTAAGACATAAAACACATCACAAGGTTAAAATTCCCTTCGCTGCTCTTTAAATGTTTATCAAAGTCACCATTATTAGTCAGTTGTACAACCGAATGCCTTCAACCGAAATGTGTCTTCCGCATTTAACCCAACCCCTCTGAATCAGAGAGGTGCGGGGGGCTGCCTTTAATCGACATCCACGGCGCCCGGGGAACAGTGGGTTAACTGCCTTGTTCAGGGGCAGAACGACAGATTTTTACCTTGTCAGCTCGGGGATTTGAACTTGCAGCCCTCCGGTTACAAGTCCAACGCTCTAACCACTAGGCTACCTGCCGCCCATTATCATGAGCAGGAAGCGAGAGTGGAAAAGGGGAGGAAATGAGAGGAAAAGAGAAAATGGTAGAAATGAACATAACATGATCTTTGTATAAGCAGCAGAGTTTGCTTATTATGCCAGCACTAATTTCCCCCCAGGAGCTCATTAAAGTCTTGAGAGTGAGCAGCAGTAAGAGAAGAGTGGAGGAACCCCCCAATCACCAGACTGAATCTCTCTTTACAGCGGATCAGCGGCCAGGAAGACAGCACAATATCACTGGGAACAACACACACTGCCACACACACATGCAGAACAACAATGTTGGCTCTCGCAGACATGAACACACACATACAATACATACTGTACACACACACACACACACACACACACGCTACATCTTGATTATCACTCACTCCAGCCAACCTTTTGGAATTCAATGGAAGATGGGAAGATGGGTGGTTACGGTCTTAGATGTTTTTCCAACGAGGTTTTAGCAAATGAATCGCAATGAGAGTCTCGGATTTGGTTTAAGAAAAATAAAAGTACCATTTCAATTTTATTGGATCAAAGAAAATAAAAAACAATAGATAAATTGATTGATAAATAAACTGGAGGATTTGTACAGTTAATAATCATAATAAAATTCCTTTATAGTTTTTCTGGTATAGTTTCAGTTTAGCCACATTTCGACCGAAACAAGAACAAGAAGCATCAGTAGTTAAGGGCAGCCTCATAATCCACGCACAATCACAAAATGTTAACATTGAAATACGGAAATACGATATTCAACCAGATTCTGTTAATCATAGATTATATCATATAGAAACTTTCAGAATTTATATATATATATATATATATCCAGTATACAGCTAGAGTCTTTTAGAGATTCAACAATCCTCCAACCAAGACAAAGCAGGGACATCTTTACTGGGAGGAGAAGGCTAGAAAGAAGAGCAGCAGAGTGGAGGATAACACAACAGGACAGGAGAGGAGGAGTATTGAACAGAGGATCAATATATGTGAAGAACAGGGGATGGGAGGAGTGATGAGTGAGGAGGACTCAATGGTACAGTACAGTATCTGTTTGGACTTGTAATGACAGTGGTGGAAGGGATGTAGAAAATGTATTGTCGGACTGTACACAGACGTATAGAATAAAACAATGGAGTCACAGAAAATGGGTGGGGATGGGTGGTCATACGGTATGTGGAAAAATGGTTGATGCAGCTCTTTGACACTGTAGGTAATACAGAGACATTCCTCAAAGAAGATGCAGAAAGAGATGATGTGGGGGAAGGGGTGGACTTGGCCTCTAGTTTTTACTCTCTTTAATGTTTTTAAATGATAGTATTTCTGAGGATAAAAAAGTTTTGGCTGTCCAGAGCTGTAGTCAGGCAGCGGAGTGAGTGAGTGTGTTGGAGAGCCTGCCCCGCCTAATTATACCTTACACATCTCTTTAACTTCCTCTCCCATATATCTCTCTCTTCCTCTTCATCTTTCTCTATCTTTTATCCTCTCTCTCACTCCACAGTCTCCCAAGCCGCCGAGCTGAGAAGCATTAGTCCCTCCAGTCTCCTTGTCCTCTACATGGGGAAGACCAGGAACCCAGAGAATGTGGAGTACTTCCAGCCCCCCATGAGGTTTCCTCTCTCCAGTTTGAGGTAGGCTCGGTCCCCCTTCTCCATTTGGATCAGCACTCCATTACTGGCAGCCTCACGAGTCACATCCTGGTCCCCAGCAAAAGCCGAGATCACAGGCCATCCGTTATGCATCAGGCTCACCTACAGGACAGACAGGACAGATATTACAGTTAGAGATGGTAAAGTACACACACATTTCTACGCACCCACCCACCCACCCACACACACACTAGAACAGAGTGAACACGGACATGAACATCACATAATTTCACTCATTCAGATTCATACATTGTACAATTCACCCTCCTTGTGTTGAGTTTAAGAGCAAAGTTGAAAAGCACCCGCGGGTTGAGCACTCCTTGACTCAAACATGCCCTTAACATTCAAACAGTAGCCTCTAAATGCATAAAAAAGAATAAAAGTGATCAAAACACTTATCTTAGGCCTTGGTTGTACCAGCAAAGCTTAAGAGAGGGAGACAGAGAGAGAGAGGACAGAGCAGCCTCTGTTCAGTGTGCTAAATGAGTCTACAGTGAGAAGCAGGCAGGGAGGTGGACTGGAGGAGGGTCACGCCTCCTCCAGTCCAGGGGAGGCTCACTCAGCTCCCACCCAGACCCATCCACATTGAGGAAGGGAAAGGGAACTTCGCTCAGCTGGATGAGAGGGTCAAACTGGGGGAAATCCCTCCTTTGTGGCAGTGATGTATGGAAAACAGAAAGGAAAACGCTGCACACTGCTGCTCATGCTCCCAAGTGATATTTATTTATAACAACATTTCGACCCTTGGGTCTTCATCAGGCATCCATATCCCAGGTGAGGGTGGAAGGTCCTATATATAGTGGGGTGGGTGTGGAAAGGCCTGTATATACTGGGGGAAGAAGGTCCTATATATAGGACCTTCCACCCCGCTATATATAGGACCTTCCACGCCCACCTGGGATATGGATGCCTGATGAAGACCTAAGGGTCGAAATGTTGTTATAAATAAATATCACCTGGGAGCATGAGCAGCAGTGTGCAGCGTTTTACTTTCTGTTTTCCATGAGTTTTCCTACAACTCCAGCACCTGCGGAAAGTACCTGGATGTGCGTATGTTCTTCGGCTTTTGTTTAGTGATGTATGGGACTAATATCTTTGTGACAAAACAGTGGCAGGATGGACTTGTTCTCAGCCGAGTAATGAAGGGGAGGCTAGGGAGAAGGATGAGTGGTGAACACAAGACACACAAAATCATCGACTGACTGGGGGGGCGGGGGGGTGGGGTGTTGGGTCTGTGGGTCTGACCACTGAGTCTGACGTTCACAAGCCAATTCCCAAAAACGTCATCGCTCAATCGCTCCCAGCCAGCCCCTGCAATTACAGCACATGGATGTGTAAATGGAATGAAGACTGGTGCATGGTGTCAGCATTCCGTTGAGCTGCTGAATTCATTAATGCGTTAGCACCCAATTAAGCCCAGCGAGAGAAGATTTAGATATACATTTGGTGAGTGGATTTCCGCCCACAGTTTAAGGCAGCACTTAGCTGTAATGAAAAAGCAGACATCCTCATCTCACATAATTTCCTGTCCAGACAGACAGATGACAGCAGTAACGTGACAACAGACCCCTTTCTTCTCTTCATTGGGTGAAGGGTGACACATTTGACTGGCCAGTGGGCAGCAAGGCTTTCTTTAGAAATGTCATGTTTTTGAGAGAAGTGTGCTTTTAAAGGTGCTACACAGGTTTTAAAAAATATTTTTGCATTGGAATATAAGAAATTGTCCATACTATCTCTGCCGCTAATATTGTAATGATAGTGTTTCACAGTATTACCTACCCACCAGTGTTGTGATTGTCTGTAATATTCACCTATTGATTTCTCCTGCTGTTGTCAAACTGGGAAAGCTGTTCTGACTTTGTGACTGTGTTATCTAGTTGGAAATCTCACATTTCCTGGCTGCTAAAATTCTACACTGTTTGCTCAATTTCAGTTTACATGAGAAAACAAGCACTGAATAGTGTAAGGAATCATTGTCATTGAAAATATATTTCACAACGATTTAGATGGTACAATGATTCCCTACATTATTCAGTGTTTGTTTTCTTGTCAGTTTTAATTACTGTTTGCCTGCTCTATCTTGCTTGTCTTGAAATTAAGCTAGCCCGCTAGCCTAAGGCTAGTACTTTTCAGACCGGGCTGTTAGAAAGTCTGCTCAATTAGCCCGCTGGTTAGTTGGCACAGATTTTGGACCTGGGCTAATAAAAACTGTGGTCTACTAGCCTAGCTGGCCTGGCTGGCCACTGCCCAAAATCACAATTCCATCCCCACTAGGGACATACTAAACTAAAGTTATTGATTAGTTGGTTCATGTATTATTTCGGGGGATTTGTATTTGGGGCTCACATGTAACACTCTATGACAATGGAGTTTGCTCATACAAATGGTAGCCTCTGAAATTAGAATTGTGCTTCTGTTCGTCCTTGAAGTGGAGTGCTGAAACTATCTGTTCTTGTGCCAACTCTATAAAGTCAGGATGGTTATTTACATTCAAAAGAAATAGAATGAGGAAAAGATAAGACATGTATTTATGTCCAGTGGATTGGGTTCTCATTCCCCTGGTCTCCGTGAGATCCACACAGATTTGAATGAGAGGTGAGATATTAATGGATGTTTCAAGATGTAATGCCTGTATTCCTCCTTCAATGGCAAAATACTGGAGTTGTAAGACAATCCTGTTCAACAAAATACATGACCATCCTTCTAGAAAGACACTGGAAAGTTCTTAATCTCCATTTCAACCAATCCACATACCCCCCCAGCTCCCTCCCTCCGTCCTTTTGTCTCCCCATGGCAAACAGAAGCTCTAAGGCAATCAAACAGTGGGAGTTTGAACACAACAGTTGTGTCTATGTTGGACTAGTGTATCAAAGCTGAAATGAGCTGGGAATCCTCTTCTCTTTATTATTTGGTTTATATGGAAGGATGATGTATGTTTCTGGTGAAAATCTTTATATTTGTCTTTTATGACAAAATTATTGACAGTAGAAATGTATTTAGTGTGCTATTTAGTTGCTTGAGTAAGTTGTCTGTAATTTGTACCTGTTCATGGTTTAGTTGGTGTCAATGACATGAGAGGGGAATACAGTTTGACAGCGCTTTTCATTTTGCTTGCCTGGTTTGTTTTCAACTAATTAATTCTGCTTCCAATAAGAGATGAATAACAGAATGTAATACTGAAGCCCTATGGATTTCACGGCATAATTAGACCATGATTTAATTAGTGAAAGATACACTCTGAGATGGGCTGGTTTTAAAAGCCACGTTGTCCGTGTTAAATGTTATTTAAAGAGGGTTACATCTAATCAAGTGTATTCACTAATTTAACGCAATCAAAGGATTACTCTATTTGTGCTGCTTGGGAAAAGCGAGCTGTCAGTCGTTGCTCGATGGATTGGCGCTGCACAATATGAACAGGTAACTGCCAAAATAAAGGAAACAGCAACATTAAGTGTCTTAATAGGGCGTTGGGCCACCACGAGCCAGAACAGCTTCAATGAACCTTGGCATAGATTCTACAAGTGTCTGCAACTCTATTGAAGGGATGCGACACCATTCTTCCACAAGAAATTCAATAATTTGCTGTTTTGTTGATGGTGGTGGAAAACACTGTCTCAGGCGCAGCTCAAGAATCTTCCATAAGTGTTCAATTGGGTTAGGATCTGGTGACAGATTGACAGACACACAGACACGTTATACCCTTATGCTCCTTTGAGACCACTCTTTCAAAGTCAATGAGATTTCGTATAGCCATGTTAGCCAAAATAATGGGCAACTGGGAATTTTTATACATGGCCCTAGGCATGATGGGATGTTGTTTGCTTAATTAACTAAGGAACCACACCTTTGTGGAAGCACCTGCTTCAATATAGGACTACTTCGTATCCCTAAATTACTCAAGTGTTTCCTTTATTTTGGCAATTACCTGTATGTGTATATTACTTAAAGCAACCATTGATTATCAACCAAGTAACTTTGTTTAAACACCTGTTTGGTCTGGGTCTATTTTGACCAGTTTGGTCTTTTTACCTGCTGTTAAATGCAACCGGCAAGCCACGCAGCAGGACAGAGCAGCTTCTACGCTGCGGCTGTCCAGGGTCCTGAAGCAGCTCCGGTAGCGACACTGGCTAACTGGCTGCCACTGCTCCTAATTGGCTCCATACCCGTATCGATTCATTATGATTCAGTTGGTGACTTTCATCTGCAAACACCCCTTTTCTCTGGGGAATTAGTGGAATGACATCTCACAAATCTACAAATTATTTCTAGTGGAATCATTTTTCAATTTAAGCCTAATACACCAGCGGGTGTTCGAGGTCTCTCCCTCCCCTTTCTCCTCCTCCCTCCCGCTTAGTGCGCGCGCACACACACACACACACACACACACACACACACACACACACACACACACACACACACACACACACACAGACAGACACACTTGAAATAAACATAGGCAAAGTGTTCAGTATTGATACAAAGCACTGACCTGGATCGTTTGGCGATTATACACTTTGACCACGTGGAAATTAAAACTGTAAATCCCTTTGCGCGGGGAGATGAAATTGCTCCGTTCCTCATCGAAATTCTTACCAACGTTTACAAGTATCTAGGGAAGATAGAAAGAGTGTGAAGAGGGAAAATACACCAACATCAAAGGCACTTCTCAGTCACATAAATGCTTTAGAATTCCATTGCATTACAAAGATGAAAGGAACTCACGCAATACACAATGATACTGCATCTTATAGGACTAGGTAACTGATGGCATTTGACTATAACTTTGTTAGTTTCAAATTAAGTCAGTTATAGAAATCAAGTTAATCAATTTCGGAATGAATCCATCTATAAAATTCTGGGTCTCAAAGGTCTAATTTTATAAGACCAAAATGTAATTTAATTGAATAGCCATTTGGCGGCTATTAACCTTTTGAGATATGGAGTAGCACGGAGTAAGACTTCACCCCCCTGACACTGGTATTAAATTATTTGGAGAGATGTCAGACTTCATTTCATATCATCAAAATGAACTTAAATATTTAAAGGCTGACTACTTTCACCTGCCTGCATCTATGAATCTCTCTATCTGAAACAGTGAATCTCCATTCTCTACTCATGGACAGATAGCTTTTTTAAAATCAATGTTCAACACCAGTCATCCAAAACCCCTCCTGACACATTCACTCCACATTAGCCTACCAGGTACAGAGTGATATAGCAGACAGACAGGTCAGTGAAAGTTACCTGGTCAAAGTAGATGACCATAGTCCGGTTACTCATCTCCGAAGGCTCATGGTTGGTATTTCTCACGGCTGAAAAAGCCACTTTGGCGCTCCCGGAGCGCACCGATATCCCGAGAGCAGTCCCAGTGGGATCCGAAGTTGGGTTGGAATCGCAAACGACCAGACATTTCCCTTCGAGCACGATGGGTTCCGTCTCGTTCTGAGCGTTCACTAGAGTCACTAGCCACACTGCACCCAGTAATACCGTCAACATTATGGAACTTCACTCTGCACTTCGTGGCCGTATCCTGCTATTCTTATTATGTTCCGCAAAATTCAGTCTTTCCAAATGACCAACTACTTTTCCTTTCTTGAATTATAGCTATCCTTGTGTATTTCTAAATCTTGGAAAGGTCAAAGACAGGTTTGATTTTCCCGTTTCTTTTTTTAAATCATGGAGAGTCCCCTTTACCCAGTCGTTCCACGTGTAAACTTATTTTTTCCCCTTTCAGCTCAAGCCTCCCCGCCTTCTTGTCTCACTCCGTAATCGAATAACCAGTCGAGAGCGGTACGAGGCCCTTGTCGAGTTGAAGCGCAGTTGAATACATAGCGCGGGGTCCGTCTGCTTGCGCGCTGAATTATTGATATGTGAGATATTAGAGCTGAAACACAATGGCTCGGACGCGCAATGCTCACGCCCGGTTGGTTTCCAGCAGACCCCTCCCCCGGGCCCCAATCACAGATTAGCGCATCTCCAGATTTCCAATCGCGGCGCTCGAGCCCGCCTCCCTACCACGTGACGGTGGGGGAGTAGTTTTCCCGCTCCGGAGGTATTTTACAGGTGGACTCGACTCGAGCAGACACCAGAGAGGATGTTGACACCCCAGTGCTCGAGGAAAGGGGAGAACCTACACAGACCCCCAATTCTCTTGTCACAATCACGTTGATTTTGGATGCTGTTAAGAATTGTCAACGAAGAAGGAATAATAGCAGGAGGAAAATCTAACATCCGGTTTCAAAGAACCATGCGCATGGAAAGTTTCGTAGCGTCACGTGAAAGGCATTTTTTTCTGAGAACGATATCGATCATGAGTGAAGACATGAGAGTGGACGTTCTGAAATACTATAGGCTATTGGTCAATACATTTTAAGACTCTTCAACTAGCCTACTGAGTAAGAATTGTATTGATTATGAGAATGATTGGGAGAGACAATATACAAAGATTTACAAAGCTATACATAGCCTACCGATACAAATCATGGGATCATCTACAATATCGATTTAAATACTCCCCCCTCCCCGTCCTGCTCTGCCTGTCCTGGGGTGGGAAACGGTTAAACCATGTTGAAAATAACTGAGGGGCAAAATGACTTCTGGAAACTCGCTGTCTATTATACTCAGTGATTGTATTTTTTCACGAGTCTTCGCCTGGAGTTTCAACCTGTACTCAGGGGTAGACAAAACATAATGAAAGTAAATTTGTCTCCCTCTGTTGGTATGGTAGCCTATGTATTAATTTGTGGATGCATCATCCATTTAATATAATATGTTACAAATTACAATTTGTATGAAATGTTACAAATTTGCAAAATGAATGATATGTTAAGAATTCCAATTTGTTGTGGCTAATGTAAGCTAGGTGGCTAGGTTTCTAACAGTAACGTTAGCTAGGTGGCTAACGTTCGCTAGGCTAAGGGTTAGGAGTTAGGTTAAAGGGTAAAGGTTAGGGTTAGGGGGAGGGTTAGCTAACCTGCTAGTAGTTGCAAAGTAGCAAAAAGTAGTAAGTAGTTGTAAAGTTGCCAATTAGCTAAAACCTTTGGGTGGTTAGACATTCGCGTTATACGTCCTCCACCCCAACCTTCTGTCTTATATAACTATACCAAGCGTATCATAGCATACTAATTTGAGTGTCCCGGATTTACATTTCCTATGTTATGTCTCGTCTATGAGACCAGGCTGGCAGTTTAAGTATAATGAAGAAATCAGCCTGGCATCTTTCTGTTGTGTATGTGATGTTATGAAGGTTATCGTTGCCTGCGGAGGGCCCTGTCCAAGTCGCATCTGACAAGGCTCACTTACTCTGCGCCAGCGCAATGACTACATGACATTTATTAAATTAGATCATTGAGTTTCTTTTAGGGAGAGAGACAAACAAAACCAGATGAAGAGAAAAGGAAGAAATAACAACTCCAAAGCATTCCTTTCAGTAAAGTGACTAATATGATATGATGAGCTCAAAGACAATCTTAATCGAATGAGAGTTGTTCTGAGGCTAAACCGTTTTGTATTGAACATTGAGGAATGACTAAAAGTTGAATGGTGCTCTCCAAGATGTGAATACATTTTAGTACCACCGCATAAAGCACAGCACCTGCCATGACGAGCAAATTATTTGTTATGCAAATCAGCCTACAATGCATAAAGTATCACTTAGTTGAGACTTGAGACTAGATTCTGTTTTCACATCACTACACTTCAGTGTAAGCACAAGTGGGAGTTACAAAGCCTCCAGCAGCTGTTTTATTCAACCCTACACTCTTAGAAAAAAGGGTTCCAAAAGGGTTCCCCGGCTGTCCCCATAGGAGATCCCTTTTTGGTTCCAGGTATAACTTTTTGGGTTCAATTTAGAACCCTCTGTGGAAAGGTTTCCACCTGGAACCAAAAAGGGTTCTTCAAAGGGTTTTCCTATGGGGACAGCCAAAGAACCCTTTTAGGTTATAGATGGGACCTTTTTTTCTAAGGGAACTAGCAAGGCAGCCACAACTTTGCCCTGAATATAAATCTGTCCCAAAGTTCTATTTTTGCCAACGTCCTATCCCTTTATCACGATTGAGTTCTAAATGTGTTAGTTTGAAGTTCTGCATTACTTACTAATCTTGTTAGAGGATAACTGGCCATTTCCTGCTTTGGGGATGTAAAAAGGTATTGAGACCAGGTGGAGTGGAGAAGGTGGGAAGTTTCAGGGAAAGCAACACTGAGACTTTGACTAGCTAAAACAACATTTCACCAGAGAAATCATACCACACTGTACTGCCAAAACAACACCCACCCACATGAAGAAGCTCTTTTACAGACTTAATTTCCATAACCAACACACACACACAAGATCTCATGTGGACTGGGATATGTTCGGAATAGCATCTGACAACAACACTGATGTATACGCTGATTCGGTGAGCGAGTTCATTAGCAAGTGCATCAGTGATGTTGTACCCATAGCAACTATTAAAACCTTCCCCAACCAGAAACCGTGGATTGATGGCAGCATTCGCGCAAAACTGAAAGCGCAAACCACTGCTTTTAATCAGGGTAAGGCGACCGGAAACATGACTGAATACAAACAGTGTAGCTATTCCCTCCGCAAGGCAATCAAACAAGCTAAGCGTCAATATAGAGACAAAGTAGAGTCACAATTTAACGGCTCAGACACGAGAGGAATGTGGCAGGGTCTACAGTCGATCACGGACTACAAAAAGTAAACCAGCCCCGTCGCAGACCACGACGTCCTGCTCCCAGACAAACTAAACAACTTCTTTGCTCGCTTTGAGGACAATACAGTGCCACCGACACTGGCCACCGCAGCCAACGTGAGTAAAACATTTAAATGTGTTAACCCTCGCAAGGCTGCTGGCCCAGATGGCATTCCTGGCCGTGTCCTCAGAGCATGCGCAGACCAGCTGGCTGGTGTGTTTACGGACATATTCAATCAGTCCCTATCCCAGTCTGCTGTTCCCACATGCTTCAAGAGGGCCACCATTGTTCCTGTTCCCAAGAAAGCTAAGGTAACTGAGCTAAATGACTATCGCCCCCGTAGCACTCACTTCCGTCATCATGAAGTGCTTTGAGAGACTAGTCAAGGATCATATCACCTCCATCCTGCCAGACACTCTGGACCCACTCCAATTTGCTTACCGTCCCAATAGGTCCACAGACGACGCAATCACAATCACACTGCATACTGCCCTAACCCATCTGGACAAGAGGAATACCTATGTAAGGATGCTGTTCATCGACTACAGCTCAGCATTTAACACCATAGTACCCTCCAAGCTCGTCATTAAGCTCGAGACCCTAGATCTCGACCCAGCCCTGTGCAACTGGGTCCTGGACTTCCTGACGGGGCCGGCCCCAGGTGGTGAGGGTAGGAAACAACATCTCCACCCCACTGATCCTCAACACTGGGGCCCCACAAGGGTGCGTTCTCAGCCCTCTCCTGTACTTCCTGTTTACCCATGACTGCATGGCCAAGCACGCATCCAACTCAATCATCAAGTTTGCTGACGACACTACAGTGATAGGCTTGATTACCAACACCGATGAGACGGCCTACAGGGAGGAGGTGAGGGCCCTCGGAATGTGGTGTCAGGAAAATAACCTCTCACTCAACGTCAACAAAACAAAGGAGATGATCGTGGACTTCAGGAAACAGGAGAGGGAGCACCCCCCTATCCACATCGACGGGACAGTAGTGGAGAAGGTGTAAAGTTTTAAGTTCCTCGGCGTACACGTCACTGACAAACTGAAATGGTCCACCCATACAGACAGCGTGGTGAAGAAGGCGCAACAGCGCCTTCTCAACCTAGGCTTGTCACCAAAAACACTCACAAACTTCTACAGATGCACAATCGAGAGCATCCTGTCGGGCTGTATCACCGCCTGGTACGGCAACTGCTCCGCCAACAACCGTAAGGCTCTCCAGAGGGTAGTGAGGACTGCACAACACATCACCGGGGTAAACTACCTGCCCTCCAGGACACCTACACCACCCGATGTCACAGGAAGGCCAAAAAGATCATCAAGGACAACAACCACCCGAGCCACTGCCTGTTCACCCCGCTATCATCCAGAAGGCGAGGTCAGTACAGGTGCATCAAAGCTGGGACCGAGAGACTGAAAAACAGCTTCTACCTCAAGGCCATCAGACTGTTAAACAGCCACCACTAACATTGAGTGGCTGCTGCCAACATACTGACTTAAATCTCTAGCCACTTTAAATAATAGGATTGGATGTAACAAATGTATCACTAGCCACTTTAAACAATTTTGTATATAATGTTTACATATCCGACATTACTCATATCAAATGTATACACTGTACTCTAATCATCTACTGAATCTTGCCTATGCCGTTCGGCCATCAACTCAAATCTCTAGCCACTTTAATAATTAAAATTGGATGAAATAAATGTATCACTAGCCACTTTAAACGATGCCATTTATATAATGTTTACATATCCTACATTACTCATCTCATATGTATATACTGTACTCCATACCATCTACTGCATCTTGCCTATGCCGGTTAGCCATCGCTCATCCATATATTTACAGTGGGGCAAAAAAGTATTTAGTCAGCCACCAATTGTGCAAGTTCTCTCACTTAAAAAGATGAGAGAGGCCTGTAATTTTCATCATAGGTACACTTCAACTATGACAGACAAAATGAGGAAAAAAAATCCAGAAAATCACATTGTAGGATTTTTTATGAATTTATTTGCAAATTATGGTGGAAAATAAGTATTTGGTCACATACAAACAAGCAAGATTTCTCACAGACCTGTAACTTCTTCTTTAAGAGGCTCCTCTGTCCTCCACTCATTACCTGTATTAATGGCACCTGTTTGAACTTGTTATCAGTATAAAAATCACCTGTCCACAACCTCAAACAGTCACACTCCAAACTCCACTATGGCCAAGACCAAAGAGCTGTCAAAGGACACCAGAAACAAAATTGTAGACCTGCACCAGGTTGGGAGACTGAATCTGCAATAGGTAAGCAGCCTGGTTTGAAGAAATCAACTGTGGGAGCAATTATTAGGAAATGGAAGACATACAAGACCACTGATAATCTTCCTCGATCTGGGGCTCCACGCAAGATCTCACCCCATGGGGTCAAAATGATCACAAGAACGGTGAGCAAAAATCCCAGAACCACACGGGGGGACCTAGTGAATGACCTGCAGAGAGCTGGGACCAAAGTAACAAAGCCTACCATCAGTAACACACTACGCCGCCAGGGACTCAAATCCTGCAGTGCCAGATGTGTCCCCCTGCTTAAGCCAGTACATGTTCAGGCCCGTCTGAAGTTTGCTAGAGAGCATTTGGATGATCCAGATGAGGATTGGGAGAATGTCAGATGAAACCAAAATAGAACTTTTTGGTAAAAATCAACTCGTCGTGTTTGGAGGACAAAGAATGCTGAGTTGCATCCAAAGAACACCATACCTACTGTGAAGCATGGGGGTGGAAACATCATGCTTTGGGGCTGTTTTTCTGCAAAGGAACCAGGACGACTGATCCGTGTAAAGGAAAGAATGAATGGGGCCATGTATCGTGAGATTTTGAGTGAAAACCTCCTTCCATCAGCAAGGGCATTGAAGATGAAACGTGGCTGGGTCTTTCAGCATGACAATGATCCCAAACACACCGCCCGGGCAACGAAGGAGTGGCTCGTAAGAAGCATTTCAAGGTCCTGGAGTGGCCTAGCCAGTCTCCAGATCTCAACCCCATAGAAAATCTTTGAAAGTCCGTGTTGCCCAGCGACAGCCCCAAAACATCACTGCTCTAGAGGAGATCTGCATGGAGGAATGGGCCAAAATACCAGCAACAGTGTGTGAAAACCTTGTGAAGACTTACAGAAAACGTTTGACCTCTGTCATTGCCAACAAAGGGTATATAACAAAGTATTGAGATAAACTTTTGTTATTGACCAAATACTTATTTTCCACCATAATTTGCAAATAAATAAATTAAAAATCCTACAATGTGATTTTCTGGATTTCTTTTTCTCATTTCGTCTGTCATAGTTGAAGTGTACCTATGATGAAAATTACAGGCCTCTCTCATCTTTTTAAGTTGGAGAACTTGCACAATTGGTGGCTGACTAAATACTTTTTTGCCCCACTGTATATGTACATACTCGTATTCATTCCTTTACTCTTGTGTGTATAAGGTAGTTGTTGTGAATTTGTTAGATTACTTGTTAGATACTACTGCATGGTCGGAACTAGAAGCACAAGCATTTCGCTACACTCGCATTAACATCTGCTAACCATGTGTATGTGACAAATAACATTTGATTTGATTTGACCATTTTGACGTTTATCCACATTTATCCAAACGTCAATGTCAAAGTTGATCCAAACGCCAAATTTCGAAGGGGCCATACTTGCAAACATAAGCAAGCTTTTAAAGTTAAATGGGTTCTTATGCACAAAATGTGTATCAGCCAATGAAAAGCGTTGATTTACTTGCATGTGACAGGGCGCTAAATTAGATCTGGTCCCATCAGATAACATGGTAGCGTTATGTTAACTTCAACAGGTGGCTCTGATTATATCCTGGCACAAGTGAATCGGCCAATTAAAATCGTCAAAATAGTTGGACTTTTTAATGGATAGTCCAATAGCATGCTTTGTTCATCAAAGCAACTACCATGTGTATTTGACCTACTGGTCAGATTGCTCTTTGTGTAAAGTGCCTAGTCCACGTCATTGTTGTGGATTGTGGCAAGGGTTTGAATCTCACGTGAGTTTCCCCCCCCTTTGAAATGTTGATTTACATGTATTGTGTTAGTGTGCAGTGCTTGACTTGGACTAATATAGGTGCCAGTACTCATTTTGGGTACATGAAGTATACAGTACTTTTGAGCTAATATTTTATAATAGGTGCAGGAAGATGAATTATGAATGAATCTAATAATGAGAAGTGGCCAGAGTAGGGTTCTTCTTTTGCAGCTGTAGCCAGTCACCACCTCTTTCTTGCACACAAACACACTGCTATTGCCTAATAATCATATTGCATAGGGCTACTGTATATTACATGGACATGGACACTTAAATGTAGGGCTACAACATATTATAGGCTACACATTATTATAGGCTATGCATGATTATAGGCTATGCATGATTATAGGCTATGCATTATTTTAGGCTATGCATTATTATAATCATCCACTTTGTCGCATCAAGGACCGGCAGTGAACTTTTTTTTTACTCAATAAAAAACTTGAGGGGAGCTCAAACCCACGGTTAAAGTGCACTATCGATTACGAATCAACTGCTTTAGCAGTGTGTGCCACTGAGAAGCAATGATGACAATGATAGTCTACATGACTGCTATTTCACAAAAAAGGCTCTTAATTTTTTTTTTTTACAATGTACAGTAAACGTACATGTTGTAAAGACCTCATTTATATGTTTCTGATCAAGGCACACGTATGTGTGTGTGAAACTGATTTACAAAAACGTGGGATTTTGTCATATATACGCATGAATGGGCCTCAAGTGTTTTGGCTAGGGTTAAAACAAAAACACCTACACTGTTGAGTTTAGCCATTCATTCTGAATGGTTACATTAAGGGTTAAGTTTTAAGATAGGGTTAAAATGAAAAAGAAAATTTAACAAGTGTACCGTCGTGGCCAAAGCTTTTGAGAATGACACAAATATTAATTTTCACAAAGTCTGTTGCCTCAGTTTGTATGATGGCAATTTGCATATACTCCAGAATGTCATGAAGAGTGATCAGATGAATTGCAATTAATTGCAAAGTCCCTCTTTGCAATGCAAATGAACTGAATCCCCCAAAAACATTTCCACTGCATTTTAGCCCTGCCACAAAAGGACCAGCTGACATCATGTCAGTGATTCTCTCGTTAACAAAGGTGTGAGTGTTGACGAGAACAAGGCTGGTGATCACTCTGTCATGCTGATTGAGTTTGAATAACAGACTGGAAGCTTCGAAAGGTGGGTGGACAAACAAAAACCCACAAATTATGACAAACTCCAAGTATTGATTATGCAAGAATGGGCTGCCATCAGTCAGGATGTGGCCCAGAAGTTAATTGACAGCATGCCAGGGTGGATTGCAGAGGTCTTGAAAAAGAAGGGTCAACACTGCAAATATTGACTCTTTGCATCAACTTCATGTAATTATCAATAAAAGCCTTTGAAACTCATGAAATGCTTGTAATTATACTTCAGTATTCCATAGTAACATCGGACAAAAATATCTAAAGACACTGAAGCAGCAAACTTTGTGGAAATTAATATTTGTGTCATTCTCAAAACTTTTGGCCACAACTGTATACCACTGGGATTGAACACACAACCCTTGAAGCCAGAGCAGCATACTTCCAACCCCCATCCCTGTCTACAACACCCTAGCAAAACCCAAGCCTACTTGATGGTAATAGCGCTCAACGTTGTTCCTAGTTGCGGGTTTTGAAGGCATCTTCCAACGTCAGTACATCCAATGTACAGTACATCCAATTTCGAAGTCGATCTTGAGCGACCTGGCTGCGCGAACACACACACACACACACACACACACACACACACACACACACACACACACACACACACACACACAGTGAGGCAGTGAGGCAGCAGGTGAACAGTCAGGCCCAGGTTAGCGGAGCATCAGGACTGGAGGATGGCATCTAGTGACAGCCTCCCCTGGAGGGTCCTCCTGTCAGATGCCACATGTTGCCGTTCGCGTTGCGTCACACCGCCCACCGCCTGAGGTGCTCTTTTTCCCCGCATCACAGAGCAGGACTGGCAGAAATAAACAAATAAGTTATTTGTGTGTTTGACAGAGAGAGAAAGAGAGAGAGAGAGAGAGAGACAGACAGAGAGAGAGAGAGAAAGAGGCACACCAAAGTGCGGTGGGGGTGTCGCAGTGACAGATTAGCCATCCATGAGCGTCAGGGTGATCATGAAATTTGTCGGAGAGGAGCGAAGGGGAGCGAGGCGCATAAGAGCTGCCATAGTTTCATACGCCACGCCGGTTGCGCAAGACAAGGAGACAAACTGACTGGAGACCAGTTGTGTCTGTGACAGAGAGAGCATCATGCATGAGCTGGTCTGTCTGTCTGGGCGTAAAATGAGCTTGTCTGTTTTGACACACTAGATCTATTTACAGAACATGAAGACATTTAGGGTCATTATTCAAAAATCACCATGGGGACAAACTCATGCAGCAAATTACATAAAAGTAGAAAATGCAAGAAATGCGCGAGCCCACTCACTCATAATTCTAATACAGAAAGAGTTACCGTCACCGGCTTGCAGGAAGAAGTAATATACAGCAAATATTGGGCTGTGTCTCCACAAACATAAATTATTTATGAACAGATCTGGGCCATTTGCCGATAGCAGTTTGATACTAATCAAATTATATTGAGGTAGAGCTCAACTTAATTAAACATTTGAGCATTATTTATGGATAGTTTTTTTGGAGAGGGCTGCGATTAACTTAATCAGCCTATCACCGTGTCCAGCGATTTGCAGGAAATAATCAAATCAAGTATGTAAAGCACTACAAATGCAATTTAGCCAATCACATTAGGTCATCGTCGCAGGCGAACTAACCGTGGCTTGTCAGGAATATAGTTTGTGTGCTGTAGGCGCTGTGATAATGTGATATCACAGGGGTTGGCAAGTGGCAGGCTGATTGGGAATGTGAAGGACACAGCACAAGGGTAGGAGGACAGGGGGCCAGGCAGGGCCAATAAGAGCTACAATGGGTCACCCAGCCACTGGTCTAGGAGCATATCCATCTTTATGCAGCAGCACATCTATCACTGCCACAGGGTTCCACAGGCCTGCAGGGCTCCTGTACAGAGAGAGGAGGAGAAACCTCTCTAGGATTCAGTGTGCCTGCATACTTAATTCATCATATTCAGTTTTTCTAGGAAGTTTGTCCCAATTAAATAGCATCTCTGTAACCAAGAGAGAGAGACAGAGAGAGAGAGAGAGAGAGAGAGAGAGAGAGAGAGAGAGAGAGAGAGAGAGCGAACGAACGAGTGAGTCCTGGTACAAGAAGGCAGGCGAGTCCACCATTTTAGTCTAGGAAGGCTCAAATGGCCTTGTATGGCCTAATTGTTGTGGGCTGTGCATCTTTTTTTGTAAATGCCTATCACATACATGTTTTTTTAACCTCAGAACACCCCTGTCCTCTTGTTTATGCTGGTGTTGTAGCACTCAGCTGGATGGGCAAATAGGCTCTAAATCCTTCCTCCAAGATACAGTACTATCAATATTGCATGCAGCAATATAGGACTTGTTTGTTTCTTAAAGGGACAGGACTGAAATACAGTATTTACTGCTGAACTACACGCATACCTGGTCTCAGAGTATTTTGTATTATTTACATGACAAGGCAGGTAAAAGTCAATTTTGGGGGAATTATCTCGAATTATTTCAAAATGTCTGAAAGGGTTATATATTAAATTAAGATAACCATTCTGCATATCTGTGTCCTGCCCTTTCTTTACAGATACAGGCTACAATGAGCCCCTGTCATAATCTGTCCCCTCCTCCATACACATCAGATGATAGTTTCACAGTCTACCTGCTCCATCTCGGGTGACTACACTGAACTCAATATCCCAAGCATCAGCTCTACAATCACTCTCTGTCACACCCAGGTTACAAATCATAATAAATCCCATAACCCAATCTCAGAAGAGTAAAATATACCCTTGGCCCTCTCCCACATCTATAATATTAGTTTCCCTCTCTCTGCTCCCTTTCCACAGAGGGACTGAAGTAAAATGGTGGATGGTTAGAACACTTAAATCGGAAGAAGAGGGGGCAATTCTGGAATAATAATTCAGTGGGCATTTTTATTTTATGGTTTACTGGGTCTCCAGTGTATACCTACTACACTGCCTAGTGAACAATAAACCTCTTCAACTAACATCAAAACAATTAAGCATTTACCTCACCAAAACCCCAGTGCCCTCCACTATTATGACGAGGGCTACCACATGTTAAACGCTGGCACACACACACACACACACACACACACACACACACACACACACACACACACACACACACACACACACACACACACACACACACACACACACACACACACACACACACACACACAGCTGAGTGTTGTGAAAGGGCTGCTCTAGTCTTTTGTTGCAGCGGCAAGCCCCTCCCTCCCCATCCCTGTGTAACATGTGCAATAATGGTTTTCATTTGGTTACAGCAGCGGAAGGACCGCCCAGAGATGGCTAGATTAAATCTTGTGTGTGTCAGAGGAGAGGGGGAAATAGCATTGTACTGTCAGGAGAGGGGAGGTGAAAAATAACCTGTCATCACTTTCTGCCTGTTTGGTTGCTCTCTTTGTTTTCTTCGTTTTTGAGGTGGGTTTCTGAGAACAGAGAGAGAGGGACGGAGACCCTCGGTAATGGAAAGAGACAGAGGGAAAGAGAGCGAGAGGGAGTAGGGGAACACAAGGTTGGGAATGGTGAAAAGAAGGGGAGTGGGAGTATGTGTGGAAAATTGAAAGAAAATGTGTGGGAGACGTGAGAAACACAAATACAGCATTTAGCATTGCTTGATGGAACGGTTACTTTAACACAAAACAAGGAAGTTAAACAATTCTGTAGATCATACAAGAGCATTCACACACACACACACACACACACACACACACACACACACACACACACACACACACACACACACACACACACACACACACACACACACACACACACACACACACACACACACACACACACACACAACAATATCGTGCAAGCCCTTCTCAAGTTTTAGATCCGATTCAAGCTAGTAATAGAATACACATTAGTTCTCTGTTCTGAGTGGCATCTGATCTGATGCTTTAAGACTACATGTTGTCCATATTCAGTGCAGAGCAGTCATAAGTGAACTAGAGGGGAAAAAAACAAATGCCTCAGAAATATACATGGTTGCATTTGCTCTGGTATCAAACAAAATAAAGAATAACAGTCTGCCAGATGTGATTCTATGTTGTTATAATTTAACCCTTTGTATGGTGTTCGGGTCTGTGGGACCCATTTTCAATGTTTCAATTATTTTTAAACCAGAGACTCATTGGCCTTGGCTCATTTTCTGTGAAGAACATGTAAAAGAACACATTGTCATTGAGTGCACACTGTGCACCCCCCTACACATTTATATTACATGGGGCGGCAGGGTAGCCTAGTGGTTAGAGTGATGGACTAGTAACCGAAAGGTTGCAAGATTGAATCCCCGAGCTGACAAGGTAGACATCTGTCGTTCTGCCCCTGAACAAGGCAGTTAACCCATTGTTCCTACGCCGTCATTGAAAATAAGAATGTGCTCTTAACTGACTTGCCTAGTTAAATAAAGGTAAAATAAAATATGTAGTGTTTGGGTCCACTGGACCTGAGGGTAATTAAAGTGTGGAAAAGTGTGTGTGTTGGTAAAAATTAATCAAAAAGGTTTGCTGTGTGCCTTCACTCTGTCTTCCTCCTCCCTGGGCCTGCTGTTTCAACATAGCTGCCTGCCTGTCTCCCTCTTTTCTCACACTCTTTACCCTTTGGAGTATGTGAAACTACACAATGTCTTGCGGGAACCTGCACAATGTTATTACAATACATTATTTTGATACATTGTAAAAAAATTCTGTATTTTCCCACAATCTACACCAGCCACAGCAAATAAATAGCTTTGCATGTGTGGCTCCTTACCACAATCAATCAGTATGGCAAAAATAATCTCTGCTTAGAGGGCCTAAGAAATACATTTTGCAGAGAGAAAAGCTAGTGTGGAAGGAGCATCTTCCACTTAGGAAGATGAAGAATTTTCCGAATATGAGGATCATGTCTCTGTCAATTCAGAGTCTGACAGTGAGTTGGAAGAAGAGGATGAGATTGACCCTCAGCCAGCCCCAAAACCAGCCCGTCAGCAGCCAGCCCCAGGATCAGCGCGTCATCAACCAGCTCATCAGCAGCCTGCAAGAGGAGAAATATGGCTGTAAAAAAATTGTGAAATTGAATGGTCTTCTTGCCCAAGGAATGAGCCACCCCGCATGGCTGCCAAGGATGTAACCAGGGCCGACGCAGATGGCGGTTACTCATATGCAGGACATAAAGTTTTCTTTTGAACTGTTCATCCCAAACACCATCCAGAAAATCTTTCTGGACTGCACTAATTTGGAGGGAAGGCATGTTTTTGGAGAGAGATGGAAGGATATGGACTAAACTCATTTACATGCTTACTTTGGGGTTCTTATCCTTTATAGTGTTTTCAGATCCAATAGGGAATCCACAGAATGCAGAAACTGGCAGAGAACTTTTCCGTGTAACAATATGCAGAAACTGGCAGAGAACTTTTCTGTATAACAATGTCTCCAGGATTATTTCCAGAATTATCCACTTCGATAACCGAGACACCAGACCAGCTCGGCGACAGAGAGACAAAGTAGCTGCAATCAGGTCACTGTAGGACAAGTGGGTGGACCCCCTTCCCCTGTTTTACAACCCTGGGCCCAACGTTACCGTTGATAAACAGTTTATGCCATTTAGGGGCCGCAGCATCTTCAGGCACCACATAGCGTCTAAACCTGCAAAATATGGAATCAAGATCTGGGCTGCCTGTGATGCTGCTTCATCATATGCGTGGAACTTGCAAGTGTATACGGGGAAGCCAGATGGAGGAGCCCCTGAGAAGAACCAAGGGATGCGGGATGTCCTGGAAGTAACACAGGGACTCCGTGGCCACAACATCACGTGATAACTTTTTTACTTCGCACTAGCTGGGACAGGAGCTCCTCAAGAGGAAGCTGACGATGGTAGGAACAGTACGAAAAAACAAGCCACCTCAGCTGTTGAATACACGGAACAGGCCTATCAATTCCTCTAAGTTTGTGTTCACGGCCGACACGTCCCCAGTGTCCTATGTGGTGCAAAAATGTGGTACTCATGAGTCCGCTGCATAGGGACGGTAGAATCTGTGGCCAGGAACATCAAAAACCCGAAATCATAATGAATTACAATGCCACGAAAGGAGGGGGAGGACAATTTAGACAAGCTGGTGACTGGCTACAGCTGCAAAAGAAGAACCCTACGCTAGCCACTTGTGATGTTCTTCAACATCTTGAACATCTCAGCGTACAACGCGTTTGTCATCTGGATGGCGTTGAACCCAGATTGGTAAGACCTCAAATCCAGATGAGGCAACATATCCCAAGGACCCCAGCTTCTGCAGCCATCGTGAGGAGGATTCAGGAGGAGGATGCTGGTGCCCCATCCACCCATCCGCCCATCCGCCCATCCGCCCATCCGCCCGACCCACAGAACCAACAACTTCAATACCGGAAGTATGTGTGAGTGATGTTGTTGCATGTGTGTGTGTCTGACTCTCCTACCTTGACCTGCTGTAACTATATATGTGAGTGAGATGTTAGTAAAATTCCTGAATTAAGTGTTTTCATCATTCTAAATTGCAGCCGGTAGCAACAAGAAGAAGCTCTGCGATGTGTGTGGACCCAAGAAGGACAGGAAGAACCAGTACACATGCATCGAGTGCAGGAAATACATTTGCAACACACACACAGTAAAACTCTGTCCCTCATGTGGTGTGTAGGCCGGCCTTAATTTGTGTTCAACAGGGCTTATTTATCATTTCCATAAAATACTGTATGTAAAATTTGTCCTTCCAATTTGTTCAGTTCAAAGCAATAAATATCAATAGCGATAAAAACCTTGTTTCATTTATATTTGTTCAAGATAAACATGATTTATTCCACCCATGTCTTGATTATAATTGATTTTTGTTTACAAAAATCACATTTTATCCCCCCAAAAACGAATAGCGCTTTTATTGATAAATCATCAATCAATCAAATGTATTTAGAAAGCCCTTCTTCCATCAGCTGATGTCACAGAGTGCTGTACAGACACCCAGCCTCAAACCCCAAACAGGTAGAGTAGCCTATAAATGTGATCTAGCAGAGGTAAATGGCAAATATTAACCATGTATGCTGTCTATAATGCTTGTAATTGACATAAGTCAACATCTAAGTAAAGTATTTTCATGTAAATTGTTATGGCTGTATTATTTTAAAAACCCAGTAATGTGAACATTGGGTGAATAACAAAAACATGAACAACACACAAGGGTTAAATGAATAAACCCACAATGAAAATACAAAAACATATTGGAGTTGAAGCATGTTGACTGGTAGAGTAGCCTACACAAGATTGCAAAAGTATTATTTGCAGAAGGGGCGCGTAGTAGCAGAGGAGTTCATTACCATGTAGTGGAGCATGATTTATCAGCGGAAAAGAGAGTGAGTGTTGGCACTCCTTTGAAGTTACTGTAGATGTTAATTATTAACCACACAAACACCCTCAAAGCACACGTCTGAGAGGGCAAACACAACCACAGTGTCTGGGGATAATTAATAAATCCACTGCATGTGTGTGTGACGGGGGTTTGGATGCATGTTTCTGGGTGTACGTGCACTACTGTGCTGTGTGGTTTACTGTGCTGTGCTGCACTGTGCTCAGTGGCAAGAAAAAGGTTATTCTCACTTTACTCCAAAGATACAAGATAAGGCATAGGGTTCCTAGGACACCACATGTGGAGTGATGATGATTGTGTTTGTGTGAGTGTGCGTACATGCCTGTGTGTGTGTGTGTTTGCACGAGTGTGTGTGTGTGTGCAGGCGAGCTAAGTCCTGGACATCCTCAGCAAACAGAGGAGAAGTGAAGTGTTGACATTGAGGATCAATAGCTGGCATCGCTCTGAGGGGAAGCAGGCCAATCCTCTCCTGTAATAACAGGCCCACAGTGAGTCACTGTCTCCTCCACCACCATTACCTCCATGTCACTCACTCTGATGAGCAACTGTCACCTCCAATGCCACCTGAACAGGTGTTGGGGGCCAGATTTCACAGGCACACACAAATAATCACAGGCACGCACATTAAGTACACACACAAACGTACACATCAGTGGCGGTTGTGCCGTTTATGATGAGGGAGGTTGATAGAAAAATCTTGAGCATGGCCATAGATTATAAATAGAGAGTAGCAGGAGCGTAAAAGAGGGGTCTGGGTAGCCCTTTGATTAGCTGTTCAGGAGTCTTATGGCTTGGGGGTAGAAGCTGTTAAGAAGCCTTTTGGAACTCGACTGGAGTCTTTTGGAACTCGACTGGAGGGTGGCTGGAGTCTTTGACAAATTTTAGGGCCTTCCTCTGACACAGAGGTCCTGGATGTCAGGAAGCTTGGCCCCAGTGATGTACTGGGCCGTATGCACTACCCTCTGTAGTGCCTTGCGGTCGGAGGCAGAGCAGTTGCCAAACCAGGCAGTGATGCAACCAGTCAGGTTGCTCTCGATGGTGCAGCTGTAAAACCTTTTGAAGATCTGAGGACCCATGCCAAATCTTTTCAGTCTCCTGGGGGGGAATAGGCTTTGTCGTGCCCTCTTCACAACTGTCTTAGTGTGTTTGGACCATGATACTTTGTTGGTGATGTGGACACCAAGGAACTTGAAGTTCTCAACCTGCTCCACTACAGCCCCGTGATGGGGTGATGCAAAACAGCTCCAGGCGTTTTATGCTTTTCTTAACTCCTGTTCTGAACATTTGAGATTTACTATGCAATCTGATACACGTCAAATCAGTTTTCTTGATCTTCTGATCTCGTGTGAAAATAATGTTCTATACACTATTCTTTACAGGAAACCTACTGATCGTAACAGTTTGTTGAGAGCTGACAGTTGTCACCCAATTTCCTTGAAAAATTGTTTGCCCTACATCCAATTCTGTCAAATCAAAAGAATTTGCAAAAAGCAATCAGATTTTGACAGAAATATGGCTGAGACGCAAAGAAAATTCAAGGAGAGGGGGTACAAAAATGATCATATTAATATTGCCATTGAGAAAATTCAAAACAAAACGAGACATTACCTTTTTCAAGGTCAGTCTCGCAAAAAGAAGCGTTCTTGCATTCTAACCACCCGCTATTCAAAGTGCTCTGAACAAATTAAGGAATTGTTCACAAACATTGGCACATTCTAAAATCCGATGATAGTCTCGGTAATGTGTTTTCGAACCTTCCCTTGGTCGTATTCTCGCGGGGCAGAAATCTCAGAGACCAATTGGTAAACTCTGATTTACCACCCCAAGATATTTCTGAACAACGTCTATTTGCGCCCCTACTGGATGGAAATTACAAGTGTAATGGCTGTGCTCAATGCAATGGCACTTATAAATGTAGATCCTTCAAACACCTCCAAACAGGGAAACAGATCCCAATCAAAAGTGTTATTACGTGCTCCACTAAGGCCGTTATTTATCTTATGACTTGTCCTTGTGGTAAAAATTATGTGGGTAAAACAAAGCGTGAATTAAAAGTACGTATCTCAGAGCATCGTAGCACCATTAGGTGCGGCCCACTTTTTGGAAGCAAACCACTCGATTTCGTCTCTGCGTTATATTGCCATTGAACATGTCACCCTCGCATGGCCACACTTGGCCATGATTACATACCCATGTGTGTGTGTGTATTTTGACACTATATAAACGAGTCACCCCGCAGTGTTTGTGATTATACCCTGATGAAGACAGCTTGCCTGTCAAAACGTTGGACATAATTTTTTTGGCATCTGAGCTCCTAGAGTGTGCGGCACTCCTTTATTTTCAAGTTTTCCACTAGCCAGCACCTTGCCTAAATAGGTGTGCGTTTCTTTTTCGTCTAGATTGTATTACAGAATCAGTCAGGGACAGTGTCTTCACTGAAAATGTCAGTGAAGACACTTGCCAGTTGGTCAGCGCATGCTAGGAGTACACGTCCTGGTAATCTGTCTGGCCCTGCGGCCTTGTGAATGTTGACCTGTTTAAAGGTCTTACTCACATCGGCTACGGTGAGCGTGATCACACAGTCGTCCGGAACAGCTGGTGCTCTCATACATGTTTCAGTGTTACTTGCCTCGAAGAGAGCATAGAAGTAATTTAGCTCGTCTGGTAGGTTCGTGTCACTGGGCAGCTCATGGCTGTGCTTTTCTTTGTAGTCTGTAATGGTTTGCAAGCCTTGCCACATCCGACGAGCGTTTGAGCGATTGAAGTACGATTCAATCTTTTTTCTGTATTTACGCTTTGCCTGTTTGATGGTTCGTCTGAGGTCATAGCGGGATTTCTTATAAGCTTCCGGGTTAGAGTCCTGCTCCTTGAAAGCGGCAGCTCTACCCTTTAGCTCAGTGCGGATGTTGCCTGTAATCCATGGCTTCTGGTTGGGGTATGTACGTACGGTCACTGTGGGGACGATGTCATCAATGTCATCGGTGCTACCCTACTGCTGTTGAGGATACTGTAGACCTTCATTGCAAAACAGTGTGTTTTAATAAATTATTTGGTGACATGAATATATTTAGTATAGCTTTATCTAAAAAGGATTTTAAAAATGACATTTTGCCATAAAAACATTTTTTTCATCCCTGAGGAATCTCCTCCTGAGGAGCCTCCACTGGTACACATGCATACAGTACATGCCCAATGTCCTGTTTTGTGCATACACACATACAGATGTAGGATCTTAATTTGAGGAAAACAATCCTGCAGCAACAGGAAATGTGAATTATTCTATGGATTTTAATTTATAATTCATGGATATTTTGTGTAGGGGTTGATACATTTTACGTTTGGGCAAATCAAGTCTAAAATGTATATGTGGAAATTACAAACTTAAGAAGCCTTTTAAAACCTTGAATACACTACAAAATTGCATTTCCTGCTGTGCAGGAAAATTCTCATCAACAAAAGAGTGATCAAATTAAGATCCTACATCTGTAGACACAGAATGTCCACAGGGATCTGAGGCACAATAGTAACCAAACCCCTGGTGTGCCTTTTTTTCTGGCCCTGTCTTCCTGTCCTCCTGTCTTCATGTGTTTGATGGATTGACCTGAGCTTTCTTTGCTTTGATGGCCCACTGCTCTAGGCCTGTGTCAGTGTTCTTGTCTTTTTTCTGAAGCTCTAGTCATTGTGAATCAGCCCATGTTATCTGAAGCAGGTAGAACATTAAAGTTCAGGGGTCATTATGTCTCAATATTCCAGCACGGTAACTGAGCAAAGTCACTGTAATACGATAGCCTGGGGCATGAACAAGAACACAGATTCAGCATTCAGGCTGACCTGAAACAACCCACGGAAATGTTTTGGGCGGCAAATGACGATTGAGACCCATTTAATCTGATAAAACATCCTAAAACCTCCCATTTGTACCTGCATAAATTGGGAGTCAGATTGGCTAAGGTAGCAATTAACACTCAAAATGCACCTAATTAAATGGTGAAGATGAAAAGCTGTGTCTGCTTTACAAGTCCCAATTAATTTAAATGTATGCAGCGATAAGAGCCATGTTAACTTCACACGAGAGAGAGAGAGAGAGAGAGAGAGAGAGAGAGAGAGAGAGAGAGAGAGAGAGAGAGAGAGATACAAAGAGAGGGGCCATTAAAACAGCACAGCTATTTAAAAGCACAGCTGAGAGCTCTAACTCAATTAGCTCTCCAGAAAAGAGGCCACTACTCACCACTGGTCAGACAGAGGGATGAGGAGTGGGGAAAAGGACGAGGGGACAGGACAGAAGAGAAACACCTACTGTAGACTAGGTGGAGCTGAGTAGGGGAAGGAGAGAGAGAGAGAGAGAGAGAGAGAGAGAGAGAGAGAGAGAGAGAGAGAGAGAGAGAGAGAGAGAGAGACAAAGAGATGACCAGATTCTGACCTGACAATGATTGATTCTTCACAACTACTTATGTCTAGTAGCTGTCCCCTCAACAGGCTCAGCTATCTCCAGTCTCCTGTTTGACATGTCCAGAGAGAATAAATGAAACCTCCAGTCACATGAGGTGGCATGTGTCTGGCGCTTTACATCCCTCGGTCATATGACACTCACAAACCACAGACCGCTCCGATCATGACACGGACATTTCTCGATCTCAGTATCGATGTGTCAGGTCTGTGGTTTTATCGCACACACACATGCACGCTAGCACACACAACACACATGGCACACGGCACACAGACATAACACCTGGAGTGAAGCAGAATTGAATCATGAACATATAACCCAGACCTGGAGAGTCCGTTTCTGGGGGAAGGGAAGCAGACAACAGGGAAATGGGAGGTTTCTCCACTCCCAGAGCAGAGAAATCAATACCCTCTCCATCTCTCTCTCCCTTTCTCTATGGTTGGCCCTTTGTGCAGACATTGAGAGGTGCTACTGGAGAAAGGTCATTGATGACAGGCCTTCAGCGCTGCTGTCAGAGCGTCCAGCAGATGGGCAGAAAAACACAATGCCCTGAACACTGAGAGAGACAGACAGGCTGCCTGCCTGGGCCTTAATGCCACCACTTACTACCTGCGTGACTGACACACTCACAACACACACACACACATAAGCATGCGTGCACACATACACACACACACACACAACGTTGATAGAAAGGCCGAAGTATCACTCACTGGAAATCAATCTGAAGGTTTCAGTAAATCTATAGTCACTATCAATCACTGCCTGTGTGTATTGTTCCACTGTGTTGAATATCAGTTGAATTCTCACTGAGCTCAACATGAACCAGTGACTTTCAATCCAACACCTTAACCATTACACCAAGAGGTCCGAACCTCTTGATGAGGTTTTGGGTTAAGGTCACTACATTACCCACTTCCTCCGGGAGAGCATGTCCCTACACTTCCCTTTACCAAGTCCCTCACATGTACACGCCTTTTCCGATGGCCTCACATGCGCCATCCTACTTCCGACACCAATGTAGCAAATTCTGGGAGTAGCCCCGACTGGGACTCTAACCAGGGTTCAGCGACTGTCAAGCCAACACCTTAACCAACACCAAGAGTTGGCTACGTGCTACAATATGTTGTTGTTGTTGTTCTTTTACTCTTTTGCCAGTATCATGTGTCTAATCACATGTTGTGGATATGTTTGGTCAAGTTATGGGCACATTTCAGTTTCATATTTAAATTGCAGTTATTCACCGGTTTGGAATCCTTCAAGTGGATCGATGTTCAGGTGCACATGGACACTCACCACACTTAGAAAAATATATGTTTATTTCCATGTAAACTCAGCAAAAAAAGAAACGTCCCTTTTTCAGGACCCTGTCTTTCAAAGATAATTCGTAAAAATCTAAATAACTTCCCAGTTTTAACACTGTTTCCCATGCTTGTTCAATGAACCATAAACAATTAATGAACATGCACCTGTGGAACGGTCATTAAGACACTAACAGCTTACAGACGGTAGGCAATTAAGGTCACAGTTATGAAAACTTAGGACACTATAGAGGCCTTTCTACTGACTAAAACACCAAAAGAAAGATGCCCAGGGCCCCTGCTTATTTGCCTGAACGTACCTTAGGCATGCTGCAAGGAGGCATGAGGACTGCAGATGTGGCCAGGGCAATAAATTGCAATGTCCGTACTGTGAAACGCCTTAGACAGCGCTACAGGGAGACAGGACGGACAGCTGATCGTCCTCACAGTGGCAGACCACGTGTAACAACACCTGCACAGGATTGGTACATCCGAACATCACACCTGCGGGACAGGTACAGGATGGCAACAACAACTGCCCGAGTTACAAAAGGAACGCACAATCGCTCCATCAGTGCTCAGACTGCCCGCAATAGACTGAGAGAGGCTGTAGTGAGGGCTTGTAGGCCTGTTGTAAGGCAGGTCCTCACCAGACATCACCGGAAACAACATTGCCTATGGGCACAAACCAACCTTCGCTGGACCAGACAGGACTGGCAAAAAGTGCTCTTCACGGACGAGTCGCGGTTTTGTCTCACCAGAGGTGATGGTCGGATTCGCGCTTATCGTCAAAGGAATGTACCCTGGCCTGTACTCTGGAGCGGGATCGATTTGGAGGTGGAGGGTCTGTCATGGTCTGGGGCGGTGTGTCACAGCATCATCAGACTGAGCTTGTTTTCATTGCAGGCAATCTCAACGCTGTGTGTTACAGGGAAGACATCCTCCTCCCTCATGTGGTACCCTTCCTGCAGGCTCATCCTGACATGACCTTCCAGCGTGACAATGCCACCAGCCATAGTGCTCGTTCTGTGCGTGATTTCCTGCAAGACAGGAATGTCAGTGTTCTGCCATGGCCAGCAAAGAGCCCGGAACTCAATCCCATTGAGCACGTCTGGGACCTGTTGGATCGGAGGGTGAGGGCTAGGGCCATTCCCCCAAGAAATGTCAGGTAACTTGCATGTGCCTTGGTGGAAGAGTGGAGTAACATCTCACAGAAAGAACTGGCAAATCTGGTGCAGTCAATGAGGAGGAGATGTACTGCAGTACTTAATGCAGCTGGTGGCCACACCAGATACTGACTGTTACTTTTGATTTTGACCCCCCTTTGTTCAGGGACACATTCAATTTCTGTTAGTCACATGTCTGTGGAACATGTTCAGTTTATGTCTCAGTTGTTGAATCTTGTTATGTTCATACAAATATGTACACATGTTAAGTTTGCTGAAAATTAACATGCTGAAAATTAACATTAACATGTGCTGAGTTTAGTACTGTTACTTTACTAATATTTCCTTTGTTGTAATTCACACGACTCCCGTGTCTGTCATGTGACTCTTGTCTGTGTGGAATTCTCCATTAATAATACGTTTTGACGACTATTGTTTAAAATATCCATCAGATTGAATCTTTCACCTATACCACCTTTACACTATGAATCCTGCTACTTACTGCCCTTAAAGGTGCTCCAACATCCGCTCCCTACGATTGAACATTAGCTAATGTGATTCAAACATCTGTTTCAAAATGATGAAATAATGACCCTGGGAAAGCAAGTCAGGAGTGAGTCATGTATATACTGCCACCTTGTGGAGGTTGTGCACACTGACTGGTGCAACCTGCCGGGTCCACATGTTATTTAATAGCGGGACTGCAGTTTGCAGGTTGGGGCCAAGGTATTTGCTGTGACTCAGCTGACTACAGCACATGTGACACTGTCTGTACTGTACTGTACTTTACACTCTGTCTGACCACCTCTCTACTGTAGCCCTCTCACTGCCAGGCAAAAGGGGACAGGGGAGTGAGAACAACCCAGTGGGGAGGACTCACAGAATGACATCTCCTCACCCAGGAGCTAGGCAAGTTACTGAATTACCTCTAAATGAGGAGCACATTTACTGTGCCTATGAACATAAAATCAATGACTATATTGTACAGCTCAAAGGTAGTAAGTTGCCTGTGGTAACTAGCGAGAACAAAAAACACCAGCTTTGTAGTCTTCAAGTCCCCCTCTCCATTTAAGTTCATTTGCTGTTCTATTGAAGTGTTGTGGCACTGCCGGGACATAGACCATCTCACAAACAACTCCCCAGAGAGACGCAGGGGAGCGAAAAGCAGCCTGTACCTCCAAATAAGAAAATATGGACATGAAGAAATAAGAACGTATGAACAGGTTGGAAACAAGGAAATATGAGCGAGCAGAGGCGGGCGGAAAAGGAGGAGGGGAGGAATGTGATGGAGAGAAATTATGGTAGAGGAGTAGAAACAGCCTTGACGGCCCAGGTGAAGCACATAGCTGTGTGTCTCCAGTGGGGTTGGGCTGGTGACAGGAGGAATGTGTTGTCACCTCACTCAAGGCCTGTCATCTTTCTTTCCTCTCTCTCTCACTGCACCGCGCTGTTTCCTAATGCTCAGCATGGAAGAACACACCCACTCACACACACTCTTCAAACACTGAGATAAAAGATTGAAAAAGAGAGAGAAACAATGTGGACTCCCTTAAGATATTGGAGACGATAAAGACAGAGCCCCCTGACCATGAGCTCATCAGAGCATGCCCATGAAGACATCATCAACCTCAGACACTACAGCCCCAGCAGCTTCTCTCCCCAGTCACGTGACAGCATGCAGGCAGGCAGCTGAAGACAAGGCAAGACAGACAACAGGCAGCCAGCAGTTGGTTTGCTAGATTAGTGCAGGCCGGGAGGGGACCTGCAGATACAGTAGCTGCTGTTTGCTGTGTGTCTGTCTCCTGCTGTCCCTGTGTGGGAGCTGGTGAGAGTCAGGGCCAGGGGGCACAGCCACCCCATTAGACTGAGGATTACCACCTCCCTCAACACCTCTGACAACAGCATGAGCTCTATGACACATGATCAATACCTGGCATCAATCTAAAACCGTTCAATACCAACATTTATTTGGATTCAAAGCTCCAAAGTGTTGAAACCTAATTTCAGAGGTTGGGTTTTGGAAGTGAGTTTTATGGAGTGGGTGTAGCTAAATTGTCAAGCAAAGTGCAAAGTCTTTGGTGAAAATGTTTTCAAAGGCTTTGTATGCTGAAAACAACATGTTCCCTGGATGTCTGTCTCTGTGTCTCTCTGAAAAGGTCCGCCTCCTGGGCAGTCTAATGACACTGACACCTGTGTGATCAAGTGTCACTAAGTGCTGAAGTTGATCAAAGCCCTGTAACTGCAATGGGAGAGGAGAACACAGAGCACAGAGTGTGTGTATTCCCCATGGCCACCACAGGAGGACAAACTAACCTGCAGTACCCCCATGTAGGCGTTGCACTATGATCTATGCCATACCCCTCTTCCCTCTTGTCCTGTCCCACCACTCCCCATATCTACGCCTGACAGAGCAGTCTCCCCCACTAGGAGACACTGTGATGCGATTAGCAACCAGAGGCCAGCAATTAAAGGGCATTGGATTGATATTCCTATTGTCTGCTAGCCGGCCCTGCAGACCTAAACCTGCGTTATTGCATCCAGATCAATCCATGCCTCTCCAACTCCCCTGCAGCTGCGGACAGGCTGACCTTAGCTTGCAGATCAGGGATCAATACCAGGACAAACACACTGGTTAAGACAAGGCTGGGGTGAGCCAACATACTCTGTGTCCCGACTCCTGACCGGCAAACTAAAACCCAATCACTTCCAAGCCCCAGAGGCCTGGCTGTCAGCAGTACGGTTGCCCAGTGACTTAGCCTGACTGGACCTCAGAATAGGAAACTTAATCACGCTTTGATTAGACACATAATCAAGCCTTGAGCTCAGGTGCAGCGGGAACACTGAGTTAATCAATCCCACACACGCTCTCCCTTACTCACTCCACTACCTCACACTGCCAGAACACACACATACTGCACAACCGCTTAGGTCCTGTAGGTCCCCTCTCCATGTCAGACACACAGAAGGGACATACACACCCACACACATATCATATAGTGCTGTGGTAAACCAAATATGTGTTCCACAGTGACTGGCAGAGAAGAGGAGAGACAGAGGCTCACACAGAGACAGATAAACACAGAGGGATCCAGAGCGCTCTACCTCTCTCTCTGATTCCTGTTCAGCCCCGTCATCAGCAGCTCTCACACTCTCTTTCCTGTGGATTCATATTCAGCCCCTTCAGCAGCACAGACACCACTGCCAATACACAGAGCAAATAACATCCCACTCTCAAAACAAACTGCATTCATTCGAATAAACTGTCTAGTCTGGGCCACAGTTAAGGTACAATACTGCCATCTAATGGACTGGAGGGGTCAAAAGTTAAACAAATTGACATGAGCCCATTCTCTCTCTCTCTCTCTCTCTCTCTCTCTCTCTCTCTCTCTCTCTCTCTCTCTCTCTCTCTCTCTCTCTCTCTCTCTCTCTCTCTCTCTCTCTCTCTCTCTCTCTCTCTCTCTCTCTCTCTCTCTCTCCCTCCCTCTCTCCCTCTCTCCCCTCCTCACACACACACTGCAGGCCCCCTATGGTGTGATGATTTGCATTCCCGTAGTGTCCCTCTCGTTGTATGAGTGACCGTGACAGGTTGACAGTGATCTGGTCCCCAACGCCTTGAGTCAGCGATTCATCTCTGTGTCTCCTGATACCCCCTGGTCCCTGGCATCTGTCTACCACTGACCCCCTGGACCACACCAACATCACTCTGCCAAACAGAACAATGGACCAGGCCTGGCCCAAGAAACACACACACACCAACAACCTCAGACTCGAACAGTACTGTACAGTCTCTCAATTTTGTTGCTCCCAGCCTATAGACAGAAACTAAAACAGGAAACGCCCGTGCTCAGGTCTGTTCAACGCTGGTCCAACCAATCTGATTCCACGCTTCAAGATTGCTTCAATCACGTGGACTAGGATATGTTCCGCATAGCGTCGGTGATGTTGTACCCACAGCGACTATTAAAACCTTCCCCAACCAGAAACCGTAGATTGATGGCAGCATTCGTGGGCAAAACTGAAAGCGCGAACCACTGCTTTTAATCAGGGCAAGGCGCTGGAAACATGACCGAATACAAACAGTGTAGCTATTCCCTCCGCAAGGCAATCAAACAAGCTAAGCGTCAGTATAGAAACAAAGTAGAGTCGCAATTTAACGGCTCAGACACAAGAGGTATGTGGCAGGGTCTACAGTCAATCACGGACTACAAAAAGAAAACCAGCCCCGTCGCGGACCACGATGTCTTGCGTCCCAATAGGTCCACAGACAACGCAATCGCAATCACACTGCACACTGCCCTAACCCATCTGGACAAGAGGAATACCTATGTAAGAACTCTGTTCATCGACTACAGCTCAGCATTAAACACCATAGTACCCTCCAAACTCGTCATTAAGCTCGAGACCCTAGGTCTCGACCCCGCCCTGTGCAACTGGGTCCTGGACTTTCTGACGGGCCAGCCCCAGGTGGTGAGGGTAGGAAACAACCGTTATCATCCAGAAGGCGAGGTCAGTACAGGTGCATCAAAGCTGGGACCGAGAGACTGAAAAACTGCTTAATTCCCAAGGCCATCAGACTGTTAAACAGTCATCACTAACATGGAGTGGCTGCTGCCAACATACTTACTCAAATCTCTAGCTACAAATTTGATGTAATAAATGTATCACTAGCCACTTTAAACAATGCCACTTTATATAATGTTTACAAATCCTACATTACTCATCTCATATGTATACACTGTACTCTATACCATCTACTGCATCTTGCCTATGCCGTTCGGCCATTGCTCATCCATATATTTATATGTACATATTGTTATTCATTCCTTTACACTCGTGTGTATAAGGTAGTTGTTGTGAAATTGTTAGATTACTTGTTAGAACTAGAACTAGAAGCACAAGCATTTCGCTTCACTCGCATTAACATCTGCTAACCATGTGTATGTGACATATAACATTTGTTTGGATTTGATTTTATACAACTTCTGAGAAGTGTAACCTCGCCTTCATCTTTACTCAGGTTATCATAAGATCAAGCCCAGCTAGCACATAACATTCTGAGAACCATATTTTTCTTAAAGCTTGGTGAGAGTGTTGTTGTCAATTGGTTATTTTGCGTACCTTCCCACAACGTTCTGGGAAGGGTGCAGAATGCCCAGCTAGCATATAACATACCAAGAACCATGTTTCTTAGGTGGGAGTTTCAGTACTTCCGTATTATGTTTTCTGCAGGTTTCCTCATGGTTCTATTTAAAGTCAAGTTCTCAGAACGCTAAGAAAACTTTAGTAACGTTCAGAGAACGTTCTAAGAATGTTATGTTCAAATATATTCATTCCGTTCTTATTTAACCAGGTAGGCTAGTTGAGAACAAGTTCTCATTTACAACTACAACCTGGCCAAGATAAAGCACAGCAGTTTGACACATACAACAACACAGAGTTACACATAGAATAAACAAACATACAGTCAATAATACAGTAGGAAAAAAAAGTCTATATACAGTATAGTAAGTGCAAATGAGGTAAGATAAGGGAGGTAAGGCAATAAATAGGCCATGGTGGCGAAGTAATTACAATATAGCAATTAAACACTGGAATGGTAGATGTGCAGAAGATGAATGTGCAAGTAAAGATACTGGGGTGCAAAGGAGCAAGATAAATAAATAAAAACAGCATGGGGATGAGGTAGTTGGAGGGCTATTTACACATGGGCTATGTACAGGTGCAGTGATCTGTGAGCTGCTCTGACAGCTGGTGTTTAAAGCTAGTGAGGGAGATATGAGTCTCCAGCTTCAGTGATTTTTGCAATTCGTTCCAGTCATTGGCAACAGAGAACTGGAAGGAAAGGCGGCCAAAGAAGGAATAGGCTTTGGGGGTGACCAGTGAAATATACCTGCTGGCGCATGCTACGGGTGGGTGCTGCTATGGTGACCAGTGAGGTGAGATAAGGCGGGGCTTTACCTAGCAAAGACTTGTAGATGACCTGGAGCCAGTGGGTTTGGCGACGAGTATGAAGCGAGGGCCAGCCAACGAGAGCATACAGGTCGCAGTGGTGGGTAGTATATGGGGCTTTGGTGACAAAACGGATGGCACTGTGAAAGACTGCATCCAATTTGTTGAGTAGAGTGTTGGAGGCTATTTTATAAATGACATCGCCGAAATCGAGGATCAGCAGGATAGTCAGTTTTACGAGGGTATGTTTGGCAGCATGAGTGAAGGATGCTTTGTTGTGAAATAGGAAGCCGATTCTAGATGTAATTTTGGTTTGGAGATGCTTAATCTGAGAGTCTGGAGGGGAGAGTTTACAGTCTAACCAGACACCTAGGTATTTGTAGTTGTCCACATATTCTAAGTCAGAACCGTCCAGAGTAGTGATGCTGGACGTGCGGGCAGTGATTGGTTGAAGAGCATGCATTTAGTTTTACTTGGATTTAAGAGCAGTTGGAGGTAGGAAGGTATGATGGCAGCGCCCACTAATTTCCCACACCTGATCTTAATGAGTCCTTGTTTCCTTTGAAGTGGTGTCTGTTTGAATAGGCTGAAATGAGTGTGTGAGTGACTGGACAGTGACTGGACTTAAAAAAACATGGCATGCTAGCTCCATCCTGGTGGAGCAGTGGACTCATTTCATGGATAGAGAAAAGACCATCATAGGTTTGAACCTCACTGATGCCATACCACAAAAATATATATATGTGTTTGCAAGATTATTGCCTAAGCAAATTCCTTTCTATCTGTGCTTTTAGTTAAAAACAGATAACCCAAACTAAGCCAGCTGTTTTATTAAAAGTCTCATTGAAACATGTTCTCAGAATGTTATTTAATTACTTTCAAATAACCTATAATTTTTGTTCTCAGAATGTTAATATAACCTCCCAGGAAAACTTTCAGGGAACCACATTGCAATCTAAAAAGGAACATTCCCAGAACAGGCGAAATGTTCACTTCCATTCTCAGAATATTTTTTTAAAGTTCTGTTTAAAGTTTCCAGTCAGGAAACTTATGGCTTCATTCCCAGAACCAATGGAAAACCAAAAACGTACATTCCCACAACTTCCAAGGAACCAAATGCTGGGAGGTCTCAACAACAAGATTCATTAGAGAGTGACCACACTCTAACACACTTTTCTTTATTTGTAGGAGGGTGGATGGCAAGTCTCTTTAAGCTCATCATAGATACCTGTCAAGAACAAGGGGAAGGGAACAATCATATAATTTTTATAGAATCTATAGGATTCTAATTTTAAATCATCAGTGACATCACAAAGCTGAAGGAACCTTCTGTTTCTCAACATTCTGTGGTGAGAGAAACAAACCTGCTTGGTACTAGATTCCATGAGCTTCCAACAGCCTTTAGGATGCCCAGGTCGAACCATGGTGGTGATCACCCCCGAGAGAGAACACCCTCTGTCACCCCAGACTGGAACAATGACAAAAATGTAAAACTACTCAGAGTGGAAAACCACAAAGAGGCTTTCAGGATTAGTATACTACTCCGCTAGCACATTTGGTTCCTTAGAAGTTGTGTGAACGTATGTTTTTGGTTTCACATTGGTTGTGGGAACTAAGTCATACGTTTCCTGACCGGTAAAACAGATTTTTATTTTTACGTTCTGAGAACAGAATTGAACATTTCTCCTGTTCTGGGAACGTTTCGTTTTAGGTTGCAGGGAGGTTCTGAGAATGTTTCACTTTGGTTCCTTGAAAGTTTTATTAACACTCAGTGAATGGAAATTATAGGTTATTTGAAAATTTTTGAATAACTTCCTTAAAACTTTCATTGAATGTTTCAAAGAGACTTTCAATAACACTGCTAGCTTATTTTGGCTTAACTTTCTTGAACTCCAAGCACAAATAGGACACATACATTCCATTAGGCATTAATCACATTGATATTTTATTGTGACATCATCAGTGAGATTTCAACTTATGATCTTCTGTTTTCTATCCATGGAATTAGTAATCTGCGCCACCAGGATGGTGATAGCATGTCATGTTTTTTATGCATATGTTTTTACAGTATTTATAGCTTATTGATGTTAATGTGTACAAAGGCTTCGAAGCCTTGTAACCTAATTTCAAAGCTTGGTGGGTTTTGGAAGTGAGTTTTATGGAGTGGGTGTAGCTAAATTGTCAAGCAAAGTGCAAAGTCTTTGGTGAAAAGGTTTTCAAAGGCTTTGTTTGCTGAAAACAACATGTTCCCTGGATGTCTGTCTCTGTGTCTCTGAAAAGGTCCGCCTCCTGGGCAGTCTAATGACACTGACACCTGTGTGATCAAGTGTCACTAAGTGCTGAAGTTGATCAAAGCCCTGTAACTGCAATGGGAGAGGAGAACACAGAGCACAGAGTGTGTGTATTCCCCATGGCCACCACAGGAGGACAAACTAACCTGCCGAGTACCCCCCCTCCCCATGTAGGCGTTGCACTATGATCTATGCCATACCCCCACTTCCCTCTTGTCCTGTCCCACCACTCCCCATATCTACGCCTGACACAGCAGTCTCCCCCACTAGGAGACACTGTGATGTGATTAGCAACCAGAGGCCAGCAATTAAAAGCCATTGGATTGATATTCCTATTGTCTGCTAGCCGGCCCTGCAGACCTAAACCTGCGTTATTGCATCCAGACTAATCCATGCCTCTCCAACTCCCCTGCCGCTGCGGACAGGCTGACCTTAGCTTGCAGATCAGGGATCAATACCAGGACAAACACACTGGTTAAGACAAGGCTGGGGTGAGCCAACATACTCTGTGTCCCGACTCCTGACCGGCAAACTAAAACCCAATCACTTCCAAGCCCCAGAGGCCTGGCTGTCAGCAGTACGGTTGCCCAGTGACTTAGCCTGACTGGACCTCAGAATAGGAAACTTAATCACGCTTTGATTAGACACATAATCAAGCCTTGAGCTCAGGTGCAGCGGGAACACTGAGTTAATCAATCCCACACACGCTCTCCCTTACTCACTCCACTACCTCACACTGCCAGAACACACACATACTGCACAACCGCTTAGGTCCTGTAGGTCCCCTCTCCATGTCAGACACACAGAAGGGATATACACACCCACACACATATCATATAGTGCTGTGGTAAACCAAATATGTGTTCCACAGTGACTGGCAGAGAAGAGGAGAGACAGAGGCTCACACAGAGACAGATAAACACAGAGGGATCCAGAGCGCTCTTTCTACCTCTCTCTCTGATTCCTGTTCAGCCCCGTCATCAGCAGCTCTCACACTCTCTTTCCTGTGGATTCATATTCAGCCCCTTCAGCAGCACAGACACCACTGCCAATACACAGAGCAAATAACATCCCACTCTCAAAACAAACTGCTCTCATTAAAATGCTGTCTAGTCTGGGCCACAGTTAAGGTACAACACTGCCATCTAATGGACTCACACACACATACACACTGCAAGACCCCTCTGGTGTGTGATTTGCATTCCCGTAGTGTCCCTCTCATTGTGTAAGAGACCGTGACAGGTTGACAGTGATCTGGTCCCCAACGCCCTGAGTCAGTGTTTCATCCCTGTGTCTCCTGATACCGATAGCCCCTGGTCCCTGGCATCTGTCTACCACTGACCCATTGACCACACCAACATCACTCTGCCAAACAGAACCATGGACCAGGCCTGGCCCAAGAAACACACACACACCAACTACTTCAGACTCCAACAGTACTGTACTGTCTCTCTGAAGCGCTCAGTCTTACTGCTGGTGTCTCCCTGTATGCTCTCTCTCAGGCTTTATAATTGTCTTTCTCTGTTTCCTTAATCACCTACAGCTGAGGAGCAGATGTATATTGCTGTAGATAAAGTGAGATAGTCAGCGTGCATCTGAGAAATGAACACACCTTTATCTTTACTCAGGTTATCATAGGATCAGGCCCAGCTAGCACATAACATTCTGAGAACCATATGTGTCTTAGAGCTTGGTGAGAGTGTGGTTGTCCTATGGTTATTTTGCGTACAACTTTCCCACAGCATTCTGGGAATGGTGCAGGATACTCAGCTAGCACATAACATTCTGAGAACCATGTTTCTTAGGTGGGAATTTCAGTACTTCAGCATTATGTTTTCTACAGCACGGTTTCCCAAACTACCCCCTGTCCTCATGGTTCAATTTAAAGTCATGTTCGCAGAACGTTCCAAGAACGTTAAGAAACAACGTTCTTCTGTGGGAATTTCAGTACTACAGCATAACGTTTTCTGTGGGAATTTCCGTACTGCAGCATAACGTGTTCTACAGTTTTCCCCATGGTTCTATTTAAAGTCATGTTTTCAGAATATTCCCGAGAACGTTAAGAAACAAGGTTCTTCTGGGGGAATTTCAGTACTTCATCATACATTTTTTTGCAGGTTTCCTCATGGTTCTCAGAACATTGAGAACATTTTCCATGAAAACCACAAAAACTTTAGTAATGTTCAGAGAACATCCTAAGAAAGTTATTTTAAAAATATACATTCTGTTCTCAGCATCACCAAAAACTTTCTTTATCCACTATCTTGTTAAGTGTGTGTTTTGTCCGCGGCCACTAATTGTTTTTTGAATAGACAAAAATTAACAGCTTTGTATAATTTTTTTTAACATGGCCTGCTAGCTCCATCCACGTGGACTAATTCCAATTATAGAGAACAGAAGATCATAGGTTTGAATCTCCCTGTACGCCGTGCCACAATGAAAAAGAAACGTGTTTGCATGATTAACACCTAAGCAAATTAATTTCCTAGTGTCCTATCTGTGCTTGGAGTTCAAAACATTTAACACAAACTAAGCTAGCAGTGTTATTAAAACATTCAGGGAACCACATTAAAAACCTCACTGCAACCTAAAAAGTAATGTTCTCAGAACAGGCGAAATTTGAACATTTAACATTTAAAAACCTTTTTGTTTTACCAGTCAGGAAACTTATGGCTTCGTTCCCAGAACCAATGGAAAACCAAAAATGTACGTTCCCACAACTTCCAAAGAGCCAAATGTCCTAGCTGGGACGTCTCAACAACAATATTCATTAGAGAGTGACCACACTCTAACACACTCTTCTTTATTTGTAGGAGGGTGGATGGCAAGTCTCTTTTAGCTCATCATAGTCCCAGTTGGTATTAGATATAACTCCCGCTTGTGTGAAAAACAACCTGTGGTTACCCCATTGGCTCACATAAAAACTTGAACCTTTTCAAACACAATTTTATTGTTGTCTGCTTGTTTTAGTAAATTACAAACTACACTGAACAAAAATATAAACGCAACATGTAAAGTGTTGGTCCCATGCTTCATGAGGTGAAACAAAACATTCGCACAAAAAAACATTTCTCAATCTTTTTTTGCACACATTTGTTTATATCCTTCTTAGTGGGCCTTTCCAAAATGATCCATCCACCTGACATCATTAAACAGCATGATCATTACACAGGTGCACCTTGTGCTGGGGACAGTAAAATGACACTCTAATATGTGCAGTTTTGTCACACAACAAAATGCCACAAAATGTCTCCAATTTTGAGGGAGCGTGCAATTGGCATGGTGACTACAGGAATGTCCACCAGAGATACCTTGGCAATATCCTGAGGCCCATTGTTGTGCCATTCATCCACTGCCATCACCTCATGTTTCAGCGTGATATTGTTATATCCTGGAAGCTGAAAATGTCACAGTTCTTCCATGGCCTGCATACTCACAAGACATGTCACCCATTGAGCATGTTTGGGATGCTCTGAATCGACGTGAATGACAGCTTGTTCCAGTTCCCGACAACATTCAGCAACTTCGCACAGCCATTGAAGAGGAGTTTGACAACATTCCACATGCCACAATCAACAGCCTGATCAACTTTATGTGAAGGAGATGTGTTGCGCTGCATGAGGCAAATGGTGGTCACACCAGATACAGACTGGTTTTCTGATCCACACCCCTAACTTTAAAAAAAGGTATCTGTGACCAACATATGCATGTCTCTATTCCCAGTTATGCGTAATCCATAGATTAGGGGCTAATGGATTTATTTCAATTGACTGATTATATTTATGCTGAGTATAATATTGTAGGGCTTCCCTCATGCCCCTTTTCATGAAGGTGCTAACAGCCGTATGAGTGAGTGCTAGCTAGCTACCGACCGGAACATTAAGCTAGCCAAGACCAACAACACAAACAAATGGACTACACAGCTAATGTACACCTAGTGAGTGGAGAATGTTTGTTTTCCCAAATTTGTGGGTTTGATGAAGTGGAATTTCTTATTATTATGTAAACCTGTATTGAACCTGTCAAGAACAAGGGGAATGGAACATCCATAGACTTCTAATAGAATCCATAGAATTCAATTTTAAATCATCAGTGACATCACAAAGCTGAAAGAACTTTGTGTTTCTCAACATTCTGTGGTGAGAGAAAAAAACCTGCTTGGTACTAGATCCCACAGCCTTAAGGATGCCGAGGTCAAACCACAGTGATGTCCATCCCAGAGGGAGAACAACCCCTGTCACCTTGGACTGGATCGATGGCAAAAATGTCAAATTACTCAGAGTTGCCAACCACAAAGAGGCTTTCAGGGTTAGTATACATATGTTGCATGTTTCGTCACAATATTGTTTTTAACGTTAGTCTTGAACTGATGCCCGATTGAGCATCGTCAGTGAGCGCCGATTAAGATTTCATCAAAAGTACATTACAGAGGCTTGGAAACTCAATGACATTCAAAACGAGGCAAAGAATTAGTAGGAAAACCTTTTGTCATTTTGATGTTACCGGGATTTTAGCTAGCTAACGTTAGCATTGCTAGCTATTTTTTTTATGAAATTTGCTTGCTTATGACAACATTGCCATCTGTCTAAAGTACATTTGAGGACATGATAATGCTGGCTAAGGTGTTTCCTACTAAATATGACTACTTTAGCAATGTCATCGTATTTCCAGGCAGTGTAATTTATACGAAACAGTAGTTAGCCTCTGACCAGGATGACTGGGTTGATCACCACTTTAGGCCACCCATATGATCTTGCCGATAGAGGGCAGCTTGAAAACATTTATAACAATGCTATGAGGCGACCAAGTGACGGGGGTGCATCCTATGAATACCTAGCTAGCATATTTGGTTCCATAGAAGTGAAGGTTTCGCCTGTTCTGGGACGTATATTTTTAGGTTGCAGGGAGATTCTGAGAACATTTTACTCTGGTTCCTTAAAAGTTTTATTAATGCTCTTGAGATCGGAAATTATAGGTTATTTGGAGATTTTTCAATAACTTCCTTAACGTTCGCTGATAGGACACATGAAATTCATCAGACATTAATCATGCAAACACATTTAGACCTATGATTTTCTGTCCTGTTCTCTAGCAATGGAATTAAGTCCACTGCGCCACCAAGATGAAGCTACCATAACATGTTTTTTTACGCATACAAAACTGTTCAATTTATTCTATCCGAACATACCCCATTTCAATGCATTAAGATCAGGTGTGGCCAATTAGTGGGCGCGGCAAACACACCTGAACACACTTAACAAGACAGAGGCCAGATTTGTTGATGCTTAGAATGGAATGTATATGTTTTTAAATCACATTCTCTGAACATTAAAGTTTGTGTTTTTTATATAAAGTTTTCTCATGTTCTGAGAATGGAATTGAGAGATTATTGATGTTAATGTGTTCAGTGGAGGCTCATAATAATGGCCGGAACAGGGCAAACGGAATGGCATCAAACACCTGGAAACCATAGCTGTGTTCGAATACTCATACTAACCGCAGTAACCGTACTACCCTAATTATAGACTGTTCTAGCAAGTCTAGGTCCAAGAGGCTTCTAAACAGCTTCTACCCCCAAGCCATACGACTCCTGAACATCTAATCAAATGGTTACCCAGACTATTTGCATTGCCCCCTCTCCCCCCCCTCTTTTACACCGCTGCTACTCTCTACTGTTATCATCTATGCATAGTCACTTTAGTAACTCTACCTACATGTTCATATTACCTCAACTAACCGGTGCCCCCGCACATTGGCTCTGTACCAATACCCCCTCTATATAGTCGCGCGCTATTGTTATTTTACTGCTGCTCTTCAAATCAAATAAAATACAATTTTATTGGTCACATACACATGGTTAGCAGATGTTAATGCGAGTGTAGCGAAATGCTTGTGCTTCTAGTTCCGACCATGCAGTAGTATCTAACAAGTAATCTAACAATTTCACAACAACTACCTTATACACACAAATCTAAAGGGGTGAATGAGAATATGTACATATAAGTATATGGATGAGCGATGGCCGAGCGGCATAGGCAAGGTGAAATAGATTATATAAAATACAGTATATAGATGTGATATGAGTAATGTCGGATATGTAAACATTATATAAAGTGCCATTATTTAAAGTGGCATTGTTTAAAGTGACTTGTGATCCATTTATTAAAGTGTCCAGTGATTGGGTCCCAATGTAGGCAGCAGCCTCTCTGAGTTAGTGATTGTTGTTTAGCAGTCTGATGGGCTTGAGATAGAAGCTGTTTTTCTCTCGGTCCCAGCTTTGATGCGCCTGTACCGACCTCGCCTTCTGGATGATAGCGGTGTGAACAGGCAGTGGCTCGGGTGGTTGTTGTCCTTGATGATAATTTTGGCCTTCCTGTGACATCGGGTGCTGTAGGTGTCATGGAGGGCAGGTTGTTTGCCCCCTGTGACGCGGTGTACAGACCGCACCACCCTCTGGAGAGCCTTGCGGTTGAGGGTAGTGCAGATGCCGTACCAGGCTGTGATACAGCCCGACAAGATGCTTTTGATTGTGCATCTGTAAAAGTTTGTCAGGGTTTTGGGTGACAAGCCAAATTTCTTCAGCCTCCTGAGGTTGAAGAGGCGCTGTTGCGCCTTCTTCACCACACTGTCTGTGTGGGTGGACCATTTCAGTTTGTCTGTGATGTGTACCCAGGAACTTAAAACTTTCCACCTTCTCCACTGCGGTCCCGTTGATGTGGATAGGGGAGTGTTGTTTCCTGATGGATAGGGGGGTGTTGTTTCCTGAAGTCCACAATAATCTCCTTTGTTTTGTTAACGTTGAGTGAGAGGTTGTTTTCCTGACACCACACTCCGAGTGCCCTCACCTCCTTCCTGTAGGCTGTCTCATCGTTGATGGTGACCAAGCCCACTACTATTGTGTAGTCTGCAAACTTGATGATTGAGTTGGAGGTGTGAATGGCCACGCAGTTGTGGGTGAACAGGGAGTACAGGAGAGGGCTGTGATATGATCCTTGACTAGTCTCTCAAAGCACTTCATGATGACAGAAGTGAGTGCTACGGGGCGGTAGTTATTTAGTTCAGTTATCTTTGCCTTCTTGGGTACAGGAACAATGGTAGCCATCTTGAAGCATGTGGGGACAACAGACTGGGATAGGGAGCGATTGAATATGTCCGTAACACACCAGCCAACTGGTCTGCGCATGCTCTGAGGACGTGGCTAGGGATGCCGTCAGGGCCAGCAGCCTTGCCACATACGTCTCGTGTCTGAGCCGTTGAATTGCGACTCCACCTTGTCCCTGTACCGGCATTTCGCTTGTTTGATTGCCTTGTGGAGGGAATAACTACGCTGTTTATATTCAGCCATATATCCAGACCTCTTTCCATGATTAAATGCGGTGGATCGCTCTTTCAGTTTTGCACAAATGCCGCCATCCATCCACGGTTTCTGGTTAGGGTAGGTTTTAATAGTCACAGTGGGTACAACATATCCAATGCACTTCTTTATAAATGCACTCATCAAGTCAGCGTATAGGTAAATGTTGTTCTCTGAGGCTGACCAGATCATATTCCAGTCCGCATGATCAAAACAACTTTGAAGCGTGGCTTACGATTGGTCAGACCAGCGTTGAATGGTTCTCGTCACTACATCCTGTTTGAGTTCCTGCCTATAAAATGGAACGAGCAAGATGGCATCGTGGTCATATTTGCCGAAGGGAAGGTGGGGGAGGGCTTTGTATTCGAGAGTATTCGCCCTGCGTGTCGTGCAATCAATATGCTGATAGAATTTAGGTGGCCTTGTTCTCAAATTTTCTCTGTTAAAATTCCCATCTACAATAAATGCAACCTCCGGATATATATTTTCCAGTTTACAAAGAGTCCAGTGAAGTTCTTTGAGGGCCGTCTTGGTGTTCGCTTGAGGGGGAATGTACACAGCTGTGACTGTAACTGACGAGAATTCTCTTGGTAGATAAATGGCCGGCATTTGATTGTAAGGAATTCTAGGTAGGGTGAGCAAAAGGACTTGAGTTCCTGTATGTTGTTATGATTACACCATGAGTCGTTAATCATAAAGCATACACCCCCGCCCTTCCTCTTCCCAGGTGTTTATCTCTGTTGGCGCGATGCATGGAGAAGCCCGGTGGCTGAACTGATTCCGACAACATATCCCGAGAGAGCCATGATGAATTTATGAATGCTCAACACCCGTTGAATATATGGCCGGTGTCAGTAAACATTTGCCAAAAAAGAGCGTAATTAATTTGTTGCCAGCAGCTCAGTTACAGTCACAAACACTCTGGATAACATGAAAATAGCCTAACCAGATCTGCTAGGGCGAGTAAAATGGTCAGAGTGAGGTGTTCTCTCATTTGTGTCTGTAAATAGCTAGTAAACTAGCCAACATTAGCCAGTTAGCTTGGGTGCTCTCTGGTACTCCAGATTGAATTTACGAACACACCCAAAATCGTAAAATGTCTAGCTAGTCTTTTGTTATGCTAACAAGCTAGCAAGCGGTTGCATAGCAACAGCATCAACTTCTGGTAGACAGGTGAAGCGCTGATACGCTCAACTGAAAGGATACTGTTTGTTTACATGTAGTATATAGTATATACTCATTAAGTATGTAGTATACAGTATGTTAGTATGGGTATTCGAACACCGATAATGTATTTGATTAGGTAACAACACATCCGCCACGCTGATCCTCAGCACGGGGGCCCCTCAGGGGTGCGTGCTCAGTCCCCTCCTGTACTCCCTGTTCACCCATGACTGCACGGCCAGGCACTACTCCAACACCATCATTATGTTTTTCGATGACACAACAGTGGTAGGCCTGATTACCGAAAACGATGAGACAGCCTATAGGGAGGAGGTCAGAGACCTGACAGTGTGGTGCAAGGACAACAACCTCTGCCTCAATGGGATCAAGACAAAGGAGATGATTGTGGACTACAGGAAAAGGAGGACCAAGCACGCCCCATTCTCATCGACGGGGGCTGTAGTGGAGCAGGTTGAGAGATTCGAGTTCCTTGGCGTCCACATCACCAACAAACTAACATGGTCCAAGCACAACAAGACAGTTGTGAAGAGGACACGACAAAACCTATTCCCCCTCAGGAGACTGAAAATATTTGGCATGGGTCCTCAGATACTCGAGAGCATCCTGACGGGTTGCAACACTGCCTGGTATGGCAACTGCTCTGCCTCCGACCGCATGGCACTACAGAGGGTAGTGCGTACGACCCAGTACATCACAGGGGCCAAGCTTCATGCCATCCAGGACCTCTATACCAAGCGGTGTCAGAGGAAAGCCCTAAAAATTGTCAAAGACTCCAGCCACCCTAGTCAAAGACTGTTCTCTCTGCTACCGCATGGCAAGCGGTACCCAAGTGCCAAGTCTAGGTCCAAGAGGCTTCTTAACAGCTTCTACCCCCAAGCCATAAGACTCCTGAACAGCTAATCAAAGGGCTACCCAGACTATTTGCACCCTTATGCTGCTGTTACTCTCTGTTATTATCTATGCATAGTCGCTTTAATAACTCTACCTACATGTACATATTACCTCAATTACCTCGACACCGGTGCCCTGGCACATTGACTCTGTACCGTGACCCCCTGTGTATAGCCCCGCTGTTGTTATTTACTGCTGCTCTTTAATTATTTGTTCTTCTTATCTCTTACTTTTTTTTAGGTGTTTTCTTAAAACTTCATTGTTGGTTAAGGGCTTGTAAGTAAGCATTTCACTGTAAGGTCTACACCTATTCGTCGCATGTGAAAAATAGAATTTGATTTGATTTTGACATATTTCATACCATTCCACTGATTCCTCTCCAGTTATTACCACGAGGCCGTTCTACCCTATTAAGGTGCCACCAACTTGTGGTACAATTCAATTATTTTGAACATTCCCAGAATATTGCCAAGAACTGACATAAAAGAGAACCATATATTCTGTAAAATTTCTGAGAATATCGCTTAAATCAAATCAAAGTTTATTTGTCACGTGCGCCGATTACAACAGGTGTAGACCTTACAGTGAAATGCTTACTTACAGGCTCTAACCAACAGTGCAAAAAAGGTATTATGTGAACAATAGGTGCAGTGGGGCAAAAAAGTATTTAGTCAGCCACCAATTGTGCAAGTTCTCCAACTTAAAAAGATGAGAGAGGCCTGTAATTTTCATCATAGGTACACTTCAACTATGACAGACGAAATGAGAAAAAGAAATCCAGAAAATCACATTGTAGGATTTTTAATTTATTAATTTGCAAATTATGGTGGAAAATAAGTATTTGGTCAATAACAAAAGTTTCTCAATACTTTGTTATATACCCTTTGTTGGCAATGACAGAGGTCAAACGTTTTCTGTAAGTCTTCACAAGGTTTTCACACACTGTTGCTGGTATTTTGTCCCATTCCTCCATGCAGATCTCCTCTAGAGCAGTGATGTTTTGGGGCTGTCGCTGGGCAACACGGACTTTCAACTCCCTCCAAAGATTTTCTATGGGGTTGAGATCTGGAGACTGGCTAGGCCACTCCAGGACCTTGAAATGCTTCTTACTGAAGCCACTCCTTCGGTTGCCGGGCGGTGTGTTTGGGATCATTGTCATGCTGAAAGACCCAGCCACGTTTCATCTTCAATGCCCTTGCTGATGGAAGGAGGTTTTCACTCAAAATCTCACGATACATGGCCCCATTCATTCTTTCCTTTACACGGATCAGTCGCCCTGGTCCCTTTGCAGAAAAACAGCCCCAAAGCATGATGTTTCCACCCCCATGCTTCACAGTAGGTATGGTGTTCTTTGGATGCAACTCAGCATTCTTTGTCCTCCAAACACGACGAGTTGAGTTTTTACCAAAAAGTTATATTTTGGTTTCATCTGACCATATGACATTCTCCCAATCCTCATCTGGATCATCCAAATGCTCTCTAGCAAACTTTAGACGGGCCTGAACATGTACTGGCTTAAGCAGGGGACACGTCTGGCACTGCAGGATTTGAGTCCCTGGCGGCGTAGTGTGTTACTGATGGTAGGCTTTGTTACTTTGGTCCCAGCTCTCTGCAGGTCATTCACTAGGTCCCCGTGTGGTTCTGGGATTTTTGCTCACCGTTCTTGTGATCATTTTGACCCCACGGGGTGAGATCTTGCGTGGAGCCCCAGATCGAGGAAGATTATCAGTGGTCTTGTATGTCTTCCATTTCCTAATAATTGCTCCCACAGTTGATTTCTTCAAACCAAGCTGCTTACCTATTGCAGATTCAGTCTTCCCAACCTGGTGCAGGTCTACAATTTTGTTTCTGGTGTCCTTTGACAGCTCTTTGGTCTTGGCCATAGTGGAGTTTGGAGTGTGACTGTTTGAGGTTGTGGACAGGTGTCTTTATACTGATAACAAGTTCAAACAGGTGCCATTAATACAGGTAACGAGTGGAGGACAGAGGAGCCTCTTAAAGAAGAAGTTACAGGTCTGTGAGAGCCAGAAATCTTGCTTGTTTGTATGTGACCAAATACTTATTTTCCACCATAATTTGCAAATAAATTCATTAAAAATCCTACAATGTGATTTTCTGGATTTTTTTCCCTCATTTTGTCTGTCATAGTTGAAGTGTACCTATGATGAAAATTACAGGCCTCTCTCATCTTTTTAAGTGAGAGAACTTGCACAATTGGTGGCTGACTAAATACTTTTTTGCCCCACTGTAAGTAAAGAAATAAAAACAACAGTAAAAAGACAGTGAAAATAACAGTAGCGAGGCTATAACAGTAGCGAGGCTACATACAGGCACCGGTTAGTCAGGCTGATTGAGGTAGTATGTACATGTAGATATGGTTAAAGTGACTATGCATATATGATGAACAGAGAGTAGCAGTAGCGTAAAAGAGGAGTTGGCGGGAAACAATGCAGATAGCCCGGTTAGCCAATGTGCGGGGGCACTGGTTGGTCGGGTCAATTGAGGTAGTGTGTACATGAATGTATAGTTAAAGTGACTATGCAGTCACCATTTTTGAGAACTTAACCAGAATATAGTAAAACTGACATTAAATAGAACCACATGAGGAAACCAGTAGGAAACGTTATGCTGAACTACTGACATTCCCCTAGAAGAACATTGTTTCTTAACATTCTCTGAACTATTTGAGAACATTCCCAATGTCAAACCAGTTGGAGAACGTTTCTAGAACATTACTGAAATTAAATGTAACCATGTTTGAACTTTTAGGAAACGTTCTGTTAAAATAATGAAATACCAAGAAAATGATGTTCCTTAAATGTGCTGAGAATGTTCCAAAGTCAAGCAACTATCCGGCACCATTCCCAGAAAGTTGTGGGAAGGTTATAAGCAAAATAACCCCAGGGCAAGTACGCAATCATCAAGCTAATAGAAATATATGGTTCTCAGAATATTATGTGCTAGCTGGGTACAGAGCCCTGAGTGGGATAGGCAGATAACATAAACTTAAAACAACAAGGTGGTTGAAAAGGTGCATACTGGGCCTCCCGAGTGGCGCAGCGGTCTAAGGTACTGCATTGCAGCGCTAGAGGCTCACTACAGACCCAGGTTCGATCCCAGGCTGTGTCAGTACCGGCCGTGACCGGGAGTCCCATATGGTGGCACACAATTGGCCCAGCGTCGTTCCGGGTTAGGGCAGGATTTGGCCGGGGGGGCTTTACTTGGCTATCACGAAATTGGGGAGAAAAAAAGGGGTTAAATACAAAATATATATAATAAAAAATTAAAAGGTGCATAGGCCTATATAAAAGTATATTTTCAGAGGGGGGATATACTCTCTGGTATGTATCTATCAGTTTAAGAAGCTGAACCAGGCCCTCAGCAGCATGGAAAGTCTCCACAAGAACTGCTGGCTACGGGAGGAGAGGAGGGTCAAACAGAACCTGAGGAGGCTAACTAGCGTGTCTCCTACTTTCAGAAGCCAAACACTATTCCAGGTAATATGACATGTGTTAATATACTGTGAGTTGTGCAGAATTAAAATGTTCATTGGACTGAGTATGATGATTTTGAGCATGTGCCTCTCTCCCCTCCAGAGGTCTAGTGATAACAGCAGGGTTGAGCTTAGTGGAGGGGGCAGCAGGGTACAACTCCCCACCTGCCCCCCGTCCCATGCCAGCCGAGAGGACTGCTCCTCCTGCTCTCTCAACAGCCCTCTGTTCAGGATCCCCCAGAGCACCGCAGCCCCATCCCCACGACCCAGAAGTCAGTACACTGAAGAACCCGTATCTGTAGAACAAAACACAGAAACAACTATTTTTTCATCCTTACTGTAATTAATGCCCTACAATCTGCAATAGTAGCTGGTGTAATAGAGTGCTTAAAAAACAAGTGTAATAATCTCTGGTCATCTCTGCACCTCTCTCTAGGTCTTATCCTCCCTCTGACCATTAACGGGGACACCATGTCCCCCCACCATCTGTGGCCCAGAGACACCCTGTCAGAGAACCCCTCCTCCTCAAGGGGGGGTATGCGTTACGGGGGTCTGACCCCACGGCCCAGCCAGCACCCCAGTACCCTGAGCCTGACCCCCAGTACCCTGAGCCTGGATGGCAGCACTACGCTCCTGCTCCCCACCCCCAGCCTGCTGGCCCTGCTTCCCCCCCAGCTGTCCCCGGAGCTCCATGGGCTGCAGGAGGCTGTGCTGGGCTTCCCTCTGCTGCAGAAGAGGGTGAGGGAGCTGATCACTCGGGCTAGGGCCACTGAACAGGAGAGACAGGACCGACGCAACCTCACACTACGCCCCCTGGAGGCCCTGTGCTGCAGGTGAGCACAGATACATACAGTATATTACCGTTTTCTTTTATCGCTTTGCTGCAATTTTCACAAGTAGAAAACTCAAAACAGATCATCATGAAGGCACTTGTTCCAAAACACTAAGCACATTTTCAGTTGACTAAGTAGTATTTGGCTCCCCAGTGGGTCGGCCTGGCTTCCAATTGGATGGGCCTATGCCCTACCAAGCCCACCATTGGCTGCGCCCCTGCCCAGTCATGTAAAATCCATAGATTAGGGCCTAATTTATTTATTTAAATTGACTGATTTCCTTATATGAACTGTAACTCAACAAAATCTTTGAAATTGTTGCATGTTGCGTTTATATTTTTGTACAGTATATACTCGCATGTACTACTATGATGATGACTATTATGATTTTACTTCACAGTAAGTTAAGATCTGAGATGTACTATATGTAACAAATCAAATCGCATACACAGATTAGCAGATGTTACAGCAGGTGGAGCGCAATGCTTGTGTTTCTACTTTCTACAGTGCAGTAATACAATATCAATACAATACCAATATGTTATGCAAATAATCCAGAAAGTCCAAAACAACAAAGAACAATACAATACTGCAGTACAATATGAAGTACAATACAATCTGACTTGCCTAGTTAAAAAAAGGTTAAATAAAAAAAATTACAAAATACTGTAAAATACAGTACACAATTACAGTAAAGGTGGAAGATGTACGTATGATTGCCATCCCCCATGAGCGTACCACCCTCAGTCAGGCCATAGATAAGGCATGCAATGATTTCAACCCAGACCTATGTCAGGCTTGGATTCGCCATACCAAAAGGTTTTTCCCCAGGTGCATGAGCAATGGGTATATTTACTGCAAGTTCCATGAGAACATATGGCTAAATGCTCAAGACAGGCTTGATGCAAACTAGTGCCTGCTAAACATTGTTTATTTCATTTGTTTACATTGTGAAAGATACAGTGCATTCGGAAAGTATTCAGAGCCCTTGACTTTTTCCACATTTTGCTAAGTTAGAGCCTTATTCTCCCAGGCTCCCGAGTGGCGCAGCGGTCTAAGGCACTGCAGGGAGTCATACTGATACCAAGGTCTCTTTTACAGATGAGCCCTGAATTACATCAATTCCAGAAAATACCCACTTATATAAATACAAAATGCAAGCAGAAAGAAAAACACGGTCATAAAAAATAAAAACATTTATCATTAATAAAGTTCTCAATCAGCTTTCTGAATTTACCTAGATGCACGAGAACATCAAATTTAAGAACTTTTCAACGATTGTTCCACAAATAAGGTGCAAGAAAACTAAAAGCTGATTTACCTAACTCAGTGGAGACCACAGGAATTTCCAGAGTTAACTATACCTGAGACCAGGTGTGGTAACTCGTATGTCTAAAGTTTAGTAATGATTTTAGGAACAGTGGGACTTTTTGTAAAATGGCTTGATAAATGAAAACATAGAAATGTATCAACCTACGTGACATCAAAGAGAATGCAGTGATGAGTACTAAAATTGTCACCTGTAATAAGGCGCAGTGCGCTATGAGAAACTGCATCTAACGACTTTAATGAAGTGGCAGCTGCGTTCATACAGATGATGTCGCCATAGTCTAGGACCAGTAAGATTTGTTGACTGAATAGTCGGCTTTCTACTATTTAGCGAGAGGCAGGACCTATTTCTGTAGAAGAAGCCCATTTTTATTCTCAGCTTCTTAACTCATCAATACGCTTTTCAAAGGACAGATTTTCATCTATTCAGATGCCCAGATATTTATAAGCACGGACACGATCAATATGGCCACCACCAATACAATTGGTACAGTCGTTTTTCAACCACTCCACAAATTTCTTGTTAACAAACTATAGTTTTGGCAAGTCGGTTAGGACATCTACTTTGTGCATGACACAAGTAATCTTTCCAACAATTGTTTACAGACAGATTATTTCACTTATAATTCACTGCATCACAATTCCAGTGGGTCAGAAGTTTACATACACTAAGTTGACTGTGCCTTTAAACAGCTTGAAAAATTCCACAAAATTGTAGACCTCCACAAGTCAGGCAGGATATAACCCCACCCACTTTGATAAAGCACTGCCCCCACACCACTAGAGGGATATCAACAGACCACCAACTTACTACCCTGAGATAAGGCTGAGTATAGCCCACAAAGATATCCTCCACCACACGAGCCTGAGTGGGCGCAGAACCGGACAGGAAGATCACGTCTGTGACTCAACCCACTCAAGTGACGCACCCCTCCTAGGGACGGCATGGAAGAGCACCAGTAAGCCAGTGACTCAGCCCCCATAATAGGGTCAGAGGCAGAGAATCCCAGTGGAGAGAGGGGAGCCAGCTAGGAAGAGACAGCAAGGGCGGTTCGTCGCTCTAGTGCCTTGCCGTTCACAGTCACACCCCTGGGCCAGACTACACTCAATCATTAGACCTACTGAAGAGATGTCTTCACTGAGGACTTTAAGGTCGAGACCGAGTCTGTGACTCTCAGATGGATAGACAGATCATTCCATAAAAATGGAGCTCTATAGGAGAAAGTCCTGCCTCCAGCTGTTTGCTTAGAAATTCTAGGGACAAAAAGGAGGCCTGCATCTTGTGACCATAGCGTACGTGTAGGTATGTACGGCAGGACCAAACCAGAGATAGGTAGGAGCAAGCCCATGTAATGCTTTGTAGGTTAGCAGTAAAACCTTGAAATCAGCCCTGGCCTTAACAGGAGGCCAATGTATTAATATGTTTACATTTTGGGGTTTTAGTCAGGAATCTAGCAGCCGTGTGTAGCACTAGCTGAAGTGTATTTAGTGGTTTATCTGGGTAGCCGGAGTGTAGAGCATTGCAGTAGTCTAATCTAGACGTGACAAAAGCATCAATCAGCTTTTCTGCATAATGTTTAGACAAAAAGTTTCAGATTTTTTCAATGTTACGAAGATGGAAAAAAGCTGTCCTTGAAATATTCTTGATAAGAGAGAGAGACCAAGGCAGAGGTCCTTCACAGTTTTATTTGAGACAAGTGTACAACAATTGTCAGATCCAACAGCAGATCTCTTTGTTTCTTGGGACCCAGAACTAGCATCTCTGTTTTGTCCAAGTTTAAAAGTGAAACATTTGCCGCCATCCACTTCCTTGTGTCTGAAACACAGGCTTCCAGGGAGGGCAATTTTGGGGCTTCACCATGTTTCATCGAAATGTAGTATCGTGACTACTTTCATTAATCTGATGACTGTTATTTATTTAATCCACTAACTATGTTTAATTGTTACTTGATTAAATTAATCATGTAACAATTAACTCATTAGGATTTGGGGTATCACGGAAGAGGTTGTTTAAAGAGTTACCATCTCCCGAAATAAACTCTATAAGGTATATATCTATTTAATTGATAAACAGTCATCTGATTAATCATTACCTCTTATCATATCATCATTCTGAACAGTCGTAACCTCATGCATCTGCAAAAACCCCAGCATTGCTCATAATTCAGCACTACACAAATTGGTGTAATTATTTATTTACTAGCTAACTAAATAATAACAGGATAACATACAAACTTGATACATGAGAAATAAGTCCCCAGCGGACTGACACAATATGGAATTTTACCCAACAACAGAGAGAGAGAGAAAAATACACTTATCGTCAATACATTTCAGAATTATTTTCACATTAGTCATATAGTTTGCACACAAACCGCCGCCCGTTTGGAATAAGAAATCATGAATGTATTTGCGTGTGGGTGTCTTTGTCCGTTGTGTAGTCCTGAACAGAACTACAGAGTTCACCCTTCCATTACACAAGGTTAAATCAATATCCTCAGTTAGGTGGTTAACTGATTTCTGTACTACAACGTCCTTGGGTAGGTGGAGGGAGTCTGGAAGGGCATCTAGGAATCTTTGGGTCTGAGAATTTATAGCACAGCTTTTGATGATCCTTGGTTGGGGTCTGAGCAGATTATTTGTTGCGATTGCAAATGTAATAAAATGGTGGTCCGATAGTCCAGGATTATGAGGAAAAACATTTAGATCCACAATATTTATTCAATGGGACAAAACTAGATCCAAGGTATGACTGTGGCAATGAGTTTGTCCAGAGACATGTTGGACAAAACCCACTGAGTCAATGATGGCTCCGAAAGCCTTTTGGAGTGGGTCTGTGGACTTTTCCATGTGAATATTAAAGTCACCAAAAATGTGAATATTATCTGCCATGACTACATGGTCCGATAGGAATTCAGGGAACTCCGTGAGGAGCGCTGTATATGGCCCAGGAGGCCTGTAAACAGTAGCTATAAAAAGTGTCATTTTTTTTGTAAATAGGAATTTGCTGTCATAAATGTTAACAACGCCTTTGCGGGATGCGCGGGGGATATGGTCACTAGTGTAACCAGGATCATGTAACAGAGAGGCTTAATTTAACACAGTAAATTCATCAGGCTTGAGCCATGTTTCAGTTAGGCCAATCACATCAAGATTATGATCAGTGATGAGTTCTTTGACTATGACTGCCTTGGAAGTGAGGGATCTAACATTAAGTAGCCCTATTTTGAGATGTGAGATATCACAATCTCTTTCAATAATGACAGGAATGGTGGAGGTCTTTATTCCAGTGAGATTGCTAAGGCGAACACCGCCATGTTTTGTTTTGCTCAACCTAGATCGAGGCACAGACACGGTCTCAATGGGGATAGCTGATCTGACTACACTGACTGTGCTAGTGGCAGACTCCACTAAGCTGTCAGGTTGGCTAACAGCCTGCTGCCTGGCCTGCACCCTATCTCATTGTGGAGCTAGAGGAGTTAGAGGCTTGTCTATGTTCATAGATAAGATGAGAGCACCCCTCCAGCTAGGATGGAGTCCGTCACTCCTCAGCATGCCAGGCTTGGTCCTGTTTGTGGGTGAGTCCCAGAAAGAGGGCCAATTATCTACAAATTCTATATTTTGGGAGCAGCAGAGAACAGTTTTCAACCAGCGATTGAGTTGTGAGACTCTGCTGGAGAGCTCATCACTCCCCCTACAAGCTTGGCACACCTGTATTTGGGGAGTTTCTGGAAGGTTCTATCATCTCCACAGAGGAACTCTAGAGCTCTGTCAGAGTGACTATCGGGTTCTTGATCACCTCCCTGACCAAGGCCCTTCTCCCACAATTGCTCAGTTCGGCCGGGCGGCCAGCTCTAGGAAGAGTCTTGGTGGTTCCAAACTTCTATTTAAGAATGATGGAGGCCACTGTTTTTGTGGACCTTCAATGCTGCAGACATGTATCCTTCCCCAGTTCCGTGCCTCGGCGCTCTACGGACAATTCCTTCGACCTCATGGCTTAGTTTTTGCTCTGACATGCACTGTCAACTGTGGGACCTTATATAGACAGGTGTGTGCCTTTCCAAATCATGTCCAATTAATTGAATGTACCACAGGTGGACTCCAATCAAGTTGTAGAAATCTCAAGGATGATCAATGAAAATAGGATGCACCTGAGCTCAATTTTGAGTCTCATAGTAAAGGGTCTGAATACTTGTGTAAATAAGGAATTTCTGTTTTTAGTTTTTTTAAATAATTTGCCAACATTTTGAAAAACCTGTTTTCACTTTGTCATTATGGGGTATTGTGTGTAAATTGCAGAGAAAAAAAACAACATTTAATCCATTTTAGAATAAAGCTGTAACGTAACAAAATGTGCAAAAAGTCAAGGGGTCTGAATACTTTCTGAAGGCACTGTACATTGAATTCAATCTGTCAAGTAATTTTTAAACCAGTTACATGGAGCCTGGTCTTGGCCAATTGAGGAAATCCTCTGAATTAGCAGTGAGTGATCAACAGTATGGAAAGCCTTTGACAGGTCAATGAAGAGGGCAGCACAATGTTGCCTTTTATCCATACAGTTAACCACATCATTTATAACTAGGGATGCAGCAGAGATAGTGCTATGACCTGGTCTAAAACCCAACTGAAGTACATTTTAGAATACATTTCAAAGATAAGACCTTAGCTGAGAATGAATCAAGGATTCTAATATTTTAGCTAGGCAAGAACGTTTAGAAACAGGGCGATAATAACGGTCACCACCTTTTGTGAAGTACACGGGCCGCCTTCTCATCCAGTACCAGATATAATTGTCAGGTAAAACATATGGGTTACTGATTCAGCAATCAGGGGGGCAGAGAGCTGCAGCAAAAATGGATCAAGCATAACAGCCCCAGTGGATTTTTTTTCATAAATTTTATGCAAGTTATCTAGCACATCAAGGATAGTAAATTGTTGAAATGAAAACAAAGATTAACTAGAAGTTGACGGGTTAACCATCGAATCAACTAGAGGCTAGCAGAGGGAAGAGCAGTCGATTGACTGACCAGAGTAATGTATAATGGGTAGTGCAAGTGTATTGCCTAATGTGAAAACAGTGTTATGTACTGTAATTTACAGTACTGTAGCATATTACATTCAAAGGGCAATTTTGAAACTTACATTGTTTGCTATTGGATGAACTGGTTGTTAAAATAACTACTTTGAGAAGATATCATTATGTTGTGTTTTGGTGATTAAACCAATGTACTCATTATATTTCACAGTAAACGTATATATTTTGCATCAACGGTTGTGTGGTGAAGTATGTTTTCAAGCAAAATGAATGCATAATGAAAGGCTTTAAAACATGTAAGACTGGCTGTGTTACAAGTGTTACCAGTTTGGAGTTTTGTACTAAGATTTCTTTAATTCACCAAAGCGATAAAAAAAACAGGTATACTACAGCCTTCAAGCTGTTCTAATATACTGAATACAATCACTGATAACGCAGTTGGAACATTGATATTAAGATGAAATTGTATTAATTAATTACCTAATTTGCACACACTGTATATAGACTTTTTCCACTGTATTATTGACTGTATGTTTGTTTATTCCATGTGTCACTCTGTGTTGTTGCTTGTGTCGCACTGCTTTGCTTTATCTTGGCCAGGTCGCAGTTGTAAATGAGAACTTGTTCTCAACTAGCCTACCTGGTTAAATAAAGGTGAAATAAATAAATAAAAATTGCAATGCAACAGCCGCATGCTGTAATGACTGCTGCAGTACATCATGCTACGTGTGTGTGTCGTGTACAGGTACCTGCGTCTGTCTGAGAGCAACATCAGAACTCTGCTCCAGCAGTGTAAGGACAGTGGCATCGATATGGACATCCATCCTCATATGAAAGACTCTGACATTGATATCAGCAAGCTATTCAAGGACTCTCCCCCTCCATCCCCGAGATGAGATACAGACAAAGATAGACACACACAAATCCCGAACACACACATGATAAATACATTATTGTAAAGTGCAACGCTTATAGCCTCATAACTGTGATCTGTCCTTTATATCTTCAAAAACAAAATACTAGAAATGTGTTTTCTATTTTTGCTGTGTCTAAAATAAAAACGATCTAAATTAATTTACAAATTCAACGAGTCAAGTCAAAAAAACTTTACCAGAGATACTGTATATGATGAGATGGGAGTCGTTGAACCAAAGGCAGCTTATCGTGGTATTCCCACGTGGACAGGTTTTGACAGGTGTGGACCTCTCGCTTCACCGCTTCCTCTGGCTTGACTCAAACCTAACTTGTAAGTGCATGGTAAAATGTGACAGAATATGCAGTGTTTCCATTAGGCCACTAGAGGAAGCTGGTGAAGCAGCAGAGTGGTGGATCATCAACTGTCGGTCTCTGTCTGTCGGTCTCTGTCTGTCGGTCGGTCTCTGTCTGTCGATCTCCTCACATCAATAGACCATTTCCAGCCTGAGCAGCTCCCATTGGCCCATCTGGATGGTCATCTATTGGCATAATCACAAACTACAGGAAACAGGTTCTGAGCCAAATATCGCATAAGATGAACAAACGCAGCATGTCTATTCGAAAGTGATGTTTTGATTTCTCACATGCTTTAACTATCCTCTACTGATATTTTGAGATTCTTTGTTGTATATAGACATGTAAAATCTAGCAATGATTATTTCAACAAATAAAGGGCAAAAAAACTTCTATTCAGATCAATAGAGCTTTATTAAATCATACAGCAGATAAAAACATTAAGGCAGACTAGCTGTGAGCAATAGTTGCATGATGGGATGTAATAATTCAATTCAAGGCTGATCTGTTAATATAAAACATGTTACATTATAAAGCCAGACAGAAAACCAAAAGCTGCTGGTATGAACCCAAAGATGAAAACCCCATACTTAATTCAACTGGGTGTATTATGGCTGCTTTCAAGCTGTCCAAGCGATTCAATGCAATGATGGACAGGAACTGTGTGTGTGTGTGTGTGGCAGGTTAGCGTTTTTCGTCATTAATCTTGTTCTGGAGGCAACTCTGAAGTGGTCACTAGCTGGCACAGCCACAAAGTCATAAAATCAGATTTTAAACCTAACCCTAACCTTAACCACACTGCTAACCCTTATGCCTAACCTTAACCACACTGCTAACCCTTATGCCTAACCCTAACCTTAACCACACTGCTAACCCTTATGCCTAACCCTAACCACACTGCTAACCCTTATGCCTAACCCTAACCACACTGCTAACCCTTATGCCTAACCCTAACCTTAAATTAAGACCAAAAATAATGATTTTTTTTCTTCTTTAATATAGTCAATTTTTACTTTGCAGCTGGCCTATCTATGGGGAAATCACTCAGTTCTGCCTCCAGGACAAGACTCATGACAAAAGTCAACCTGCGTGTGTGTCTGTGTGTGCATGCGTGTGTGCTGACAGGACTGGTTTTTTATAAACAAGTTATGGGTAAGTCAGTAAAGTGCATATATTTACCTTTTGAAGGTAGAAAGAATTTCATTACAGTCTTCAAAATAAATAGCCTGCAACTGTTTGATACTCCGTTGTTCTCTCCTCTTACCTGAACAAATGAGTAGGGAAGAATCTGTGAACATCGTCACATAGTTACTAGAGGTGAGGGACATTTGTTTGAGTCAACGTTTCATTGCACCATGATTGATCTAAACATAATTTCAAAACAAATTCCATTGAATCAAACAAATAAAATCGATACATTTAAAAGGCCAATACATACTGTAGGTAAGACATTTGGTTGTTTTGCCCCAACTTAGGTAAGGAGCAATATGATTGCCTTCTTACATTAAGCTGAACTTGGATCCAGATGTCAGCCTCTTTCTCTGTGTCATGTAAGACAATGCCTGAGAAGGCAACATGGTTTGTCCCCTGGAGAGCCCATCCTCCAGAAACCTCTTACACTGACACAATAAAATAACAGCTAATTGGTTAAGATATGTAAGGAGACACAAGCCCATTGGATGGAAGAATGAGCAGTTAACAGAAATGGGGTCACAAAGAGGACAGAAAATCTCCAAAATCAACCCCAGATCTGCCACTGGACCTACTATTGCAAACAGAGTCTGACTGTGGACTGCTTCTCTTGCAACACTGAAAAAGCAAATAGCAAACAAAGAACGGATGGATCTTGGAAGTATCTAGAAGGCCGCATTACTAGTGTCATTGCTGAGGTGCTGTGCCATGACAAGGAAGTATATACTGTAGGCGTGTTATAGTGTAAGGGGTAAGGAGGAGAGACAGAGGAAGTGGGTGAAAAGCAGAAAAACCCTTCCCAGTCTTAGTCCGCCAGCCCCAAACCCCCACCCCACTGTCCTACTGGTCCAGAGAGAGTCCCAGAGCCCTTCACTCCATTTTCTTGGTCCATTCCATGTCATCACTCCGAGGCGTATGGCCTGTCACTCTCTCTATCAACCTCTCCATCCTCCGCCAGAAGCCCACCTTGTCCAGAGGGTAGTTCAACCACCCTGAGAAAGAGAGGGATGGAATGGGGAGATGAAAAGAGAGCGAGGGTATTGGGAAGAAATACATCAGGCAAGTTAACAAAAGGAAGATATCAAATGAAACATGCACGCATCCCCCACACCACACTGTGTTGCAGGCAGCAGCAGCAGATACAGAAGCTCTCAGAGGATCTCTGCTCCCTGTGGAGAGGAAAGAGATCTGGCTTTGGCACCAGAGTAATGCACACACTTACAGTTATAAATATGTACCGCATCTCCACACACCATACATCACACAGGGCCTGCTGAACTCAAATACCTCACATCCACCCTGAGCCATGCTGTAGAATCAGACACCCACTCCCAGGGGGGTTAGACATCAAATACGTTTTTACTATTACACATACACAGGAAGGGAGCGCACGCACGCTCACACACGCTCACACACACACACACACACACACCTGAACACTTTATTTGGATCCACAAAGATACTGGACGCAATGTAGGAATTGCCACACATACACACACAAACACACAGATATGCAGTATTGATAGAGAAATACACATTCAGGGATACAGTATATATACAGACTGTGTGCACACATCAAACAGCCTATAGAGATCCAGTACATACTGTACACACAGTACATACACATACAGTGAGTGCTGTGCATGCATACAGAGTGGAGTGTGTTGTGTTGTGCATGCAGTGTGCCTGCGGTCCCTCTGGTGAACCTCTCTCTCCAAGAGGAGAGCAAAGCAGCTCCGCTTATTTGTTTGATTTTTCCTCTCTCTCCCCATGCAGGCCTATTTGTTAGTACTGACAGCAGGTTAGCATTAAATATACATGGAGATTGTCAGCCACTGGCACACAAAGGCAGGCGGCAGGCCGCGGGGACCCAGGCAGGTAGGGTGGAGGAGTGGGGACAGAGCTGTGGTGCTCCCCTGTGGCCGCTCCCCCCTCCACTCTACTCATCACAGCCCCCAACCCCCCCACTGAGGTTAGGGACTATGAAGACGAGGGGAGGAGGGAGTGTCAGGAAGACTGTTCACACACACACACACACATGCACGCGCACTCACGTACGCACACGTGTGTGCTCACACACAAACACCCCTCTGCACACACACACACACATCTGTTTCCCATAGGGGGGCAGGGTGACGCACAAGCATCCTCTCTCCAGTGCACTCTCTCAGACACACACTGAATACTCAATGTGGATCTCTTACTGGGGCCTAATGCTTACAAACACACACATGCATAACCAAACAGATTGTTTTTCCATGTTATTTATATCTACCACCCACAGACGGCAGCCATCATGAATGGATGGACCTTTCAATGGAAGACACCATTTGAAAATTCTTCTTGATTTATCGTTTTCTATTAGTATGGCTGTTAGCTCACCCGTGTTTAGTACGTTGTCATATGAACTTCTATGTTTTCTTCTAGTGGCAGGTCTCAGGGGGATAGCTTCTATGAGCATGGAATGGTGCCTGATATTGCAGTGCACTTGGTAGGTGGATCCCTGCAATTTACCTATACTGTTCCACACTGCACTGCTGTAGAGGTCACTAATGTTTGATCAGTGACAATTCCTCTGCAAATATGCAGTGGCTTACTGTTAGTAGCCATGGTGATGCTATGGTTACAGTAGGCGGTATGTCAGTAACGTGTTACAGTAGCCACGGTGATGGAGTAGTAAGCAGTATGTCAGTACTGTAAAGAACAGTACTGTGTATTACCTGTGGCTATGCAGTATTAATAAGTACATTACTTCAGTATTGTATAGTACCTCTTAGGTAATATACAGAGTAGTCTATCCACTGAATATACCAAACATTAGGAACACCTTCCTAATATTGAGTTGCACCCCTCCCCCCTTTTGCCTGCAGAACAGCCTCAATTAGTTGGGACTCTAAAAGGTGTCAAAAAGCGTTCCACAGGGATGCTGGCCCATGTTGACTCCAAATCTTCCCACAGTTGTGTCAAGTTGGCTGGATGTCCTTTGGGAGGTGGACCATTCTTGATACAGGAAACTGTTGAGCATGAAAAAGCCAGCAGAGTTGCAGTTCTTGACACAAACCGGTGAGCCTGGCACCTACTACCATACCCCATTCAAAGGCACATCAATATTTTGTCTTGCCCATTCACCCTCTGAATGGCATATATACACAATCCATGTCTCAAATGTCTCAAGGCTTAAACATCCTTCTTTGACCTGTCTCCTCCCCTTCATCTACACAGATTGAAGAGACATCAATAAAGGATCATAGCTTTCACCTGGATTCACATGGCCAGTCTATGTCATGGAAAGAGCAGGTGTTCTTAATGTTTTGTATCCTCAGTGTAGTACCTGAAGTGATAGTAGTAAGCGGTATGTCAGTACAGTATTGTGTAGTACCTGTGGTGATGCAGTAGTAGGTCTCGTGAGGTGACACGTGGTGGATGCGGTGGTGTTTCCGGGGTAACACCAGGTGACAGTCCTGCAGCAGCGTCACCCAGCGGGGAAGACCAAAGTAGGAGTGAGACCACTTATGGATCTGATTGGTCAACGTCACGAAGACTGCCAGTGCAAACACAAAGCACTGCCAGGGGTAGGTCTCTGCTAGGGCATCTGAGAGAGAGAGGGAGAGAGGGATTTGTTGTTGAGGGAGAGAATTGTGACATTCATTGAAAATGACAAGGTGGTTTCAGTACATGTATGTCTGAAGCATCTTCACATGTAAATGAGTAACAACCCAATTTATACTATTTAAGATATTCACTTGCAGGTATGAAACAGTACAGTATTATCAGCATGTTTTGGAGAACCAGTGTTGGTGAGATGACTAGAAAGGCTAGAAGGTTGTGGTGGAGTCTGGTTTCTGTTTGTCTCCAGTCTCACGCTGGTCTTGCATGTTCCTCCATGTCCCCCTCTCCACTCACCCTGACACTCAGCGAGCAGCAGGCATGATAGATGTGGATGTCACCCTGTCACCTCGCAAGGCTTCCCTACCCTCCGCCCCGTCTCTGTCTCCTCTTACTGTGACACGGCTCATGACAGGGTCAGTGACCTCCGGCTCGCTCCGAGCCTCCCTGAAGCCCTGACATCATGTCTCTCGTAAAACACATAACTTTGTCATGGTCTGAGAGTAACCCGCGTCTGTCTGTCTGTCTACAGCTCCACTCCGCGTTGTGTCACACACACATCCTTTATGGATGAGACCTTGTTCAGGTTGTAATGCATGTGTGTGTGTCCATCCCCTCTCTCTCTCTCTCTCTCACCTGGCTGGTACGTCAGGAACTTGTAGGCCATATGTGCCAGAGGCGGTATTGTGAGCATGCAGTTGTCCCCATTGGTCTCTATGAAATCATGTCGAGTGATGGCTGTGGGGTCAATGTGGTGTTCCCGGAATGGGCGGATGAATGCCTGGAGAAAAAGAGAACAAGATAGAGGAGGAGGGGAGGTAGTTAGAGGAATATCATTATGATAATTGACTTACATCTGAATATTCAGTGTAATCCAATCATGTCAGACACAAGGTAAGATGGGCTATCAACTGCAGTCACAGACAGAGGTTTACCTAGCCTGTACCTCCTCATTATCTGAAGGGCAACAAAATACCAGAGAAACAATAAAATGGTCATCAAGTGTCGTTACTGGTTCACATCTGGGTCGAAGGACCATGGCAAATATTGGAACTTGTGCTAGGTTGGTAGGGGTAGCTTTCACAGTGCTGTGTCCATTAAAACACAGTGCTGTGTCCATTAAAACATAGGGAAGAGATGCTGAAAGTTTGTAAAAGGATTGGAAGCTAAATTATTTAAGTCGTAATTGGGTGTGTTATGGTTGGGAATAGGATTTTCTACATAAATCCTAAACCCTGGAGAGAGGCATGATAACCTGTGTTTGAGCAAGGATTCTCAAACTTTTTTGGCCCATGTCCCCATTTTCATATCTGAAAATTCTCACGACCCCAACCATGTGAAAAAAATATGTAATTAACAGTCAGTGTTGACTTTTTTATTTGGGACTATGGCAGTCAGTTGAAAAACATTCTAAGAGTATTTCTGATTGTATTCTCAACTCACCATCATGTAATTTTAATGTGGGGCTATGACAGTCAATTGCAAATTAGTCTGACATAATTATCTCACCACCACTAATGAGATGGGTGTGCTTGATGCGTGTCAAGTCGGAGCTTCTCAAAGTCAGGGGGGTGGTCGACAATGCGCACCTCTTCTCTGCTGTCACATCCAGCCTGGATCAATATTAGGTTTCAATGCAGACGAGAGCACTGAATCCAGCTTCACACAGCTGGCAGAGGGTACTTTCAAGACAACTGGGAACTCTGAAATATACGAGGTCAAATCATCTTCAGGTTGGAAAGAGGCCCGAGTTCCCAAGTCTTCGCTCAACAGTGTTATCTGACGGTAGTGATGTGAGTTGCTGTGCTTCTGCCTCCCCACTCATTGTTTTCACCATATCAATTGCGGCTGGTAATATCAAAGTCTATGCAATAGTGTGTGGTTTCGTAGCGTAGCGGGCTTAGCCATTCACCGTGGGAATGATTCTAGTGCAACGGTCAAGTACGACCCTTCCCCATGATCTAAGGGTGCTCTCTGGTTGAATTGTGTATTTCAGATTTGAATACATGTCATATCAGGCGACACCACAGTGTTCATGAACCGCTGGGTTAGAGGTGGTCTCCCAGTTAAACTCATGAGCCACTGACCTGTAGAGGAGTGTACATGAAAGCTGGAGGGGAAACCTCTCCATCACGCTAAAAGGACCAGAGAGATAACTTGCTATAAAACTGCACAGCCCTATGGCTCTGATCCAGCATCATAATAAACCTTGAAACAGCGGTGCCTGTCACTCAACCAGCACTGCGCTAAACTGAGACAGACACCTGCCTGTAACAGCGTGGGTGTCACAAATGAAAGGGACAGAGGAAGAGAATCGCATGGGCACAAAGAGAAAATACACAATGAATGTCATTTATTTCCCACATAAAAAGAGGAATCTTTTGGCGCCAAATTACCATAGCGTGTCACTGACGGTAAAAAGTAATTATGTGTTTGTGGGCAGAACTCAATCACATGTATATCTGAGGACGCATTGAGACACTGCTGGAGCAAGGGACACTATCTGTCAATATTTTTTACAATTATCTTACTTTCCGTTCCTCTCGTTCTCTTCTCCCAGTCTGTCTGTGAGATTAAAGGAGCGGTAAACCCCAGACGGCACACAGAGCGGGTGTGGACTCCTCGGCACACTGCAGCCGCCCGGAGTCACACCAGCACTAATCCCACATCGTTTAACGGCCTGCCTCGCCCGCCTTTCACTAATCAGGACTCACATCTACCATCGTCCTGGTTTCCCGGCCATGGAAAGGAAATGTCCCTCCCCTCGACTGTGGACTGAACTGGTTTAAGACGTTCAATTATAGTTTTTTTTTCTCCTCTAATCACTGTCATTAATGATTCTCCCTCAAGTGAAGTTTTTCTGTTTGAACTTCGGACAAAACGGCGTATCCATCCGCTAAGTGTTTCCTTTAATCTGCCGGTTAAGGGTCTTAAAGCACTCCTTTCTAGATGTCTGTAAATTCCCCCGCTCTTTTTGAAGTCCGATCGTTCCCAGGTGGCGAATCCCAATTATCCCAGACAGCAAAAGGATCGACAGCGAGCAGCGGCCATGTTACAGAGTCAGAGCAGTAAGCGCTGCACGGCGGGGCGGCAGGCTGAACAGGGACTGAGCCGCTCTGGAACTCCAACCAGACAGGCTGCTGATGAAAGGAGTGCATGCAGCAGGCCCGGGCCCCTTAGCTGGAACTACAGGGGGCAGGCAGTCTGCTCTGCTAGGACGGCCCCCCCTCTGCCTCACCAGGGCACAGGTATGTTTGAAGAATATACTACAGAGGAGAACAAGGCCTTTGTTGCAGTACAGTAACATACAGTAGCCAACATCTTTAATAAAAGGTCCCTGTCCAACAATTGGGCTATTTACCAATTCGTTTTTTCTTAATTGTACACCTTTAACTCTAGGTGTTCAGAATGTATATTCTTTTACATTATTTCTGATATTCCTAGTGATGTGTAGTCTAGTATGTGGTGAGTCGTTCCTGTCATTTCAGAAAGCCATAACACCCACCATGTCAGATTGTTCTGAAATCTTTTCTGTGATCTGACGACCCTCCCACTCTGTTTGACAATTCTTTCTCTCTGCTCTTGTTTTCCTTAAATCGGATGTCGGTGGGCGGAGCCGGGAGGTTCGTCAGCGAAATGGTACACACCTGGGTGAGTGGATGCGTGCATAGATGGTGATAATGAGGGGTGTTGAGAGGTGCCAAAACAAACAAACACAAAGAAGCCCCAAAATGCCACAACCAAAAATAACAGTGTGTCTGCTTGGAGAGAGTCTCCTCGATGTATGGGGAAAGGTGTATTTATCCCCGGGACACACCCTACCCCAGACGTGTCCCATTTCGCTGACGACCCTCCCCCATAAAACCGGGGACCACCAAAGCCCGTAGCAGTAATTAGAAACAGATAAGATAAGCATTCCTGCAACATTCTTTTGTTGATAGCTTAATTTTTCAGCGTTCAAATAGTCTAATTGATTGCACCCAAATTGTCCATTTCAATTTATAGATCTCATATAATATAATGGATAAAAAGGGCAGTAAAAAAGGAACAGCGGCTTCTAAACCTGGTACTTTCACTTAATTTATGGGAAAAATGAAAGCGACATCAATAGCTAATTTCTCTGAACAGGGGAAAAAAATAATGCCAGTATGAATAAACAATATGCCAAGTTACAGCTTGTCAAACATAGAGAACTGATATTGTACACTGGTCATTGGGGTGGGGTTTTTTTTTTTGGGAGGGGATCGTCTGTGGGTGGCGTTTGACCATTTATTTGGATTGCTCACATTTTAATTATTGTTAAGAGTGTTTTGTGCAAATCGGATGTTGGCTACTATATTTATTAAACTTTATATGAATCCTATAAATTACAATGGCCAATTTGGGTGCAATCAATTAGCTTAATTTCTCAGAGATCAAATTATATATCAACAAAATAATGTTGTAGAAATCTTATCTGTTTCTAACCACAGAAACAATTTCAGAACCTCTGTGTCAAACCTCTGTGCTTTTTGAGGTAGAATGACCCTGGTACTGTCTGTGTTACATCTGACTTCACCACACACAGCTGTGCTTGGGTCATAGATAATATAATGTACGCAAGAATAACATAAATCACTGTGAAGATCAGTGATGCCGTTACACATACTGATCATAAGCAGAGTTGGAGATCGAAATGCCAATTCCCCCTAACCCCTGACAATAGAACAATAAGCCCCGTCATCAGCAGATATACACACAGACCCAGTGATTCATCACCTCAAAGACGACACCCACCACACTGCACAACATAAGGGCCAGGTGCTCTTTTAATTGGACAGGATAAGAGTGACCTTTTCTTTAATTGGGAGAGGGGAGCATGACCAAGTTGTGCTCATGCATTAATACAGAGCCCAGGGTGCTGGAACCCCAGCCCCAGAGGGGTGGGTGGGGTGGGTGGGGTGGCTGTGGTGGTGGTGGCTGGCTTGGGGGAGGGCAGGCAGAAATGTACTGTAGCGGTATATCCTGAGGGATAGAATGACATTTTGCTTGGAGCAGCCAAGGGAGGATAAACCACAAAAGACCAACAAAACCCAGAGCTACTGTATGGTAATAACCCTGGATGGCTGTGCCCTTCACACAACTGGGATGTAGGGGGGACAGGAAGGGGGAGACTGGCTGGATGTGGCCTTCTCCCCGCACAGGACGGTGGGTGTGGGCGTGGGTGTGCTGGGCGGTGGTTTGCAGAAGCACAGGTAATGTATACAGACAGTGTGGGTGTGACTTCAATGATATAGCTAATTGAGAAATGGGATTAGATTATGTTTTGCTTAACAATCCCTCATATGACTGATATGTACAGTGCCTTCAGAAAGTATTCATACCCCTTGACTTATTCCACATTTTGTTGTTACAGCCTGAATTCAAAAATCAATTCTCACCCATCTACACAATACCTCATAATGACAAAGTGAAAACATGACTTTAGAAATGTTTGTAAACCTATTGAAAATTAAATACAGAAATATGTAATTTACATTGGTATCCACACCCCTGAGTCGATACATGTTAGAATCACCTTTGGCAGCGATTACAGCTGCAAGTATTTCTGGGTAAGTCTAAGAGCTTTGCACACCTGGATTGTACAATATTTCCCCATTATTCTTTAAAAAATACATTATTCTTAAAAAAAAATATTCAAGCTCTGTCAAATTGGTTGTTGATCATTGCTAGATAATTTTTTACCATATATTTTCAAGCATATTTAAGTCAAAACTGTAACTCGGCCACTCAGGAACATTCACTATCTTCTTCAGTGTAGATTTGGCCTTGTTTTAGGTTATTGCCCTGCTGAAAGGGGAATTCATCTCCCAGTGTCTGGTGGAAAGCAGACTGAACCAGGTTTTCCTCTAGGATTTTGCCTATGCTTAGCTCCATTCCGTCAATTTTTTATCCTGAAAAACTCCCCAGTCCTTAATGATTACAATTATACCCATTCCATGATGCAGCCACCACTATGCTTAGAAATATGGAGAGTGGTACTCTGTGTTTCATTGGATTTGTCCAAAACAAAAACAACAAAAAAGTTAATTGCGTTGCCACTTTTTGGGCAGTATTATGTTATCTTTGTAGTGACTGGGTGCTCAAATGGAAATTCAATGTTCGCTTCTTCTTTTATTACCCATCTACCAATAGGTGCCTGTCTTTGCGAGGCATTGGAAAACCTCTCTGGTCTTTGTGGTTGAATGTGTTTAAAATTAGAGGTAGTCATTCAAAAATCATGTTGAACACTATTATTGCACACAGTGTGAATCCATGCAACTTATTATGTGACTTGTTAAGCACATTTTTACTCCTGAACTTATTTGGTCTTGCCATAACAAAGGGGTTGAATACTTATTGACTCAAGACATTTCAGCTTTTCATTTTTTATTAATTTGTAAAAAATGTAAAGAATTCCACTTTGACATTATGGGGTATTGTGTAGGCCAGTCACACAATCTACATGTAATCCCTTTTGAATTCAGGCTGTAACGTAACAAAATGTGGAAAAAGTCAAGGGGTGTGAATACTTTCTGAAGGCACTATAGTCATTTGTAATCCTTCTCAAGAGTCAAATGACGAGTCTGAGGTCTGGGAATGACCTTGAACTTGAAACCCTGTCCCTTACCTTCCCAAGGACAGGGATGTCCACAGAGCCCCAGGTGTCTGCTCCCCAGTGCACCATACCAGATGCAAAGTCCGCCATCACTATCCCCATTACTGGAATGGGGAACAGAGGAGGAAAAATATTTTACCAAATCTTTTGCCATAATTTCAGACAACAGATGTTTTGGAGACATAATGTAATTTCAGACTTTTTCTAAGGTCATTTCAAATAGAAACCAAAAAAATGTGTTAGAGAAACTTACGGATGCCGAAGATGATTTTGTAGATGTGCACAGTGGAGAAGTTGAGGAGAAGGAAGGAGAGGTTGATGATGAAGAGCGAGAGGCACAGAACTACACTGATCCACTCCTGCAGTCGCTTACCTGAGGAAGACAGGAAATCACACATTACCTGAGGAAGACAGCAAATCACACATTACCTGAGGAAGACAGCAAATCGCTGACGTTCCACAGGGATACTGGCTGGCCCATGTCTCAATTGTCTTGAGTCTTAAAAATCCTTCTTTAACCTGTCTCCTCCCCTTCATCTACACTGATTGAAGTGGATTTAACAGGTGACATCAATAGGGGATCATAGTTTTCCCCTGGATTCACCTGGCCAGCCTGTCATGGAAAGAGCAGGTGTTCTTAATGTTTTGTATAGTCAGTGTGAATACAGACACTGCATAACAGGTACAGTTATAAAGCCACAGAAACTCAAAAGTACAGTACATTTCCACTTTCACTGAACAATTATGCTGATGACTACATTCTGAAGAGAGGGTAGAGTAACTTTCTTCAGTTCAGGGGACCTGTCCTGTGATCTACGGTGTTAATGAGCAGAGAGAGGTCAGCCCTGCTACCAGGAGAACATCCCTCGGAGCTCAGTAGGGTCATGGGGTCATCCGCTGGTGGTGCCGCCACATCTTTGTCTGTCCACCACAGTCTGTGTGTGTCCCATCACCCACAGTGTTAAGAGGTAATCGGTTAGATGAAGACAAGTGTATGCCGAGGCTGGAGTCGTGAACCCTCGAGCAGCACGGACACAGCTCTAAACTCACAGGTCAGGTCGGGCCGGGCACCGTGTTGCCACTCTGCCCCATCGGGGTGTTAATGAATAATTCAGCAGGCTACGGAGCAGAGTTGCTTAAGCTGGAGCTAGCCGCCCGCCCACTCCTGTACTGGACCTCATCACCACGGAGACTAGCCTGATCCCCTCTCCCTCTGCTTCCTTCTCACACTCTACCTCTCAATTCAGATTTCCTTATTTTCTTTCTTTACCTTTTAACCTTTGTGTCGCTGTCCCTCACTCTCTTCTCCATATCCAGCGCTTCTTTCTTTCTCCTTTTCTGTGGATGCAAAGCGTCAAGTGCCACAGTGAAGCCAGGCCTTCTGAAACTTTAATGCCATTAGACTTTCCTAATGCAGTAGTTCGGCATGCTAGGAGCTAATGGGATATTGATGACAGATTTTAATAAAGCCTCACAGGCTCAACTGACACCAATAACCTAAACCAAGTTAACCAACCAGTCCAATACTCATGGGAATATTAGTTTCACACCTCCCTCTCACAAAACATAGAACTGGTCCTCCATCATCACAGGAGAGTCCACATACAACGCTTCATCTGTGTACTGTCTCATCTCTCACACACCACTTGTTTAAGCTGTACTAGCCATGTAGTGATGATGGAGGACGCTGGAATGTTCCTAGCTGTTATGAGCTGCTCTAAATGAAACAGATTAATCAAGTGAGAAGCATCCAGGTGTGCACGCTCTGTATGGAGGCGAGGCCAGGTGTGCTGTGGCCAGCTGTGGAGGCCAGGTGTGCTGTGGCCAGCTGTGGAGGCCAGGTGTGCTGTAGCCAGCTGTGGAGGCCAGGTCTGATGTAGCCAGCTGTGGAGGCCAGGTGTGCTGTGGCCAGCTGTGGAGGCCAGGTGTGCTGTGGCCAGCTGTGGAGGCCAGGTGTGCTGTAGCCAGCTGTGGAGGCCAGGTGTGCTGTAGCCAGCTGTGGAGGCCAGGTGTGCTGTGGCCAGCTGTGGAGGCCAGGTGTGCTGTGGCCAGCTGTGGAGGCCAGGTGTGCTGTAGCCAGCTGTGGAGGCCAGGTGTGCTGTGGCCAGCTGTGGAGGCCAGGTGTGCTGTGGCCAGCTGTGGAGGCCAGGTGGGCTGTGGCCAACTGTGGAGGCCAGGTGTGCAGCAGATGCTCCTGCAGAGGAATGCCTTCAGAGACTGGCAGGCCTCTACCACTTACCCACTGTCTGACCTCACTTCTTACTAGCCACTGATACAAAAACACACTGGGATGCTAACAAAATGTGTGCAAGATCCTTTCAAAGGTCTGTAATTCTTGCAGGATGGGATCCAACATTTAAGAGATGGTACCTTTTATCAAGGGGGGTGCAACCTAATACTACAGAACAGATACGGACTATGCTTCCCACAGTTGTGTCAGGTTGGCTGGATGCCCTTTGGATGGTGGACCATTCTTGATACACACGGGAAACTGTTGAGTGTGAAAGACTGAGTTTTCACTGTTTAACAGAAACTTTGGCCCAAGATAATATATAGACCACAACACTTACAGAAAGGTTAATAGCACCATAGGTTTGTTGTCTCCACACTAAATATGACAACATTTCTACCATTCTGTTAATTTCACACATCCCCCACACACACCCACATATACCCAGGGTTGAGCAGTCGGGCCACTGTCAGGTGATCTGCATCAGCCCTTGGATCCCTGATGAGAGGAGAAACTAGGCCAGGCCTCGACAGAGCAACCGCACGCAGCCAGAAACACAGTCCCCCTGTCCATAGGACCAGAGTGGTGTGCTCATTAATACAGTCCTGAAAACAACATGCTCCCTGGCAACCCTTCTTCCATCGCTCACACCAGCAGCCCCCGACTCCGCACGCTGGCATGGAATTAACCTGGGAGAGGCGGGAGATGAGGAAAGGGGGGTGCTAATAGGCTGAAATTAATCAACGACGCCTGATTCGGCGCAGAGGGATGGCGCCAGCACCAAACAACACCCTGTGAATGCTAATGGCCTTCTCCTCTCTCTCTCTCTCTCTCTCTCTCTCTCTCGCTCTCTTTCCATATCACCCTTTTACCTCCCGCACCGCTTTACAGTGCAGCAGCAGAACGGGCCCCATCTCTCCTGCCACACTGACAAAGGAAGTGATTTCTGAACCACTCTGTTCAAATAATCTTGCAATATGAGTAGCTCGTGACATGGATCTCTGTGTGTGGGTGTTGGTAAAATACATGAACCAGAAGGAAGGAACCCAAGTTTTTATCCTTCCTCCTGATACATGGGTCTAATTGAGTGTGGTTGGGGTCTGCCTCTGAGTTCCAGGAAAGGGCCTCCGTGTACCTGGCCTAGTCTGCTGTACAGATGACTTCAGTGAATCGACAAGCATGTACCATACCGTTGTGTGAATAATGAGCAGAGCCCGAGTTACTTATCACAGTGGTCAATATCTCGCTTGTCCTGTGTTAAAAGATGCACGATTCGCATGCTTTCTGTACAGCACTTCAAAGCTTGCCCAGTATTCCGCCTCTATCAGGTCTGGACAAAGGGCTCTTTTATTCCCTCTCGCCTGACTGTGTTGTCCCAAACGCTGAGGCCTTGTGTTCTCAGTACAGAGTCCCTTTGAAAGACAGCCTCTCACCTCCTCCAGAGCCACAGACAAAAACTAACTCACACCCAGAATGGCTGCCTTTCACAGCACAAAGACAGAGTCAGTGGTGCCAACATACCATGACAGCATCATTCTCTTCCTCGCTTCTCTCTCTCCCATATCCACCCCCCCCCCACACACACACAGGCGCGCGTTCGCACACACACTTTCACATGAACATTCACAATACAATTACAAACATTTATTCATAGTAATTCTGCTCTTTCTCCCTCTCTGTCCCCTGTCCTCTGTAGGCCAATCTTCTAGGGGGGGGGGGGGCTGTAGTAAAAGTGGGTCATATGCTTAGAGCGGGAGAGACAGAGAGACTGAGAAAGAGAAAAATACAGAGGTAGAATTCCCCTGATCAGGATGAACGGATCAGTCACAGGCCTCGTTCCTTTCATCTGTTCTCAGTGGACGTCTCAACCTGGGAAACACATCACACACACACAATCACACGCAAGCACACAAAACACACACACACACACAGAATCCATACATGAACCTATGGACAAGAACTACAACAAAAAATGAAACAATGAATGTGACAAATGAGACAGATTCAACGACTGCATAACAACACCACACACACACAGACACGGCCCAAGAGAGTGGTATCTAGGCCTGGCTCCATCCTCTTTCCCCTGTGAACAGGGAGAGAAAAGAGGATGGACAGATCCCGTGGTGTGTGTGTTGGGGATGTCGAATGAGCATGATGGGAGCCGCAGATGAGTAGGGTGGGGGAAGGGTGACGGAGAGATACGATACAGTATAACACGTACACACATGGAGAGTGGGGTAATTTTTTTCATATTTATAGTATTTACCCGCACATGCGACCCATGATTCCAATTTGTAATTAGCCTATAAAATGTTTATCTGACTACATTTAACATTATATGTGCAATCAAGAAATGTCTGAGAATGGAATTCTGAATACAAGTGTATTTAATTACTTTGTAAAATGAATGATTAAATTATACAAGGCATAAGCTTAAGTTAGAAAGCATTAACAAGCATTACAAGGCATGATCAGAGAGGGAGAGAAGTCATAGCATAAAAGGCCTTGACCCAAGAGTCCTTGGAGAGAGAAAGAAAGATTGTACTGTACATCTCACCACAGCAGACCAGGAACAAAAGAGAAAGAGACAATGAAGCTGAGGCCCTTTTATAACATCTGACTTGTTTGGACTCAACAACTGGTTTGACTTTTTGATAATGGGTCTAAAGTTACACATTTCAGCTCATTTTATTGGTTGACCCGTGCCGGTTTAGAAACCAGTCTTAAATGTACAACACGATTGCTTTTATGATTTGTCTGCTGAGAATGTGGAAATATAAATCCTAATATTGATTGTAATTTTCACCGTGCCAGAACATTTTCGGGAACATTTAATATAGCCTCTTATGCTTCTTTGATTTGAATATTCTAGGATTTTATTGTTCTCATGTACTTCCTGTACCATAGGGGTGGGAAGGTACTTGCTCAACACTTTAATTGTTTTACAGTGTTCTCATTTGTTTCCAAAGTCATCCCTCTAAAAGGGGGGAGCACTAATTGTTGATTACTGTATACTGTTAGAATCTGGATTTGAAATGATGTTGGATGATATGGTTTTATGTTGTGCTTGTTTCATCCATCCAGACCATGTGTCTCTTAACTCGTCATCTGTTTGGATCAGGTAGTTGATGGGATAACTTCGTGGGCTAGTTTTCAGATTAATGATAGTGAAACGTTATTCACAATTTGTTGTCATGAGACATTTATTTCATAATCTGTATTTGTCATACATTGCAGAGGATGATATCATGTCATACATTGCAGAGGATGATATCATGTCATACATTGCAGAGGATGATATCATGTCATACATTGCAGAGGATGATCATTTTAGAGAATTTGGCAGTAGGCAGCTGGTTGAGCTCCGATATTTATTATACCAAAACGGGTAGGCAAAAGGCAGGTTGGGGACAAGCGAGAGTTCATAAACCAGGTCAGAGTCCAAACAGTACCAGGTGATAGGCAGGCTCGAGGTCAGAACAGGCAGGCGGATTCGGCGTCAGGACAGGCAAGGGTCAAAACCAGGAGGGCTAGGAAAAAACAGAAACTGGGAAAAATAGGAGCTAGGAGAAATGCTGGTTAACTTGGCAAAACAAGACTAACTGGCACAGAGAGACAGGAAACACAGGGATAAATACACCGGGGACTAATGGGGAAAACAGGAGACACCTGGAGGTGGGTGGAGACAATCACAAAGACAGGTGAAACAGATCAGGGCGTGACAAGACCACGTGTAACCACGCCAGTCCAAGACCTCCACATCCGGCTCATTGAAATTATTGCATGATGATGCATATATATTTTTTGTTCAGTATAGTTGATAGTAATTTACTCTGTGTTATTCTGTAACGTATCATGTATTTCACGTACACTAACTGAGTGGTTTTTTATACATTTTTATTCATTCAACTACAGATGCACACACATTGCTAAATGGAAAGTGTGCTCTATTCAAGCAATGGTCAAGGTCAACAGTCAAATCCATACCGCAAGCTCCATGCTTTATGTGTCGTGTGTCCATGTCTATTGTTTTCAGACATAATGAACGTTGGGCTCTGATTCTGAGAGCTCAAGGAATTTGATAAATGTCATCTAGTTCTTTAAAGTGGAACTGACAGCGTTTTAAATACTCTGCAGATATGAAACAAACAGACAATCATAATATCAGTCAAAAAAAACATAATTCTCAGTTTATGCAACAAAACCAACTTTATAAACAGGTTTTAAAAATAGGTTCTATTGGACTCAACATTCCATGACGTACGCTAAGGCATTGTTGGCAGAATAGATGGATGCAGTTCAATGCATGATTAATATCATTCACCAATACATGTCTTGGTAATCACAGCTGGCCTGGTTCATTGTTTGCTGCCTCCACTCGGCTTGCACTGTTTCAATTTCAATGACTCAATATTTTGTACAAAAAACGAATGAATGTAACTAAGGCTGGGAATGTCAATACAATCAAACTAGCTAGATAGCTAACTACAGTGGTTCTTCCTGTAAAAGTTGCGGCATACTGCAGCACAGCTTGCGGGCTGCCGCGCAATTCTATGGCACGTTATTTAAGTGTCAGCCATTGTTGCCAGAATTATGCAATTTACCACAATCTACCCCTATCTACCACAAACGGTCGCGGCATAAGCTCAAAACTTTAAAAGGAAGAACCATTGTAGCTGCTAGGAGGATGTCATATTTCCCCTCATATCGTTGTCGGTGGCTATACACAGCTAGAGATGCAGGTGTCATTTGGTTAGCTAGCGAGAAATTTAACGACGGTTACAGTATCCAGCTTGCGTTCGCAAATTCACCCTGGCTATCTACTCCGTGTGCCAGAGCGCAGAATAACTGATGAATTTATGAACGGGCAACACCCGCTGAATATGATCGTGTCAGTAAACATAGTCAAAAAAAATAATTTAGTCACAAAAGCTCTAGATAAAATGTAAACAGCCTAGCTAATCATCTCTGCTTGTGCGAGTAAAATGCTCAGAGTGAGGTGTTCTCTTATTTGTGTCTGGAAGTAGCTAGCTAGCAAGCTAGCCATTGTGACTAGCATTAGTTGTTGATTTTGTTGTTGCGGGAGAGAGAAACTACCTTTTCATGGTTGTTTGATCAATCAGACTGTAAAGTTCCCAAATGTAAGAGGTAAATACGTGGTATTGACATATTGGCAGAAATCCTTTCAGGTGTAGTTTTTGTATGCACTTTAAGTCTGTATCCACTTTAAGTCTGTATCTACTTTAAGTCTGTATCTACTTTAAGTCTGTATCCACTATAAGTCTGTATCCACTTTAAGGTGGACACCCTTTCAAATTAGTGGATTCTGCTATTTCAGCCACACCCGTTGCTGACAGGTGTATAAAATCGAGCACACAGCCATGCAATCTCCATAGACAAACGTTGGCAGTAGAGTGGCCCGTACTGAAGAGCTCAGTGACTCGTAAAATGTCTGCCCTGCTAGAGCTGCCCGGTCAACTATAAGTGCAGTAATTGTGAAGTGGAAACGTCTAGGAGCAACAACGGCTCAGCCGCGAATTGGTAGGCCACAAAAGCTTGCAGAACGGGACTGCCGAGTGCTGAAGCATGTAGCACGAAAAATTGTGAACGGTGGAGGCTGTTATAGCACTAAAGGGGGGACCAACTCTATATTAATGCCCATGACTTTGGGGCTCCCGGGTGGCGCAGCGGTCTAATGCACTGCATCTCAGTGCTAGAGGCGTCACTACAGACCCTGGTTCGATCCCGGACTGTATCACAAACGGCCATGATCGGGAGTCCCATAGGACGGCACACAATTGGCCCAGTGTCCGAGTTAGGGGAGGGTTTGGCAGGGGTAGGCTGTCATTGTAAAATAAGAATTTGTTCTTAACTGACTTGCAGGTGTCCACATACCTTTGGCCATGTAGTGTATCTAAGGAGACGGAGCTTTAAAATGTTAATGTTCCCCCAACCCATTTCCAAGTTCTGCTCCACACTGATAAACTAACTCCTTGGGAGGAAAATATTCAGTTTAATAACAGTAATTAGACCAGATTCCCACTGCCTCCATCCTCACTATAGCAAAGTCAACAGAAGATACAAAGGACAGAAGGAGAGTTCAATCAAATATTAATAACTGGCTTTGTCCTAATGTATTTGGGCAGAACATGTGTGTTTGAAACTATGCATCCAGCCTAATGTATTTAGCTGCCCTGGTGGGTGTATAATTGAGGAGCACAGCAGGGGTAATGGCAGGTAGCCTATTTTCTCTCTCTCTCTCTCTCTCTCTCTCTCTCTCTCTCTCTCTCAGCAGCACATATGCAGGAAGGCGTGCAATGCAGTCAGGTTTACAGTAGAACACACAGCGCCTAACAAATGGCCTGCTCTTGTTTAATGCATGTATCCTGTATTCTGCCCTCTACCTGGGGTGGTCCAGAGGCCCAGTCTTGCCCAGGTCGATCCGGGTCAGACACAGAGCACAGGTGAGTCAAGGTCAGCACACTGAGCTCCACTCTCAGCCTGGCCTTGAAGCCGTGACCCTGGGGTCAGGAGTCCAGAGCTGGCTTTTAACCCCGAGTGAGGGGCTTCAATAATTCAGCCCTCTGCCAGAGTACAGCGCGTTCACTTCTCTAATGGAGGTGACTGAGGTGGAGGGAGGAGCTTTGGGTGTGGAAGAACTCTGCTGGCAGACAGGGGGCAGTACTGGGCTAGTGGGCTCTGCTCTGTTGCTGGGCTGGGTTGGTGTAAGGTTCTGTGTTCCTGGGCTGGCTGGTGTTTGAGTGTACATTTAAATGTTTCATTTTAGTCATTAAGCAGATGCTCTTATCCAGAGCGACTTACAGTTAGTGCATTCATCTTAAGATAGCTAGGTGGGACAACCACATCTCAGTCATAGTGAGTACATTTTCCTCAATAAAGTAGTTATAAGCAAAGTTAGAGCTAGTGTCAAGTGAGAGTGCATTTTTTTATTTTGTTGTTGGGTGAGGGGGTGGAAGGGTGCTGTGGGATTAATGAAGATACTCTTTGTAAGGTTCTGTATTGCTGGGATGGGTTAGTGTAAGGTTCTGTATTTCTGGGATGGGTTAGTGTAAGGTTCGGTATTGCTGGGCTGGGTAGGGCTAGTGTAAGGTTCTGTGTGTCAGGTTGGCAGGGTGTTAGGTTCAGTTAGACTGACATGGGCAGGCAAAGTCAGGTGTAATGCTGTAGAGCAGCCTGTGAGTTCTGATTCCTGAGCTGCAACACAAACCCAAGGCCTGGTGCCAACTTGTGGAGAGACACTGCTTTATACTACTCTACAGGGTTTAAGCCAGAGTATTTTAAAAGAAGTCAAAATAAGTGTGCTTGTGCTTCACTAACAGAGGTCTTCACCGCTTCACTGCTGTAGCAAGTAGTTTAGTGTAAAGAGGCCCAATGTTACACCAAAAAATGTAAGAGGTAAGAATATGTACTACACTAACAATACTTTAGTCTGAAGATAAATGTATTGAGTATCTGACATTAAAATATGCAGTGGATAAGTGAGCTAAATAAATATACACTGAGCGTAAAAACATTAGGAACACCTGCTCTTTTGCTGTAGCAAGAACTCTTGTATTTTATCTTTATGAAATCCAAGTCACCTCAGGCCACTTTCGTAAATCCTCAAAAATACACATCTTATTTTATTTGTATTTATTTTTTTACCCATTTTTCTCCCCAATTTTGTGATATCCAATTGGTAGTTACAGTCTTGTCCCATCGCTGCAACTCCCGTACGGACTCGGGAGAGGCGAAGGTCGAGAGCCATGCGACCCTGCCAAGCCATACTGCTTCTTGACACACTGCTCACTTAACCCGGAAGCCAGCCACACAAATGTGTCGGAGGAAAGATTGTCCAACTGGCAACTGTGTCAACGTGCATGCGCCCGGCCTGCCACAGGAGTCGCTAGAGAGCGATGGGACAAGGACATCCCGGCCAGCCAAATCCTCCCCTAACCCGGACGACGCTGGGCCAATTGTGCGCCACCTCATTGGTCTCCTGGTCGCGGCCCGGCTGCGACACAGCCCGGGATCGAACCCGGATCTGTAGTGACGCCTCTAGCACTGCCTTAGACCTCTGCGCCACTCGGGAGGCCAAGATAAGAGACATTTCTGATGTTTTTTTGGTAACAAAGGTCCTGTAGAAATACTGTGGAACACACTGACATACAACTGACTGATAATGCCTAGTTCCAAAGTGAAAATAAGACTGAGGTGTACTTTTCTTCACTGGCTCGGGGCCGGCGGATCCTCCTCCAAAGTCCAGAGGCCAACTGCATGTGGACAAGCTGTCCTGAAGGACAGAAAGCTGATATAACATTTACTCACTTTTACAGAAGGTCAGTTAAGTGATAGCTAAATGATAGATAGGACACAGAACCAGAGACCATCATGGTTACTTAAGAGAGATTTGAATCTAGATCTGCCTCTTTACACTACACAAGCATCTCTCCTGGGCCTAGTTTGTGTCGTCAAAGTAGTTTAGTGTAAAGAGACCCAATGTGGTCTAACAAACTGTTCTTCCAACAGCATATGTGGGAACTCCTTCAAGACCGTTGGAAAAGCACTCCAGGTGAAACTGGATGAGAGAATGCCAAGAGTGTGCAAAGCTGTCATCAAAGCAAAGGGTGGCTACTTTGAAGAATCTCAAATATAACATATTTTGATTTGTTTAACACTTTTTTGGTTACTACATGATTCCATATGTGTTATTTCATAGTTTTGACGTCTTCACTATTATTCTACAATGTAGAAAATAGTAAAATAAAGAAAAACCCTGGAATGAGTAGGTTTGTCCAAACTTTTGACTGGTACATAAAGGTCCCACAGTTTACAGTGCATGTCAGAGCAAAAACCAAGCCATGAGGTCAAAGGAATTGTCCGTAAAGCTCCGATACAGGATTGTGTCAGATTGGCACAGATCTGGGGAAGGGTACCAAAACATTTCTGTAGTATTGAAGGTCCCCAAGAACACAGGGGCCTCCATCATTCTTAAATGGAATTAGTTTAGAACCACCAAGACTCTTCCTAGAATTGGCCGCCCAGCCAAACTGAGCAATCGGGAGAGAAGGGCCTTGGTCAGTGAGGTGACAAAGAACCCAATGGTCACTCTGAAAGGGCTCCAGAGTGCCTCTGTGGAGATGGGAGAACCTTCCAGAAGGTCAACCATCTCTGCAGCACTCCACCAATCAGGCATTTATGGTAGTGGCCAGACAGAAGTCACTCCTCAGTAAAAAGCACATAACAGCCCACTTGGAGTTTGCTAAAAGGCACCGAAAGACTCTCAGACCATGAGAAACAAGATTCTCTGGTCTGATGAAACCAAGATTAAACTCTTTGGCCTGAGTGCCAAGCGTCACGTCTGGAGGAAACCTGGCACCATCCGTACGGTGAAGCATGGTGGTGGCAGCATCATGCTGTGGGGATGTTTTTCAGCGGCAGGCACTGGAAGACTAGTCAGGATCAAGGCAAAGATGAACGGAGCAAAGTACAGAGAGATCCTTGATGAAAACCTGCTCCAGAGCGCTCAGGACCTCAGACTGAGCGAAGATTCACCTTCCAACTGGACAATGACCCTAAGCACATAGTCAATACAGGAGTGGCTTCGGGACAAGTCTCAATGTCCTGGAGTGGCCCAGCCAGAACCCGGACTTGAAACCGATCTAACATCTCTGGAGAGACCTGAAAATAGCTGTGCAGCAACGTTCCTAATCTAACCTGACAGAGCTTGAGAGGATCTGCAGAGAAGAATGGGAGAAACTCCCCAAATACAGGTGTGCCAAGCTTGTAGTGTCATACCCAAGAAGACTCAATGCTGTAATGGCTGCCGAAGGTTATTCAACAAAGTATTGAGTAAAGGGTCTGAATAATTATGTAAATGTGATAGTTTTTATTTGATATAAATTAGCAAAAAAATCTAAAAACCTGTTTTTGCTTTGTCATTATGGGGTGTTGTGTGTAAATTGATGAGGAAAAAAAACAATTTAATCAATTTTAGAACAAGCCTGTAACGTAACAAAATGTGTAAAAAGTCAAGGGGTCTGAAAACTTTCCGAAGGCACTGTACATCACATACCCCCCACAGTGGTACAGTGTAAAGACAGCTGCTCCCCACACCACATGTCCCTGCAAGAATTACCTTAATTACTTAATACCAATAGACAGCATGTTTGCTCTGTTAGCCAAATTGAATCATTGCATTAATCAAGTGCATCATTATGTGCAATATGGTTTGGATGAAACGCTCCTGTATAGGTTTGGCGACACCACATCCAAGGCTAAAAGGTATACAAAGGAAGACCCAACCGTGATCTGCCCAACGATGCCTCTCTACCAGATGAACTCAATGCATTTTATGACAACAACATCATCATGCCAAGTATGAGGGCCGTCACCGACCCAGAGGATTGGGTGATCTCACTCTCCGAAAGCAACATGAACAAGGTTTTTAGTCAGGTCAACACCCGCAAGGCCAGACTGGCTAGAGGCCACGGAACCCAAAGGTATTCCAGGGCGTGATCTCAGATCATGTGAAGAACAGCTGGCAGGCATATTCACGGTCATTTTCAACTTCTCCTTGTACCAGTCTGTAATTCCCACATGTTTTAAGAGGACTACCATCATTCTTGTCCCAATGACCACCGCCCTGTAGCACTCACTTCTGTAATCATGAAGTGCTTTGAGAGGCTGGTTATGGCACACATTAACTACACCATCCCAGCCACCCCTAGACCCACTCCAATTTGCATACCGCCCCAACAGATCCATAGATGACACAATCTCCATTTCTCTCCACACTGCCCTCACCCACCTAGATAAGAGGAATACCTATGTGAGAATGCTGTTAATTGACTACAGCTCAGCATTCAACACCATTGTCCCCTCCAAGCTTAGGACTCTGGATCTGAACAACTCCCTCTGCAACTGGATCCTGGACTTCCTGACGGGCCGACACTAGGTAGTGAGGCTAGGCAACATCACCTCCACCACGCTGACCCTCAACACTGGGGCCCCACAGGGATGTGTGCTTAGTCCCCTCCTGTACTCCCGGTTCACCCACGACTGAGTGGCCACGCACGACTCCAACACCAACATCAAGTTTGCTGATGACACAAAGGTGGTAGACCTGATTACCGGCAACAATGAGTCAGCCTACAGGGAGGAGGTCAGTAACCTGGCAGTGTGGTGCCAGAACAACAGCCTCTCCCTCAACGTCAATAAGACCAATGAGCTTATCGTGGACTACAGGATAAGGGGGTTGGGGGGGTGGAACAGGTCGAGAGCTTCCACGGTGTCCAAATCATTAGACTTAAAATGGTCCAAACACACGCGCACAGTCGTGAAGAAGGCATGACAGCGCCTCTTACCCCTCAGGAGGTTGAAAAAGTTTGGCATGGGCCCTCAAACCCTCAAAAGGTTCTACAGCTGTACCATTGAAAGCATTTTGACTGGTTGCATCACTGCTTGGTATGGCAATAGCACCGCCCTCGATGGCATGGCGCTACAGAGGGTGGTGCGGACAGCCCAGTACATCACTGGGGCTGAGCTCCCTGCCATCCAGGACCTCTATATCAGGCGGTGTGGTAGGAAGGCCCGGAAATCATTAAAGACTCCAACCACCCAAGCCATAGACTATTCTTTCTGCCTCCGCACGGCAAACGGTACCGGTGCATCAAGTCTGGCCCCAACAGGCTCTTGAGCAGCTTCTATCCATAAGCCATAAGATAAATAGCTAACAAAATAGCCACACGTACTATCTAATTTAACCTTGTATCCTCATTGACCTATTTTTGCACTGTCTCTATGCACACTCACAGGGCCCTACACACACACTCCATCATCTGCTCACACATAATTTACACATACATTGATACTGACTCTACACACAAGCACACCCACTCACATACAACTACTGCTAGTCTGTCATCTTACCCCTATACATATCTACCTCCATCACTGCACATTGTAAATACAGTATGGTATTGGAACTGACCCTGTATATAGTATGCTTACTTACTTATTGTGTTCTTCTTATTTATTATTTCTCTTGTGTTTTTTTTTCTAGTTATACATTGTCATTGATTATTGCATTGTTGGGTTTTGAGTTTACAAGAAATGCATTTGAGTGTACTTGTGCATGTGACATTAAAACTTGAAACTTAATGAAAACAGAAAAGTTGCAAATCTGATGTTGAAGAGATCGATCTCATTAGACATATTTTACTCATGTAAATCCACCCTAACCTAATGTGCTTGAACTATGTGCAGTGCCTAGTTGGTCAGAATCAGAATCACCGTTATTTGCCGAATACATTTGCATATATAGGAATTTGACTCAGTGAAATGATGCGGCCACAATAAATAGAACACACAGACAATAAACAGAGTATACAGGCAAAATATTGTTTATAGACATCATTTACACAATCCATATACAGTATGTACACTATGAACACTGAAGCTAAAAACTACAGAAGTGGCCAAACACTGTGGCTGCCTCTGGTCTATCTGATGGTAACCACACCGTACTATCTATAAATGGAAGCTGTTGAATAAGAGAGTCATAGAAACAGGCCTGAGATGTGGACAAGGGCAAAAAAATATTACCATCACAGTCTAGATCGCTTACAGCCAAGGAAACTAAATCTTGAAGAGTAATGTGAGAACACACACACACACACAAAGCCAGTGGCCTTGAGACCAGACCAAGACGGCTGGCGAAAATAATCAGGAAAACAGAAAGCAGGCAGAAATCCTGTTTACTTCCAGGCAAATCTGTAAAGTGGGATAAAAAGCGCAAAGAGCAGTCAGCCGTGCATGACACACAGACATATGGCAGAGAGATACGTCCAGCTGTTTGCCTGTCCTGGGGTTACTGTAATGAGCCTTAGCCTCCATTGAGCAGACCAAAGCCTCATCAATCCAGTCCTGCCGCTAAGCCTCAACATGTCCACAAACACAGCCCTCTCATTCCAACCACTCCTCGCCTGCACCTCAACACATGTCTGCTAGGTCTACTGCCATGGACCATGAATCCCTGACATACCTCTTCTCCTATTACTGCAGTCTCACTTTGTGTCTCTCTGGATCCCCGGTAACGGAATTACACTGAGACTCGATTTTTCACTTTAAAATGTATGCCAAACAAAAACCATTGATTTCAAATTTTAAGAAACCATACTACTATATGCACAATGACTACTTTGAACAATTGACACAATATAGAAAAAACTGGAGATGTAAAGTTTGGTAACAGAATTATGGTAAGATTTCCATCAGTCCTTGTGCATAAAGTTCTATGGTTTGTTAAACTTTGAAATCAATGGTTTTTGTTTGATATACATTTTAAAATTGAAAATATGAGTGTCAGTGTAATTCCGATACCATGGAAGTGCCCATATGGCCCACTAAACCACCCAGCCATTTAGTGACTTGGATAAAATAGGACCCCAAATGCATGGGGAATCCTCTTAGAATAGTTATCTATAATCAGAGACTCAAAGAGTCAAACACGCAACTCTGGTATTACAAGATCATGTCCCTTTCATCTCTGTGCTGTAACAGTATCATCCGTCAACCCTACGACCTGTCAGTCCATTAACTGAACAGACGGATACAGTAAGCAACCTCTTAGATACCATTAAAGGAGTCCATGTAATAGAATGGGTGTTCTTGTGAACAGCTGTGATGTTGTAGTGTCCTGAGATCTGGTTTTGTGTTACTTCCAGGCCAATGTGTAGTCCAATACCACACGCTAATAGCTGTCCACTTCCCTTTCACACTACTATCCTAACCCCAATCCCGCCCCTTACCCTAAACCAGGTTAATATCCAAATCCCAACACTACCCTCCCCATACACTGATACATCACACTCTTTCCCTTATTTGAGCCCATCCCTCTCTTTATTTATGTTCTATTTAGTCTGATGTTTTGACTCCTGTTTTGTTGTTTTTATTTTTCATTTTTATAATTGTAAAGCGACTTTGGGTCCTTGAAAATAGCTATATAAGTCCCATGTATTATAATTATACTAAGCAGAGTAACAGATTATTTATAAACTGGTGTGAGAACCAGCTTCACATCTGGCCGAAAGAAAACACTCCAATCCCCCATTACTAAGAACATACATTACTACATTCATTTATTAACCATGCACTCTCCCCTCCATCCATCTACACACATGTATACAGTACAGTAATTAATAACATGTGCCAATAGCAGCATTATATGTCTGGCACACTGTGTGTGTTGCCTGGCAATAGACAAACACACCCAGGAAAATGGCTGATCGTTATCACTCTAATAGCACTCTGAATTTTCAATAGATGTAAAAACTCTCTAAACACAAGGAATCACAGTCCAGGACAAGCATAGAGCTGGACTATAGTCTTCTTTTCTCAGTAAAGCTCCCATAAGCTTTTAGGATTTCATGTTCCAACTGATCCCTGCACTGTCCAACTGATCTCAACTCTCCATAGTGTGCAGAAACAAGACAGAGTGCTCTCCTCTGAACCCCACTTCTGGAAAAGCACCAAATCAGTGATATGCATTTTACAGCTGTAAAGTCAGTATAGAATAAACAAGCCTATGACAGAATTTAAAAATGAGATATATTTAATTATAGATGTGTGATACAACATAAACACACACAGTATTACAAGGTCCATATTCTGTGTGATCTGTGCCAGGTTAAAATGATTTGGGGATTTTGGTTCAGAAATAAAAACCAATGTAATATCATATTAGATGAGTAGCCCACTACTACAAAGGTGCATTAAGTGCACAGTACCTGCTTGGATCGGCTCATTTTAATAAATGGAGGAAACTTTCATTTCTATGAAAAAGTCTGGTGCTACAAATATAGAACTCATAATTTTATGTCGAAGCCAATGCAAGTATTCTTCCTATAACAAAATGGTTTTGCCCTTTTACCCAACGTTAAAAACGTTGCTATACTCAGAGAGGGAAAGGCGAAGCGAGAGGGTTTACTCTGCCCAAAATATGTTCACGAAAATAAGACCACAAAGTGAGGAATTTTTGTATGTGGGTCAATGAGTGTCGAATTTGGTCAACAACAAAAAATGGAATTGCTCATTTACAACGTGAGGCTTATAGAAGTTTCGTACTGGTTAGGTTGTTACAAATGCACTGATATAAGTGGACACACATGACATTTCGGCAATAAAAAAATAAAAAATACTTTATCTGCCCTCTCATTGGCTAGAATGGTCCCACCTGATCTCGCCTAACCCATGCCTGCCATCTTTGAGGACATATATTTTCATTGTTAGAGCGGTCACTCTACTATCTTGTCAATATAATAGAACATCTTTGCCATACTTCCTCTGAACAATGACAGGTGCTATTATCATCCTCTATATAAACAGCCCATTACAGTTTTGGCGAATTATCAGCAGCGTGGCGCGCGTAGTTAGGTGACAGACCTAATCTTAGTGAGGTTTAGTGTCTTTCATTAATTAAAAAAGTATTCTCCCCAGCTCATTGTCTTACCAGGTGAGTACAGTGTTGCAAGTTGTCGGGCCCCTGCATGCTGCGGTCCCCAACGAGGCGCCGTGCTGCGGGCAGCCGAACCGTGCTCATTCCCGTTAGGATCCTCCTCTGCCATAGACCGATGTTGAATCTCTCTCTCTGACAGTAGTACTGGCGCTGCCACCGCGTTCCTCCCTTCCATTCCCCCAGTTTTAACTAAAATGCATAAATCATGTATTTCTTCAAACGAAGCCAGTTATTTGATTGCTAGGGGATGTTTGTCAGTGTGGTGTTGTGATGCTATCGGCACCGGAGCTACCCAGTAAAACCCGGAACTACAATACGGATGAACCGCCTCTGACAAACAGACTTATAACGGCGGCTACAGTACTACGTTCCTTTTGTCTGATTGAGCCAACAGTTTATTTCATTCTTCAAAGACAACAGCCTAGTGTGCCTATAACTGGCGTGTTTTAGAGCAGCGCTGTCATGCTCCGCAAATTATTGTAAAACACTTTTTTGCATATCTCCATGCTTGCCAGTGTGTAGGGATAGTAAAGTTCTGATATTAGAAAATTGTTTATGCAATTGTTTATGTAAACTACTTAAATAGATATTTAAAAAATCGTATATTTCCTCTGATAATGACAAAATCACTGCGATAAATACCTGGCATTGAAGCGTAGGCTACGTCTGTGAAAGACAATCTCACACTTTCTTTTCCTCCAGCACTTCAGAGATTCAGCTGTAAAATATTGAGGATCCCTAATGTCCTGGCGCATCAGCGAAGTGAACCATGGGGTGTATTCATTACGGAAACCGTGTACTGTTTAAGAACCAAAAGGAAGAAAACTGAGCAAATCAACAGTGTCTGTTGGACAAATTCAGGTAGGTCCATCCCCGTTTCACTCAGTTTGCTTCCGTTTAAGACACGTTTTGCAACAGAATAGGCGGAAGGAATACACCCGTGGTTTGAGCTGATACGCGGGTGATGCCATTGCCCACTGGCACCGATCCAACAGTGCACGACAAAAACAAAGACCGGTTGGTATTTCACAAACGTTAATGTTTGTGAATATGACACCACAGGCCCATATTCTCTATTCCTTTATATAGTTAATTCAATTGTCCTTCCACATTTTAAAACCGAAATAGTCCTACACCGGCAATTCCTCTTCACAGCATCTGGTTTTATCATGCAGACTTGTTGAAAGGTAAAAAAATAAATAATAATTCTTTAGTTACATCTTTCAAGTTATCACATTACCTTAGATTGAATGAAGTAAACTGACAACATAATCGTGATGACTTTCTGTTGGCTAGACTGTGTCTGACAAAATAGCCTAACGATTGTATTCAACTGCACCTGTTGTCTGTGCTGGCAGGAGTCCCCATAGAGATAGTTATCGGATGCAACATTGTATATGTCCCATTTGGCGACTGTGTGAACTTGGGCAGTGCCATTGAGGCATCTCCATTGTGAAGTAGTACATTTTCTTCTTCTACTACTTCTAAACTCAGCAAAAAAGAAATGTCCTCTCACTGTCAACTGCGTTTATTTTCAGCAAACTTAACATGTGTAAATATTTGTATGAACATAAGATTCAACAACTGAGACATAAACTGAACAAGTTCCACAGACATGTGACTAACAGAACTGGAATAATGTTACCCTGAACAAAGGGGGGGTCAAAATCAAAAGTAAGAGTCAGTATCTGGTGTGGCCACCAGCTGCATTAAGTACTGCAGTGCATCTCCTCTTCATGTACTGCACCAGATTTGCCAGTTCTTGCTGTGAGATGTTACCCCACTCTCCCACCAAGGCACCTGCAAGTTACCTGACATTTCTGGGGGGAATAGCCCTAGCCCTCACCCTCCGATCCTCACCCTCCAATCCTTCGCTGGCCATGGCAGAACACGGACATTCCTGTCTTGCAGGAAATCACGCACAGAACGAGCAGTATGACTGGTGGCATTGTCATGCTGGAGGGTCATGTCAGGATGAGCCTGCAGGAAGGGTACCACATGAGGGAAGATGACGTTTTCCCTGTAACGCACAGCGTTGAGATTGCCTGCAATGACAACAAGCTAACCACCAGAGTCCGATGATGCTGTGACACACCGCCCCAGACCATGACCCTCCACCTCCAAATCGATCCCGCTCCAGAGTACAGGCCTCATTGTAACGCTCATTCCTTCGACGATAAATGCGAATCCAACCATCACCCCTGGTGAGACAAAACCGCGACTCGTCAGAGAAGAGCACTTTTTGCCAGTCCTGTCCAGCGACGGTTGGTTTGTGCCCATAGGCGACGTTGTTGCCGGTGATGTCTGGTGAGTACCTGCCTTTACAACAGGCCTACAAGCCTTCAGTCCAGCATCTCTCAGCCTATTGCGGGGTGAGCACTGATGGAGGGATTGTGCGTTCCTGGCGTAACTTGGGTAGTTGTTGTTGCCATCCTGTACCAGCTGTCCGTCCTGTCTCCCTGTAGCACTGTCTTAGGCGTCTCACAGTACGGACATTGCAATTTATTGCCCTGGCCACATCTGCAGTCCTCATGCCTAAGGCATGTTCACGTAGATGAGCAGGGACCCTGGGCATCTTTCTTTTGGTGTTTTTCAGAGTCCGAAGAAAGGCCTCTTTAGTGTCCTAAGTTTTCATAACTGTGACCTTAATTGCCTACCGTCTGTAAGCTGTTAGTGTCTTAACGGCCGTTCCACAGGTGCATGTTCATTAATTGTTTATGGTTCATTAAACAAGCATGGGAAACAGTGTTTAAACCCTTTACAATGACGATCTGTGAAGTTAGTTGGATTTTTACGAATTATCTTTGAAAGACAGGGTCCTGAAAAAGGGACATTTCTTCTTTTGCTGTTTATGAGTTAGTAAACAAACTGAAAGGTGCACACTGGCACCTATAGTGTGTTGTTGGAACAGGTATTAAACCAATGTTGATGATTTATTGCCACCTGCAGTTATGGCATGTTTTCTCAAAAGTATAATTCATTGGCCAATCCCTCCTGATGACCTGGATGGAATTATGTGATCATTCCTTAACCCATAGGTAGTCAACTGGGAGGGACTTCCTAAGAATGGTGAAAGTCATCAATGGCGCTGCATACTGTGTGCCCTAGAGTCTACTGTCTGAATAGCTGCCCTGGCTCTTCTCCAGGTACATCGGTGCTGTACATCGGGCGCCAGGGTGCTGTAATCCTGAATGAAACGGCGGTAGAAGTTAGCAAAACCAAGAAACCGTTGCAACTACACCCTGGACGTTGGTTGAGGCCAATCCACCTCTACTTTCACCTTTCCAGGATCCATCTGAACATTGCCCTCAGCAATGATATATCCCAGAAAGGTGATAGTAGAGCGGGGTAACTCACACTTCTCGGCTTTCACAAACAATTGGTTCTCCTGGAGGCGCTGAAGGACCTGTCTGACATGAAGTACATGCTCTTAGGCAGATTGGGAAAAGACCAGGATGTCGTCAAGGTAAACAAACACAAAACGGTTTAGCATGTCTCGGAGCACATAGTTAACCAAAGCCTGGAAAACAGCGGGGGGCGTTGGTGAGTCCAAATGGCATGACCTGGTACTCATAATGTCCACTGGCTGTGTTAAAGGCTGTCTTCCACTCATCCCCCTCACGTATCCGAACCAGGTGGTAGGCATTCCGGTCCAACTTGGAACACATGGTGGCTCCCTGGAGAGGTTCAAACGCCGAGGAGAGGAGAGGTAGGGGATAACGATTTTTTACCGTAATGTCGTTAAGTTCCCGGTAGTCAATGCACGGACGCAGGGTCTTGTCCTTATTTTCCACAAAGAAAAACCCTGCGCCAACGGGAGATGTAGACAGACGGACGGCTCCAGTGGCCAGAGACTCCTCTATGTACTCCTCCATAGCTTTGGTCTTTGGTCCGGACAGAGAATACAACCAACCCCGAGGTGGTGTAGTGCCTGGGAGAAGATCAATGGCACAGTCATAAGGATGGTGCGGGGGAAGGGAAGTACCACGTGCCTTACTGAACACTTCCAGGAGGTCATGGTATTCAGTGGGAATAGCTGAGACATCCACAGTCTTGCTAACATCCTGAGGAAGACAACTTGGGGGAAGGCTGTGCTGCTTGAAGGCAGTGGGAATGGAAAAATGGGCTCCAACCCAGGAAGGAGCTTGTGGTCCAGTCATTCACCGGATTGTGCTTTTGTAGCCAGGAAAATCCCAAAACGACTGGAACATGGGGAGATGCAATGAGGAGGAACTGTACAGTCTCACTGTGGTTACCAGAGACCCGTAATTGAACGGGCACAATACAATGAGTGACTTCCCCTATAGAGCGGCCGTGCAGTGCCCTAGCATCCCTGGGAACAGAAAGAGGCTGAGTGGGAATACTAAGCTCCGAAGCAATAGTGGCATCCATAAAACGTTCATCAGCCCCAGAGTCAATGAGCGCTCGGAGAGACTTAGATTGGTCTCCCCACAGCACAAGCACAAAAAAGTGTGTGCGGGTCATGGGAATTAGGGAACTCCCAGTCTGACTCACCATAGCGCTGGTACCCACTAGAGACAAGCATTTCCTAATAGGGCAGGTAGCTATAAAATGTCCTGCCCCTCCACAGTACAGACAACAGTTACTGTTCATCCTCCGTGAGCGTTTCCCAATTGATAACCTAGCTCTTCCCAACTGCATAGGCTCAGGAGTATCCAACTCGGGTGGCTTTGAATCCTCTCAGAAAAGCTGCCTTCGGAAACTTCCGGATTCCCTTGAAGGTGAACGAGCCATAGCGGGTACACGAGTGTGCCCGTGACCAGACCTCCTCTCACTCCTACGTTCCCTTAGGCGTCCATTGATTTTGATGGTTAGGGCGATAAGGGAGTCGAGGTCCACCGGCAATTCCCGAACAGTTAGCTCATCCTTTACATCCTCAGATAATCTGTGCAGAAAAGTATCAAAAAGAGACTCCGGATTCCAGGCACTCTCGGCATCCAACGTGCGAAAATCAACCGCGTAATCTGCCACACTACGGGAGTTCTGACGTAAGTCAAGCAGTTTACTGGCCACCTTTCTCCAGATACCAGAGACTCAAATACCTTTCTCACCTCTGCCATAAATTCCTACAGATGACCACAAATGGCAGATTGTTTCTCCCAAACTGCCGTAGCCCAGGAGAGCGCCCTTCCCGACATAAGCGTAATGATATACGCTATCTTGATCGGTCTGAAGGAAACAAAGATGGCTGTAGCTCAAAAATAAGCGAGCACTGAGAAAGAAAACCCCGGCAGGCACCAGGATTCCCCGAATATCGCTCCGGAGGAGGTAAGCGGGGTTCTCGGGGAGCCGGAATAGGCTGTACAAACTCACCACAGAGAGGGAAAAAATTACTGGGTGATTGGGGTTTTTCAGAGGTGGCAGGCAGCCTCTGAGCTAACTCCCTGATTTGCTCCATAATAGCCTTTAGCCCATGGTCGTGGTGTTCCGTCAAGGAACTGAGCCCTTCCAGAAGGCCCTGTAACAACTCCTCATGTCTCCCAATGGTGGCTCCCTGCAGCGAGACTGGTCCAAGAGCTGGTCCAAGTCTGCTGGGTCTGTCTTGGCCAGTTCGTACTATCATGACACAAGGCGAGGCCCAGATGGAGACACAGGAGGCAGATGGTTGGAGTCTTACGATGCGTATTAATCCAAAAGGAGTAGGCAAGAGAATGGTCGTGGACAGGCAAAAGGTCAAAACCAGATCAGAGTCCAGGAGGTACAGAGTGGCAGACAGGCTCATGGTCAAGGCAGTCAGAATGGTCAGGCAGGCGGGTACAGAGTCCAGAAACGGTGTCAAAACCGGGATGACTAGAAAAAGGAGAATAACAAAAAGCAGGAGAACGGGAAAAACGCTGGTTGACTTGGAAAAACATACAAGACGAACTGGCACAGAGAGACAGGAAACACAGGGATAAATACACTGGGGAAAATCAGTGACACCTGGAGGGGGGTGGAGACAATCACAAGGACAGGTGAAACAGATCAGAACGTGACACACACAGTCCATCAAATATTATTACACACACTAGTTTATAAGACTCGCTGCCTGATCACGCAAGCTTACATGAATGGTTTGCTACCTCCATCAGTCCAGTATTTGCGAGGACCTATCATGGTTCAAACGCACCAACACAGTTGAGGGCACAACAACACCTCTTCCACCTCAAGAGGCTGAAAATATTTGTCAGATCCTCAAAAGGTTCTACAGCTGCCCTACTGAGAACATCTTTACTGGCTGCAGCACCGTTTGGTACGGCAACTGCTTGGAACCCGACCGTAAGGCACTACACAGGGTAGTGCGTACACCCCAGTACATCACTGGAGCCGAGCTCCCTGCCATCCAGGACCTCTATACCGGGTGGTGTCAGAGGAAGGCTCTAAAAATTGTCAAAGACTCCAGCTACCCAAGTCATAGACAGTTCTCTCTGCTACCGCACTGCAAGCGGGTCTGAGACCACAAGGCTCCTGAACAGCTTCTACCCTCAAGCCATAAAACAGTTAATCAAATGGCTACCCTGACTACTTACATTGACCCTCTTTTTATTTGCACTGACTATGTTGCACCGGCTCTATGCACACTCACTGGACTCTACCCCCCCCCACACACACCACACAGACACACTATTCACATACGCTGCTTCAACTCTGTTTATTATCTATCATGATTGCCTAATCACTTTTACATATTACATCTACTACCTCGTACCCCTGCACATTTACTTGGTACCGGTACTCCTTCTATATATTTTCCTTACTTTTTAACTCTGCATTGTTGGGAAAGGGCTAAGTGAGCATTTCACGGTAAAGTCTACACCGGTTGTATTCGGTGCATGCGACAAATACAATTTGATTTTACGATAACCTGCTATATCCATTGCAAAGCCTATGATATATATTTTCTAACATCTAGGAAATATCAATTCCATGTTCCGATTATAATAAATGTTAGGCTCAAAATATATTGAAATGTAAAATTTAAATTGTAAATGACATGTCCCTTAAATTTTCAAGGAAAGCTGGCCAATATATTTAAAGATACAGTACACATGCATTTGCCAGTTGTAGTTCAAATAAGTTATATGGCAAGTTGACTCAAGTTCAACTGCTCCCAGGGCACTGTGGTATATCAATGCGTTCCGATGACTGATTTCTGGGAACGGTACCGACCTTCTGTCCAGCAGAAGCCATGAGACTCAACGGCTGAACCAGCTGCTTAAACACATGGATGCAATTAAAGCAGAGCCGTATGGTCGTCAAACCAAACCAACAGTCTATTATTGTTAGTTTAAAGGGAGGTGGAAAGAGGTTTTATATGGCTGGTTTATTTTGTATCATCCAGATTTCAATGTCATACATTGAAAATAAATGATTCCTGATATGATCATCAAATGTTATAGGATTTAGGGAAATATTATATTAAATGTATTATAAACAAGTTCATTCAGTAAGCTTTTTTTATCCTGCTATACCAGGCATTTTGTTTCCACATTTTTAAAAGTAGTATAGCGATCATTGCAGTTCTATACGTTTTATTAGGCCCTACATAATTGTGTAAAAGCAATGGGGGAAAAAATCATAATCATAATCCACAATTAGTTTATGATATTGTCCCCCAACAGATCCTTTCCATGTTCTGAGAAAACAGAAGACATACATATTACATTTCATACATGTGTTAAGATCAGTTTTCAGATAGAAACAGGTCTACCCATGATGAGTCACTGATAATGACGAGTGCTAGGTAGCTGGAATGGTTGTGTTTGTGGATGGAGTGTAAAAGATGAAATCATTAGTTTACAGTGAGAGCATGCTGTAGTGAAGGTATGTTGTTCTCTCCAGGGTACCTCTCTGACTTTCATTAGAAAAACAAGACACGCATACACACACACACACATTCCCTTTATTTGTGATTGATTTATTTGTAATTTTTTTGACTGTACTAGTTGCATTCTGGTTAATTCACATTTAAAAAGCAGACATCATCCAGTTTCACTGAAATTGATCATTTTTACAATAACCGTTAGGTCCATAGATTGGAAAATCCAATCAAACCATTGTTTTTCTCAACTTTATTTTGTTTTATGTCTTTTTATTTTGTAATTACAAAAAAGAAAATATGTAACAATAATAATAAAAAGGAGGAAAACGCAGAAATATTACGACTGGCAAACAATCACAACACAGCACAAGTACCTAGTTACTGCAAGGTACAAAACGAAAGAAGAAAACATATGCAAAGAAAAAGGAGAAAAGATTTGGCACCTCTGAAGTTTGATACAAGAAGCAACAGAGGCCGAGGGAAGCATTTCTAGAGACTAAAATCAGACAGAGGCGTTTATTTTTCTCTCCCGTTTTTTCTTTTGTTAAAAAAAACCTCACAACCAGGAAGCAGGGATGATAAAAAATACTGCACGTACAATACCTTTTCTCTCCTTCATATCCTTTTTCTCTCCGTTTCTTTTTTAATAGCATATCCCATTAATATTCATTCCCCACTGCTCGTAATAGCTGCGCCTGGTGGCGGAATCCTTAGAGTTTTACATGTGAGTAGCAAATGACACTTTGATTGGCTGTGATGTTGAAATGGTCCTCCCCCACCGGGCCTGGGTCGGGGTTCTGGGCTGAGCCGGGAGTCCTGCCGGGCCCAGTCTCAATGCGCGTGCTGGCTCAGTGTGTGGTTCTGGAAGGGAAGAGAGGAGAGGAGAACACATGAGGAGAGAAATAATAAGCTACGTGCCCACACCTCCGAGCCCCCACAGCCACCTAACCCCCTCACGCTATCCCTATCTTTATACACAACCCTCGTGTCTGTCTGTCCGTCCATCGGATGGCCCCAGCCTCCTGTAACATGAACTACCTGCTCTCCACACACACACACACACAATTTCTATTTATCTTACATAGAGCTGCAGATAAACACAACAGTCATATTATATTAATCCATGGCAACATGAAACAATGATTTGTTTATTCAGATTTATGAGGCATGCATCCCTTCTGATATTCTTATAAATATTTGAAAACACCATCTCAATACCTTATGAGGCCCACATTCCAACTGCTCTCGAGCGCAACCCATAAATTCATAATAAAAACCCACAAAACACCTTTATAAACTAAATTCACAACACCCCCAGAAACAACTGCAGGAGCTTAGATTCTATGCACACCTCAACCAGAGGGTATAACTTCACAAACCAAACCAGATATGATGTGAAGAGTTAAATTTTCAATCACAGCAGATATGGGGCTCCCAGAGGCTTGTGTGTTAGGGAGATTTCTGGTAGGCTGGCTGGTTCCTCTGCGCTCTCCCCTGGACCATAAACCCAATTCCCAGGGAAAGCTCAGCAATCATCCCCCTCTTCCCGCTAAAAGCTGCTTTCCAAGATTAATCTCTCACAGAAAGATAGGCCCATGTTTTTGTGCACCACTATGAAAAAAGAAAAGGGGGGAAAATCTGTAGGATTAAACATGGTTTTCCGTTGATAAATACTTATTCTTATTCTTTGGGCCTTATCTTGGTGCGCATATTTTGCACACGACTGTTGGCAGAGCCAGGCTGCACTAGTTCAGCAGAGGAGGCCAAGCGCCCAGTCCAGGTCTTAAAGCCTTCAACTGTCTGATTGCAGCCCTTCAGAGCCAGTCTTTCTTTTTCTCTTTCAGTCTCTCTTGCTCTTTCCCTCCCTCTTTTCCTAAGCCCCTCCCCCACGTATGTGAGCAAGAACACGCACAAGGGAGGCTCTCCAGTGAGGAGCCGTATCTCACTGGGAGCCACTGACCCCATTATGAGAGCAAACCACTTCTCTCTCTCTCTGAGACACACCGCCTGCAGTTCTGCCCCCCTCCAGCAGAGGTCAGGATTGGCTCTCCCTCTGCCTGCTTCTGCTGTTAGTCAGACCACAACAGCCTGGAGAGCTCCAGCCAGAAGGGAGGAGGAACATTTTAGACAAAACAGAATACTAGATCTGGATTTCATCATCATCACGTAAATGCATGTCAGTTGTATCTGTGCTTTTTGTTTACTTTGTCCTTCTGTGACCGCAAATGGCACGCATTTTTTGGATGCGGCCTCGTCTTATCTTAGTAAGGGAATGTGTTTATGTGTGTGTGTGAGAGGGAGGGAGAGAAAGAGAGAGAGAGAGCGGGAGTGAGTGAGTGCATGTTTCCCCCAAGGTTTCCAGGGTTTTGCTGGTATGTATTGATTTGCAGAAGGATGGGATTGAGAGGCAGCGGCTACTCCCTTGGGTCCCGGGTTACACAAGCACCGCAGTGGCCTGATGGAAACAGCACAGCTAGGGAGAGCAGAGGAGAGCAGGGGAGGAAGTAGCCACACAAACACCCTCACCTACACTGCTGCACATTCCACAGGATGGACACGCCGTTTCACAGACACACACAAACCCGCACGCACACACACACACCGAGTAGCACTTGTTTAATTTGTTAATCAGTGTTAACATACACACTGTGATGCTGGTCTTCGTTAGCGCTCTTCATTTGAAAGCGTCGTCGGGGGCAGGAGTATTGATCACGCCGCAGGCGATCGATGGTGCGAATGGTGTGCGTCTCTGAATCTGATAATGACTCTCAGTGTGACATCAGTCCTTTGCAGCTGTAATTGATATATTCTCCAGGATGAGGAGATCAAGGGCTCTGCTCTTTAAACAAGTGGAGACTGGAGACGGAGACCAAAAATACACCCCGTCATCTCACAGAGGAACAAAAGAATCACCCCAATACAGTACCTGACAAACTATCACTTCAACTCGTACAACCTTAAGAACCAATAAAGACAGTAATTGATCCTGAAACAACCTCCTCCTCCCTGTCTTGGACCACATCTCTGGCCAACTCCACATTACAAACATCTAATCACAGCCAAGACAAAGACATCTAATGTACAAGAAAACCTAGCCACTGTACTAACAAAGGCAAGACATCACTGACAGTGTTATCCCTTTGTATTGTACCATCAAACTAAATGGAGAGAGCCTGCTCTCATGTCACCGTGTAGCAGGGGGACACTGTGTGATGCATGGAACAGCGCCCCTCTGCAGGGGGAGGTTATGCAGTGGGCAGAACAGCCCCTCACTGCTCAGTCAATATCTACGCTGTCATTGTTTTCCTAAACTGGTTATAAAAGAGAGGCTAAATCCTGCCGAGCTGTGGGCTCATGGGAAATATGGCCCAGTCGCATTACTAATGCAGAGACTGCTGCACACACACGGGAAGGGAGGGGTGGAGGGGGGCAGGAGATAAAGATAAAGGAAAATCAAATCTATGTTTCCAACACGGTGCTTTTTCTAACCATGTTAACAACGCGTGAGAACCTGGACAGGGCTGCCATCATGTCACTTTCAATAAGGTGTCTGAGGCGCCGACGCAAGGCCCCCTGGCCCCTCCCAGCTCCTGATTTTGTGGCGCCCCCTGGGGAGCAGGGAGACTCAAACATGTCAGTTCACTAGGCGTCCTCTAGCAAACACAGGAATCAACTGTTCTGTACACCAGGGGTTGGAACCGGTTCAGGGAACAGAACCGAAAACTGGAAAATAACATTTTTCAAGGAACAGAATCAGAACTGGGAACGAAAGTAAATCATTTTTTTCAGTCTCACAAAAAATGCAACAAGGTGCCTATGCAAAGCCCTCACTCCGTCACTCAAAAACAGTGTCTGCCTGCCAGCTGAAAATCTTTGGCAGTGTGTGTGCAGGCAACCTGCCCTTTCCTCTCCGAAGCATAAGCTACTGTAGCCTGCTGACGTTACATAAAGCTACTGTATTCGCAGACGTTACATAAAGCTACTGTAGCCTGCTGACATTACATAAAGCTACTGTAGCCTGCTGACGTTACATAAAGCTACTGTAGCCAGCTGACGTTACATAAAGCTACTGTAGCCAGCTGACGTTACATAAAGCTACTGTAGCCTACTGACGTGACATAAAGCTACTGTAGCCTACTGACGTGACATAAAGCTACCGTAGCCTACTGACGTGACATAAAGCTACCGTAGCCTACTGACGTTACATAAAGCTACCGTAGCCTACTGACGTTACATAAAGCTACCGTAGCCTACTGACGTTACATAAAGCTACTGTAGCCTACTGACGTTACATAAAGCTACTGTAGCCTACTGATGTTACATAAAGCTACTGTAGCCTACTGACGTGACATAAAGCTACCGTAGCCTACTGACGTTACATAAAGCTACTGTAGCCTACTGACATTACATAAAGCTACTGTAGCCTACTGACGTTACATAAAGCTACTGTAGCCTACTTACGTTACAAGCGTGATTCAGAAATTAGGGAGAAATGTTTCATTAGAGAAGAATGGATTTTTTCAATGCTAATTACGGACATTATTTATCACGTTTCACATTGGATTTATTAACTACTAAAAGGTAAGATGTGTTATAAATTCAGGTGCCGCTCTGCACACACACACTTGTTAGCTAGCTAGCTCTGGTCCAACTTATAGCCAACTCTCAGAAGTTCAAAAAAATTCAAAGTTCCTCCATAGAAGCTGCTTGAAAATAAGGATGTAGTTACTCAGTGATGTATTGGAGTTTCCTCAAACAGAAGGCTTTGCATTTAGGCCAAAAAGTGTGTGTTCCTTTGCTCTGTTTTTTTTTGCAGTATTACTTTAGTGCCTTGTTGCTTACATATGCATGTTTTGGAATCATTTTATTCTTCTTTTGACTGTCATTTAGGTCATTATTGAGTCACTACAATGTTGTTGATCCATCTTCAGTTTTTTTTCTTCCAATCACAGCCATAGCAGTTTTAAAATCACCAATGGCCTCATGGTGAAATCCCTAAGCAGTTTCCTTCCTGCAGAATAATGACTGTATCTTTGATGCATTTAGGTGGTTTAATACATCATCAATAGCATCATTATTAACTCGACCATGCTAAAAGATATATCCAATGCCTGATTTGTTATTGTTACCTATATACCAATTACTACCCTTCTTTATGAGGCTTTCGAAAAGCTCCCTGGGCTTTGTAGTCAAATCTATGCTTGAAATGCAATACTTGACTGAGCGACCTTACAGATGTTGCATGTATGGGGGACGGAGGAAGAGGTAGTCATTCATAAATCATTTCAACCCCTATTATTTCACACAGTGAGTGCATATATGATTATGTGATCTGATAAACAAAGGGTGTGAATACTTATGCAACGACTATATTTGAGTTATTACATTGGTATTCATCTGGGAGAGGCTCCACTCTTAAGACGCTAGCCTGTCCCTCTCTGATCTGTTTTTAACACAAAATTAAAAATCACCTTTGCCGCCCGGTGCACTCTAGTGTGCCTTATTTTTAGACTGCTGACAGTCTTCCAAGGGCCGGAGACTAACAGATGGGCTGTCTTAAAGCTTCATATGTTCCCAGGTTTTCACCTCCGAGAGACAGGAAACTCACTGGGGAGTGCGCTACAAATAAACGCCCCCCCTGCCCTCCCCCCGTATTCCCTCTTTCCTCCCCCCGCCTCTCCTTAACCCCCCAACCCACCCAATAAATGTGCCCGTTCTCCAGACATGTCCTGTTTCACCATCCTTCCCCCTGGCCCCCACCCTGTCACCCAAGGGGGACTTCCCCTCCCCTGCTGCTATCCTTCAGTAAAGCCAAGCTCAGACTCAGAGACGAACACATCCAAAAGACTTACACACACAAAAACTCACAGAACTGGCTAGCCATAAGACAAAACCACATAGAAACACACTAACCTAGTTAGACCTACTATAACATCCTAGTTGAAATAGCTTAAGATGAATTACAGAAAATAGGCCTGATTCAGCTGGTGCCAGTAATGAGTCTCTCCTTGGCCTACACAGCTATGGGGTTCAGTCTCTCATCATCCCCCTGTATAGGCTAACAAAATAACACACCTACCATGACCTCCTGATCCAACTGCTAAAATACAATATGAGTGTTGTGTTAGTGTGTGAGAATATCCCCTCAAATACCTATTGGTTTATATACACAATATGATAAGAACATGTGCACTTATATACACAATATGATAAGAACATGTACACTGATATACACAATATGATAAGAACATGTGCACTGATATACACAATATGATAAGAACATGTGCACTTATATACACAACATGATAAGAACATGTACACTTATATACACAACATGATAAGAACATGTACACTGATATACACAACATGATAAAAACATGTACACCCAGAGAGAGAACAGAGAGGGGGCCTGTGGCTGTACAGGCTCTATGGGGCGTAGTGGAGTGCCTAGTGCCAGATGAGCTCAGGGGCCCCAGACGGACTGTGCCATGGGTGACAGAGTACAGAGAGACATGCAGTGCTACTCTCCCATTCACTCTCCCAGCCCGCCCGGCCTGATCACTAAAGCACACTCCCATTCCCTTTCCGTGTCACTGTCATAACAGACCCAATCCCCACAGGTCCCCAGGGAGCCCGCCAATTTGATTACAATGCACCCTAAACTGAGAGGGAAAGCTAAGAGTAGGGAACAAAAGTGCACAGAGAGGGGTGAGGGGAGGGGTTTGATGTGGTGCGCTTTGTGGAGTCACAACTATGATCACCCAGAGGGGAGAGAGAAAGCGAGGGAAATTGAGAGAGCGAGAGAGAGAGAGGGATGGGAATATTTTTAGAGGAGAGTGTGAGGAAGGGTTGATGGTGCGACTGTGAGCTGTCAGTGGTGTGTGTGATTTATAGAGTGTGTTTGTGTCAGCCTCCAGCTGCTGAACGGAGAACATCAGGGTGTAAAAGACCCCATCCTGTGTGTTCTCTATGATGGAGAGGGAGAGATGGAGAAAGAGAAAGAAAGAACAGACCATTACCAAACCACCAGTGTGGTGATGTATGATGTTGATCTAGTGATGTAATCCACATCTTTGTGGTTGATCAGATCAGATCACAGCGTAACCACGTCTCTACACTGTTTAGTGCCAGGAGAACCCACTCAGGGACAATAGCCCGGCTCATACGTCACTGTCACAGCCATGACAGTTCCGGTCCTGTTTTGGCATGAGTGGAACGACACCGCACCATACAGCGCTAGTCCTGTACCGTGACAACACTTCTCAGTTAAACTGTCATGTCTGACTAGGGACGATGCTTTGCTCTGTGGAGGCAGACACACTGAAACAGGGACAGGTTCCAGGAGGAGAGAACTGCCCCCCTTCCGTTCCTCCTTTCCCCCTCACTTTCTCTCCTCTATCTCTCTTTCTCTGATAGAATACAAATCATGGACCGTAACAGACAAATAAAGAGAAGGGATGGAGAGGGTAAGAAGAGATAAAATAGTTGATTCAATCCCGATGGATCTCCCTCCTCTTTGTCCCAGCCTTCCTCTCCCACTTCCACGCTGGCCCCTAAATTATTCAATTTCTACCAGACACCTCATCTCTCCGCGCATCAGGGCAGCCGTGGTCTCCCTCGCTCTTCATATCACTTAAGTAGGGTTGTTTCATGAGGGGGAGGTTTGTGGCAGAATCTCTATGGGGAATGCGTATGTGCGTGTGGGTATTATGCAGGGTGTCATTGGATCTTTAGTCAACAACCCTTACTCACAGAGTCCCTTTCAGAGGCTTGGAGCAAACAATGCATGCACACACATACATACACACACCATGGTAAGACGACAGGATGTGGATGTCTTGATTCCCTCAGAAGATTAGCTCACCCCACGTCGAGCGTTTTCATTGGAATTCACCACACTCAAACAAAACACACAGAAACAGGTAAACAACTTAAACACATCCTGGGGCTGAGGATGTGCGGGACGACAGTATGTTCCTGCTCCGTCCCCTCAGAGGTCTGCAGGTTGTTCCATGTTCTATGCTGAGGTTGTTCTCACCCCCTTCAATCCTCGTTCCAAGCACGACTCAAAATCCCTGTTCTCACCTCCTCAAGTGTTGTTGCTGTACAAGTAATGTGATTATTGAGATGAAAAAGACAGTACCATTGATACCCTGACCACAGCTTCACACCACTGCCTGACCACTAGACCAGTGTAGGCTACCACAGTGGACCATAGTGTTCTGCTGTGCAGCTCAGACAGACAGGTATGCCAAGCCAGACAGCTGTATCCTGTATGTGGTGCATGCAGTCCCTAGACTCTCTGAGCTGGCCAATCAGCTACTGGGAGGGAGCGGGGGGCGGTGGGGAAGGGAGGTCTGCAGAGAGCCCCCCTGGTCCCCATTCTAATAACATGGAGCGACACTCTGCACAGCGGGGCAGCTGGGACTCAACCAGACACCGCCACTGGGACACCTAGATCAAATCTTGCCTCCACACTGTGGCACGCCATGGTGATCAAACTAAGAACTCCCCAGCCACCTACACACATATCCAAAAACATATCCTTAGTTCAGAGAGACACACTACAATATTGACACACTGTAGCGTAGCTACGGCAGCGAGCAAAGACAAGGACTATCAAAGAAAACACTACTTAGACTCCATAGCGCACGCATTCTAAAACAGACACATTTCCTAATGTGAACATACACGAGGCTAACAAAGACACTGCTCAGTGCACAACTTATCCAATCAAACAAGGCAGACAGAGAGATCAGACACTGCATGTTAATCGTGTGCCTCCATGTTCTCTGCATCTCTGCTCTAAGACCCAAACCCCAGCTCTTACCATTATAAGAGCATTGTGTGAGAATGCACTGCACTCAAATATTCAACACTTTCGGATTGTAGAGGGAGGAGGAATCAACAAACAAACAAGCCAGAGGACCCCCCCCCTCCCTCCCTCCCCTCATTCCCTCCAATTCTAAACTGCTGACTGGAGTTAAATATTTACTAGTGCTAAAGGAAATAGTGTACACACATGCCAACAGAGGGGGTGTGCTGGCCTGGGTGGGGAGTGCCAGCGCCCCCCTGAGGGTTGAATTAACCAGCATAGTGTAAAGCTCAGCCATGTCGTCAGCCAATGACAGCAGACCACGGAGGGGTGAAGGCTGGAGTGGGAGAGGAGGGGTGAAGCTCTAAGGCACCTGGGGGGAGACAAACAACAACCACAAAAAAGCCAAGTCTCTGAAGTTTCCAGTAAAGGAATCCAGATCTGGCAGGCTGGGTATAGCAGTGCTGATCAGGGACAATAAGCATCACTTATTTACCGGCTTACGTCTGTACTATTTATGGGGCACTGGGGAGAGGCACAAAGGACGAGAGGAGAGAGGAGCTGAGAGGGGCTGAAATATGCATGGGGGCTGGTACATATGGGACTAGGATAGAGAGGAAGAGAAAGAGAGGGAGGCAAAAGCAGGAGAGTTCAGAAAAGTAAGGGAGATGGGGTAGGTGGCCATGAGGGAGAGAGGATGATGCAGTGACGTGTCCCACCAAAGGCTCGTGGGAAGGCTGAAGGATTAAAGGAGGGTGGCCCTGGGTGGGCACTCAGAGGGCTGGGGTAGGGAACCCCAAGCAGGGCACAGCCCAGACAGGCCAGCCAGCTATCCATTCAGACCTCATTAAACACAAACACCACAACAACCAGCCTCACCACTAACCTCAACGACCAGCCCACATCCCCCACTCAGACCACTCCATCTCCCCCACTTAGACCTGCTCCTCCTGGGGACAGGCAGAGCGGTGGGCTGGCGGGTGAGGGTGGTTAGTAGGAGTCAATGCTCAGATATGGAACAGGGCCAGGAAATGGAAGAAGGATTCACACTCAGGCCCATCAGAGGATGCTGCTGTGGCCATGTGAGTGTGGTGTTCCTAGCTTGGTGATGGAGTGAAAAATACTTATTATTGACGGTGTGACCCGGTCAGGAGGGGAGAGGTGTGGTCAGGATGGAAGGAAGGGAGGAAAATGGAGGAGTGTGGAAAGGTGGAGAGGGACGAGAGGGGGCCGTGCCACACTGTGCGATCGGCTGGTGTTTATCTCTCAGTCGCTCGGCCTCGGGGTGAGGCAGACAGTGACCGACAGGGTCCAGCGCTCCTCCTGCTGCTAAATGGACTGACCGGCCATATGCCCACTGCCGCCCGGCCCTACATCACTGTCACGGAAGGGGGCTGGTCTGGGGCTTGAGGGCTCTGTGGACCAGTCAGGAGATTTAGGTCATAGCCCCAAAATGGAGCCATTGATATTATTTGGACATTAAGCTCAAAGCTCACTCCCAGGGCTAGCATACACACACACACACACTCTCCTCTACCATCCACCCTATTGGAGCCACATGAGGAAGAGCGGGAGGGAGGGTGTGGTAGTAGCAGGCGGCTGGGTGGGTCCATCCTCCAGCCTGTAGCTCATTGCTCAGGATGATGGATCCAGCCACAGGCAGGGCAGAATAAAGCTGACCCCAGCTGCCCACTGGACCCACTCTTGAGTGAGTTATACAGAGCTGGGTCCTCCTCGATCTGTCTGGACCCTAACGACCCAACATGGCCAGAACCCTGCCAGGACAGAGTGGGAGGAGGGAGGAAGGAGAGGAGGGGACGGAGGGAGTAAAGGAAGTCACCCTGATGGAGGGGAGGGGTGGCTGGATCTGGACATTATTGTGTGTCAGTGTCTTCTGTGTCTAAAACAGAACGAGGTAGTATAAGTGTGGGTTTCTATATATATATGTGTATGTATATATATAGTATCACTGTATCACAATTCCAGTGGGTCAGAAGTTTACATACACTAAGTTTAATGTGCCTTTAAACAGATTGGAAAAATTCTGAAAATGATGTCATGTCTTTAGAAGCTTCTAATGGGCTAATTGACATCATTTGCGTCAATTGGAGGTGTACCTGTGGATGTATTTCACGGCCTACCTTCAAACTCAGTGCCTCTTTGCTTGACATCATGGGAAAATCAAAAGAAATGGTTCATCCTTGGGAGTAATGTCCAAACTCCTGAAGGTACCACATTCATCTGTACAAACAATAGTATGCAAGTATAAACACCATCGGACCACGCAGCTGTCATACTGCTCAGTAAGGAGACGCGTTCTGTCTCTTAGAGATTAACGTACTTTGGTGCGAAAAGTGCAAATCAATCACAGAACAACAGCAAAGGACCTTGTGACGATGCTGGAGGAAACAGGTACAAAAGTATCCATAGTAAAACTAGTCCTATATCGACATAACCTGAAAGGCCACTCAGCAAGGAAGAAGCCACTGCTCCAAAACCACCATAAAAAAGCCAGACTACGGTTTGCAACTGAACATGTGGCCAAAGATCGTACTTTTTGGAGAAATGTCTTCTGGTCTGATGAAACAAAAATAGAACTGTTTGTCCATAATGACCATCGTTATGTTTGGAGGAAAAAGGGGGAGGCTTGCAAGCCGAAGAACACCATCCCAACCGTGAAGCACCGGGGTGGCAGCATCATGTTGTGGGGGTGCTTTGCTGCAGGAGGGACTGCTGCACTTCACAAAATAGATGGCATCATGAGGGAGGAAAATTATGTGGATATATTGAAGCAACATCTCAAGACATCAGTCAAAGTTAAAGCTTGTTCGCAAATGGGTCTTCCAAATGGACAATGACCCCAAGCATACTTCCAAAGTTGTGGCAAAATAGCCTGAGGACAACCAAGTCAAGGTATTGGAGTGGCCATCACAAAGCCCTGACCTCAATCCTATAGAACATTTGTGGGCAGAACTGAAAAAGCGTGTGCGAGCAAGGAGGCCTACAAACCTGACTCAGTTACACCAGCTCTGTCAGGAGGAATGGGTCAAAATTCACCCAACTTATTATGGGAAGCTTGTGGAAGGCTACCCAAAATGTTTGACCCAAGTTAAACAATTTAAAGGCAATGCTACCAAATACTAATTGAGTGTATGTAAACTTCTGATCCACTGGGAATGTGATGAAAGAAATAAAAGCTGAAATAAATCATTCTCTCTACTATTATTCTGACATTTCACTTACAATAAAGTGGTGATCCTAACTGACCTAAGACAGGGCATTTTTACTAGGATTAAATGTCAGGAATTGTGAAAAACTGAGTTTAAATGTATTTGGCGAAGGTGAATGTAAACTTCCGATTTCAACTGTATATATAAAGTATGTGGTTGCGCAACGTGGACTCGGGTAGACGTAGCATAGTAAACGAAAATCCAAGACACTCAAATTAGTATCATATGTTTCATTTGGTATGCAATAATTTGTGAATGTCCATCATCCATTTCGGATGATATGTTACGAATTACAATTCGTGCTATGTTACGAATTTGCGATGTGGCTAACATTAGCTAGGCCTGGGGAAGGGTTAGCTAACAAGTAGCTAAACAGTAGTAAGTACTTGCAAAGTTGCTAATTAGCTAAAATGCTAAAGCTGTCCGTGATGAGATTAAAACACGCAGCCTTTAGGTTGTTAGACGTTCAAGTTATACGCCCACCTATTGACCCCAACCAACCACCCTCCTTTCGTTTTTGCCTTAAGTAACCATCTTATGTAACCATACCATCGTAACATATCATACTAAATGGAGTGTCCCTGATTTTCGTTTACTGTGTTACATCTAGTCTATGAGACCAGGCTCGTCAGGGGAGGTGTGTGTGTGTGTGTGTGTGAGTGTGTGTGTGCGCTCACCAGAGAGCCTAGCCCAGCTTCTAGACAGAGATTGTACAGTATACTGTGTCTAGCATAACACTTGTATAACACTTGCAAGTTATTTGCCAACCTGTGTCTGGGCCTGTTTGGCGATGCTTTTCTCACGTCCCGAAGCTATAACCATAAATCGGTAGATGGTTCTGATTGGGAGGTCGTCGTCTGCATCGCCGAGCGGTGCAGAGGAAATCATTTAATCCAAATTGTTAGATTCTACCACCCCCTCCAAATCAAAACCAAAACATGGATTCCATGTTGTGTTCTCACTTTGCGCACACACCAGTCTGTGTTTCACACCTGTTTGTCTAGCTAATCAGCCTTGCAATGTGCACCATGCTGCCCCAGAGGGGAAGTAGAGGAAACGTGTGCGTGCAAAGCGAGAACAAAACATTGCCATCCATATGAGATGTAGATTTTGGGAGGGAGGGTAGCATCTAAACACTGGGTTTCATTGTTTTCTGATCAAACGGCAACGCTCCACCAGAATGTCTACCCTTATGGATGTAGCTCCGGGCGCGGGACACATGCTGCTGCGCAGGTACAGTCATTTGACCAGGAGTTATCATCTCGAATGCAGTCGCTATGGAATGCCCTTAGACCGCATCTCATGAATTCATTAAATGATTAATCAGAGGTCTAATATTGGGTTACAAAGAACCCAGCAGGAGAGCTGATTGATTAGCAGTGCACTGGGTCCAATCATGCCCATAAGGAAGTTACACATTTTCTCTTCAAATCATTAATCATCAACCATACCACGAAACATGTTCAGGTATATCCTGAGCCCAAGACTGCAATGGAATCCTGTTAGTGAAGACCATAAACCAAGGTAGACAAAAATATTGATAACCTGCTTACTCCATTAGAAGCAATTATTATTGAAGTCAGATCATATGATTTCAGATTATATTATTGAAGTCAGATCATATGATTTCAGATTATATTATTGAAGTTAGATCATATGATTTCAGATTATATTGTTTGAGTGGTGCCTGGCAGAAATGCTGCATGGCGCTGAGAGATTACATCAGTCTGTGTCTATATGTAGTTAGTACTGACCTGGAGCTCAGTCTGAAAGAAGAACTTCTGTGGACACTGGGAGCAGTCGTAGATCTTGTCCTCCTGACCGTGGACGGCAAAGATGTGCTGCTGCAGCTTATTGGCCTGGACAAAGACTGGGGGTGGGGAAAAGGAGAGTGCGTGTTAGATTATTGGTTTCGGATGAAAAAGACCGGTGACAGGGCAGAGCTATGCTAAACAGTGAGCTAGGTTACTGAATGAACTATGGAGGAAAAGTGGGAATCTGTCGCTCTCCGTGCAAATACAGAGGCGAGGGAAAGCCACTCATTGCACTAAAACAACAACTTCAACAGCGTAAATATAAATATAAAGAGAAAAGAGCGATGACAGGGAGGAGATTAGATATGGAGAGATGGGGAGGCAGCCGGGTTTTTTCTGTTTTGTTTCAGTAAACTTAAGTTTGGAGAGTCTGAATTATTAACCCTCCCCAAAGGAGCAGCATCCCCTTACTTATTCATAACCCGCACAGGAATAGAGTTCAACTTTTAAAAAAGAGTGCTGTGTACCTGTGGGGGAAGGGAGTGAGGGTGGGGGGAGAACACAACCAAACAACTATTGAGAGGGAGGGAGAGTGAGAGAGAGGGAGACGGGGGGTCCCTTCATGGTCTGAGCTTCTGATGCAGACAGACTAACAGAAACCGACAAACAGACAGACATATAGCAGGTAGACTCTGACAGACAGCGAGAGGTTGGGATGTCGAATTTCTAGAGAAACATACAAAAAAGCAGACAGGCAAACAGGAAGTAAGAGAACAGACAGAAGACAATGGATAAAGACAGACAACATTTAGTCTCAGCTGCGGTCAGCCATGTCTGTGTCTCAGTCTATAATGATTTCTGATTCCCACTGCGGAGCTGGAAGTCCAAAGTGACTTTGAGCCTGCTGCCTGGAGAGGTCTGGCTGCTTAACTCGGAGGACACGTACATGGGGCCTTTAAAACAGCCGGACGGCCACAGAGGATTAGTTTCCCTTCTCTTTCAACCTGCTCTTTATTCTCTGACCTCTCAGGGCCTTTCTGATCCGGGGCACAGCAGACACAGGGGACGACGGCCAAGCCTGAAGAACCTTGAGCCGCTCTGCTTGGCCTGTTAGTCCTGGCTACACCTGGCCAGCCCTGTGCCGGTTCCCTGTGATGGTCGCTGTGACTGTGCCTGTGACTGAATCATGCCAACTGTGGCTGGGCTAGTCTCTGTGCTAGTCCAACCCTGCCCAGTGTCTATGGCTGTGACTGAGTAGAGCTGACCGTGTGACGGGGAGTCTGGCCTACTCAAGGGGGACATCTCACCAGGTTGCACCATGGGTAAATAAGCTCTAATTAACTTTCCCATCAGCACGACAGGACTGTTAAAGGACCAGAGTTCTCCATCTCAGACGCACAGAGTTGACCTCTGTGGAACATCTCTGCTAGGTCTACTGCGGGCTTGGCTATTTGTCATAATATTTTCACCATCTTGCACAATGGAATTGATTCCAATGTATGGAGTGAGCTTTTTCTATCTTGGCTAATTACTACATGGACTTCCATGTCTTTCCTGAGACAGGACTTCTCTCCAACCCAACTCTTGACCTCCCACTGAACTGATTGTTGATACAGTTCAATTCAGTAGTGGAGGAGGTGGACTACATGTTACCACAGGAAGGGGGTATACGGTGGAAGGTATGGAGAGAGGAATAAGGAGATGTGGAGGATTTATCTGGGTCTATGTATTAGCATCTCTGCTATTCAATGGGCGACAAAGTGCAGTGCAACTTTGTGTGTGGGCCTGCAGATCTAGTGGAACATGTGTTCATATCGTGTCTCTGTGTGTATGTTAATGTTGGTCAGACACTCAAGCACCTTGACTGCCCTCCACCTGGCCCCCCTCTGAGGCTCCACCCCGACCCCTCACCTGTGAAGCAGACGGGACACTTGAAGGTGCCGCCCATGCCCTCGAAGCTGTGCTCGATCAGGTGACACAGGAGCTTGGCCGGAGAGTCAAACATCTGGTTACACAGCTTGCACTCGTGATTGATGCCTTCCTCTGTAAAAGAAGAACACACCATACAACAAGGAGGGTCAGAGAGTGAAGGTGGGGATAAACATATTATACACAGACATTATCGTCAAACACACACACACACACACACACACACACACACACTCTCACTCATACACAAACACAAAAGGAAAAGTGTAAGCTCATGTCCAGGTAAGTTTGTGTACTAAAGTATAGCAGTTCAATTCAATCATTGCCGCTCTCCTGCCGGTCTGCTCATGCTGCAGCACGTTGCACAGCTCCAACACATGCGTGTCCCTCTGCCTTGGCCACAATGTCCCTGTCACAGAGCCCAGAGAGGGATACCATGATCCTGCACTAACAAGTCCAGTCTGAATCCTACTGAGAGAGGGCTGTCCGTCCTTCCTTGCGTCTTTCCCTCCATCCTCTCCAGATCTGGCCTGTGTGACCGGCCCACTCCCCCCCTCCCCTTCTCCCAGTGCCTCTTCTCTCCCGGCCGGTAATTGCCTGCCACCCCCAGTGGTCTGGGCTATGTGCCCTCCCCCTGCTCGCCGCTCTATTTTAAGCCTGCATGAATGCCATCAGCGGCCCCCTCCGCCGTGGGACAGATGAAAGGTGGGCGTTGGGTCCTGGCTGGGTGCCTATGCTCCTGTCTTATCGGCCGAGCGTCACACAGGACCGAGCCGCGCCCGCCCCACGCGCCATCAGATTGCCTCCACTGCGCCCCAATCCTAGCCCCTCGCTGAGTCCCGAACCGTGGAAGACACCGCCGCCGGTCTCTGTCCCCCCTGATGGCAGCCTCCCCTGTCTCCCCTGCCGTCCCACCATAGACAGTCTCCCCCCCATGCCCCGAGGTGCCCCGCTGCTCAGCATCAGGGGCACGCAGGGTTGATAAAGTCTTCAATCAGACATCCCTGACACCCCCGTGACCCCCCCCATACCCAAACCACCTCCACTGATTCCAATCTCCTCTCTGTCTCAAAGGCCTCCACAAGGGTGACTTAATCCCTGTCTGAATGGCTAGGGGAAGGAGGGGGGTGTGGGGGCTGGGTGCGGACGGGGTTTAGGGGGATTGGCGAGGGCACTCCTTTGCTCTGCCCGTCCCTGCTGCTGCTTCCTCAAAGACATCACGTTTTGGTGGGATGCCTTTCGGTCCCAAACCACCCTGAGATGGAAGTTGATTACCATTTAAAATATTAAATTGAGGCAAGATTGAAGCAGCAGGTGAAATTTCTTATAAACCCAGAGACACAGAGAGAGAATCCCTCGGAACTGTCCCTAGCGCCACAACCACAATCAACAGCACCAACTGACCAAAAGAATACTGACCTACAAACACCAACTAACCAATAGAATACTGACTTACAAACACCAACTGACCAATAGAATACTGATCTATAAACACCAACGGACCAATAGAATACTGATCTATAAACACCAACTGACCAATAGATCTAGCATACAGGTCCAAAAGTGAAAACCAAGGTGAAATGAAGGTGAAATGAGGGTTATGTATGGGAGACATTGGGAGAATTGAAGGCATCTATGAGTAAAGAGAGAACTGAGCTCAGTACAGAGAGCAGGGGGATAATTGGGCTGTCTGACAAGGGCCGGGGGCGCAGAGTGAGGGGGCCCAAAGCGTTTGTGTGTGTGTGTCCTACGAAAGTAATGCATTTTCTATGACAAATACAGTGGTTTTGATCAGTGAGTGGGGAGTGTACTCTGTCTGTCCTCCCTTTCAGAGCGTGTCGGGAGGGCTGGTGGGCCGTGCACTGACAGGCACAAAGCGGACTGGGGCTGGGTCGGTTGGGCTGTGTGTGTGTGTGTGTGTGGGGGAGGGAACCATGGAGAGATGACAGGACCCTGAAACATCCTGATGGCCTGCTTTGTGTCTGAGAGAGCATTTGATCCGCGAGACGGCCACACAGCTGCATGGCTGCTACCCCGGGAGGCCCACGCTGGGGCAGGATGGGAGGGAAGGAGAGCAGAGGTTTGGTGAAGGTGAGTCCTGGTAGTTTCACTAAACTAGCACACAAAACCAAACTATATTCAACTTGCAGAAAGTGCATAACATATACAGGAATTACAAATTACTACTGTACTACACTGCTATACAAATCACTGAGGCAGAATATCATACATACAATCCTTATTAGTGGTTGATCGCTTATCTTTGCCATTCTGTGACTATTAGACTACTAGCACCAACCGGTTCAATTGGTTAACCACAAGTAAGAGGTTTCAAGACTTGGCACGTTAGATGAGTGTAGGCATGTTTGGTAGTAGCAGCATACAGAGCAGTCATTAGTATGGCAGAAGGGAGAGGTTAAATAGCTACAGGACATTTCATCCTTCAAAAGGCCCCACTTCAGCTATCTGTCCCACAGATCAGACACAGAGAACAGGAAGAAAGAGTAGGAAAGAAAAGAACGGGGAAAAACACACTGATCTGTTAAGAGGCTTGATCAGTATGCAGAGTGAAGAGAAGAGAGAGTGTGTGAGGGCGAGATAGAGAGAATGGGAGAACATTTTACTCCGATTGAGAGGGAAGAAGAAAAAAAAAAAACTTCCCCACCTCCTAAGGTATGCACCATCTTAATTGAGAAATGGCATGACGCCGCCACATATACACAGAATTACTGATGAGGGCTTGCCAGGACACTAATGGGAAAGAGAGAGGGAGTGGGAGAGCGAGAGAGAGACCGTGTGAGACATGGAAAGGGGATGGGAGAGTGAGGAAAAGAGAGGGGAGAAGAAAGAGAGATACATGGAAAGAAAGAAGGTAAAGGAATACAGACTGAGGTGGACAGAGAGATGGAGGGCCTTGCAGCAATGGAAAAGGAAAGGTGTGAAGAAACAATATTTATGTATTATTCCTAAATTGTTATTCCACCAACTGAACTGGATTCTTATCCTGCACAAACACTGCTGCGGCATGGCGGCTGCCTCTGTTGCAGCTTAGCCAATGTGCTTCCAGCTAATTGACCAGAGGGAGCCAGGTGGCGCCCTGACTCGCAGCCCTCCCCCGGGGACAGTCCCGTCTACACAATCCCCCCCATCATCTCCCCCTGTCGGCTCCTCTCCCCCACCCACCCACAACACCCTGCAGCGTGCACTGGCACACAAATGAGCTCCTTGGTTGGGAGCTGGGCCTCCCCAGGGCCCCGGCCCAACTCCCATCGCCCTACGGCCTAAAACCCGGCCTGGCGATTGATGGCAGGGACGGCAAGAGATACACCAGGGGAGAGCAGAGGGAGGGAGGGCAGGAGGGCTGAGTGGTTGAGGGGGGTGAGATGGAGGTGTTGGGCTCCTCTAGAGGGCTAGCTCAAGGTGTGTTGCCATGGAAACACAGAGGGAGAGGAGGGAGAAATGGAGGCATTCTGAGCTTGACCCATGGTGATGGGGCGGCAATGTGGGCCAGAGTATACACACACACACACCTGCTGCAGAGCTGGAGGGGTCCCAAGAGTTCTCCACCTCTACTCTCCTTCTCAGACACACACACACACAGAATGCTGCAGTGCTGAGGTGATCCCTGGAGCTCCTAACACCCACACATAGACTCTCACGCGCCTTCACTCAATCTCTCTCTGACACAAACATCTTGTTTACACACTAACAAACTCTCCGTCTGCCAGTCCGTTCGTCAGTCATCGCTGTTCACTACTCTACTATCACCAGTTTAGTGACTCTGCTAGTGACTATCCCTCTCTATTCTTCTCTTCATTCCTCTCCCGCTCTCCTGGCCACGGCTATGGTTCACACGTTTCCTATTATCTGTAGTAAATATTTCCGGAGCGCACTCTCTGGCGGCCAAGCGTGATGGAGTCTCCGGCTCCAGATATTTTTGGCAGACGTGGACAGCATATGGAGCTGACCAGCTTGGAATCTCCTATCAGATTACATAACAGTAGGATGCTGGATCTCTCCACCCAGTAGAAACCAACCTTCATGCAAACACACAAACTCTCCTTCCAAAGCACACTAGATACTCACAGCTCCCCCTCACTCACTCCATCATCTCCCCTCCTCTCACCAACTCCCTCCATCAAAATATATATTTTTAAATCTGCTATTCCTTGACTCTAGGAGGTTACTCAGAGGAGGAAGGGGAGGACCATCCTCTTCAGTGAATTTCAGAAAAATGTAAATAGTGAAACATTAACTGTTTTGCAATGAAGGTCTACAGTAGCCGCAACAGCACTGTAGGTTAGCACCTCTGGGTACATTGACTTCAACACAAAATCTAGAAGGCTCATGGTTCTCACCCCTTCCACAGACTTACACAGTAATTATGACAACTTCCGGAGGACATATTTCAACCTATCAGAGCTCTTGCAGCATGAACTGACGTTGTCCACCCAATCAAAGGATCAAATAACTAATATAGTACTGAAAGCATAAGCTACAGCTAGCGAGTACTGCAGTGCATAAAACGTGATGACTAGTTGACTCAGAGAAAGACAATACAGTGGCTTGTGAAAGTATTCACCCCCCTTGGCATTTTTACTATTTTGGGGGGTTTGTATCATTTGATTTACACAACATGCCTACCACTTTGAAAATGTAAAATCTTTTTTATTGTGAAACAAACAAGAAATAACACTAAAAAATTTAAAACTTGAGCGTGCATACAGTGGGGGAAAAAAGTATTTAGTCAGCCACCAATTGTGCAAGTTCTCTCACTTAAAAAGATGAGAGAGGCCTGTAATTTTCATCATAGGTACACTTCAACTATGACAGACAAAATTAGGAAACAAAATCCAGAAAATCACATTGTAGGATTTTTTATGAATTTATTTGCAAATTATGGTGGAAAATAAGTATTTGGTCAATAACAAAAGTTTATCTCAATACTTTGTTATATACCCTTTGTTGGCAATGACAGAGGTCAAACGTTTTCTGTAAGTCTTCACAAGGTTTTCACACACTGTTGCTGGTATTTTGGCCCATTCCTCCATGCAGATCTCCTCTAGAGCAGTGATGTTTTGGGGCTGTTGCTGGGCAACACGGACTTTCAACTCCCTCCAAAGATTTTCTATGGGGTTGAGATCTGGAGACTGGCTAGGCCACTCCAGGACCTTGAAATGCTTCTTCTGAAGCCACTCCTTCGTTGCCAGGCGGTGTGTTTGGGATCATTGTCATGCTGAAAGACCCAGCCACGTTTCATCTTCAATGCCCTTGCTGATGGAAGGAGGTTTTCACTCAAAATCTCACCATACATGGCCCCATTCATTCTTTCCTTTACACGGATCAGTCGTCCTGGTCCCTTTGCAGAAAAAACAGCCCCAAAGCATGATGTTTCCACCCCCATGCTTCACAGTAGGTATGGTGTTCTTTGGATGCAACTCAGCATTCTTTGTCCTCCAAACACGACAAGTTGAGTTTTTTACCAAAAAGTTCTATTTTGGTTTCATCTGACATTCTCCCAATCCTCATCTGGATCATCCAAATGCTCTCTAGCAAACTTTAGACTTGCCTGAACATGTACTGACTTAAGCAGGGGGACACGTCTGGCACTGCAGGATTTGAGTCCCTGGCGGCGAGTGTGTTACTGATGGTAGGCTTTGTTACTTTGGTCCCAGCTCTCTGCAGGTCATTCACTAGGTCCCCCCGTGTGGTTCTGGGATTTTTGCTCACCGTTCTTGTGATCATTTTGACCCCACGGGGTGAGATCTTGCGTGGAGCCCCAGATCAAGGAAGATTATCAGTGGTCTTGTATGTCTTCCATTTCCTAATAATTGCTCCCACAGTTGATTTCTTCAAACCAAGCTGCTTACCTATTGCAGATTCAGTCTTCCCAACCTGGTGCAGGTCTACAATTTTGTTTCTGGTGTCCTTTGACAGCTCTTTGGTCTTAGCCATAGTGGAGTTTGGAGTGTGACTGTTTGAGGTTGTGGACAGGTGTCTTTATACTGATAACAAGTTCAAACAGGTGCCATTAATACAGGTAATGAGTGGAGGACAGAGGAACCTCTTAAAGAAGAAGTTACAGGTCTGTGAGAGCCAGAAATCTTGCTTGTTTGTATGTGACCAAATACTTATTTTCCATCATAATTTGCAAATAGATTCATAAAAAATCCTACAATGTGATTTTCTGCATTTTTTTCCCTCATTTTGTCTGTCATAGTTGAAGTGTACCTATGATGAAAATTACAGGCCTCTCTCATCTTTTTAAGTGAGAGAACTTGCACAATTGGTGGCTGACTAAATACTTTTTTTCCCCACTGTAACTATTCACCCCCCCAAAGTCAATAGTTTGTAGAGCCACCTTTTGCAGCAATTACACCTGCAAGTCTCTTGGGGTATGTCACTATAAGCTTGGTACATCTAGCCACTGGGATTTTTGCCCATTCTTCAAGGCAAAACTGCTCCATCTCCTTCAAGTTGGATGGGTTCCGCTGGTGTACAGCAATCATTAAGTCATACCACAGATTCTCAAGAGGATTGAGGTCTGGGCTTTGACTAGGCCATTCCAAGGCATTTAAATGTTTCCCCTTAAACCACTCGAGTGTTGCTTTAGCAGTATAATTAGGGTCATTGTCCTGCTGGAAGGTGAATCTCCGTCCCAGTCTCAAATCTCTAGAAGACAAACAGGTTTCCCTCAAGAATTTCCCTGTATTTAGCGCCATCCATCATTCCTTCAATTCTGACCAGCTTCCCAGTCCCTGTCGATGAAAAACATCCCCACAGCATGATGCTGCCACCACCATGCTTCACTGTGGAGATGGTATTCTCGGGGTGATGAGAGGTGTTGGGTTTGCGCCAGGCATAGCATTTTCCTAAATGGCCAAAAAGTTAAATTTTTGTCAAATCTGACCAGAGTACCTTCTTCCATATGTTTGGGGAGTCTCCCACATGCCAAATGCGTTTGCTGATTTGTTGCTTTAAGCAATAGCTTTTTTCTGTCCACTCTTCCATAAAACCCAGCTCTGTGGAGTGTGCGGCTTAAAGTGGTCCTATGGACAGATACTCCAATCTCCGCTGTGGAGCTTTGCAGATCCTTCAGGGTTATCTTTGGTCTCTTTGTTGCCACTCTGATTAATGCCCTCCTTGCCTGGTCCATGAGTTTTGGTGGGCGGCCCTTTCTTGGCAGGTTTGTTGTGGAGCCATATTCTTTCCATTTTTTAATCATGGACTTAATGGTGCTCCGTGGGATGTTCAAAGTTTTGGATATTTTTTTATAACCCAACCCTGATCTGTACTTCTCCACAACTTTGTCCCTGACCTGTTTGGAGAGCTCCTTGGTCTTCATGGTGCCGCTTGCTTGGTGGTGCCCCTTGCTTAGTGGTGTTGCAGACTCTGGGGCCTTTCGGAACAGGTGTATATATACTGAGATCATGTGACACTTAAAGTCCACCTGTGTGCAACTAATTATGTGACTTCTGAAGGTAATTGATTTCACCAGATCTTATTTAAGGGCTTCATAGCAAAGGGGGTGAATACATATGCACGCACCTTTCACTTCACCAATATTTTGTGTATGTCCATTACATGGAATCCAAATAAAAATCTATTTAAATTACAGGTTGTAATATAATAAAATAGGAAAAATGCCACGGGGGATGAATACTTTTGCAAGGCACGGTAGTTTAACCATCTTTAACAAATTAATTTCTTAAATGGAGGAGCAAGAGAGAGAGATAGCTATATTTCGTCTTTTATTTCCACTTTCACTTAGCTAACAAATGCAGCTAGCTAGGTTAGCCAACTCAAACACCCGGCTCAAACAGAGGGATGCCATGTTAGCTAGCTGGCTATGACTATCCAACACTGGAACTCTTCCAAGTCAATGTAAGCTTTTGGTTTTACAAATGTATTGCCACGAGGCCCGCCGGTGACTGTACACTGTACTGAATGATTGTAGCGGGTTTACTAACATGTTAATTCTATTAGCTATGTTGACTATGACATTACTTTAGCTAATATGGTGACAACGATTTAGGCTGTGTGTAACGGTTATGATATGAATGTTTGGCTTGGAAAGGTTGTTTCGCTTGGTCACAGACAGCTGATGTGTTTTGCACTGAAGTCCATAAGCAAAGGGAAAAGGTGAGAGGAGAAGAGCGGGTAGATACAAACAGCTTGTTGTATTCCTTATCGTATGTGGCTATGAAAGTGAACTGTTTGTGTGTGATCAGGGGTGTATAAACGGAAGCAAGCGGAACAAAACAGGGATAAACATTCCTGAATTAGTCCAATAGAAACTCTTGTTTGATTACACCCTAGATCAGCTAAATGCAGGCAAGAGTGTGCAAGGCGATATTGAATGTGTCACTGTTTGTCACCTCTTTCTCTCGAGCTGTGTGCACCTAAGTTGTAAACTTTCATTCATAGGCTAGGTTGTAGCAACCTTATGATGTGTATAGGGAAAATTTGAGTATCAAGTAGTAGTCTAAACCTATCAATGTTACATTGAACAGGGTGAATGGAATATGAATGACAGTCATCCAATATGCTTCAATAGAAATAAGGCCATACTCATAAAAAAATAAATATTGTCCTCCCTCATCTTAAACGGTACCGACCTCCACTGCTTGACACGCTTTTGGTGAGCTTGTGACCAAAGACTGGTGTACTTAGGGAACAGTGGGAAAATGTCCACCATGATAGGTGCACGATTTTCGGGTCCCAAGGTTTTCCATTCTGATTGGGTCTGTTGACACACTGCAAGGTCAAATGGACCAAACTGATCACTCTGAACTGCAGTACAGAAGCCATAGTACAAAAGCCTCTGGGACTGGAATCCCTCATCTCCAAGACCCCCCTCATCTCTGACAAGGTCCTCAATAATCCTGCTAGTCCTATTCTGAACTACTAACCACTGCTCTTTTATCCTCACACCAACTCCCCACCTCCAACCAATCACATCTCATCCCTCCTCCCCATCACCTGGGCTCCACCAATCAAGGTTAGGCAGTAGTCCCGTGCCCCCTGCCCAGCAGCCCTGGCCGCCCGCTGTCCATCCAGGCCTCTCTCCCTGGGAGAGCTGCTTCTCATTTCCCCCCCACACACACAGATAAAGAAGCAACACACAGAGACACAGGCAGGGACCCCCCAGCCAACGCCAAATGGGAAATAATCAACTAAATAAGCCTGGAAGTGCTGCGTGTCCTCGGCTTACACCTAGCAGCCTATACGGTGACAAGATGATTATGTTTAGGGATTTTGAGAACACGTCAAAGATAACGACAGCCATATGACAGAAAAAAAACTGCAAATCAAAAAGTAAATTATATGTCAAATTAAATCTCAGGGTCGAAAAATATATACAGTTGAAGTCGGAAGTTTACATACACCTTAGCCAAATACATTTTTCACAATTCCTGATATTTAATCAAAGTAAAAAATCCCTGTCTTAGGTCAGTTAGGATCACCACTTTATTTTAGGAATGTGAAATGTTAGAATAATAGTAGAGAGAATGATTTATTTCAGCTTTTATTTCTTTCATCACATCCCAAGTGGGTCAGAAGTTTACATACACTCAATTAGTATTTGGTAGCATTGCCTTTAAATTGTTTAACTTGGGTCAAAGTTTCAGGTAGCCTTCCACAAGCTTCCCACAATAAGTTGGGTGGATTTTGGCCCATTCCTCCTGACAGAGCTGGTGTAACTGAGTCAGGTTCGTAGGCCTCCTTGCTCGCACACGCTTTTTTCAGTTCTGCCCACAAATGTTCTATAGGATTGAGGTCAGGGCTTTGTGATGGCCACTCCAATACCTTGACTTTGTTGTCCTTAAGCCATTTTGCCACAACTTTGGAAGTATGCTTGGGGTCATTGTCCATTTGGAAGACCCATTTGCGACCAAGCTTTAACTTCCTGACTGATGTCTTGAGATGTTGCTTCAATATATCCACATAATTTTCCTCCCTCATGATGCAATCTATTTTGTGAAGTGCACCAGTCCCTCCTGCAGCAAAGCACCCCCACAACATGATGCTGCCACCCTCGTGCTTCACGGTTGGGATGGTGTTCTTCGGCTTGCAAGCCTCCCCCCTTTTCCCTCCAAACATAACGATGGTCATTATGGACAAACAGTTCTATTTTTGTTTCATCAGACATTTCTCAAAAAAGTACGATCTTTGTCCCCATGTGCAGTTGCAAATCGTAGTCTGGCTTTTTAATGGCGGTTTTGGAGCAGTGTTTTCTTCCTTCCTTCTTCCTTCCTTTTACAGTGGATATAGATACTTTTGTACCTGTTTCCTCCAGCATCGTCACAAGGTCCTTTGCTGTTGTTCTGGGATTGATTTGCACTTTTTGCACCAAAGTACGTTCATCTCTAGGAGACAGAACGTGTCTTCCTTCCTGAGCGGTATGACGGCTGCGTGGTCCCATGGTGTTTATACTTGCGTACTATTGTTTGTACAGATGAACATGGTACCTTCAGGCGTTTGGAAATTGCTCCCAAGAATAAACCATACTTGTGGAGGTCTACAATTTTTTTTCTGAGATCTTGCCTGATTTCTTTTGATTCTCCCATTATATCAAGCAAAGAGGCACTGAGTCTGAAGGTAGGCCTAGAAATATATCCACTGGTACACCTCCAGTTGATTCAAAATGATGTCAATTAGCCTATCAGAAGCTTCTAAAGCCATGACATTGTTTCTGGAATTTTCCAAGTTGTTTAAAGGCACAGTCAACTTAGTGTACAGTATGTAAACGTCTGACCCACTGGAATTGTGATACAGTGAATTATAAGTTAAATAATCTGTCTGTAAACAATTGTTGTGTGTGTGTGTGTGTGTGTGTGTGTGTGTGTGTGTGTGTGTGTATATATATATATTTTTTTTTTTTTTTATGTACGTGCACAAGTCCAGTGAAATGCCTTTCTTGCATGATCCAAACCCAACAATCAATAATCTGTCAGAGCTAGGTTAAAGCGAGAGGGAAAATATGGAAATTATATTTTCAAACACCAAACTTACACAATAACAGCACCAGACAGCCCAGACGGATTGTTATGAGCGGGGAGCATAATGTATGCACAGATATTTGTGTTTTGAATGTTAATTGAATGCTCAGAAGTGCCCATGTGGGAATAGTTCTAATCAGTGCACCAATAAAACTGCCATATGATAAGTCTTTATAAGTGCAAGTCACTCCCAGGGCCTCCATTTACTTCAAGTGGTGCTCGACATCTTCCCTCATCTACCTTTTACTGACCCCATCCATGTTTCCATATGCCTCTGTCTTATAGCCCACATTATCAGCCCACAGCCTGCAGATAGACCACATGATGAGACACTGACACACAGGCCCTACATAACACCTTAGTTCTAATTAAAAGGGGCTATTTGGTAACATACACTGAGTGTACAAAACATTAAGAGCACCTGCTCTTTCCATGACATAGACTGACCAGGTGAATCCAGGTGAAAGCTATGATCCCTTACGGACGTCACCTGTTAAATCCACTTCAATCAATGTAGATGAAGGGGAGGAGACAGGACAAAGAAGGATTGTTAAGCCTTGAGACATGAATGTGTGCTGTTCAGACGTGTATGTATGCCATTCAGTGGGACACAACTGTGGGAAGCATTGGAGTTAACATGGGCCAGCTTCCCTGTGGAACGCTTTCGACACCTTGTAGAGTCCATGCCCTGACAAACAGTCTGTTCTGAGGGCAAAAAGAGGGGTGCAACTCAATATTAGGAAGGTGTTCCTAATGTTTGGTATACTCAGTGTACGTTCTAACTGACATTATTAACTGGGTGGTTCGAGCTCTGAATGCTGATTGGCTGACAGACGTGGCATGTCAGACCGTATACCACGGGTATGACAAAACATTTATTTTTTCCTGCTCTAATTACTTTGGTAACCAGTTTATAATAACAATAAGGCACCACAGGGGTTTGTGATACATGGCCAATATACCACGGCTAAGGGCTGTGTCCAGGCACTCCGCGATGCGTCATGCTTAAGAACAGCCCTAAGTCTTATTGCTTAATTAACTGACTACCAACATCACTCTCTCTAGTGGAAGGCTTTGTGACTCTGTGGTAGGTCCCACGGAGCAGCAACACAAATCATAACCCATCCAACCAGGTTACCAAGCACTTCTGTATCTACATCTAATCACCATGGCAACAACGATTGACTGTAACCTGTAATCAAGGCTGGTGTGAATAATGTGTTCTTTTTATACAGTAATCTGTGTGACTGGAGCTTTCTCTGGCCATTGCTGACAAACACAGCTGTTTCTGAGATTGAGGGGCAAGGTTTTCAGAACTGATCTGTGCCAAAACACTGCAAAACTAAGAATCCTTAATAAGGAGACAACTAAATCAAGTAAACAAAGGAAAATGTGATGGTTATTTTACTCATTAATATTGCTCATACAAAATGCACTGCTGTCTAACATACACCCGCTGATCTAACCTGCTGCCCAGACTTCAAGGTGAAACTCAGCACTTATTCCATGCTCAAAACTTTAATAGTTGCAACACACGTACAGAATATAGCTACACAAACACACCCATCCCAGAATGCTAATGGAGATGATTGAAGATTATGTAGATAGTGTAATTAGGAGTGTTGTAAATGGTGGCCTGTGTTTCTGGACAGCCGTGGTCTGAGAAAGCCTTATTGAATCTGAGGCCTGGCACTGTGGGCTGCTAGAGAGGCAAGGCACCTGACCGGACTCACAACAAACACCACCGGTCATCAATCTTCACAAGGCGCTTTACTACCCTCACTAGCTGCAAGAGATGGTCTGTAGTAGTATAGTATTCAAACACATTTTTGCACAAAGAGACACGCTGTTGATCATTAACATAGTGGTGGTGGACCATCACTACACTGAAGACAGCTTCATCTGAGAGAATGTTTTCCTGTACCAACATGGCCTTCAACAGAGCATATCACACATCCAGGCCAACAATGCCACTGCACTGTGTATTGGTGTGTGTGTGTGTGTCCACATTTGTTCATTTATGTGCTTTTATGTGTGTATTTCTAATCCTACGATGCTGTGGTGCATGTGTGTTCATCTGTATACATGTGTGTGTGTGTGTTCATCTGTATACATGTGTGTATGCATGTGAATGCTTAATCCTACGCCCCAGGGTACACTGGGGGGGTTTATCCACGGTAGATCTCCCAAATGCAGCTAAAAAGCAATCTCCATGTACCATTCCACAACAATTTCTCATTGTCATCTCTTCCCTAAGGGAGATGGCAGATTCCTGGGACTTAATTTCCTGTCCCCCACCCCCAGCCCAACTCTCAGCTGTGAGGGGAAATAATCACAAACAACAACCCCAACGGCAGCAGATTTGAGCGATCACACAGATATGCAAAAGACATCCCAACCTACTTTGTAGCTAGCGATCGGTAGCCAGGATTGTGTGTGCCTGCCGCCCTGCTCTTCCCTTTGTGTTGTTCCTTTTTCATTAAAACACCAACTCAGTCTTTGGCCGGCTGGTTGTGAATTATCTGGCCGCCAAGGAGGGGGAGAAAGAATCTGAGCAAATATGAGAAAGCAGCAGGATGCTAATAATGCACCTCCTGCTGTTCAAGTTAACCTGCAAATGTGTCCATCTGTACCTCGAGAGAGAGAGAGAGAGAGAGAGAGAGAGAGAGAGAGAGAGAGAGAGAGAGAGAGAGAGAGAGAGAGAGAGAGAGGAGAGAAATAGAGCGGTAGAGGAGATAACTATATACCAGGGGAAATCTGGGGGAAAATGGAGAAAGACAATTAGAGGAATTCTTTATTAAATTATTTTTGGGGGAGGGGGGTCAAACTGAGACCAAGGTCTCCTTTACAGATGCGCCATGAATTACATAAAGTACAGAAAAATACACACATCAAAATATACAAAATCCAAGCAGAATTTAATTATTTATTTAACTCCCATCCAGTACAATGCCTTGGCAACATTGATTCCCTCATGTCAATAAAGCCAGAACATTTGAGAAAAAGACAGTGCTGTAGAGAGAGAGATGTAGAGATGGCCTCAGGCTGAGTGCTGTAGAGAGAGAGATGTAGAGATGGCCTCTGGCTGAGTGCTGTAGAGAGATGTAGAGATGGTCTCTGGCTGAGTGCTGTAGAGAGAGAGATGTAGAGATGGTCTCTGGCTGAGTGCTGTAGAGAGATGTAGAGATGGTCTCTGGCTGAGTGCTGTAGAGAGATGTAGAGATGGTCTCTGGCTGAGTGCTGTAGAGAGATGTAGAGATGGTCTCTGGCTGAGTGCTGTAGAGAGATGTAGAGATGGTCTCAGGCTGAGTGCTGTAGAGAGAGAGATGTAGAGATGGTCTCTGGCTGAGTGCTGTAGAGAGATGTAGAGATGGTCTCTGGCTGAGTGCTGTAGAGAGATGTAGAGATGGTCTCTGGCTGAGTGCTGTAGAGAGATGTAGAGATGGTCTCTGGCTGAGTGCTGTAGAGAGATGTAGAGATGGTCTCTGGCTGAGTGCTGTAGAGAGAGAGATGTAGAGATGGTCTCTGGCTGAGTGCTGTAGAGAGAGAGATGTAGAGATGGTCTCTGGCTGAGTGCTGTAGAGAGATGTAGAGATGGTCTCTGGCTGAGTGCTGTAGAGAGATGTAGAGATGGTCTCTGGCTGAGTGCTGTAGAGAGATGTAGAGATGGCCTCTGGCTGAGTGCTGTAGAGAGAGAGATGTAGAGATGGTCTCTGGCTGAGTGCTGTAGAGAGATGTAGAGATGGTCTCTGGCTGAGTGCTGTAGAGAGATGTAGAGATGGTCTCTGGCTGAGTGCTGTAGAGAGATGTAGAGATGGCCTCTGGCTGAGTGCTGTAGAGAGAGAGATGTAGAGATGGTCTCTGGCTGAGTGCTGTAGAGAGATGTAGAGATGGCCTCTGGCTGAGTGCTGTAGAGAGATGTAGAGATGGCCTCTGGCTGAGTGCTGTAGAGAGATGTAGAGATGGTCTCTGGCTGAGTGCTGTAGAGAGATGTAGAGATGGCCTCCAGGCTGAGTGCTGTAGAGAGAGATGTAGAGATGGTCTCTGGCTGAGTGCTGTAGAGAGATGTAGAGATGGACTCTGGCTGAGTGCTGTAGAGAGATGTAGAGATGGTCTCTGGCTGAGTGCTGTAGAGAGATGTAGAGATGGTCTCTGGCTGAGTGCTGTAGAGAGAGAGATGTAGAGATGGCCTCTGGCTGAGTGCTGTAGAGAGATGTAGAGATGGCCTCTGGCTGAGTGCTGTAGAGAGAGAGATGTAGAGATGGCCTCTGGCTGAGTGCTGTAGAGAGATGTAGAGATGGCCTCTGGCTGAGTGCTGTAGAGAGAGAGATGTAGAGATGGCCTCTGGCTGAGTGCTGTAGAGATGGTCTCTGGCTGAGTGCTGTAGAGAGATGTAGAGACTGTCTCTGGCCGAGTGCCTGCTCTGTGGCCGTAATAGTGAGCGGAGCAGTAGGAATGACCTTGGCTGTCCCGCCCCCTGCCCTGAGCCCAACTGTGCGTTGCCTCTGGATGTTCCACACTGGGCCGGGCGACATCGAACCAAGCCCAGCCAAACCCCACCACGCTGGGCTGTGCTCAGGCCCGCCATGCCCGGCCCATGGTAACACTCAGCACACCACTCACAGATAGACATCCCAGCACACACTAAACAGACACACACCACAGACAGTGCATCCATTCTCCCCCCAAAAAAGTGCATAAAAATACTGCAGCTTTAATGAAGACACTAATAATTTGTAGGTCATGTGTGTGAACCTCTGCCAGAAGCATCAACTGTTACAACCCACCCTCTGTCTCTTCACGAAGCGTGTCTGTTGGCTGGTGTGTGTTCGCAGACTCTACTGTTAGGGTTTGGAGGGAAAGGGGAGAAAAATGTCAAACGGAACCAAGTCCAGACGATTTGTTGAAAAGTAAGAAAATCTATATTCCAGATGTAATTGGTCATCCTGAACTCTACGCTATGTCCCCCATAACTCAACTCACAACTCCTATCAATTGGAAATCATACTGGGAACAGAGCCGAAAAGGAAATTGCTGCCAATCATGGCTCCTACATGTGAGGGCATATCGGTGTGTGAGACTGAAATAATTCTAAAGCAATTCAAAGGAATCAGAGCAGGCACAAATACCTGTAGAGCCTGGTGGCAAACTGGTGTGATCAGTGTGACCAGAGCCAAGAGAGCTCTGTAATACCAGGAAGAGAAGCGTTCGTTTCTCCGAAATAAAACCACTGGCTGTCCCTCCTACAGTGCCGAGCACTTTGCTCCCAACAATTTGATGTCAGAGAAAGGAGGAACATTTTTACATTGACATTTGAGTCATTTAGCAAACGCTCATATCCAGAGCAACTTAGTAAGACAACCACATACATGTTTCCTCAATAAAGTAGTAGGAAAAGACAAGTGTATTAAGGATGCTCTTAAATGCCCTTCTCCTCTGGAACTCATTCTCCCAGAATTCCTAACTCTACTTTGTTTGTGAGTTAGCGTAGCAGCAGCGCATTTTAAAAGCATCTCGTTGTGAGCAGGATTCCAAAATGAGTCAGGGGCAGAAAGAATTCAAGCCTAACTAGCAGCAGTGTGGAGCGGAGTACAGGACAGAACAGAACATAGGCCATCAGTCTGCAGAGGCAGCAGAGTTCACACCGGCCACAGAGTGAGACTGCACCAGTGATACATACAGCTTACCACCCAGCCGCCCAGCCTGCCTGCCTCACCCGGCGCTGTGGACTTAGCAGCCAGACAGGTGCTCCTAACCAGGGCTGTTTGAAGGTTATCAGTGGTATAAAGCAACACACTAATATTAATATCAGTGTGTCAAGGATGCAAGTTATTAAAGATGACTGAGCATTATGAGGGCATGTGGAGAGAGACCCTCCCCTGGGGGTGACATCAAGATGTTCATAGACCCCCAGTCAAAATAAATCAATATTAATGCACACACATCCACAACAAAGGACGCGATGTCAGCGCCCCCGTTTAGAGGACGCTTTTTCATCTTAACTTTGCCTCCCTCTTTCTCTCTACTTTCCCCCCATAGAAGGAGGGGAAGGGGGATAGGGCTGTTTATCCCCCTAAGCAAGCTCATGTGTCCCAGCTAAGAGGCCCTCAGTCCAATCAAAAGGCTCTTCCGCCATGCCAGGGCTAACGTGGTGTCACCTACACACTGAGGCTGACGCCGGGTAGATGTAGGGAGGCAGTAGAAGGAGGGGCTACTATTCCTCTCTGTCAGACGGGTCTGGCACAGTGACTGCAGACAGGGAGAGTAAAGGCATCTGCAATGCTTCCCAGCCGAAACAATTCAAAAATTACGCCATTTTGTGACTAAGATCTCCTCTGCAAAAATTTGAAAAATCTGTGACAGATTTCTTGAGTTCTCTCTGATTAATTCTGACTATTTTGAGGAAGTGTATACTGGCTACGGCATCTCAAAATGGACAAACAGTACTATTGTTCTTGTTTTTCAAGCAATGGTCTTTTAAGGGAGTATGTGAGCACACTCGTTCGGTTTGCCTAGCGGAGTTCGGCTAGGCGCCAGCCACACTGAAGCATGCTGACGCCTTAAGTGGCTGGAAAATGTCAGAGGGGGATTTGGAGTCTTTTCCTTAGACTCTAAGAATCAAAGTGTCTCAGGCACCAAATCCCATCTGAATAAATCCATCCTGTTCTGGTGGATTCTGTGGCTTTGGACTCTGTAAAAGAAGTTCCTGGAAAAGTGCCTAGATTACAGTTACCATGAACTTCTGATGACCGTGCAAGTGAAAGAATTAACAACTTCACTGGTACAAATACAATAGTGACAGAAAGGACCTGTCTACAAATATGTCTTTAGTGTGCCCGTCCAACATCTTACGCAATTTATAAATTACACACATTAACATACATTACACACACATGACCACAATCACATTATGCAGAGATAACAGCTGGAGCTGCAGTCAACTTGAGGGCAGAGGGGGAGCCTGTGCATAATATCATTGTTGTTTTGTTCTCTGTTCCCTCCCTCTCAGTCCCTCAACAAAATAACATCTGTTTGCATCATACAGACACCTGACAGGCAGCTGATGTCGCCCCCTGCTCCACTTCTCAAAATCACAAAATCAGCCCAAAAACTGGGCAATGTGTGTGTGTGTGTGTGTGTCGGAGCACATCTGGGTGCAGAGCGCTCATCCTCATCCAGATGTGTGCTTCCACGCTCTGCAGCCTAACGCACACCTGGACACCATCAGCAGCCAGACACAACGAGGGGCTAGCACCACAACAACAAAATACTCAACTAACACACACAATTAGCCAAATACATGTCAGAGGAGCTTTGTATTTCCATGGACATGGACGGTGCCCATTTAAGGTAATAAATAGATATTGTGTGTGTGAGTTGGTTGAGATGGTGGTTTTCTGCAAGGTACAGTATGTGATAGGATACAGCCCTGGTTCCCTCTCTCTCTCTCTGCAGTTTTGGGTGAGGTGAGGTGGGACTCAAGAGGAGGGAGGGATGACTGATCTCCGTGTAGTCACTAACGGCTGCCTGCCTGCGCTCTGTGCTCGCCCCTCTCCAATCCCCCACACACAGCAGCCCCAGCCTAATCCCCCATAATACACCTGGGCACTTTCAGAACCACAGAGACCCACGCTGCAACTAGAGGCTAGCACACATACGGACATCCAGATGCTGAGTGTAATTAACTTACCTACCTCTGTGTGCGCACGCGCGCGTGCGTGCGTGTGCATACATGTTTGATCTGTATGAGATCTCAGTATCTCACTATCCTGCAGGAAACAAAAGCAGAATAACTTTCTTTCAGCCCACATCAGGCACGCACACACACACACTGGCACACAGAGATTGCAGGCAGCCCTTGCAGAGTGAGAGAGTGAGATCAGGGATGGATACCTGCTGTGGCACAGAGGAGGCAGTTCTGGGCTAGGCTATGCCCAGGGTCTTAATGACTTAATTGAGGTAATTATTTGGATAAGAAGTCCAATCACCTGGTTCTTTTCCTGAAGGTCCTCATCAGGATCTAATTAAAGAGCTGGTCCCAGTATGATCCCTCACTGCCAACCAGGCCTGATGCGTCAGAACAGAATTCAGGCTTAAAACTGACTGAAGTATAACAGGTAGGTAAAAACAATGCAGCTCAGGGACTCTCTTCCGCGTCACCTCTTTGTGACCTCTGCCTCTTCCTCTTTTTGTCCTCTCTATCTACACCATCTCTCATTTCATTCCCGCTGTCAATCTCCCATTCACTCAGGCCATCTGCACTACCTCATTCATTCATCTTTCCATCACGCTCTCTCTGTCAGTCCCTCTATGGATTCCTTTCTCTTCTCCAGCTCCATCCTTTGCCCCTACCTTCTTCAAGCCTCCTCCCTCCCTCCCTCCCTCCCTCCCTCCCTCCCTCCCTCTCTCTTGGTAGTGGAGCCAGGGTTCGTGTGGAGAGGATGCTCTCCTCTCCTGCAGGAGCGCTGCTGTGCTGGTTTAATTGCGACAGCATCCTCATGAGCTAGCAGAGCACGGGGCGCGTCAACACCTCCACAGAGTGTTCAAGGGTAACCAACGGGGTGCAGAGTCCCCCCGTCCTCTCCACCCCCAAGCCGAATCCTGAAACAGGCACCAAGAGAGCACCCATCAAAATCTCACTCCTCACATCTCACATCAGCTGCCAACATCAAACAGCAACTCTCCCCGCTTCCCGGGGGCCACCGGGCCGCCCGTCTGCCTCCCTGCCTAGCTGTTTGGGCGGTTGTGTGTTGGCAGCTCTGTTGTGTGCCATTTGTTGTGTGTGATGCGTAGTTGAAAGTTCAATAATTGTGTCTGTTATCTGTGTATTGTCAGTTGTATTTTGTGAGTGTCACGAGTGCGTAGTGTCTACGGTGTCTCATGTCTGTCACATGTGGTGTCTGCAGAACCAATGTGTTACAGGAAAGTATGTGCTGGCGTCATTTATGCTATTTGCATAATCAGACTACAAAACATGTCTGTGCGTCTGAGGAACTTTCTGAATATTATTTATTAAAGCATATTGATAATCTTTTGTGCCACTGAAATCTGACACCACACGCAGCCACCACACGCTCAATAAAGCTCTAACTCACTCCCACACGATCACACAGAGAGACCCACACAGACACTGTGTCTACCACTCAAATTTTCCTTGTGTGATGAATAGCTAGGAATGCACTTCCTTAATGACAGCAACACATTGAGTGAGTGAGTGAGTGAGTGAGTGAGAGAGAGAGAGAGAGCGAGCGAGAGAGAGAGAGAGCGAGCTCTGACAGCCCACTCACATACCAGTGCCCCAGTAAGCGAGGGGCCATGCCATCTCAGTCTCAGCACTGGGCCTCATGGTGTTGGGAGCTCATCTGAATGGAGACCTCATTAACAGGTATACAGTAGCCAATGGGTAGATAGAGAAGATGCTAATGAACACATTAAACAGAGGAGACTCCACCACAAATCTGCCTGCCTGTCAGTACTGCTTCCCTCCACAGCAGTCTGATAGTTAGGCCCAACTAATGTGTTACTTACCTGCAAACAACTAAAATCCTTAGACATTTTAGATTAGTTAAGATTTCTAATATACATTTATTTTATGGGGATATTATAGAAACAAACAACAATTTCTTAATATTGGGTACATCAGCAACAGCAGCAGCCCCTACTGCAGCCAGGTCCAGCCTCAGCCTGTCAACTCCTTTCCCACCCAGGCCATTGTCCTGATAGCCATTAACTTAGAGCGTAGAGTGCACAGGGTTTCCATGGCCGCCCAGCAGGGTCTGTTCCCTGAGGTCTAGCCATGTAGTTGCAGTGGTTGCCGGAGCCTCCCTCCCTCCACGAGCGCAGTCCAGCAGAGCCCAGCACAGGAAGAGAAGAGCTCAGGAGCTGGGCTGACTTCCTGTGGAGCCACGGCAGTAATGGCAACCAGACACTGAGCACAGAGAGAAGCCTGCCTGCCAGCGCAGAGGAAGTACCAGCGCCACCCGTAACCTGATCTCTGCCCACAGCTGTCCAAACACCAGGGGGAGAGAGGGAGCGAGAAACAGAGAAACAGAGGGATGGAGGAAGGGGGTGAGGGGTGAGAGAGGGGGCCCCTGGGGGCCTAGGGCAGGCTGGCGCTCCCCACAGTGAGGGGTACATTCTTTCAGCTCCTCTCTGTTCTCCCCCACCCACTCTCCCCTGACACTCTCACCCCCTCCCTCTCCTCCTGTCACAGTCTGCTCCAGGAGATGGGCCAATCAGGGGGGCATCTGGGAGAGGGCTGGGGTGGAGGGAGGGGAGTGGAGGAGCACAGCACAGAGTCAGTGTAAGTGTCTTTGTGCGTAGGTGTGTGTGCCAGTGCTCAGTGCTCTGCTCTTATCTGGCCTCTGTAGATTGCGCGGGTACGTGTGTGCCCATGTGAGCGGGTTGTGGGTGTGTGTGTTTATCCCTCTGTGCTTGTGGGGGGCTGAGCTCTAATCTGGCTCCTGTATGCCCATGTCAGTGTGTGCTCTCTGCTCTCTGCTCACTCTCCTGGGGATGGTGACAGTAAAGTCTCTTTAATCCCTGCCAGCCCCGGCTCTACAACACACCTTCCACAGCATGCTATTAAGGTCCGTACACACACACGCACGCATGCACACACACTTACAGGTCACAGTCAATGACACAGATCTCTAAGCCACGACCACGCACCACCTTGGTGAGGGCTGCCTGTCACACCTGAGCTAATCCACCAGCGCTGGCGTTACGAGGGAAGAGGGGACAAACCGTCTCAGCCGCCAGGTTAGGGTGCCCTCTGCCTCCTTACTCAACTCTTCCACACCTACAGAGGTCATGCCTGATTAAAATAACCCCACGCCGTCAAAGACATCCTTCTCCTCTATGATCAGGCATTGGGCCTCACTGTGTCTGCCACTGTCGGTCTACTTCCCAAACTCACACAGGCATACCGGGGTACTAACCGTGCAGCGGGACAGCTTCCCGATATCCTGACCGTCTGTGGTCTCAGCCACATGGATAGGGTCCTGCCACACTATACTGCCTCATACCCAGTAGCGCCACAGTACAGGACACAGACACACACAGGCCCCAAATGCACGGTAGAGAGGCCCATCACAAAAGGACAGCAATTTCTCCTTCCCATCCTCCCTCTCTCTCTCTCTCTCCTCTTCCCACGTCTCTCTATAGATAAGCACACTATCCTCAGACAGACAGACTCAGCCCAGAGGGGAGAGGAGACAGAGCATGTTCAAATGAACAGAGCAAAAGAGAAATAAATCCTAATAACTACCCCCCTCACCCCCTCCTCCCTCAAAAACACAAAATGGGGAAAAGCTGGGAAAAGGACCTGTGCTGTTTCTGGATTAAAGCAGAAGGGGATGGGGGGTGTAGGAGGAGGTGGTGGGCAGGGGGAGGGCTCATGAAGAAACCAAGCGGGAAGTCACATCTAAGCCCCAACACTCCTCCAAACACTCCTCCGAAGAGAGGGATTTACTCTCCCAGGGAGGTAGAGAGATGGAGGGAAGCTGGAGAAGAAGAGAGGCAGGGGGAAAAAACTGCACCGGGAGAAAGACAGAACGGACTGAGAAAATGGAGGACGCCATTAAGAAAGAGGGAAGCTGTGGAAAACAAGAGTCATTTGTCAGGTGCTATGAACTGCTCTCCATTCTCTAGGTTGGGTTAGGGTCCTATGAAGGCTAGACCACTTGCTTCAAGCCAATATTTCTCTGAGGCAGGAATGAAACTACCCACACTACATAATCTGTCTGCACTGTTACCAAGCACACATACTAGACTGCCAGCCCCTAAACCAGATGAGTGGAGTTCTAGCATGTCTTAAACCAGAGGAGAGGAGCTCTAGCATGTCTTAAACCAGAGGAGTAGAGAACTCTAGCATATCTTAAACCAGAGAAGTAGAGCTCTAGCATGTCTTAAACCAGAGTAGTAGAGCTCTAGCATGTCTTAAACCAGAGGAGTAGAGCTCTAGCATGTCTCTGTTGGTCTCCAGACCAACAGAATAGGGCTGTGCGTGGAATGGCTCAAGTCCACCATTATGGCGAGACCAGGTCTGTGTGCTGCCAAATCCATGTCCTCATCTCCTCCCTTTCCCCTCCATCCCTCCCTTAGTAGGGCTGTATGCCCACACTGGTGATCAGCGTGTCCCCCCCCTCCCAGCTGGACAGAGCCTTTCCCCACGAATAAAAAGGCTCTCTTGTCAGCCCTTCGATTGGTCTGCCTGTCCTGCCGGGCGGCGTGCAGAGACCAGGAGGGGAGGGGCCACAGAGTGGCAGGGCCAACTGCGTCCAGGGAGGCCGAGCCTCATTCATCCACAGGACAGGACACTGGCACCGCCCACACGCTTTCATCAGGATCTGAGATGCCGATACACACACACACAAAGTACACAATACTAACGCATGCACACACACGCACACACACAACCTCCCCACAGCAACAACAAAAGGAGGGTACTCTCACCAGGGTTAGTACTCTTGTGGTGCTGCAGCTTCAGAATAGACTAGAGACATGTGGGCATGGTTTGTTTATGAGGCGAGCTCCAGTGTCATTGTTCTGTTTTCATGGGTGAGGGCATGTGTGCGTGACAGAAGTCCCCCATGCCCAGCCCACAGAGCCCCACTGACTCCAGCCTCCTCAGCAAGCCCCAGTCCCCCATGACGAGAGCCTGTCAGTGTGTGACTGGGAATATGTGTGTGTGTCTGCGTGTCAATGTACAAGAGAATACTTCACACACGAAAACAAAACCAAATCTGACAAGACAATATGATGTGAGCAGCATCTGTTTGCTACGTGTCACACTCCTTGCATGTGGCTGTGCTCGCTGCTGTTCCCCCTTCCCCCCCGTAGATCACTGCTGTACCACTGCAAAAGACATTCTCCTGTCCTAAATTGCACCTGCAACACCCCCCTCCCATATGGCTGTTGATCCTCTGTAAACAAACGATTAGCCACCAACTACCCTTCCAACCCTCCACCCCCAGGCCTGCCCCCCTCTGGCCTAAATCTGGGGGTGGCGTCCTGGGTTTGGCTTGGTTCTTTGGGGCTTGACCGTCCTGTGCTCCCAGGGCTGCTGGGAAAGTTTGGCCTGGGTGACAGCTGTGTTGGGCCCCTCCCAGTCCTCGGCCTTGGCCCGGTGGGGGCTCTGATGTACTTCATTTGGGCCCGGGAGCCGCTTTTAATCTACCAGCGGGGCTCCGCAGCTGCTGTAAAATAGCCCAAAAACGCCTGCCCACACGCTCAACTCCTAGTAACCCTTTCAGCACTGCCTGTCTGCACCCCCTGACTCTTCTCTTCTCTTCCACTCTCTTTATTTTTCATTGGTGCCCATTCAGTTGTTCTCCTCTGCTTTTCCTACAGAACGTCAGCCAATGCAACATAGCTACCAGATCAGCAGTCTGCCAGCTACTAATAACATCAAAGCTGATTCTAACCCACAACACAACATTTTCATGGTTGGTTTATTACGGTCATTTCCCTACTTCCTCTGTGACCAGAATGGACCCCTGTACGTGATCAAACAGGAGAGATCAGCGGGAGAATGTCAGAGTTAGAGGACCCCCTCTCTCCCGTCTCCTGTTCTTTACACCCACCAGGGCCACAGCCAACTGCTGACCACTGCACTTCTCCACCCCTCATTAACATTCCAGGTCAAATCACCCACTAAGAAGGTTGACGGAAAGGGGAGGGACGGGCGGAGAAAGGGAGGGTGGGGACGAAGGGAAACAAGAAAGAGGGCCAAAAATAGGTCGAGAGAGGGAGAGTTGGCGATGCTATGCTCTACCTTTCCCAGTGGTGTAGTGGAGGGTATACGCATGCATACCTGGCACAATGACGTGATTATTTGCATCAATCTAGTGGCCATTTGTTTTGCAAACTCCATCTCATGTACTACAGAAATACCACCAAACAATAGTGCTAGGTTCCTGCACACTTGAATTCAAGGGTAACTACACTCAAAATCGAATATATATTTAAAAACAATGGTCTCCTGATGTGGTATAAGCATTATTGTGGACTATTACAAAAGTGTGCCAGAGCGAAAACTTGAAAAAAATTAAATAATAATAATCTGAAACCTGTGAATTTCTGACTCATGTATCTATTTCAATAGTAGTCTTACTATTGGCCTACTTGCACAGTACAGCTTGGGTTGGCCTGACTGTGAAAGGCCAATATGGGATTTCTCATTTAAGTCATTCAGAGTGTATGTCACTGTTTCTCATAGAATTGTTCATACAGGGCACCTTTCCATCGTCGGGCAGGCAGTTTGGGAAAATGTTGGCAAAATCTGAATATACCCACTTCTCCTGGCACCACTACACCATTGGCCTTTCCTAAAATGGTGGCGTGTGTTGGCAGCGGCCTGGCGCAGCAGAGTTTAATTCAGCCCTTTATGACTCATACGACTCTTCCCAAACTGCCCAGCTGTCACTCAGAGTGCATCACTTGCCCTCCCCACTTAAACGTTACATGCATATGCATACACAAAAATTCACTATCATGCCCATACATGCACACACAGACAGTTGCATAGGGAGCACTGGGGCAAGGTCACCCGATAACAGTCACCCTCCCACTATAAAAACATCCATATCTGTTTTACAATCAGTCTTAATGCCATGTATGTTTTATGGGTATTTGTAAGTGCTTTAACTTCTTTGGGAGCAGCGCACGAGGTGACGGTTTTGGAGAGCATGGCGTGCCCAAAGTAAAATGCCTCGCATTCCAGCCCAGAAAATAGGATATGCACATATTTAGTACCATTGGATAGCAAACACTCTGAAGTTTCTAAAAGTGTTAACATTTTGTCTGTGAGTATAACAGAACGGATATGGCAGGCGAAAACCCGAGGAATGTCTGTCTTGGAAAAAGTGGTTTTGACACATTGCCTCATTTGGAACCCCTCCCTTATGAAAATGCCTATATAAGGGCATATGAATGCAATACCTATTGCTTCCTCTGGATGTCAACAGTCTCGAGAAAGTGTTTTGATTCTTTTTAGCTGCTTTTAGATTGTAGAAGAAGACGAATAAGGAAGTGGCCACACAGATGTCAATAGAAAAAAATGTGCGTTCCCGGCTGGCGCGCTCTGTGGTTTTTTCCTTTCTTATCGCCCAGTTTATATTCCGGTTGAAATATTATACAACATATACATAAAAGTGTTCCTAAGGATACATTTACAATTATGTTTGATTGTTCTTGGACAAGTTTATAGGTATAAGTTGAACGAGTTCTCTTCACGTTTCAATGGAGGAGTCGACGCTCTATTTTCTCATTATAACGCTCCAACCAAACAGAGATTTATGGATATAATACATTACTTTTTCTAACAAAAGAACCATGGATTGTCTTCGTTGGACACTTGGGAAGCCCTCAGCAGAAGTTCTTCAAAAGGTAATTGATTTGTTTTCGCTGTGAGATGTGTTTTCTGTGAACCGTGAAGGCTTATGAATTTATGGTAATGGGAAAAATATGTGGGGTGCTATCCACCGCTCCCTAAGAAGTTAATGCAATACTATACTAACAAGTAATTGTTCAAATATATCTTTCATGCAAAAAATCTCTAATTAGTGCTTGGTAACAGAGTCACAGCCAGTTAACATATATTTTGGGGGATATATGCAAATCAGCATAACATGCGGTTCTTTAGTGATTATCCATTATGTAACATATCATCTGATAAAGTACTAGGTAGACTATATCAACACCAATTTTGGTATCATTTGATGTAATATTTTATCATGAAAATACAGATAATCCAAAGAGATTTTTCAGTAATGGAGTAACATGCTAACAGAATAACATGGTAACAGAGTAACATGGTAACATAACAGAGTGGTAACGGAGTTACATTGTAAAGTAACAGAGTTACATGGTAACGTAATGGAGTTACATGTTAACATGGTAACGTAACGGAGTTACATGGTAATGTAACGGAGTCATAACAGAGCTATATGGTAACGGAGCTACATGGCAACATAACGGAGTTACATGGTAACGGAGTTACATGGTATTGTAACAGAGTGGTAACGGAGTTACATGGTAACGTAACGGAGTTACATGGTAACGGAGTGGTAACGGAGTAAAACATTTGCGAAATAGCATATTGCAATAAAAATATATATCGGTATTTGTAGGACAATTCCCGTATTGCAAGATTGATTGTGTCATGGAGTCATATGGGAGTCATAAAATGCATTAAAATTATGTAAAGTAAGATGTATCCCAGAAACGTTCCATACAAAAGCTCAGATTTTGTGCACAAATTTGTTTACATCTCTAATAGTGAGCATTTCTCATTTGACAAGATAATCCATCCACCTGACAGGTGTGGCATATCAAGAACCTGATTAAACAGCATGATCATTACACAGGTGCGACCTTTTGCTGGGGACAATAAAAGGCCACTGCAAAATGTGCAGTTTTGTCACACAACACAAGTTTTGAGGGTGTATGCAATTGGCATGCTGACTGCAGGAATGTCCACCAGAGCTGTTGCCAGAGAATTTAATGTTCATGTCTCTACCATAAGCCTCCTTCAATGTCATTTTAGAGAATTTGGCAGTACGTCCAACTAGCCTCACAACCTTAGACCACGTGTAACCACGCTGGCCCAGGACCTCCACATCCGGCCTCTTCACCTGCGGGATCGTCCGAGACCAGCCACCCGGACATCTGATTAAACTGCGGGTTTGCACAACCCGAAGAATTTCTGCACAAACTGTCAGAAATTGTCTCAGGGAACCTGACTGCAGTTCGGCGTCGTAACCGACTTCATCGAAGGTGAGCATTTGCCCATTGGTCAATGGCATGCTGGAGAAGTGGGCTCTTCACGGATGAATACCGGTTTCAAATGTTCCGGGCAGACAGTGTGTATGGCGTTGTGTGGCCAAGCAGTTTGCTGATGTCAACGTTGTGAACAGAGTGCCTCATGGTGGCAGTGGGGTTATGGTATGGGCAGACATAAGCTATGGAGGACGAACACAATTGCATTTTATCAATGGCAATTTGAATGCACAGCGATACTGTGACGAGATCCAGAGGCCCATTGTCCTGCCATTCAACCGCCACCATCACCTCATGTTTCAGCATGATAATGCACTGCCCCATGTTGCAAGGATCTGAACACAATTCCTGGGAGCTGAAAATGTCCCAGTGGCCTGCATACTCATACATGTCACCCATTGAGTATGTTTGGGATGCTCTGAATCGATGTGTACGACCGACTGCGTGTTCCAGTTCCCGCCAATATCCAGCAACTTCGCACAGCTATTGAAGAGGAGTGGGACAACATTCCACAGGCCACAATCAACAGCCTGATCAACTCTATGGGAAGGAGATGTGTTGTGCTGCATGAGGCAAATGGGGATCACACCAGATACTGACTGGTTTTCTGATCCAAGCCCCTACCTTTTTTCTAAGGTATCTGTGACCAACAGATGCATATCTGTATTCCCAGTCATGTCAAATCCATAGATTAGGGCCTAATGAATTTATTTACATTGAGTGATTTCCTTATGACTCTACCTCAGTAAAATCATTGAAATTGTTGTTTATATTTTTTGCGTTATTTGTTGCGAAATGTTGCGTTTATACATTTGTTAATTGTAAAAAAAAAATACCTACATAGCATTAATATTTGGCACTAATTATCAAAAAATACATGTACATTTTTATAAATGGCAGTGCGACTCTGTTTCCGCATGGCCTAGCCCATTGGTGGCCCACATCCCTGCACGTGGACCTTCGGCAGCACCCTCTTGCCACGTCGTTCCCAGCTTCAAACTCAAATAGTTTCACATGACTGGGCGATAAACAGCGACAACTAATTAAAACCCAACTACCTCATCCACGCACTTTTCTGCTTTCCCCTGCTCTGGGTATATACCTTCCCCCTCTACCTGAGACAAAAAGACACCAGACTGAGGCAACGTCTGCTACTGCACAGTCTACACTTTCCCTTTCTCTCCTGACTTTTTTCTTCTGAAACTCGGTGATGTTGATTCTTCCCAGGAAACAAACCAATCAATTGGGAGAAGGAGAGAAGGAGAGAGGCAGAGGAAGAGTGACAGAGAGAAAGACAAGAAAAAAAGAAAGATGCAGAAAAAGAGACATTAGTGCGCCCACACCTTCTCTCTGATCTCTCTGGGCTCTCTCACATTAAATACATATTGTAAATGAAGCGTTATGGCCTGGGCAACGCAACTGCTAATAGGCACACCACAGGCAACCGCGTGTGTGGGGGGCTGTCACTGAGGTAAAATCACTGATGAAGGAGATGGGGAGAAAGGAGGGAGGGATGGAGGAGAAGAAGGGAGGGAGAGAGGGAAGGAGAAGACGGAAACGGCAGGGGACAAACACAGGAGGAAACTTTTAAATTATGCGCTGGAAAATCTGTGTTCAACAGATCGTCAATGTGCCATCACGTTCTACTTTTCTTCACACACAGAGAGGAGTCTGTCGAACACACAGACACACACTGCTGCACTAGCTGGAAATAGTCTTTCATGGTCTCTAAGCATGAACACACACACATACACACACACACACACACACATATTCACACTAGCATACACACTAGAAAGTGGAGGGGAGGGGGTGAGGGTATTTTGACAAGGTCTCTAGGACTGAACAGTTTGTGATAACAGTGGTTAAAGCACTTAAGCTGCCGTAATTAGTGGGAGCTCCGTGGTGACAGAAGATTCACATTTATCTGGCGTTTCACAAGCCAGCGTGAGAGGGATAAACAGCAGAGACTAACAGCTCGGCAACAACACCAAGCTTTTATACTGACGAGGACCCACACACAGACAGACTAACATACACTGCACTATCTCACAGACACGCATATTAAAACTCACACATTCAAATAAACAAGTCATTCACAAGCAAGAGTGTAGATCTGGGTAACAGGCCTGGTTTAGGTTAATTGGATTAGCTCAAAGGGGCTAGGATAACTCATTTAAGATAGAGGGAGAGCTTGGTGATCTGGTTCAGACTGGAGACCAAACAGTATCCTTTAGCTGGCCCTTGTTTATGCACACTATAGTGCACTGGTCTCTGGGGCTGGTAATATAACTCCAGTGCTGCTTCGCACCTCCACACTGCCTTTAACCCCCTGAGAGAGACACAATGGAACAGACCTCCAGTATCCACTACAGAGGGGGAGGGGAGTGGTGGGGGACAACCAATCTACGGCCAAATAAAAACCGCTTCAGTCAAGCTCTCTTACAGTGTCCATACTCCACACCCACCACCTCCTCTGCAAATGTCCCCTTTCACTAGTCTGCCTGCCAACTCCTAAACCCCCAACCCTCATCCCAGCCCTCATCCCAGCCCTCAGAATGGGAGGAGGGAGTCAAGTCTATGCAGGCCAAACCCTGATGCCCCAGGGTGCACTATGCTGAGAGCTGGAGATGGATGGAGGAAGTGAGGGATGAATGGAGGAGAGTGGGGATAGGGAAGAGTGAGGGATGAATGGAGGAGAGTGGGGATAGGGAAGAGTGAGAGAGCAGAGGTTATACTCCCCTCTGTATTTAATTGGACAGTGAAGCTAAAAAGTGTTCATTTGGCTCTATACTCCAGCATTTTGGATTTGAGATCAAATGTTTTATATGAGGCGACATTACAGAATATTTTCATACATATCTGTTTTACCGTTTAGAAATTAAAACGTATGCATCTAGTCGCCCCATTAATTTTTTTTTTAATATGTATTTGGACAAATTCACTTATAGTGTAGGAGTCTCAGCTTTGAGACAGTCCAAGGCCATAGACCTAACATTCACCTTGCCCTGAGTCATTATCCCATAATCAAGACTTGAGCTTGTAATACTGCCAAAGCATTCAATTGAAACACTTCTCTCTTGTAAACAATGGCAATTATTATTATGCTAATACCGATGGTCTGCTGAGGACACGCAATGCAAGATCAGGATTCTGAATCTTCTTGTTTCTGTGGCAACAACATTAATTCATTAATCAAGTCCTTCAGCTCGTTATTTTTCTGACAAGGTGTAATTTTGCATCATCCTTTACTAATGATGTGCTACAGCTCACCTCTAATCACGAAATCACAAGAGGGCAGAGGCGCGAGATGAGAGGTGCGAGGCATTCTCCTGCTCCGTGAGTGGAATGTAGAAGTGATCAGAGAGGAACAGACCCCAACCCCCCAATCAGCACCCATCCTGGTCATGCCGAGCCAGGGGCTTCATTAGCAGGTAAACATCCTAATCGTCACATTAGAGCCGAGAACGATAGGAGAGTGGAGGAGAGGAACGCGAGGGAGTGGAGAGAAGAGTGGATAGTGAGGCCATTATTGTTTCAGACACCTTGTCAGCAGAGGTGAGGAGACCAGACTGGCCTCTCAAAGACACCCCCCCAGGCCACTGCCCACACACCAACACAGCAGATACATCCACATTACATTAATGAACAGCATCCATCATCATGAATCTGGCCAAAACATATTGGGCTCATCATTACACCTGTAAACATAACACAAAAAGCCTAAATATTACAAATACCCTTATTCTACCCATAAGCCAGTGCTGTTGGCACCCCTTCCCACAACCCCCACCTGCAGCAATTAGAGGTGTCCTTGACTGTGAGATGGACTGCCTTTCACACTCACGGACCCTTCCACTTCAACAGCTCTGCTCCAATGAACACCCACTGTGTCCACACACGCACACGCGCAAGCACACATACACACGCACACACAGTTGGGTTGATAGAAATGTATGGTTTTGCAGTCCATAGTCTTGTTCTGATTGAGGTAACTGATGTCTGGTTAAGTGTGTTAGGAGGAGCTCACACAGGTAGACACACCGGTATCTAACAACTGGTATTATCAGCATTCAAACTGTGTGTGGCTGTGGCTGTGTGTGACTGTGGCTGTGTGTGAGCACATCCAGGCTAATGTGATAAACGCAACAACTCCTTCACAATCACACTTAAACTCTCCTTCACTTGCTCTTTGTCTTACTTTAGTATCTTGCTTCAGTATCAGTGGGCCAATACCAAACCCACAAGCATCTGGCCCAGTATGTCGTACATACAGCACAGTCACTGGCTCAACCTGTGACCCATTTGGAAAAGTGGATGCTTACGCCGTTCTCTCTCCATACTCCTGTTTGTCTCCTGTGACCGTGTCTGAAATCTGTCTTGCTTACTATTTACTAAAACGGCATACTGTGTGTTCTAATCATACTATTTTGAAACGTACCATTTAGTTAGAACTAATGCAGTAGGCAACACAAACATACTTGGTTCATCCATACTTGGAATACGGCAACTAATGCGCGGTTGTGCTGACTCCCGCCATTCGTTCATTTTGGTACAGCGCAACATTTTTTCCGATTATCAGCCATTTTGTCAAGCACATGTGAATCTGAAAAGACGATTCTCTTCTTCAATAGTGTGCAGCTACCTGATCCAAAGCCGAAATGAGTATGACATCCTGGCATTCAAAGCATACTCACTTTTTGAAATTTCACATATTATACTGTAAAAGACTATTTCCGCAAGTACGGGTATTCAGACACGGCCAGTGTGTGATCCAGCTTGGCCTGTCTCTGTGCACGTGTCTGTCTTGATCCTGCACGTGTCTGTCTTGATCCTGCCTGTCTCTGTGCACGTGTCTGTCTTGATCTTGCCCGTGTCTGTCTTGATCCTGCCTGTCTCTGTGCACGTGTCTGTCTTGATCCTGCCAGTGTCTGTGCACATGTCTGTCTTGATCCTGCCTGTCTCTGTTCACGTGTCTGTCTTGATCCTGCCCGTGTCTGTGCACGTGTCTGTCTTGATCCTGCCCGTGTCTGTGCTGTGCTCTCAGCCCTGCTCAGTGCGTGTTCTGTCCAGGTGCTGGGACTGCTGTGTGTCCCCGAACAGGGACTCAGAGGGCCCTTGGCTCCCCTTCGCCATGCGTTAATGAGCAGTGCACACGCAGGCCATATCGATCCAGGGGAGAAGGCATGGGCGGGCGCTCTGCGCCCCGTTTGCCAGCCACACAGGACCAGGGCCTCGGGGCACGAGCACCTTCAATCAAGCCCTCAATCACTATCTCTTCATCTGCATACAAGCCCTCCGAGCCCAGCCCCACACCGCCACACACATACTAAAGAGTAGAGCAGCCCCTCCTCCCATCACCAGAAAATAACACTTCCCTCATTAGGACTGTCTTTCATACCTCTCAACTCTTCCTGGTTTAAGAGATACAACCTTATAGCTTCTGAGTGTCTTCCCGGTCCACCAGAGTCGACGCTACCTCTAACGACAGAGGTAGGCCCTAAATTAATTGTATTGGTGAGCAGTCCACTCCAACCAGCACTGTGCCCTCCCTGGTCCAGAGACCTAGCTCGCTCTCTCTCTCTCCCTCTCTGGCTCATGCAGGTATCAGATTAATTACTGCAGGAGTACTCTTAACATCTGGTCGAGTGTCAGGCCTATCGGGGGAGTGTGCTCCGTCGCCTCTCAAAGGGGCCAAGGTGTGGGATAAAATAAGAACAGCGGCGGGCGTCTGGAACAGCGTGTCTCTGTGTGACACCGGCAGGGTGACAGTCTAGAAGACTAGTAATGGGGTGGACTGAACAATGTGTTCCCTCTGGAGCCGTGTGGGAGTGTGAGGCTAGGTGAGTATATGTGCTGCTATGTGTGAATACAGTCATGTAAGCAATGTATGTGTGAGAGGATGTGTTTATGTCTTGTTTGACCACGTTTGTGACAGTATTCGTATTTATGACTGACAAGGTTCTGGACCTTTCCCACCTCTCACTCTGTGGTCTGTAGGGTTGTAGTGAGCTGCAGGTATACAGGTCAAGAGGAGAGCTGAAATGAAGGCGTGGGCTGCCAGCTTCATGTTTTCTGTAATTAAACAGCATTAGGCTATTTATTTCCTCTCCCCGTGCGGAGCTGATTGGGCATGAGGGAATGCGGGGCGCGCCTAAGCAGAGAAGAAGCACAATTACACGCCATCAGCAGACAACATTAACTCACTAAATAGGGACAAGGCAATCAAACTTTATAATTTGGGGGGAAGATTATTGCAGGGTCAAAGCTAACATTTATAATACTTTGCGATGAGCATTGCGTGGGGCGGTAGGACAAAGGGGGTTAGGGTCGCTCTACACAATGAAGAGGAGGGGGAGGAGGAAGGAGAAGGGGGTGATTTCTTCTCTTCTTCCCTGGCCTATAGGAGGAGAAGAGGAATAGGAGCTCTACAGCTCAGCCAGAGAGAGATCCCTCTCTCTCATTAGCCCCATCGGTCTCAGGACCTCCATTAGCCTGAGAGCTAATGTGTTTCAGTGGGCAGGACTGACCTTAGCCCACCCCTCCAGGGCTGTCACACTACTGCCACTGGGAGAGGGGACGAAACTACCCCACTACCCCCAGACTGGTGCGTCCCTGAAATACTGTCCACCAAACCATTGTCTTAGTAGAGGCCTCTATGGGTAGTGAGAATATTGAAATGGGTTAGAACTCAAAAACAGTCATTATTATTACAACCTGAACACCATGTCAGGTCAGCGAGAAACTAGGAATACCCAAATGTAACGCCAAGACAATTACAGAGTGCAGATTGCAGGGGGAAAAAGTGAGGGAACAAAATAGTGGAAGGAAGGAGGTGAGTTTGCATGAATAAGCAAGAGAGAAAGAGAGGGATAGGTTAAAAATGTAGAGAAATTGTGCGACAGTTGCTAGGTCGCTTCCCCCTTTTCCCTGGGCTGAGGGGGGAGAGAGACAGAGAGGGAGAGAGACAGAGAGAGAAAGAGAGGGAGGGAGAGAGAGAGCAGCCTGCCCTCCTTTAGCATTCTGTCCACATTGGGGGATAAATAATTCACGCCCGTGGAGACAACCGCCTCATGGTGTAATGAGAAGGACACGCATTTATACCAAATATTGCTGTTGGGAAACTATCGATCAGAAAGCTATTTGTTGAAAGTTTAGAGTGGAAACCAAGACTGTCAGCGTGTTTTAATGTGACTTTCGGACCAACTGCAAGTCCCACCCCTCACTCTCCCTCTCTTTTCTCTCCAGCCAAATAGCTTCAGTCTCTCAGAGAAAAGGCATATTTATTTGTTCAAGAGGGTTGAGATGGAAAGAGAGAAATAGAGAAGAATTAAATGTGTAAACCAGACATTATTGTTGAACATGTTGAGAGAACACTGATTGAAGGCACCATGGACCCTTCTTTAAGGGGGTGGCAGGTAGCCTAGTGGTTAGAGTGTTAGACTTGTAACCGGAGGGTTGCAAGTTCGAATCCCCGAGCTGACAAGGTAAAAATCTGTTGTTCTGCCCCTGAACAAGGCAGTTAACCCACTGTTCCCAGGCGCCCGAAGGCGTGGATGTCGATTAAGGCAGCCCCGCACCTCTCTGATTCAGAGGGGGTTGGGTTAAATGCGGAAGACACATTTCAGTTGAAGGCATTTGGTTGTACAACTGACTAATAATGGTGACTTTGACTTTAAAGGGACAATCCACCCCAACCATTAATTCCTATGATTAACAGTAATATGTGATTATTATTTTTTTTACGAATAAATGTTTAATTTTGTTGTTATAGCGAGGTTGGTAAAGAAACTTTAGTTTTAGTCTAAAGTCAACTACAAAACCCACAATGCAATGCTCTCTTTCTCTGAGCTAGCTCGGTAGCTAGCTCGAAAACAGCTACACACAATAATACGAAAGTCAATATCAGCATGTGAAGTAGCTAGCTGTAAAATCGCCTAAACAAACTGCACTGTCAATTTAGGAGTCTTACTCACTGAGTTCAACTTGCAGGTTGTCTCTGCCAGTGAGCTATAAATGGCGTCACTGCATAACGGTGCTTTTTTTGTTGTTGTAAAGAGACGGGAAACGCCATTAGAATCGTATTAACGCCCGTTGTGTCCATGTTGCCCATAATCCGGCAATGGGCCGCATGGTGCATTCTGGGACAAGGAGAGCTCTCCTTCAAGGAGGGATGAGAGTCAATAGGGCGCTAGCTCAAAAATAGAACATTAGCAATAATTTTGTGAACAAGAAGTACATTGCAAATATTTTCCAAGATGAGAGATAATTAACTTGTTCTTTGTAATATCGTATAGCTTTGGAATCGTGACATTACGTACTTTCGAGGAAAATAGGTTTCTCGACTTTGAGAACGGTTTGCCTGACGATTAGCAAAGCAACCGCGTGACGCAACATGACAAGGTGAATGCGATGGGTCGACCGTCAATTGGGGGGCCGTTAATCCATTCATTGCCCAATGGGATTAATTCCCATCTCCTCCTTTCTGTAATGTCTCGGTTTTCCACAGACACAAGGCACATTGCGACATGGTGCTCAAAGGAGAAACAGAATGGAATAATTTGGTGCATTGTTTAGATTAAGCACATCTAAGCGAAATATATACTTTGTCATGACGATATAAACAGACAGATATGTTCTAGACAAGTATGGCCATTACCTGGAGAACAGGTAATTGTTTTAAAAGTGTTATGAACAGTGATAGTGTGTTATCCCCTATCTTAACCCTAAATATCTCATGTTAGCGGTTACCAGGGCTGGATAGAGTAGTCTGGCAGTGGTACCCTTCAATCACTGATCTGATCCATACTACACTGGATTAAACCAGGGGAGACGGCACTGAAGTTGCATTACACCACTGTTCACACCAGTGATACCAGAGCTATAGAGATGACGACATGAGATCTCAGTTTAGCCTTCTGTTTGGCTCACACACAGTGTCTCAGGCTAGGTGATCAGGTTCATATTTCCTTTAGAGTTTAAATCAAACGGTGTTTGGATTGGCATGCACCAGAGGAAGCCTGTCAGTCCTATGGGTAGAGGCTCTTTAGAGGGGGTTTATGGTTCGGGCATGTTCCTCTCAATTAGGGAAAATCTGAATGATACTGCAAAGAGCCCACACATATACACTCACAAGTACACCCAGAATTATAACTCCCTTGCCATTTCTTTACTTGTGCTAGTGGATAGATTAACGATGGACCAGGCGTCTTCATAGCTTTACTTTAATGCCGGTCTGCAAGAACTCCCAGAAAGAAAAAGGAACACTCCCGTGCCCCCTTACCCCTCCTCCTCTCTCCATACTAACCCCCCCACACACATCCCCAGTAGCCCCCAATTCCCCACTCCCCTCCTGGCCTCCCCCCGTCTCTCCTGCAGCAGTAATAGATTAAGATATTCCTGGCTGGGAGGGCGCAGGGGAAATCAGAGCACTACCTGTGCAGAATGTGTGTGGGCTGGAGGGGATAGGGAGCGGGGCCAAGGGCCTGGGCACTCTGTTGGATACCTGCTGGCTGTCAGGGGGAGAAATGGGGGGGGGGGGCATCCATGGATGTTGGGGTTTCTAGCTGGAGAGAGAGGATGCATAGATGAAACTACATATAGCTCTTAGACTACACACTATTCAGTAAAGAGTTCCACAGGTAAGCCTAGCGTAATCACTCATACCTGTTTCTAACTACCATGGAAGACATTCCAGCACAGTCTACTCTAAGTCTCTCCCCATCACCTCATGCACTGCCATGTAGTCAGCCACAGCTGGTGTGTATGACGGCCCAGGCAGGGAGCAGAAGCTGTTCTTTCAGGTCTCAGCTCCGTCAGGAGATGCTAATAACCCTGCATTTACCGCCAGCGACACCTTTCCCCTCCCAGCCTCTCTCAGCCCCAGACAGCTATTACTGCCTCACTATGCACTGGGCCTGCCAAAAACAGCACTACAATTACAATATCAGGGATATGCACAGGGCTGCTGAAGTAAAGGAAGAGGGGGAACTAAATAAAATACTGACCCGACATGCAGTGTCGCGACTAAAAGAAAGATGAACTATGATAATTGCGCAAGATCATCACTGTACTGACGCAGTATAGGAGTTCTTGGAGTTCAACTCTCACGGACCAGGGTAAGAAGTATTTCTGTTACATTAGACAAAACACCCTCAAAGTCATACAGACAATCCTAACACCCACAGCATCATGCACGAACACACACACGTTGGGGGCACCGTAGCATCTCCACTGGTGCAGGTCTCTAATGAAGCCCCAGTTGTGACGGCATGGAGGCGTCGCTCTCGCTTCCGACGGGATAATTACGCCGCTCCCTGGCAGCTGAGTTTGGCAGATGTATGGGAGGCAGCGCGCGGCGCCGAGCGCGCCATAACGAGCGCCGGGGGAGCGGAGGTGGGATTCGGCAGGACCCCGCCATCCGCCATTAGCAGGTTGGCACCGTCACAAATGAGTGTTTTTCACGAGAGCCCGGGAAGGCTGGGAAATTCCAATGAATTCTTGCGCTATGTCGCAGCACATGAGACAGTGTTGGGAGAGAAAGAGAGAGGGATGAGAGAACCAGGGAGGAAACAGAGAAAGACGAAGGGTGAGAGAGGAGGAAACAAAAGGAAAGGTTCACGCCGCCATGACCGGATTAGTCACCTCTCTCAGCACAGGGAGCCCAGAGCAGTGCACCCTGGGAAATTACTGAATCAGAATGCATTGATTTTCTATGGGGAGGGGAAAAAAAGTGAAAGACAAAATAAGGCCTGAAAAACAGTCATGGCTGAGAATTAGGGAGGAGATTGTAGGAGACCTTTGTATTTTTATTGGGAGCAGAACATACAGAACACCATTGTACACAGCTGTTTGAGAGGGAGACGATAAGAACAAGACACCATTGTTTCAGTATTTCTCCAGTGCCCTCTCTTCCTTTCATTTCAGTCTCTTCCCGTCGTCTTACTTTGTAATTAGGAAAACACAGCCAAGATAAACCTTGAGCACCTCGCTGCTAAAACAGCTTGTGTGTGTGTGTGTGTGTGAACAGAACATGCCTGGTTGTATCAAATGTCTTCATAAACTACCCTTAGTGTTACTATCCCAATGCCACAGCAGCATTACAGCAACCTTAGATCAGTGAGATGCAGTGTACCTTGTCCGGCTACATTCACCCTCAGCTGTATTCCGTATGCATGAGGATGACTGGTACTGGTTTGATCTGCTGCCATGTTCCGCCTCCCTCCACATCAGCAGCAGCTGTATCATTTAACGGTCATTTGTAAAACGCCGTCAACAGCAATCAGCGATCACTAATCACTAATGAACCAATCCTACCTATGCCTTATTACAGCCTGAATCACAACCAGGAATCAGTACACACTCACTCATTACAAAAAAAAGAATGGTCGCCTCGCTCTCTTCCTCTCCCTCCATCTCTCCCTCCATCCATCTCTCTCGCTGATACTAAACGATCGATTTCAAGGTGACCCTGGCTGAGGAGAGTGTTTTCCTCTCGCTGCTCCAGCCTGGTCCCAGTAATTAACACCAGCGCCTAATGAAGTCCAGCTGCTCACCCGCGCAGACTGAACGCGTGCCAAAATCCGGGAGAGCCCCTGTCAGGCAGCCATCGCTCTCCTCACACCCCCACCCTCTCTCCATCCTCCCATCCCTGTGTCCGTCCCTTATCCCTTTCTCCATCAATCCCCTGATCTTACCCTCTCCCTGGCTTTGGAAGGTCAGCCTCCTTCCATCAGTGGCCATTCCGGATATCTCTGCCCCCCTCCAGGTTGCCGCCATCAAAAACACTGATCATGCAGTCCTCCACCTCTTCATCGCACTCCCTTTCCCTGCCAAATTACCTTCATTCCCCACCGTCCAACTGATCCCTTTTCCTGCCAACTCCCACATCCCTCTCTCTCCACTGACCTAATAATCTCTTACTTACTATTTCTCACTCTTTCCATCAGTACTGTCTGCCTAACTGCCTTTTCACCAGTCTTTCCATCAGTACTGTCTGCCTAACTGCCTTTTCACCAGTCTTTCCATCAGTACTGTCTGCCTAACTGCCTTTTCACCAGTCTTTCCATCAGTACTGTCTGCCTAACTGCCTTTTCACCAGCCTTTCCATCAGTACTGTCTGCCTAACTGCCTTTTCACCAGCCTTTCCATCAGTACTGTCTGCCTAACTGCCTTTTCACCAGCCTTTCCATCAGTACTGTCTGCCTAACTGCCTTTTCACCAGCCTTTCCATCAGTACTGTCTGCCTAACTGCCTTTTCACCAGTCTTTCCATCAGTACTGTGCCTAACTGCCTTTTCACCAATGAGACCAATTCAAGCCCAATGTAACCACAAAGTTGACCACTTCTTGATTTGAATTTGGCGATTGATTCTATTATTAATATACAGTAAAACAAAAAGTTTGTAACAAATATTTTGAAATCCCAGAAAACCCGTGGCAGCTTGGATCTTAATCCACATCAGGTTGCCAGAGTTCTCCCAGCTGTACCGTTCCCTCATGTTGCCTCCCTCCTCCCCTCTCCTATTTAACCGTGTGATGCTCACTAGCCCTGTATCAAAGCTACATGTGTCTGTCAGCCTGTCACCTCTCTGGGAGCCTCGCTTTGCATCCTGGGAGTGGGGCTTTGAACACAGGGGACGCCTGCCTCTTCCACCCACACACAGAGAAGCTAATAGGAGGCGGGGGGGCTCTGCTGTGCCACGCTGGGATCTCCACCCCCGCCCCTCAGCAGCTATAAGGAAGGGGGTGTTCTGCAAACTTTCCCCACAATCCTTTCTAGCTGACATCCCGGTTGATCTGCTAGTGGAGAGAGATGAGCTGTGACATCCTCTCACAAATCCCACCTGGAGCCTCGCTGACGTATCAGACTCAAATCACCTCCGACAGACAGACAGGAGATGCTAATTAGCGCAGAGGAGTTAGCAACTTAGCGTTTTACCTGACTTCATCAGAAAGACTAAAAACGATCTGTCCATCTCCCATTCCAAATGAACTATGAGGTACCAGGCCATTAAGAGCTATACAAAGACCCTTAGAGAACCATGTCAAAGATGAACTGATTTATTCTCTGTTGATTCACTCGTCTCTATTACTCTCCTCCCCGTCCAGGACTACCTCATCCCTCCATCTCGGCTCTCTGTCCCCCGCCGTGAGCTCGCACTCAGGACAGTGTGATGTATTACGGCGTGTGATCCTCTACTCCAATGCACCCAGGCCCCCCGTACCGCCTCTCACCACCGCACGCCACACCTTCCTCACCAGCTGCGACAGATGCCGCCGTCACTCGAGAAAATAAATTCAGAATACTTAACGAATTAAGCGAGGAGCTAATTGTGGCTGGCCCGTGTTCATCATGCGCAAAAAGGCAAGCGGCTTGTTTGTCTTTAACAATTACCAGACAGAGCAGGGAGAGGGGAAGGGAGGGAGGAGGGGAGGGGGTAATTGTCCCATTCTCCCCAGCAGCTGGCTGAGCTACACCTGGGCGGGTGTGAGAGCCGGGTGGGGTGGGGACGAGGGGGGAGAGGAGATGGGCAGGTGCACCTCTGGCATCACTAAACTAAGCACAGGCCGACTTGAGGTATGAGACGCAAATACACTCTCTACCACTGTATAACACAGACATTGAAGCCTGGGCTGGCATTAGTGCTTGTAGGCACAAACTAGTGTACATAGTTACACTGGTATAAAACACACACTTAAAAATGTATTACATGCTACACCCCCTTTTCTTTCTCTTCATTCTTCTCACACACACACACACACACACACACACACACACACACACACACACACACGTGCCAAATTTCCATTCTGTTCCCACACATTTTGGAGGAGCTTCCCTTGAGCAGTTCTCTTATAGATCTCCAAACAGCTTGTAATTACTTTTAATAAACAGCATAAGAAGCAAATCAAGCGCAAACGTGGAAAAAATTTGCTCTCAGGGGGATCAAACAGCACTCAGCCTTGCAAACAAACACTTCACCAACATCAGAGCTATTTTGTTCTTGCTTTTTTACATTGAAACATGTAATGCTCAGTGGGGGTAACTAGAGGAATGCAGTAGAGACCGACACAGAAAGACAAGGAGTGAAAGAGGGAACGACAGGAATACAATGGCCGTAAAGTAGTTACCATTATTGGGTTAGTTGCTACCTAGATTCTGTGGGAGGCTACCTGACTCAAACACTTCTGACTGGCTGGCTACCTATGAGCATGTGTATACGTGTGCTCCTGTGCATGTAAACATTGCAACAACATTATATTACGTTGTCTCTATGACGAGAGGTCAGCTGACATTCTGTGGAACAATTGACACCTCTCATCTCCTATCACAACGAAACAGTCTAGTAGATATCCATTAAGGCGAAATACCAAATCTACACACCCTCCTCTCTCCCTCTCTCCCGCTCTTCCTCCATCCCTTTATCCTCCAACCATCCATCCCTCTCTTCCTCCATCCCTTTATCCTCCATCCCTCTCTCCCTCCATCCATCCCTCTCTCCCTCCACCCCTCTCTCCCCCGTTTCCTCCTTCCCTGTGTCCTCCATCCATCCATCCATCCCTCTCTCCCTCCCTCCCCCATCCTCCCTCCATCCTTTTCTACCTCCATCCCTTTATCCTCCCTCCCTCCATCCCCATCCCTCTCCCTCCCTCTCTCTCCATTCTTCTCTCCCTTTATCCTCCCTCCCCCCTCCCTCCATCCATCCCTCTCTCCCTCCATCCCCCTCTCCATCTTCCAACCCTCTCTCAATCCCTCTCTCGCTCTCCCTCTATCCATCCTCCCTCCATCCTTCTCTCCCTCCATCCCTTTATCCTCCATCCCACCCTCCCGCCATCCTCCCTCCATCCCTTTATCCTCCATCCCTCCCTCCCCTCCCCTCTGGTGTTCTGGCTGGCTGGCTCCAGGTGGTGAGGGATGTGCATGAGGGGCCTGTCATCTGTTCCCATGTTCGTAGCATCTCTACTGTGTTCCTACGGTGTGTTACTAGGTGTTCAGTGGAGGCCAGTAGAGAACCAACATCCTCCAACAGACCACATGTACACTACCATGTTCTACAGTCCGGGGGAATAACAGATATGGAGGAATTCCTCAGATGGTGACTATTTGAAGCGGTTTCATGGATGATACAATAATTATTTGAGCAGTGGACTGAAGGCAGAGGGCAAAGCTCTCATCGCTCAAAAACGCTGCCTTATGGCTATTAGGCTGGCACGGGGCGCACACACACTCATGCACGCAGTGGAGTGAGCCATCATCCACATTATCCACATCCATTGACTCCTAAAGCTTTGTGTGTGCTGCCTCATTAGGTCTTCAGTGACACACAGAGCCCACACCAGGCCTCTCTCACCAGCCCCTCTCCCTCACTCGCTCTTCATCTCGACACACACGCTCCACGCGCAAACACTAAAAGGAGACTGCTCAGCCACTGCCCTAGGGAATACTCCTCAGACATTACTAGTGGAGCGCAGCACAGACATCACTAGAGGCCGATGGCTGGGCCGTCACAGGAAGAGTACAGGCCTGGCCTCAGTATAAAGGGTTAGTCTCATGATGTCACTGAAGAGCATGCATGGAATAACACTTAAAACATCACAGGAGGACAGAAGGCATCTTAAACATGACTCATGCATTAAGGGTAACATATGACTAAGTTCAAGACAGCAGCACTACTGTTGGGAACGTGGCTCTGATAGTAGGTGCTGATTTACCAGGGAGAGGTCAGGTCTGATAGTAGGTGCTGATTTACCAGGGAGAGGTCAGGTCTGATAGTAGGTGCTGATTTACCAGGGAGAGGTCAGGTCTGATAGTAGGTGCTGATTTACCAGGGAGAGGTCAGGTCTGATAGTAGGTGTTGATTTACCAGGGAGAGGTCAGGTCTGATAGTAGGTGCTGATTTACCAGGGAGAGGTCAGGTCTGATAGTAGGTGCTGATTTACCAGGGAGAGGTCAGGTCTGATAGTAGGTGCTGATTTACCAGGGAGAGGTCAGGTCTGATAGTAGGTGCTGATTTACCAGGGAGAGGTCAGGTCTGATAGTAGGTGCTGATTTACCAGGGAGAGGTCAGGTCTGCGCCAGAGTAGAAGAGCAGTAACATAACTAGTGCTGTACTGTGACATCACTTCTGGGTTAAAGGGATCAGCCGGGACGCCTTTCCGCCCCGCTGCTCATCTGGGTTCATGCTCGGGGCGCTAGCTCGCTAGCTTCGTTGAAATGAATAAGTAAGAATTATGAATGAGATGCATCATTAGCTGGGCTCCCCCGAGGGCACTTAGTTTCAGGTGAGTGGCTGTACCCTGGGCCTGGCTGGGAGGGAGGGGTTCATCATGCACACACAGCCATCGGGGTTGGGGGGTGTGGACCTTTACGTTGGTGTGCAAAGAATATGAGAGGGTTTGTGTTGAGAGTGGGGGCTACAGATCATCTTTACACTGTAGCCATGCCAGTTTAGCAGTCTGCTGCTATTTCTATTTGATTTAGAGTATTTTACACTATTATCTCGTGTGCATCATGCAGTGTCCTGCCATATGGCCCTGTAGCCCTAGGTAGCCCTAGGTAGCCCTATGGGCCGGTCCCCCTCCCCACTCCCAGTGCTCAACAGGCAGTGAGGCAAGGCTCCATTCACACAGCTTGGTACGGAGAGAGAATGGGGACAAACCTTGCAGATGGGCAGGTTCTCCTACAGGCCGTCCGACAGGCAAGGTGGGTGGAAAGAGAAGGCAGGGTGACAGTTAGTCAGTAGGTCCATGATTAGATGGGGGTTAGGGTTCATACATGGGGGTTATGGTGGGGCAGCGGCTACCATAACATGCACCGGATACTCTCTCTGCATCATTCAATGTGATAAACCAACTCACTCCTCTCTGATTAATATCCAGTCACAGCTCATGTCCCAAGCAAATAAATATGATGGAAATAACCATGAAGAAATTCATGAGAATCAGTCATAAGGCTACAGTGCTCAACTAAAGTGGTTGAATCCAGAGTTCGGTTTTTCAGACTGTGGCCTTGCTGAGGGGAGAAACTCTAGTAGATGCTTTAATGCGTGTCTCCATTACACTGATCTCTTCCACTGGTACAGTTACTGGAATGGGGATGAGAGCAACTTGAGATGGGAGGAGGGGAGAGATAGGGGAGGAGGGGGAGAGAGAAGTGAGGGGGAGGGGAGGGGAGAGAGAGAGGAGGAGGAGGGGGAGAGAAGTGGGGAGAGGGGAGGAGGAGGGGAGAGAAGTGAGGGGGAGGGGAGAGAAGTGAGGGGAGGAGGGGGGAGAGAGTGGGGAGGGGAGAGGAATAGAGAGAGGTGGGAGGTGGCGAGAGAAAGAGAGAGTGTGTGTGTGGGGGGGTACAGCTAAATCTACCAATAAAAGAAGATGAAAGTCAGGTTAAACACAATATGCTAATTGAAATGTGTTGGCTGATTAAGGCGATTGAAAGGAGAGTGGGCGTGCTGTGAGTTCTGGGCACCGGTGATTAGTGCGGCATTAGTGTCTGCATGCTTTTCCTCAGGACGTGGTGGAGAGAGCAGAGCCGTGTGTGTGTCGATGTGTGTGTAAAGGAGAGAGCGAGAAGGGGTGGGGGAGAGGCCATGCGTGTGAGAGGGGAGAGCTCCTCAACTCTCCCATCTCAGCCTGTCCTGAAGTACGTCTGCCAACGCGCACACACACACATGCACAAAATGGCACGTCGCTCACATATTCTGGCCAAATATCAGTAGTAGCAGTAGTACCGTACAAATATTTGTATCAGCTACCATGAGTTTGTACAACAGAAGGGTGCTTAAAACAGCTGGGCATCGACAACCACAATACAGTCTCTCTCTTTACCTTATTTGTTGCTGTAGGTTTGGTTGCTAAGGCAGGCTCTGCTCGCTCTGAATTCCCTTTTCACTCTTCCTCTCCCTCACTTCTCTCCACTCCTCTCTTTGTGTGTTGGTCTCTCTCAGGACCACACTGGCCTTTTTTTCGCAGGCTTTATTGTTTTCCGCTGTGCAGCTGCAAAGCATGGAGGAGCCCCCTGCAGGTGTGAGTATGTGTGGTAACGCTCTGCCCCCCCCCCCACTTCTCCCACCCCTGGTGGGGGCGGCGCGCTGGGCCCGTTGCCCCGCTGAGCCCTGCCAAACCGGGGTTAAAATTACGCTCTGAAAGCATAGAGCACTGTGATTAACCACACAGGTGGGACCCCCAGTCGAGGGCCCAGGGGGTGGCCCCACTGTGGTGCACAGTACCCCCTCAACAACCCCCCACCCCTACATCCCTCTAGCCTATCAATAGATGCAGAACCACTGAACTGTATACAGTTTCCAAGAACAACCCTTCCATCCCTATTCCCCGTCACTCGGAGGAAAACAAAATGGCGTCGACACTGCTGTGATAGCTTTTGTCTTAAATGTAAAGGCTTCACCATATCATACAAAATAGTCATTTGTAGTCATGCCTGATTGCCTGTAGTTAAATAGCTATGTCTTCATGGACATTTAGAGGCTCTTAAAATCCAAACCTCAATCCCCACATTAGTCCTCACTAATGACTTCAATCTGTTCTTTAAATATTCTATCATTCTCTACTCTGTTCTTTTCTCCTTTACTTTATAATTTCCCAGCTTTCCCTCTTTCTCCACCCTCATTCAGTAGCCACCTTTGTGATATACTGTCATCTCTCCTCTGTCTGTCTTGCTAGTGGTATCCCTCCATCTGGGGGAAAAGGAAATGAAACTGATCTGGCCCTCTGACTCTCTCTCTCCCTGGGAAATGAGGGGCTCTGGTCCGCCACTCCTATTGTTCAGCATGTGGCCCTGGAAGGGGTGGACTATTATTATTGCGATTATCTCCATCGTGCGCATGCACGCAGACATGGGCATCAGTCACAGCCCACACGGCAGGCACGCCGCGGGGATTTACAACACAATGGCAGAACACTAGGGTGTCCCCACTGGCTGGTTATCACCCCAGGCCAAAATGGCTTCTCTCTCTCTCCTCTGCTCTCCATCTGAGGGTGAGAGATGAGATGTAGAGTAGCTGGCTGTTTGGCTTTGGGAGTGTGTAGAAATGTATCGTGGGTGGAGAGTGTAAATAGTGGACACAAAATAGCAGTGGGTGGGTGTCAGTATACTGTAGGATGTCCTTATTGGAAGAGTGTAAACATGTGTCAAATGTATTATTTAGGACTGTTTATTCCTATTGTGATACATGGTGTTAGGAAGAAAATGGGCACCTTACTTTAATGATCAAATACACTGTTGAAGAGGATTCGAGTATTAAGGAGTTACCGTATTAACACATTCATACTGAAGAGATGAAAAGGTACAAGTCTTTAATAACAGAGAGCAGTTTCCCCTCAGTGTCTCTCTGTTCATCCCATTATATCTGATTTAGTCTGACAGGGTTTTTAGGAGGCCATGGGTACACTCTACACTGCTTTACCCTGTGAGCAGTTAGTGCAGCTTTGGGGGACTCTATCACATTACTGGATTAGATTATACAGTTGGAGGTCTCTCTGCCTCCCTTCAAATCACCTGTCCTCCAGGACAGAGCAAAACGCTGCCACAGCCATGAGGAAAGCTCCTGTATAATCACATTCCAGTCTCCCGAGCTCCCGAGTGGCGCAGTGTTCTAAGACACTGCATCTCAGTGCAAGAGGCGTCACTACAGTACCTGGTTTGAATCCAGGCTGCATCACATCCGGCTGTGATTGGGAGTCCCATAGGGCGGTGCACCATTGGCCCAGCGTAGTCCGGGTTTGGCCGAGGTAGGCCGTCATTGTAAATAATAATTTGTTATTAACGGACTTGCCTAGTTAACAAATAAATAAATAACATCAGTGGAGAAACGCTTGACAGGTCAATGACTTACATGCTGACAGGACAATCTGATGGGGGGGGATCTTTAACACGGTGAGGGAGGCCTAGGTAAACAGGTTTATCTGTGTGTTTGTTGTGAGTGTACGTGTCGTGTGTATGTGTGTAACAGAATAATAATTCTGCTAGCGTAATCACACGTGACAGTGTGAGCTGTCTGAGCCGTGTTGTCAGGCAGTCTCCTCCCACCCACCCATGGTACGTCTACAATAAACAATCTGAGAAATTGGAATGGACAGGCAGTGGGAGAAATACACCCATTCCACTAGGCCCACTGCCTCCTGGGGAAGGTCTCTCGCATGGCAGTTGCCTGGCGCACCACTCAGATGAATTCAAACACCAGGTTTTTTACACCCCTTTTTCTCCATGTAATCAAGGACGTTTCCGTGCCTGCTCCTCCACGTCTCCCCATCTCATCGATTACCCTCCGCACTCAAACCTGGCTAGCAACATGAAAATAAATCCGCGGCTAGTGAGGATGCTGCATAGCAAGCCATCTGAGGGAAGCATCAACTTCAGCTAAACACATCAGTTCACTGAGTTTTGCTAACCACACATGCACCTCTTCATTCTGCAATAACTGTGTCCCAACCTTTCCACAGAGACAGTTCCAGGTATAGGCTTCAGGGAGATCTCACCATCTTCAATGTTAAGTGAGTTTGTGTGTGTGCATCCACACACTCCGTGGGGTAGAGGTGTATAAGAAAAGAAAAGTGACAGTGTGGAAGTCGCATAAATCCCCACACACACACACACACACACACACACCCACACGAGTGTACTACTGCACAGGAAGGAGATAGGAGCCGCATTGAGCAGATGCTGGAGCTTTCAGGAGGTAAACTGATTGAGATGCAGTGTCACCTTGTTAATGATCATCCAAGACACAACTGGAAGGGGAGAGCGGGGGTATGATCACACCTTCACAAACATCACTGTGGATAACAGGGCCGGGTAGGTGAGGTGTCTGCAGTGCACATCCTCATCGTGCAAATGTGAAGAGAGCAGGGATGCACAATTGGGAGGTGTGTGTCAGTGTCAACTGAGCAGGTGAGTTTATTTCAGGTATCTCAGTTACATCAGGGGGATTTGTTATGAGAGGGGCTGAGATTGTCATACAGTGGAGAAAAAAAGTATTTAGTCAGCCACCAATTGTGCAAGTTCTCTCACTTAAAAAGATGAGAGAGGCCTGTAATTTTCATCATAGGTACACTTCAACTATGACAGACAAAATGAGGGAAAAAAATCCAGAAAATCACATTGTAGGATTTTTTATGAATTTATTTGCAAAATATGGTGGAAAATAAGTATTTGGTCAATAACAAAAGTTTATCTCAATACTTTGTTATATACCCTTTGTTGGCAATGACAGAGGTCAAACGTTTTCTGTAAGTCTTCACAAGGTTTTCACACACTGTTGCTGGTATTTTGGCCCATTCCTCCATGCAGATCTCCTCTAGAGCAATAATGTTTTGGGGCTGTCGCTGGGCAACACGGACTTTCAAAGATTTTCTATGGGGTTGAGATCTGGAGACTGGCTAGGCCACTCCAGGACCTTGAAATGCTTCTTACGAAGCCACTCCTTCGTTGCGGCGGTGTGTTTGGGATCATTGTCATGCTGAAAGACCCAGCCACGTTTCATCTTCAATGCCCTTGCTGATGGAAGGAGGTTTTCACTCAAAATCTCACAATACATGGCCCCATTCATTCTTTCCTTTACACGGATCAGTCGTCCTGGTCCCTTTGCAGAAAAACAGCCCCAAAGCATGATGTTTCCACCCCATGCTTCACAGTAGGTATGGTGTTCTTTGGATGCAACTCAGCATTCTTTGTCCTCCAAACACGACGAGTTGAGTTTTTACCAAAAAGTTCTATTTTGGTTTCATCTGACCATATGACATTCTCCCAATCCTCATCTGGATCATCCAAATGCTCTCTAGCAAACTTTAGACGGGCCTGAACATGTACTGGCTTAAGCAGGGGGACACGTCTGGCACTGCAGGATTTGAGTCCCTGGTGGCGTAGTGTGTTACTGATGGTAGGCTTTGTTACTTTGGTCCCAGCTCTCTGCAGGTCATTCACTAGGTCCCCGTGTGGTTCTGGGATTTTTGCTCACCGTTCTTGTGATCATTTTGACCCCACGGGGTGAGATCTTGCGTGGAGCCCCAGATTGAGGAAGATTATCAGTGGTCTTGTATGTCTTCCATTTCCTAATAATTTCTCCCACAGTTGATTTCTTCAAACCAAGCTGCTTACCTATTGCAGATTCAGTCTTCCCAACCTGGTGCAGGTCTACAATTTTGTTTCTGGTGTCCTTTGACAGCTCTTTGGTCTTGGCCATAGTGGAGTTTGGAGTGTGACTGTTTGAGGTTGTGGACAGGTGTCTTTTATACTGATAACAAGTTCAAACAGGTGCCATTAATACAGGTAATGAGTGGAGGACAGAGGAGCCTCTTAAAGAAGAAGTTACAGGTCTGTGAGAGCCAGAAATCTTGCTTGTTTGTATGTGACCAAATACTTATTTTCCACCATAATTTGCAAATAAATTCATTAAAAATCCTACAATGTGATTTTCTGGATTTTTTTCCTCATTTTGTCTGTCATAGTTGAAGTGTACCTATGATGAAAATTACAGGCCTCTCTCATCTTTTTAAGTGAGAGAACTTGCACAATTGGTGGCTGACTAAATACTTTTTCCCCCACTGTATATACTAAAGATACCCACCCAAGCTCAACCTCAACACACACATCTCCCTACCACACACCAGCGAAGTAGCAGAGAGGAAGTAATGAAGTCGACATGATTATCACTGCTGACAAATGCGTCGACAAGGTAAGCAGCACCGCCAGCGCTTTATCATTAGTGATGTGACGCGCAGACAACACACACTGAAGACCTCTTGTTCTAGATCCCTCTCTCCAAAACTCCCTCTCTGCCACAATGGGGACGAACACTGTATCCATTACCTCACAACCTGTAAACAATGGAGTAGAACGAAGAATACCTTCACTGTTGCTACTGTTCTAGCTTACAAACTAATGTATAACATAGAATGTGTACACAAGGTAAAAATCCCTACATGTTTCAGGACATTTTAGGTTGGAAATGCCTAGTGAGAACTAAGACTTGCGCATTCTGAAGGGTTTCTATAAGGAGAAAAGAGGAGGGTAAAATATCAAAGCCGACTGATAACGTAGCTTTTTAATGATTGTTTCGTAATCTGCCCAAGAAAGAGAGGAGCGAGAGGGAGTGCAGAAAACTCCTCCTCTGTGATCTCTCCTCAATTTTCTCACCACAGACACCTCGCCAGATAAAGGTAAAGACACTGCAGTTTTTCACTGTTGAAAAAACGTCATCCATCTTTGAAGAGGGGTTCGAAAGAAATAAAATAATAACATTATTGAAAATAATCTGCCTCAATTCCATAATTAATCTCCTCCAGTTTTTCTGACAATTGCGATGTTAATTAACCCCAAATTCCCTCCATGGTGGCTGAGAGAGACGAGCATTCAACCTGCCCCTTCAAGCCCCCATCTGGGTACAGTCTTTAGGGGAGAAGAGCACTCTGAAAGGAGAAGATTCTCAGGGTGGAGGGCTGAAGGTGGAGATGGGGGAGGAGAGAGAGCATGGGGACATGGATAGGAAGGGCCTTCAGCCCTCAGAGAGGAGAAAATTAACACAGTGTGATGGGAAGTAAGAGAAAAAGAAAACTGGGCTGGTGAATGAATCCAGTGGGGAGAAGCTCTGTTCCCAGCCAGACTGGGCTGGGCTAGGCAGCAAGCCTGTATACTATAGCTGTGGTTCTGTACCAGCTCTCTCTCTCTCTCCTGACAACTACTGCAGGACTCAGGAGGACCCACGCACTGAAAATAATTCAACCGGCACAACTCCGATATCAGCTGTCAGGCCTGGAGAAGGCTGGGGAGTCGCTGCGGCTCTCAGTGTTCTGCCGTTTGTTCTCCCAAATTACTCACAGGCCAAGCTTGTTAATCTACACTACAGTACGCTGCGGCAGCAATTATTAGTTACAGAATAACAACACAGAGGGAGGAAGCCCGTAAAAAACTACAGAGGAACTTCTCAGTTGAGCACCAATACCTCTGTGCTGCATCAGAGCCTGTTAACCTGACTTGCCTCCGGATAGCATGTGTTGGGAAATGTCATCCACCTGGTGGGAATCAGGGGGGAGTCTGTCTGGCATCTTTGGGCTGCTTCTAAGGTCTCGCTAACTTTGTGGAGACCTATTTACAACATATTATTACAATGATATGCATACCGTAGGTGAGGCAATATTCCTCCCTTATGTGATCGTCCCTGCCTCCTAACTCTCCACTGTGTCCTCTATCCAGGTGTGGAGGTCAGTGCGCAGTGGTGAACACACGCGGTTTGTAGGCGGTGGCCAGTCAGACCATACAAAGGAAATGCTCTACATTGCCATTATTTTATACTGCAGAGGACCATGTTGGTTATTCACCATATGACTGATTCATAAATTACTAAACTGAACCTGCTATTTACCGAAACCTTAGCATTTTCATATCTTGTACGTAGATTTCAATGTTACTGGTAGAGCAGAGAAAAAAACACTTCATCCTTATAATGTCCTAGAGAGTGCACACATGTTGAAGAGAGAGAGAGCGAGAGCAAGAGAGAGAGAGAGATGGAACACAATGAGGGCTATTGCCTGCGAGAAATTCCAGTGATGAGGAGGAGGGGAGGGAAAAGGGAGAGCAAGAAAATGAATACTTGTTGCCCTGTTACTGTACACCAAGGCCTGCAGTCACAGCCCTGGTCGCATAGTGAAGAGTTAACGGAGCAATCAGACCTGCAGCCGCGGCCTCAGCTGCGCAGTCAAGTGTTAAACAATGGAACAGCTGTCGAGTGCGGCAGCTCCAGAAATAGAGCTGTTCATTTCACCTGTCTGTCTCACACCTGTGTGCTGTGCAGGCCGGGGAGAGAGAGGGCGAAGGCTAGGCCAAACAGAAGGCTGTGGAGCCAGAGGAAACCGAAAGGAGAGACAGGCACAGAGATAACAAACACACACGCGTAAACACAAAAACAGGAAGTAACTAGGCTGACTCACCAATCATGTGATTGGCGACGTGGATCTGGATCTCCCGTTCTGTCTCGAAGGTCATTTGGCATTTGATGCACTGGTACGTCTTCTTCTGCAACGCAACAGATAGGTAGACAATTATTTGAGAGAGGGAATCAAACTGCTCATTCACTCACACACACGATACAAAAACAATGTACTGGGGGGTTGGAGGATTCTCCTTGCTGTTACACTGAGCTGAAACAAAAGCGGAGGTAAAGATTGAGCGTCCCTGGGACCTCACTGTCAATATCTAGTAGAGCGAATAGGCCACACAATGCCTCAGCAGGGCCGAGCTGCAGGCCCCGCCAGGCCTGAATGAAACGCAGCCATGAATTCACACATCTAACTGAGCACAACTTCTTACTGACACGCTAGCCACTGGGAACTGACACACTGCTAGAAAATACTGTTCAAATGCTTATAGTACTGTATGAGGGAAATCTTTTAAAAGCTAGGCCATGATAAGTATAAGTGGGATCAACATGGCGTCAAATGAAACAAAATAAAAACGTCATTTCAGATCACACAAAAACGATTAGAAATGATTGAATGATATGCATACACTGAAGTTCTAAAGCATTCATTTGATTTGTCTAAATGCAGGGCCATTAAACTTTTTGTTGGCTTGGTAATGTCTTCCATTTCTTTTATACTGCAGACGACCACGTTGGTTATTCACCATATGATTGATTCATAAATTACTAAACTGAACCTGCTATTTACCGAAACCTTAGCAATTTCATACATTGTACGTAGATTTCAATATATATATAAATCAATGTGCTGATCAAGCCATAGCGGGGGAAAACATAAGTGTGTTCTTACTTTAGGGACAGAAGAGGCATCTGTCACCTTCTTGGCCCCGCTGTTCTCCGGGCTCATCTCGGGGTGGTCCACCTGAACGTGGCTCTCCAGGTCCTCCAGGGTCTCAAACTTCACAGCACACTCGGGGCATCGCAGCCCAACCGCAGCCTTCTCTCCCCCGACCTCCTGGGGCGTGGTGCCCCCGCTGGGAGACTGGCCGTTGGTAGCCCGGCTCATACAGCCAGCACACAGCCCATAGGGCAGCCCGTTCACATCCAGCTTCACCAGATCCTGCTTGTTCTTGAACTCCTTGAGACACAGGGCACACTTGTAGTTCTTGTGTTGTTGCAGCTGGCCATTAGGGGAGGAGGAAGCTGAGCCACCCCGGCCCCCGCTGCCCCCACCGGCTGAGAGCTTCTGCATGTGGAAGGTGCCGTGGATCTTGAGCTCCAGGGTGGAGGTGACCGTCTGCATGCACACCACACAGCGGAAGCCTGTCAGAGAGTTCCTCAGGTCCGGGTGCATCTGGCAGTGCTCTATGAAGTCCTCCTCGCTCTGCAAGGGCATCTTACAGATGCGGCACGTGCCCGTGTCCAGGCTCTTGCTGTGGGTGACCTTGTGTTCGGTGAGCGTGAGCAGGGAGGGGAAGCGCTCTCCACAGATAGGGCACATGTAGTGCTTGGCGGGACCACGGTGGGTCTGGGCGTGCTCCCTCAAGCCGTTCTCAGAGAAGAAGGTCCGTGAGCACACGTTGCACTTGTGGTTTCCCTTGATAAAGTCTGCCTTCTTCTTGCGGGAGCTAGCGTCGTCGTCCCCGGGCTGGATGTTGTGGTCCCTCAGTCGGTGGTTCTGCAGAAGACTCTCCATAGTGTAGGCCGCTCCACAGATGTCACAGGCGTACATGGGCTCTGAGTTGTCCAGCTCCTCCTCGCCTCCGCTGGCCTCATGGCTGTTGGCTACATCCTGACTCGCGTTCTTTAGCAGCATGTTCTGCAGGTCAGCCTGCTCTGTGACCACTGTCGATCTTTCACTTCCTCCCCCGCGCTTGGAGCTCTGGGTTACACCGTTGGGCGTGCCGTTCTGGCTTCCCCCGTTCCCGGTGCCATTCCCCCCATCAAAGACACAGTGCTTCTCCCTCAGGTGCCTTTCCAGCAGAACGATGGCGTGGAAGGCCTTGCCACAGAAGCGGCAGTTGAACTTCTTACTGTGGGTGGTGATGTGGCACTGAAGCTCCACCTCTGTGCCGAACGTCTCCCCACAGAAGATACACTTGCGGGCCTTGCTGGTGACACCGGGGCCTGTGGGGTGCCCCAGGTGGCTGTGTTTAACGTGCAGCTCAAGGTCACTCTCCTTCCGGAAGTCCCAGGTGCAGGCTGTGCAGCGGAACATCTTCTTCTCGTTGCTGTGCTTGACAGCCAGGTGGACCTGGATGGACACCTTGGAGTCAAACACCTCCTGGCACAGTGTACAGTGGTACAGCACAAAGGTGTGCATGTCCAGCAGGTGCTTCTGCAGATCATCCACTGAGGAGAACTGCTTATCACAGCTCTCACAGACGTACTGGGTGGACGTGGTGGTGTAGTGGACCGTCAGGTGCTGCAGCAGAGACTCCTGGGAGTCGAAGTCCTCTTTGTTGCATTGCGGGCAGGACTGCCTCCTCAGCAGCATCTCCAGGTGGGACTTGAGATGGGCTTGAAAGCCCTCGAAGCTGCTGAAGCGCAGGTCACACTGGTTGCAGGGGTAGTCTCCATTGGACCCTGCCGTGGTGGAGTCACCAGCCAGCCTATGGCGTTTGGGGGAGGAGATCTCCACATCAGAGGAGGCGGGGCTGAGTTCCGCCACCTTTGCTTGCCGCTTGTTATTGGCCAGTGGGATGTTCTTGTGGTTCTCTTTGATGTGCTTGGTGAGCTTGAGCAGGGAGCCAAAGATGGGCGAGTTGGTGCAGTAAGGGCAGGAGTAGACCTCCATGAAGGACTGGGAGGGCTGCAGGACGGGAGACTCCATCTTGGGCATGCCTCCTCCACTGCAGTGGGTCTGCTGGATGTGCTCTGTGAGAGAGGACTCTGTGAGGAAGCCCATGGAGCACTGGTTGCAGAAGAAGGCGTGGTTGCCCTCCAGGGTGGTGGAGCCTGCGGCCATTCCTCCAGGCAGGCAGTGGGACACACGGATGTGCTCCTGCAGGGTGTTGATGTCTGCAAACATGTCTGGGCAGTAGTTGCAGTGAAAGGCCGACACGTTGGTGAACTGGAGCAGGGGGAAGGCCGCTGAGGCCCCTCCGCTGCCTCTGTGGGCTTTGCGGATGTGTTCATTGAGGTTGTAGAGCGTGGGCAGGGTGTCCAGGCACAGCTGGCAGGTGTGGTTCTGCTGGGGCTTGTCTGCATGGATGGTCTTCAAATGAATCTCCAGAACGGCCAGGCTGTTGAAGTCTCTCTTGGAGCAGTAGGGGCAGCTGTAGGTCACCTTGGCTGTCCAGTGACCCCCGTCGTCATGGTCAGAGTTCGGGGCCAGCTTGCGCCGGCTCTGGATGGGCTTCAGAGTGGAGTCTGGGGTGGAGCCCCTCTCCAGAGAGGCGCTAGAGTCCGGGGTGGCGCTGCTCATGGATGCCACGCTGCCCAGTACGGGGTCAGGGCTGGGACTGTGATTACTGGAGTCGGGCTGCCGGTGGCTGTCCATGTGGCAGTAGACTTCCTCCACAGAGGGAAACTGCTCTGAGCACACAGGACACTTGTGTTTGTGGTTAGCGTGGGACGTCTCGATATGGGAGAGCAGCAGGCCCTCATCACTGAAGATCTCGGGGCAGTGGATGCACTGCAGGTCGGAGCGGTCAGACAGCTGGGGGTGGCGGGTCACTACGTGCTTCTCCAGCTCGTCTGTCTGGCTGAAGGTCTCCTCACAGTAGTCACACATGTACAGGTCCTGGTCCATCTCCCCTCCACTGCCCGCATTGCTGCCACGCTTCCCCCCTTCCTTTTCAGCACGCAGGGCCAGGTGTTCCTTGTTCTTCCTGTGAGCCTGCATGTGGCTCTGCAGAGAGGACGTGGAGGAGAAGCCTCTCTTGCACACGCTGCACTTGAAGGGCTTGCTGGAGCTGTGGGTCTTCAGGTGGATCTTGAGATGGTCGCTGCGGGAGAAAGCCGCCTCACATTCCTGGCAGCTGTACTTCTTGTCTCCAGTGTGGAGCTTGACGTGGCGATCGCGGCTGCGCTTGTGCTTGAACAGGCGGCTGCAGAAGGTGCACTTGAAGGGCAGCTTGTCGCTGTGGATCTGCTCATGGCGCTTCAGGTAGCTGAGGCGGCTGAAAGACTTGTCGCAGAACTGGCAGGGGTAGGGCAGCCCTGCGCCCCCTTCCTCCTCCCCTGTGCCCATGCCCAGATCGCTGCAGCCGTCCCCCAGCATCTGTGACGGTGACGCCACGTCTTTGCTGGAGGGAGAGGACCCTACCCAGGAGAGCCCAGGGTCATCATCACCATCTGCAATGCAAAACACAGACAGACTTAAAAAGTGTTAGAGAGGAGATAAAAAAAAATCTAAAACAGAATAGAATTAAAGACATTCCCACAGGATTTAACAAATAAGGACAAATTGTATTTTCTCGCTCTTCATCCTCCCTAAGCAAACATCCCCCACCCCCTCTAGAATTACATCTGCCTCATCATATAGTCATTATGGGACCAGATTGAAATTCCGAAAAACCGATTAGAAGACGCTCAAATAGTGAGGGTATATTCTTATATGACAATGTGAATTAAATAAAACACAGGATTCTGCAAGCTTTTCTCCAGTTTCGTGCTGACACAAGGGAAAGTCTATTAATGCATACATAATATAAATATACACAAAGAGCATATATTAACTCTGTCCTGCTTTGTGCAGTCTGAGGGGGCCTGCCACAGCCCTCACGTCATCTATTTAGCATCTAAACTAGAGCCCTCTGATGGAGAGGAGAGGAGAAACGCTCATGACTTATTGAGCAGGAATGCTGCGAGCCTGGAGTCCCACTGTGGCTCAGACAAACCCAGAATTCTCCAGCTCAGCCTGTTTGCTTTATTTGACTAAGTTTCACACTCTGCTCTAAATGCGTGAGGAGAGAAGCCTCTGGTATTCATCATCACACATAACCAAATGTTTACAATAAGTAAACAGCCTCACGCATTTCCCCTCTCTACACATACATCTTATAAAACACTCTTTTTTTACATGAAACTAGTCTGTAGCTGGAGGGCAGGTGACTCAATCTGCATCTCATTTGTATTTTGGCTGACAATCACACTCAAACAGGTGACTGTCCTCTCAGCAAAATTAGCCTTTAAAACAAAGGCAACATTTTGGTGCAAAACAAAGTATTAACAACATTCTTTATCTAAGAGAGAGAAGTCATTTGCTACTTATCTCTCTCTGTAAGCAACTATGAATATGTTTTCCTTCCCACTACCCACTCCTACAGGATGTGTTATGCAAAGGTATGCACTGCAGATTTGGTGGAAAACAAATGAATGTGATGAATCGATCCACTCGAAAATGTAGATGCTGTGCAGAGAAAATAAAAAACTGCAGGGGGGTTGTGGGTCATTTTGCTGTAAAAACATGAATTATGAATTTAGCTTGGAGCTAGGAAAGAAACCTCTGCTCTAAAAGACTATAAAACAGAGATATTACATGGAAGCTAAAGGCAACAGGAGAGAGACGCCATCCAGCAGCAACAATCAGGAGAGCAATATTACAGGATGAGGGCAAATTAATAAATAAGTATGAACGAGACCAAGGAAATGGACAAAGCTGGAAAGAAAATATGTTGAGACATATCTTTGAGAGAATTTGAGACAGGGGAAGCAGGAGAAACTAACAATTACAGCCTATTTACAGTGAGGGAAAAAAGTATTTGATCCTCTGCTGATTTTGTACATTTGCCCACTGACAGAGAAATGATCAGTCTATAATGTTAATGGTAGGTTTATTTGAACAGTGAGAGACAGAATAACAACAAAAAAATCCAGAAAAACGCATATGAAAAATGTTATAAATTGATTTGCATTTTAATGAGGCAAATAAGTATTTGACCCCTCTGCAAAACATGACTTAGTACTTGGTGGCAAAACCCTTGTTGGCAATCACAGAGGTCAGACGTTTCTTGTAGTTGGCCACCAGGTTTGCACACATCTCAGGAGGGATTTTGTCCCACTCCTCTTTGCAGATCTTCTCCAAGTCATTAAGGTTTCGAGGCTGACGTTTGGCAACTCGAACCTTCAGCTCCCTCCACAGATTTTCTATGGGATTAAGGTCTGGAGACTGGCTAGGCCACTCCAGGACCTTAATGTGCTTCTTCTTGAGCCACTCCTTTGTTGCCTTGGCCGTATGTTTTGGGTCATTGTCATGCTGGAATACCCATCCACGACCCATTTTCAATGCCCTGGCTGAGGGAAGGAGGTTCTCACCCAAGATTTGACGGTACATGGCCCCGTCCATCGTCCCTTTGATGCGGTGAAGTTGTCCTGTCCCCTTAGCAGAAAAACACCCCCAAAGCATAATGTTTCTACCTCCATGTTTGATGGTGGGGATGGTGTTCTTGGGGTCATAGGCAGCATTCCTCCTCCTCCAAACACGGCGAGTTGAGTTGATGCCAAAGAGCTCCATTTTGGTCTCATCTGACCACAACACTTTCACCCAGGTGTCCTCTGAATCATTCAGATTTTCATTGGCAAACTTCAGACGGGCATGTATATGTGCTTTCTTGAGCAGGGGGACCTTGCAGGCGCTGCAGGATTTCAGTCCTTCACGGCGTAGTGTGTTACCAATTGTTTTCTTGGTGACTATGGTCCCAGCTGCCTTGAGATCATTGACAAGATCCTCCCGTGTAGTTCTGGGCTGATTCCTCACCGTTCTCATGATCATTGCAACTCCACAAGGTGAGATCTTGCATGGAGCCCCAGGCCGAGGGAGATTGACAGTTCTTTTGTGTTTCTTCCATTTGAGAATAATCGCACCAACTGTTGTCACCTTCTCACCAAGCTGCTTGGCGATGGTCTTGTAGCCCATTCCAGCCTTGTGTAGGTCTACAATCTTGTCCCTGACATCCTTGGAGAGCTCTTTGGTTTTGGCCATGGTGGAGAGTTTGGAATCTGATTGATTGCTTCTGTGGACAGGTGTCTTTTATACAGGTAACAAACTGAGATTAGGAGCACTCCCTTTAAGAGTGTGCTCCTAATCTCAGCTCGTTACCTGTATAAAAGACACCTGGGAGCCAGAAATCTTTCTGATTGAGAGGGGGTCAAATACTTATTTCACTCATTAAAATGCAAATCCATTTATAAAAAATTTTCACATGCGTTTTTCTGGATTTTTTTGTTGTTATTCTGTCTCTCACTGTTCAAATAAACCTACCATTAAAATTTTAGACTGATCATTTCTTTGTCAGTGGGCAAACGTACAAAATCAGCAGGGGATCAAATACTTTTTTCCCCTCACTGTATATGCTACACATCAAATCAGTAACACGCTGTTTTGTTGAGTACATAAATCCTAACATGAATGCTATTTTGAGCCCAAAACGTAGTGCCACCTGCATTGTGTGCTCGTGCGTGAGTGTGTGATGTATTTATGTGCGTGTAAGTATGTAAGCGTGATGGGGGGGAACAACTGTTTCCCAGATTCCAGTTAAGGCCTGTACCCCACTGTCGACACAGCTGGGGTGTCTGGACATCCCCTCCCTATTGTAGCCATTCCCCCCAGTCCTCCTCTCATGCCTTTGTGTCCGCGTCAGGATAAGAGTCATCCTGACACAAGTTAAACCCCGGCAACACAGGAGCGAGAGAGGCCCTCGGCGGCCCGAATAAAGAGAGGGGATGAAAAGCCCAAAAGGGCCTTAACTGGGGTGAATTCTTTGGCTGCACAATGAAAGCGTGGCCCCTGACAGGCTGGTCTCTGATGTGAGCCGAGTGGAGGTAAGAGAGCAGAGGGGAGAGCTGCTCACGACTGACAGGTACGCCGTCCTGCCGAGCCCCAGCCATGTACTGCACCACATCACACCACATACAAAGGAACACTTGCTTGAGCATGAAGAAGAAGAAATAAAAAAAACGAGAGATAATAAGTCGAGAAGTGGGAGGAGAAAGAATGGTGAGGGAAGAAGAGAAGAAAAAAACTCCTGGCACATGTGGTCATTCTGGCAAATTCTAAATCTATTAATGCTAATGCAATCCCTCTGACTGCAGCAGAATGTGAGAAATCACTTTTGAGAAAGAAGGAGATTATAGTCATTAAATAGCCTTAATCCTCAGAAGTGTGGCTGTCGGAAAATGGAAGATCACATGGCTTTTAGAGGGCTTTTGTCATCGGTCCGCCGGGGGACTTGGCAAGAGCCCTAAACAGAGTAAGAAATTTCAATGAAAAGTTAAATTAGAAAAGAAACAGAAAATAAAGAGGGGGAAAGGCGAGGGGGAAGCCGAGAGAAAATCGAGAAAAGACTGGAATGGGCACGCAAACACATGCTGCTCCCATGTCTCCTCACTCCAGCGTTCCCAAGCACACCCCTGATGGCTTCTCTGTCTTTATCTCGCTCTCCCCGTCCGTTCCACCCTCCGTCCGCCCATGTCTTTCATGTTGTTACTCATTACTGAATTAACAGGCTACAGTCATGGCTGCCCCTGGCGCTGGCCTTCACCTCCGCTGCCATGGCCCAGGTGGAGGGGTGGGGCCAGGCAGGGAGGAGGGAGTGCCTGGCAGATGGAGACACTGCAGTCCAGAGGAAGAACGGCCATCCCGCCTCCAATCAGGGCCCAGTAATTGGAACTGTCCGAACAAAACACATGGCCACAGACAAAGGCCCCAACTGAGCTCTACCTGAGCACGAGCATAGTGGTAGTGGATGGATGGATCAGGGACGACCACTTTGGTCTGAGTTTCAAGAGGACGCCCCATGCCACCCCACCCCCCACCTCGCTCCATCCAGACTGGGCCGGCCTGATGATGCCTGTCCCCTCTCTAATAGGCTGGCCAGCCAGCCGGCATGCCGAGGCTGGAGCGTGGAGGAAACGCGGTAATGAAGATGCACCCAGCCTGGCGTCCCCAGCTCTAGCCCGCTCTTCCCCTCATCAGACACGAGGACAGAGGTCCGTCTCCCCGTGTCCCCCATCCCAAAACCATGCCACCCCTGAGAAGCTGCTGTGGCGGCGTCTCCTCTGAAGTGCAATAGAAACACAGCCCCAGAAAGCAAAAAGCCAGGCTGTTCATTAGAGCAGGACGGCCTCCCTCCGTTTCCACATGATGTCCACAACACTGACCGGCAGACAGAGACTGACTAACGCCTTCCTTCATGTCCAAACAATGTGATCATTAATAATCTGCTCTAGCAACTGTACTGCCACTAAACCTGCTCCATATGGAGATAATCTGCAGTGTCAACTTTCTCCTCCTGGGGAGAAAAAAAAGAGCAAACAGCCAGCTTGACTGGGCTGACATCTCTCTGCTGAGACTGGGGTCTGTTTCTATCCGTTTCTAGAAAACAGTCGTCTGTAGTCACTCAGGCCTTGGACAACGGTGGTGTGTCTGTTATTTATGCTGTACACATAATTTCAATACCACACAACATGGTTTGGACTAGGACAAAAACAAAGTTGGTGACCATTGCATCAATATTTATGGATGATCAATAGTCGTAATGAAGAGTAACAGCAAGGGCCATAGCTGCTGCCACCCCCCAGTGGGTCAGACTAGACAACAGGAGTCAGGTAACAAGACTGGCCCTACTGAGGCAGCAGTGGGTAATGTAGAGGGTCTTCTCTAATAAGACTACTGTACAGTATGTGTGTATGTTTATCATATGGGCTCACCTCGTCACATTCCCCTGCCCTCCACTCACACCCCTCCTCCCTAATTAACATTTCCACCTTTCAGTCTGGCTCCCTGCCCAAACTTCCACCAAGCCCCCTGCCTGGCTCCCAACCCCATCCCCTTGGCCCCCTTCCCTTGGCCCCAGGCAGCCGAGACGCACCGTAGGGGGCAGAAAAACAACTTCCACCCCGGTCTCTGACAGGGCAGCGCAGCATGCAGGCCAGACAAGCCTGGAGCAACGGACAAGCCGACAGGGGGAATGGAACTTTCAAGAGGAGAACCTCTCCCCATTTTCCAGCTCCCTCAGTCCTTTCTTATCACCTCTTCTCCTCTCTCCTCTTCCTCCCTCCCACTATCAATCCATCGTTTCCAAACTTTTCCGGGGTAAAACTGTCAACCTAAATCCTATGGTATAGTATGCTATAACTCATTCCTCAGTCAAATACTGTATCACAACACACACTGTGACTTCTGATGGGGTCTGAAGCCATGTGGGGTTGTTGTTGACCATCAAGATGTTTAATCTCCCTCTTTCGCAAACGCACACACATTTATCTCCCTAGGCCTAGTCTGTCTCTAGAGGTCTCCAGTCCACTGCTGTCCCTCAGACCCATGGGACGCAGTCTGTCAGGGGCCTGAGTACTGGAGGACACACACACACACACACACAGGGTGGGTGAAGTCAGAGCGGACGCAGTCTGTCAGGGGCCTGAGTCCTGGAGGACACACCGACACGCTGCCCACAGCCCATATGGAGCAGTTGGCGCCAAAAAAGTGCCCAAGCAGCCGGCCACATTCCCAGGGCAGAAGGTGAGGGGCAAGGGGCGTCGGGGTGAGGGGGGCATGGGGCGGCAACAGCTGACAGGCCTCTCTTCTCTTCACCGCCCGAGAGACATCCAGGTGACAGGAGGGGAACTGGGACAAACATGGGTGAGGTTGACCATTATATGAGTCACTCAGTCCTACAGAGACAACCTTGAACCACTAAGGACCTCCATCACCCCTCGTACATTCTGAAAGTATTCAGACCCATTGACTTTTTTTCACATTTCATGTTACAGCCTTATTCTAAAATGTATAACAGAATTTATTTTCTTATCAATCTACCCAAAATACCCCATAATGACAAAGCGAAAACAGAATTTTAGAAATATTAGCAAAATTATAAAAAAAAAAATATATATATTAATTACATAAGTATTCAGACCCTTTGCTTATTAGACTTGAAATTGAGCTAAGGTCCATCCTGTTTACATTGATCACCCATGAGATGTTTCTATAATTTGATTGGAGTCCACCTGTGGTAAATTAAATTGATTGGACATGATTTGGAAAGTCACATACCTGTCTATGTAAGGTCCCACAGTTGACAGTGCATGCCAGAGCAAAAACCAAGCGATAAGGTCGAAGGAATTGTCCGTAAAGCTCCGAGACAGGATTGTGTCCAGGCACAGATCTGGGCAAGGGTACCAAAACATTTCTGCAGCATTGAAGGTCCTCAAGAACACAGTGTCCTCCATCATTCTTAAATGAAATAAGTTTGGAACCACCAAGATTCCTAGAGCTGGCCGCCCAGCCAAACTGAGCAATCGTGGGAGAAGGGCCTTGGGCAGGGAGGTGACCAAGAATCCAATGGTCACTCCGACAGAGCTCCAGAGTTCCTCTGTGGAGATGGGAGAACCTTCAAGAAGGACATCCATCTCTGCAGCACTCCACCAATCAGGCATTTATGGTAGAGTGGCCAGACAGAAGCCACTCCTCAGTAAAAGGCACGACAGCCAGCTTGGAGTTTGCCAAAAGGCAAGTAAAGGACTCTCAGACCATGAGAAACAAGATTCTCTGGTCTGATGAAGCCAAGATTGAACTCTTTGGCCTGAATGTCAAGCTTCACGTCTGGAGGAAACCTGGCACCATCCCTACGGTGAAGCATGGTGGTGGCAGCACCATGCTGTGGGGGTGTTTTTCAGCGGCAGGGACTGAGAAAATAGTCAGGATCGAGGGCAAGATGAACAGAGCAAAGTATGGAGAGATCCTTGATGAAAACCTGCTCCAGAGTGCGCAGGACCTCAGACTGGGGCGAAGGTTCACCTTCCAATAGAACAAAGACACTAAGCACACAGCCAAGACAACGCAGGAGTGGCTTCGGGACAAGTCTCTGAATGTCCTTGAGTGGCCCAGCCAGAGCCCGGATTGAACCCAATCAAACATCTCTGGAGAGACCTAAAAATAGCTGTGCAGCGACGTTCCCCATCCAACCTGACAGCGCTTGAGAAGATCTGCAGAGAAGAATGGAAGAAACTGCCCAAATACAGGTGTGCCAAGCTTGTAGACCCATACACAAGAAGACTCGAGGCTGTAATCGCTGCCAAAGGTGCTTCAACAAAGTACTGAGTAAAGGGTCTGAATACTTATGTAAATGTGATATAAAAACAAGTTTTTGCTTTGTCATTATGGAGTATTGTGTGTAGATTGATGAGGGGGGGAAACTATTTAATACATTTTAGAAGGCTGTAATGTAACAAAATGTGGAAAAGGTCAAGGGGTCTGAATACTTTGTGAAGAAACTGTATATATACACACATTCCAGTGGTACTTATCAGTAGTACATAACTAGAAAGTAACGGCCAATAAAATTCATAGTATTGTGAATGTGCGTAGAGAGAGAAAGAGACCGACCGTGATTGGTTAAGATGAGTTTGACTCAAGTCTTGGTCGGTCGGTGAGAGCTGCAGGAGCCAGCACTGTTAAACAGCTGCACATTAATTACATGTGAAGTGTACCAAAACAAGCCTTGCTACAGAGGCCATGTGGAGGAAGACGGCAGGCATCTGGTTCCTCTTTCTCCCTCTCTCCCCTTACTCCATCCTGCACTCTCTACCTCTACTCTCTCTCTGCCCATCTCTTCTTCTCGTCCCTCTCCGACCTTGCCTCTCTCTCGCTCTACCTCGCGCTCTGCCTCTGTCCCTCTCCTTTGCCTGTGTCACGGTGGTGTAGAGGTGTGTGAGTAACAGTTTAGGCACGTTCCCTCTGTCAATGGGAAACTGTTGAGTGATCCATGAATGACATCAACACCACAAACCTTCAACAGACCCTGCTTTGCTCAACCCCCATTGGTTTCACCAGCCACCATATAGCTGCACCATCACATCATCTGTTACAGTCAGCCCTTCGTCCGTGTCCGTCTATGGTGCTCTTATTCTCTGTGATCTGAGCGCCCTCTCTTTCCCTGGGCTTTAGGCAGACCCCACCGGAAGCGTTTTCTCCGTCGTTCAGCCCTCAACCTCTCCCCTATGATCAAACACATCCATTCTTTCACAGCTCACCAGGTCCTCTCGTTGCACGTACCCCTCTACCCTCTTATCTGACTTTACTCCAGGGCTTTTCAATAGGTTGTGACTCAGGCCTTATGACGCTGTTCTGTTCTGTAGGGTTATGAGTCAGACACTGTGTTGGTCTCTGTGCTGTGACTAAGGTGTGAGGGTTTTCTAGGATCATACAACAGAGCTCAATCAACTAAACCTCATTAGTAAAAATAGCCTTGTTCAGAATGGGAGGCGTTTAGTGGAGGGGTTAGTGTGTGTACTCAGAAGGAGGGGCCTTGGGATTGAGGAGTTACCAGGAGACTTCACTTACGTAATGTAAGTCCTATCTATCTGTGGTATGGCAGCCATGTCCACTCAGTAATCTAACAAGAGACATATGGTCCTTTAGTAAACACAAATGGAGTATGAAACAAACAATCCCTTTACATACTGTCCAGGCCTGGCTAAGAACACCAAAACAAAATCTGCTTCAGAAAATCAGCTACCCCAACAACTAGAGACATTGCCACCTAGAGTCTGCCTGGGAGAATACAAGTCAGCGGATGGAGCCAAAATGCTTCCACAGTATACTGCCCCAAACATGCATCCATATATCCACTGGATGAGATGGGGGAAAGACATTACACCACTACATTGTGTCTGTCAAATAACAAATACAGACAAAATGTCCTCATGTTGTGAGCGACTACAACCAGACTAACGTACACTCTCTGTACCTCTACCAGCGGCACAGAGCTAGTTGTCATTCTGCCAGTTTGCCTGTTCCTCTGAGGTTACCCCATGTTTGTAGACCCCCCGGTGTAGTAGGGCCTGTAAATAAGTCATGCAGGCAGCTGGAGTTGAGCAGAAGCAGTAGGCTGAGATCTGTGGTTTCAGATGGGGAGACAGAGGCAGGGAGGCAGGCAGCAGCAGCCTGGGCTGAGAGTTGGGGGTTAGGACTGGGGCACCGGGGAGGCTTGGTGCCCAGGGGACCCCCAGCACAGGCAGAGAGAGGCGGGTACCTCCTTCCCACTGTGACACCCTAGGAGCCCCCCGGGCTCTCTGGGGAGGAGCGGCACTGAGAGGAACACCTGGACCTGCCATTAGTGACACACTGAGGGAGTAGAGCACAGACGGTGAGCGGGAACCGCACACACACTGGCAGAGACACACACTGGCAGAGACACACACTGGCAGAGACACACACACACTGGCAGAGACACACACACTGGCAGAGACACACACACACACACACTGGCAGAGCCACACACACACACACACACTGGCAGAGCCACACACACACATACACACACTAGCAGAGTCACACACACACACACACACACCCACTGGCAGTGCCACACACACACACACACACACACACTGGCAGAGCCACACACACTGCAGAGACACACTGGCAGAGACACACTGGCAGAGACACACTGGCAGAGACACACACATACACACTTGCAGTGCCACACACACACACACAGCCACTTGCAGTGCCACACACACACACACACAGCCACTGGCAGTGCCACACACACACACAGCCACTGGCAGTGCCACACACACACACACCCACTGGCAGTGCCACACACACCCACTGGCAGTGCCACACACACCCACTGGCAGTGCCACACACACCCACTGGCAGTGCCACACACACCCACTGGCAGAGCCACACACACACACACACACACACACTGGCAGAGCCACACACACACAGGCAGAGCCACACACTAGCAGAGCCACACACACTGCAGAGACACACTGGCAGAGACACACACACAAACAAACTGGCAGAGTCACACACATACACACTGGCAGAGCCACACACACATACACACTGGCAGAGCCACACACACACACACACACACACCCACTGGCAGAGACACACACACAATACAGGCAGAGCCACACACACACACACACACACTGGCAGAGCCACACACACACACACTGGCAGCGCCACACAGACACTGGCAGAGACAAACTCAATCATCAAGTTTACGGACGACACAACAGTGGTAGGCTTGATTACCAACAACGACGAGACGGCCTACAGGGAGGAGGTGAGGGCCCTCGGAGTGTGGTGTCAGGAAAATAACCTCTCACTCAATGTCAACAAAACTAAGGAGATGATCGTGGACTTCAGGAAACAGCAGAGGGAGCACCCCACTATCCACATCGAGGGGACAGTAGTGGAGAAGGTGGAAAGTTTTAAGTTCCTCAGTGTATACATCATGGACAAACTGAAATGGTCCACCCACACAGACAGCGTTGTGAAGAAGGCGCAACAGCGCCTCTTCAACCTCAGGAGGCTGAAGAAATTCGGCTTGTCACCAAAAACACTCAAACTTCTACAGATGCACAATCGAGAGCATCCTGTTGGGCTGTATCACCGCCTGGTACGGCAACTGCTCCGCCCACAACCGCAAGGCTCTCCAGAGGGTAGTGAGGACTGCACAACGCATCACCGGGGGTAAACTACCTGCCCTTCAGGACACCTACAGCACCCGATGTCACAGGAAGGCCAAAAAGATCATCAAGGACAACAACCACCCGAGCCACTGCCTGTTCACCCCGCTATCATCCAGAAGGCGAGGCCAGTACAGGTGCATCAAAGCTGGGACCGAGAGACTGAAAAACAGCTTCTACCTCAAGGCCATTAGACTGTTAAACAGCCATCACTAACATTGAGTGGCTGCTGCCAACATA